>CM060418.1:93172298-94422298 GCA_030545235.1 Helianthus tuberosus | reverse complement strand
CTCGAAAAGCAATAAAAGAACGAAAGAATACTTACGAAGGGTCCCCGAATGCTAATTTCGATTCAAAAATCTCAGGTATGAAACAATTGTTTCAACTTAGAGTTTCTCAAATCAAAATTCTTGTAAGTTTTGCAATGGGGTGATGGGGTATTTATAGTTTTCGGGTAACCGTTAGGATCGTTTGTCGAATATCGTGCCTTAATCGCGTCCGTACAAGTGTTGGAAAGTTGTGGTGACTAAAACTTGGTTCTTATCAGCTGACTAGACAAGTGTGAGTGTGTGGTGGAGGATTAAACAGCTGCAATCTGCTGTTTGATTCATTTAATCTGGTCAGAAGGGGCCACGCGGCCCGCTTCAGGATGCACATAATCTAATGCGGGCTGCCTGGACATGTCAGATCAGAAACATGTTTGAAAAAATGACAGTTTCAGTCCCTGCACGTGTTTAAGGCTATTTCCGACACTTCTAAGGCCCGTAAAGCCAACTTTAAGGCCCTAAAATGATGCCTAAACATTGTGGACATGAAACATGTTCAAAAATATGCCGGATGATGGTTCGTTTGGTCGTACGAACGCGATGTTCGCTTAATTACGACGGAATGCGCACAAGCGCGAAAAACGATCCAAATGACGCGACGAATGAATTTTTGGCAAGCCAAACACTAAAGCATAATATAGTCATGCTTACATAAATTTTTGGATCTCCGGATGTATTCAGAACGTAAGTTATGCGCGAAAGTGCAAACTTGTGCACTTTTTGACACTTTTAGTCCCTGAATGACCCAAAAGTTTATTTTAGCACACCGAACCCCTCAAATCCTATTTCTAAGCTATATAAAGGATATTTAAGGTGTGTTTAACTTATGGTCATGTTCCGGAATGTTCGTTACAGTTCAAATTGACATACTTTCGCAGTTTGTCATATTTAGTCCCTGTAAGCGAATTAACTTGTTTTTGCCATACCAAAGCCTTCAAAACTTATTTCTAAGTTATGTAAAGGTTATTTAAGGTATGTTAAGTATATGTTGATGTTCCGGAGTATTTGTCGCGTTAAACTGAGTACGTTTACGCACCATTTTGCGTATAACTCTCCAGAAAGTGATATAGAGTTTGAAATTGGATAAAAGTCAAAACATGAAAAATGTAAAACACAACCAAACAAACATTGGGATCGAATAACATTGTTTTATTGATAATAGAACTGTTCACAATGATTACAAGCACAGATGTTACATTATCGGTAAGGGTGATTCCTATGCTAAATGTAGGTGGACAAGTCCAACCCTTTCCCGGGCTCTCGTTAAAGAAGGTGTATGTCGAATCGCTCAGGTCTATGTATGCATCGAAGGAAGTCGATGGGGAGTCCTTCATGGCATAATCGACACAGGGACGACTATCGCTCAAGTCTTCGCAAGAGTTAGAGGTGATATCAGGAACAACGAAGTTGTTTTTATCCGAATGCGATCTCAATAATTGTTCTTGGGTATCGTCTTGAGATGAATTAATGATATCGATCTCAAGTTCTTTTTCCCAGTTAAGAATTAGATCCTCCATTTGAAATAATTCATCAAGAAGCATTTCTCCTAGAAGGGATGATTGAGAGCATTCGAGGGAGAGATAGGGATTATTTTTACTTTCGCCCCTCTTAAGTGTAACACCCTTGTTATTATTTTAAGGTTTTCGTGTAGTTTACGAAAACCAACATGTAATTTTGATAAATAAGGTTAGTTAAAACTTTTACAAATAAAGGTTTAAGTACATCGTAATGAATTTGAGTTCGTCGTTTAAGAGATAGGACGAAACGCCGTGCGGAAGCTTTTAACTTTATCGTGCTCGGTTCTTCTTCGAGCTTGATCTTCATCTGGGCACACTTGGCGATCACCTATGATCAAAACCAACTTAAAAGTTAGTTTTGATAGTTAAATAACAAGTTTAAACAAGTTATATGGGTCAAACAAACAAAATTAAACATTTTTGGGATTCAGGGGGGGGGGGGGGCTAGACGCCCCACCTAGCCCTCTTTTTGATAGCAAGTTATTTATTATGTTGCTGCATATTCCCAACATAACCCGATTTCACGGAAATGGCCATAACTTCTTCGTTATTGATCCGTTTTACGAGATTCTTTTTCCTACGCGACCGAAATTTAATTCTCCATCCTATGGAGTTAAAATCCGACATCCGGATTAACAAAATTTCAGACTTTTAAGTCTTCGGCTTACTACCCTTTTTACCAAATATTGACCCGTTTATGATTTTATCACACCAACATGTTCATTTGATCTTTAAACTCATGAAATTCATTATTTCAATATCTCCTATCATATTAATCTCAAATCACGGGTTTCTTACATAATAAAATCCCGTTTACGCTTAAGTGCTTGTTTTGACCCGTTAAGGGTATTTACGGATTTTAGTCTAGAACTTGTGCTTTTCTTTTGACGCTACAAAATTCCATGTCTAATTAACTACAAATATTCCACCACAAATATTTTGTGGCGGATTTAACATAATGAACCCCTTTTTCCCAATTTTACCCATCGGTTGATCATTTTACGCAAATGACCATTTTTGAGCATTTGACCCATGAATAAAAATTCCTAAGACTTTTATTCATATTTTGTGGCTTACACACCCAAATGGAATGGTCACAGTGGTGATAATGTGTTGCACATTCTACAACTCGCAGTCATGTCGGTCGCATACTTCATTGTCGATAGCTTACTTGATTCACTTTTCTACGTGTTACATGTTGGTTATGCGTAAACGCTTTCGCTATACTATATACTATGCAAACTTGTGTACTCACCTTTACACTCTGTGTATTGACTTTATTTTAACGTATGTGACAGATTGATTAGGATGCTTTGCTTGTTGTGCTATGATGAACCAGCTAGGGAGTCTAGAGACAAACCAAATAAGAAATCTGAGTTGTCGGAACAGTTTATTTGTTTATGAGACAATTATCTGTAATAACTGTTATCCTTTATATGTTTATGGTATGGGACATGAACGTTAAATATATCGTAATTAATTGTTGTTATGGATTCTCTTGGACAATCTGTTTCGCTCAGTGCCACGCCCCGATGATTCCGCCATCGGTTGGGGTGTGACACAATCTGATTGGCAGTGAATGCCATCATCTTCTTCTGAGAGGTGGTCTTAGACTTCTTGGATGAGTTGGAAAGTTGACGAGATGACGACATTTAAAGATTCAAAACAAATAATAGATGAGACTTGATCATAAAGTTTTGTTTAATGGAAATTGTTTTCATGAATGCATCAAGTTTCAAATAATCTCACATAGCATGACAAGAAATTCACATAGTGTAACAAGAATAATGAAAGCATCATAAATTTCATTCAAATATGCGTTTTCATTTTAAATTTCAACACTTTTGTTCTCATTTAGGCATTTTAACAAACACCTAATGTGCATAATTTTATATATTTACTAACTAGTTCATAACTAGTTAACTTTACCAAGATTTACATCAACACATTCAAACCTCTAAGTCTAGTGTTTATGAACTACATCTAGAACTTATATCATAACCTCAATATTCATCAATCTTACATTCTAATCTGAGTGTTCATCATATTAACATAAAACCGACTTAGCACATAATAGGGTAATTACCAAATCCCTTGTTTTGACAACAATTCATCAAATTTTCTACTAGGGTTTGTTTCTAAACCAAGATATAATCACAATAACACTCATAGATTCAACATTCATTCCAGAATTTTGATTATGATGGTTCATCATAATCTCAAAGTATCACCAAATCATCAAATTCAACATACCTTGTAATCCCCATGACTAGGTGATCACGAATTTGTAATCATGCAGACGATTTGGGTTTGATTTGAGCTTCAATTTGAGAGATTTGTTGGATTTAGGGCTAGAGCTCCATGGGAGCTTTCTCCTGGCCATCCCCACGCACGCACACATACACTTTTAGTGTGTGTTGTGTTATTTTTTTTATTAAAACCATTTTCAAGATATCTTAGTTTGGTCCCTCATATTTGGTTAGTTATTAAGTAGGCCACAATTTAACTATTTCTAACACTACTCCCACTTATTAACTAGGTTAAATATTCCTATTTAACTTAGTGGGTTCGGGGAAATTATGACTCAGTTTATTTTAAGTCCCGTTAATTCAGGCTTCTTATAAACTTTATTTCCTTAAAAGCATTTATTCACGTTTTATTGAATATTAGGTTTATTTATTTTAAATCCTAATATTTACCGGGTTACCTTTACCGCTAACGGTATTTTACCCGTGTATTAGTATTAACGGGGTTTGATTACCAAACCCGTTTTCGGGGTGTTACAAGTCTACCCACCTTAAAGAGGTTTCGTCCCCGAAACCTTGCTTACGTAGTTCATTGGTTTAAACCAAACGAGCTTGGTTTCATTTTTAAAGCATTCATTCTTTTTTGTCACTATTTTATCATTCGTATTGACATGAGTGTGTTTCATGTGTAAGTCCTCACGAACCATAACCTTCGTCTTGTATTTCTTATCTTGTCGCCTATTTGACCGAGTAATCACTCGACCATTTAGTCGCGTTAGTCCATCAACACGTTTACTCCGCGTTTGTCTTATGTTGACAAACGCTTTATATTGGTCATAACACTATCTTGACCTTGCATAGTTTTACCGACTAGACTAATTAGTTACCGTCGCTTCATACCCCGTCACCCGGGTATTCTATACTGCTATCTTCGTCCTTATGTGTGTTTACGATTTCTTAAACCTCTTCTTAATACTTATGTTAGCTAACACGTTGCTTTTGACTAAAAAATTAAATTTTTAGTTTACGTTTTCCCTTTGTCCTACGTCTTTTCTCGTATCTAGGAATTTTACGTTCGATGACTTATTCCTTTCTATTGTCATTTTGGCAATGCCTTCGCCCTTTTTGAAAATAACACAATTTAATAATTGTGAATTCTTTTGTCATTTTAGTCCGTTTAGATGTTTTAGTGAAATCTTCCACTTTTGCCCACCAAACTCTTCATGATCTCTTCATTTTAACCCGTTCGGTTAACTTAGCGAAACTCATCGCTTTTATACAAATTTTACCTTCCGATATTACTTTACGCGGGGAGTTACAACCAGTTTCCTCGCTTTACATTATTGACCCGTAGGTTCTTTCACTTAGCCTCATAGGCTATTTCTTTATATTTTTCACCTTTTTAAGGTGAGACCCAACAGTTCGTTTCTTTCTATTTTTGACCCAAGGGTCTTCTTGGTCCTGTAGACCTTAACACTATGTTTAATCCCGTAGGTTATGATAATCCCGTAGATCATCTTTTATTCAAGTCTTTATTCAACTGTATATATATATATGGTGTCAAGGCACCCCTTTTATGTCTAGAACGATCTACTTTTTCTTTTTGGATTTCATTAGACCTTGACCGTAGTCTAAGGCTACATTTGTTCGCTTTCGAATTATCTTTCTGACTTTATGACTTCTAACGTCATTTACACGTCGGTTTCTCCTACACTTACCGTTACCCGGTTCTTACCTATACTTCTTTACGACCCATTACCCGGGTTCTTTATCTTAGGGTTTTTAACATTTTTGTTTCGCTAGTTTCGTTTTTCCTATATATATTCCTTTATGACCCATCACGTAGGTTCATTAATGTTTCGCGCTTCCATTATTCGGTTTGCGCTTACTTGCACTACCAAGTTTTTATACCTTATTTATCTCGTTTGACTTGTTCGTGTGAAAGTTCATCACTTGTGAACATCAAACTCCTTTCTTTATTCGACCCGTTCAACTTTAAAATAGTTGAGCGTAGTTATTAACATTTCTGTTTGCAAATTCTCATTGTCTTTTAGTCATGACTCATATTCCTAGTCTTTTGACTTTCTATTTCGCGTTCCCGTCTCTTGGTTTACGCATTCTTTCCAAATCATACCCATTCATCGGGTATCTTTACCGTAATCATTTTCAAGTAACCATTCTTATATGGTTTTAGACGTTATTTTAATTTATTTGGTTGTCTTAGCGAGATCCATCGCTTTTATTCAATCAAGTCCTTTATTCTTTATTCAATTCGTTTGACTTGCCCATGTGAATTTCATCACTTGTGACAGTCAAACTTTTATCCCTATGCCTTAGCATTCCTATTAGTCGGTCTGTATTTTCTTTTTACTTGATCCTTGTCCCTTCTCTCGGGGTTCGTTATTCTTACGTAATACGCTTCCGTCATCCGACTTACGTTTACGTTTACTATCAAACATCTTACTTATTTGATTCATTTGGGTACCATTTAAGTTAGTCCCATTCACCCCACCCTTACTACATCGGACATAAATGTGTCCATCATAAGAAGTTTATGGTACCACGTGTTCACTACTTACTTGGCCAGAGTAAGCGATCAACACCTGGTAAACATGACCTTTTTATAATTTTCACATTACACCCCATGTAAGTAATGCCTCTATTTGTTTTTCTTGGAAACAATATCCCGGATAGGTTTTCTATTCAGGTTTTTCCAAGTTTTCAATCTACATATGCAACTTTCAATCTCTACGTATTTGTTGCATATTACTATTTATGCAATAATTTAAAATGTGCACCTGATAATGCTTGGTCTAACAGGCTCCCCTTGCCATTAACTTATTCGCAATCGTTGCGCGATTTAGGTCCTTGATGAGCATACTCTTTGGACCGTTCCTTTGTCAAATCTGCGATTTGTTAAACTCTCACTATCTTCATATGCGAGTGTCCTTCAACTAAAACATATACAACAGTTAGTAATTTCGACATTAAAGGATGCCCGTATTATAATACAAGGCTTTTCTACTATACGCATCAACGCGTGTAATTTCGTTGACTATATCTATTCTATATCGTTTTTATTGGTGTAACGTGTATTACACGATAACCATATGTGTTGTTCTCAACACTTTAATCGTACTAAACCATTAATATACATGTACTTACCGGATTTGCGATCAAGCCTCGAACCGAACACTTTATTCTTTTAACCTTGAGCTCTGATTACCAACTTGTAACACCCTTGTTATTATTTTAAGGTTTTCGTGTAGTTTACGAAAACCAACATGTAATTTTGATAAATAAGGTTAGTTAAAACTTTTACAAATAAAGGTTTAAGTACATCGTAATGAATTTGAGTTCGTCGTTTAAGAGATAGGACGAAACTCCGTGGGGAAGCTTTTAACTTTATCGTGTTCGGTTCTTCTTCGAGCTTGATCTTCATCCGGGCACTCTTGGCGATCACCTATGATCAAAACCAACTTAAAAGTTAGTTTTGATAGTTAAATAACAAGTTTAAACAAGTTATATGGGTCAAACAAACAAAATTAAACATTTTTGGGATTCAGGGGGGGCTAGACGCCCCACCTAGGGGCTAGACGCCCCACCTAGCCCCCTTTTTGACAGCAAGTTATTTATTATGTTGCTGCATATTCCCATCATAACCCGATTTCACGGAAATGGCCATAACTTCTTCGTTATTGATCCGTTTTACGCGATTCTTTTTCCTACGCGACCGTAATTTAATTCTCCATCCTATGGAGTTAAAATCCGACATCCTGATTAACAAAATTTCAGACTTTTAAGTCTTCGGCTTACTACCCTTTTTACCAAATATTGACCCGTTTATGATTTTATCACACCAACATGTTCATTTGATCTTTAAACTCATGAAATTCATTATTTCAATATATCCTATCATATTAATCTCAAATCACGGGTTTCTTACATAATAAAATCCCGTTTACGCTTAAGTGCTTATTTTGACCCGTTAAGGGTATTTACGCATTTTAGTCTAGAACTTGTGCTTTTCTTTTGACGCTACAAAATTCCATGTCTAATTAACTAAAAATATTCCACCACAACTATTTTGTGGCGGATTTAACATAATGGACCCCTTTTTCCCAATTTTACCCATCGGTTGATCATTTTACGCAAATGACCATTTTTGAGCATTTGACCAACGAATAAAAATTCCTAAGACTTTTATTCATATTTAATGATTCCATAATCTTAATGACGGTTCCTAATCAACCCCTATGGGTCGTTTGCCCGATATACCCTTCAAGGGTGTTTTGGTCAACTTTAGTCCCTCACTTTACGACGAAGGACTTTCGCTAAATATTTGACCAAAAATTTGTATGTTTATCTAAAAGATTATTTATACGTACCGGGCTCGGGTCAAGGTTTTGACCCGTTTACATAACTTTTTGCTTTAAATCTTTCTAGTTAAAGCAACGCGCATTTATGTTGTTTCCTGTGGTTACAACACTCAACAAGCAATTGTCAAATGAAGTTGTCAAATGGTGTTAACAACACCATTTGACCCATTTAGCCTAATTGACCATTTATTCGTATGAGATGGTATTTAGTTACCATTTCATCCCTTTAAACCTACCCATGTTTTCGCTTTAACTCGTTTTACATAAAAGCATTTTTATTTGTTCGTCATTACATGACTAATTTACCTTTTTGCCCCTTTTTCCATAATTCATGATTTCCTAGCTTTTTATTCATTCCGGCTTGCATTGTATCATGCCGGATCATCGTATTTCGATTACTTAATATTATTCACGATCAATTTTCGCTAGTAAGTGTATAGTAATTAAAAAGGGGGTGTAAGTTTTACTTAACTTGTATCCAAGTTACGCCTTTTCTTCTTCCTTGTTTCGTTTGACCCGCTTCACCCCAAGCCTCCATCTAGCTTGTCCTCGGTTAAACTATCGTCAACATTTATATGGTGGTTAAATTAGTCATCAAAATCACG
Source organism: Helianthus tuberosus (assembly GCA_030545235.1). Taxonomy (NCBI): domain Eukaryota; kingdom Viridiplantae; phylum Streptophyta; class Magnoliopsida; order Asterales; family Asteraceae; genus Helianthus; species Helianthus tuberosus. The sequence goes on along the minus strand of CM060418.1, from coordinate 94,413,515 downwards.
ACCATTCCACCTCACTTATTTTCTATGTCGAAGCTTCTATTCGACTTCAAGATTAATTAACTTAGTTTATCAAAGTTAACTATTTTCAATCACACGGTTTACAACATTAAATCTAAATCAACGTGATGTTTAGAACCCTTATCACTTCATATTACGCATAATTACCATATCATTCAAATACGCGTTTTCATTTTAAATTTCAACACTTTTGTTCTCATTTAGGCATTTTAACAAACACCTAATGTGCATAATTTTATATATTTACTAACTAGTTCATAACTAGTTATCTTTACCAAGATTTACATCAACATATTCAAACCTCTAAGTCTAGTGTTCATGAACTACATCTAGAACTTATATCATAACCTCAATATTCATCAATCTTACATTCTAATCTGAGTGTTCATCATATTAATATAAAACCCACTTAGCACATAATAGGGTAATTACCAAATCCCTAGTTTTGACAACAATTCATCAAATTTTCTACTAGGGTTTGTTTCTAAACCAAGATATAATCACAATAACACTAATAGATTCAACATTCATTCCAGAATTTTGATTATGATGGTTCATCATAATCTCAAAGTATCACCAAATCATAAAATTCAAAATACCTTGTAATCCCCACGACTAGGTGATCACGAATTTGTAATCATGCAGACGATTTGGGTTTGATTTGAGCTTCAATTTGAGAGATTTGTTGGATTTAGGGCTAGAGCTCCATGGGAGCCTTCTCCTGGCCATCCCCATGCACGCACACACACACTTTTAGTGTGTGTTGTGTTATTTTTTTTATTAAAACCATTTTCAAGATATCTTAGTTTGGTCCCTCATATTTGGTTAGTTATTAAGTAGGCCACAGTCTAACTATTTCTAACACTACTCCCACTTATTAACTAGGTTAAATATTCCTATTTAACTTAGTGGGTTCGGCGAAATTATGACTCAGTTTATTTATTTTAAATCCTAATATTTTATTTTAAATCCTAGGTTAAAGCATTTATTCACGTTTTATTGAATATTAGGTTTATTTATTTTAAATCCTAATATTTACCGGGTTACCTTTACCGCTAACGGTATTTTACCCGTGTATTAAAATTAACGGGGTTTGATTACCAAACCTGTTTTCGGGGTGTTACTGTAACATCCCGAAATTTATAAAACCTTATATTAAAATTTTAAAATACTAAATAAATGAGAAAAAGCTAACTTAATAACCTAGTTAGCTAGTTGTCTTGTAGTAACACATGAAGGGATTGAAAACGGTCTAAATTATAAAGTTAACAAAGGTTGAGGGGCTTATGTTGTTAAAAATGAAACCTAGTTACTTAAAACAAAAACCAAACTCACTTTTGTGAGGTCTGGTTCTATCAGAAGCAGGGAAGGGCGACCCCCACTTCTCCAAAAACCCTAACAATCACAAAAGCCACAAATTGAAGGCTTAAATCATGTCCAAATCGATTTTCAAGCATAAATTAATGATCACCTAGTTGAGGGGATCATAAGGTATGTAAAATCTTGATGTTTCGATTCATCTCAAGTTCTAGGTTAATTGTGAAAAACTGAGATTTAGCTTGATTATGTCTTGCATGGATGAAATTAGAAGTAATATGGCATCTAGTGATAAACCCTAGATGATTTGTTGTTAAAATCTAGCATTATACTTGTAGGGTTTATAATCACCATTGTAGGTGATTAGTGAGTTAGTAGAAACTAAATAAACACTAGAATTAGGGTTCTTATTCTAGTGAAATCTGAATTCATGTGGTGAATCTGAAATTACTGATGTTAAATTTTAGTATAGATTTTTTAATTGAGGTGAATGTAGATGAAAATAACATGTCAAGAACCTAGTAATGGTTATGTAAAAATCTGACCCGCTAGGTGTTTGTTAAAACGCCTAAGTGAGGAGTAAAACGTTAAAGATCGGACAAAAACGCAGATTTGAATATCATAATGAATTATCCGATTTTTTGTTATAAAAGAGTTATAAATTTGGTTGTGAATGGAACTCTATAGGTAAAGAATCCGGGTCGTCAAGTGAACAGGCTGGAGGGGATACACGCTAGAAAGGTGTGCTTAAAAGGTACGTAACTTTCGGTTTCGTTACAATATGTATAAACAATAGTCTTAGAAATGTTGATGAGATTGTAGTGTCAAATATGAGTTTGGTATGTCATAGAAGTGACGAAGTTCACTCGACAAATCAAGCGGGTCAAAAGGTTGGTTTGATATGTTTGTTGACAATATGGTTAATTGGTCATTTTGGAATGTAAATAAAGTGATGTAGCTCACTAGATAAAGAAACGGGTTAGAATATTTGTGGTAAGAAGTTTGGTATGTTGATGAAATGGTAAATTCCTTTAGACAACCGAACGGGTTAAATAACGGTCGAAATGTTATTGCTTGAAGTGACTTAAACGTCGCTAATTAAATTGGAATTATTAGAGCGTAAATCATGGAATGATGTGATATGCATAAGGTTGACAAGCCGGGAATGGGTAATTATGGTTAGAAACCAATTCTGATAAATTATACAAGTATGCAACTTGATTCGTTACATTGAGTAATTCGATAACTAGAGCATATTTAGTTGTGTTGTAGAATGAGGTAGCGTTGATTGAATAACAATGTTCGTTAATTGAAATAATAGGTTAAGAATTGGTTAGAAGTCGTTTGGTAGTCATCATAATGGAGGATTCCGTAGATGAGCCAAACGGGTCGAATAATGTTGAAATGATATTGTTATAGGTATTAATAGTTAGCATAAGCGGTTACAATCTTACGAGCATGAAACCATGAGATTGGTAATAAAATTCCGGTGATAATAAGCCCCGGAAGTTGGGTAAAAAGTGCTTATGTTTACTATAAAAAAAAGAATGTAGTAAAATGAGTGTAACTTGAATGGGTCAAATAATGCAAAAATGACTTTTAGTCGTTCGGCCTCTAAATCAAATTTTCGGTAGGATAATTGTAATAGGCACGTCGGAAATGAATTTACAGACGTACAGGAAAAAGAATCACATAAAACGGACAACCGAGCAAAAAGTTATGAACGTTCAAAGTTGAGTTTTGGGAATTTTCGGAGCTGGACAGATATGCAGGACCAGCTCCTGGACTTGCTGGAAAACGTACTCCCCCGTGCCACGTGGAGGAGACTCAGTGAACTGGCGCGACACGCGGGGGCTCCCGCGCCACGCGACAAAGCTAATGGATCCTGCCGCGACACGCGACAGGATCAGTTTTGAAATTTTGTTTTACTTTTCACATTTCGATGTTGGGACTTGTTTATATATACGATATTAATGTCGAAACTAACTTTTAAGTGGTTTTGACTCTAGGTAATGATGGGGGCTTTTAGGATGGCGATCAAGCATGTTTTTGAAGAACTGAACACACACACTTTTGAAGCTTCCGCAATTATCTAGTTTTGTTTTGTAAAAAGTGGAATATGTAAACATTTTAAACTATGTTTTAGAACGTTGTAAACATGTTTAAATTCTCAAGATGTAAAATTTTTTGATAAGTGGCATTTTCTTAAATAAATGCTTACTTTAATTACATATATTAACGTTAAAATAGTATGGGTGTTACAAGTTGGTAATCAGAGCTCAAGGTTGTTAACAAAGTGTGTTCAGTTCAAAGCTTGATCAAACATCCGGTAAGAATTAGTCATTTAGTAGATTCTATTTGAATATTAGAAAAAGGAAATTAATGTGCACGGGAAGAGTGCGTTAATACACTCAAGCCCGGAAAGTGCACTAAATGAGAACGGTCAAAGCAAGTTACGAACTTGGCTAAACCGAAGCAAACAAAGTTATGTTATAAAAGAGATGTTCAAAAATCGATATAAACATTTCAGTTTCAAGACATCCGGTAAGAGTTACTTATAATTGAGTTTAGATAAAATTAAACGATAAGAAATATGTGAAAAGTGTATGGAAGGAGTGTATAAATACGCTCGAACCTTGGAAATACACTAAGTAAGAAAGGTAAGGCAAGATATGTACTTGACAAACCGAAAAGCAATAACACATTACTTATGATTAAGTGAGCATGATACAAATTTCCGTATAATAAGATGGAAATGAATTAAATAATTATTGATCAACCATTATGAATGTTTCAGTTAAAGAAATGTCTGGAGTAACAGGAGATGATTCGACATCTCAATTGACTGAACAAATGAAAGCTAAGATTTCCGAGGCAGTCGGAAAAGCTCTAGAAAATAGTCTATCACAGTATATTGATAGATTACAAACCACAATCGTGCCGGTGGTGGACGATATGATGGCCGAATTGAAAGACAGCATATTACAAGAAATAGAATAAAGGAGGGTGTTAGATATGAATCCAAGCCCCATAAAGAAATCCAAGTCTAATAAAGCTCCCAAGAAAGGAGTCACAAAAAGTGTAGTACATAAGTGTAAATTTTGTGGAAAAAGTCACAAGGGCATATGTGGTAAGCCAAGACATAAGAAGTCTAAACGTCCAGAGAGGCTTGGAACCAAGGACACAACCGACACAAAGTCTGATGCCCAGAAATCAAGAACAAAGTTGTTTTGTATAACAGCTACAAAGGCTAAAGCTGAACCTGATGTCGCTTCAGGTATACTCTTGTAAATTAAATTTCAGCATGAATTTTTAATTATTACGAGTGCAAATAAATCGCTTGTTTTATATCGATTTATTCAACATCCTACATTCGCGTTAACGAAATTACCTATGCTTTGAGAAATAGAATTAGGTAATGATAAGAGTTCTGTTGTTTATAAGAGGTGCTGAAACTGTACATTGAGCATCGAGGTAAAAGTAATCTCGATAGATATTGCAATGAGAAGGAGTGCGTGTATACTCGAACCCGGAAATTTCAATAATAATAAATAGCGAAGACAAGGTTATTGACTTGGCCGAACTAAATAAAACGCGTAGGAGCGTCATTTACATCAACAGACGATGTAGATAAATTTCATGCAACAATAAACAATAATAAAATTAAATGAATTAATTCTGTTATTGTTTCAATAGGATTAAGGTTAAGGATGAGAAATTAAAATTCGGACCAAGAATATCCGCGAAAAAGAAGTTAAATGAATGATACGTGTTATTCGTTACTATGAATAATAAAGTATCAATAAATGCAAATTCAGAAACTTGGGTATGGGTAACCATCCAAGTAATACATTGTTAATCAAATCCTCATAAGGAAGAACGATGATCGCAGTAATGGATGTGATTGGGTAAAAGCCTAGTAAAATAAACTTTATGAAAAGTGCTAGAATAAGAACAGGTAAACCCCAAAAGCCGTATTATCATAACGGTGGTTTTACCAAATAAGACTTAAGAAATGGGCCTTCAGAACATTAGTAAGAGAAACAGACCTAAAAGATCGCTAACAAAAGGAAGGTGATGTTCGGGTCGAATAAGCAAAATGCTTGATAATAAAGGTAAACGGAAGCCGGATGACGGGAGCGTGTTACATTAAGGTAATAAGCCCAAATGAAGGGATAAGAAATCAAGGTAAATAAAAGTATTAACCAAAAAACAAGAATGTTAGGGAATAAGGGTAAAGTTTGACTATCATAAATGATGAAGTACACACGAACAAGTCAAGCAAGATGAATGAAAGAATAAAGGACTTGGTGGAATAAGGGCGACGGAATACGCTAATACCACAGAATAAATCAAAATGAAGTCCTAATGCATGACGAAATGGCTGCTTTGATAATGAATTCGGTGAAATACCCGATAGATGGGTAGGAATACGAATATATATGTAAACCAAGGGAAGGTGATGCAGATTAAAAGTCAAAAGACATGGATTAAGAATTATGACTAAAGAATAATAAAACTTCGCGAAAACAGAAATTTTAATAGTTAAGTTCAACTATTTTAATACTGGACGGGCCGAATAAAGTATAATACTTAATATTCCAAGTAAGCGCAACCCGAATAATGAAAGTGCGAAATATTACTGAACCAATGTGATAGGTCGTAAAAGAATATGGAAAGGAAAACGCAAACCAGTAAAACCGGGGTGTTAGAAACATTAAGATAACGAACCCGGTAACGGATTGAAGGGAAATAGGGGCGAAAATCACATAACAGCATGAGTGAGTTAAACCAATGCGAAAATGACGGAAGAAGTCATAGGATCGGAATAATAGATCAAAAGGAAACTGGTGTAGCCTTAGACTACGGTCAAGGTCAAATGAATTTTGAAAGCGAAAATTTATTATTCTAAACATAAAAAGGAGGTGCCTTAACGCCATATGTATACTTATGCAATCGAATAAAGATATGAAGACTAAATCAAATAGCCTACGAGGCTAAGTAAAGGAACCTGCGGGTCGATAATATATAGCGTGGGAACCAGTCATGATTTCCCGCGTAAAATGATAACGGAAAAGAATAATTCTTGTCGTCAATTTCTGATATAGAGAAAAACATTAAACTAAAATTCAGTTTTAGTAAGAAACGACATTCCAACAAATATAAGTATTACGAGAGAAATTAGAAAATGGCTAATACTAAAGGATACAGGTATTAACGCCGATAGGTGTAAGATGATGTATTCAAAGGACGATTCATAATAATGAAAATCTAACATAAACCTAAACATGACGTGATGTGATCACGGACACAAAAAGGGATACAGAATACAGCCACGTTATAATACGATTTATTAGATGTGAAATAATAAACACGCAAAATGCCGATGACGACATTATAGTATACCCAAATAACGAGGTATGGGATAAATTGGTGACCAATTAGTCTAGGCAATAAACAAGTTGTAGTCAAAATAATGTGGTGACCTATATAGAACGCTTGTCAATATAAGACTAGCGTGAAGTAAGTATGCCGACGGACTCAGTGACTGGATGGTCAAAACACAGCCCGGTCAAGAAGGCAACAAGGATAGTTAGGTCTAGACCAAAGGACTGCTTAAAGAAGGTTTCGGGGACGAAACCCTTTTAAGGGGGGAGGACTAGTAACATCCCGAAATTTATAAAACCTTATATTAAAATTTTAAAATACTAAATAAATGAGAAAAAGCTAACTAGGAAATAAATAACCTAGTTAGCTAGTTGTCTTGTAGTAACACATGAAGGGATTGAAAACGGTCTAAATTATAAAGTTAACAAAGGTTGAGGGGCTTATGTTGTTAAAAATGAAACCTAGTTACTTAAAACAAAAACCAAACTCACTTTTGTGAGGTCTGGTTCGATCAGAAGCAGGGAAGGGTGACCCCCCACTTCTCCAAAAACCCTAACAATCACAAAAGCCACAAATTGAAGGCTTAAATCATGTCCAAATCGATTTTCAAGCATAAATTAATGATCACCTAGTTGAGGGGATCATAAGGTATGTAAAATCTTGATGTTTCGATTCATCTCAAGTTCTAGGTTAATTGTGAAAAACTGAGATTTAGCTTGATTATGTCTTGCATGGATGAAATTAGAAGTAATATGGCATCTAGTGATAAACCCTAGATGATTTCTTGTTAAAATCTAGCATTATACTTGTGGGGTTTATAATCACCATTGTAGGTGATTGGTGAGTTAGTAGAAACTAAATAAACACTAGAATTAGGGTTCTTATTCTAGTGAAATCTGAATTCATGTGGTGAATCTGAAATTATTGATGTTAAATTTTAGTATAGATTTTTTAATTGAGGTGAATGTAGATGAAAATAACATGTCAAGAACCTAGTAATGGTTATGTAAAAATCTGACCCGCTAGGTGTTTGTTAAAACGCCTAAGTGAGGAGTAAAACGTTAAAGATCGGACAAAAACGCAGATTTGAATATCATAATGAATTATCCGATTTTTGGTTATAAAAGAGTTCTAAATTTGGTTGTGAATGGAACTCTATAGGTAAAGAATCCGGGTCGTCAAGTGGACAAGCAGGAGGGGATACACGCTAGAAAGGTGTGCTTAAAAGGTAGATAACTTTCGGTTTCGTTACAATATGTATAAACAATAGTCTTAGAAATGTTGATGAGATTTTAGTGTCAAATATGAGTTTGGTATGTCATAGAAGTGACGAAGTTCACTCGACAAATCAAGCGGGTCAAAAGGTTGGTTTGATATGTTTGTTGACAATATGGTTAATTGGTCATTTTGGAATGTAAATAAAGTGATGTAGCTCACTAGATAAAGAAATGGGTTAGAATATTTGTGGTAAGAAGTTTGGTATGTTGATGAAATGGTAAATTCCTTTAGACAACCGAACGGGTTAAATAACGGTCGAAATGTTATAGCTTGAAGTGACTTAAACGTCACTAATTAAATTGGAATTATTAGAGCGTAAATCATGGAATGATGTGATATGCATAAGGTTGACAAGCCGGGAATGGGTAATTATGGTTAGAAACCAATTCTGATAAATTATACAAGTATGCAACTTGATTCGTCACATTGAGTAATTCGATAACTAGAGCATATTTAGTTGCGTTGTAGAATGAGGTAGCGTTGATTGAATAACAATGTTCGTTAATTGAAATAATAGGTTAAGAATTGGTTAGAAGTCGTTTGGTAGTCATCATAATGGAGGATTCCGTAGATGAGCCAAACGGGTCGAATAATGTTGAAATGGTATTGTTATAGGTATTAATAGTTAGCATAAGCGGTTACAATCTTACGAGCATGAAACCATGAGATTGGTAATAAAATGCCGGTGATAATAAGCCCAGGAAGTTGGGTAAAAAGTGCTTATGTTTACTATAAAAAAAAGAATGTAGTAAAATGAGTGTAACTTGAATGGGTCAAATAATGCAAAAATGACTTTTAGTCGTTCGGCCCATAAATCAAATTTTTGGTAGGATAATTGTAATAGGCACGTCGGAAATGAATTTACAGACGTACAGGAAAAAGAATCACATAAAACGGACAACCGAGCAAAAAGTTATGAACGTTCAAAGTTGAGTTTTGGGAATTTCCGAAGCTGGACAGATATGCAGGACCAGCTCCTGGGCTTGCTGGAAAATGTACTCCCCCGCGCCACGCGGAGGAGACTCAGTGAACTGGCGCGACACGCGGGGGCTCCCGCGCCACGCGACAAAGCTAACGGATCCTGCCGCGACACGCGACAGGATCAGTTTTGAAATTTTGTTTTACTTTTCACATTTCGATGTTGGAACTTGTTTATATGTACGATATTAATGTCGAAACTAACTTTTAAGTGGTTTTGACTCTAGGTAATGATGGGGTCTTTTAGGATGGCGATCAAGCATGTTTTTGAAGAACTGGACACACACACTTTTGAAGCTTCCGCAATTATCTAGTTTTGTTTTGTAAAAAGTGGAATATGTAAACATTTTAAACTATGTTTTAGAACGTTGTAAACATGTTTAAATTCTCAAGATGTAAAAGTTTTTGATAAGTGGCATTTTCTTAAATAAATGCTTACTTTAATTACATATATTAACGTTAAAATAGTATGGGTGTTACAGTTACATTAAGGCTACAGGAAAACAATGGGTCTATATAGTGGGGCTTGTAGTTTAAAAAATAACATTTTAAATCTTCATGATTTCCGCCACATATTTGACACCTCGTACCATAAGAGGGTCGGAAGTAAAAAATATCAGTATCGCTCATGGTTGTGTCAGAAATTACCAACCGTCGGGATATTACGGTTCTGTTTTCAGTATCTAATACTTGGGCATGGGGCGTGTTGATTGGGCACGGCCCCGTGTTCTGCTACTGTCTGACTTAAGACAGGATGGCCAGTACCAGAGATTGGGCACAAGGCGTGTTCAGCGGGCACGGCCAGTGCTGAGCTCTGCAGAAGCTGAAATTTAAGAAAAATCCTAAAAAAATAGAAAAATAAGAAAAAACGATTAGGCCGTTGATTCCTGACTTTCTTAAAATCCTTGTGTCCCCGGTAACGGCGCCAAAAACTTGATGCGTGTGAGTGTTATATAGTTTTTAATGTATATTTTAAGCCCTTTTTAACACTTTAGTCAAGTTTTAAATTTATAAAACACGATATTTTACTAACACTAAACACACATATGGGCAAGTGCACTCATCGTGAGCGTAGTATAGCGTTGGTAAGATGCCGAGGTCATCCAAGGACACAAGAGCTTTTAGTACCGGTTTATCCTCAACGTCTAAGCAAATCAAAAAATTTAGAAAAAAAGGTTTTTAAACAAGAAAATAAAAACTAACTAAAAATGCGGAAAATAAAAATAAAAATAAAACAGATAGACAAGATGAATCACTTGGATCCGACTCGCCTTTAGTGTAACCTTTGATTATTTCCGCACTTTTGCACTTTTTAAGAGATTATCTTAGTTATAGTAGTAGGCCCCTCTTTTGAAGGTGACGTTACCCTCAACCCAGTAGTTTGAGTCAGCAAGGATACAATCCTAAAGGGCTGGATTATTGAAAGATAATTAATTAAGTTATTAATGCGTAATGTGGTAGGCCCCTCTTTTGAAGGTGACGTTACCCTCGGCTAAGTAGTTTGAGTCAGCAGGGATACAATCCTAAATAGCCGGGTTAAAGTTTTAATAGTAGTTTACATATGAGGGGATTAAGGAGTTCGGACCCCCGCCATCCAATACCGGTGGGTATTGAAGGAGGTCCTACTAAACTTGACCCAGGTCCTTGCAGGATCTATACACTGAACAAGGCAAGACGCTTACCAAACCATTCCCTTAACCCCCGACCAGGTAGCCAACATATCTCCATCTAGACCGTGGAGATATGAATGGTGTAAATCTTTTATTTTACATAGAAAGTAAAATAACGCCAAGACACCACAGACAAATGATAAGGAAGTTTAACCTTCAACATAAGAAACTAGTTATTAAAGTCATTAATATATAACCAAATAAAAAAGTGCGAAAAGATTAAAAATAAAAAGTATTACACTAAATGCTTGTCTTCACCAAGTGATGTAAGAGACTTACGCAAACATGCCCTTTGATTGTCAAGAGCTCTTACTTTCAATCTTGGATCCCAAGACTACTACACACACTCTATGATGGATGATGGATGATGGATGATGGTGGTGGATGTGGGTTGTGATGGTGGTGGTGGGTGGGTGAAGTGTGAGGGATGTGGTTTGTTAAGGGATGATTTGCAAGTGAGCCAGGCACCCCTATTTATAGCCTGCACAACCCCGTGTCCACCCATCTTCTCTTTCATCTTGAAATGCAGTTTTTTTGCATTAGTTGACCACGCCCCTGTGTCAGCTGGGCACGGTCCCGTGTGCAGAAGCGTATCTGTACTATCAAGATTTGCCTAGATTCTGCGAATATTAGCATTGACCACGGCCCCGTGTCCGCTGGCCACGCCCCCGTGTTGGGAAATAGAAGCTTCTATAGCTTTGTCTTTTCTGCAGACACTTGGGCACGCCCCCGTGTTCATTGAGCACGGGGCGTGTTCAACTTTCTGATGTCTTGTTTTTGCTTGGGAAGATGCTGTTGAGGGGTCGGGCATACCACGTTTATTCCTTTTCTTGTATTATTGTTAGATTTGGCTGCATTTTTGCTTCTTTTGTTCATTTAAGCATATTTAACCCTGAAAATACACAAGGAAGACAAAAGCACACTTTTTCCAACATTAGTACTATAAAAGGGTTAGTTTTATACCACATTTGATGTAATTTATATGTTGCATTTTACACACATCAAATATCCCCACACTTGAATCTTTGCTTGTCCTCAAGCAAAACTCTTTATTTTGTGGCTTACACACCCAAATGGATTGGGTAGAAGAGAAGGTTTTGGGCTTGTCTTGAGTGTCAGGATTCCAAGATCTTTATTTTGTGGCTTACACACCCAAATGTAATGGTCACAGTGGTGATAATGTGTTGCACATTCTACAACTCGCAGTCATGTCGGTCGCATACTTCATTGTCGATAGCTTACTTGATTCACTTTTCTACGTGTTACATGTTGGTTATGCGTAAACGCTTTCGCTATACTATATACTATGCAAACTTGTGTACTCACCTTTACACTCTGTGTATTGACTTTATTTTAACGTATGTGACAGATTGATTAGGATGCTTTGCTTGTTGTGCTATGATGAACCAGCTAGGGAGTCTAGAGACAAACCAAATAAGAAATCTGAGTTGTCGGAACAGTTTATTTGTTTATGATACAATTATTTGTAATAACTGTTATCCTTTATATGTTTACGGTATGGGACATGAATGTTAAATATATCGTAATTAATTGTTGTTATGGATTCTCTTGGACAATCTGTTTCGCTCAGTGCCACGCCCCGATGATTCCGCCATCGGTTGGGGTGTGACACAATCTGATTGGCCGTGAATGCCATCATCTTCTTCTGAGAGCTGGTCTTAGACTTCTTGGATGAGTTGGAAAGTTGACGAGATGACGACATCTAAAGATTCAAAACAAATAATAGATGAGACTTGATCATAAAGTTTTGTTTAAGGGAAATTGTTTTCATGAATGCATCAAGTTTCAAATAATCTCACATAGCATGACAAGAAATTCACATAGTGTAACAAGAATAATGAAAGCATCGTAAATTTATTTTTTTCACAAGAGATTATTATTATTTATTTTAGATTACGAAGATAGTGTGTATCGTGTCTCCAAGCTTGAAATGAAAGTAACGTACAAATGTAAAACACATTAAAATTGAGATAGCATAAAAGAGGTTTAACGTAAAACGTGGATTGTCACGGAATGTAACACAAGACTATTCCAAAGTAAATCGAAGTCCTTTTCAAATTAAGGAAATGTGCTTTGGCCTAATAGACAAATACTCTCATCGAGATGTGACTAACGATATTTGTCCTTCCAGTTACTACACGTCCTTAATCGATTGGGAAAATCGAAACTTTGGCGAGATTGAAAATCGAAGAGTGGGACTAGTTATTAAGTTTTGAGTTTCACCTCTAGCTTTATAACATCGTACCCTAGTGTGGTTGGTACTTATCAAAAGATAAGGGTCCACTAGAATTGGAAGAAGAAATTTCCTTCAAGATTTGGATTTCACTCCTAACTTGAGGGTAAATTTCGTTCGAAATACAAAGTATAGCTGAGGGAAAGTCATCACCAAATGTGGGAATCACCCCTATTTTGATGAGTCAACATTTATATGGTGGTTAAATTAGTCATCAAAATCACGACCATTCCACCTCACTTATTTTCTATGTCGAAGCTTCTATTCAACTTCATGATTAATTAACTTAGTTTATCAAAGTTAACTATTTTCAATCACATGGTTTACAACATTAAATCTAAATCAACGTGATGTTTAGAACCCTTATCACCTCATATTATGCATAATTACCATATCATTCAAATACGCGTTTTCATTTTAAATTTCAACTCTTTTGTTCTCATTTAGGCATTTTAACAAACACCTAATGTGCATAATTTTATATATTTACTAACTAGTTCATAACTAGTTATCTTTACCAAGATTTACATCAACACATTCAAACCTCTAAGTCTAGTGTTCATGAACTACATCTAGAACTTATATCATAACCTCAATATTCATCAATCTTACATTCTAATCTGAGTGTTCATCATATTAACATAAAACCCACTTAGCACATAATAGGGTAATTACCAAATCCCTAGTTTTGACAACAATTCATCAAATTTTCTACTAGGGTTTGTTTCTAAACCAAGATATAATCACAATAACACTCATAGATTCAACATTCATTCCAGAATTTTGATTATGATGGTTCATCATAATCTCAAAGTATCACCAAATCATAAAATTCAACATACCTTGTAATCCCCACGACTAGGTGATCACGAATTTGTAATCATGCAGACGATTTGGGTTTGATTTGAGCTTCAATTTGAGAGATTTGTTGGATTTAGGGCTAGAGCTCCATGGGAGCTTTCTCCTGGCCATCCCCACGCACACACACACACACTTTTAGTGTGTGTTGTGTTATTTTTTTTTATTAAAACCATTTTCAAGATATCTTAGTTTGGTCCCTCATATTTGGTTAGTTATTAAGTAGGCCACAATCTAACTATTTCTAACAGTACTCCCACTTATTAACTAGGTTAAATATTCCTATTTAACTTAGTGGGTTCGGGGAAATTATGACTCAGTTTATTTTAAGTCCCGTTAATTCAGGCTTCTTATAAACTTTATTTCCTTAAAAGCATTTATTCACGTTTTATTGAAAATTAGGTTTATTTATTTTAAATCCTAATATTTACCGGGTTACCTTTACCGCTAACGGTATTTTACCCGTGTATTAGTATTAACGGGGTTTGATTACCAAACCCATTTTCGGGGTGTTACAAGTCTACCCACCTTAAAGAGGTTTCGTCCCCGAAACCTTGCTTACGTAGTTCATTGGTTTAAACCAAACGAGCTTGGTTTCATTTTTAAAGCATTCATTCTTTTTTGTCACTATTTTATCATTCGTATTGACATGAGTGTGTTTCATGTGTAAGTCCTCACGAACCATAACCTTCGTCTTGTATTTCTTATTGTGACACTTCGGATTTTCCCGGACAACCTTTCGATGTAACGTGTGTGTACGTATGTTTTATTAAATGAAAAATTCATGAAACTATTCGTTGTTACATGTTATGTGTATTTATGTATATGTGTATAGAGATATATATGTGTGTGTTATATATTAGAGCCGAAACCTCAACCCGACTCGAGACCCGGAATGGTCTCGAGTGAACAGTGAATTTGGGCCGGTTAGGGCCTTGCGACCGAGAACCCAACCCGGAAACCCCTAAGCCCACTCGTGACATTATATAAACCAACCCTCCCCTCCCTTAACCATTTTTACAACACTCTCCCTCACTCACTCCTTCTTCCTCACTAAAACCCTAAAAACCTAAGAACTCTAGCAACCAAAACCACCTCCTTCTCTCTCTTCCTCTCTCGGATCAAGTAGACAAACGACAAGGAGGATCGGCCGGATCAATCATCACCCGAACACCCCCTTTCTTACACCTCGAGTTAGCCGGTTAGTGCTTTCTTTTGGCTTGAATGGGATCTTCATTTTGTGCTTGATTATGCTTGTTTGTTGATGATGAACATGTTTTAGCTAGTAAATGTCCATTCATGTCATCACTTTTGCCGGTTAGTTAGCCGTGTATGTTTATGTTATCCTTTACTTGGTTGAATGGTTAGTATCCATTTATGCTTAGGAACCGAGAATGATAATACCTTTTATGTCCATGTTGTGAGGTTTAATGATAAAATGTGTTCTTTTTCTCTAATATTTTTATGAGGGATTTGATGATTTTGTTATCCGAATGATATTAAAATGATTTTTGGATTGAATGTTCATGAATGATGTTTGAATGTTATTTGAATATGATGAACAGCATGAATGTCTTATAAATATTTGAAAATGCCTGTTTTGATCCGATTTAGACACAAAATGGACAAACAGACATGTTTAGTGGGAATAGTACACAATTTACATGAAAATGCAATATCATTGGTTAGTACATGTCAGGTTCTAGAAGACCTTCTGGTGCACGTAATCACGGTTGCGAGTCGCAACCTTTGGTTGCGACTCGAGACCACATCAAGTCTTGTCGAGATCTCCCAGTTGCGAGTCGCAATCAGCACGAGTCGAATCCGGTTGCGAGTCGGAACCTCTGGTTGCGAGTCGTAACCAAAACGTGATGAACCGAGACCTCGGTTGCGAGTCGTAACCTTGGTTGCGAGTCGCAACCACCCTTGTCTCGACTGGGCTACTTTGTTGTTATTGGGCTTTGACTGTTGGGGCTTTCTGTTGACTGGGCTACATGTTGTTACTGCTGATTGTATGTTTAGGGCTGGCCCAATAACCCCACTGTTTGTTGTTCCGCATGTTATACGTGTTTGCTATATGTGTTTGCCGTACATGTTCGCTGTGTGTTTATTTGTACCCAACTTGACCCATACTTGGTAACCATGCTAGGGCGTGGTGACCAACATACTTGACCGGGTAAAATAATCTACCGAGCAACCCAAGGTGAGTTCACTACTTAAAAGCATGCGTCCCGGTGGTTTGGGACACGAGACTAAAACAACCCTATCCCCTTGTAAAGGGGATACCATCTACATTCCTTCCCTAGTTACTGGGAACAAACTTACTTTCCTTCCCTTGTTATTGGGAACCTTTTAGTTAATTACTGTTTATACGGATTGCAACAAACGGCACTAAACGAAACTCTATCACTTAAAGTCCCTACTACTTAATACCGATTAGTCGCCGGGGCCAGGCGAACGGGTTATTAGTTGATAGCGCTATTTAGGTCTTACCAACCTCACACCGTGCCAAGGTATGGGATCGGTCGTGAACTAATGTACTCAGGCATCCGTCAATGATGATAGAACATTGACATCGGGGCACTTTCTTGCGGATACGCAACGGTCACCTAGTGTTCGGTATTGGAAAAACAGTTTAGTTGCTAACTTTTGGGGTAGCTCCCCATGGCATGTATAAACGGATAAATTAACTGGTGAAACAAGTTTTTGGTAATTAAAACTGGACAACTAGTGAACTCACTCAGCATTATTGTTGACCCCTTACTGCATGCTTTGCAGGTAACCAGTGACTGTGGAGCTGCTGCTTGGGAAGTGTAGTGGTCGTGTAAACCCGCGTGTTGGGTTCTAAATAATTTGAACCATGAACCTTATTTAAACTATTTTATCTATGCTTCCGCTACTTACTTAATTGATATTTGAACTTAAACATTTGAACTTTAAACTATGGTGTTTACTAACCATTATGGTTGGTGATCATCCTCGCTATTATCCAATGCTCAGTATAATTGGTGGCTGGATCCTGGTCGGTCACGCCCTCAAGCGGACGGTACTCCGCAGGTGGAATTTGGGGGTGTGACAGATTGGTATCAGAGCCATTGGTTATAGTGAACTTGGTTTTAAAAAGGGAAGTCTTTTTGAGAAAAACCAGACTATAACCCGTGACTCGTGACGACACTACACTCCAAGGGCAAGACTCGACATACTAGACCTCGTAGCTCGGACTTGTGTTTACTTGCTTGTTTACCTTATATTGACTGCTCTATTATACATACTAGTGTGCCTGATTAGATAGATACACCTCCCTCTTCTATCTTATTCTCGCTACGTTACGACATCACACTCATACTGTGTTTTCTGGTTATGAAGACAATGAGTGGACGCGGAAGAGGAAGCGTTAACATGACTCAGGCTCAATTCGCTAACTTGCTCAACACGGTGGCTGCAGCTTTCGCAGCTCACCCTGGAGGTAAACTCGTTGCTAAAGGATGTTTAGATCCTACCCCCACATCGTCTTTTCACCTCTAAAACCTATTCGCTACATTTCTCACAACAGGTCAGCCTGCGCCTGCGCAACCACGTGTTTGCACTTTCAAAACCTTCATGGATGGCAAGCCTCTCCCTTTCAACGGCACTGAGGGTGCCATAGGCCTTCTGCATTGGATTGAAAAGGCCGAAGCTGTCTTTGCTGTCTGCGAGTGTCCCCCTGCTAACTGGGTTAAGTACGCAACTGGTACGCTTGAAGGAAACGCGCTTTCATGGTGGAAGGCACAGATTCAGATGCTTGGTCTGGAAACTGCTAATGCTACTGCATGGGAAGATTTCAAGGACATGATCAAAGAGGAGTACTGTCACAGGGATGACATCCACAAACTCGAGAACGAGTACTATGCACTCAAGATGGTTGGGTCAGAGATTGAGACCTACACCAAGCAGTCCAATGACTATGCTGCACTTTGCCCAAACATGTCCCAACCTATGTATCGAAGGGTCGAATTGTACATCAAAGGCTTGGTCCCAGAAATCCGGAGCCATGTGACCTCGGCCAACCTCAACACCATACAGCCTGTGGTTCGTCTAGCTCACAAACTCACCAATCAGGCTGTGGAAGAGGGCAAGCTGCCCCAGAGGATCGGTGCTACTGCTGGAACTTCTGGCGATAACAAGCGAAAGTGGGATGGAAGTCAGGGAAAGGATGCTAACCCCACTCAGGCCCCAGTTCAACAAAGGAAGACTGAGAGCAACAAGGGCCCTCAGCAACAGGGTGGCTATCGAGGAAACCACCCTAAGTGTAACAAATGTAACCGACATCACAGTGGGCCATGTGGAAAGGGTCAGTGTCAGCGATGCAACAAGATGGGGCATGAAGCCAAAGACTGCCGAAGCCAGTTCCCCGCTAGGCAGAATCAGCAACAACCACAGCAACAGCAGCAACAAGGAAACAACCGTGGATGCTTCAAGTGTGGAGCAATGGGGCACATGCGAAAGGATTGCCCTGAACTGAATCAGAACAACAACAATCAGGGTGCTGGGAACAATAACAACAATGCTGGAAATGGTGCTAGAGGAAAAGCTTTTGTGATTGGAGCCGGAGAAGCAAGGAATGACCCCAACGTTGTAGCGGGTAAGTTCCTACTTAATGATCGTTATGTTTCCATGCTATTTGATTCCGGGGCAGATGCTAGTTATGTATCCCTACGTATTAGTAAGAAACTTAAGCTCACTCTTACGCCGCTGAGCTCTAAGCACACCGTTGAAATAGCTAATGGTAGAAACCTCGAGGCCTCACACATAATTCGTAACTGCAAATTAGAGTTGTCTGGTCAGACCTTCTGTATCGATCTTTTCCCCATCATTCTTGGAAGCTTCGACGTCATTATTGGTATGGATTGGTTATCCAAACATCGAGCTGAAATCCTCTGCCAGGAGAAAGCTATTCGTATTCCCCGTCCCCCTGGCAAACCTCTTATAGTTCAAGGCGACAAGAGCGGAGAAGTCACAGGCATCATTTCATTCTTAAAGGCCCAGAAGTACCTACGAAAAGGGCACACCGCTATCTTAGCACTCATTACCGACACACAGAAAAGGGAAAACAGGATTGAAGATTTTCCAGTTGTACGCGACTATCCTGAGGTATTCCCGGAGGAACTACCTGGACTCCCTCCTCACCGTCAGGTCGAATTTCAAATCGAGCTAGCTCCCGGAGCAGCGCCTATAGCTCGTGCACCTTATCGATTAGCCCCCGCGGAGCTCAAGGAGCTTTCTACTCAACTACAAGAACTCTTGGACAAAGGTTTTATCCGTCCTAGTTCATCACCCTGGGGAGCCCCAGTGCTCTTCGTCAAAAAGAAAGACGGCTCATTCCGAATGTGCATTGACTACCGCGAACTTAACAAGGTTACCATCAAGAACCGCTATCCACTTCCCCGTATCGACGACCTGTTCGACCAGCTGCAAGGGTCGAGCTATTATTCCAAGATCGATCTGAGATCGGGTTATCACCAGCTGAGAGTCCGCGATGAGGACATCTCTAAGACTGCTTTCAGAACCCGCTATGGTCACTACGAATTCCTTGTTATGCCTTTCGGTATGACCAACGCACCTGCAATCTTCATGGATCTCATGAACCGAGTGTGCAAACCCTATCTCGACAAGTTCGTGATCGTATTCATCGACGACATCCTAATCTACTCGAAGAGCCAAGAGGAGCATGAACAACACCTACGTCTTATTCTCGAACTTCTTCGCAATGAGCAACTGTACGCCAAATTCTCGAAATGTGATTTCTGGCTTAGAGAAGTCCATTTCCTTGGACACATCGTCAATCAGGAAGGGATTCATGTTGACCCCGCTAAGATTGAGTCCATTAAGAATTGGCCCGTACCTAAGACTCCGACCGAAGTTCGCCAATTCTTGGGATTGGCGGGATACTATCGAAGATTTATCAAGGGATTCTCTAAGATCGCTCAACCACTCACGACACTCACTCAGAAGGGTGTTGCTTACAAATGGAGAAATGCTCAGGAATCTGCCTTCCAGGAACTAAAGGAGAACCTTTGTAGTGCTCCTATTCTCTCCTTACCCGAAGGTACCGACGACTTCGTCGTCTACTGCGACGCTTCTATTCAAGGACTTGGCTGCGTATTGATGCAACGCGAGAAAGTTATCGCTTACGCCTCGCGACAACTCAAGGTCCACGAACGGAATTATACGACGCATGACTTAGAATTTGGAGCTGTGGTCTTCGCGCTCAAGCTTTGGAGACACTACTTGTACGGCACCAAGTGCACGATTTACACTGATCACAAGAGTCTCCAGCACATAATGGGACAAAAGGAGTTGAATATGCGGCAACGCCGATGGGTCGAACTCCTAAATGACTACGAGTGTGCAATCAAATATCACCCAGGCAAGGCTAACGTGGTAGCCGATGCCCTCAGCAGGAAGGAGACCAAACCCAAGCGTGTTCGTGCCTTACAGCTCACTATCCACTCAAACCTCCCTAATCAGATTCGGAATGCTCAGGTTGAAGCATTGAAAGCTGAGAACATCAGGGCCGAGTCCCTACGAGGATCGAGACAACGAATGGAACAAAAAGAAGACGGTGCCTACTACGTAGCCGGACGCATATGGGTTCCGCTTTATGGGAAATTACGTGACCTTGTGATGGATGAAGCTCACAAGTCCCGTTACTCAGTACATCCAGGGTCAGATAAGATGTACCACGACCTGAGGGCTACCTATTGGTGGCCTGGCATGAAAGCCCACATAGCAACCTATGTCAGAAAATGTTTAACCTGCGCAAGAGTCAAGGCCGAGTATCAGAAAGCATCAGGCCTACTCCAACAGCCAGAGATCCCGCAATGGAAATGGGAGCAGATTTCCATGGATTTTGTTACTAGCCTGCCTAGGTCTCAGCGCGGAAATGACACCATTTGGGTAATAGTGGATCGCCTAACTAAGTCTGCACACTTCTTGGCCATTAAAGAAACAGACAAGTTCTCTACCCTAGCAGAGGTATACTTAAAAGAAGTGGTCTCGAAGCACGGAGTGCCTACCTCTATTATTTCTGATCGAGACGCGCGTTTTACTTCTGAGTTGTGGCAAGCCATGCACAAATCTTTTGGCTCACGTTTAGACATGAGCACCGCTTATCACCCGCAAACGGATGGGCAGTCTGAACGCACCATCCAAACCCTCGAAGACATGCTTAGGGCTTGTGTGATCGATTTTGGCAAGAATTGGGAGAAGCACCTACCGTTGGTGGAATTCTCCTACAACAACAGCTACCACACCAGCATTCAGGCAGCACCCTTTGAGGCATTGTACGGCCGTAAATGTCGATCGCCTCTCTGCTGGGCTGAGGTTGGTGACAGCCAAATCACAGGCCCGGAACATGTAGTTGACACCACAGAAAAGATTGCCCAGATTAGGCAACGCATGGCGGCAGCTCGTGATCGTCAAAAGTACTACGCTGATAAAGACAGGAAACCGCAAGAGTTCCAGGTTGGTGAACGGGCTCTACTTAAGGTCTCACCCTGGAAGGGTGTGGTCCGCTTTGGAAAACGGGGCAAGCTTAATCCAAGATATGTCGGACCCTTTGAAGTTACCGAAAAGATCGGTACGGCCGCTTACAGATTGAATCTGCCTGAAGAACTGAGTGCTGTGCACAACGTCTTCCACGTGTCTAATCTGAAGAAGTGCCTGTCAGATGAAACACTCGTCATTCCTTACAAGGAACTTACTATTGACGAACAGCTACACTTTACTGAGGAACCGGTTGAGATCACGGATCGTGAGATCAAAACCCTCAAACGTAGCCAGATACCCCTCGTGCGAGTTCGTTGGAACTCACGCCGTGGCCCAGAGTTTACCTGGGAGCGGGAAGACCAGATGAAGCGCAAGTATCCCCAGCTGTTCCCAAATGAAACCCCCAGCACTGAAGCTACAACTGAATTTCGGGACGAAATTCCGAACTAACGGGGGGATGATGTGACACCCCGTTGAAACGCTCTCACTTTTACTAGCTCGTCAGTGGCTGCTTTAACTTTCGGGACGAAAGTTCTTAAAACTTGGGGATAATGTGACACTTCGGATTTTCCCGGACAACCTTTCGATGTAACGTGTGTGTACGTATGTTTTATTAAATGAAAAATTCATGAAACTATTCGTTGTTACATGTTATGTGTATTTATGTATATGTGTATAGAGATATATATGTGTGTGTTATATATTAGAGCCGAAACCTCAACCCGACTCGAGACCCGGAATGGTCTCGAGTGAACAGTGAATTTGGGCCGGTTAGGGCCTTGCGACCGAGAACCCAACCCGGAAACCCCTAAGCCCACTCGTGACATTATATAAACCAACCCTCCCCTCCCTTAACCATTTTTACAACACTCTCCCTCACTCACTCCTTCTTCCTCACTAAAACCCTAAAAACCTAAGAACTCTAGCAACCAAAACCACCTCCTTCTCTCTCTTCCTCTCTCGGATCAAGTAGACAAACGACAAGGAGGATCGGCCGGATCAATCATCACCCGAACACCCCCTTTCTTACACCTCGAGTTAGCCGGTTAGTGCTTTCTTTTGGCTTGAATGGGATCTTCATTTTGTGCTTGATTATGCTTGTTTGTTGATGATGAACATGTTTTAGCTAGTAAATGTCCATTCATGTCATCACTTTTGCCGGTTAGTTAGCCGTGTATGTTTATGTTATCCTTTACTTGGTTGAATGGTTAGTATCCATTTATGCTTAGGAACCGAGAATGATAATACCTTTTATGTCCATGTTGTGAGGTTTAATGATAAAATGTGTTCTTTTTCTCTAATATTTTTATGAGGGATTTGATGATTTTGTTATCCGAATGATATTAAAATGATTTTTGGATTGAATGTTCATGAATGATGTTTGAATGTTATTTGAATATGATGAACAGCATGAATGTCTTATAAATATTTGAAAATGCCTGTTTTGATCCGATTTAGACACAAAATGGACAAACAGACATGTTTAGTGGGAATAGTACACAATTTACATGAAAATGCAATATCATTGGTTAGTACATGTCAGGTTCTAGAAGACCTTCTGGTGCACGTAATCACGGTTGTGAGTCGCAACCTTTGGTTGCGACTCGAGACCACATCAAGTCTTGTCGAGATCTCCCAGTTGCGAGTCGCAATCAGCACGAGTCGAATCCGGTTGCGAGTCGGAACCTCTGGTTGCGAGTCGTAACCAAAACGTGATGAACCGAGACCTCGGTTGCGAGTCGTAACCTTGGTTGCGAGTCGCAACCACCCTTGTCTCGACTGGGCTACTTTGTTGTTATTGGGCTTTGACTGTTGGGGCTTTCTGTTGACTGGGCTACATGTTGTTACTGCTGATTGTATGTTTAGGGCTGGCCCAATAACCCCACTGTTTGTTGTTCCGCATGTTATACGTGTTTGCTATATGTGTTTGCCGTACATGTTCGCTGTGTGTTTATTTGTACCCAACTTGACCCATACTTGGTAACCATGCTAGGGCGTGGTGACCAACATACTTGACCGGGTAAAATAATCTACCGAGCAACCCAAGGTGAGTTCACTACTTAAAAGCATGCGTCCCGGTGGTTTGGGACACGAGACTAAAACAACCCTATCCCCTTGTAAAGGGGATACCATCTACATTCCTTCCCTAGTTACTGGGAACAAACTTACTTTCCTTCCCTTGTTATTGGGAACCTTTTAGTTAATTACTGTTTATACGGATTGCAACAAACGGCACTAAACGAAACTCTATCACTTAAAGTCCCTACTACTTAATACCGATTAGTCGCCGGGGCCAGGCGAACGGGTTATTAGTTGATAGCGCTATTTAGGTCTTACCAACCTCACACCGTGCCAAGGTATGGGATCGGTCGTGAACTAATGTACTCAGGCATCCGTCAATGATGATAGAACATTGACATCGGGGCACTTTCTTGCGGATACGCAACGGTCACCTAGTGTTCGGTATTGGAAAAACAGTTTAGTTGCTAACTTTTGGGGTAGCTCCCCATGGCATGTATAAACGGATAAATTAACTGGTGAAACAAGTTTTTGGTAATTAAAACTGGACAACTAGTGAACTCACTCAGCATTATTGTTGACCCCTTACTGCATGCTTTGCAGGTAACCAGTGACTGTGGAGCTGCTGCTTGGGAAGTGTAGTGGTCGTGTAAACCCGCGTGTTGGGTTCTAAATAATTTGAACCATGAACCTTATTTAAACTATTTTATCTATGCTTCCGCTACTTACTTAATTGATATTTGAACTTAAACATTTGAACTTTAAACTATGGTGTTTACTAACCATTATGGTTGGTGATCATCCTCGCTATTATCCAATGCTCAGTATAATTGGTGGCTGGATCCTGGTCGGTCACGCCCTCAAGCGGACGGTACTCCGCAGGTGGAATTTGGGGGTGTGACACTTATCTTGTCGACTATTTGACCGAGTAATCACTCGACCATTTAGTCGCGTTAGTCCATCAACACGTTTACTCCGCGTTTGTCTTATGTTGACAAACGCTTTATATTGGTCATAACACTATCTTGACCTTGCATAGTTTTACCGACTAGACTAATTAGTTACCGTCGCTTCATACCCCGTCACCCGGGTATTCTATACTGCTATCTTCGTCCTTATGTGTGTTTACGATTTCTTAAACCTCTTCTTAATACTTATGTTAGCTAACACGTTGCTTTTGACTAAAAAATTAAATTTTTAGTTTACGTTTTCCCTTTGTCCTACGTCTTTTCTCGTATCTAGGAATTTTACGTTCGATGACTTATTCCTTTCTATTGTCATTTTGGCAATGCCTTCGCCCTTTTTGAAAATAACACAATTTAATAATTGTGAATTCTTTTGTCATTTTAGTCCGTTTAGATGTTTTAGTGAAATCTTCCACTTTTGCCCACCAAACTCTTCATGATCTCTTCATTTTAACCCGTTCGGTTAACTTAGCGAAACTTATCGCTTTTATACAAATTTTACCTTCCGATATTACTTTACGTGGGGAGTTACAACCAGTTTCCTCGCTTTACATTATTGACCCGTAGGTTATTTCACTTAGCCTCATAGGCTATTTCTTTATATTTTTCACCTTTTTAAGGTGAGACCCAACAGTTCGTTTCTTTCTATTTTTGATCCAAGGGTCTTCTTGGTCCTGTAGACCTTGACACTATGTTTAATCCCGTAGGTTATGATAATCCCGTAGATCATCTTTTATTCAAGTCTTTATTCAACTGTATATATATATATATATATGGTGTCAAGGCACCCCTTTTATGTCTAGAATGATCTACTTTTGCTTTTTGGATTTCATTAGACCTTGACCGTAGTCTAAGGCTACATTTGTTCGCTTTCGAATTATCTTTCTGACTTTTTGACTTCTAACGTCATTTACACGTCGGTTTGTCCTACACTTACCGTTACCCGGTTCTTACCTATACTTCTTTACAACCCATTACCCGGGTTCTTTATCTTAGGGTTTTTAACATTTTTGTTTCGCTAGTTTCGTTTTTCCTATATATATTCCTTTATGACCCATCACGTAGGTTCATTAATGTTTCGCGCTTCCATTATTCGGTTTGCGCTTACTTGCACTTCAAGTTTTTATACCTTATTTATCTCGTTTGACTTGTTCGTGTGAAAGTTCATCACTTGTGAACATCAAACTCCATTCTTTATTCGACCCGTTCAACTTTAAAATAGTTGAGCGTAGTTATTAACATTTCTGTTTGCAAATTCTCATTGTCTTTTAGTCATGACTCATATTCCGAGTCTTTTGACTTTCTATTTCGCGTTCCCGTCTCTTGGTTTACGCATTCTTTCCAAATCCTACCCATTCATCGGGTATCTTTACCGTAATCATTTTCAAGTAACCATTCTTATATGGTTTTAGACATTATTTTAATTTATTTGGTCGTCTTAGCGAGATCCATCGCTTTTATTCAATCAAGTCCTTTATTCTTTATTCAATTCGTTTGACTTGCCCATGTGAATTTCATCACTTGTGACAGTCAAACTTTTATCCCTATGCCTTAGCATTTCTATTAGTCGGTCTGTATTTTCTTTTTACTTGATCCTTGTCCCTTCTCTCGGGGCTCGTTATTCTTACGTAATACGCTTCCGTCATCCGACTTACGTTTACGTTTACTATCAAACATCTTACTTATTTGATTCATTTGGGTACCATTTAAGTTAGTCCCATTCACCCCACCCTTACTACATCGGACATAAATGTGTCCATCATAAGAAGTTCATGGTACCACGTGTTCACTACTTACTTGGCCAGAGTAAGCGATCAACACCTGGTATACATGACCTTTTTATAATTTTCACATTACACCCCATGTAAGTAATGCCTCTATTTGTTTTTCTTGGAAACAATATCCCGGATAGGTTTTCTATTCAGGTATTTCAAAGTTTTCAATCTACATATGCAACTTTCAATCTCTACGTATTTGTTGCATATTACTATTTATGCAATAATTTAAAACGTGCACCTGATAATGCTTGGTCTAATAGGCTCCCCTTGCTATTAACTTATTCGCAATCGTTGCGCGATTTAGGTCCTTGATGAGCATACTCTTTGGACCGTTCCTTTGTCAAATCTGCGATTTGTTAAACTCTCGCTATATTCATATGCGAGTGTCCTTCAACTAAAACATATACAACAGTTAGTGTTAGTGCATTATGTGTCTATCGCCTCTGTCAATCTAGTCCGTAGCAGAAACCGAAGGATTCTAAGCTATTATTGTAATATCTAGTTAAAAAGGGCAAGGTGGCAAACTTGTAAATAAGGAGAAATCCTTATATTCCTTGTGCCTATAAATAGAGAGTTATGTCATAGTTTAGGAGACTTTGCTCATTTGGAGATTTAGAAGCTTAGATTTTAGAGAGAGAAAGTCTAGAGAGAGAAAGTCTCTCCGTGTGATTCTCGGCTTTGTACACGTCATCATAATCAATTGAATCACGTTACGAGTACGTTCTTGTGTGTTCGATCACGCACGTTCACGGATTCCGCACGTCGAACGTTCGTTACGCAATCGTACGGTGTCGAAACTGGTCCTACAAGTGGTATCAGAGCTAGGAGCTCGATTGCGCTGACCAAATACATAAATTCGTACTAGATTTTAGTGATCTCAGATCTGTTTTTCGTAAAATTCTTCATATTCTACTACTTGTTCACGTTTTTGAAGGTTTTTCATCAAATTGAACGTGTTTTACTGGTCCGAATCTGCTAGTTTTTTAGTATATTGTGCGAAAATACTCGAATTACAATCCTACCAAGTTTCAGAATCTAATTCTTAGTCGTTTAGAAGAAATCTGATTTTTTGTGTCCGATTTTGTTTGAAACAGCAAGGTTTCGCTTTTTAGGTCCGCTTATTAGGTCACATTTGTTGGAGTTCCGCTCAAGAGGTCCGCTCGTAGTTACAGTTATTTGAGATCCGCTTTTGTGGTTCGCTCATTGTGACATTGCCTGGTTCGCTTATTTGTACATTGCCTGGTTCGCTTATTTGGACATTGTCTGGTTCGCTTATTTGGACATTGCCTGGTTCGCTTATTTGAACATAAACCGATTTCGCTTATTAGTCATCAAGGTGGTTTCGCTCATTAGACATCACGTCTGATTCCGCTCATATGAACCAATCTGTGATTCCGCTCTTGTGACTGTTTGATTCTGCTTGAACGTGGTCGTCGAATGTTGCATCTGATTAAAAGACCATAAACTGAATTGTGAACCACTAATTGATAAGGCCCAATCAAAATCATTTAATGTGACGACCCATGTGAAGTAAAAATTGAATTGTTTATATCTGATGTTGTCGGCTTAATAAACAAACGGCCCAATCATAAAAATTCTCATTTGACATTTAAGAAATTGGCCCAATCAAGGTTTGGATAAAGAGTTAAAATTGAGTGACCCAATCAGATTTCGTTCATAGGGTTTCGCTGATAGGGACTTAATTGTCTGATTTCGCTCATTGGACACAAATAGACAGATTTCGCTTTTAGATACATCATAATTTCGCTCATAAGGACAAGTTGCTAATTTCGCTCGAGTGTACATCAGTTCTGATTTCGCTTTTGTGTCATCATAACTGATTTCGCTTATTAGTCACTGTTTTCCAAAATTTCAAAAATTTCTAAGTGTGTTGTTGATTATTTTTCAGGAACGTACAAGATGGCGAAAAACGATGATCCTATTCCGTGGAAAGACGATAGAACTGAAGAGCAGAAATATAGTTACAGAAAAATGCTGGCTGAAAACAAGATAATTAGAATATCTCGTATCTATTTGGAAGCAAGAAGAGCGAATAGATGGGATCCGGACAGAGAGTGTTGTCTTGATGAATATGGAAATATTGCGATCGATGACAAAACGCTTGATATTGAAGCTATAATCAAGGAGTATAAAGAGGAAGATGATTATTGGCAAAGGAAATGGTGGGGAGATGAAGAAGAGAAAAAGAAAAAGAAAGATTTAATAAATGAAATAGAAAGAAACTCAGAAAATTTAAGTTTGATTGAGTTTCTTGAATTAATCAAAAGGATTAGAGAAGGAATGACAAAGATTGAAGAATCCAAGACGGGTGAAACTTCAAAATGTGAATTTGTATGCTCAAAATGTGAAAAATTTGAAGCAGAAAATGTCAATCTCTTGAAAGATGTGGAGAATTTGACATTGGAAAACAAAGCTTTGAAAGACAAGAAGAAAGCTGATAATGAACAGATTCTAGAGTTGCGCTTGAATTGTGAAAAACTAAGATCTGAAATGACAAACTTTTGAAGAATGTTGAGAGTTTGTCATTAGAAAACAAAAAATTTAAAGAAAAAGAAAAAGATTTTGAAAAGATTAAAATTGAAAATAAAGATGTTTCTTGGATAAAATTAGAAAATGAAGTTTTAAAAGAAAAAGAAACAGATTTTCAAAATCAAATAAAAGTTTTAGAAGATGAAAAATCTGTTATTTTTAAAAATAATCTTGAGAAACAGATTGAAATAAATTCTCATCTTCAGAAAATCATTCGACTTGAAAATGAAGCTGAGAATTCAAGGAACAAAATTGATGAGCTTGAAAAGAAATTGAAAGGTTTTGTGAATTCTACATCACATGTATGTCCAAAACCGATCAATTCTGTTCCAATAAGTGACAATGTCACAAATTTTGACAAAGTCAAAATTGAAGATTGTGATGACAAAGCTGATGATGAAAAAGAAAAGAAAAGAAAAATATTTTTAGATTTACAAGAAAATTTTAAAAATACTGTTTTGCAATCTACTGAAACAGGGGAATGTTCTAAACAAAAACCTGTTAAGAAGAGTGTAGAACAGAAACAAAAAGTTAAAAATTCTAAAAATGAAAATAAAAGCTCATCAGATAAGTCATCCAATTATTATAAAAAACCACAAAAATCAAAAAATGAAAACTCACAAAATGTTGGTAATAAGTGGTGCAGGTTTGACCACAGTGCTTCAAAGCCAAAACCAGTTTTCAAGAAGAGTGATGATTACCACAAAGCCAGACAATGTTATGATCTAAGCATATGGAGTGAAAGTGGTGAATGGTACGATAACAGAGTGTGCTACACCTGTGGTGTGAGAGGACACATTGCTGTTAACTGCCAGAATTGGAGTTATGAGACAAGAAGATGCTATAATTGTCAAATCAGAGGAGATATTGCTAAAGATTGCCCAAGGAGATCAATGGGAAGATCGAGGGTTGAATCTCAAAGAATGGAAAAGAAACCAGTCAACGTCAAGCCCAAAGAACAGAAGGTTCAAGAACCTAAAGTTCAAAAAAAGAAGGTGAAGCTTTCTCAGGGGCAAAAAGACAGACTGAGGAAGAAGAGGAAGAAGGCAAGAGAATATCTGGAGAAAATTTTGTCTTCGGGTTCACTGGACAGATTGAATAAGAGTTCTGATGAATCAACTAACTCGATTGCAAAGTCAAGCAAGACGAATTCATCGGATACAAATCTGAGGACGAAAGAAGAAAAGAAGAAGAAGATGATCGGCGATGAATCTGATGTGTCAAAGTCAGACAAGCCACCATCAGCCAATGAATCTGATAGGTCAAAGTCAGACAAGCCATGTGCAGGCAATGATTCTGGTTCATTAAAGCCAGAGGAGCCTAGTGTTGAGGTAAAAAAGGAGAATTCGGGTTTAACAAGGGATGATGCAAATTATCCATCATTGTTGAACAAGAATTCAAAATCACCCAAGGCTGGTCAGGCTTGGGTGAATCTTTTCAAATAGAAAAACCTGACTTGCCGGAGTTCCCAGGTTGGTAAGCGTGGAACATGAATCGGCACATTTCTTGAGAAATTTCACTCTGGTGATTTTTCGCTTTACATGTGGTAAATCAGGAACATTAAGTTGTACTTGATTTTCTACATGTGTTTGTGTTGATAGAATCTTAAACTGTTAAATCTTTCAAAATGGTTAAAGGAGAACAAAGTGATGATGTAATCCCCTAGCCAACAAGTGGTTTGTTAATTCAACAAAACTAATTTTCCGGAAAGAAACATTTTGATTAAAACAAACTTAAGTATTTTGAAATCATAATGGGAAAATAGTTTGTTGTGAGGGGGAGTTCTGATTGTTTATGTCAAGTGGATGGCGAATTGAAGCGATTTGATATCAGTTTGTCATGTTTCTTGTATAGTTGGTTTTCAAATTTTCCCAGAAAATCAAAATTGAAACATATTTTGATTTTAGGGGGAGAAAAATTTTGAAAAAAAAATAGAAAATTTGAAAATGTCAAAAACATTGAAAAAGCAAAAAATGAGTTTTGGTGTATAAAAGAGGAAATGATAGTAAATCAGTGGACTATCACAGCATGCTAAAGAAATGAAATGTCAAAAGTGATAAACGGTCTCACTGATGATATGCCAGTAGGTTTTTGCACATTTAGTAGATTGTGACGAGATATAAACCTAAATTCAAACTTGCTTATATCGTGGGTAACATCTCTAGGATATATGGGTAACCCCCGAAATCTTGTTTGAAGGATTTCTTTTTCTGATATACTAGGTTTTTTTACTCAGTGATATCTGGGGTATTATTCCGGGACTTCTGCTGAATGGAAGTTCTGACCTAGTCCTTGAATAATATTTTCTGCAATGCTTGAAACATAGCATCACCCTCAGCATATATGATAAGACAATAAAATTGCTTAGCAATGCTATTGTAAAAAAGATCCTCTAAAGGGGACACACCCAAAGGTTGAGTCATGATCTCTCTGCTGAACGGTAGTTCTGACCTGAGCTCTCATGATTCTTCATAAATTATTAACCCCTTACAGATATCATTTGTGTTATAATTACCTGTAAGACTGAATATTGGGATCTGGATATAGGAGTATATTCTGAGGTGGGATACGCGATTAAGTTTAAGTTTCTAAGACATTAAAATCGTATCTCGAAGCAGTTGAACTTTGTGTGAAAATTTAAGTGGACCAGTATACTGACAATCAAGGTGAATCGTTTAGAACTTAAAATGATTAAAGCTTAACGGTGCTAGTGATTTGTTTCATAAACTGATATGATCCTCTTACACAAACTCACAAAAATATTGTTTGTACATATTTCTTTACTGCATTTCTCTAAAACAAAAATCCAAAAAGATTTTCGGAGTGTTTTAGCATAAAATTTTGAAAATACAAAAAGATTTTCGACAATTGATGTTGAAGAGTTGATTTTCAAAATTCGAAGAGCTAAACATGATGAACAGGGTTGGGAGAATATGTTGAAAACTTTGAATGTCATATATAAATGTTTTGAAAGATTGTGTGGTTAGGTTTGAACTTGATGTAACTAGTATGTTTGTTGAATAATTGATTTCTACCGGTAAGTTTCTTAAATCTAACTGTTATAAATTTGTGAAACTTATGTTGAGGTAGAGGATGTGCAGGTTAAACAGGTTTCAAATCCTGAGCAGATGCAGAACAAAGACAGGAATTGATCCTGAACTTGTGAACTTGTGAAAGCCAGACTACGATACCGACAGCTGAGTCTAAGGGGGAGTCTGAAGATGAGCTCAACGCAAGAGGAAGCGTGGATTCAAAGAGCCAGATAACTATCTTGGAAGAGCTTGTATTCGGAAATCCAGGTGTCGATCCCAAAAGCACGGAAGCTTGACAAAAGGGGGAGCCTGAAGGAAAAAGAGACTACCGAGAGGGACAGAAATGGAAGTTGAAGACAGATCCACGGGGATTCTGTTCGTGAAAGAGAAAAGACAAGACGCTACGAGATTGACTACGGCAATATCCAAGGGGGAGTCTGTTAGTGCATTATGTGTCTATCGCCTCTGTCAATCTAGTCCGTAGCAGAAACCGAAGGATTCTAAGCTTTTATTGTAATATCTAGTTAAAAAGGGCAAGGTGGCAAACTTGTAAATAAGGAGAAATCCTTATATTCCTTGTGCCTATAAATAGAGAGTTATGTCATAGTTTAGGAGACTTTGCTCATTTGGAGATTTAGAAGCTTAGATTTTAGAGAGAGAAAGTCTAGAGAGAGAAAGTCTCTCCGTGTGATTCTCGGCTTTCTACACGTCATCATAATCAATTGAATCACGTTACGAGTACGTTCTTGTGTGTTCGATCACGCACGTTCACGGATTCCGCATGTCGAACGTTCCTTACGCAATCGTACGGTGTCGAAACCGGTCCTACAGTTAGTAATTTCGACATTAAAGGATGCCCGTATTATAATACAAGGCTTTTCTACTATACGCATCAACGCGTGTAATTTCGTTGACTATATCTATTCTATATCGTTTTTATTGGTGTAACGTGTATTACACGATAACCATATGTGTTGTTCTCAACACTTTAATCATACTAAACCATTGATATATATGTACTTACCGGATTTGTGATCAAGCCTCGAACCGAACACTTTATTCTTTTAACCTTGAGCTCTGATTACCAACTTGTAA
This sequence comes from Helianthus tuberosus, assembly GCA_030545235.1. Taxonomy (NCBI): domain Eukaryota; kingdom Viridiplantae; phylum Streptophyta; class Magnoliopsida; order Asterales; family Asteraceae; genus Helianthus; species Helianthus tuberosus. The sequence goes on along the minus strand of CM060418.1, from coordinate 94,380,788 downwards.
CACCCTTGTTATTATTTTAAGGTTTTCGTGTAGTTTACGAAAACCAACATGTAATTTTGATAAATAAGGTAAGTTAAAACTTTTACAAATAAAGGTTTAAGTACATCGTAATGAATTTGAGTTCGTCGTTTAAGAGATAGGACGAAACGTCGTGCGGAAGCTTTTAACTTTATCGTGTTCGGTTCTTCTTCAAGCTTGATCTTCATCCGGGTACTCTTGGCGATCACCTATGATCAAAACCAACTTAAAAGTTAGTTTTGATAGTTAAATAACAAGTTTAAACAAGTTATATGGGTCAAACAAACAAAATTAAACATTTTTGGGATTCAGGGGGGGCTAGACGCCCCACCTAGCCCCCTTTTTGACAGCAAGTTATTTATTATGTTGCTGCATATTCCCAGCATAACCCGATTTCACGGAAATGGCCATAACTTCTTCGTTATTGATCCGTTTTACGCGATTCTTTTTCCTACGCGACCATAATTTAATTCTCCATCCTATGGAGTTAAAATCCGACATCCGAATTAACAAAATTTCAGACTTTTAACTCTTCGGCTTACTACCCTTTATTGACCCGTTTATGATTTTATCACACCAACATGTTCATTTGATCTTTAAACTCATGAAATTCATTATTTCAATATCTCCTATCATATTAATCTCAAATCACGGGTTTCTTACATAATAAAATCCCGTTTACGCTTAAGTGCTTGTTTTGACCCGTTAAGGGTATTTACGCATTTTAGTCTAGAATTTGGGCTTTTCTTTTGACGCTACAAAATTCCATGTCTAATTAACTACAAATATTCCACCACAACTATTTTGTGGCGGATTTAACATAATGAACCCCTTTTTTCCCAATTTTACCCATCGGTTGATCATTTACGCAAATGACCATTTTTGAGCATTTGACCCACGAATAAAAATTCCTAAGACTTTTATTCATTTTTAATGATTCCATAATCTTAATGACGGTTCCTAATCAACCCCTATGGGTCGTTTGCCCGATATACCCTTCAAGGGTGTTTTGGTCAACTTTAGTCCCTCACTTTACGACGAAGGACTTTCGCTAAATATTTGACCAAAAATTTGTATGTTTCACTAAAAGATTATTTATACGTACCTGGCTCGGGTCAAGGTATTGACCCGTTTACATAACTTTTTGCTTTAAATCTTTCTAGTTAAAGCAACGCACGTTTATGTTGTTTTCTGTGGTTACAACACTCAACAAGCAATCGTCAAATGAAGTTGTCAAATGGTGTTAACAACACCATTTGACCCATTTAGCCTAATTGACCATTTATTCGTATGAGATGGTATTTAGTTACCATTTCATCCCTTTAAACCTACCCCTATTTTCCCTTTAACTCGTTTTACATAAAAGCATTTTTATTTGTTCGTCATTACATGACTAATTTACCTTTTTGCCCCTTTTTCCATAATTCATGATTTCCAAGCTTTTTATTCATTCCGGCTTGCATTGTATCATGCTGGATCATCGTATTTCGATTACTTAATATTATTCACGATCAATTTTCGCTAGTACATGTATAGTAATTAAAAAGGGGGTGTAAGTTTTAGTTAACTTGTATCCAAGTTACGCCTTTTCTTCTTTCTTGTTTCGTTTGACCCGCTTCACCCCAAGCCTCCATCTAGCTTGTCCTGGGTCAAACTATCATCAACATTTATATGGTGGTTAAATTAGTTATCAAAATCACGACCATTCCACCTCACTTATTTTCTATGTCGAAGCTTCTATTCGACTTCATGATTAATTAACTTAGTTTATCAAAGTTAACTATTTTCAATCACATGGTTTACAACATTAAATCTAAATCAACGTGATGTTTAGAACCCTTATCACCTCATATTATGCATAATTACCATATCATTCAAATACGCGTTTTCATTTTAAATTTCAACACTTTTGTTCTCATTTAGGCATTTTAACAAACACCTAATGTGCATAATTTTATATATTTACTAACTAGTTCATAACTAGTTATCTTTACCAAGATTTACATCAACACATTCAAACCTCTAAGTCTAGTGTTCATGAACTACATCTAGAACTTATATCATAACCTCAATATTCATCAATCTTACATTCTAATCTGAGTGTTCATCATATTAACGTAAAACCCACTTAGCACATAATAGGGTAATTACGAAATCCCTAGTTTTGACAACAATTCATCAAATTTTCTACTAGGGTTTGTTTCTAAACCAAGATATAATCACAATAACACTCATAGATTCAACATTCATTCCAGAATTTTGATTATGATGGTTCATCATAATCTCAAAGTATCACCAAATCATAAAACTCAACATACCTTGTAATCCCCACGACTAGGTGATCACGAATTTGTAATCATGCAGACGATTTGGGTTTGATTTGAGCTTCAATTTAAGAGATTTGTTGGATTTAGGGCTAGAGCTCCATGGGAGCTTTCTCCTGGCCATCCCCATGCACGCACACACACACTTTTAGTGTGTGTTGTGTTATTTTTTTTTATTAAAACCATTTTCAAGATATCTTAGTTTGGTCCCTCATAGAAAAATAAGAAAAAACGATTAGGCCGTTGATTCCTGACTTTCTTAAAATCCTTGTGTCCCCGGCAACGGCGCCAAAAAATTGATGCGTGTGAGTGTTATATAGTTTTTAATGTATATTTTTAAGCCCTTTTTAACACTTTAGTCAAGTTTTAAACTTATAAAACACGATATTTTACTAACACTAAACACACATATGGGCAAGTGCACCCATCGTGAGCGTAGTATAGCGTTGGTAAGATACCGAGGTCGTCCAAGGACACAAGAGCTTTTAGTACCAGTTTATCCTCAACGTCTAAGCAAATCAAAAAATTTAGAAAAAAAGGTTTTTAAACAAGAAAAAAAAACTAACTAGAAATGCGGAAAATAAAAATAAAAATAAAACAGATAGACAAGATGAATCACTTGGATCCAACTCGCCTTTAGTGTAACCTTTGATTATTTCCGCACTTTTGCACTTTTTAAGAGATTATCTTAGTTATAGTAGTAGGCCCCTCTTTTGAAGGTGACGTTACCCTCAACCCAGTAGTTTGAGTCAGCAAGGAAACAATCCTAAAGGGCTGGATTATTGAAAGATAATTAATTAAGTTATTAATGCGTAATGTGGTAGGCCCCTCTTTTGAAGGTGACGTTACCCTCGGCTAAGTAGTTTGAGTCAGCAGGGATACAATCCTAAATAGCCGGGTTAAAGTTTTAATAGTAGTTTACATATGAGGGGATCAAGGAGTTCGGACCCCCGCCATCCAATACCAGTGGGTATTGAAGGAGGTCCTGCTAAACTTGACCCAGGTCCTTGCAGGATCTATACACTGAACAAGGCAAGACGCTTACCAAACCATTCCCTTAACCCCCGACCAGGTAGCCAACATATCTCCATATAGACCGTGGAGATATGAATGGTGTAAATCTTTTATTTTACATAGAAAGTAAAATAACACCAAGACACCACAGACAAATGATAAGGAAGTTTAACCTTCAACATAAGAAACTAGTTATTAAAGTCATTAAAACATAACCAAATAAAAAAGTGGGAAAAGATTAAAAATAAAAAGTATTACACTAAATGCTTGTCTTCACCAAGTGATGTAAGAGACTTACGCAAACATGGCCTTTGATTGTCAAGAAATCTTACTTTCAATCTTGGATCCCAAGACTACTACACACACTCTATGATGGATGATGGTGGTGGATGTGGGTTGTGATGGTGGTGGTGGGTGGGTGAAGTGTGAGAGATGTGGTTTGTTAAGGGATGATTTGCAAGTGAGCCAAGCACCCCTAGTTATAGCCTGCACAGAATCCCGGACACGGCCCCGTGCCCGTTGGGCACGACCCCGTGTCCACCCATCTTCTCTATCTTCATGAAATGCGGTTTTTCTGCATTAGTTGACCACGCCCCTGTGTCCGCTGGGCACGGCCCCGTGTGCAGAAGCGTATCTGTACTATCAAGATTTGCCTCGATTCTGCGAATATTAGCGTTGAACACGGCCCCGTGTCCGCTGGCCACGCCCCCATGTTGGGAAATAGAAGCTTCTACAGCTTTGTCTTTTCTGCAGACACTTGGGCACGCTCCCGTGTTCATTAAGCACAGGGCGTGTTCAACTTTCTGATGTCTTGTTTTTGCTTGGGAAGATGCTGTTGAGGGGTCGGGCATACCACGTTTATTCCTTTTCTTGTATTATTGTTAGATTTGGCTGCATTTTTGCTTCTTTTGTTCATTTAAGCTCATTTAACCCTGAAAATACACAAGGAAGACAAAAGCACACTTTTTCCAACATTAGTACTATAAAAGGGTTAGTTTTATACCACATTTGATGTAATTTATATGTTGCATTTTACACACATCAAATATCCCCACACTTGAATCTTTGCTTGTCCTCAAGCAAAACTCTTTATTTTGTGCCTTACACACCCAAATGGAATGGGTAGAAGAGAAGGTTTTGGGCTTGTCTTGAGTGTCAGGATTCCAAGATCTTTATTTTGTGGCTTACACACCCAAATGGAATGGTCACAGTGGTGATAATGTGTTGCACATTCTACAACTTGCAGTCATGTCGGTCGCATACTTCATTGTCGATAGCTTACTTGATTCACTTTTCTACGTGTTACATGTTGGTTATGCGTAAACGCTTTCGCTATACTATATACTATGCAAACTTGTGTACTCACCTTTACACTCTGTGTATTGACTTTATTTTAACGTATGTGACAGATTGATTAGGATGCTTTGCTTGTTGTGCTATGATGAACCAGCTAGGGAGTCTAGAGACAAACCAAATAAGAAATCTGAGTTGTCGGAATAGTTTATTTGTTTATGAGACACTTATCTGTAATAACTGTTATCCTTTATATGTTTATGGTATGGGATATGAACGTTAAATATATCGTAATTAATTGTTGTTATGGATTCTCTTGGACAATCTGTTTCGCTCAGTGCCACGCCCCGATGATTCCGCCATCGGTTGGGGTGTGACACAATCTGATTGGCCGTGAATGCCATCATCTTCTTCTGAGAGCTGGTCTTAGACTTCTTGGATGAGTTGGAAAGTTGACGAGATGACGACATCTAAAGATTCAAAACAAATAATAGATGAGACTTGATCATAAAGTTTTGTTTAAGGGAAATTGTTTTCATGAATGCATCAAGTTTCAAATAATCTCACATAGCATGACAAGAAATTCACATAGTGTAACAAGAATAATGAAAGCATCGAAAATTTAATTTTTTCACAAGAGATTATTATTATTTGTTTTAGATTACGAAGATAGTGTGTATCGTGTCTCCAAGCTTGAAATGAAAGTAACATACAAATGTAAAACACATTAAAATTGAGATAGCATAAAAGAGGTTTAACGTAAAACGTGGATTGTCACGGAATGTAACACAAGACTATTCCAAAGTAAATCAAAGTCCTTTTCAAATTAAGGAAACGTGCTTTGGCCTAATAGACAAATACTCTCATCGAGAAGTGACTAACGATATTTGTCCTTCCAGTTACTACACGTCCTTAATCGATTGGGAAAATCGAAACTTTGGCGAGATTGAAAATCGAAGAGTGGGACTAGTTATTAAGTTTTGAGTTTCACCTCTAGCTTAATAACATCGTACCCTAGTGTGGTTGGTACTTATCAAAAGATAAGGGTCCACTAGAATTGGAAGAAGAAATTTCCTTCAAGATTTGGATTTCACTCCTAACTTGAGGGTAAATTTCGTGCGAAATACAAAGTATATCTGAGGGAAATTCATCACCAAATGTGGGAATCACCCCTATTTTGATGAGTCATTTCGATTGTGTTATAAGAGTGTTTTGAAAGCCTCCAAGTGTATATTGTGTTAGCCTTAGGAAAGACATGTATGTTAAAAGACAAAAGAGAATAGAGGGAAGCAAATAAGATAGAAGGAAAGTAGTTTTTAAACAACACATAAGGATAAGCTCCTAAACTATAAACTAGGTAAAAGCATTCCTACGTTTCCTAATTCCCTATAGTTATGGCTCTGATACCAATCTGTCACACCCCAACTAATGGCGGAAACATCGGGATGAGATGAACAAATCGCTTAAAGCATCATAACACTAGTGTGACAATATAATTTAAATCAAATTTCATAAATGACTAAAACAAATACATTGTTCCAAATAAAGACAAATTGCAACGAACATTGTTTATTATTAAAAAGAGTATCTAATCCCATCCTAACTTGATTTCTTCATCATCTTGACTATCAACCTGTAACATGTATTAAAATAATATTAACAAAAAAAATGTTGGCGAGTATACAAGGTTGATACATAGCATAATAGAATAAAAGTTTAAATGTGCTCATATCCAACATGAATAACATAATACAAGTTACTAAGATGCTGAAACGGTGTAAGCTATATGTTCAGACCCAAAGTTTCCAACGCAATATTGCCTGTCCCTAAGACTCGAGGGAAGTTAACATGTTTGACTTAACAATACCCCAAGACTCAAGGGCGGTGCGTTACTCCTATAGCGCTATAATTGTTGAGGTAGGCTTGTACGAAGTTAATGAGCATATAGACACGAAAAGTTTACATATCATATGAGATTAACAAGCCTTAAGATGTTTCATGTTTAAAAGTGGATAGAGTGTGATAAATAAAAGTTTCAAGTGTTGCGTGATTTTATGTAGAATACAAGTTGCACCTAAAAGTGTTAAAATAAAAAATGGGATCGAGTATAGTCACTGTGGTTGCGTCTGAAGATTCCTTGAAATAACGCACGAGTAAAGATAGGAAAAAGGATTTCCGTACGTTTGAAACGATTAACCTAGATATGGAATAACACAATAAACGATCTAATTATTGTTTATAAGTTGAATAATATTCCTACTAATTATGGTTTACATTCTAATTATTTGTATAAAATAAAACTTTAGTGCTATATAAAAGAATTATGATAAATTATTAATTATTTTAAAAAGTTTAATTACAAAAGGGAAGTGAAATAAATAAAACTAATATTTATTTATAGTATCATTGGGTTTAAGGGTTGTACCATAAAGAAAATGAATAAAAACGGTTAATTATGGAATTTCATTACTGGATTTAAGGGTTTAAAAAGGAAATAAATTTTTAAAAGAACAAAGTCCCAAAAATATTTTCAAAATATGGCCGAAACCAGCTTTAGCGAGGATCAAACCCGCAACCTCAAGTACACATGCGCGCAGTCCTACCACTGGGCTGCGTGTCTAACCCATTTAAAACCCCCACAGTTAACTATCTTATGATGTGTTTGCTATCTTTCATATATTGATTTTTTTAAAAATAAAAAGAGCATATGCGCAACAAAGATGAAGGCACCTGGTTTCGAACCCGTGCACCTCATGTGACAGATACACACCGAAACCACTGAGCTGTATTGTGTTTGTGTTGGAATAAGATTTGTATTATATTTATATAGTTGCGTCGTTATATCATCTATCTTGTGAAACTAGCCTATTAGCAAAAGAATAAGAGAGAACAATAAAGAGAAAGAGAATGATGTTATTAATTGAGGTGTATCTTTTACAAAGGAATACAATGAATATATATAGGAGATGAAGTCTTGGAAAACAAGCTAATCTAATTAAGGAGTTGATAACCACATAATATAATATATTTATAACACTCCCCCTTGGTTATCAACATAATACGCTTGATGCTGCCTCGTTAAAAACCTTGCTAGGAAAACCCGGTGGGACAAAACCATAGCTAAGAGAAAAAGAGTGCAGCGTGTAATGCGCATTATCTCCCCCTGATATTTCTGTATCAAGTATTCAATAATAGACGATTATTTATACCCAACACATTCTCAAACTTTTTAGAAGTCTCATATTTGTGCGGTGTGGTGGAAGAGTTTCAATATATGTCACACAACCAAAATATTTAATGAGACATCTTTGGTTCCTGCCCAAAAATCAATTGTCTGGGGAGAACTATAACTTATTGGCTTGATGTGAATTAATGGTACTATATGTAAAACTACATGTACCTAAATGAACTTTTGCTCCTCTCATGATCATTGGCTTTGTAATCAATAGTAGACGTTTATTGATCTTCTCAACAATAACACTTATTCCAATGATCGTTAATAACTTGAGAATCAAATTCATTATTACCAAATAAATATACTAATCTGGAATAATATGCTTGCTATCACATTAGCTAAGCTACAATCATACAAACATCAGGTTGTAGATTTGATAACCATTTAGACGATGCATCGATTTAAAACACTAAATGGTATTAGGATGGATATTTATATCCTTTAATCATTTCCATAATATTTAGGGATTCTCACCCTACTTTGGTTGGTAAATAATGAATTTCCCTTGAGAGCAAATATTGCATGCTAATTACCAACTTGAAGAATCTTCTAGTTCTACAATATGTTTCACATCATCATTGACTCGGTGTGGTCTAACCAGTCATGCCAACTAAATAAATAAATATGATCCATAAACTTATAGCTTATGATCGTATATGTATTACTTGCACTTATGTAATACGAAATATTAGATATGAAAGAATGTCTTGTAACTTTAAAGTTGACCATCATGTTATATAATCACTCCTTAGTTTGCCACTTTTAGTGGTCCATCTCATTATTAATATGAACATCATTATAATTCTAAAGGATCGATCTTATCATAACAATTTGCTCAATTATGTATATGATCACTACCTCTACAATGATCAATACGCTATCACATTAACTTTAGAGAATCAGATAGAATATGAAAACTTTCATAGATTTTCATTTTACTCAGTCACAAGGGCATGAAATCGTTTCAATCTTTTCATATTCTATTAATGATATTACAATATAGGAACATATCTCACTTGTGACAAATGAAAAAAAAATTATCAACATTTTCCTCATAAATATTATTTTCTTGGCAATACACCAATTGATAAGTAAATAAATGTCCGAGTCTAATAACATTTATCGGTCTTACATCATACGACCTTTTATAACTTGATAATGAGATTTAGAGAGTGTGACACTTCAAGTGTCGTATCATGAACATATTTATACTTTCTCATGAAAGTGACAATAAACCATAACTTTAGTTTAGTTGTACTATTTGGTACAATCCGTAAAAATAAATTATAGATTGATGACATATATAATGTACACCATAAAGCCACATCATACAATACACAAGATTATAACATATCAACATATAAAACGAGTTATTATAAAAATTAAATGATATAAGATGTTCTTTTTCATAGGGTGCAAAAGATATATAAAATTTAAGTATAATCTATCATGATATAACCAATCACAAGTATCGCTTACATACAATTATTTGACACTTTAGTTTTAAACATAAACAAGTATCACTTTCGTGTTTCAGTGATGTTTTAATAACATGGTGATGTTTTAATAACATATGACTCTTGTATTGCTTACAAATAGGTGTGGTTTTAATTTTATAGTAACAAATTTTTATAAAGAAAATCTCAATTCAAATTTCATTTGCAAGTATATATTTTTAACCAGATAAACATTCATACCTTCGAATCTTATTCTATTCTTATTTAATTTAATAAAGCTAATATGTAAACACATATGTTATATCATCATTCACCATACAATAAAAACACACCAATAACAAGCATGCCCATTTACCAACTGCTAATGCTCCAATTAAGATAAGTGTCCCAGAAGGACAACCATATGTTTGTAATGAGTCTATTGCACGTTTGAAGCGTGGTAGGCCAGTCGATTCCAATAATAAAATTCCTCGAAAGTTGGAGCAACTAATTAAGATGGTCAAGTCGAGGTTATATTAAAAAGGTCTCCTGAATCTATTACCAGACACATTCATTGACCTTTAAAAGGTGACTATGTCACATATACCAACTGCTAATGCTCCAATTAAAATTGTTTTTCAAAGTGGAAAGAAGTAAGTGAATGATTGTAAATGCCTGAAACATTGATTTCAAAACCTCATGAATGTATCTTTATAAACTTAAAAAAATAGTTGGGTTGAGTGTTGTACAACTCATGAGATATTCTGATAAAAGAGCAATATGAGTCTGATAATATCATCCATCTTTATCAAAAGTCATCTCCTAAAAGTTCACTATAATCGCAGTTTACAGTGATGATGTCTAGGCACCATCGAGAGAAACTGTCGAGCTTTTAGAGGGGGAATTTTGAATGACTCTGGCTCAGTCTAGTTACAACCCAACCTACAGTCCGAGTATATTTGTGATCATATTTTTATCCATTGATCAAACTACATCCAGAAGATGCTGAGACATTATAGTATGGATAAAACTGAACCTTAAAGTATGCTAAAGGTTGTTCAGACACTTTTTATAAGAAATGACTATCATCATCTTCTACCAAAGTAAGGATTCTCATTCTAAAAGTACCATGGCTAAAGTGAAATTGTGCATTGATATTTCTTCCTAGCTATGCATGATTATATATATCTTTTATTTAAATTTATAAATATGATATAGCACATGTCCAGTGAGGAGACATTTGAATGGTAAAGAAGATATGTCGATACTCTAATGGTAAGAATGATATGTGCCTAGATTTTACTAACCCATGAAAACTAGTTTTGTTAGTCTTGTAGATGTAAAGAATGTAACACAACATAGTTGTGGATCTCATGGTATTTGTTCGTAAGAGGGAGCAGTAGAAGTCTCACAAGAAGATTTTACAACATTATTCAACATAAAGGATTGCACTTCAAGGCATCAAGCGACAAGTTATTCTACAAAAGTTTTGAGCAACTTTCAAGGAAGATGAACACACGTCACTTAAAGGATGCATATTATAATGAGGGGAAGATTTATTCAAGTTGCACTCTTTTCTCTCACTAAGTTTTGTCCCATTTGGGTTTTCTTAGTAAGGTTTTTAATGAGGTAACATATCTGATCTAGAAGTATCCGGAGAAGAAAATATGCGCTGCACTCTTTTTCCCTTAGCTGAGGTTTTGTCCCACTGGGTTTTCCAATGCAAGGTTTTTAACGAGGCAGCATTTCAAAACATACAAAGTTGATAACCAAGGGGGAGTGTTATAAATATATTATATTATGTGGTTATCAACTCCTTAAATAGGTTAGCTTGTTCTCCAAGACTTCATCTCCTATATATATTTATTGTATTCCTTTGTAAAGATATACCTGAATCAATAAGATCAATCTCTTTCACCCTATTGTTCTCTTATAATCTTGTTCTAGTAGGCTAGTTTCACAACAATCTATTAGTTTTAAGAAAAAAAGAAAGCATATGCAGCGATAAAAGTGGGGATCCGGGATCGAACCCATACTTCGCTGGTTCCCCAACCATCCTCACCAGTGAAATGCGATCAATGTTTGTGTTTGTTTCGAATTTCATTATTCTATGGGATTTAATCAGTTTAACGAGTATCAAGTGTCAACGTGTAATAAAGGATCAAGAATCTTGGATAATATATCGTTCAAAACGTGAATTCGATTACAGGTTTCACATATGTATAACACAAACATGACTAAATTAACTTCGTTTTCATTATGATCAATAGTCTCGAATTACAATTGAAACGAAATAGATTACAACAAGCGTACAAGTGTCTAACAATGGAAAGTACAACATGACTTGCTAAAATAAGAAAGTACGAAAATGCGGAGCGTTACAACCAAACTTAAGCATAACTACAAAATGTTTTGACCCGTTTGATGACGAAAATGCGGAAACGTGATATGCAGGTGATGTGTTTGTTCCAAGCTTGGCGCCACCTAACATGATGGTTTACCTACAACCATGCCACAAGTTAGTTATATCGTAATTTACTAACATAAAATTCAAACCTTCCATTGAATGTAATCTTTTTATTTACATTTATTCATTCATACTTTCTAACGGGCATTGATGTTGATTCTCTCCAACCTTCCATAACCGGTTCGACATCAATTTCCCAATTCATACACATGTCATTTTTACTTGTTCAATCATAAACACGAATCAAGCTTCCATGTATTTTCATAGATCAAACACAATTATACATACTTAACATAAAGTATAACAAAAACACAACTACTAGTACTAGTAAGTACAAGAACTTACCTTTATCGTGCTTCGCTTGTGACCCGGAATGGCTCGTGTCCTCCTCCTTTCCTCCTACAATTTACAATCAACATGCTTTAAATCCCATGCGTTCATTTCCGTTCTTTTCTTAACATAATTGAGTTTAACAAACTATAATTTACCAATTCTAACCATGTAGCATTATATTCACATGAGATCATCTTTGCCATATAGAAATCTTTATTCAAGGCATTTCATCAAACATTTGGTGTGTGTACTACTAACAAGGCAGAATATACAAGTATTCTATGCACATCCCTACTAATTCACATCTTGGATCATTAAATCAACTAAACTCACATAACATTCATTCTATATCAAATTCATTTATCAAATATTCTACTACATACACATTCATACATCAACATTGCACAAATTCTACACTTATATGATCATCATACTTCATCATCCTACTACTACAAGTGGGTTTTGTTTCAAATCATCAAGATAATCAAAATCAAGCATAATTCATCTTCTACATGATGATTCTAACCAATATTCATGCTTAATTTCATATAATTTCACGGATTGATTACAACCCACTTCATGAAAGATCACCAAATCATAAAATTCGACTTACCTTATGTTAGGAACACTCAAATGATCAAGAACCTCAACTCACGCATTAAATTTCAGCCCCCGAACATCTTTGATTTGCTGAATTTTTGTTATTGTTGAAGAAGAAGGTTTTTCTCCTTCTCTCCCTCTCTCTCGTACGATATACACACATACACACACTGCACCCTTTTTTGTTTTTAACTTTCATTCAATTATGCACTTTCAACTCATATAGTTTCATTTTTTATTTATTCAAGCACAACTTTCATCTCTTCTACACAAGAGTCATTCTATTAACTTAGTTAGTCAACTAAATTATTATTTTACGTACTAAAACATTTAAAGCCACAATAATTTAATTACGCATCTTTGGGGTGTTACAATTAAACTCTTTTTATGTTTATTCTTTGGGGTATTATAGTTTTAGCCGAGGTCTCACTAGAAGCAGCTTCTCTATTTCTACGGGGTAGAGGTAAGGATGTCTACATCTTACCCTACTCAAACCATACCTTAGCTTTGCTATTGGTGGGATTCATTGAGTATGATGATGATGATGATGATGATGATGATGATGATGATGATGTTTGGGGTATTATAGTCTTTTAGCCTCATTTTCACTCAATTTATAATTCCATTAACAGGTGCGGAAAACCATGATGAGGAATAAAATCGAATAGTTCACCCAATTTAAGCTTCTTAGGCTATCCGACACCACTACCCACCACATCCATAACTTATGCCTAAACCCCACCACATCCTTTACCTTTACACCATGTAAGACACGTGCTTACGTAACTGGGAATTTATAAAAACTTTTGCATTTTATACAAATAATGCAAATACACTATACAATGTTTCGGGTTTAATAAAAAATCATATGTGTTTAAAACACTTAAACATTTAGCACGTTAATACATTGATCGATGTCGTAAGTTCGGTAAAAAAAAATAATTAAAAAGTGTCCTAATCACCTTTACTACTAAAGAGCAAGTAGGGTGTCGAATCCACGGGGAATTAGTGGAAAGTGTTGAAGTTCATTGCTTTGCTTGATTATCTAATTCTAAACTAATTGCTTTTTGCTGATTGAGAAAATTATTAGAAAAACAAACTTAATTAATATGGTTGTAAACAATTATGAGAAAAGGACCAATCTCCGGGTTTTCAGGTTGCATAGAAAATCAGGTAACTTAATTACTACCAGTTGGAAATCACATAGATATGATTTGATAACTACTTGTTATGATAAATAATTAACAGATTATATACTTGATTGCAATGATCCATGATCGAAACTGAAAGATTGATGCAACTGAATAGTAACCTAGTTAATTACCAATCATAGATTTCATAAACACAAACAAGTTCAATGGTTAAAGGTTAAAGGACAATGAAAACTTAGAAATTAATCCCAATTGTTGATGACAAAACCAAATAACTGATGAACAAGTATGTCTACGATAATCAAACAATCGTTTAATCGAAAACAAGTAAACAATAAGATAAACTAACCGAATCCAAAAGTTCATAAATATAAATCAACCCAGTTTCTAAGACAAACCCTAGTCCCGGAGATGGTCACGGGTTATTTAGCCGCTCATGTTCATGATTTGATCATCAAAAGCTTGAGAGAATGATGCTTTCATGATTGATTCAGCTGATTGTGAAAGAATTATGATGAAAGAGATGAATTTTGGGAGCCAAAAAGTTGAAGTCTTGCTGCCAGTTTCGTTGGAGAAGAAGTGTTTTTAGTTAGGGTTTTAAAAACCCATTTAATATGTTTACGGAGAAGACAAAAGAAAACTGTTAGTAACTTTTCTTTAATCAATTTCTAAATAAATTAACTTATTAATGTGATATGCAAGATAAATAAGTAAAAATGATATTGAAATTTATTTTTTCATAATTACATATAAATTTTGCATTAAAAGGCTAAAAGAGAAATTAATTTACTATCTTGAATGACCGAAGGCTTTTTTATTTAACTAGAATTGGCGCCCGTGCTTTGTGGCGGGGTTATTGGAGGTTGCTGGCGAGGATGTACTTGTTTCATGATATATCAATGTGTTATCAAAGATGATACAAACTTTAATCTAAATGATGGTAAAAATACGTAATCAACACGGTTAATTGAACATGTCTAGAGTAAAAAGTTAGCTTTAACTATAATCAGGTAAATAAAAAATTATTTTATTTGTTACCTTGTGTATTAAAGAGTTAATATAAAGCATGTAAAAAATTATTTTATTTACCATGTAAAGTTTAATCTAAATGATGGTAAAAATAAGCAAGTAACATCATTAAGTAAATATATCTAGAGTTAAAAGTTAATTTTAATGATAATAAGTTAAATTAATGATAAGTAAAATAAAACATATAAAAGAACAAATATTAGTTAAAAAATAACTTTATTAAACTTTAAGGGCCGTATAATAATTCTATTAAAGTTCGGGGGTCAAAACCTAAACTATTTATCCAAAAAGAATTATTATTAAACTTCCGTATGATAAATCTATTAAAGTTCAGAAATATACGTCAATCGTTTATAAAAAACTTTTAAAGTTCAGGGGTCATATGATAAATCTATTAAAGTTTAGGGCTGGAAACGTAAATTAATTATAAAAAAAATATTATTATAATCTTATAATTGTTAGTTATTAAACTATTATATTATAAAGGGTAAATTACATTTTTCGTCCATTATGTTTGTATTGAATTTCAATGGATAGCCTTTAACTTCAATAATTACAGTCACAATCCTTTATTTGGAAAACCCATTACACTTTTCGTCCTTTAGCATTAACCAGGTTAAAATTAAACGTTAAATTGTATCATGTGATTCTCATATGAGGGCATTTATTTCCTTTTACCCTTTATTCAAAGCACTCTTTAAACCCCTCTTTCACCCTCTTCCCAAATTAGGGTTCAACCTACTATCCAAGGCCATCACCACCAACGTATCCCAGCAACAACCACCACTACCAAATTCGTCCACTAAGCCCCACCACCACCGTCCACTAAGCTAACCACCTGTCACCACAACCACCTGCCCCTACAACAACTGTCGCTACAGTCCCTACACCACCGCTGCAGTCGCTACACCACCTCCACCGCGGCAGCACCACCAATATTGTCGCCGTTGTAATCTGAATCGGTCGAACGATAATGCTGCAATGGCCGCTGCAATCTGAATCGGTCGAACGCCACCATTTCAGTCTGAATCTTCAAGAGGAAGTGAAGAGAAGTTCTTGGATGAATCGGTCGAACGACACCGTTTGAAGATTCTTAAAGTTTAATATAGTGAGTACATCTTAAGTAGGAGTGTGTCTTCCGAGCTTGTTATTGTTTGTATTTCTGCTGCAAATAACCTTCTAATTTGTGTTTTTTTAAGTAAAGTGGGCTACTAATTTACAATTAACAAAAAATTATCTTTGTAACTTATTTGAGTATTAAATCACTTTCTACTCTGATCTGATAGTGCTCTTGTATTTCTTAACTTGGGACCAACAATAAATATAAAGGTGAAAAAAAAGTACAGTCTGCAATAGCCTCAAGTTTGCAACTTCTTCTGATATGGTCAGTTCTGTGATAAAAGTCTCTCAGATAACTCAATCACTAGAAAAATGCTTGATAAACTGTTTTAGTGATAATCAAAGAAAAATCATATATCTGACAAATCACCAGAAAAAAATCTGATAAGTTATCAGAAAATCTGATGTATCATCAGAAAATCTAATACAACATCAGAACACCTGATAAATCATCAGAAATTCTGGTGATTCGTCAGAAAAAATATGTTGGATAATCAAAATCATCATTGATCATTAAAAAAAATTCCTGCATGTCATCATCCTTATTCATATCTCTTGACAGCATATTCATAAATTGTACATTGGCATTTTTTTTCCTTTCAAGTTTAAAAAAAAATGAAATGAGTTTTTTTTTCCTTAGTGCTGATAACGTCATTTAACAGAAAGTTTCTGGGAACTCGTTAATGGGTATGGAACTTTCTCTCTCCTTCATTAATTACACCCCATCAAGTATTAAGGAGATTGAAGTGACATATTGGTAGGCAATCCTGATATATCATCAGAAAATGGCCACCTAAATCAATTAATGCAATTGAAGTGGAGAAGAAGCGCATCTCTGTTATACCTTTTGTCCCCTGAAAATCAATTAAATAACAAAGATTGTGGTGGACAAAATCTATAAGTAGGTAGATACCATTTATGGCAAATGTTAAATTTACTATAAATGATCACCACTTTGAGTTGAAAACTGTCATCCTCACACAAAAAAAAAAAAAAAAAAACTCTAAAGCTTCTTCTTCTCCTTCACCTCATACTTTCTCACATACACAAAATGAATACCATCAAAGTCGAATGCTTCCCACTTATTTACCGTACCTATCACAATCTCAGATTGAGGACCAACCTGGAAGGTCCTCAATGGGAAGGATGCCAAACTATGCTAAAGATGATAATGGGGAGTAACTTGAAGTTTTCCCTCACTACCAACATATCTGTTCATCCAGAAATTCTTCAAATATTCTGGAAAAATGCAACTTTATCAGAATATGAGAACAGAGAACAGATGGCTATCGAGAGTGTGGTGGTAAATCAAAAAATAATGTTAAATGAAGCCATCATTGTCACACCCTGGCTTTGCGGAAGCGTGGGTTTATTTGGTGTGACTTCTTAATACCATAGCAACAATCATAACCATACTATATGATAAAAACATGAGATATTCATCCATTAATAAAGTTAGAAAAATCCCATTTTCAATAATCACAAAATAAGTTACAAACCTTAACTTGATTTAATTGAGTTTATAAAGACTTGGCAAAAGACTTTAAATAATACTAGGTTTAGAGATATGTAACCCGTCCAGGAAGAGGTTACACCTTCTAAACCCTGGATGACTTCTTTATTCAAACGCAGCTTGAAAATACGTGCATACCGTGCCAGATCCGTTAGTTTCCTGAAATACATGTAGTTTAAAAAGTCAACATAAAGTTGAGCGAGTTCATGTGTAAGTGAGTATGTACAAACATTTGAAAATGTTGTAAGTATGTATAAAAGTCCCTGGTATGTAGCAAATAAGGAAAAAGAGATCACCATTAGGTTGCAAAGCCAATGATATGTGTGAAGTGCTGTAGGAAGACTCAAACCTAGCAGATTTATGCGTCGGGCTCAAAGTCACCACCTGGTCCACTAAGCGGGCTCAGGGGTTGGGCTCGCTATACCCAGATAGATCTACCGCTAATGACCCTCGGTCCTACAATGAGGATTAATGGCCTCCAGTTCTCGCCTACCCACTCACATGATCTAAGTAGTAACCCTCCTTAAGCTAACCATACCGTGTAAGTAAAAGTTCGTAATAATCGTAACATGTATTTCACCCCCGGAGTATAAAACTGAAAACAGTTAAGGGAAAAGGGGGACATGAACTCACTGAAGTGCGTATCCAGCAACGCCAATCTCCAACTCTATCTGCTGCGTGACGACCTTCACGTACTAATTCCTATTAGACGGACGGCCGTGCCTTGGCTTAAGGTTTAACGTTTTTGGGAAATAGTTAGACAACTATTTCGTATTTACACTTCTTAATCATTAAATAAATATATTCCTTCCCAAGTATGGGGGTATTAACACATGTGCGTTTTATAATTCCGAAAATATATTTTTAAGTCTCACTTGAAAATATATTTCAATTCACTTGTCTAAAATATTCTGTTTCCAAAATATACATATTTTTCCCAAAAATATTATATTTTACTTCATACAATTTTCCAAAATATTACTTTATCAAAATACACATTTAAGAGTATTTTCCGAAAATACGCAAGTTACATTTTAGAGTTCGCGTTGTATAAACAATACCAATGTAACTTAAATATTTATTTGTGAGGGCGTTGGTATTATTTTGAAGTCGTATTTTCATAATATTTCAAGTAATATTATCTTTACTCTAAAAAAATAATATATCTCTTGTTCACAAAATAATCACGTAAGCACACAAGCGTTTTATTATGGAATATATATTCTCAATATATATTTAACAAGTTTCATTTACGAAAATCTACCTCCGACACTTGGTTATTTTGTAATAAAAATCATGGCTAAATTTATATTTTGGAAAACAAGTTAAAAATATATTTATAACACTTGTCACCAAAAACATTTCTAAGTGTTATATTTCCTGGAAAAATTTCGCCAGACTTTCATCTGTAAACGGAGACGTCCACGCTTACTAGCGTATCATTTTCTTTTGTAAAATCATTCAATCAGTTCTCAATTAACCAACCCGTCATTCAGACATGCAAAACACTACTTATATCGTTTCAGTTTCAAAACACAAAACTGGGCTGTTTTCGAGTATTTTAATAAAATAGTTATCTTATTCGAAAAATTCTCAAATTTTTATAGAATGTCTTACATGAACCAAAAATTATTGTGTAAAAATATCGGAGTCCAAATCATTACCAATATTTTATAGAAAATGATTTTCCGGACTGAAATCAGGTTTACCTATTTCTGACCATAGTCCGCGGAATAATTTATTTAAAATTCATTGAGAGTCTGATTTACGAAATTCCAGTGAGAGAATTACAAATACATCGGTGTTCATCTACAGTAAAAATTTCATGATTTAACTCTACACGGAATTCGAGTTATGATGGAAAACATAACTCCCATTTACTGATGTAAAAATGCAGCTCTAGCTGCTGTTACAAAACGACACCTTAAAAATAGTAAACGAAGTCCAAAAATTATGATTCTGGTGCCATTAGAACCGTATTTCATAGTACATATATCTAGACTTCAGAAAATACATTTTTCGTTTAGTTAAGGACCTGTTACAGCAAGTTAAAGTTGGCTGGAAGTGCAGATCAGCTTGCTGTTCGAAGGTTAAATGTTACTAAAACGCACCCATACGACCACCATACTTTCTAATAACGATTGACAACAGGTCATAAGTTACTTACAGCAGATTATAGTTCATATATTTCAGATTCAACATGTATTATCATATTTCATCGTCATTTTAACACTACTTTATCACTAGACTAGTTTATGTTCAAGGCTTGTTCATGTTCTTTAATGTTCTTGTGTTTTTGATCTTTAAACATTATTAACCACTCAAATAACAAGTAAAACACAAGGATCTAAGTGCTTACCACTAGTTCAAGACTAGGGAAGTTCAAGTGAAGAAATGTGGCGGTTAATAGCGCTTGCAAGAGGTCCTTCAGCTTCCGAACACACCCGCTTCGTTGTATGACTACTTGCACCTTTGTATGTGTAGAAAATGGTTGAACAAGACTTTGAAGTGGTGGTGGTGTGGTGGAGAGGGGGCAACCGATTACAAAGGAAGGGGAAAGAAGAGGGCAAATGTCAAGTGATGTTGAAGTGAGATACTAGTTAACTAAAAGTCATATTTATAATCCATTTGGTGCTTTTACCCAACATACAACATGTCTTTGAGATATTAGACAATACTAAATATAATAATCTAGAAATTATGGTGTGTCACCACATGGGGGAACCGTTCGGTTGAGGGGGGGGGGTGGGTATTTAGTTTGATTTCAACTAGATGGTTAGCACTAGTTATGTTAATTAGGAATTAAGATAGGTTATTTGTGTGTTATGTATTATAACGGGTGTTAGGGTATTTGGGGACCCTAACTGGCTCAGAAAAGGAAAAACAATGTCATTGACATTATTTTTATGTTCCGGGTAAAGTCCGGTTATACGGTTGGATATCAATCCGTTAAAGTGCTAAATAAGCATTTAAAGTGTCGTTAATATTTGTTTTAGTGACACAATGAATTCCCGACACTTTGGAGAGTGTCTAGTATCATTTTCCCATGTTTTTGCACTTTACTAGTTAAATAAAATGCTGAATTTTGTAATAAAGTGCAGGATTTAGTAGTTAAAGCATGTTTTAGGCACATCCGGTCACTATAACTATCACCTAGTGACGCAGTTTTACAATCCTCACCTCCCTACACTCCCTACTGGTGTAGTAATCTATTCCCGGCTCATACTGGCCTCAGAGACAGTGTCTGTCTGATGCTGGCTATGTCAGCATGTTTACTGGGTTATCCGTATAGTGTGCTCACTGTGCTTTTGTGCATCAAGGTTGTCACTGATGTTTGTGTGTAAATAATAGAGTGACAGTATAAAATGTGATGCTTGAGTATGTATGTATCAGAAATCAAGAAGCAGTTTAACCACAGTTGTAAGCAAGCACAGTAATTAAGCATTAATTTAATATTAATTAATTCGTACGGATATCTGGTTTGGTGCGGGTTGTCACATTCTCCCCCCGTTAAAGAAATTTCGTCCTCGAAATTTGTACTACCCTACTCCTTATGGTTAAGTCACACACGTATGAATAATATCGAAGTAGGTAATCATCAAATCGAAACAAACATTGCTCACATTTGGTGAGTCCAAGAATATATATCAACCCGAATCCTAGGGTTAAAAGGTATGTGCTTTTAGCATTAGTTGTCAAGGTACAAGACGTACTTGACGTATAATCTAGTGTAAACCAGCTAGTAGGGGTTCCACAAAAGTGGAGTTTTAACTAATAAGATTTTTAATCGCTCGGTTGCAATATGCAACCGGGTTTTCACGAACCATAGCACCCGCTATATGAACTCAAAAGCAACAACTCAACGTAATAGTAAAATGATCTGTCAACTCCTGAATAAATGTCTGGTAAGGTTTAGTGTGTTGACATTTTTGAATGGTGAAGATACACCGAATGGAATACAAGCGAATCTGGTGTATCATTGTCTTGATTCGTAGTTGCATCAGAAATGTTTAAATGATAAATCAAACAAAAGTATGTGTGGTCTCGTGTAAAACGGTTACCATGATTAGCACAAGCTACAAGTTTATGATGACACCACAAGGTGTCGTAATGGCATTACCCAATAATAGTGGTGACTGAACAAGTTCACCGCGTTTGAAATCAAATGAAAGTGTACTGAGGCAATCTGAAGATATGATTTATACCATGTTATAGAGTTTCCAATTAAATACGGAACATCAAAGGACCACTGTTTCCAATCGAAGATGAAAAGTAATGAGTATCGCAAGGCATTTGATTGACAATGAAAGAATCGTTAGGAGGTACATTGTGCTTATGAAATGAATATATGTACCATTGCCTTAACACACAATTGTGTTGAGACCGCTTTGATCGTGAAGATCCAAAATGGATTGTTAACAACTAAATAGGGAATTGAATTCCGTGTACGAAGTGAGTAATCAAATTAGCGCAAGCTTCAATTTTGTGAAAATATCACCGCAAGTTATCGAAATAAATCAAACGTTTTAGTGGAGTCATAGACCAACCAAATCTACTACGACTCGAAATGAAAGAATCTCTGCAAAAATAGTTGAATATGATGCTCCCGATACATCATATAGCGTTTCAAGTTAAACCTGTGAACTGGAGAAGTTCAAGCAATTGAACTTGGTTTCAACGTAACCCGACAATAAACGTATGTATCAACAAGGAATTCTCGGCATGGTCGCAAAATAAACCATGAATGTAGGTCATTCGAATCACGAATCAGTAATTAGGTTTAGCAAATAATATGTAAATTCCAATGAAGCGTTTGTTCAAAACGAAATCACATGTGTAGTAAATGATGCATGTATGTCAGGTAAGTTTCCAAGAAAGGGAACAACGAGTATCTGCTAAAGTGAAGAGATGACCAAATATCGAAGCAAATGTGTGTTCGCTCTCAGCGAGAAAATTATTGTGATGCAACTACCATTAAGGGGAGTAGAGATGCAAACATCTACTCGCCAGAAGTAAAAGAAATCCAAGTATTCTCTGTTTGGTCAACGGAACTGGCATATGCGCCATGTTAATGATGGTTGATTGAGTTGACAGATGTGGTTCCTAAATAAAAACCCTTACGAGTTTGGACCTGGGTTCACAAGGGTCCTAAATCTATGTTTTCTAAATCCTTCAGATTTCGTATCCCGTGTAAACTGGTTTGTGCATTGTGTAGGAAGCACCGTTTTTGTGTACGTCTAAGAACTAGTCATTGTCCCACAATTTTCACTGGTAAACTTTCTTCTTGAATTCACTGCTAACGACGCTCGATTATCGACCAGTCGTGTAATAGTAGTTGGGTCCTCACAGTCAGTTATGTAAGGAGTTCGTTAATCCTCAGCAAGATCCACCGACTCTGGTTTGCTAGCTCGTCCAACTCCCGGTCATTTGAAAGTCATTCTTTCTTTCTTTTGGGAGCAGAACTGAGGTTATCCAAAACAAAAGTTTTGGTCTGTTATCTTCCTTCTCTATCCACTGTTAAAACTTCACTGTCAATCCTTGCATTTCCGAAGGTGTAAGTCGCTCAGGGTGCATTGACTGCAGGCGCGACGCCTGGAATCAAATCGATGCAAAAATTCGACTTGTCGTTGAGGAGATAATTCTGGCTAGTCTTCGAGGAAGACTTTAGGGTATACTTCGATCACGGGGTTGTCGTTAAGTTTTAGTTATTCGGCTCCCTTGTCCTCGACATGAGCCAGGAAACAACACATGCTTCCCTCAACAACTTTCATGCCTTAAGTAATTCGTGATCGGTGGTGGCGTATCCTGCTTCGTGAGTCACGATCGTTCCTCCATTCGTCATCGAGGTGCGGATATCAACCTCCGCTCGATCGCTTGCCAACTAATACATCCAATTACCACGTTGAAGCTTCCCAACTCAACTGGCAATAGATTTAGCGTAAACTTACGCTCTCCGGGTTCTATCGTGCTGATTCCAGTTACTGCGTTGGCTTCCACTAGCTTCCCCTAAGCTAGTTCTAATGGGTACTGGAATATCTACTTACTCGCTACTTAAACCCATTTATGCTCTCGAACTCTAGAAGTGCGAATCGTAAAATTTGCAACAGTATTTGGCAATACAGATGCATAATATTGCGTAATATGGGACGTACCGATATCCATGCTTGGATCCCTGGCGTGTCTCCTTAGCTCCGGTGGGGAGCTTTCATCCTTGCGCCTGATTGTTTTTAGGGCAATATCTTCTGAAATGCTTTTTGCTTCCACAGTTTAAACATCCTCGAGCACGATCCTGTTTATCACTCATTCTGCCTCGACAATTATCATTGTCGTTGTCCCCTTCGTGATTCTCACTACCGTCTTGGCCCCCATTACTATGTTCAGTATTTTGCCAACAAGTTTCCTTGACATGTCCCACCTTGCCACAGTTACCACAATTTCCATATTTGCATCGGCCGACATGATGACGTAAACAATTGTCGCACTTAGGTAGGATACCCTTGTAATCTTTTCCCTTCTTGGCCTTCTTCTTGTTACCTACCCGAGTAACCATCTTGAAATTTGTGAGCTTTCTCTTGTTATCCCCAGATGCCTCTATAGCAGTCTCCTTTTTCTCCTCCGCAGTAGAAAATTCTCCTCGTCTAACTGCTTCTTCCGTGAGTGCCAATCCCCTTATGAACTGTTCAATTCTCTTAAACTCTGGTGCCCCTAGGAGTAAGGCAACTTGTGATAATTCGTTAAATCTCTGCACATACTCAGCTATCTTTGGTCCTTCCATTTTCAAGTTCCACAGTTCTGTTTCAACTTCTGGACTTCTGCCCTCGAGCAATATCTCTTACCCATCAGATCTTTCAGTTCGTCCCACGTCATAGCATACGCAGCGGTCTCTCCCATTGTCCGAACTTGATGGTTCCACCATGACAGAGCCTCATCCACCAATAGTCCAGTTATATACTTGACTTGATGTTCGGGGTCACATTTGCTCAATCGTAAAACAGAATCTGTCTTTTCAACCCAGCGCACGAAGGCTAAGGCACCCCCAGTGCCGTCGAACTCTCGAGGTTTGTGGTCCAAGAACTGCTTGTAGGTGCAGCCTGCGATGTAAGCAACATTATTCGCGTAAGGCCTTAGCAAGGAACTCATGAAAATGTCCAAACATTTTGTAATGTGTCTTAAAGGACTAGACATTACCGTTGGGGGGGTTATTTCCCGAGGTACTTCCGCTGCAATCGGAGTGACGGGCCTCGTACCGTGCGATGGCCTGTAAGAGGCGCTCTTGTATTTCTGCCTCTGTTGTCGGTAGAGGGTTGTTGATATCGGTGTTCCCTTGAGTCGACATCTTCCTAGATGAAGGTCGGTTAGGTCAGGTCTAATTTGCTTCGTGCGTGCATTTGGTTGTTTAGTGGTCATAAGTACATACACATAACAGGTTACCATATCAACCAATCAAATAATAGTATAATCATAGTATGACCAAGTAATTCGGTAATTATGTTTAATGAGTGCATAGCAAGTAAGCACATAGTATTATAATTATAGCACACACACATAGATCAATGACGTGCTTAGCGAAGACCTAGCGACTGAGCTCTCATTGGTTATTGGCCACAAAGTGTTGCCGCATGTTTAAAGATGATTGGGCTTTCATTATCCTCCGGCCACAATCACTGTGTCTTATAAAATGTATCACTTTGAAAGGGACACAGGGTCACCCTACCCTTGTCCAATAAGTATATTAGTGCATCAAAATTTCGTAATCAGAAGTGGTCCTCAAAAGTCTCCGCAATCCCGGCTTATCATTAGTGTCCTTGCCCAAGTGTAATGCAATCCGCATAATCCAGAAACCAACTATACTGGTGACTGAGGTGGAGGAGGATAGAAAAGTGACCGCTAGCATGCGTAAACTCCTCCTCGAGCTTGTATATATATATACCGAAGTAGTTAACTAGTGTGCCGCCCGATAGTAAAGAAATAAGTATCAGAATCCTGGGAAAGGTGTAATAGCAACGGTCGAGAGCGCAAAAGGGACCTTGATGTATGTGACGAGTCAAAGTATGCCGGTGATAGACAGGGTGGAGGGCGTGGTGTTTTACATAAACTTTTCATACAATATGCTGTCTTGTGATGTAGACACTTAATTCATGTTTTCGGTTATGTAATGTTTTGTATTTGAAGTTGCCAATTGTGGCGTCAGCTTAAGCTCCAACTTTCTGCGACCCGTATCCTTAATTGTGGTTGATGTTACAGGAACACTTATCCTGTGTACATCCTCCATAATGAGAGGGATGGCAAGGGTCTAAAATCAGTATAGCGTGTTATAAGATCCATCAAAGTGGTTCGTTCGGCGCTGTAGAGGTGAATGTAGCAAATGATGCGACCTGTGCAGTTGGGAAAATGCTGTTGTAGCAGATGAATCGTTATGCAGGTGTTGACCTGAAGTACCTTCCTGGGGTGCGGTTATATTCTGAAAGAAATCTATAGGCACCTTGGCTCAAATGGAAGTCGGTCTTCATAGGGAAAATGAGCAATGTCAGCGGTTGCGGGTGTAAAAACAAACGTCTCAACAAATGAGGAGATTGCCCGATGCAGGTAGATATAAGGGGTGCAATGTTCGGCAGACCAAAAAGAAATAGGATTGTGATCACGTAAAGGTGTAGGTTCAGCAAGCGCAACATCAAGCTGGCCCAAAAGGGGTAGAAGCTAGCTCAAGAGCAGGCTCTGGGTCGTGTAACGGTGTGGTGTCTCGAGCAGGTGATAGAGTAGCAGCCATGTCATCGTCGTCTTGGGTCAGTAGTAGAATGCTGTAATCCAGCTGTTTGTAAGGTTGCAGGTATCACAGACTCAAAGGAGTCTGAATGCATGCTAGATCAGATGATGGCTTCTTAACAGGGGTCTCAAGAAGTGAAGTTAGTAACAGTGTCCTAGTCTAATTTTCTATCGTCATGGGCGTCGGCAGGAGGACCATCCATAAGCATGCCAACGTAGTCATATATTGTTTGTCGAGTAACCAACCTTCGGAAGGAATGTCCACAAGAGGCGCATTGTCTAAGATTCGGATCCATGGTGTGCTCATCATCGGGATGTCCAGTGACGAAGTGGTCATGGACCGAAACAAGAGTGACAGAAGGATTCTTGTCAGAGAAGCTATCAGCGAGGGTAAAATATTACCAGAATCTGGTAGCGCGGACTGTTGGAAGTCGTCGTCGTCCTTGGTCGGCATATCAGGATCACTCTCAGTGTCTGCCGTAAATATCTCTGGCGCAGATGTAGTTTCATCATCTGGGATGGCGGCTGTAGGGTTATCAATGTCTGATAACTCGCCTTCTAAGTAGTGCGACGTGTGTGCCGGTTCATAATAGTCATGGTACGTATACCCATAGTAGTTATTAACAATTAGTGTATGCAAACATTCACCACATGTGCACGTATATCAATAATCATCAATTAAGCAGTAACAATGTAAGCACGTAATCATCCTAGTCTTCCCCAGACTATCCTCTCAGACTGAACTTCCTAGCCTCTCAGACTAAAATCTCCCAATCTCTCAGATTGAATTCTCAATCTCTCAGGCTGACTTCCTGGTTTCTCAGACTAAAATCTCCCAATCTCTCAGATTGAATTCTCAGTCTCTCTGACTAAAATCTCCTGGTCTCCCTGACCTAATTCCTGGTCTCCCCGACCTAATTTTTCCTGGTCTCCCGACCAAATTTCTCCTGGTCTCCCGACCTAATTTCCCCTGGTCTCCCGACCTAATTTCTCCTGGTCTCCCGACCTAATTTCTCCCCAGTCTCCCCGACTGGACTCCCTCAGTCTCCCCGACTGAGCTATAAATTTAAATTTGGGAATGTGTATTTGTGCCTTTTTGTTTGTAAAAAGGTCTGTTTCCCGGGATCTGGACGTATAGTGTATGTAATGTAAAAGTGTTTGAAAACATTTTCGTGAGAGCCCTGATGATCATAGTCTAGACTTGAGAAAGAATCCTAGTTCGCTATGATCGAGGCTCTGATACGAAGCTGTCACACCCTGGCTTTGTGAAAGCGTGGGTTTATTTGGTGTGACTTCTTAATACCATAGCAACAATCATAACCATACTATATGATAAAAACATGAGATATTCATCCATTAATAAAGTTAGAAAAATCCCATTTTCAATAATCACAAAATAAGTTACAAACCTTAACTTGATTTAATTGAGTTTATAAAGACTTGGCAAAAGACTTTAAATAATACTAGGTTTAGAGATATGTAACCCGTCCAGGAAGAGGTTACACCTTCTAAACCCTGGACGACTTCTTTATTCAAACGCAGCTTGAAAATACGTGCATACCGTGACAGATCCGTTAGTTTCCTGAAATACATGTAGTTTGAAAAGTCAACATAAAGTTGAGCGAGTTCATGTGTAAGTGAGTATGTACAAACATTTGAAAATGTTGTAAGTATGTATAAAAGTCCCTGGTATGTAGCAAATAAGGAAAAAGAGATCACCATTGGGTTGCAAAGCCAATGATATGTGTGAAGTGCTGTAGGAAGACTCAAACCTAGCAGATTTATGCGTCGGGCTCAAAGTCACCACCTGGTCCACTAAGCGGGCTCAGGGGTTGGGCTCGCTACACCCAAATAGATCTACCGCTAATGACCCTCGGTCCTACAATGAGGATTAATGGCCTCCAGTTCTCGCCTACCCACTCACATGATCTAAGTAGTAGCCCTCCTTAAGCTAACCATATCGTGTAAGTAAAAGTTCGTAATAAGCGTAACATGTATTTCACCCCCGGAGTATAAAACTGAAAACAGTTAAGGGAAAAGGGGGACATGAACTCACTGAAGTGCGTATCCAGCAACGCCAATCTCCAACTCTATCTGCTGCGTGACGACCTACACGTACTAATTCCTATTAGACGGACGGCCGTGCCTTGGCTTAAGGTTTAACGTTTTTGGGAAATAGTTAGACAACTATTTCGTATTTACACTTCTTAATCATTAAATAAATATATTCCTTCCCAAGGATGGGGGTATTAACACATGTGCGTTTTATAATTCCGAAAATACATTTTTAAGTCTCACTTGAAAATATATTTTAATTCATTTGTCTAAAATATTCTGTTTCCAAAATATACATATTTTTCCCAAAAATTTTATATTTTACTTCAAACAATTTTCCAAAATATTACTTTATCAAAATACACATTTAAGAGTATTTTCCGAAAATACGCAAGTTACATTTTAGAGTTCGCGTTGTATAAACAATACCGATGTAACTTAAATATTTATTTGTGAGGGCGTTGGTATTATTTTGGAGTCGTATTTTCATGATATTTCAAGTAATATTATCTTTACTCTAAAAAAAATAATATATCTCTTGTTCACAAAATAATCACGTAAGCACACAAGCGTTTTATTATGGAATATATATTCTCAATATATATTTAACAAGTTTCATTTACGAAAATCTACCTCCGACACTTGGTTATTTTGTAATAAAAATCATGGCGAAATTTATATTTTGGAAAACAAGTTAAAAATATATTTATAACACTTGTCACCAAAAACATTTCTAAGTGTTATATTTCCTGGAAAAATTTCGCCAGAGTTTCCTCTGTAAACGGAGGCGTCCATGCTTACTAGCGTATCATTTTCTTTTGTAAAATCATTCAATCAGTTCTCAATTAACCAACCCGTCATTCAGACATGCAAAACACTACTTATATCGTTTCAGTTTCAAAACACAAAACTGGGCTGTTTTCGAGTATTTTAATAAAATAGTTATCTTATTCCAAAAATTCCCAAATTTTTATAGAATGTCTTATACGAACCAAAAATTATTGTGTAAAAATATCGGGATCCAAATCATTACCAATATTTTATAGAAAATGATTTTCCAGACTGAAATCAGGTTTACCTATTTCTGACCACAGTCCGCGGAATAATTTATTTAAAATTCATTGAGAGTCCGATTTGCGAAATTCCAGTGGGAGAATTACAAATACATCGGTGGTCATCTACAGTAAAAATTTCATGATTTAACCTACACGGAATTCAAGTTATGACGGAAAACATAACTCCCATTTACTGATGTAAAAATGCAGCTCTAGCTGCTGTTACAAAACTACACCTTAAAAATAGTAAACGAAGTCCAAAAATTGTGATTCCAGTGCTATTAGAACCGTATTTCATAGTACATATATCTAGACTTCAGAAAATACATTTTTCATTTAGTTAAGGACCTTTTACATCCAGTTAAAGTCGGCTGGAAGTGCAGATCAGCTTGCTGTTTGAATGTTAAATGTTACTAAAACGCACCCATACGACCACCATACTTTCTAATAACGATTGACAACAGGTCATAAGTTACTTACAGCAGATTATAGTTCATATATTTCAGATTCAACATGTATTATCATATTTCATCATCATTTTAACACTACTTTATCACTAGACTAGTTTATGTTCAAGGCTTATTCATGTTCTTTAATGTTCTTGTGTTTTTTATCTTTAAACATTATTAACCACTTAAATAACAAGTAAAACACAAGGATCTAAGTTCTTACCACTAGTTCAAGACAAGGGAAGTTCAAGTGAAGAAATGTGGCGGTTAATAGCGCTTGCAAGAGGTCCTTCAGCTTCCGAACACACCACGCTTCGTTGTATGACTACTTGCACCTTTGTATGTGTAGAAAATGGTTGAACAAGACTTTGAAGTGGTGGTGGTGTGGTGGAGAGGGGGCAACCGATTACAAAGGAAGGGGAAAGAAGAGGGCAAATGTCAAGTGATGTTGAAGTGAGATACTAGTTAACTAAAAGTCATATTTATAATCCATTTGGTGCTTTTACCCAACATACAACATGTCTTTGAGATATTAGACAATACTAAATATAATAATCAAGAAATTATGGTGTGTCACCACATGGGGGAACCGTTCGGTTGAGGGGGGGGGGGTGGGTATTTAGTTTGATTTCAACTAGATGGTTAGCACTAGTTATGTTAATTAGGAATTAAGATAGGTTATTTGTGTGTTATGTATTATAACGGGTGTTAGGATATTTGGGGACCCTAACTGGCTCAGAAAAGGAAAAACAATGTCATTGACATTATTTTTATGTTCCGGGTAAAGTCCGGTTATACGGTTGGATATCAATCCGTTAAAGTGCTAAATAAGCATTTAAAGAGTCGTTAATATTTGTTTTAGTGACACAATGAATTCCCGACACTTTGGAGAGTGTCTAGTATCATTTTCCCATGTTTTTGCACTTTACTAGTTAAATAAAATGCTGAATTTTGTAATAAAGTGCAGGATTTAGTAGTTAAAGCATGTTTTAGGCACATCCGGTCACTATAACTATCACCTAGTGACGCAGTTTTACAATCCTCACCTCCCTACACTCCCTACTGGTGTAGTAATCTATTCCCGGCTCATACTGGCCTTAGAGACAGTGTCTGTCTGATGCTGGCTATGTCAGCATGTTTACTGGGTTATCCGTATAGTGTGCTCACTGTGCTTTTGTGCATCAAGGTTGTCACTGATGTTTGTGTGTAAATAATAGAGTGACAGTATAAAATGTGATGCTTGAGTATGTATGTATCAGAAATCAAGAAGCAGTTTAACCACAGTTGTAAGCAAGCACAGTAATTAAGCATTAATTTAATATTAATTAATTCGTACGGATATCTGGTTTGGTGCGGGTTGTCACAATCATCAGGGCGGTTCTACAACTAAATGATGATAATGATGTCCTGATGTTCACAAGGGCATAAAAAGATGAAGTCTTGAAGCAGATGGGTTACCATACGAAAACCCAACAACGAGCAATCAACAAGCTTGGCTTCATCAAGCCATGGCAATATCTGGTAACACAGATGGGTGCATGTTTTTCTAAGAAGGTTATCAATCATCATGAAGTATCTCTTAGATTGATGGAACCCATACGAGCACTTGTACTTGCAACACCTTACAACTTCTCTTATTACTTGATGAGAGATTTTGCAAGTAACATGTGGGCTAGCAAGCCGTTCTTGATTTATCCTCGTTTTCTGATGAAGATAATCACGAGCCAGCTAGGCTTTGGAGGTGTTCCTACAAGTTTTCCAAGAGCTGATATGAGACTTCAAGAAAACATGAATCTCAGCATGCTCTTACCTACCAATCAAAATTCTGGATTGGTAACTGATCTGTTGGTGCTCCTTGACATGGAACATGGAGAAGGGGTAGATCTTGATTAGGCTTTTCTTTGTTTAAACCTTGTTCATATAGATAGTTTGCATGTTAATATGTTTATATTGTGTGCTTCCTATATTGCTTTGTTGACTGACTTATGGCTTATTGTAAAGAAAAGGATAAACATGATCATCAGAAATCAAAAATTTGCCACAAAACTCTAATTTTCTGATGACAGGAGACAAAATCTGGTAATTCAAAAATGGATCTAAATTTTTTTCTGGTAAAACTTCAAAATGATAAAATGTTTTAGAAAATATCAGAAAAAGCCAGGAGACCTGGATGCCACCAGAAAAACAAATGTGAGTCTTCTGATCTTATCTTATTCCCTCTCATCTCAAAAAAAATGATCCACCTCTAAATCAACTAAAAGAGATACTTCAAAATCTGTTGAAGAGGATCACAAATCTAGGGGGAATTTCAATTGAGAAATTAAGTTGAAAAAAGTTGACTTCTGTTGACCACATCTGGAAGGATAACAGAAGTCAAAGCAAAAGAGAAAATATACTCTTAACATAATTTATGCTGAATTTCTGATGACATCATCAGAAAGGAACTTTGACTGATAAGGGAAAAAGGATGAAGAAAGCTAATTGGACTTCTTTGCAAAATGGGGCCCACAAAGATGAAAAGGTGTCATATAACCGATAGCTTTCTCCAATCAAAATTCAGGTTAACACCTTCGTGAAGGAATGATTGAAGAAACTACAAATTTGAAGGAACAAGTTGAAGGGGCATAACCACGATTACACGTTCAATCATCATTAAATATCTTGATACCCACGATCCAACGGTTACATTCTGAACCAAAACTCACGTCACACGATCTAACGGTAATAAAGACAATTAATGATCTTTTAACCGCCATTACATGGCACGTTCCATTTCCCCTCAATTCCATAAACCCACAATTCTCTGCTAAAAACCTCACTATATAACTCACACTTAGCAGAAATTCAAAAATCACTCACCTTCTTCACAAAGAACTTCAAACCAAAGCATCCCGTGTTCCTCACTCAAAATCCAAAAATCCCTAAATTCCAAACCCTAATTCACAAAGATCAACAAATGGCAGAAGTAAACCTCAACATCCCAATTGTTCAACATGAAGTACCTTTTGTTGAAGAAGCAGAATTTCTACCAATGAAGGAAAACAATCTGCTGATGAATACACAACATTCAGAGTATGATGTAAGATGTCAACTTCTGGTAGAATATCTCACAAAATGTCCAATCTCAGGAGCAATAACAAAAGGAAGAGAATTACTAGAAAGGCTACTACAGCAATTTGTTCACACTTTTAATGAAGTTGAAGAAAATCAGGTCTCTGCTCATGTATGGGGAAATGTTTTTGTAACATTAACCCCTGCAAGAGTAAGAGAATGGCTTGAATTGCCTATTCTTGATAGTTACATTGAAGCACCAAGCAGAGAAGAATTAATAAGCTTAATCATTGAGCTTGGTTACAAGAAAAAGGATATCAACAAAATTGGACCAATTATAAGAAATGAAACGCCAGCCATCTCGCAAGTGATGATGGAAGTGCTAAACAAATGTCTCACCTCAAAGATAGGAGGAACTGATTAAGTCAGCCAAGCTATTCTGACAATCATGTATGGACTCATAACTGGGTTCAAAATTGATTATGGGTCAGAAATTTTTAACCTACTCAAAAGATCAATCCTCACTAGAAATGGAAGAATAAGCTCACATCTGCCATACCCAAGGTTAATCTCAATTTTTATTTCTGAAACATTTGCTGAAAGTGATATGGAAATTCCAATTTTGGAAGATATTTGGAGTTCAAATACCATGAAGGCCTGGAGTTCCAATCATGGATGGGAATCTGACAAAGATATCCCTGAGTTACCAGAAAGCATGTTATGCCTCATTGCACCAGACTCACAGTATAGAATACAACATGAAGAACTTCTGACCAAATCAGATTCTCCAACAGAAGAACCCAGCAAAGAAGTATTTAACTGTTCTTCATCACCAGAAGAAGAAGAAGTTGAGA
This sequence comes from Helianthus tuberosus, assembly GCA_030545235.1. Classification (NCBI taxonomy): domain Eukaryota; kingdom Viridiplantae; phylum Streptophyta; class Magnoliopsida; order Asterales; family Asteraceae; genus Helianthus; species Helianthus tuberosus. Next base: position 94,347,029 of record CM060418.1, on the reverse strand, counting down.
AGTCCCAGTCATCAGGAACAGAGGCTGCAGGAGGAGAAAGAATTCTGGAAATAGCTAACTCACCAGAAAACAAGACAAAACATGTTGAAAGTCAACAGATTCATGAAGAAGGAATTCATCATGAATTTGATATTCATCAAAAGGAAGTACATGAACACTATCCAGAATCACACATTGCTGGAGGAATTCATGAAGATGCTGAAGAACAACATTATGAAGAAACTCACTTTGATGGTACTGAAGCCACTGAAATTATACATCATGATGAATCTCAGATTGATGGTACATCTCTTTCAAAAACTGTGTTAGTTGATACTCACTCAAAAGAAACAAAATCAGAAAGTTCAATTAATGTTTCTTATAAGTTAGAACATAAAAAGATTGATGTTGATGAAGAGGTTACTAGTTCCATTAATCTCAACTTTGAATCAGAAAATGAGGAAGAGGATGAGATCCCAACAGATAGAGATCAGGGAACTGATCAAGGAAATCTGGCTAAAGGTAATTTGTTTACCTCAAAAACTTATAGAGAATCATATATTGATGTGATTCAAGGACATAAGGAAATCCAGGATGAGAATGTGTTTCTCACCACTGGTGGAGATGATTCTGGTACACTTAAGGTTGCACCAAAATCTGGTAAAGCCAAAAGTGATCCTATCATTTCTAAAACAGCAGCAAATGTGTTTGCAGCTAGAATGTTAGCAGGAACATATGTTGTTCCAAATATCCCTGAAACACCCATGAAACAAGATAATTTAGAAACAGTACTGGAAAATGTTTACAAAGTCTGCAAAAGAAATCCAGTAGAAGAAAAGGTTGATATGTTGCTGTCAGAAATACAAAGTCAAAAGGCTGATATGAAGACTTTGTCAGAATTAGTGGAGGTAATAAAGAAACAAACCGAAGAAAACACTGAAGCACTAATGTCCCTTCAAAAGATGAAATAAAAGGCACCAGAATCCAACATCTCTGCATCAGAAATCCAGATGATTCTGACTGAAATAGAAAAGATCAAGACACAAGTTGCAAATGTGGTGGAATCAAGGCAGTCAAGCAGTGCAAACAGAGTATTGGAGGAAGTTACAATACTAAAGGCAAGCAATAACAGTATCACAGATGACCTTGAGAAGCTGTCAAAAGAATGGGCTGCAATTCAGATGAAAGCTCAAACAGAATTCACCAAAGTTCAGAAAAACATAACCAGCAACTCAAAACAGGTAAGAGAGGTGCAACAACTGATGGAGAAGATGCAATTCAACATTGCAAGATTGGCCAAAGTGGATCCCAAAGAACTCATGAAAGAATTTCCTGCTGAAAGCTCACACCAAGAAGCTCCAAAGTCAACCCAACAGCAATCATCAGCTACACCAAGCACCAAAGCCGGAACCATACTGATGGGTCCACCTCCAAATGTCCCAAGAGATGAAATGCTGAAAAGGTTAGCAACTTCCAAACCTCAAGTTGTTAAAAATTTGAAACTTTTAACTTCTGAAACTGTCCCAAACCCAACAATGTCCGATAACTCTGCAATGAGTAAACTCATGAATCTGCAATCAATGAATGAATGGGAACAAGAAGGAGATTCACGAAAACCAAACATTGTTAAAAGAAAAATCTCTGAAACTCAGTCTATCTTGGTTAGAGAGATTGCCAGGGATGTAATGACATTCCCTGAGTACAATCTGGTGAAGTATTATTTAACAAAAGATGATGTACCAACAAGACCACTGACTCCTGTCAGAGTGGCTTTAAGAGATAAAAGGATAAAAAGAGGTTCAGGTAGCATTCACTCCAAGAATGAGAATCCAGTAAAAAGAGTTTTAATAGTGGATGAAGTGAAAGTTGCAACCGATGATGTTGGAGGAACTCGTGTGCAAAACAGGTACGCACTTTTGAGAGAAAATGGGGAAGAACAAAAGGTGACTGACGAAGAAATAGCTGACAAATTGCATCCTTTAGACATTCTGTTTATGAAGGATCACTATGAAAAGGAAAAGAAAAATACTCAAGAAGTCAGAAGGGCATTAAATGGCATATCAAAGGCTGGAATACTGCTGTTTGAAAGAATGGCTTTTTCAGACTTTGATCTATGCATCAACTATGAGCATGTACACAACAAAAAGGTGTATGTCATACCACCCAAAACAAGAGTCCCCTCAGAGATATTGGAAAATGCAAGATCTGGAGACATCATTGAATTAACAAGTAAAACTAACAGTCACAACTATGGTGTCATCTTCAGAGATATTGATAATAACAAAGCTCTATTCAGAAGTGTTGATATCTCCAAGTACTCAAATCAAACTCTGAGGTTTATCATGAAAGGTATGAACAAAAGACAAAAATACCTTCAGAAGACAGGAAAGAACTTGGGAGGTCACAGGAAAGAAATTGAGCAAATGATTGAAGAATGGATCCAAGCAAGAACATGGTACAAAGACATGTATGTCATCTGCAAAAAGTATATCTCCTACAAGAAGCAGTTAAAGAAAGGAGATGTGCACAAGAAAGTGAAGCTGAATTGAAGAACTTGTTTGTTTTGAATTTTTATCTTTTATGTAATTTGTTTTTCAAAAACATCAGTAACTGGTTTACATTTGCAATTGTTATGTTTCCAACTGTTTGGAAATTTTCTGTTCATGAGATAGTTCATTTTCTTACAATACTTGGGGGGAAACTGTTAGGAAACTTTATTTGTAAGTATTGAAGAAAATCACAATCAACTGGATCTATGAAGAAGACAACAGTCCTGAAGATCACAACAAGAAGAAGAAGATCGGATAGGACAACTGAAATGAACAGCATGTACTTCAAAGAATCACAAGTTGATCAAGAGCTGAATTGGATTATCAGAGAAGGTTATTTCTGATGGATCTGATGATATTTCTGATGAAATATCATCAGTTTCTGACGATTCTGATCATCAGGTTTTCTAATGATTTGTTCACCAGAATTTCTGATGAAGTGGTTTATTAGAAATTCTGATGAATACCCCACTTGTCTGAAATCAGTTCTATCCTGCCAAAATAACCGAAGCAAATTGACATTATTGGATATCATGATTACAAAGGCAACTTGACTATTGGGTTCAATGAATATGTCAAATGGCTACTTTTTGTAGGACTTATTGCATGAATAAACAATTGTTTATCCATGTACCCAGCCTTCTATAAATAGAAGGCTAACCAAGCAGAAGACAATGAGTTTGAAGCTTAGCATTCACACATACTACAAAACTCCATTGCCCTCTCACCCACAGAATTCAAGATTCATTTGTATTAGATAATAATCTTACAATCACCTTGTAAACCATTTTGTTTCAAAGTGATATAAACTTGATAATTCTGTAGGTCTTGTTTCTAAAAGTCTGATTTCCATTTCCGCACATCTTTTTCACATCTACTGAAATCACTTGCCATATTACATGAAAAGAAGTTGTTAAGGCCAAACTGGGTCCAACAGTCAATAACCGCCGACGGACGAATAAGCCACCGGAACACAAAAATTAAAAATACGCTTAATATACTCAATAATGATATAGATCTCAACCTTTGAGTAAACAATAAACGCTTATAAGCAGCAAATTAACAAATCTCATACCTAGGGGAATGTTGGAGGTGCTTTGGTGAATGGCTAGGAACTTCGATGGTGTTCCTGTGGTGGCAGGGAACTCCGTTGGTGTTCGTGCGGTGGCAGGGAACTTCGGTGGTGGTGTTCGGCAACGGCAGGTGTCACACCCCGACCACGTTAAAACAACAAACGTGGCGGAAACGTCGGGGAGTGTCATGGCAGAATTATTGCTTCACAACCATGGAATACAAAAAGTTTCATTTTATTTATTCATTAAGTAATTTACATTGTTTTAACACGAAACAAACAAGTTACATATTGACTATCACTGTTATTATGTCACTAAGGCCTCGTCCAGATCCTATGTGACTCATGTGTTGGTACATACGTCTGTCTACTTCGTCTTGTATCGAGTCTTGTACTAGAATTGTTAGATCAGGGCACGTTGTACGAGAAATCTAGGGTTTGTATGTGATTGAGTTAATTTCGCATGAAATGGCACTTGCCACTTTCAAACGAAATCACCATCAGTTAATTTCGCATGAAATGGCACTTGCCACTTTCAAGCGAAATCACCATCACTATATATACCCTTGATGTGTTGTCATTTGTAACGATCATGTTTCTGGTACCGAAGTGCTGTTGACGTGTCTACTGATCTGTAAACTTGTTATAATCAATAAACAAGACATTTAGAAGTGAATCAAGCTGTTTTTCAAGTCAATTCATCTGTTTCCGCCTCTTGAATTGATTAGAACTCTTCTGATAGACTCGTTTGGGTCACAAAACGATCCTACATCATGCATCCTAGCAATCAACATCAAGCAACAACACCTGAAACATATGTAAAAACAAAGTCAACAAAGAAATGCTGGCGAGTACATAGGTTTTATGAGAGTATCGGACTCATGGCTCGTTTACATGCTGCAATACTTTATTAGACTACAAGAGTCAAAAATACACACGTTGTTTTGAAAAGTGTATTGCAACATAATTAACCAACTCAAATTAAGTTGGTTATAACATATAAAATCTCATAGCCATGATTCTTAACCCCAAAACATTTGTTTTAGTAAACCAACTCATAAAACATTTCGTAAAAACACGTTAATAAAACTCGTATGGTTTATAACTTCTCGAAAACATCGTTATGTGACATCGTTTCAAAATCGTTTCCCCAGTGAACTAAATAATGACACAAAATGTAGTATGATAAGAGCACTTATATATAAGATGTACCAGCGGCGTATCTACCATGCTTTTATCATGCTACACCCGTCCCATTATCTAATCACAACCCAAAACCAATCGTTTAATCAAATTGTTTATCTCGTTTAAGTCGTTTCAAATCGTTCAATTCGCCCCAAAATCGTTTAACTTGTTTTAATTGTGACTCGACTATCTCGCTTCTCGCATTAACAAACCACCAAAGGGTAAGTTAACAATCAGATTCAGTCATTACCCACCTAACCCACACATAACCATGGGTGCAGTACAATAATGGGATTTGTCAGATCCTATGGTACCATAACCTATTACTGGTCGGCTTGATCAATGCTAATGAATGCCATTCGTTATGTAACTACAACCAACGAGTTTGTTCACTTTATCGAAATCGTTATTAATTTAGTATAAACCATTTTAGTCGCTTTTGAAACCATCGTTTAAACCTCGAAAATCGTTTAACATATGAATCACCTCAAAACAATTGAAAACAGTAAAATAGGGGAACTATGTACTCACATGAAGTGCAAAGTATCCTCAATCAATAGAACTTCAACAAACTCAAGTAAACCAGAGAAATCAAGCAGCACCTAGTAATCGAATCACTAGTCAAATAATCGACACCTTAATCGGCAGATCGGATAGAATGAGGTCTTGTAAACCAAATGAGTGTTGGAACTCATGTGATATGGTTTAACAAAGTCTACATCCCAGATCGGAAGCTAACCTAAGTGCTTTTGACCTTTTACGACCCATTAAGCTAGCTTACGTTACTTTAACGCGTCGTTCGAGCAAAGCACGTTCGAGACGTCTAACTAGTCCTATGACAAGTATTATATGCCTAAACATGTTGCATAATCAATTAAGTGACAAAAGTTTATGTTACATATGCTTAATTATAAATTATGCATGAAAAGGGCATTTTGGTCATTTACCTATGGCATATAAACTACCTATCATACAACTAATTAAACCTAAGTGTGTCACACCCTGGCTTTGCGGAAGCATGGTTAATTTTGTCACACCCCCAAAAATCCACCTGCGGAGTACTACCGCTTGGAGGCGTGACTGACCAGGATCCAGCCACCAATCATATTGAACATGCGAGTTAAAAGATATAAAAGTTTAACCAATACAATTGGTGTCCAAACAAAACATAGTTAAGTTGCAAGCGGAAGCATAAGTCTTAAATCAAAACATAAGTTCAATTGTTTCAAAGTTTAACATGGCACACAATCGTCCATGTCCCACAACGATCCTCCTCCATGCAAGCTCCAGCTAAGAACCTAGGGACCTGCAAAGCATGTAGTAACGAGTCAACAACAAGTTGAGTGAGTTCACGGTTGGGTGTTCGTTTTAAGTTGTTTCGAAAACAGTTTCCTTTAGCTGGCATCCTGCCGTGGGGGTTACCCCATAGTTAAAAACGTGACTTGTTTATTCCCGGTTACTCTGGCTATCCAGCCGTGGGGGCTACCCCGTGTTAGTTATCTGGCATTTCGGCCGTGGGGGCTACCCCATGTATACACTAGACTCGTTACCATATCGACTGCTGACTGTAGTCATGTTTATGTGCCCTGAAACTGTCAATGTCTATCATCATTGACGTGCCCCAGATCCATTAGTTCACGCCCGTCCTCTGCGGCACGGTGTGAGGTTTGTCAGACCTAAATAGCGCTATCTAACTAATGACCCGCTCGCCATTGGCCCGGCGATTAAGTCGATATAAAAAATGAGGGACTTCGTGATAGAGTTTTGGTCTAGTACGAGTTATCTGTCCGTGAGGACGAGGAATTACATTCCTGAACCTTTGCTGTCCTACCCAAGGAGGACGAGGAACCCATGTTCCTTAACCCCAATTCCCGACCCCTGGGAATCCCATGCTTTGTAAAGGGTGTGAACTCACCTTGGTTTGCTCGGTAGATACACAGAAAAGTCAACCAAGTAATATTGTGGTCACTCGCGTCCTATCATAGTGGTATCATACAAGTCAGGTTCGTAACCAAGTAGCACACGGATGTTTCTAGCACATTGCATTCAAGTATCATCTTTAGCAGTTCATCAATCATTCATGTTCAACAGTAACATATAAGATCTGTGCATCAGGCCCAAGAGTCCGGCCCAATTACTTAAGCCCATAATTATGCAAGTCCAATTCGGTGTACATGCGTATAGTTTCGAGTCGCAACCAGGCGTTCTTGACTCGCAACCCGAGTCGCAATCATGGTCTCGGTTCATGCTGTTTTGGTTTCGAGTCGCAACCGGACTCGTAACTGTGGTTTCGAGTCATAAGGTTTGTGTGCTGATCACGTGTGGTTTCGAGTCGCAACCAGGTGTTTGCGACTCGCAACCGATGTCGCAACCGGGGATCTCGACTCATCATACGGTGGTCTCGAGTCGCAACTGGAGGTTTCGGTTGGACAACTGCTGATTCGGTACAGTGTACTATCCAATGGGAATTCTATTTCATGAAACAGTTTGTACTATCCACTTAAACATGTTTATTTGTCTAACAATTTACCAAATTGGATCAAACATATCAGTTTTCAAATATTCAAAGCATGTTCATATCATATTCATCATGTTCTTCATATGTTCATCAATATTCATATAAACTTCAACCCAACAAGAATCATGATCAACAACCTATCAACACTAATATGCACCCTATGATATCTACATAATGAATCGTCCTAATCGTGCACATACCACAGCCGATTACAAGCATACGGTTTCCATTCATAAATCATTCCAACTTGTACCAACATCCAAACCCTATGAAGCCGATAACACTCATAAATAAGCACACATTATTCATCCTAACATAACCAACACATTATCATGTAATCATCATTAACCGAATGTAAACACATAACATAAAACATTTATGAATCGACTACTTGAACACTAATTCATCATGTATTGTAGACTAGTCCTTGTGTAACATCATGTAAGTCACAACATCATCAAGCATACAACTAACTAGTTAAATCATATCATCCACACTATCAATAAACATCATAAGGACACTAACCGGTTGAGTTTTCAATGGAGGTCTTAGGCTTGAATCCGAGAGCTCTTGTGGTCACCGGTTTGATCCGAGAGTGAGGGAGGAGGGTGTTGTGGCTTAGAGTTCTAGTGAGGGAGAAGGAGAGTGTGTGTGTGGGTGAGTGTAGGTTGCTTAAAAGTGGTGATGTTGGCTATCCATATGGGTTAAATACTAGTTCCAAGTAATGCACCCTAATGGGCTTTCGAAATAGGCTAAGTGTGTATGTGTGGCCCAACCGGCCCATAAGTCATTGTTCACTCGAGACCACATGGTCTCGAGTCGGGTTCGTGTTGTCTCGGTTCATATACATACTCGCATACATACACACAAGCATACATGTAACATAACACATAATCATATAAAGGTTCACTTATCATTCATTAAATCATCAAATTAGTTAGTCACTTAGTGTTCAAACGTACAACGAAAGGTTCTAAATTTCGAGTTGTCACATCATCCCCAAGTTGAAAGAAATTTCGTCCCGAAATTTGGTAGGCACTCACTGAGGAAGCTAGTTAAGTTTTCCTGGTTTTCCTGGTTTTCCTGGGGTGTCACATCCACCCCCCGTTGATCTGGAATTTCGTCCCGAAATTCCGTAGCTTCGGCCTCAGTAGTGGGTGTATTGTTTGCGAACAGTTGGGGATACTTTTGTTTCATCTGATCTTCGCGCTCCCAGGTGAACTCTGGGCCGCGACGTGAGTTCCAACGAACTCGAACGAGAGGTATTCTGGTGCTCTTGAGGACCTTAACATCCCGGTCCGTGATTTCGACTGGTTCCTCGACGAATCGTAACTGTTCGTTGATAGTGAGTTCCTTCAGAGGAACTACGTGGGTCTCATCTGACGGACACTTCTTCAGATTCGACACGTGAAAGACGTTGTGAACTGCACCGAGTTCTGCTGGTAGGTTCAGTCTGTAGGCTACCCTGCCTATTTTCTCAATGACTTCGAAAGGTCCAACGTATCGTGGGTTAAGTTTACCGCGTTTACCAAAACGAACCACACCCTTCCAGGGTGAAACTTTGAGTAGTACCCGCTCCCCAACCTGGAGCTCAAGTGGTTTCCTGCCCATGTCGGCGTAAACTTTCTGACGTTCACGAGCCGCCGCCATGCGTTTTCGTATCTGAGCGATTTGCTCGGTTGTATCTACCACATATTCTGGACCAATGATCTGACTATCCCCCACCTCTGCCCAACAGAGAGGTGACCGGCATTTACGTCCGTACAATGCCTCAAACGGAGCAGCTTTAATGCTGGTGTGGTAGCTGTTATTGTACGAGAATTCCACAAGTGGCAGATGCTTTTCCCAGCGGTTGCCAAAGTCGATTACACATGCACGAAGCATGTCTTCTAAGGTTTGAATAGTGCGCTCGGACTGCCCGTCCGTCTGAGGGTGATACGCTGTGCTCATATCTAATCGTGAGCCAAAGGATTTGTGCATTGCTTGCCACAGCTCTGAAGTAAAACGTGCATCTCGATCCGAGATAATAGAGGTGGGCACCCCGTGCCTTGAAACAACTTCCTTGAGGTATATTTCTGCAAGAGTGGAGAATTTATCCGTCTCCTTGATAGCCAGGAAGTGTGCGGATTTTGTGAGTCGATCTACGATCACCCAAACAGTATCATTCCTGCGCTGGGATCTAGGCAGGCCAGTGACAAAATCCATGGAAATTTGCTCCCATTTCCATTGAGGTATCTCTGGTTGTTGGAGTAGGCCTGATGGTTTCTGGTATTCCGACTTGACTCTCGCACAAGTCAAGCACTTGCTGACGTAGGTCGCTATGTGGGCCTTCATGCTAGGCCACCAATACGTAGTTTTGATATCATGATACATCTTATCTGATCCAGGGTGTACTGAGTAGCGAGACTTGTGCGCTTCATCCATCACGAGCTCTCGTAGGTTGCCATAGAGTGGGACCCAAACGCGGCCCGTTACGTAGTAAGCACCGTCTTCCTTCTGTTCTAAGCGTTGTCTTGATCCGCGTAGGGCTTCGGCCCTGACGTTTTCTGGTTTCAGTGCTTCTATCTGAGCAGCTCGTATCTGGGAGGGAAGACTAGAATGGATCGTGAGTTGTAGAGCTCGCACGCGCTTAGGCGCAGTGTCCTTCCGACTGAGGGCGTCAGCCACAACATTGGCCTTGCCCGGGTGATACCTGATCGAGCACTCGTAGTCATTCAGTAGTTCGACCCATCGTCGTTGCTGCATATTCAGTTCCTTCTGCTTGAAGATATGCTCGAGGCTCCTGTGGTCGGTGTAGATCGCGCACTTGGTACCATACAGGTAATGCCGCCACAACTTAAGTGCAAAAACAACAGCTCCCAGCTCTAAGTCGTGCGTAGTGTAGTTCTTTTCATGAACCTTGAGTTGGCGTGAGGCGTAGGCTATAACTTTATCTCGTTGCATCAACACGCAACCAAGACCCTGAATTGATGCGTCGCAGTAAACCACAAAGTCGTCTGTGCCTTCCGGCAAGGAAAGGATAGGTGCGCTACAAAGTCTATCCTTTAGGTGCTGGAATGCCAACTCCTGTGCGTTTCCCCAGCGATAAACAACGCCCTTCTGCGTTAGTGAGGTGAGAGGCTGTGCAATCTTAGAAAAATCCTTTATGAATCTCCGGTAGTATCCCGCCAAACCCAAGAATTGGCGAATTTCCTTTGGTGTACGAGGTGCAGGCCAGTTCTTAATCGAGTCTATCTTGGATGGATCAACGTGAATCCCATCCTTGTTTACCACGTGGCCCAGGAAATGGACTTCTCGAAGCCAGAAGTCGCATTTCGAGAACTTCGCATAAAGCTGTTCTGTTCGAAGGAGTTCCAGAATAAGTCGCAGATGCTGCTCGTGTTCCTCCCGACTCTTGGAATAGATCAGGATGTCGTCGATGAAGACTATAACGAACTTGTCCAGGTAAGGCTTGCACACTCGGTTCATCAAGTCCATGAAAACCGCAGGTGCGTTTGTCATCCCAAAAGGCATGACCAAAAACTCATAGTGCCCGTATCGAGTTCTGAAAGCTGTTTTGGAGACGTCCTCTTCCCGGACTCTCAGCTGGTGATAACCCGATCTCAAATCGATCTTTGAATAGTAGCTCGACCCTTGTAGCTGGTCGAACAAGTCGTCGATACGCGGTAGAGGATAACGGTTCTTCACCGTCACCTTGTTGAGGTCCCGGTAGTCGATGCACATTCTGAAAGTACCGTCCTTCTTCTTTACAAATAATACTGGAGCTCCCCAGGGCGATGAGCTAGGACGAATAAAACCCTTATCCAAGAGTTCTTGTAGTTGCGTGGAGAGTTCTTTCAACTCTGATGGGGCTAAACGATAAGGTGCACGGGCTATGGGCGCAGCTCCAGGAGCTAGTTCGATCTGAAACTCGACTTGGCGATGAGGCGGAAGACCAGGTAATTCCTCAGGAAATACCTCTGGATAATCGCGTACAACTGGAAAATCTTCTATCTTCTTCTCTTTTTCCGAGGTGTCAGTAACGAGAGCCAAAATGGCAGTGTGGCCCTTTCGCAAGTACTTTTGGGCCTTAAGGAGAGAAATGACGTTCTCAACAGCACTCCTCTTATCGCCATGAATCATGAGAGGTTCACCATCGGGACCTGGAATACGGACAACCTTCTCGTTGCAAAGGATCTCTGCTCGGTGTTGGGATAACCAGTCCATCCCTATGACAACGTCGAAACTACCCAAGACAATAGGAATGAGGTCGATAGAGAAGGTCTGGTCAGCGAGAATAAGTTTACAACCCTTGACTATATGTGTGGCTTCTAAACTCTTACCATTTGCTAGCTCTACGGTGTGCTTGTTGTTCAAAGGGGTTGGAATACGCTTAAGCATTCGACTAACTTCTAGTGATATGTAGCTAGTATCGGCACCCGAATCAAATAATACTGAAACATAAAAGTCGTCGAGAAGGAACTTACCCGCCACAACCTTGGGGTCATTCCTTGCTTCACCTTGGCCAATCACAAACACCCGCCCCCTGGCACCATTGTTGTTGTTGTTCCCATTGTTACCATTCCCCTGATTGTTGTTATTGTTGTTGTTGTTCTGGTTCCTGTTCAGCTGGGGACAATCTCTCTTGAAGTGGCCCTCAGCTCCACACTGAAAGCACCCTTTGTTATCACCTTGCTGTTGCTGCTGGCGTTGATTCTGTTGAGCTTGTTGACGATTCTGATTGGCGGGGTACAAGCTCCTGCAATCCTTTGCAGCGTGACCAGGCTTGTTGCACCGATGACAGTTGCCCCTGGTGCATGGTCCGCTGTGGTGCAGGCTGCAGCGATTGCATTTGGGGTGATTTCCTTTGTACCCACCATGGCTTTGACCACCAGACGATTGCTGATTAGGGCTCTTGTAGTCATCAGTCTTCCTCTGCTGAGACTGGGACTGAACGGAAGTCGAACCCTTACTTGAAGTTCCATCCCATTTTCGTTTGTTGTCACTAGAGGTACCAGAAGTAGTTGCAGCGCCTATGCGTTTTGGTAACTTATTCTGCTCCACCGCTTGGTCCGTGAGACGGTGAGCCAACTGAACAGTTTGCTGGTAGGTGGCGAGGTTCGCCGAAGTCACATGACTTTGGATTTCTGGCACTAAGCCCTGAAGAAATAGTTCGATGCGTTTGATGGGAGGATCCACCATAGTAGGGCACAGAATTGCCAGTTCGTTCGACCTTTTCACATAAGCTTCAATTTCGGACCCCGTCATCTTGAGGTTGAAGAACTCCACTTCCAGTTTGTGAATCTCATCACGACTGCAGTATTCTTATTTGATCATTTCCTTGAAAGTTTCCCATGGGGTGGCGTTGGCAGCAACCAACCCCAGCATCTGAACCTGAGCGTTCCACCATGTGAGGGCTAAACCCTCGAGAGTACCAGTAGCGTACTTCACCCTGCGCGCCTCAGGGCATTCGCACATTTCGAACACAGATTCTAGCTTCTCAAACCAATGTAGGAGACCTACTGCTCCTTCAGTGCCGCTAAAAGTAGTTGGTCGGCAGTCCATGAAAGTCTTAAAAGTGCACACGGGTGGCTGAATATGCTGACCTCCTGCGTGTGCAGCTGCAAATGCTGCGGCAACTCGTTCGTTGATCAGAGCCGTCAACTGGGCTTGTGTTAGGTTAACGCGTCCAGACATGATCTTCATATCAAGAAGAACGTGAGTGAGAGGGGTTCGTGAAAGTACGACGATAAAATAGAGTAAGCACGCACGTGTTCAAGCAACAGTAGTTATACTAACCAAGCATACCATGAGCAATGTACTATGTAACTAACAAGTAGGCAATATATACACAGATCATATCACCTAGAATGTCGAGCCTTGCATGTGGAGTGAAGCATCGTTGTGGACCGTTGAGCACTGTACAGGTTATAGTCTGGTTTTAACAAAACGTTTTTCCCCTTTATTGAAACCAAGTTCTCTATAACCAATGGCTCTGATACCAATCTGTCACACCCCCAAAAATCCACCTGCGGAGTACTACCGCTTGGAGGCGTGACTGACCAGGATCCAGCCACCAATCATATTGAACATGCGAGTTAAAAGATATAAAAGTTTAACCAATACAATTGGTGTCCAAACAAAACATAGTTAAGTTGCAAGCGGAAGCATAAGTCTTAAATCAAAACATAAGTTCAATTGTTTCAAAGTTTAACATGGCACACAATCGTCCATGTCCCACAACGATCCTCCTCCATGCAAGCTCCAGCTAAGAACCTAGGGACCTGCAAAGCATGTAGTAACGAGTCAACAACAAGTTGAGTGAGTTCACGGTTGGGTGTTCGTTTTAAGTTGTTTCGAAAACAGTTTCCTTTAGCTGGCATCCTGCCGTGGGGGTTACCCCATAGTTAAAAACGTGACTTGTTTATTCCCGGTTACTCTGGCTATCCAGCCGTGGGGGCTACCCCGTGTTAGTTATCTGGCATTTCGGCCGTGGGGGCTACCCCATGTATACACTAGACTCGTTACCATATCGACTGCTGACTGTAGTCATGTTTATGTGCCCTGAAACTGTCAATGTCTATCATCATTGACGTGCCCCAGATCCATTAGTTCACGCCCGTCCTCTGCGGCACGGTGTGAGGTTTGTCAGACCTAAATAGCGCTATCTAACTAATGACCCACTCGCCATTGGCCCGGCGATTAAGTCGATATAAAAAATGAGGGACTTCGTGATAGAGTTTTGGTCTAGTATGAGTTATCTGTCCGTGAGGACGAGGAATTTCGTTCCTGAACCTTTGCTGTCCTACCCAAGGAGGACGAGGAACCCATGTTCCTTAACCCCAATTCCCGACCCCTGGGAATCCCATGCTTTGTAAAGGGTGTGAACTCACCTTGGTTTGCTCGGTAGATACACAGAAAAGTCAACCAAGTAATATTGTGGTCACTCGCGTCCTATCATAGTGGTATCATACAAGTCAGGTTCGTAACCAAGTAGCACACGGATGTTTCTAGCACATTGCATTCAAGTATCATCTTTAGCAGTTCATCAATCATTCATGTTCAACAGTAACATATAAGATCTGTGCATCAGGCCCAAGAGTCCGGCCCAATTACTTAAGCCCATAATTATGCAAGTCCAATTCGGTGTACATGCGTATAGTTTCGAGTCGCAACCAGGCGTTCTCGACTCGCAACCCGAGTCGCAATCATGGTCTCGATTCATGCTGTTTTGGTTTCGAGTCGCAACCGGACTCGTAACTGTGGTTTCGAGTCATAAGGTTTGTGTGCTGATCACGTGTGGTTTCGAGTCGCAACCAGGTGTTTGCGACTCGCAACCGATGTCGCAACCGGGGATCTCGACTCATCATACGGTGGTCTCGAGTCGCAACTGGAGGTTTCGGTTGGACAACTGCTGATTCGATACAGTGTACTATCCAATGGGAATTCTATTTCATGAAACAGTTTGTACTATCCACTTAAACATGTTTATTTGTCTAACAATTTACCAAATTGGATCAAACATATCAGTTTTCAAATATTCAAAGCATGTTCATATCATATTCATCATGTTCTTCATATGTTCATCAATATTCATATAAACTTCAACCCAACAAGAATCATGATCAACAACCTATCAACACTAATATGCACCCTATGATATCTACACAATGAATCGTCCTAATCGTGCACATACCACAGCCGATTACAAGCATACGGTTTCCATTCATAAATCATTCCAACTTGTACCAACATCCAAACCCTATGAAGCCGATAACACTCATAAATAAGCACACATTATTCATCCTAACATAACCAACACATTATCATGTAATCATCATTAACCGAATGTAAACACATAACATAAAACATTTATGAATCGACTACTTGAACACTAATTCATCATGTATTGTAGACTAGTCCTTGTGTAACATCATGTAAGTCACAACATCATCAAGCATACAACTAACTAGTTAAATCATATCATCCACACTATCAATAAACATCATAAGGACACTAACCGGTTGAGTTTTCAATGGAGGTCTTAGGCTTGAATCCGAGAGTTCTTGTGGTCACCGGTTTGATCCGAGAGTGAGGGAGGAGGGTGTTGTGGCTTAGAGTTCTAGTGAGGGAGAAGGAGAGTGTGTGTGTGGGTGAGTGTAGGTTGCTCAAAAGTGGTGATGTTGGCTATCCATATGGGTTAAATACTAGTTCCAAGTAATGCACCCTAATGGGCTTTCGAAATAGGCTAAGTGTGTATGTGTGGCCCAACCGGCCCATAAGTCATTGTTCACTCGAGACCACATGGTCTCGAGTCGGGTTCGTGTTGTCTCGGTTCATATACATACTCGCATACATACACACAAGCATACATGTAACATAACACATAATCATATAAAGGTTCACTTATCATTCATTAAATCATCAAATTAGTTAGTCACTTAGTGTTCAAACGTACAACGAAAGGTTCTAAATTTCGAGTTGTCACAAATTTGGTGTGACTTCTTAATACCATAGCTTAACCATAACAAAGCTATATGAAATAAAACCATGCAAGATCATCCATTTGATTAAGTTTTAAAAACCAAATACAACAACTTTTTCTTAACGGAAACACATCCTAACGACATAAACATTGTTCAACAAACACAAATATCAACATAACATAATGATAGTTTAAGGACTGTGACTTGTCCAGGAAAGAGTCACATTCCCTAAACCCAGATGATCTCGTAACTAGTGCAGCGGGAAAACGTGTCATACCGCGCCAGATCCTTTAATTCCCTGAAATACATGTAAGTTGAAAAATCAACAATAATGTTGAGCGAGTTCATGTGTAAGTGAGTAAATAAACCTTTGTAAGTATAAAAATCCTGGTATGTAGCACATAAGGGAATTGAGATCACCAATGGTTTGCAAGGCCACTGATATATGTGAAGTGCAAGTAGGGAGACTCAAACCTAGTATGCGTCGGGCACGAAGTCACCCCGAGGTCCGTTTCTAGTTTGGCCTGGGGCTGGGCTCGCTACACCCAGATAGATCTACCGCTCCTGTCCCTCGGTCCTACCATGAGGACTAATGGCCTCATGTTGCTCCTACCCACTCACATGATCTAAGTAGTAAACCTCCTTACGCTAACCATACCATGTATAAAGTACTTGTAATCAAAGTAACATGCATTTCACCCCCGTAGTTTAGAAAACTGAAAACAGTTAAGAGAAAAGGGGGACATGAACTCACAGTGGTGCGTCTCTACCAAGTATGTCTCCTGATCAAGCAGCTGTGTGACGACCTACACGTACTAATTCTATTAGACGGACGGCCGTGCCTTAGCTTTAAGGTTTAAGTTTTCGGGAAATAGTTAGACAACTATTTCGTGTTTACATTCTGTATACTTGGTAATCATTTTCCTTCCCAAGGATGGGGTATTTAATACATGTGTGTTCGTATAATTTCGAAATATATTATTAAGTCTCACTTAAAATATATTTTATTTCTAATCCCAAATATAAATATTCTTCTCAAAAATATTATATTTTCTATTACATAAATTTTCCCAAAATAATACCTTGTCAAAAATACGCGTTAAGTCATATTTTCTTAAAATGCGTAAGTTACGTTTTAACGATCGAGTGGTAATAATAATTACCGGTGTAACTTATGTATTTATCGTAGAGGCGTTCGTATTATTTTGGATTCGTTAACATTTGATAGTATTATTTTTACCCTAAAAATAATACTAGTATTTTCACAAAATAATCATAAACACACATCAAGTGACTTTATGAAAAATATATACTAAATATATATTTACCAGGTTTTATTTTGTGAAATCCCACCTCCGATGTTTTGTAAATAAAGTCGTGGCGAAATCTATAATTTGAAAACAAGTCGAAAAGTATTTCTAACACTTATAGTGAAAATATTTCTAAGTGTTAGGTTTTTGGAAAAATTTCGCCAGAGTTTCCCCTGTAACTGGAGGTGGCCACGCTTTTAAGCGTATCATTTTCTTTCATAAATCAAACCAACATTCTTTTCATTCAATCAAACCAATGTCCAAAACAACAAACTAGTAAATAAATATGTATATCGCATAAGTTACATGAACTTGCGTTTTATCCAGAATATAAAGTAAATTCCATTACTTTTAGTGGATCTTTATATAAATCAATCCAGTTTCGTAAAAACCCCGTTTTTAAAGAAATTCTATCTTTACAACTTCTTATCAATTTTTACAAAGATAGTTATTTTGTCGAAACTTAGTGCTACACAAGTGTTTACACACTTGTGTGTTCTAAAAATCATTCTTGCTCATGCACGATCCATTTTTAGAGAAATATGGTTTCTTTGACACTCGGTCCTTTGAAAATACCACTTGTAGATTCGTAGATCTACTAGTTTTAAACACTATTTCGTAAGTAAAATCATTTTTACACAAGTTCAAGTTTGATGTGTGGTAGAGTTTCATCACTTAACCCTTGTTACACTTTAAACAAGCTTTATGTCATAATCCATGATCATGACCAACCCGGGTTAAATGACGATCCGAGCTACCACAACATAGATCGGGTCCAAATAATCACACAATCAATTACTACAAGATTTACACAACATATGAGCTTTTAACCATCATTACAAGCATTTTTAGTAAACTTTTGTGTGTCATTTTGTAAGATTACGAGTTTTAACCGTTACAAATCATTTTAACCACTTCAAAATAGTTCGAGAGTGTGATTATAGCAACTTACTACTAGCTCGAGGCTAGGGAAGAATCTAAACGCAAAATGAGAGGATAAAAGCAATAGAGTGAGGTCCTTCGTCTTCCGAATGCACCAAGCCTCCTTATACGTGATCCTTAACACTTGAATGATCTTGGAATGGCTTGAACTAAACTCGAAAATTGGATGGATGGTAGAGGGGTGTTCGGCCGAGAGTTTATAGAGAGGAGAGGGAGAGTGTTTTGTTGATTTGTGAAATGTGAATGATCAAGTGTAATCTCTAGTTCTTATAGGCAAAAGTTTACGTTAATATCCAATGGTTTCCATGTCCACTAGATATGGGACAAATGAGAATTGTTTAATCAAAATGGTACATGTGTGGGTCACATTGTGACTGAAATCGGCCAAGGGGGGGGGGGGGGTAGCTAGTTCATTTCTAACCAATTAGTTAGATAATAGTTAGGTTAATCTAGGTTAGTTAAGTGATTAACCCGGTTAGTAGTGTGTTGTGCTTCATTGCGGGTGTTAGGGTATTCAGGGACCCTAACTGGCTCAGAAAAAGATAAGTAATGTTATTAACAATATTTTCATGTTCCGGGTATAGTCCGGTTGTTCGGTTGGATAGTAATCCGTTAAAGCGTTAAACAAGCTTTAAAGTGTCGTTAATACCATTTTTAGTGACACAACTTATTCCTCCAAAGTGTCGGGAATATTTTCCTCATGTCTTGGCACTTTATTAGGTAGCTTAATGCTGAATTATTATGTAAAGTGCTGAATTTTGTACTTAGAGTACGTTTTAGGCACATCCAGTCATTGTAACTTATTCCTAGAGACGCAGTTCTACAACCCTTGTATCCCTACACTCACCACTAGTGTAGTAAAATATTTCTGGCTCATACAGGCCTTAGAGGCAGTGTCTGCCTGATGCTGGCTTTATCAGCATGTTCAATAGGTTATCCGTTTATAGTGCTACTGTGCTTTTTGTGCATCATGTTTGTCACTAAGGGTCAGCATGTAAATAATGTAGTGACGGTAAGTAAAGTATGATGCAGGTATATGCATGTATCAGTATTCAAGTAGCAGTTTATCCACAAGATCAAGCAAGCACAGTAATTAAGTAGTAATTAATTATTAATTAAGTCGTACGGATACCTGGTTTAGTGAGGGTTGTCACATTCTCCCCCCGTTAGAAAAATTTCGTCCCGAAATTTTAAGTTCTGCTTGTAGATGCAGGGTTCTTAGGAAATAGGTGGGGGTATTTCTCTTTCATCCGGTCCTCACGCTCCCAGGTGTATTCAGGACCATGTCTAGCATTCCAACGAACTTTGACGAGCTTGACACTGCTCCAGCGGGTCTTGTTTACTTTCCAATCCGTAACCTCAACCGGTTCTTCAACGAAATGGAGCGTGTCGTCAACATGAATCTCGTCGATGGGAATGGCAATGGTATCTTGAGTTGGACTTTTCTTCAGGTTGGATACATGAAATGTATCGTGAACTGAATGGAGTTCAGCAGGTAAGTCCAGCTTGTATGCTACTAGTCCTATTCTTTCCAAAACTCTGAAAGGACCAATGTAGCGCGGATTTAACTTTCCACGCTTTCCGAAGCGTGCCACACCCTTCCAGGGTGATACTTTCAATAAAACCATATCTCCAACTTGGAATTCCAAATGTTTCCGGTTTGGATCCGCATAGGCTTTCTGTCTTTCACGAGCTGCTTTGATGCGTTTTCGGATCTGCGCAATCTTGTCTGTCGTCTCTTGGATGATTTCGGGACCAACAAGCTGTCTATCACCTGCGTCAGCCCAACATAGGGGTGATCGACACTTGCGTCCGTAAAGAGCTTCGAATGGCGCGGCACCAATACTGGTGTGGTAGCTGTTGTTGTATGAAAATTCGACCAAAGGCAAATACTTATCCCAGCTACCGCCCAAATTCATAACACACGCTCTCAGCATGTCTTCCAAAGTCTGTATCGTCCGCTCGCTTTGCCCGTCGGTCTGCGGGTGAAATGCGGTGCTCATATTTAATTGTGAGCCAAAAGCTTCTTGGAAGGATTGCCAAATCCTTGACACAAACCTTCCGTCTCTATCAGAGATGATCGAGAGAGGCACTCCATGACGTGCGACGATCTCTCTCATGTAAATTTCGGCCAACTTGCTCGTATTATCCTTCTCTCTGATAGGTAAGAAGTGTGCTGACTTCGTTAATCGATCCACTATTACCCAAATAGTGTCATGACCTCTTGGCGTTCTTGGCAACTTTTTAATAAAATCCATGGAGATTTGTTCTCATTTCCACTTGGGAATCTCGGGTTGTTGCAGAAGTCCTGAAGGCTTCTGATACTCGGCTTTAACCTTAGCGCATGTTAAACATTTGCTCACATAAACAGCAACATCGCCTTTCATCCTAGGCCACCAATAATAATCTTTGAGATCTTGGTACATCTTATCCGCTCCAGGGTGGATAGAGTACCGCGACTTGTGAGTTTCATCGAAAATAACTTTCCTTAAACCTCCAAAAAAAGGAACCCAAATCCTTTTCTCAAAACATAACGTTCCTTTCCCGTTTGGTACCAGTAGCTTCTCCATCCCACGGAGATATTCTTCTTCAAGGTTTCCTTCCTTGAGAGCTTCTTTCTGCGCGGCACGAATGCGCAAGGAAAGATCGGTTCGGATAATCATTTCTAAAGCCCTAACCCTTATGGGCTTGATCCTCTCCTTTCGACTTAGGGCATCGGCGACCACATTCGCCTTCCCTGGATGATACCTTATCTCGCAGTCGTAATCGTTCAGCAACTCAACCCAACGTCTTTGCCTCATATTCAGCTCCTTCTGGTTGAATATGTGTTGTAGGCTCTTGTGATCTGTAAAAATTGTACACTTTGTACCATAAAGGTAGTGTCTCCAGATCTTTAATGCAAATACCACTGCGCCAAGTTCCAAATCATGTGCGGTATAGTTCTTTTCGTGCACTTTCAATTGACGTGATGCTTAAGCAATAACCTTTTGGCGTTGCATCAACACGCAACCCAATCCTTGACGCGAAGCGTCGCAGTATACCACAAAATCATCTGTACCTTCCGGTAGTGCTAAGATTGGCGCATTGCAGAGCTTATCCTTCAATATCTGGAACGCTTCTTCCTGTTTTATTCCCCAATCAAACTTCTTATCTTTCTGCGTAAGGAGCGTCAATGGTTGAGCGATTTTTGAAAAAATCCTCAATGAATCTTCGATAATAGCCAGCCAAACCCAAGAATTGTCGAATCTCAGTTGGCGTCTTTGGCGTTTCCCAATTCTTGATCGCTTCGATCTTGGTTGGATCCACATGGATTCCATCTCCATTTACCACATGTCCAAGAAATTGTACTTCACGTAGCCAAAACTCGCACTTAGAGAACTTGGCATACAACTGTTCTTTCTTCAGCAGCTCCAAAATAGCTCTTAAATGCTGTTCGTGCTCAGCCTTCGTCTTTGAATAAATCAAGATATCATCGATGAACACTATCACGAACTTATCCAAGTACGGCTTGCAAACTCTATTCATCAAATCCATGAACACTGCAGGTGCGTTTGTTAACCCAAACGGCATAACTAGGAACTCGTAGTGCCCATAACGAGTTCTGAAGGCTGTCTTTGGGATACTCTCCTCTTGTATCCTTAACTGATGGTATCCAGATCGAAGATCGATCTTTGAATAAAAGCTTGAGCCTTGCAGTTGGTCAAACAGATCATCAATCCTTGGCAGAGGGTATCTATTCTTGATCGTCAGCTTGTTCAACTCTCTGTAGTCGATGCACATACGAAAACTATCGTCCTTCTTCTTGACAAACAGGACCGGAGCTCCCCAAGGCGAGAAGCTTGGTCGGATAAATCCCTTGTCTAACAACTCTTGAAGTTGTGTCGACAGTTCCTGCATCTCAGACGGAGCAAGTCTATAAGGTGCCTTAGCCACAGGCGCGGCGCCTGGAACTAAATCGATGTGAAACTCTACTTGTCTCTGAGGTGGCAGTCCAGGTAAGTCCTCTGGGAAGACTTCTGGATATTCCCTCATGACAGGGATGTCTTCTATTCTTGGCTCAGCAGCCTTCTTATCCACAATGTGTGCCAGGAAGGCAACACATCCCTTCTACAAACACTTTCGCGCTTTCAGGCAGCTGATAATTCTTAACGGCGTATCACGCTTCTCCCCGTGAACCACAATTGTTTCGCCATCTTCGGTTGGGATACGAACGACCTTTTCGTGACAAACTATTTCAGCCTTGTTGCCTGATAACCAATCCATTCCTACCACCACATCGAAGCTTCCCAACTGGACTGGTAGTAGATCCAAAGTAAACTCACGTTCTCCCAACTCGATTGCACAACCTCTGATCACTTCATTGGCTTCTACTAACTTCCCATTAGCCAATTCGATTGAGTAGGGAATATCTAACTTACTAGCGGCTAAACCAAGCATATTCTTAAATTCTAACGATACGAAGCTATAGTCGGCACCAGTATCAAATAAAGCGGATGCATAGCGTTGGTTTACAGGGAACGTACCAGTAACGACATTGGGATCCTGGCGCGCCTCCCTCGCTTCAATATGAAACACTCTTCCACGGGCTTGGTTTAACTCTGGGCAGTTCCTCTTAAAGTGCCCGATATCACCACAGTTAAAGCATCCAAGTCTTTGCCCGTTTCCACCTCCATTCCCAGCTTGGTTATTCCTTTGGTTATGATTCATAGCGCCTGCTTGATTAGCATTGTTGCCTCGATTCCCATTACCTCCATTGTTTCCTTGTGGGCGATTTCCATTCCCACCCCGTTTGTTATTTCTGTTTCCGAATCCTCCCTGGCCTCCCTGGCCAGCAGTGGCCCAACAAGTGTCCTTCAAGTGGCCTGGCTTTCCACATGCTTCGCATACTTTCACACTACAATGGCCAGAATGGTGGCGTTGGCAGGCATTACACTTGGGCTGGGTGCCCATATATCCTTTTCCTTTCTTTCCACTACCAGCTGTAACCTGAGCTGGCGTGCCTGATCCTCCTTTCTTAACCACCACACTGGCGCCCTGCTTGAAGTTCGAGAACTTCTGTTTGTTACCTCCTGATGACTCGACGTGAGTCTCTTTCTTCTTAGGCTCAGCATCATCGAACTTGTTCAGGCGAATAGCCTCCTCTGTGAGAGCCACGCTCAGATCAATTGCCTCAGTAATTGTCGCAGGCTTGGATGAGGTCACCATGCTTATGATTTGAGGAGCTAATCCCCAAATGAAACGTTCAATCCACTTGAACTCCGGAGTGACCATGTAGGGTACCACATGCGATAAGTCATGGAACCTCTGAACGTATTCTGCGATCTTTGGGCCTTCCATTTTCAAATGCCAGAACTCAGTTTCCAATCTTTGGATTTCCGCACGAGAGCAGTACTTTTTGCGCATAAGTTCCTTCAGTTCGGTCCAGGTTAGCGCGTAGGTAGCAGCTTCACCAAGTGTCTGTACTTGCAAATTCCACCAAGAGAGGGCTCCATCCAAGAATAGCCCTGAGATATAGGTGACTTGCTGATCTAGTGCGCATTTGCTCATGCGAAGAACAGATTCAGTTTTCTCAGCCCAACGAACAAAGGCGACAGCACCTCCTGTGCCATCAAAGTTGACCGGTTTGCAGTCTAGAAACTGCTTGTAGGTGCACCCTGCACACACATTGTAACATGTGAACGGCATTAGCATCTTTGCTATAGATATCCAATTAGGTCATGGTATGTCTAAATGACTTAGTATTACCATGAGGTGGATTGTTGTTGCCATTGTTGTTTGAGCTGCTTCCGCTGGGTCCTCCTTGCGAGGCGGCGTATTGCGCGATGGCAGCAGCGATGACTTGTTGGAGTTCTGCCTCATTGGTAGGCATCGGCGTTGGACGTTTTGGCGGCATCTTCTAAAAGATGGGTTTATGTCGGCCAGGCCATAATAAAGATCCCATGTTATAATACGTACGCTTTATTATGATAGTAATAGTACATAACATCTCATGTTATAATCATATCAATCACACAACATCCCATGTTATAAAACATAAATAATCAATCAAAACATCACATATGATGAGAATACTGCGATTGCCATATATCGAGACCACATAGTAAGTGTACAGGTACATAATAGTGTCATACATCATCATCGACTAAGGGCTACATCACCCTAGTCCAAAAACTATATCAAATCAGTGTCAGTACATCAAATACATGTCAACAAAAGTCAGAATCATAATGTAGTCTCCAAAAATGCTGTGCAGTCAAAAGCAATCGCCGTCTTCTCACCAGCGTCTACCCATACGGTACTGAAGAGCTCTACACGGATGGCGGTGGAGGAGGGGGAAAGTGAGTGTAAAACAAGCGACGCAAATGGAGCCAGTCCTCCTCCATGGCTCTCTGGGTACGCAAGAAAGAAGCAACCTGCTACTCTAGGGCAAAAAGGCGTGCAACATAGTCTGGTGGTACAGGTCGAGATGGCTGCAAAGGAGAGTGGGTCTGACCCTGGCACTGACACGGCGGCGGCTGGGCTCTCTCAAGCTCCTGAATGCGCTGCGTGTGTGCCTCGTGCTGGGCGACAAAAGACATCAAAACATCCTCAATGGAATATCCCATATGGAAAGAATGGTAAGGGTCGGTCGGTGTCATGGCAGGTGGTGATGACCAGAGAAACGGCTCACTGGTGGGATCAAAAGGTGCCACATGAAATGGAGAAACAGGGGGAAAAGTAGCAGATGGTGGTATAGCAGGGATAGATACCGGTACATGTCCAAAAGGGTGAGCCGAAGAACCCTCTCCAGGTCGCGCTGGAGGTGTAAACCGAGGAAATGAGAAGGAGGTATCAATGTGACGGGTATCAGTGATCTGAGGGGGAATAGGCGGGACCTCGTCATCAGCAGGAATCCACCCGTGCTGGGCGTGCTCATCTCGTGGGTCCATCTGTGCCTCAAAAAGTGCACGATCAAACTGAACTGGCATAGGATCATGGTGAGGTGCAACAAGAGGGTCAACTGGTGCATCAGCAATAAGTGGGGGATCAACATGATCAGACTGCTCTTCCTAGTCCCACTAGCCAATCAAATAATCACATAAGTCACCAAGTAAGCAATCAAATAATTCTCCTAGTCCCACTAGCCTCCCAGCCTCCCAGACTGCTCTTCCTAGTCCCACTAGCCAATTCTCCTAGTCCCACTAGCCAATTCTCCCAGCCTCTCAGACTGCTCTTCCTAGTCCCACTAGCCAATTCTCCTAGTCCCACTAGCCAACTACCTCCTAGTCCCACTAGCCAACTACCTCGGCCTCCCAGACCGAGCCTCAGCCTCCCAGACTGAGCCTATAAATAATAAATAAAATGTGCTCAACATTTGTTTATAAAAAGTTTTGGATCTGGACTTAAATGGTATGCAATAAAAATGTTTTCGTGAGAGCCCTAGTGATCAAAGTCTAGACTCGAGAAAGAATCCTAGTTCGCTATGATCAGAGCTCTGATACCAAGCTGTTACACCCTGGCTTTGCGGAAGCGTGGTTAATTTGGTGTGACTTCTTAATACCATAGGTTAACCATAACAAAGCTATATGAAATAAAACCATGCAAGATCATCCATTTGATTAAGTTTTAAAAACCAAATACAACAACTTTGTCTTAATGGAAACACATCCTAACGACATAAACATTGTTCAACAAACACAAATATCAACATAACATAATGATAGTTTAAGGACTGTGACTTGTCCAGGAAAGAGTCACATTCCCTAAACCCAGATGATCTCGTAACTAGTGCAGCGGGAAAACGTGTCATACCGCGCCAGATCCTTTAATTCCCTGAAATACATGTAAGTTGAAAAATCAACAATAATGTTGAGCGAGTTCATGTGTAAGTGAGTAAATAAACCTTTGTAAGTATAAAAATCCTGGTATGTAGCACATAAGGGAATTGAGATCACCAATGGTTTGCAAGGCCACTGATATGTGTGAAGTGCAAGTAGGGAGACTCAAACCTAGCGGATTTATGCGTCGGGCACGAAGTCACCCCGAGGTCCGTTTCTAGTTTGGCCTGGGGCTGGGCTCGCTACACCCAGATAGATCTACCGCTCATGTTGCTTCTACCCACTCACATGATCTAAGTAGTAAACCTCCTTACGCTAACCATACCATGTATAAAGTACTTGTAATCAAAGTAACATGTATTTCACCCCCGTAGTTTAGAAAACTGAAAACAGTTAAGAGAAAAGGGGGACATGAACTCATAGTGGTGCGTCTCTACCAAGTATGTCTCCTGATCAAGCAGCTGTGTGACGACCTACACGTACTAATTCTATTAGACGGACGGCCGTGCCTTAGCTTTAAGGTTTAAGTTTTCGGGAAATAGTTAGACAACTATTTCGTGTTTACATTCTGTATACTTGGTAATCATTTTCCTTCCCAAGGATGGGGGATTTAATACATGTGTGTTCGTATAATTTCGAAATATATTATTAAGTCTCACTTAAAATATATTTTATTTCTAATCCCAAATATAAATATTCTTCTCAAAAATATTATATTTTCTATTACATAAATTTTCCCAAAATAATACCTTGTCAAAAATACGCGTTAAGTCATATTTTCTTAAAATGCGTAAGTTACGTTTTAACGATCGAGTGGTAATAATAATTACCGGTGTAACTTATGTATTTATCGTAGAGGCGTTCATATTATTTTGGATTCGTTAACATTTGATAGTATTATTTTTACCCTAAAAATAATACTAGTATTTTCACAAAATAATCATAAACACACATCAAGTGACTTTATGAAAAATATATACTAAATATATATTTACCAGGTTTTATTTTGTGAAATCCCACCTCCGATGTTTTGTAAATAAAGTCGTGGCGAAATCTATAATTTGAAAACAAGTCGAAAAGTATTTCTAACACTTATAGTGAAAATATTTCTAAGTGTTAGGTTTTTGGAAAAATTTCGCCAGAGTTTCCCCTGTAACTGGAGGTGGCCACGCTTTTAAGCTTATCATTTTCTTTCATAAATCAAACCAACATTCTTTTCATTCAATCAAACCAATGTCCAAAACAACAAACTAGTAATTAAATATGTATATCGCATAAGTTACATGAACTTGCGTTTTATCCAAGAATATAAAGTAAATTCCATTACTTTTAGTGGATCTTTATATAAATCAATCCGGTTTCGTAAAAACCCCGTTTTTAAAGAAATTCTATCTTTACAACTTCTTATCAATTTTTACAAAGATAGTTATTTTGTCGAAACTTAGTGCTACACAAGTGTTTACACACTTGTGTGTTCTAAAAATCATTCTTGCTCATGCACGATCCATTTTTAGAGAAATATGGTTTCTTTGACACTCGGTCCTTTGAAAATACCACTTGTAGATTCGTAGATCTACGAGTTTTAAACACTATTTCGTAAGTAAAATCATTTTTACACAAGTTCAAGTTTGATGTGTGGTAGAGTTTCATCACTTAACCCTTGTTACACTTTAAACAAGCTTTATGTCATAATCCATGATCATGACCAACCCGGGTTAAATGACGATCCGAGCTACCACAACATAGATCGGGTCCAAATAATCACACAATCAATTACTACAAGATTTACACAACATATGAGCTTTTAACCATCATTACAAGCATTTTTAGTAAACTTTTGTGTGTCATTTTGTAAGATTACGAGTTTTAACCGTTACAAATCATTTTAACCACTTCAAAATAGTTCGAGAGTGTGATTATAGCAACTTACTACTAGCTCGAGGCTAGGGAAGAATCTAAACGCAAAATGAGAGGATAAAAGCAGTAGAGTGAGGTCCTTCGTCTTCCGAATGCACCAAGCCTCCTTATACGTGATCCTTAACACTTGAATGATCTTGGAATGGCTTGAACTAAACTCGAAAATTGGATGGATGGTAGAGGGGTGTTCGGCCGAGAGTTTATAGAGAGGAGAGGGAGAGTGTTTTGTTGATTTGTGAAATGTGAATGATTAAGTGTAATCTCTAGTTCTTATAGGCAAAAGTTTAGGTTAATATCCAATGGTTTCCATGTCCACTAGATATGGGACAAATGAGAATTGTTTAATCAAAATGGTACATGTGTGAGTCACATTGTGACCGAAATCGGCCAGGGGGGGGGTAGCTAGTTCATTTCTAACCAATTAGTTAGATAATAGTTAGGTTAATCTAGGTTAGTTAAGTGATTAACCCGGTTAGTAGTGTGTTGTGCTTCATTGCGGGTGTTAGGGTATTCAGGGACCCTAACTGGCTCAGAAAAAGATAAGTAATGTTATTAACAATATTTTCATGTTCCGGGTATAGTCCGGTTGTTCGGTTGGATAGTAATCCGTTAAAGCGTTAAACAAGCTTTAAAGTGTCGTTAATACCATTTTTAGTGACACAACTTATTCCTCCAAAGTGTCGGGAATATTTTCCTCATGTCTTGGCACTTTATTAGGTAGCTTAATGCTGAATTATTGTGTAAAGTGTTGAATTTTGTACTTAGAGTACGTTTTAGGCACATCCAGTCATTGTAACTTATTCCTAGAGACGCAGTTCTACAACCCTTGTATCCCTACACTCACCACTAGTGTAGTAAAATATTTCTGGCTCATACAGGCCTTAGAGGCAGTGTCTGCCTGATGTTGGCTTTATCAGCATGTTCAATAGGTTATCCGTTTATAGTGCTACTGTGCTTTTTGTGCATCATGTTTGTCACTAAGGGTCAGCATGTAAATAATGTAGTGACGGTAAGTAAAGTATGATGCAGGTATATGCATGTATCAGTATTCAAGTAGCAGTTTATCCACAAGATTAAGCAAGCACAGTAATTAAGCAGTAATTAATTATTAATTAAGTCGTACGGATACCTGGTTTAGTGAGGGTTGTCACAAAGTGACTATAAGGTATAACCTCGAAAGGTTATTCCCTATGCAACTATGGTCACTAACCATGTTTGGTTGGAACCTAATGATCGACCAAACGGGTCGAGTTCGAAAGTCTAAGCGGTTGTTTAGACCGCTTGACTTACGACTCTACACAAGCACTAAACTAAAAGTGACGAGCTAAACATGTTAAGACATGTTTAGTTAAGTTAGAAAACAGGTTTTGGTATAAGAAAAAACGATTTTGATACCCAAGAGTAGTTTGGTTACAAAATACGCACAAATACGCATTTTGGCCGAAACTACGACTCGTCACTACGCCTAGTCAACGTGGTAATCAGTAGGTATAGTCACAAGGGACTATAACCATCGTGGTTACGCTCACATTGCAAAGTTCAAATGAACTTTGTGTTGACCATTGACTGGTCAAAGCTGAAAGTCAAACTCTGTTTGACTTTCATGCTTGAAATTCAAGAACAAGCAAGAAGAGGACTTACAAAGGGTCCAAGAAGGTGTTTTGAGTCAAAGTTACTCAGGTATGAGGTGTTAAAACCTCAACTTAGAGCAGAAGTTGAATCAAGGTGTGAAGAACCCATATGAGGAAGCTTGCTATTTATAGGAAGTTGAGATCAATAGGATCATTACATGTGTTTAAAGGGTGTAATCTTGGCCATACATCTACATGGTATTAGAATACAATGGGGGTCGAAAACCAGCTCCAGGTATTGTAAAAGTTACAAAAAAGACCCCCAAGTTCAACCCCGTTGCTGAAAAATGCTGAAAATCAAATTTATGTCCAGATCAGGCCGTGGTGTCGCGCAACGGCAGAGACATATGGTGGTGGCGTAGGCCACCAGGTGCCAGATCTTGAAAAGTTTGAAAAATGGCAGAAATGGTCCCTTCACATGTTTAAGGCCTTTTTTGATGCGTTTAAACCCCGTTAACCTCATTTCAAGGCTCTAAAATGAAGTTAAAGTATAGGGAACATGAAACATACTCAAAAACATCTCGGATGTCGGTTCGTTTGGTCATACGGTTGTGTTATTCGGTTAATTACGATGAAAGTCGTAACGGACGCAAAAACGATCCAAATTAAGCGACGAATGGAATTTTATCAAGCCAATCACTAAAATAAAATATTTTAATGATTACATAAATTTTTGGATGTCCCGATATATTCAGAACGTAAGATATGCGCGAAAATGCAAACTTGTGCACTTTTTGACGCTTTTAGTCCCTATTGATCAATAAAGTTTATTTTAGCATACAGAACCCCTCAAAGCCTATTTCTAAGCTATGTAAAGGATATTTAGGGTATGTTTAACTTATGATCAAGTTCCGGAATGTTCTTTACTATACAAATCGATATAGTTTCACAGTTTGACACAATTAGTCCCTGTGATCGAACAAACTTGATTTCAACACACCATACCCTCCAAAACTTATTTCTAAGTTATGTGGAGTTTATTTAAGGTATGTTAAGCCTATGTCACTATTCTAGAGTGTTCGTTGCGTTAAACTGACTGCGTATACGCACCAGTTTGCGTATAACCTTCCAGAAAGCGATTTAAAGCTTGAAATCGGAATCGAATCAAATTGTAAAATCATCAAACACAATTACACACATAATAACACCAAAAGACATATAATAACACCAAAGAACATTGTTTTATTGATAATTGACATTGTTATACGATGATTACAGAACACAGTTGTCACAGCCTCCCCTACTTTAGGAAATTTCGTCCCGAAATTTTAACTAGAGGAAGCTTGTGAAAACAAATGCGGATATTTCCCCTTCATTTGGTCCTCACGTTCCCAAGTAAACTCTGGGCCACGTTTGGAATCCCAACGAACCTTGACCAATCAAATCCGTTTGTTCTTCAACTGTTTGAATGTACGGTCCACTATCTCCACAGGTTTCTCGATAAAGTGCATCGTTTCATCGATTTGAATCTCATCGAGAGGAATGTGAAGATCAACATCAGCTAAACACTTTCGCAAATTGGACACGTGAAAAGTCGGATGAATATTTCCAAGCCCTGGAGGTACCTCTAGTCGATAGGCAACCTCTCCAATTCTTTTAACAATCTTAAATGGTCCAACATATCGTGGTGCAAGCTTTCCTTTCTTTCCAAATCTCACCACTCCTTTCCAAGGTGACACCTTGAGTAGGACACGGTCTCCGAGTTGAAATTCTAAGGGCTTGCATCGCATATCCGCGTAACTCTTTTGACGGCTTCGAGCTGTTACAAGATTATCGCGAATTTTCTTGATTTTTCTGTTGTTTCTAGAATGAGTTCAGGTCCAGTAAGCTAAGCTTCACTGATCTCAATCCAACAGACAGGTGAACGACATTTTTTACCGTAAAGAGCTTCGAATGGTGCCATGTTAATACTAGCATGATGACTATTGTTGTAAGAGAACTCGATCAATGGAAGATGAGAATCCCAATTACCACCAAATTCTATTACGCATGCTCTAAGCATATCCTCCAAAGTTTGAATCGTTCTCTCAGATTGTCCATCTGTTTGGGGATGATAAGCAGTGCTTAGATTTAGTTAGGTTCCCAAAGCAGATTGCATGGTCTTCCAGAAATGAGATGAAAATCGAGCATCATGATCAGAAATGATATCCAAAGGAACACCATGTCGAGATACTATCTCATCAACGTAAATCTTTGCAAGTTTATCAGCAGATAGATCCTCACGAATCGGAATAAAATGAGCTGATTTCGTTAAACGATCGATAACAACCCAAATCGCATCGTGACCCTTAGATGTACGTGGTAATTTAGTGATGAGATCCATCACAATGTTCTCCCACTTCCAAACCGGTATCTCTGGTTGTACAAGCAAACCAGAAGGTCGTTGATGTTCAGCCTTAACTTTGAGACAAGTTAGGAATTTTGATACAAACAAGGCAACATCCTTCTTCATACCAGGCCACCAATACTGAGTACGAAGATCCTTGTACATTTTATCAGCACCAGGATGGATAGAATATCGAGACTTATGAGATTCATCCATTACCAAGGTGCGAAGATCGTCTTGTTTCGGAATCCACAAACGATCCTTGAAATAAAGCAAACCATCGTCTTTCCTTTCGAGCTTAAGCTCAAGCTGATGTGGTAATTCCTTACCTATCAAATTTTATGAAACATAAAATTGTTGAGCTTGATGGACATGAGTTTGAAGATCAGATAGAGTGCGAACAGAATGAAGCTTGACTCGCTCTTTTCGACTAAGCGCATCAGCTATGACATTCGCCTTACCAGGACGGTAGCGAATCTCGCAATAATAATCACTTAAGAGCTCAACCCAACGTCGTTGCCTCATGTTCAGCTCTTTCTGATTTAGAATATGCTGGAGACTTTTGTGGTCTGTGAAAACCACACACTCCGTGCCATAAAGATAGTGTCTCCAAATTTTTAGAGCGAAACCACAGCACCTAACTCAAGATCATGAGTCGTGTAGTTCTTCTCGTGAATTTTCAGCTGTCTAGACGCATAAGCTATGAATTTACCTCGTTGCATAAGAACACAACCAAGTCCTAGATTCGACGCGTCCCAATAGACAATGAAATCATCATTTCCCTCGGGCAAAGATAGAACAGGAGCATCACAAAGCTTTTGTTTTAGCGTTTGAAACGCTTCTTCTTGCTTAGGTCCCCACTCAAAAGGCTTATTCTTCTGAGTCAAAGCAGTGAGTGGAACCGCAATCTCCGAGAAGTTTGAAATAAACCGTCGATAATATCCAGCAAGACCAAGAAAAGATCGAATCTCTGTAGGTGTCGTTGGTGTATTCCAATCCTTAATAGCAGCTATTTTGGATGGATCCACATGAATACCCTGCTCGTTGACTATATGACCCAAAAACTGAACTTCTTTAAGCCAAAATTCACACTTGGAGAATTTAGCAAAAAGTTGTTCCTTCTTAAGGAGTTCCAATGTTAAGCGAAGGTGTTTCTCGTGCTCGGCTCGAGACTTTGAATAAATGAGAATATCATCGATGAACACAATGATGAACTTGTCTAAATAAGGTTTACAGACCCTATTCATTAAGTCCATGAAGATAGCTGGGGCATTCGTCAAACCAAAAGGCATGATAGTGAACTCGTAATGCCCATATCTCATGCGGAAAGCAGTTTTGGGAATATCTTCTTCGAGAACACGAAGTTGATGATACCCAGAACACAAATCGATCTTGGAAAAGCATGAAGCACCTTGCAGCTGGTCGAAGAGATCATCAATTCGAGGTAGGGGATATCGATTCTTGATGGTAAGCTTATTAAGCTCACGATAATCGATACACATTCGAAAAGATCCATCTTTCTTTTTCACAAAGAGGACAGGCGCGTCCCATGGTGAAAAGCTCGGACGGATGAATCCTTTATCAGATAACTCTTGAAGCTGTTTTGATAACTCTTGCATCTCCGATGGTGCAAGACGATAAGGTGCTTTAGCAATCGGGTTGGCATTGGGTACAAGGTCATTATGAAACTCGACTTGACGAACTGGAGGCAAACCAGGCAGTTCATCAGGAAACACCTCTTGATAATCTCGAACAATCGGAATATCTTGAATACTCTTGCTCTTGTCTTTCTCCTCGTTGACATGTGCCAGAAAAGCAACATATCCTTTTCTCAAATAACTTTGGCCTTTTGTACACGACATAAGCTTCAATCCACCTGAAGTTTCTCGCCAAGAACTTCCAGAACATTTCCAGAAGGAAGAGGAATACGAAAAATCTTATCGAAACAAACCACCTCAGCATGGTGTTTGGTTAACCAATCCATCCCAACGATAATATCGAAACTCCCAAGTTGCATCGGTGTGAGGTCAATAGGAAAAAGATGGTTATCAAGGTTTAACTGACAATCACAAATAACAGAATTGAGAACAAGAGGTTTACCAGTAGCAACTTCGACAGTTAAGGGTTTCCTCAGTTTAGTTCTAGGTATCGCAAGCAAAGGCTCAAAAGACAACGAAACAAAACTTCTATCGGCACCAGAATCAAAAAGAATAGATGCAGGTCGATTGTTAACAAGAAATATACCATTGATAACTTCGTTGTCAGCCCTCGCCTCGTTAGCATTCAGATTATACGCTCGCCCACAAGCAGGATTCACATTTGCATTAACATTTGCGTTCGCATTCGCATTTGCATTCACCAACCTTGGGCAGTTGTTGCGGAAGTTACCAAACTCTCCACAATTGAAACATGAACCCGGTGGGAATCTCGCAGCATTCCCTTGAACCTGTGCTGGAACCTGAGTAACCTGATTCTGACCCAGACGACAAATGTTGGCCAGATGCCCAAGTTTACCACACGTTGTGCATTGCTTGCAAGCTTTTTGTGCAACATGATGACCGTTGCAGCGAGCACAATGAGGTGCAGTACCAGCATACACTTTCTTCGCAGGCGGTTGAGCCGGTGGGTTCTGAGGGTTTTGAGCTGTTACTGCAAAATTCTGAGAAGCCTTTCACTTTCTCGACTTCTTCGACGACTCACCTTTCTTACCCTTACCCTTTTCCTTGACAGAGTCGGTCGACTTCTTCTTATCACCCTTGCGGGTAAGTTTACCCTTCCTGACTTGAGACTCAGTCAGGGTAGCAGACAACTCGATCACGTGACGAACAGTAGTAGGATTAATGCCAGTCACAATATCCTGTATGGAATCGGGTAAACCATCGATATACCTCTCTATCGCTTTCTCCAACGGGGTAACTATAGTAGGACACAAAAGACTGAGCTCCTCAAAACGATCCGTATACGCACGGTGTTCTCCCCCATCTTGCTTCAGATCGTCAAACTCTCATTCCAAAGCTCGAATTTCATGACGGGGACAAAACTCTTTCATCATGAGAACTCGAACCTATTCCCATGTCTGTGCCAATGCCACTTCGGCACCCCTATCACGCATCACTCCGTTCCACCACGGAAGAGCACGCTTCTCAAACACACTTGATGCAAATTCAACCTTACGCCCATTCGGACACTGCACATGTCTGAATGTGCTCTCGATACTCTCGAACCATTGCAGGGGCGCGGTTGCTCCTTGAGACCCAGAAAACTTAAGCGGTTTAGCATAATTGAAATTCTTGAAATTACACTGTGCATTGTTATTATTATTGTTGTTGTATAACTCGTGGATTTGGGTCACAATGCCTGGAAGCACAGCAGCCATTTGTTGAGAGACAAGGGTTGTGACTTCTTCAGTAATAAAAGATTGTGCATCACGTCAAGGAGGCATTGTCTAAAAGGAAATATCAGAAACGGGTGAGGTTAATAATTAGGAAAAACAAAAGAGGTATCGACAAAACACAAGGAAGATGATCATTTGTTCGTTACCTCGAACAAACAAATGACACGCAGTGACTAATCAAAGTAAATGAGTCAAAATAATGTATCGCGAAGACATGCTCGCCTATAAGTGAACACTCACCCCAAGAGTTCCCAGGTAAGAGTGACTGGTCCGATTATGTGAATTTGTACGAACACTCTTGCCTTAGACAGAAAACTCAGGGTACAGGCATTCACTCTTCCAGTTTGCATGTGTTCACATTATTTAGACCAAAACTTTGACGAGATTTTGAAAACTCGGAAAGCACTAAGCCAAATATGAGTCAAACTGGAAGGTTTCAAAACCTTATAACAGAGGGTTCAAAACCTATTAATCAATCATCCTAGAACGGATGATTAATTTTCGAGCAGATTCGAAATTTGTGTTCTCGTTGTGGTTATCACCTAAGGGTAGGTGACGGTTTTGTTTTTAAAAATCTAAACGCAAATTTCCTTGCGTTAGGGTCCTAGAAAGTTATAGTCTAGGTCAAAGCATTGCTAATAACCTAATTCCCTATAACCATTGGCTCTGATACCAACTCTTCTGTCACACCCCAACCACGTTAAAACAACAAACCGTGGCGGAAACATCGGGGAGTGTCGTGGCAGAATTATTGCTTCACAACCATGGAATACAAAAAGTTTCGTTTTATTTATTCATTAAGTAATTTACATTGTTTTAACACGAAACAAACAAGTTACATATGGACTATCACTTTTATTATGTCACTAAGGCCTCGTCCAGATCCTATGTGACTCATGCATCCTAGCAATCAACATCAAGCAACAACACCTGAAACATATGTAAAAACAAAGTCAACAGAGAAATGCTGGCGAGTACATAGGTTTTATGAGAGTGTCGGACTCATGGCTCGTTTACATGTTGCAATACTTTATTAGACTACAAGAGTCAAAAATACACACCTTGTTTTGAAAAGTGTATTGCAACATAATTAACCAACTCAAATTAAGTTGGTTATAACTTATAAAATCTCATAGCCATGATTCTTAACCCCAAAACATTTTTTTTTAGTAAACCAACTCGTAAAACATTTCGTAAAAACTCGTTAATAAAACTCGTATGGTTTATAACTTCTCGAAAACATCGTTATGTGATATCGTTTCAAAATCGTTTCCCCAATGAACTAAATAATGACACAAAATGTAGTATGATAAGAGCACTTATATATAAGATGTACCAGCGGCGTATCTGCCATGCTTTTATCATGCTACACCCGTCCCATTATCTAATCACAACCCAAAACCAATCGTTTAATCAAATCGTTTATCTCGTTTAAGTCGTTTCAAATCGTTTAATTCGCCCCAAAATCGTTTAACTCGTTTTAATTGTGAAAACTACTTTTGGTCGTCTCGCTAATAACATTCAAACATTCGTGACTCGACTATCTCGCTTCTCGCATTAACAAACCACCAAAGGGTAAGTTAACAATCAGATTCAGTCATTACCCACCTAACCCACACATAACCATGGGTGCAGTACAATAACGAGATTTGTCAGATCCTATGGTACCATAACCTAATACTGGTCGGCTTGATCAATGCTAATGAATATCATTCGTTATGTAACTACAACCAACGAGTTTGTTCACTTTATCAAAATCGTTATTAATTTAGTATAAACCATTTTAATCGCTTTTGAAACCATCGTTTAAACCTCAAAAATCGTTTAACATATGAATCACCCCAAAACAATTGAAAACAGTAAAATAGGGGAACTATGTACTCACAAGAAGTGCAAAGTATCCTCAATCAATAGAACTTCAACAAACTAAAGTAAACCAGAGAAATCAAGCAGCACCTAGTAATCGAATCACTAGTCAAATAATTGACACCTCAATCGGAAGATCGGATAGAATGAGGTCTTGTAAACCAAATGAGTGTTGGAACTCATGTGATACGGTTTAACAAAGTCTACATCCTAGATCGGAACCTAACCTAAGTGCTTTCGACCCGTTACGTGTGACAACCCTCACTAAACCAGGTATCCGTACGACTTAATTAATAATTAATTACTGCTTAATTACTGTGCTTACTTGAAATTGTGGATAAACTGCTACTTGAATGCTGATACATGTACTTACTTGCATCATACTTTACTTGCTGACACTCCACGTTTTGCTTACAGCACCTTTGTGACAACCTTGATGCACCAAACGCACTGTAGCACAATGAACGGATAACCTATTAAACGTGCTGTCATAACTAGCACCAGGCAGGCACTGCCTCTAAGGCCTGTAAGAGCCAGAAATAGTTTACTACACTAATAGAAAGTGTAGGGATATAAGGGTTGTACAACTGCGTCACTAGGAATGAGATTACAGTGACCGGATGTGCCTAAAACATACTTTAAGTACAAAATTCAGCACTTTAATTAAAATTCAGCATTAAGCTACCTAATAAAGTGCCAAAACATGGGAAAAATATTACTAGACACTTTCCAATGTGTCGGGAATAAGTTGTGTCACTGAAAATAATAATAACGACACTTTAAAGCTTTGTTAAGCACTTTAACGGATCACTATCCAACCAAACAACCGGACTTTATCCGGAACATAAAAATATTGCCATCAACACTGTTTTTCTTTTCTGAGCCAGTTAGGGTCCCCGAATACCCTAACACCCGCTACAATGCATAACATACTAGTAAATGGTTTAACCTCCTAAATATCTAACTAATACTTACTATTTAGTTGAAATCTAACTAGGAGACCCCCCCCCCCCCCCAAACGAACTCGTCCCCTAGGGGGGACACCCTTGTCCTAATTTTGATTATAATATTCACTCTTGTCTAATATCTAGCTTACATGTAATCCATTGGACAATGTTCATAACTTTGTCTATAAGAATCCACCTTGATCCATCATTCACTTTCAACACTTAAGCATCACAACAAAACTCTCCCTCTCCTCTCTAATAGCTCACGGCCGAACACCCCTATATCATCCATCCATTTTTTGATTTTGTTCAAGCTATTCCAAGGGTATACAAGTGTTAAGGATCACATACGAGGAAGCTTGGTGCATTCGGAACGTGAAGAACCTCACCCTATTGCTTTTATCCACCCAATCTTCGACTAGATTCTTCCCTAGCCTCGAGCTAGTAGTAAGTGACTATAAACACACTCTCGATCTATTTTAAAGTGGTTAAAATAGTATATAACGGTTAAAACTCAAGAACATGCAAGATGATATGTTAAAAGTCTACTAAAATGTTAAAAATGTTGGTTAATAGCACAAGGGTTGTGTAAATCTTGTAAGATTTGTTTTGTGTGATTATTTAGTGCCGATCTATGATGTGGTAGCTCGGATCATCATCTAACCCGGATTAGTCATGATCAAGAATCATGGCATAGAGTTTGCTTAGTGTACAAAGGGTTAAATGATGAAACTCTACCACACACTAAACATGAACTTGTGTAAAATCAATATTACTTATGAAATAATGTTTAAAACTAGTAGATCTACGGATCTACAAGCGGTATTTTCAAAGGACCAAGTGTCAAGGAAATCTTATTTTCTAAAACCGGATCTTACACGAACAAGAATGATTTTTATAAACACACAAGTGTGTAAACACTTGTGTAACACTAATTTTCGACAAGGAACTAGTTTTGTCAAATTTTACTAGAAGTTGTAAAGATGGAATTTCATTAAAAACAAGACTTTTACGAAACCGGATTGATTTATACAAAAGATCAACTAAAAGTGATGAGATTTACTTCATATTTTAGATAAACCACAAGTTCATGCATTTTTGCGATTTACATCTATTTTGACTAGTTTAATGCTTTGAACATTGTTTTGATCGAATGAGAAAATTGTTGGTTGATTTGTGAAAGAAAATGATACGCTTGAAAGCGTGGCCATCTCCAGTTACAGGGGAAACTCTGGCGAAATTTTCCCAAAAACCTAACACTTAGAAATATTTTCACTACAAGTGTTAGAAATACATTTTTAACGTGTTTTCGAATTATAAAATTTCGCCATGACTTTATTTACAAAATATCGGAGGTGGGGTTTTCACAAAATAAAAACGGGGTAAATATATATATTTGATATATATATCTTTCAAAGCGTCACTTGTAAAATGTTTACGATTATTTTGTGAAGTATACAAATATTATTAGGGTAAAAATAATATTACCGAATGTTAACGATTCCAAAATAATACAAACGCCTTCATAATTAATAATAAGTTACAACGGTATAATTATTACCACCTGATCTTTAAAACGTAACTTACGCATTTCAGAAAATACCAATGAACGCGTATTTGTCAGGAATATTATTTTGGAAAATTGTATGAAATAAAATATAATATTTTTGGGAAAAATGATTATATTTTGAAGTAAGAAATAAAATATATTAAGTGAGACTTAATAATGTAATTCGAATGTTACGAACACGCATGTAATAAATCCCCCATCCTTGGGAAGGAGAATAATTACCAAGTACTTACAAAAATATAAACATGAAATAGTTGTCTAACTATTTCCCAAAAACTTAAACCTTAAGCTAAGGCACGGCCGTCCGTCTAATAGACTTAGTACGTGTAGGTCGTCGCACAGCTGCTTGATCAGGAGATATACTTGGTAGAGACGCACCACTGTGAGTTCATGCTCCCCCTTTTCTTTAACTGTTTTCAGTTTTCTAAACTGCGGGGGTGAAATACATGTTACTATGATTACGAGTACTTTTACATGGTATGGTTAGCGTAAGGAGGGTTATTATTTAGATCATGTGAGTGGGTAGGCGGAAACTTGGGACTATTAATCCTCATAGTAGGACCGAGGGGCAGGAGCGGTAGATCTATCTGGGTGTAGCGAGCCCAGCCCCAGGCCCAAACAGTACGGACCTCGGGGTGACTTTGTACCCAACGCATAAATCTGCTAGGTTTGAGTCTTCCTACTTGCACTTCACACATATCAATGGCTTTGCAAACCATTGGTGATCTCTTTTTCCTTATTTGCTACATACCAGGATTTTATACTTACAAAGGTTTTACTTACTCACTACACATGAACTTGCTCAACAATTTTTGTTGATTTTTCCCAACTTACATGTATTTCAGGTAATTAAGGATCTGGCATGGTATGCTACGTTTTCCCGCTGCATAAGGGTTATGAGGTCATCCAAGTTTAGGAGATGTGGCTTTTTCCTGGACGAGTCACAGTCCTTAAACTGCGTTTATTTCACGTTGGTGTTGTGTCTTTTCAAACAACGTTTCTTTTTATGTTATCAGGTTGTAGCGTCTATCGCATGAGTTAATGCCTTAAGACAATGTTGTGTTACTTATGTTTTAAAACTTAATTCAATGGATGATCTTGCATGATTTTATTTCATATAGCTTTGTTATGATTAAGCTATGGTATTAAGAAGTCACACCAAATTAACCACGCTTCCGCAAAGCCAGGGTGTGACAGCTTGGTATCAGAGCTCTGATCATAGCGAACTAGGATTCCTTCTCGAGTCTAGACTATGATCACTAGGGCTCTCACGAAAACATTTTTACACTGCATACCACTTAAGTCCAGATCCAAAACTTTTTACAAACAAATGTTGAGCACATTTATTTATTATTTATAGGCTCAGTCTGGGAGGCTGAGGCTCGGTCTGGAAGACCGAGGCTCGGTCTCGGAGACCGAGGTAGTTGGCTAGTGGGACTAGGAAGAGCAGTCTGAGAGGCTGGGAGAATAGGCTAGTGGGACTAGGAAGAGCAGTCTGAGAGGCTGGGAGAATTTGGCTAGTGGGACTAGGAAGAGCAGTCTGAGAGGCTGGGAGAATTTGGCTAGTGGGACTAGGAAGAGCAGTCTGAGAGGCTGGGAGGCTAGTGGGACTAGGAAGAGCAGTCTGAGAGGCTGGGAGGCTAGTGGGACTAGGAGAATTGTTTGATTGCTTACTTGGTGACTAATGTGCTTGTCTGATTATATGATTGATTATTTGTACATATTTGTGTTTGTGTTACTGACACCACGGACCCTAGACCCATAGTATCCGACGACTTAGGGTCTTCAGAGCACGAGGTCCACACATCAGATGTTACCAGCACAGACGAGGATGACTTTCAGCCCTTTGCGCTACCCGACGCTGTCGATGAGCCCGCTAATGGCCCTTTTGCTGGGTACCTACCACTCGTAGAGATCCCTGCTCCCATACCTTTGGTCGTTTATCCTGCTTACGATATGCTCCTCGACGACGACGATGACGACGACGTCGATCTATTTGATGATGAGCCCCTGGAGGACGATGTTGAGGGCGAGGCCCTTCTAGCTGACGGTGGTCTTTTGTTACTCGCAGACGCTCCAGCTGAGGAGTCACCTGCACACTCACCCGCTCCAGACTCCTTCGAGTCTGTGGCCTCCGCACCGTCACATACTCGGAGCGCACAACACTATTCACACGGTTCAGATCCTGACAAGGCATCATCTGCTGTCTCTGCTCCTAGATTTGCTTTCGATCACGACCTCGATGAGGATTCAGACCCTGTTTTTCCCCTGGATTTGACCCGGACCAGGAGATAGAGTTCATCCACTTGGATCAGCCTATGGTTGACCCAGTAGACCCAGTTGACCCTGCATTCGCTGATCATGCAGATTTTGATATGGAGTTCGTTGATCCCGAGCCTGCCATGGCCCTCGAGCCAGTAGCTGCTCCTGACCCAGTGCTTGAGCATGACCCTGCTCATGCTGGCATGCCTATTGATCATGTGATTGCTGACCCACCCATTGATGATCACCCTGCTGATGCACCACTACTGGAGGGTGACCATGTTATTGCTGCTGATCATGTTAATCCCCCACTTATCGCTGATATACCTGCTGACTCTCTTGTTGCACCCCACCCTGACCTGTGCCTGTACAGTTCGATCATGCGCCTTTTGCAACCCAAGTCGATTCTCGATACGCGCACACCCGAAATGAGTGGATAGACGATGACAATGGTTACCCAGCTTTCGAGTTTCCTGTGACGCTCTCTTGTGGCCCCTGTTTCAGCCCCTGTTCCAGTTCCTATGGATGCACCTTTGATCCCACACTCGCCACTGATGCTCGCCACACCGTTACATGACCCGAAACCTACACCCCAGCCAGCTACTACACCATTTGGGTCAGCTTGATGTTGCGCCTGCTGAACCTACAACTTTACGTGGTCACGATCCTGTTTCTTTGTAGTCTGCCAGACGTTGTACCCCTTATATCTACCTGTATCAGGCAACCCCCCTCATTTGTGGAGAGGTTCGTTTTCCCTTGTGAAGATCGACGCCCGTGCACCATCGTGCCTAACACTTTCTGTCTGGACATACCCGCGCCTAGTAGAGATGCTCCAGGCCGCACCGCTTGCTATCTTCACCTCTACAACGCTCGATAAGCCGATTTGATGGTCCCTATAAACGCACTATGCTAACTATAAACCCTCATCATTTCTCGCGTTATGAAAACCACACAAATTGCTCCTGTAACATCAACTGCAGTTGAGGATATGAGTCGCGAAACATGGAAGCTTGAGCTGACACCACAAAGAGCAACGTCAAATGCAAAATGTTACATAACCAAAAAACATGAGTTAAGTGTCTACATCACAAGACAGCATATTGTCTGAAAACTTTAAGTAAACACCACGCCCTCCACCATGATGCCTTGATCCGCCACGTACATCAGGATCCCTTTTATGCTCTTGACCTCTGAAATTTCACCGTCCTCAGGATCTCGATACTCGTTCCTT
This sequence comes from Helianthus tuberosus, assembly GCA_030545235.1. Lineage (NCBI taxonomy): Eukaryota > Viridiplantae > Streptophyta > Magnoliopsida > Asterales > Asteraceae > Helianthus > Helianthus tuberosus. The sequence continues at coordinate 94,304,048 of CM060418.1, read as the reverse complement.
TTACCATTAAGCGGCAAATCAGTTGACTACTTCGAGGAATATACAAACTCACAGAGGAATTCAAAAATGTTGACAGTTTGATTTTTCTTTCCTCCCCCACCTTAGTCACCAGAAATGTTGGTGTCTGGAATAACACAGACTGTGTTATGATTGGGTAGAGACCCCAAGATTGTGGAAATTTGTGAAGACCACGTCTGACTACGTAATTTAGATATGCGGATATACTTGTTGGGCAAGGGTAGGGAGATCCGGTGACCCTGATAATGCGATACCTTTTGTAAGACGACGAAATTATAGCCAGAAAACGATGGGAATCAATTGTCATTAAGCATGCACCCAAAGCACTGTGGCCAATAACCAACGAAAGCACAGTCGCCATGTCATTACTAAATGCGATCAGTAACGCTTATATGCGTACTAAAATTTTAATACTACATGTTCCCTTGCTATACTTTCATTAAACGAAACCCTCAAATTACGTACGAATGTTATGAGTTTGATGCAATGTGCTTACCCATATAATGAAAACCTAATCATAAGACGTGATACCAATATAATGGGAATGTGCTATGACTGAGAAACACGTGTTTGTTTGATATACTTTCGGTAAACATGATTCCAATTACTTGCTTGATAAATTGCGTGATGTGTAATATGATGACTTAAACATGTGTGATACATGTGTTTCGAACGACTATTTATGTTCCCCGAATAGAAGCAACCTAACTAACATGAACTTCTTCCTAGAAGATGTCGCATCAAGAGATCACCCGACTGACTGAGGCAGAATGGTTAGCGCACGCCTCTCGAGTCAGAGCTCGGCACGAGGTTCTTCGCTACCAACATGGCGAAGGTGCCTCGGGGAGAAACCTACCTAACGGTAATGTTTAAGTCACCTAAGACACATTACGATACGATTGGAAAGTCCCCAAAGTGCCTTGCTAATACCTTTTGTGATGATGAATTCTTGGATACAGGTTGTACCTACCAGCATTTCCTAGAATGCAACCCTCTGAATTTCGGTGGCACGAGAGGTGCCATAGCTTTTGTAAAATGGGCTGAGAATGTGGATGCCGTTGTGCGAATGAGTGGTTGCACGCCAGAGCAGCAAGTCCCGTACATTTTCGGATTGCTACAAGATGGAGCTCTATTATGGTGGGACCGTAAGGTTCGAGAATTGGGCGAGGCTGTAGCATATGCGATGTCATGGAGCGAGCTGAAAGAAATAATGCGAAAGGAGTATTGTTCTCAGAAGGATATCCAAGGGTTGGAACAAGAGTTCTGGGAGCTACAGAAGGAAGGTCCAGATGTGGTGAAGCACGTGCGAAGGCTTTACGATTTGTCGCGGGTCATTCCGTACCTAGTGGAACCCGAGTTGAAGAAAATGGAGCAATCCATTTGGGAACTGACACCTCAAGCCTTGAGCTTGATGATGGTATCAACGCCACCATCACCCGTGATTGCCCATGTGATAGGACTGGAGCTCACTAAGGAAGCACTTAGGCTGGTGAAACTTTCGATCCCGAACGAGAAAAAGGAAACACCAGTGGAGACATCTGGGAAGAACAAAAGGAAGCTCAATGAATTTCAGGGAGGTGATCAGGCAAATGAAAAGAATAAGGCCAAAAAGGGAAAGATGTACCTGGGTAATCTACCTAAGTGTGAAGTATGCCAGCGCCATCATAACGGGAAATGCGGCAATAGGAAGTGTGACAACTGTGGTAAAAGGGGACACGACAGGGAAACGTGTTGGCAGGAGACGAAAAGGGGAAAGGAAGGTCGTAACTGCGATGGTAAGGGGCAGCTTGGGAAGGATTGCCCAAGGGAGATTAACCAAGACCATGAAGGAACATCCAACACCGAAGCTAGTGAAGCATGCCAGGACCCAGATATGGTCGCTGGTACGTTCTTTACCAACCCAAAAATTTTGCATTTCATGTTATTTGATACCAGTGCCGACCATAGCCCCGCATCTCATGGAATTAGGAATCTACTTAGTTTAGTAGAGAGTAAGTTAGACAACCCACTCTTAATGAGGCTGGTTAATAAACGACCTCGTCAGAGTAGCTAGGATGAAACCGTGGTCGAGTAACCAAGCGGAGAATCGTTATCCGCATCCCGGAGTCGAACGACGGAGCAATCATGACCCATGAGGCAATGGACAGGAGGAGCCGAAGAACTAAGCACGAAGATCTTCTTATTACAACGAAATGCCCTAAGGTCTTCCCCGAGGATTTGCCATAATGTTCTCTCCCACGGCTAATCCTGTTCACATCAGATAAATTCCCGGCGTCGCACCTGCAGTCAATACCCCTCAACGACTTACATCTTCGGGAACCCAAGGATTGACAGTGAAGCTTCAGAAGTGGATGGAGAAGGAAGATAACAGACCAAAAATCCCCTGTTGGGGAAAACCCCAGATCTGCTCGTCAAAAAGGGGGATGATGAGTTTCAAGTAAGCGTCAGCTACCAGGAACCGAACGGACTAACCCACCAGAGTCAGTAACTCTTGCTAAAAATTAGCGGACTTCTTACATGAGCGACTATGATGATTCAACTACTACCACACGACTGATCGACGATCGAACATCGTTAGCAGAGCAACTCAGGGAGTATACCAAGGTAAAATTATGGGTCAATGATTGTGCTTAGATATAAACAAAGTGCTGCTTCCTACACAATGAATAAACCAGACCCACACGAGGTGCGGAATCTAGAAAAACTAGAAGCCTTACATCTAGGAACCATATCTGTCAACTCAATCAAACACCATTAACTTGATCAACTTGTCATTGCAGCTAACGAACCCGAAAGTACTTAAATTTTCTTCCATTGAAGCCTTCACTTTCACTTCTAACAAGTAGAAATTTGCATTTCTACTCCCCTCAAGTAGTTGCATCACGTTGTTTTCCTTCGCTGAGAGCGAACGCACGTTTGCTTCGTATATTTGGTCACTTCTTCGTTTTGGTAAGAACGCATCACTTCATCACTTGAAAACCTACATATAACCCATGCACCATTTGCTACGCATGTGGTTTCATTTCGAATAAACGCTTCATGAATGTTCAGATATTACGTTGTCAAATCTAATTACTGGTTGTGATTCAAATGACCTACATTTTTGTCATTGTTGACTCTTTTGTTATCAAGTCAACACACTTATTGGAACTACCTTCTTTCAAGTTACATGTTTGCTATCATGTCAAGATTCCCTTGTTGATATGTACGTTTATTGTTTGGTTACGTTGAAACTAGGTTCAACTGCTTAAACTTATCCAGTTCACATGCTTAATTTGAGACGCCATATGATGCATTGAGAGCATCATATTCTAATACTTTGGCACAGATTCTTTTGTTTTGGGTCGTAGTAGACTTATTTGGTCTAAGACTCCACTAAATCGTTGATAGATTTCGATACTTTACAGTGATACTTTCATAGAACAGAAGCTTGCGCTTATTTGACTACTCACTTCGTATACGGATTTAATTGATTATTTGACAACTTGCCCTAAATCCGTTTCTTTATCACAATTAAATCACTCTCAACACACTTGCGTGCTGAGTCAAAGGTACATAAATTCATTTCATATCATCGTGTACCCTCAAATGATTCTTCCGTTTCCAATCAAATGCCTTGCAGTACTTAGTTTCATCTTCCGACTTGATCCGGTACACCTTCATCTGGTCTCAAACTCGGTGAATTTGTTCAGTCACCGCTGCTACGGAATCATGTCGTTGCGATACCTTGTGGTGTCATTACAAACTCGTAGCTTATGCTAATCATGGTCAACCGTTCCATGCAAAATACACAAACTTTTGTTGACTTGTCATTTACATATTCCTGATGCAACTACAAATCAAAGCAAGGATACACCAGGTTCGCCTGTATTCATTCGGTGTATTCTCGCAGTTCAAAATGTTCAACGCACTGAACCTTGCCACTCGTCTACTCGGGAGTTGACAGATCACTTTACCATTTCATTTGAGTTGATAATTTTTGAATTTATATAACGGGCGCTCTGTTTTGTGAAAACTCGCTTGGATACTGCAATCGGTCGTTTGAGGATCTTATTAGTTGAAACTCCTCTCTTGTGGACCCCCTGCTAGCTGGAATACATTAGGCTATACGTAAAGCACGTTTTGTACTTCTAACATCAACTGCTATGAGCACCCACCTTCTTAACCCTAGGGTACGGATTGTTAAGTATTCTTGGACCCCCCAAGTGTGAGTAAGGGTTGATTCGGTTTGATGACTATCTACCTCGATATTAATTATGTATCCATGTGTGACGTGACCATAAGGAGATAAGGTAGTACAAATTTCGGGGACGAAATTTCTTTAACGGGGGGAGAATGTGACAACCCTCACTAAACCAGGTATCCGTACGACTTAATTAATAATTAATTACTGCTTAATTACTGTGCTTACTTGAAATTGTGGATAAACTGCTACTTGAATGTTGATACATGTACTTACTTGCATCATACTTTACTTGCTGACACTCCATGTTTTGCTTATAGCACCTTTGTGACAACCTTGATGCACCAAACGCACAGTAGCACAATGAACGGATAACCTATTAAACGTGCTGTCATAACTAGCACCAGGCAGGCACTGCCTCTAAGGCCTGTAAGAGCCAGAAATAGTTTACTACACTAATAAAAAGTGTAGGGATATAAGGGTTGTAGAACTGCGTCACTAGGAATGAGATTACAGTGACCGGATGTGCCTAAAACATACTTTAAGTACAAAATTCAGCACTTTAATTAAAATTCAGCATTAAGCTACCTAATAAAGTGCCAAAACATGGGAAAAATATTACTAGACACTTTCCAATGTGTCGGGAATAAGTTGTGTCACTGAAAATAATAATAACGACACTTTAAAGCTTTGTTAAGCACTTTAACGGATCACTATCCAACCAAACAACCGGACTTTATCCGGAACATAAAAATATTGCCATCAACACTGTTTTTCTTTTCTGAGCCAGTTAGGGTCCCCGAATACCCTAACACCCGCTACAATGCATAACATACTAGTAAATGGTTTAACCTCCTAAATATCTAACTAATACTTACTATTTAGTTAAAATCTAACTAGGAGACCCCCCCCCCCCAAACGAACTCGTCCCCTAGGGGGGACACCCTTGTCCTAATTTTGATTATAATATTCACTCTTGTCTAATATCTAGCTTACATGTAATCCATTGGACAATGTTCATAACTTTGTCTATAAGAATCCACCTTGATCCATCATTCACTTTCAACACTTAAGCATCACAACAAAACTCTCCCTCTCCTCTCTAATAGCTCACGGCCGAACACCCCTATATCATCCATCCATTTTTCGATTTTGTTCAAGCTATTCCAAGGGTATACAAGTGTTAAGGATCACATACGAGGAAGCTTGGTGCATTCGGAACGTGAAGAACCTCACCCTATTGCTTTTATCCACCCAATCTTCGACTAGATTCTTCCCTAGCCTCGAGCTAGTAGTAAGTGACTATAAACACACTCTCGATCTATTTTAAAGTGGTTAAAATAGTATATAACGGTTAATACTCAAGAACATGCAAGATGATATGTTAAAAGTCTACTAAAATGTTAAAAATGTTGGTTAATAGCACAAGGGTTGTGTAAATCTTGTAAGATTTGTTTTGTGTGATTATTTAGTGCCGATCTATGATCTGGTAGCTCGGATCATCATCTAACCTGGATTAGTCATGATCAAGAATCATGCCATAGAGTTTGCTTTGTGTACAAAGGGTTAAATGATGAAACTCTACCACACACTAAACATGAACTTGTGTAAAATCAATATTACTTATGAAATAGTGTTTAAAACTAGTAGATCTACGGATCTACAAGCGGTATTTTCAAAGGACCAAGTGTCAAGGAAATCTTATTTTCTAAAACCGGATCTTACACGAACAAGAATGATTTTTATTAACACACAAGTGTGTAAACACTTGTGTAACACTAATTTTCGACAAGGAACTAGTTTTGTCAAATTTTACTAGAAGTTGTAAAGATGGAATTTCATTAAAAACAAGACTTTTACGAAACCGGATTGATTTATACAAAATATCCACTAAAAGTGATGAGATTTACTTCATATTTTAGATAAACCACAAGTTCATGCATTTTTGCGATTTACATCTATTTTGACTAGTTTAATGCTTTGAACATTGTTTTGATCGAATGAGAAAATTGTTGGTTGATTTGTGAAAGAAAATGATACGCTTGAAAGCGTGGCCACCTCCAGTTACAGGGGAAACTCTGGCGAAATTTTCCCAAAAACCTAACACTTAGAAATATTTTCACTACAAGTGTTAGAAATACATTTTTAACGTGTTTTCGAATTATAAAATTTCGCCATGACTTTATTTACAAAATATCGGAGGTGGGGTTTTCACAAAATAAAAACGGGGTAAATAAATATATTTGATATATATATCTTTCATAGCGTCACTTGTAAAATGTTTACGATTATTTTGTGAAGTATACAAATATTATTAGGGTAAAAATAATATTACCGAATGTTAACGATTCCAAAATAATACAAACGCCTTCATAATTAATAATAAGTTACAACGGTATAATTATTACCACCTGATCTTTAAAACGTAACCTACGCAATTCAGAAAATACCAATGAACGCGTATTTGTCAGGAATATTATTTTGGAAAATTGTATGAAATAAAATATAATATTTTTGGGAAAAATGATTATATTTTGAAGTAAGAAATAAAATATATTAAGTGAGACTTAATAATGTAATTCGAATGTTACGAACACGCATGTAATAAATCCCCCATCCTTGGGAAGGAGAATAATTACCAAGTACTTACAAAAATATAAACATGAAATAGTTGTCTAACTATTTCCCAAAAACTTAAACCTTAAGCTAAGGCACGGCCGTCCGTCTAATAGACTTAGTACGTGTAGGTCGTCGCACAGCTGCTTGATCAGGAGATATACTTGATAGAGACGCACCACTGTGAGTTCATGCTCCCCCTTTTCTTTAACTGTTTTCAGTTTTCTAAACTGCGGGGGTGAAATACATGTTACTATGATTACGAGTACTTTTACATGGTATGGTTAGCGTAAGGAGGGTTATTATTTAGATCATGTGAGTGGGTAGGCGGAAACTTGGGACTATTAATCCTCATAGTAGGACCGAGGGGCAGGAGCGGTAGATCTATCTGGGTGTAGCGAGCCCAGCCCCAGGCCCAAACAGTACGGACCTCGGGGTGACTTTGTACCCAACGCATAAATCTGCTAGGTTTGAGTCTTCCTACTTGCACTTCACACATATCAATGGCTTTGCAAACCATTGGTGATCTCTTTTTCCTTATTTGCTACATACCAGGATTTTATACTTACAAAGGTTTTACTTACTCACTACACATGAACTTGCTCAACAATTTTTGTTGATTTTTCCCAACTTACATGTATTTCAGGTAATTAAGGATCTGGCATGGTATGCTACGTTTTCCCGCTGCATAAGGGTTATGAGGTCATCCAAGTTTAGGAGATGTGGCTTTTTCCTGGACGAGTCACAGTCCTTAAACTGCATTTATTTCACGTTGGTGTTGTGTCTTGTCAAACAACGTTTCTTTTTATGTTATCAGGTTGTAGCGTCTATCGCATGAGTTAATGCCTTAAGACAATGTTGTGTTACTTATGTTTTAAAACTTAATTCAATGGATGATCTTGCATGATTTTATTTCATATAGCTTTGTTATGATTAAGCTATGGTATTAAGAAGTCACACCAAATTAACCACGCTTCTGCAAAGCCAGGGTGTGACATTACGACCCATTAAGGTAGCTTACGTTACTTGACGGGTGCTCCGTAGGACAACCCTTAAATGAGCTAAATACGTGCATATCCCATCTTTTACACGGTTATGTATCGTGAATAAGATAACTACGAGAAATTGTGGTTTTGCAGGTTAATTGCTTAAGTTGAGAAAGTTAACGGGTTTAGAGACGAAGTGGAATGTCTGATGTGTGGTCCCGGTAAAAGATTCGAAGATGAGCAAAGGAAAAATGCATATGTTGATTGATGGCAGGGACTTGAACGTACATGTGGAACATTGGTGGATGATTTTTGTTGTGATTTTAAATAATCAACATCATATATACACACGTGACAAAGGGTCAAGGAAATCAATAACATCATCATCACGGCTACATCTGGGATTTTGAGAATTGGACTTTTCAACTTCATTATTATTGGAGGCCATCATTACATGCATATATGTTGGACTTGTGGGCTGCACATGGGCTGGCAACTCACGTGAGGGGGGCTTTGGTTTCAAAGAGATTCTCACTAAATCATCATCATATGTTAATTGGGCCAAGACTTGGGGATGCACAATTAAACATCACGTGAAGGAAACAACACACGGCACATGGGCGGCAGATATCGAAGAACAAGTCAACAACATATAACCATCATCAACAACATTATCATTGGGGACTTGACTTTTGAGGCTTTGGCAAATATTCAAGTGGCGGCTGACTGGATGCACACGTGGGACTATCTTGGCAGCCGACAAAAAGTGTTGTGAGGGTTTTGACTTTCCATCAACATATATCATGATCATTGGGCTTGGCAGAGGTATCACGTGAACAAAGTGAAAACTTCAGGTTGATACCGTAATTTACGGTTTCACCGTAAATTACGGTGGACTTGAATTCCACCTAAATCCCACCGTAACTCAGTCTTATTGGGCCGTAAACATTTCATGTCCACCGTAACTTACGGTGGAGCCGTAAATTACGGTGGTGGCTGCGAGAAAACGTGTAACTGCCTCATTAAGTCAGTTTTTATGATGTCTTTTCATTATTCTCATGATTGGTGGGTTTTGGAGCATCCTAGGGGCGATTTTGGCTGGGGGTACTTGGTTGCAAACAATTTCTAACATTGGTTTTATGTTTTCGATTTGGATGAACATTGAAACTTTTGTTATGATGTTGATTCGAGCCATGTGTGGCTAAACACTTTATGATCGTCCTAAATTGAAGGTTTGTTTGAGACATTTTGTATTTGATTTCCTAATTTCTAGAATAGCAATCCTTATCTTTATGGTTGGTTTGTTATGGTGTGTGATTGTTTGTTAGTAACTTGTTAATTCTTATGATTTTCTAGTTTGAAACCATACGTTCTTGGTGCCGTTGGCAATCGAGATATCATGGGTAGAATTAGGATTGGGTAAGGGTTGATTGATCATCGGGTAACAACCTCACGTTCTAGGAATCTGAGTACTTAGTTCCCTTTCATCACTGCAAGTAATCACGCATGAGCTATGTCTATGTAGTTCTTTCTAGTGGAATGATAATATGAATGTCGAAACAAACCGGAAATCTAGGATGGTCATTTGTCTCTAATTTGCTTACAACCAAACTTTTCTCTTGCAATTTACTTAGTTTAATTTAGTCTAAAACCAATTCACTCACATAAACTCTTGAATTTTATTTCTCTTGCAATTAGATTAATTTAGTTAAAATTAGATAAACTTTCAAATAACACACATTCCACAAACTCCCTGTGTTCGATACCCACTTGCCACTATCTATATAGTTGTTATTGGGACAAAATTTGCGTGTACCACGACAAGCACGTCAAATTTTGGCGCCGTTGCCGGGGAGTAGTGCGCAACGTGTGTCAGTTTGTTAGTTTTGCTTTGCTATTTTCGGGTTTACACTGGTGTGTTTAGTGTGCAGGTTCTACAGGTGCATGCATACTAGAGGTTCTCACAAAGCTTCTCCATTGTCATTTGATCCGGAAATCGAAAGAACGCTAAGGCAAAACCGAGTTTTACTACGCGAAAACAGAATCATTGGTTCACCCACTTCCCCCATTACACCAAGAAATATCATGGAAGAAACACAAGTACCACCCACAACGGGTCAAACGACCTCAACTTTTATACCTACTTCCACACAACCATCACCAAACACCACTATTCCAAACATCACCACAATTCCTACTCCAATCCATGATACTACACCATCCAACACTACACAACCGATTACTACTCAAGTTGAATCCAGTCTTACCTTTAGCCCATCTGCCACCATTCCACCATTATCACACTTCTTTCCTCCAACTACGGGTCAATCATCTTCTACTCACTCACTACCACAAAGCTCAACCGTTATCCATACTACCTCTACATATCGACCATCGAACCAACCGGGTATGCAATATTCGTCTTATCCTTATTGGCAATCTTCGGGTATAGGAGGAGATGGGTATTTTGAAGGTTATGAAGAAGAGTTTGAGGGATACGAGGAAGAAGGATATGTGTATGGGGGTGATGGAGGTCAAGGAGAGTTCGGTTATGTGCAAGGTCAATCTCAAGGGATGGCAAGTGTAGGTGGAATGCAACAACAACAACTCCTACCACAACATATTCGGCCAAGACCACAAGGGCTACAAGTGCAACGCCCTATTTCATTGCAACAAGTTCGGCCGCAAAACATACAACCACAAATTCAAAGGCCAATTCAACAACCACCGATGCCACAATAACAATTCCAACCACCGTTCGTACCACAAGGGCATATACCAAGACCTATGGGTCTTATTCGTCCAAGGGGTCGATTGGGTGTTCCAAGAAGGCATCTTAGGGAACAAGCACGAGGCATAGAAGCACATTTCAGGCCGATAATTACTCAAAACCCTTCGCCGGTGGTTATCCCTCACAACAACCAAGGGAGAACCTTTGAAGTAAGAACGAATTCTTTGCAAAGTTTGCCGAAGTACAAAGGGCTAGCAACGGAGGAGCCGTATTTCCATTTAGAGGCCTATGACTCAATTTGCAATACTTTTGGGAGTCAAGGTTTTTCGGCCGATGATGTCAAGTTGGTCTTATTTCAATTTTCGTTGGAGGACAAGCCAAAGAAGTGGTTCTACACTTTGCCTTCAGCATTTATTTATACTTGGGCGGAGATGCAACAAATTTTCTTAGACGAATTCTATACCGCCCAAAAGACCAACGATGCTAGAAAGGGGTTGAGGAGCTTCCAACAACAACATGGTGAGATGTTCCATGAGGCATTTGAACGTTTTAATATGATGATTAAAAATTGCCCTCACCATGGGATTGAACTTTGGGAGTTGATGAATGCCTTCCACGAGGGGTTGAGTGCCGAGGATGCTCGAGATTTATTGTCCATTACCGGTGGGACTTTTGGCACAAACTATGAAAATGATGATTGGGAGTTTTTAGAGAATATGGCAATCACCTCAAAAAGAAAGGCTCAAGCATCGAGGAGAGCCCGACCGGCCATTGCCCGACCTCAAGTGCACGCCATAGATGATGGTAATGTTCAAACTACTAACCAAATTTATGATGTTTGTGCTTTGTGTAATGAAATAGGTCATGCGGCTGAAAATTGCCAAGGGATGGTGGAAGGGCAATATGAAGAGGTTTATGCAGTTCAAGGTCAAGGAGGGGGTGGTAGAAACTACAACAACATGAACACTAATACTTACCACCCCGGGTTGAGGAATCACCCAAATTTTCGCTATGGGAACCCCTCAAATCAAGCTAACCCGAATTTCCAAGGAAACCAAGGATTTCAAAGGCAACATCAAACGGGTCAAAGCTCTTCGGGTGGAAATGAGATGATGGAGATGTTGAAGGCGATGCAAAGTGAAATGCAACGAATGAACCAACGTGATGAGGTTCGGATGCAAAATGACGAGGTTCGTGACAAAAGCATCCAATCGTTGACCACTCAAATGGGTCAACTTGCAAGTGACGTGGCGATATTGAAGAAAGCAAAAGGTCAACTACAAAGTGACACGGTGACAAATCCCAAGAACACAAAAAGCATTAACATCAATGTGGTAAGCACCGTTCCAAATACTAAATTTAATGAAAAATGTCTAACTTCTTCGTGTCAAGTGAATGCAGGTTTGGAAAAAGATGCCGAAGTCGAGAATGATAAAGAGTATGAAGCGCCAATCGTGCCTATCCGTGTGGGAAAATTAAAAATCCCTCATGCATTATTGGATTACGGGGCAAGCATGAGTGTGCTACCAAGCGATCTATACGATATGTACGACTTTGGTCCAATTGAAGGTATAGACACCATGGTGAGCTTGGCGGATGGAAGTTGGAGGCGTCCACGGGGAATGGTTAGGAATGTTAAGATTCAGTTAGGAGAGTTTGAATACCCGGTGGATTTTCTAGTTTTGGACTATGCTTCTACCAACATGGCATCACAACAAAGGGTAATTTTAGGTCGACCGTTTCTATACACGGCAAATGCTCAAATTAATTGTAGAGACGAGATTATTACCATGACCGAAAAGAACCGTAAGTTGTACTTTGATGTTCAAACTAGAATGATTAGTTATGAGCCCTTTGAGAGGAAGGGTGGTGAGTCTAGTGATTGTATGAAAAATGTGTTTCAAAGAATGAGAAAAAAACACCCACCGGATGGTGAAGAAAAGCATTCGGGTTCAAGCAAGAGTGTATTTGATTACCCACCGAGTCAAAACAAGATGGATGCATTTTGCTCAATGGCACAAGGAAGTAATGGAGATGGCAGGAACCGCTTCTTTGAACCACCATAAATGGGGGTGGTACGGTCTGGCTGAAGACCTGAAAACTTAGCGCTGCTCGGGAGGCAACCCGAGGTTTTTCACTGATCTTGTTATTTCTTTAGTTTTTTTTTTATGTTTCAGGGCCATGGCAACACTCAAGTGTGGGGAAGATGTGCGGATATTTGGGTGAAGGTGGTGATAGGAAGTCGGATTATCTACAACATCTGTTGTGGCAAACTTCACCAGGTCAATGTACTTTTTCCTTAGACTTGTCATGTTCTTTAGCTTTGAAATATTGTTAGTTTATTAGTTTGATTTTGTTTATTAAAAAAATATATGAAAAAAAAATATAAAATAAAAAAATACAAAAAAGAAATTTGGGGTTTGAGATTTAAAGCTTTTGTTGATGTTGAAGGGTTTTAGCGATCAACTCTTCCCAAAACCATACATTGGGACAATGTATCCCAAGTGTGGGGATGGGGGAAATTTTTGAGAGTTTTAAAAATTTTGTAAATCCGAGCGAAAATTGTTAAAATTTGAAAACTTGATATTGTGCCATTTGACACACCGACACCCATTCCTAGTCTTTTCTTGGTGAGGATTTGAGCCACACATGATTGTTATTGATATTTCATTGTTTGAGTGGCGGTGTGAGTTGTGTGTTAATAGAACTTGTGTGTGAATACTTGTTAAATCCTAGAATTAGCATGCTTTTGAAAATGATAGGGGGACTTTTAGGAAGCCTCGTCTAGATGTGTGAGAGTGCGGGATTGGTGGGTTGGACCTCATACTTTACATATATGAGCTTGGTATTGTGAGGGGTGGGGGTTTGGTCCTTAGAAAGCCATGTTGAGCCTTAGACCATTCGATTGTGACCCGAGCCTACTTCCTACAAAATTTTACCTATTGAGATGACCTGGTTTAGGAAATTTAGCATGTGGTGTTGATGTTCTTGTATATATTGTTTGAAAAAAAAAGAGAAAAAAGAAAAAAAATGTGAGAAAAATATGAAAAAAGTGATTGGTTGCAATAGTAGTTGAAAATGTTGAAGAAGTTGTGTATATATTTGATGGTTGCTTTGTTTAGTGGTAGAAATAAAAACCGGGTCAAATCAATTAGCTCTCATATATATATTCCACCATTTTCCTACCTTTGCACCTAGCCCCGTTGCAACCCGCAAGTCCCTTTGATTCTAAAGCATGTTAGATATTTGTTAGGAGGAAACTTGATTTGTATACAAGCTTATTGTCGCGCGCACACACACACGCATTGAGTGGTTTAGCATTATGCTAATAATTCTTGTTACCGAGAGATTTTTGTGAGGGGTGTGTCTTGTGGTATGATTGAAAGTTAGTAAAAGGACGGCACATTTTAGCTTGGTTTGCATGTTGATCGCTTGTGGTTTTGAAATATTTTTTGAATCGGTTGCTTGGGACAAGCAACGGGTAAGTGTGGGGATGTGACGGGTGGTCCGTAGGACAACCTTTAAATGAGCTAAATACGTGCATATCCCATCTTTTACACGGTTATGTATCGTGAATAAGATAACTACGAGAAATTGTGGTTTTGCAGGTTAATTGCTTAAGTTGAGAAAGTTAACGGGTTTAGAGACGAAGTGGAATGTCTGATGTGTGGTCCCGGTAAAAGATTCGAAGATGAGCAAAGGAAAAATGCATATGTTGATTGATGGCAGGGACTTGAACGTACATGTGGAACATTGGTGGATGATTTTTGTTGTGATTTTAAATAATCAACATCATATATACACACGTGACAAAGGGTCAAGGAAATCAATAACATCATCATCACGGCTACATCTGGGATTTTGAGAATTGGACTTTTCAACTTCATTATTATTGGAGGCCATCATTACATGCATATATGTTGGACTTGTGGGCTGCACATGGGCTGGCAACTCACGTGAGGGGGGCTTTGGTTTCAAAGAGATTCTCACTAAATCATCATCATATGTTAATTGGGCCAAGACTTGGGGATGCACAATTAAACATCACGTGAAGGAAACAACACACGGCACATGGGCGGCAGACATCGAAGAACAAGTCAACAACATATAACCATCATCAACAACATTATCATTGGGGACTTGACTTTTGAGGCTTTGGAAAATATTCAAGTGGCGGCTGACTGGATGCACACGTGGGACTATCTTGGCAGCCGACAAAAAGTGTTGTGAGGGTTTTGACTTTCCATTAACATATATCTTGATCATTGGGCTTGGCAGAGGTATCACGTGAACAAAGTGAAAACTTCAGGTTGATACCCTAATTTACGGTTTCACCGTAAATTACGGTGGACTTGAATTCCACCTAAATCCCACCGTAACTCAGTCTTATTGGGCCGTAAACATTTCATGTCCACCGTAACTTACGGTGGAGCCGTAAATTACGGTGGTGGCTGCGAGAAAACGTGTAACTGCCTCATTAAGTCAGTTTTTATGATGTCTTTTCATTATTCTCATGATTGGTGGGTTTTGGAGCATCCTAGGGGCGATTTTGGCTGGGGGGTACTTGGTTGCAAACAATTTCTAACATTGGTTTTATGTTTTCGATTTGGATGAACATTGAAACTTTTGTTATGATGTTGATTCGAGCCATGTGTGGCTAAACACTTTATGATCGTCCTAAATTGAAGGTTTGTTTGAGACATTTTGTATTTGATTTCCTAATTTCTAGAATAGCAATCCTTATCTTTATGGTTGGTTTGTTATGGTGTGTGATTGTTTGTTAGTAACTTGTTAATTCTTATGATTTTCTAGTTTGAAACCATACGTTCTTGGTGCCGTTGGCAATCGAGATATCATGGGTAGAATTAGGATTGGGTAAGGGTTGATTGATCATCGGGTAACAACCTCACGTTCTAGGAATCTGAGTACTTAGTTCCCTTTCATCACTGCAAGTAATCACGCATGAGCTATGTCTATGTAGTTCTTTCTAGTGGAATGATAATATGAATGTCGAAACAAACCGGAAATCTAGGATGGTCATTTGTCTCTAATTTGCTTACAACCAAACTTTTCTCTTGCAATTTACTTAGTTTAATTTAGTCTAAAACCAATTCACTCACATAAACTCTTGAATTTTATTTCTCTTGCAATTAGATTAATTTAGTTAAAATTAGATAAACTTTCAAATAACACACATTCCACAAACTCCCTGTGTTCGATACCCACTTGCCACTATCTATATAGTTGTTATTGGGATTAAATTTGATTGTGACCGCGACATCACGTCATTACTTTAACGCGTCGTTCGCGCAACGCACGTTCGAGACGTCTAACTAGTCCTATGACAAGTATTATATGCCTAAACATGTTGCATAATCAATTAAGTGACAAAAGTTTATGTTACATATGCTTAATTATCAATTATGCAAGAAAAGGGCATTTTGGTCATTTACCTAAGGCATATAAACTACCTATCATACAACTAATTAAACCTAAGTGACCATAAGGTATAACCTCGGAAGGTTATTCCCTATGCAACTACGGTCACTAACCATGTTTGGTCGGATCCTAATGATCAACCAAACGGGTCGAGTTCGAAAGTCTAAGCGGTTGTTTAGACCACTTAACTTACGACTCTACACAAGCACTAAACTAAAAGTGACGAGCTAAACATGTTAAGACATGTTTAGTTAAGTTAGAAATCAGGTTTTGGTATCAAAACAAACGATTTTGATACCCAAGAGCAGTTTGGTTACAAAATACGCACAAATACGCATTTTGGCCGAAACTACGACTCGTCACTACGCCTAGTCAACGTGGTAATCAGTAGGTATAGTCACAAGGGACAATAACCATCGTGATTACGCTCACGTTGCAAAGTTCAAATGAACTTTGTGTTGACCATTGACTGGTCAAAGCTGAAAGAACTCTGTTTAACTTTCATGCTTGAAATTCAAGAACAAGCAAGAAGAGGACTTACAAAGGGTCCAAGAAGGTGTTTTGATTCAAAGTTACTCAGGTATGAGGTGTTAAAACCTCAACTTAGAGCAGAAGTTGAATCAAGGTGTGAAGAACCCAAATGAGGAAGCTTGCTATATATAGGAAGTTGAGATCAATAGGATCATTACATGTGTTTAGAGGGTGTAATCTTGGCCATACATGTGGGTACATGGTATTAGAATACAATGGGGGTCGAAAACCAGCTCCAGATATTGTAAAAGTTACAAAAAAACCCCCAAGTTCAACCCCGTTGCTGAAAAATGCTGAAAATCAAATTTCTATCCAGATCAGGCCGTGGCGTCGCGCCACGGCAGAGACATATGGTGGTGGCGCAGCGCCACCAGGTGCTAGATCTTGAAAAGTTTGAAAAATGGCAGAAATGGTCCATGCACAAGTTTAAGGCCTTTTTCGATGTGTTTAAACCCTGTTAACCTCATTTCAAGGCTCTAAAATGAAGTTAAAGTATAGGGAACATGAAACATGCTCAAAAACATCTCGGATCTCGGTTCGTTTGGTCGTACGGTTACGTTATTCGGTTAATTACGACGAAAGTCGTAACGGACGCAAAAACGATCCAAATTAAGCGACGAATGGAATTTTATCAAGCCAATAACTAAAATAAAATATTTTAATGCTTACATAAATTTTTGGATGTACGGATATATTTAGAACGAAATATATGCGCGAAAATGCAAACTTGTGCACTTTTTGACGCTTTTAGTCCCTATTGATCAATAAAGTTTATTTTAGCATACCGAACCCCTCAAAGCCTATTTCTAAGCTATGTAAAGGATATTTAGGGTATGTTTAACTTATGATCAAGTTCCAGAATGTTCGTGACTATACAAATCCATATAGTTTCACAGTTTGACACAATTAGTCCTTGTGATCGAACAAACTTGATTTCAACACTCCAAACCATCCAAAACTTATTTCTAAGTTATGTGGAGGGTATTTAAGGTATGTTAAGCCTATGTCACTATTCCGGAGTGTTCGTTGCGTTAAACTGACTGCGTTTACGCACCAGTTTGCGTATAACCTTCCAGAAAGCGATTTAAAGCTTGAAATCGGAATCGAATCAAATTGTAAAATCATCAAACACAATTACACACATAATAACACCAAAACACATATAATAACACCAAAGCACATTGTTTTATTAACAATTGACATTGTTTTACGACGATTACAGAACACCGTTGCCACAGCAGGTGTTATAACAACCCTCCTAAAAATAATTTCGACACTCCTAAAATATTTAGAACATTCCTAAACGTCCTAAAATACACCCCGTATACGTAAAATGGCCATAAATACCTTTAATTTTATAAAAATAAAATAAAATCAAAATTCTTGTGGCGCTCGCGGGCCGTGAAGACCTTGTCTTCGGCTTACGCGGGGTGCGACAGCTAGACCACAGGCGGAACCCTAGCGTGCCACGTGTCATGCCATCTGTCAAACCTACACTTGTGATTCGACATAGCTAGATCCTACACACCCTATGTCACGGGCCGCGAAGACCCTTAAGGTCTCTTACGCGGGGCGCGAGAAACCATCAATCTACTTCTATAAATTGGGAGCATCGGCAGTTCATTTCCGATGTTCAAAACACGAAATTCTCTCTCAATTTCTGTAGTGTAGAAGTTATACCCAGGAATTATACCCACTGAATTAGCAAATGTAACATCTGTGCTTGTAATCATTGTGAACAATTCTGTTATCAATAAAACAATGTTATTTGATCCCAATGTTTGTTTGGTTGTGTTTTACATTTTTCATGTTTTGACTTTTATTCAATTTCAAACTCTACATCGCTTTCTGGAGAGTTATACGCAAACTGATGCGTAAACGTAATCAGTTTAGTGCGAAAAATACTTCGAAACATCAACATATACTTAACATACCTTAAATAACCTTTACATAACTTAGAAATAAGTTTTAAAGGCTTTGGTATGGCAAAAACAAGTTAATTCGCTTACAGGGACTAAACTTGACAAACTGCGAAAGTATGCCAATTTAAACTGTAACAGACATTCCGGAACATGACTATAAGTTAAACATACCATAAATATCCTTTACATGGCTTAGAAATAGGCTTTGAGGGGTTCGGTGTGCTAAAATAAACTTTTGTGTCATTCAGGGACTAAAAGTGTCAAAAAGTGCATAAGTTTGCACTTTCGCACATAACTTAAGTTCTGAATACATCCGGACATCCAAAAATTTATGTAAGCACTAAAATATTTTATTTTAGTTTTTGGCATAAGAAAAATCCATTCGTCACGCCATTTGGATCGTTTTTCGCGCTTATGCGCATTCCGTCGTAATTAACTGAACAACGTAACCGTTGTGACAACCCTCACAATTACAGGTATCCGTACAATTAATTAATATTAAATTATGTGCATAATGACTGTGTTTGTTTACAACTGACAATTTAAACTGCTTTATGATTTTTATATCATACATACATATGCATCATATTTCATACTGTCACTCCATTTATTACACACAAGCTTTAGTGATAAACTTGATGCACAAAACACAGTTAGCACAGTGAATGGATAACTCAGAAACATGCTGACAATGCCAACACATAGACAAACAATAGGTTGAAGGACCTATTTGACATTCTTTGAAACTTGCTTGAAGTTATTACTTTTAATTTCGAGGACTAAAACCGTCATTATTTGAAAGTACAAAGTTTAGGGACTAAGTTGTCATTTTTGAAACTATAGAAATACAAGGGTTAAAAGTGCAATTACCGAAAACTACAAGTTTAAGGTCCTTTTGGTCATTATTAAAACTCGTTTATAAAAAGAAATAAATATGGTTTATTTTGTGTTAAAAGTACAAGGTTCATTTGGTCATTCTTGAAACTTAAACTCAAGGGACCAAAACTGTTGACTTTGAACTCATTTTAACTGAATATCCTAACCTGGTTAACTTTTATATAAAGGATTCTTCTTTAAACATTAACTCAGTTAGTAGACTTAACGGAACAGTACAGGGACCAATTATGTCAACTTTCGAAACTTTAGGGACCAAACTTGTATTTTGTACCAAAGTTTAGGGGCTGTTTTTGTAAATTTTCGAAAGTTCAGGGACCATTTTGTAAAAAAATGAAACTACAGGGACTTAAGTGTAATTATGTCAAACATCGGTCAAAAATGGGTCAAACCCATCGAACCGGTCATGTGTGGGATTCGAACTCGCGTCCCTCCGCCCACAAACAAGCGCAACAACCAGTTGGACTACCAGCTCCCATGTGTTTTATTCTGAATCACATTATATATATAATGACATTAATTAAGAGCTGAATTATTTATACAGAATCTGCAGGTCGCGGATTACGACCAAAAACCACCAAATTCGCCCAAAATTGAATTTTTCCACTTCCTTCATCACTTTTAACCTAACCCACTATGATTATACTCCTTTTCATTAAATATTTCGCACTAAGAACGCATTAAACGACCACTAACCGGGATTTATTATAAAAAAAAAAAAAAAGGTTAGATAAGTGGAATTAATCTACTAATTTTGTGTCGGTTTGATCAAATTTTTCGTGTATAAAAGGCTCCATGAACTCTCACAAATCTTCCACACCCATTAGAACACTTAAACATACTGTTTTTGACGAAACCCGATCGGAAACATTCGCCGGAGTTCAAACTCGCCGGAATCTTGTCGATACGCCGTTCCAGCCGATACCGGTTCGTTTTTATTGTTTCAATTAGTTCATTTATGCTTATACAATGTTTCCCCAAAGTTAATTAAATTATAAACCATTTTTGATCATGAATTGCGACGTTTGACTTTTTGTTTGACTCTGATTTGGGGAAGATGACACAATTGATTTCTGTTTATATATTGAACAAACTAAACTATTAAACAACCACCAGGCCTAGCCCAGTGGTTGTGTGTGTTTATTGCAAAACAAAGACCCGGGTTCGAACCCAGGGGTCTTCAAATATTTTTAAACTTTTTATTTTTGATGTTTTTATCATTCCAACAATTTTTATAACATTATCGACCACTGTTAGTTTTATGAAAAATATAAAATTTGACAATTTATTTATAAAACTAATTTTTTTTTATATTAAGACAGTTTATTACTAAATAATTCCTAATAAATCGAGTTTTAGGAATTAAAATCTGAAATTTTCAGATTAAACATTTTAAATACTGATCTTTACAAAAATAATATTGTTACTCACATTTTATATAAATTTGATATTTATATAAATAAATCAGTATTTATACTTATTTATATAGTTTAATTTAATGTAATTAAATTATATAACTATATGATTTTGATCCAAAATTATTCTTATGACAAAATATGCATTATTCTGAATTTATATAAATTTAGAATCTGAATTTTTATTATGTTTAATTATTTAGATAATTAAACTTATATAAACTTATTTATTGTTATCATAATCATTTTATTTATTTAAAATGATTCAAAGGCCATAATAATTATTTTAAATCAGTAATATCCAAGTTCAAATAATTAAAAATGTTATTTTAATTATTTTGATTTAAATTAATTATTTTTGATATTTAGTTATATAATTATCACATTATTTCTTTTAAACAAAACACTACCGAATCCTAGAGATTTAGGATGTCCGCTCATTCGATTAAACATTATTGTTGATACATATTCCATATTATTGCATGTTCAATCAATTAGAGTGACGTGGAATATTATTCCCAAGAACTCTCACATTAGCATACTTATTTGGACTTACTCGAAATCAAGGTGAGTTCATGTCCCCCTTTTCTTTTAACTGTTTTCAGTTTTATACTTCGGGGTGGAATACATGTTACAAATGTTACAATGTTTACAAATGGTATAATAACAAGAAACACTCTTGGTGAGAACGAGTACCAAGTATGATACAATTTGAGAATACAAAAGAATACAAGAAGCACTCTTGGTGAGAACGAGTACCAAGTATGTTACAACTATTACAGACATTTTTATACACGGTATGGTTAGCTTAAGGAGGGTTAGGACGTACAGATCATGTGAGTGGGTAGGCGGGAACTGAAGGCCATTAATCCTCAGTGTAGGACCGAGGGACATTAGCGGTAGATCTATCTGGGTGTAGCGAGCCCAGCCCCAGGCCCAAACAGAACGGACCTCGGGGTGACTTTGTGCCCGACGCATAAATCTGCTAGGTTTGAGTCTTCCTACTGCATTTCACACATATCAATGGCCTTGCAAACCATTGGTGATCTCTTTATTTCCTTATTGCTACATACCAGGGACTTTCATACACAGTTTATAAAGGATTATACATACATCGTTACAAAGGGACTTTTATACATACAAGACATATTACAAAGGTTTATACACACAGACATACACATGAACTCGCTCAACTTTTTGTTGATTTTTCAAACTACATGTATTTCAGGGAACTAGCAGGATCTGGCAGGGTATGCATGTGTCTATCTGAGTTGGATAATAGATGTCATCCAGAGTTGTGAAGTTTGAGAGGTGTAACCTATTCCTAGACGGGTTACATGTCTCTAAACCTCGTCTTATCTAAAGTCTTTTGTGTGTCTTACGAATACGTTTTAAATAATTTATGGTTTGTAACTTATTTCAAATGTTGATGTTTCTAAACAATGTTATGGAGGTATTTTGTCACTTTTATTAATGGATGAACATCTCGTATTTTTATCATATAGCATTGTTGTGATTGTTGCTATGGTATTAAGAAGTCACACCAAATAAACCCACGCTTCCGCAAAAGCCAGGGTGTGACAACCGTACGGATAAACGAACCGACATCCGAGATATTTTTGAGCATATTTTGAGTTTCCTATACTTTAACTTCATTTTAGAGCCTTGAAATGAGGTTAACGGGGTTCAAACGCATCGAAAATAGCTTAAACGGGCTGCAGGGACCATTTCTGCCATTTTTGAAACTTTTCTGAATATGGTGCATGGTGGCGTAGCGCGAGCCCTAAGGCCTATGCAGTCGCCCTACGCGAGCGCCTTATCTGGGCAGAAACATCATTTTTACACTTTCAGGACCAGATTCAGTGTATTAACAGCTACAAACAGCCTTTCAAACACTCCAAAGGCCAAGGCCAAGTGTCAAACTCTTATGGTGGATGGCAAATGAGTTACCACAACATTTCGACAAGTGTACGGGCTAGATCATTCCCTCTTCTCCAAGAAACGATCCTAACGGTGAACCGAAATCTATAAATACCCATCACATTTTCACTCATTCCTCACAAGAATCTGATCTAATGTGCTCTAAGTTGAAACCTTTGTTTCATACCTGAGCTATTTTGATCTAGATTAGCATTCGGGGACCCTTTGTAAGTGTTCTTTCGTTCTTTTATTGCTTTTCGAGTCCGAAAGTCAAACTTTGTTTGACTTTCTGCATTGACCAGTTTATGGTCAATGCGAAGTTCGTTTGAACTTCGCAACGTGATTGTAATCACGATGGTTATAGTCCTTTGTGACTATGCCTACTGATTACCACGTTGTCTAGGGTCGTAAGGGAGCGATCTAATAAGTCGCTTATACCTTCGAACCCGACCCATGTGGTCGATCATTAGGATCCGACCAAACACATTAGGTGACCATAGCATATAGGGAATAACCTTCCGAGGTTATACCTTATGGTCGCTTCGTTTAAGTAGTTGTATGATAGGTAGTTTATATGCCTTAGGTAAATTACCAAAATACCCCTTTGATGCCAAAATTCATTTTTAACATATGTAACATAACTTTTGACATCTAAACTGATTTGACAACAATATTAGACATGTTAAGGCATATGTTACTTGTCATAGGACTAGTTAGGCGGTCCGAACGCGTTTTACGCGAACGACGCGTTAAAGTAGCATAAGCTTCCTAAACGGGTCGTAATGGGTCGTAAGTACTTAGGTTAGGTTTTATTTAGTATGTAGGCCTTGTTAAACCATACTACATGAGTTCCAATACTCATTTGGTTTACGAGCCCTCATTCTATCCGATCTTCCGATATAGGTCCGGTTTATTAACATAGTTACCTATATTAGGTGCCGTTTGATTCCGTGATCTCTAGCATTGCTTGGTGGTTATCTTAGGACTTCTGAGCAATCTCAAGTGAGTACATAGACCCCTCTTTTACTGTTTTCCAAACATTTTGGGGTGAAACGCATGTGCCTACTTGTTACTTTCATGATTTCCATGTTTTCACATCATATACCTGCTATGTTCGTTAGTACATTATAGTACATGATTTCATTACATTTCATGCTATGTATGCCCATTGTGTGCGTACTTAGTACATTGTTTTCACATTACATCTCATGCTATGTATGCCCATTGTGTGCATACTTAGTACAATTGTTTACATCACATGCTTTCATTTTGGTATGACATTTGGTTTGTTTAACATGGAACAATACATTCATTAACATTAGCTACGCCGTTCGTTAGTAGGTAGTGGTACCATAGGAATTGAAAACTCCCGTTCCGGACATCCTAGGTTGGTTTGGATGAAAGGAATGACCGAATTCGATACACATAACTTAGATAAACCTTTAATTTGTTTAAGGGTTTATCGCCACAGTCTCAAGGCTTGGATGTATGCATTTTCACAATACCGCATAAATGTATATATCAGTATAGCATGCATTTGTTCCACAAAACATAACTTTGATTTAAACCCTGTTTTACTTCAATACCTTGTTTTTGTGCATTTTACATATGGTTTAGTTGATATATTTCACATACCATACATGACATTTTTGGATACACATTACATGATTTACATTAGACATAAACATTTTGACATTGATATACACAATTCATGATTTACATTAATCACAGATATTTGATATGGCTTACACGATAACATTTTGACATTTGATTATACATAAACAATTTACATTGGTGGTTTGGTTGAGTAAGGGATTTAAGTACGAGGCGTGTGTAATATGATATAAGCATGGTGGATACGCCGCTGGTACTTCCTATATATAAGTGTTTGTATGGTATTACATATCGTAGCGTTATTTGAATCATTTCAATTTATGACACATGACATTTTATACAAATAACATACTTTTTACAAGACATTGTTTACAAACAACTTATCTTACACAAACTCATTTTTACATGGTTATTCATTTAACCTTACATTTATTTATACATATCATCTGATCTTACCGTTTTTCAAATAATTTATAAGACAAAACAAATTACAAGGTTCATGACTAAACATTTTCTTAAACACAAGTCATGAATCATATTTTTACAAAACCTATGTATCTCACAGGCATTTTCATGCTGACGTACCTATTTTCACATGTGTTTTCAGGAGCTTTTCCATAGGATGATGATCGTGACACTAGGGCGGACCTGTGCCTTAGAGACAAAAAATGAAGATAAACTAGTTTAATTATGTTATGAACACTTTGTACCCTGTTTAAGACAATATAACACTCTTGTTTAATAAGTAAAATATAACTTTGTATGCCATGGTTGTGAAACAATAATTCTGTTACAACACTCCCCGACGTTTCCGCCACGTTTTGTATGTTATACGTGGTCGGGGTGTGACAGAAGAGTTGGTATCAGAGCCAATGGTTATAGGGAATTAGGTTATTAGTAATTCTTTGACCTAGACTATAACCTTTCTAGGAACCTAACACAAGTTATCTTGTGTTTAGATCTTAAAACATGCACATCACCTATCCTTAGGTGATTATCAAAACAAAAACCCAATTTTCCGAAACGATTTTTGATAAACAATCTTCTGTTTTTGGATAATTTATTACATGGTTTTGAACCCTCTTTTGTAAGGTTTTGAACCCTTCCAGTTTAACTAAAATTTTTGGCTTTATGCCTTTGAATTTTCAAAAATCTCGTCAAGGTTTTGGGTTTTAAACAATGTGAACACATGCAAACTGGAAGAGTGAATGCCTGTATTCTGGGTTTTCTGTCTAGGCAAGCACTTCGTATATATCTCATCAGACGCGAGACCAGTTGTGCTTACCTGGGAATTCTTGGGATGAGTGTTCACTTATAGGCGAGCATGTCTTCGCGATACATTATTTTTGATCCATTTACTTTGATTAGTCACTGTGCGTCGTTTGTTTGCTTGGTAATGTGGACGAATGACCACCATCTTTGCTTCTGTTAATTTTGTTTCATCTCATTCTCTTCATCCAAACATCTCACTCGTTTCCTTTCATGTTTTCCTCTTTTAGAATGCCTCCTCGACGCGAAAACCAGATAGAAACTGCCAAACTGGCAGAAATCATTGCGCAGCAGATGGCTGCTCAATTCCCAAACCTCTTTGCTCAATGGAACCAAGCCAACAACAACAACAATGCTCCATGCAAATACAAGGATTTTAACTCGGCTAAACCACTCAAGTTTAGTGGTTCTGAAGGAGCGACTGGGCTTCTTCAATGGTTCGAGAGCATTGAGAATACTTTTCGCCATGTGCAGTGTCCTGACAATCGCAAGGTCGAGTTTTCTTCGAGTGTGTTTCAGAAGAGGGCTCTTACATGGTGGAATGGGGTAATGAGAGACCGTGGTGCAGAAGTTGCTCTAGCACAGACATGGGCTGAACTTAGAGCTCTTATGATGAGGGAGTTTTGTCCTCGTCATGAACAACGAGCGTTGGAGAAGGAGTTTGATGACTTGAAACAAGATAGTGGCGAGCACAGGGCATATACTGATAGGTTTGAGGAGTTGAGTCTGCTTTGCCCGACTATGGTTACCCCACTCGACAAGGCTATCGAAAGGTACATCAACGGCCTACCTGACTCAGTGCAAGACATCATTACTGGTAGTAACCATGCCACACTCCGTCAGGTGATCGAGTTATCAGCGACATTGACTGAGTCGCAGATTCGGAAGAATAAATTACACAGGAAGGGTGACAAGGGTAAGAAACAGTCGTTTGACAAGGAAGATAGCAAGAAAGGTCAAAACAAGGATGGAAAGGATTCTGGTTCCTCAAAAAGGGCAAGGAAGCGTAAGGCTTCCCAAAACTATGCTGTCACTGCCCAAGCTAACCAGGCAGCTCCTAACCAACCCGCACAGCCTCCAGCGAAGAAGCCCTATTCAGGGAATGCACCTTTGTGCAATAGATGCAACAGTCACCATCAGCCGCAACATCAGTGCCGTTTCTGTACTAACTGTGGGAAGTCAGGTCATCTTGCCGATGTTTGTCGGGTTGCTCAGAATCGCGCAGTTCAGAACCCGGCTCAACAAGTTGCTCAGCCTATTGCTCAGCAACAGGGTCAAGCTGCACCACCACACTACCCACCAGGTGCTTGTTATAACTATGGGGATCTGACCCATTACAGAAACCGGTGCCCAAGGCTGGCTAACCAGAATCAGAATCCAAACCAGAATCAGGCTCAGGCTCGAGGGCGAGTCTTCAACATGAATGCTCAAGAGGCACAAGCAGACAATGAAGTGGTGAACGGTACGTTCTTTATTAATAATCAGCCTGCATCTGTTCTCTTTGATTCGAGTGCCGATAAGAGTTTTGTGTCATTGTCTTTAGAGCCAATGCTTCGCGTGTCTAGAACAAAACTAGGTAAACCTTTGACAGTAGAGGTTGCTAGTGGTGAACCCATTATTCTTGATTATGTTCTTCGCAACTGCCAGTTGAACCTTAACGATCATCTTTTTCCTATCGACCTCACGCCAATGCAACTTGGAAGCTTCGACGTTATTGTGGGTATGGATTGGTTAGCCAAGCATCGCGCTGAGGTAGTTTGTTTTGAGAAGATTGTTCGTGTGCCGCTTCCGACAGGCGAGATCCTACAAGTTCAAGGTGAGAAACCGTCTGGTGGCCTCAAGCTCATGTCTTGTTTTGAAGCTCGGAAATATCTGCGGAAGAACTATGTGGCCTTCTTAGCACATGTTACAGCAGATAAAGGCAAGGGTAAGTCTATTTCAGATATTCCTGTCGTTCGGGATTATTCTGAAGTATTCCCTGAAGACTTACCTGGTCTACCTCCAGCACGCCAAGTCGAGTTCCGTATTGATCTCGTACCTGGTGCGAATCCCATTGCCAGAGCCCCATACCGTCTTGCACCGTCTGAGATGCAAGAGTTGTCTAAGCAGCTTTAGGAACTCTCTGACAAAGGATTTATCCGTCCTAGCTTTTCACCTTGGGGTGCTCCCGTTCTTTTTGTCAAGAAGAAGGATGGATCTTTTAGGATGTGTATCGATTATCGTGAGCTTAACAAGCTTACCATCAAGAATCGATATCCCCTACCTCGCATTGATGATCTCTTTGATCAGTTACAGGGCGCTTCTTATTTTTCGAAGATTGATCTGCGTTCCGGGTATCATCAACTTCGTGTACATGAAGAAGATATTCCCAAGACAGCTTTCCGCACTCGTTATGGGCATTACGAGTTCACAGTCATGCCATTCGGTTTGACTAATGCTCCTGCTGTTTTCATGGACTTAATGAATAGGGTCTGCAAGCTTTATTTGGATCAGTTCGTCATTGTTTTTATTGACGACATCTTGATATACTCTAAGACGCGAGCTGATCACGAGCAACATCTTCATCTTACTCTGGAACTCCTAAAGAAAGAGCAACTTTTCGCCAAATTCTCCAAGTGTGAATTTTGGCTTAAAGAAGTTCAATTTTTGGGGCATATTATCAACGAACAAGGCATTCATGTAGATCCCTCCAAGATCAGTGCGATTAAGGATTGGGATACGCCTACTACTCCTACTGAAGTTCGTTCTTTTCTTGGTCTAGCGTGTTATTACCGCCGCTTCATTGAGAACTTCTCAAAGATTGCAGTTCCTCTAACTGCTCTAACTCAGAAGAACAAACCCTTTGATTGGGGATTCAAACAAGAAGAAGCTTTTCAAAAGTTGAAGCAGAAGCTTTGCGATGCGCCTGTTCTATCATTGCCTGAGGGTGATGATGATTTTGTCGTGTATTGTGATGCATCGAAATTGGGCCTTGGTTGTGTTCTGATGCAAAGGAACAAAGTCATAGCCTATGCATCGAGGCAGTTGAAGATACATGAGAAAAACTACACCACTCATGATCTTGAGTTGGGTGCAGTTGTTTTTGCTCTCAAGATCTGGAGACACTATTTGTACGGTACAAAATGTGTGGTTTTCACTGACCATAGAAGTCTTCAACATATCTTCATTCAGAAAGAACTCAACATGAGGCAACGACGTTGGGTTGAGCTTCTAAACGACTATGACTGCGAAATTCGCTACCATCCTGGTAAGGCGAATGTCGTAGCTGATGCATTGAGTCATAAGGAACGTACTAAGCTTCATTGTGTACGTGTTCAATCTGTTATTCAAGCTCGATCCGATATCCAAGCACACATTTCTCAGGCTCAACAATCTTGTGTTTCACAAGGTTTGATGGATAAGGAATTTCCCTATCACATAACTCCTGATCTAGAACTGAAGGACAATGGATCGTATTACTTCATGGACCGTTTATGGGTCCCAAGCCAAGATAACCTTCGCACCTTGCTTATGGATGAAGCCCATAAGTCGCGTTATTCTGTCCATCCTGGCTCAGATAAGATGTATAAAGATCTTCGTATTCAGTATTGGTGGCCTGGTATGAAGAAAGACATTGCCTTATACGTATCAAAATGCCTTACTTGTCTTAAGGTTAAGGCTGAACATCAGCGTCCTTCTGGTTTATTGGTGCAACCAGAGATCCCAGTTTGTAAATGGGAAAACATTACTATGGATCTTGTTACCAAACTTCCACGCACAAAGAAAGGTCATGATGCCATCTGGGTAGTTGTTGATCGTTTTACTAAGTCAGCGCATTTCTTGCCAATCCGTGAGGATTTTCCTGCTGACAAACTTGCAAAAATCTATGTGGATGAAATTGTAGCTCGACATGGTGTTCCTTTGAACATCATTTCTGACAGAGATGCTCGTTTCACTTCTCATTTTTGGAGAACCATGCAATCTGCTATGGGGACCCAACTTAATCTGAGCACAGCTTATCATCCGCAAACGGATGGTCAATCTGAGAGAACAATCCAGACTCTGGAGGATATGCTTAGAGCTTATGTGATCGATTTTGGTGGTAGTTGGGATTCACATCTTCCGTTAATTGAATTCTCCTACAACAACAGTTATCACACCAGCATCAAAATGGCTCCTTTCGAGGCTCTCTATGGTCGAAAATGTCGTTCACCAGTCTGCTGGAATGAGATCGGTGAGGCTCAGCTTACTGGACCTGCCCTCATTTTAGAGACAACTGATAAGGTCAAGAAAGTTCGTGATAACCTTCAGACAGCTAGAAGCCGTCAAAAGAGTTACGCGGACCCAAAACGCAAGCCCTTGGAATTTCAAGTCGGTGATCGAGTATTACTTAAGGTCTCACCTTGGAAAGGTGTGATCAGATTTGGAAAGAAAGGAAAACTTGCACCTAGATACGTTGGACCATTCAAGATCGTCGAAAGAATCGGAAAGGTAGCCTACAGACTTGAGTTACCTCCTGAACTTGGAAATATTCATCCAACCTTTCACGTGTCCAATCTCAAGAGGTGTTTAGCTGATGAGAACCTCCACATACCACTTGACGAAATTCGTGTTGGTAAAACACTGAAATTTGTTGAGAAGCCAGTGGAAATCATGGAACGTGAAGTCAAATGTCTTAAACGCAAGCGCATTCCTTTGGTCAAAGTTCGATGGGAAGCTAAACGTGGACCCGAGTTTACTTGGGAACGCGAAGATCAAATGAAGGCGAAATATCCGCATCTTTTCCCACGAGTTTCCTCTAAATAAATTTCGGGACGAAATTTCCACAAGTAGGGGAGACTGTAACATCTATGCTTGTAATCAGTGTGAACAATTCTGTTATCAATAAAACAATGTTATTTGATCCCAATGTTTGTTTGGTTGTGTTTTACATTTTTCATGTTTTGACTTTTATTCAATTTCAAACTCTACATCACTTTCTGGAGAGTTATACGCAAACTGATGCGTAAACGTAATCAGTTTAATGCGACAAATACTCCGGAACATCAACATATACTTAACATACCTTAAATAACCTTTACAAAACTTAGAAATAAGTTTTAAAGGCTTTGGTATGGCAAAAACAAGTTAATTCGCTTACAGGGACTAAACTTGACAAACTGCGAAAGTATGCCAATTTAAACTGTAACAGACATTCCAGAACATGACTATAAGTTAAACATACCATAAATATCCTTTACATGGCTTTGAAATAGGCTTTGAGGGGTTCGGTGTGCTAAAATAAACTTTTGAGTCATTCAGGGACTAAAAGTGTCAAAAAGTGCATAAGTTTGCACTTTCGCGCATAACTTACGTTCTGAATACATCCGGACATCCAAAAATTTATGTAAGCACTAAAATATTTTATTTTAGTTTTTGGCATAAGAAAAATCCATTCGTCACGCCATTTGGATCGTTTTTCGCGCTTATGCGCATTCCGTCGTAATTAACCGAACAACGTAACCGTACGGCTAAACGAACCGACATCCGAGATATTTTTGAGCATATTTTGAGTTTCCTATACTTTAACTTCATCTTAGAGCATTGAAATGAGGTTAACGGGGTTCAAACGCATCGAAAAGAGCTTAAACGGGCTGCAGGGACCATTTCTGCCATTTTTGAAACTTTTCTGAATCTGGTGCATGGTGGCGTAGCGCGAGCCCTAAGGCCTATGCAGTCGCGCTACGCGAGCGCCTTATCTGGGAAGAAACATCATTTTTGCACTTTCAGGACCAGATTCAGTGTATTAACAGCTACAAACAGCCTTTCAAACACTCCAAAGGCCAAGGCCAAGTGTCAAACTCTTATGGTGGATGGCAAATGAGTTACCACAACATTTCGACAAGTGTACGGGCTAGATCATTCCCTCTTCTCCAAGAAACGATCCTAACGGTGAACCAAAATCTATAAATACCCATCACATTTTCACTCATTCCTCACAAGAATCTGATCTAATGTGCTCTAAGTTGAAACCTTTGTTTCATACCTGAGCTATTTTGATCTAGATTAGCATTCGGGGACCCTTTGTAAGTGTTCCTTCGTCCTTTTATTGCTTTTCGAGTCCGAAAGTCAAACTTTGTTTGACTTTCTGCATTGACCAGTTTATGGTTAATGCGAAGTTCGTTTGAACTTCGCAACGTGATTGTAATCACGATGGTTATAGTCCTTTGTGACTATGCCTACTGATTACCACGTTGTCTAGGATCGTAAGGGTAAGCGATCTAATAAGTCGCTTATACTTTCGAACCCGACCCATGTGGTCGAT
Organism: Helianthus tuberosus; assembly: GCA_030545235.1. Lineage (NCBI taxonomy): Eukaryota > Viridiplantae > Streptophyta > Magnoliopsida > Asterales > Asteraceae > Helianthus > Helianthus tuberosus. The sequence continues at coordinate 94,272,227 of CM060418.1, read as the reverse complement.
CATTAGGATCCGACCAAATACATTAGGTGACCATAGCATACAGGGAATAACCTTCCGAGGTTATACATTATGGTTTAAGTAGTTGTATGATAGGTAGTTTATATGCCTTAGGTAAATTACCAAAATACCCCTTTGATGCCAAAATTCATTTTTAACATATGTAACATAACTTTTGACATCTAAACTGATTTGACAACAATATTAGACATGTTAAGGCATATGTTACTTGTCATAGGACTAGTTAGGCGGTCCGAACGCGTTTTACGCGAACGACGCGTTAAAGTAGCATAAGCTTCCTAAACGGGTCGTAATGGGTCGTAATGGGTCGTAAGTACTTAGGTTAGGTTTCATTTAGTATGTAGGCCTTGTTAAACCATACTACATGAGTTCCAATACTCATTTGGTTTACGAGCCCTCATTCTATCCGATCTTCCGATATAGGTCCGGTTTATTAACATAGTTACCTATATTAGGTGCCGTTTGATTCCGTGATCTCTAGAATTGCTTGGTGGTTATCTTAGGACTTCTGAGCAATCTCAAGTGAGTACATAGACCCCTCTTTTACTGTTTTCCAAACATTTTGGGGTGAAACGCATGTGCCTACTTGTTACTTTCCTGCTTTCCATGTTTTCACATCATATACCTGCTATGTTCGTTAGTACATTATAGTACATGATTTCATTACATTTCATGCTATGTATGCCCATTGTGTGCGTACTTAGTACATTGTTTTCACATTACATCTCATGCTATGTATGCCCATTGTGTGCATACTTAGTACAATTGTTTACATCACATGCTTTCATTTTGGTATGACATTTGGTTTGTTTAACATGGAACAATACATTCATTAACATTAGCTACGCCGTTCGTTAGTAGGTAGTGGTAGCATAGGAATTGACAACTCCCGTTCCGGACATCCTAGGTTGGTTTGGATGAAAGGAATGACCGAATTCGATACACATAACTTAGATAAACCTTTAATTTGTTTAAGGGTTTATCGCCACAGTCTCAAGGCTTGGATGTATGCATTTTCACAATACCGCATAAATGTATATATCAGTATAGCATGCATTTGTTCCACAAAACATAACTTTGATTTAAACCCTGTTTTACTTCAATACCTTGTTTTTGTGCATTTTACATATGGTTTAGTTGATATATTTCACATACCATACATGACATTTTTGGATACACATTACATGATTTACATTAGACATAAACATTTTGACATTGATATACACAATTCATGATTTACATTAATCACAGATATTTGATATCGCTTACACGATAACATATTGACATTTGATTATACATAAACAATTTACATTGGTGGTTTGGTTGAGTAAGGGATTTAAGTACGAGGCGTGTGTAATATGATACAAGCATGGTGGATACGCCGCTGGTACTTCCTATATATAAGTGTTTGTATGGTATTACATATCGTAGCGTTATTTGAATCATTTCAATTTATGACACATTACATTTTATACAAATAACATACTTTTTACAAGACATTGTTTACAAACAACTTATCTTACACAAACTCATTTTTACATGGTTATTCATTTAACCTTACATGTATTTATACATATCATCTGATCTTACCGTTTTTCAAATAATTTATAAGACAAAACAAATTACAAGGTTCATGACTAAACATTTTCTTAAACACAAGTCATGAATCATATTTTTACAAAACCTATGTATCTCACAGGCATTTTTATGCTGACGTACCTATTTTCACATGTGTTTTCAGGAGCTTTTCCATAGGATGATGATCGTGACACTAGGGCGGACCTGTGCCTTAGAGACTAAAAATGAAGATAAACTAGTTTAATTATGTTATGAACACTTTATTCCCTGTTTAAGACAATATAACACTCTTGTTTAATAAATAAAATATAACTTTGTATGCCATGGTTGTGAAACAATAATTCTTTTACAACACTCCCCGACGTTTCCGCCACGTTTTATATGTTATACGTGGTCGGGGTGTGACAGAAGAGTTGGTATCAGAGCCAATGGTTATAGGGAATTAGGTTATTAGTAATTCTTTGACCTAGACTATAACCTTTCTAGGAACCTAACACAAGTTATCTTGTGTTTAGATCTTAAAACATGCACATCACCTATCCTTAGGTGATTATCAAAACAAAATTTTCCGAAACGATTTTTGAAAAACAATCTTCTGTTTTTGGATAATTTATTACATGGTTTTGAACCCTCTTTTGTAAGGTTTTGAACCCTTCCAGTTTAACTAAAATTTTTGGCTTTATGCCTTTGAATTTTCAAAAATCTCGTCAAGGTTTTGGGTTTTAAACAATGTGAACATGTGCAAACTGGAAGAGTGAATGCCTGTATTCTGGGTTTTCTGTCTAGGCAAGCACTTCGTATATATCTCATCAGACGTGAGACCAGTTGTGCTTACCTGGGAATTCTTGGGATGAGTGTTCACTTATAGGCGAGCATGTCTTCGCGATACATTATTTTTGATCCATTTACTTTGATTAGTCACTGTGCGTCGTTTGTTTGCTTGGTAATGTGGACGAATGACCACCATCTTTGCTTCTGTTAATTTTGTTTCATCTCATTCTCTTCATCCAAACATCTCACTCGTTTCCTTTCATGTTTTCCTCTTTTAGAATGCCTCCTCGACGCGAAAACCAGATAGAAACTGCCAAACTGGCAGAAATCATTGCGCAGCAGATGGCTGCTCAATTCCCAAACCTCTTTGCTCAATGGAACCAAGCTAACAACAACAACAATGCTCCATGCAAATACAAGGATTTTAACTCGGCTAAACCACTCAAGTTTAGTGGTTCTGAAGGAGCGACTGGGCTTCTTCAATGGTTCGAGAGAATTGAGAATACTTTTCGCCACGTGCAGTGTCCTGACAATCGCAAGGTCGAGTTTTCTTCGATTGTGTTTCAGAAGAGGGCTCTTACATGGTGGAATGGGGTAATGAGAGACCGTGGTGCAGAAGTTGCTCTAGCACAGACATGGGCTGAACTTAGAGCTCTTATGATGAGGGAGTTTTGTCCTCGTCATGAACAACGAGCGTTGGAGAAGGAGTTTGATGACTTGAAACAAGATAGTGGCGAGCACAGGGCATATACTGATAGGTTTGAGGAGTTGAGTCTGCTTTGCCCGACTATGGTTACCCCACTCGACAAGGCTATCGAAAGGTACATCGACGGCCTACCTGACTCAGTGCAAGACATCATTACTGGTAGTAACCCTGCCACACTCCGTCAGGTAATCGAGTTATCAGCGACATTGACTGAGTCGCAGATTCGGAAGAATAAATTACACAGTAAGGGTGACAAGGGTAAGAAACAGTCGTCTGACAAGGAAGATAGCAAGAAAGGTCAAAACAAGGATGGAAAGGATTCTGGGTGTGACAGCAAAATACGTTTTGTATGTTATACGTGGTCGGGGTGTGACAGCAAAGCTCCTATAAATTGGGAGCATCGACAATTCATTTCCGATGTTCAAAACACGAAATTCTCTCTCAATTTCTATAGTGTAGAAGTTATACCCGGGCATTATACCTACTAAATTAGCAAAGCTCTGCCTTGTTGTAAGTATTTCAACCCCCGGTTACGTATCAGATACGCTACCCGATTGATCTAGTGCTCCGTAATGGTTGTCGAGGTTTTGCCCGACGTAGTCGTTGGAGTTCTGTCTCGGGGAGGGTATAACTAATGTAAATATTGGGTTATTATACTAACGCGTGTGCATTGTTTAATTTATTAGATTATAACCAGGAAATCACAAGAAAAAGTCTAAAATAGCAATGTGAGTAATCACCTTTTTGTAAACCTTTCCGCAAACTGTTTTTACAAAACCTCAATTGTTTTACATTATAATTCGCAGTGATTGAGTATTTGTATTTCTACAAATATCGTCGGTATATTGGGGTTTTGTATACAAAATTTGTTGCTACACTGTGCGTAGTAACATGACCACAAGTCCGGTTGACAGTACCGTGGGTGGTAATTAAGGTAGAATGGTAAACAAATGTAATTGCTGGATTGCCATGAATACTGTACAAGGATAAAATCTGTTTTGATTAAATTGGGATTTACTCACCAGTATTTCCCACTGACAAATGTTTCTAAAACGCGTTTTTCAGGTAACAGAATATGAAAGCCAAAATAGAAGCCTGCTGGAGAGCACTGGAGGCTTGGAAAATGTGGCTATAAAAGTTACCTAAATAAAGAAAGATATTTTATTCAATAAATTAGGGTTTATCCCTATAAACATGTTTGTAAAAGAAACCTGGGAATTTCCCATATGTTTACTATTATGAAAATGTGGTATTTTACTCTGATAAAATATTTCCTAACTACGGTCCTGATGTAAATTCCGCCGCCAAATAATGATAAACACCGATACCACCATCTCTGAGTAGGCCGCGGCCGCCCGCCTCCCGAGGCAGGGTCGGGGTTGCGACAGAAGGTGGTATCAGAGCTACAGCCACTAATTTCAGCCAAAGAAGTGTTCTGCTGACATTGAAATTGTCAATTTTGTTAGGAAATAATCAATGAGACTATGTGCATACGTGTAGATTATTATTTTGTGTTATTTAACAATTTGTTAGTTTATAGTATGAGTGATCAAGGAACTTCAGACGCTTACTGTCAACTGTCTAGTTCACCTAAGGACGAAGAAACTTCTTCCCAGCCTACCCCCTCGGGGTATTCAGCTGACATCAAAGAAGGGATTTTCGTATTCAAAGCACAATCCGAAGAACCGTTCCCTCCCAAGAATAGAGGATGGTTCAGTAGAGGAGCTCACGAGCGTAGAAAAAGGATGAGAAAATTACAGCAGCAGCTGGCCTTAGCAGCGGCCAATAGAGAAAGGAATGTTAAAACCCAGGATATACTCAATAGGAGACTAGCTAATTTTCACATATTAGCTACCACAGCTGTCGACCCTAATCTAGAACAACTTATTGCACCCCAGCCGTTACCACTATTTCCCACACAACCCATGGAAATTGAACTAAACCCAGTAGACCAACCTCCAGTACCTGCTTTTGACCCAGCTGAAATTCCTAGAGTCCCAGCACCGCATCCTCCAGATTATGCCCCATGGTTTGACGACCATAGGGATTATCAACAACTTTACCCAATAGAGGAACCCATGCAAAACCCAGTAACACCTTACCCAAACTTGGACCCTCTAGACCCATATTTTGATAAAGACCAATATATCTGGGAGATCCTAGAGAACCCATACCCACGAGAGGAACCGATGCCCCAATACCCTGACCCGATACCAGCACCCGCACCACCCATGAGTACTGAGAACACACAGGAACTCCAAACGTTTGGTGAGGAGTTGTTAGATGAAAGTGAAAGGATAAGACAGATAGGTGAGAGGCTCGTTTGGAAGTATGACGAGCGTAACATGCAGTATTGGATGGACCCTGTGACAACCCGTATCTTAGACTTCATTGATACTTTAATTTAGCTCGTATAAATGTTATGTGATCATGTGATGTGGTTATCTTTAATAGAATGACGTGAGTTTGATTATTACTTGATTGTGTGTGTGTATATATATATATGTGTATATAAGACTCGGTTGCACAAGGTGTGCTTAATCGCACAACCTCCTCATCGCACAACCCATATGGTGGGTTAGTCTGTGGCCCAAAATGAAACCCAAGGATGGGCTTCGGTCTATGTCCCCTATGCGCATACACTTAGGGGTGTGTGTGTGTGGTTTTCTCATGATGATATCATAACACAAAAACACACAAAACCCTAGCTCTCTCTCCTCTTCCTTCGATCTAGACGACAACCCCTCCTCTCGAGTTTCTTCTCCATTCCATCTCGTGTTCGGTTAGTACGTGAATACTCTTATTTGATTTAATTTCTTCTTGTATTGGGTGATATGTTGCTATGATGTGTTGTGTGATGTATCATTGCTTACGGTTTGATTAAACAAGATTTGTACGATGATAGAAATTGGTTGGACATTTTATGATAGTTAGTTGTTGAATCTAATATAGAAATATAATGATGATTGATGAGTTAGGACTCATGTCTACTAGACACCGAAGAACTCAACATGATGATAATTGGTATTCTTGGGGAATGATTAAATGATCAATGTTGCTTGATGAATCGATGAATGGTGATTAATGGATGTTTTGCAAATCCGTGTATGATGATGATGATTGTAATTGATTAATGAATTTGATTGATTAATTTGATAATCAATGTGTAACTGTTTCAATTGAATGTTTGGTGGGGGCCGAAATTAGTGGTTTGTTAGGAGGGGGAAGTTATGGAAAGTTTGACCTAACAAATCTCACAATTGTTATCTTGATCGCACAAATCCCCCGTCGCACAAGGGGACTCCAATCGCGCAAGTAATGTGGATCACACAAGTGAATGGGCCGGGTACAGGGTTGGATCGCACAAGTGGTTGAGCCGCAGCCCAGTGCGGATCGCACAAGGGGATGACAGTCGCACAAGCCAGTTGGGCTTTGTGCACTGTTGGGCCGGATTTACACTCGAATCGCACAAGGCACTCGGGTTGCACAAGATAAGTGGGCCCGAATGCTTGGCCCGTATACGGTTCTGTTTGACGATTTGGACTGTTATGTAGTGGTTGTTATTGGACTTGCATGCTATGTGCCATATGTTACATGCTATGTGATATATCTATTAAATACGTGTTCAGTAGTGAACAAAACTAATTAGATTGATAACCATGATTAGGACGTGGTTGGTAGATCAACTGTGAACAAGTAAATTACATTACCGAGCAATCCAAGGTGAGTTAATTCTTCTTGAGCATGCGTCCCGGTGGTTGGGACTGTCAGTGGGTATCCCTGAGAGGGATAGGTTTTGGGTAAATCATGGGTATTCCTGAGAGGAATATGTCTTGTAGGTAAAATTTAGAATGTTGGATAATATACTCATCCTATCACCATTAAAGTCCCTCCTTGTTGTTTGTTACCTGTGAGGTAACAGGGTATTAGTTGGTAGCGCTACATAGGTTTGGCACCCTCACCCCATACCTGAGAGGATGGGTGTGAACTAATGACCTAGTCATGACCAATGCTTGATAGGAGCATTGGAGAAAGGGCAAAATAATCTAGATCCGTCTTGTATTCGGGGTATTATCAACATTGTAATCAACGAACTAAACTAAACACTTGGTAACTAACGTTTTCGTAAAACTATGAACTCACCAGCGTTGTCTGATACACTTGTTGCATGCTCGCAGGTCATTAGGTATTTTGGATGAGGAACTTGCTATCTGGATGGCTGGAGTGGTCATGGGTCATGTCACTTGGATTTACGAGACTTGTTTACTGATTTCCCATACATTGGCTTTTGAAATATTTGAACAGTGTTTTACTATTTGCTTCCGCTGACACTATTTGACTTGGAATATGTTTTACGAATGTTCTACTTAATGATTGAGAATTTTGTTAAACATCTTCTGGTTAGTTCAATGTGATTGGTGGCTAGATCCTGGTACATCACACGCCTAGCGGGGTTACCGCATGTGGTATTTTGGGGGTGTGACAGTTTGGTATCAGAGCCACTGGTTATAGTGAACTAGATTTTAAAACGTTTTTATAAAACCAGACTATAACCGAACAGTTCAGAAGGTGACCATGACACTCAGCTCCAGATTGCAAGGTTCGTCTCTCGTTTATTTATTGTCTAGTATACCTAGTATACACTTATGTACAATGTTGAATACGATTGAACACACTTAGCATTTCAGACTGAATTCATGAGTATTTATCTGAGTTATGTGATTGACAGAGTCACAGTGCGATATCCTGTTAGATTTTCATGGTTTGTGTTTGTGGCGTTCTGTCTTGTTGTGAGAACTTGAGGGATCTTTCAGCATAAGTTAGGGGAGCTGAGATAAACATGCAAATCGCATAATTATTATGGGTGTACACATAATAATAATGAGGGGTGCATGTGAGTCCCAGTGAGGCCTGACGAGTGTGAAAGGGGTCCCGCTCTGTTGTTTTGTGTAAACTAGTAGTTCGTAGAAGTCATCGTGGGGTTTGACTCCTACCTTATCTCGACACTTAACCCTTCTCCTCTTCTTATATAGAATCATGAGTGGACGACGTCACGGACGTGGACACATTGCTATGACTCAGGCAGAATTTACTGACCTGATCAACACCCGAGTGGCTGAGGCTTTGGCAGCCTATCAAGCTGGTCAGCAAGCTAATCCGAATCAGAATAATCCACCTGCTTGCACGTTTAAGACGTTCATGGACTATAAGCCACAGACATTCAGTAGGACTGAAGGGGCTGTGGGACTACTACGATGGTTTCAGAAAGCGGAGTCGGTATTTGCGATGTGTAACTGTCCTGTTGGGGACAAAGTGAAGTATGCTTCAGGCACGCTCCAGGATGGTGCCTTGACATGGTGGAATGCCCAGGTCCAGATGTTGGGTATCGACATGGCAAATGCCACTACTTGGGATGATTTTAAGGAGTTGATGAGGGAGGAGTATTGTCCTCGTGATGAGATTCAGAAACTCAAGAACGAATATTATGATCTGAAGATGGTGGGGCCGGAGATCGAGGCATACACGAAGAGGTCTCATGAGTTAGCTAATATGTGCCCGAACTTATCACGACCTCCACATCGAAGAATTGAGTTGTATATTAAGGGATTAGCCCCGCAGGTTAAGGGCTTGGTTACTGCAGCGAACCTCAACAACTTAGCTCAGATTATCCGCTTGGCTCACAAGATCACAGACCAGGAGGTGGAGCGTGGCTCGCTACCACCACGTGTTTCTGCCACTACTGCTGCTACAACCATAGCTAATACGCTCGTTACTGGTAGCAAGCGGAAATGGAATGATGTAGATAAGGTGACAAGTTGAATCAGTCACAGAAGCGGCCAGACAATAGTAGTAACCGCAGTTTTAGTCAGTTGTCCTCCGTTAATTAAAGCCAGGGCAACAGTTCAGGTCAGGGTTCCTACGCGGGAAAGCTACCAAAGTGTAATAAGTGTATGTTCCACCATCGCGGGTCATGCACCCGGGTATGTCATAGGTGCAACAAGGTGGGTCATATGGCTAAAGATTGTAGGGTCTGGCTCCCAAAGCAGCCGCAACAACAGGAGAGGCAGTAGTCTCAACAGAATCAAGGAAACCGTAAGGGTTGTTTTCAGTGTGGAGACGAGGGTCACTTTAAGCGGGATTGCCCTCAGCTTAACCAGAATGCTGGCAACAATAACAACGCTGGGGATAACAATAATGGGAACAATGGTGGGAACGGGGCACGTGGAAGAGTATTTACTATTGGTGCTGGGAAAGCTCGCAATGATGGCAACGTTGTGACCGGTACGTTTTCTGTGAACGATCCTTTTGCTTCTGTTTTATTCGACTCTGGTGCCGATTGGAGTTATGTGTCTTTGGGGTTCAGTCGTCAGTTAGGGTTGACTCCCACACCTCTTGTAAATAAGCATGTAGTAGAATTAGTTGATGGTAAATCGATTGAAGCTTCTCATGTTCTTTTTGGTTGTAAACTTGATCTCATGGGTCAAGTGTTCGACATTGACTTACTCCCCGTCACTCGTGGAAGTTTTGGTGTGGTCGTTGGTATGGATTGGTTATCTAACCATTAAGCGGAAATTATCTGTAAAGAGAAAATCATGCGTATCCCTCTCCCCAGTGGGGAATCTTTGTCGGTTCAGGGTCATTTCCGATGTTCAAAACCGCCAATCAGCTCCTATAAATTGGGAGCATCGACAGTTCATTTCCGATGTTCAAAACACGAAATTCTCTCTCAATTTCTATAGTGTAGAAGTTATACCCGGGAATTATACCTACTAAATTAGCAAAGCTCTGCCTTGTTGTAAGTATTTTAACCCCCGGTTATGTATTAGATACGCTGCCCGATTGATCTAGTGCTCCGTAACGGCTGTCGAGATTCTGCCCGACGTCGTCGTTGGAGTTCTGTCTCGAGGAGGGTATAACTAATGTAAATATTGGGTTATTATACTAACGCATGTGCATTGTTTAATTTATTATATTATAACCAGGAAACCACATGAAAAAGTCTAAAATAGCAATGTGTGTAATCTCCTTTTTGTAGACATTTCCGCAAACTGTTTTTACAAAACCTCAATTGTTTTACATTATAATTCAAAGTGATTGAGTATTTGTAATTCTACAATTATCGTCGGTATGTTGGGGTTTTGTATACAAAATTTGTTGCTACACTGTGAGTAGTAACATGACCACAAGTCGGGTTGACAATGTCGTGGGTGGTAATTAAGGTAGAATGGTAAACAAATGTAATTGCTGGATTGCCCTCAATACTATACAACGATAAAATATGTTTTGATTAAATTGGGATTCACTCACCAGTATTTTCCACTGAAAAATGTTTCTAAAACGCGTTTCAGGTAACAAAATATGAAAGCCAAAATAGAAGCCAGCTGGAGAGCACTGAAAGCTTGAAAATGTGGCTATAAAAGTTACCTAAATAAAGAAAGATGTTTTATTCAATAAATTAGGGTTTATCCCTATAAACATGTTTGTAAAAGAAACTTGGGAATTTCCCATATGTTTACTATTATGAAAATGTGGTATTTTACTATGATAAAATATTTCATAACTACGGTCCTGATGTAAATTCCGCTGCCAAATAATGATAAACACCGAAACCACCATCTCTGAGTAGGCCGCGGCCGCCCGCCTCCCGAGGCAGGGTTCGGGGGTTGTGACATGTGTTCGTGCGGTGGTTCAAACCACATCACCTTCACCATTGCACTTCTCTCTCTCTCTCTCTAACTCTGTCTCTATCTCTGTCTTTGTCTCTCTCTAGGGTTTGGTGTTGTGTGAATATGAAAAGAAAAGGAAGAAAACCAGATAGATGATAGATAAATGAAAAGGATGGAAAAATCATGCATCAACAATTTGTACCTACAACATCACAAAGCACAAAGCACAAAATGAGATTTGATGATCTTTGTGCAGCTAAAGCTCCAAAATTTCTGCATATAAAGTTTTTGTTTAGCAAAAGCTGCAACAATTATTAAAACGATTTACTTTTGAAGAAACTAAGAAACCTTGATAAAAGAATTTAGGCAAATAATAAAACATAAAATTTTTGTGATTAAAGTGAAGTGAAAACTTAAAAAGTTCTCACGTAGGTAGTTTTAATTCTGAGTTAATTGCCTAAATTATCCCTGAGGTTTGGGCAGGTTTGTCATTTTCGTCCAAAATGACACTTTTGTACCAAATTGCCCCCAACGTTTGTAATTTTTTGCCATTTTCATCCAAACCACTAAATTAGTTTATTTTTTTCTGTTAGGTTGAGGATATTTGGATGAAACTGACAAATATAAAACCACAAGGACGATTTTGGCAATTTACTCAAACTCTTTTAAATTTCTTTTATTTAATTAATTTTGTTACATGTATAATAAAAAAGAATATACATGCAATTTTTATATGAAAAAAATAATAGCTTTGTCACATAATTTTTATAAATTTTCATCCAACCACTAACTAAGTTAGTTTTTTTCTATTAAGGCGAAGGATGTTTATAAACTAAAACAGAAATTAATTTCTATTTTTTTATATAGATCAGTTTTATAAAAATAAAATCTACTTAAACCTCTAAATTTGATAAAACTAAAATGTTGGCGATCTTATTGAAAAATGTCAAATAAAAAAAATCTTATCATATGTACCAAGTTTGTAATTCATCTTCTACTCTTTTAAATTCGCTTCTAAGGAAAAACATAAGCCAGTGCCCCCCTCCTCTATCAAACAACGTATCGTTACCAAACCTTAAAATTACCCACCAAATTGTAATTATAATGCTATGAATCAAAAGTTTCTTTACTCAAACCACTCAGAATAAGTATTAGTTAGTTACCCTCATAATCTTAGTTAAATAAATATTTTATTTCTACCAACATATTTCTTAGGTGCTCAACATATTTTAAAAAATATGTAACGTTTTACAATTTTTTTCTATCTCTACAACTGATAAATACTAAAAGTTGTAATCAATTGTTATGTGTTGCACACCAATGACGTTTTCTCTTTTTAAAACTGATTTATATAAAGAAGCTGTAAATTAATTTTTGTCTTAATTTATAAAATTTAAAAAATCCTTCACCTTAACAGAAAAAATAAACTGAGTTAGTGATTTAGATGAAAATTTATAAAAATTATGTGACAAAGCTATTAATTTAAAAAAAAAACTCCATGTATATTCTTTTTTATTATATATGTAATAAAAATAATTAAATAAAAGAAATAAAAAAGGGTTTGAGTAAATTGCCAAAATCATCTCTGTGGTTTTATATTTGCCAGTTTCATCCAAATATCCTCAACTTAAGAGAAAAAATAAACTAAGTTAGTGGTTTGGATGAAAATAGCAAAACATTACAAACGTTGGGGGCAATTTGGTACAAAAGTGTCATTTTGGACGAAAATGACAAACGTGTCCAAACCTCAGGGACCATTTTGGCAATTAACTCTTTAATTCTATATAACTTAAAACATTTAGAGCAAAAAACTCTCATCTACTGAGCAAACTTCAAATAGGTGCAAGACAAAAGTTTCACGGTGTGGTTTAATTTCCTAGGTATTTTACACAAAAAGGTTGAATGATAATGATATGTACAAGTTGGAAAATCAAAGTTTGTATTAAGGAGTAATATGATCCCTCGGTTAAGCTAAAATGTATTGTTGACCAAAGTGATGCATAAACTATAAACTAAAAAGAAATTTATTTAACTAAATGGAAATTAAACATACCAAATTGAAGCAGACGAACATAAAACCTATCAGCTAAATCTGTACAAATAAGAAACCAAAATAAACACGACACACAGATTCCAAATAAACGGAAATGAGCGATTACTCATCGAAGAAGAAAGACAAACGTAGAACGTTTGCAAACTGCCGGAACCCTAGTTAAAACACAAACACTTGAAACCAAAGAACAACAAATGGACATCCATCTAACCTGAAAAACATAAATTACACCCGGCTATGACCGATCACCATTGTCAATAACCGCCGACGGACGAATAAGCCACCGGATCACAAAAATTAAAAATACGCTTAATATACTCAATAATGATATAGATCTCAACCTTTGAGTAAACAATAAACACTTATAAGCAACAAATTAACAAATCCCATACCTAGGTGAACGTTGGAGGTGCTTCGGTAAACGGCTAGGAACTCCGATGGTGTTCGTGTGGTGGCAGGGAACTCTAGTGGTGTTCGTGCGGTGACAGGGAACTCCGGTGGTGGTGTTCGGCAACGACAAGTGTTCGTGCGGTGGTTCAAACCACATCACCTTCACCATCGCACTTCTCTCTCTCTATCTCTCTCTCTCTCTCTCTAACTTTGTCTCTCTCTAGAGTTTGGTGTTGTGTGAATATGAAAAGAAAAGGAAGAAAACCAGGTAGATGATAGATAAATGAAAAGGATGGCAAAATCATGCATCAACAATTTGTCCCTACAACATCACAAACCACAAACCACAAAATAAGCACAAAGTACAACCTCTTATGCTCAGAAATGTTGAAAATTAGAGTATTATATAATTGATACAGATGTCGTTCGCAAAGATATAGATAAGAATTGACATAGATGTCGTTCGCAAAGATATAACATCCTAACAAAGAAAGGAAGTCATCACAGTATACCAATTTTACGTCATTTTTTTCCATTTTGATGTTGAATTATTAAAGTCTTAATTTTGTAACGATCTACATTTTGTGAGTTAACACTTCGCAACATACATGCGTGGTTTAACGATTTAGGTCTACTTTTTGTTCGATTTAACGTTTTCGTCGGAACGCGCGGTGTGACAACTGGCAAATAACTGGTAATTCCGTACAATCTAATCACTATTTATATTTCTTAATCTCATGCATTTAGCGTAATTTTATTACGTAACTGTGTCGTATACTGAATAACAGCCTTAGGACAAGAAAACAAAGCTAAAACATATGTTAGTTTTCGTCGTATGGCGAAACCAAACAAACAATGTCCTAGAGGTGTTGGTAGAAAGTGCTGCGTACACTATTCACGGTTACACTATTCATGCCAGCAAACCGTGAAAGCAGACCGAAACACTGAAAAACGACACTCGGATAACATAATTGAGTCCATTTATATAAGAAAACATTATTGTGAAAACATGTCTTGCCAAGAAACAAGACTTTCCGGTATAACGTCCTACTCTCAAAAATGTCCGTTTCGGCTTAAGATATGGTATTTTTAATGCGTCCGAACTTATAAAAAAGCATTTCCGGGACTTCGGAATAATGTCAATTGATGAAAAACATACTAAAACAATAAGATGATACCAACGGAAGATACATAATCACAAGTTTCCGGCGTTACGTGGCTATGCGCTAAACTAGTCCGTTAGCGGTTTGACGAACTAGTAGGCGACATTTTTGGTCATGAAGCAAGCAAACGAAGAGTCTAGCGAACTAGTTAAGCTAAATTTGGAACTCGGAATCACTTCATACAACTTTCGGATGCAAGAAAACAACTTGCGGAAAATGCTTATCGGTACGACATAAAAACATCGTAGGTGAACCGGCGCTTAACCGGGAACCGTTTAAACTAGTTAAACACTATTTTAACTAGTCTAGTGAACTAGTTAATGATAATTTTAGTCCTAATCCCTAATTACCCCACTAGTGATGTACTTAAACCCCTAATCACCCTACACCTCTTAATTACCAAAATATCTTATAAATTGTAACTTTTATAAAAAAAATAATAATAATAATAATAAAACATCATACCCCCCCCCCCCCCTTACCTACGGTTTTGGTGGGCCACCCCATGGCCTCACCAACTTGATGTATGAAGAGATAAAAGAGTATGGTGATTGTGGACTTTAGAGACTTGTAATGATTCATATCTTACTAACTAGATGTTATCCCATAACTACCATCATACTCATCATACTTATCATCTTTGAAACACACCTTCAAGCTTCATTTAACACTCCATTTTTACACTAAATTAAACCCTACAAAACTATAAACACATGGCTTATACATGAAGAATCACTAGGAGCTTTCTTTGGAGCTTATCTTTCTTCTAATCTTCTCATTTAGCTTGTGCATTTTGTGAGTCTTCTAAACACAATTTTTTATGCTTCTTATTACTAGTTAATCATAGAAGTACAAGTTGATTATCTTGAAGTTAAAGTTAAACATAATAAAAAACCCTAAACATAAAGCTAATAAACACTAAATATGAATATATTATGTGTTGATTTATGTTGTTTAGTGTTAATATGTTCATGTGACCGTGTTGATTATGTTATTTTTGTTAATATTAGTGAGTTAAAATTTATATTTATGATGATCATGTTGTTAATATCATGTAGTATTTTATATTTGTGTTCATCTTACCATGATGAACATAAATATATGATTTAAACATGAATATGTTTAAATCTTGTAAGATCATCATACTCACTTCCATGAACTAACTATGTATTTAAAAAGAGGTTTAAAACTTAATCTTGGGAAGTTAGTGAACCTTGTTTTTACAAGACAAATTAAACAACTTGTTTATTATGAAAAATTACCTTAAAAAGTCTCACTTTTTAAGTATAAAAAGTGTAAAGTTCATGAAATGTGGAGATTATGTTAACATATAAACATGTATACAAAGTTGATACAATGAAACTTGATTTGGAAAATTGATTGTGATTATGATTTAAACGCGTTTTTGTAACGTGGGAAACGTCATAGTTTAGGGGAAACTATGGCGAATTTTTCTAAAAATCTAATCCCTATTAAAGATGGGATTAAAGGGTGATTAACAAGGTTAAACGCGATTAGTGGTCTTAAATGTCATTATGGAAACTTTGATGATAATATTTAAGGTTTAAATATTCAAGAAGTTCTTATGAACTTAAACTTATATTTTTACAAAAATAAATGGGTAAAAATATAAGAATGTGTAAATATAATTTTTGGTAAGAAAAATTATATATTTTTGAAAACTTTCTAAGTGCTTACAATGTGTGCTACATATGTGTATGTATTAGATACCTATTGGGTGATCAAAATAAATACACGTACATGTTCCTACATGGTCCAAGAAATGCTAGTAAAATCGGACAATTAAATAAAATGGCCGAAATGGAAATACATAACACTTGATGATGACAAATTGGGCGTATCGACACTACGAACAAGTACTACAAAATCGAGTCTAAAATAACATATTTTAGTCATTAAAACAAGCACATATATATTGAATCCGGAAAGTCGAAAACTATACAAATTACCAAGTAATTTTTCATAAGAAAAATGAACTTATTTAAAACTTACTACTTGGTAACTTTTTGGTAAAAATTGCAAGATTATATTAACGGACTCATGAAGTTAGAATATGGGCCAAGGCCCAATAACAAGAAAACTAGGGCTAGGCCCAATAACAAGAACCCAATTACATAAGTTCGAAGCCGTTCGCATATAATTCAATACACATAGAACACATGAATACACATAACAATCGAGTGAGTGAGCTATCAACGCTCTAAAAGACAAAGTTGTTTTAAAGATGACAAGCGAAAACATAATAAAGAATTCAAGATGAACAACTAGTACGAGGTCCGAAAGACCTAGTGTCTAACGAGATTAGTACACATGTAGGTTATTGACACGTACGGACGCTCACTTCGATATCATATTTCACGGAACGCAAACTTGTGAGTTCATGTCCCTCCTTTCACTGTTTTCAATGTTTTGTTTTCAAAAACATCGAGGGGAAATACATGCTAAAACTATTGGTATGTTAGTTACGGAGTAGATGGCATGATCAATGTGCATAAGTAGGGAAACTACATTAGTAACCATTAATCACTTAGTGACCAAGGTGCAAAAGGTGTAGATCTATTGGGCTTGAGGCACGCCCCACTCCTGGTTGGTATACCCTGGAGTGCTTTTGTGATCCCAATGATGACAAAGTGTTCTCGGTTTGGTTATTTTGCTTATGGTACATTATGTCAGGGGGCTCGCTACCCACTGATAGATCCTTAACAGACTCCAGGAATGAATCAGAACATACCATGATTACAAGATAACAATTACGAGATTTCATATGATAACAAATACTGCATGAACTCGCTCAACTTTTGTTGACTTTTTAAAACTACATGTATTTCAGGAAACAGGTCTTGAGCCGGTGATTCACTATGGGATTCGGGAAAAACAAATGACAACGATTGCCACTTTTGAAGGGTTTGTCTTCTATATCCCAACTTCGTATGGGTATATAGAAAACAAAACCTTACTAAGTTTTATGTTAAAACTATCTTTTGGTGATGTGTAAAACAAACTGATAACTATGTTATGTCTAATGTTGTGAACATGTTTGGTACTTGAAACTACTTTTGGGAAAATATATAAATATTCGTTGAAATTTATATAACTATGGCATCGTTGTTGGTTCATGTTGTTAAATACATTTGGATGCAATGATTATCTTTCTTACGTCACACACAATACGCTTCCGCTACGAGCAGGGTGTGACATATTGGTATCAGAGCTCTGATTGTAGTGAACCGGGGAAAAACTTTTATTAAAGTTTGGTCTACAATCACCGAAGGGCTCTCACATGAAAACAAAGTCGATAACATTACAAAAGTGATTTCGAAAGTATGACAAAAATGACAAAAGTTTTTCATTGTGTCACTATAACCTGAGGATCTATCACGCGGGCTCAATCACTAGTAACGAATATGGATCAATACATGGATAGTCGATAAGGAATAGACTTGAAAACACTAAGGCTTACATGTAAAACATGAGAACAAAATATTGCATGAGATATATAGTGATTGCATGGAATGTATCATGAGTAGTAATACATATTTTTTTTTCTCTAACAAACATACATGCATATTGTACGGTTTATTTGCCAGGATCGATGTCTTTATCTTCTTCTTCGGACCTTTCAGAGGTGGATCCGATGCTAGTAGTGTCGGATGACGAGTATGGGCCAGACATCATTATCATATCGTCGGACGACGAGTCCGGGCATGATGTATCCTCAGACGATGACTACATGTTGGATGATTTCCAACCTTTTGCTCTTGCAGCTTTCGGGGAGGATCCCGTCCCACCTGAGGACGACGTGCTGGCTATGCTGCAACTCCTTCATGGTATTATTATCTACGGCCACCCGGAGGGTGAGCATATGATTGTGCATCTGGCTGAGCCACTAGCTGCTGTTCCATTTATTGATCTTGAGGACGATGATGTCATCCCAATAGTACCTGTTGAGCACCTTGACGATGAGATAGGTGACGGAGAGATCCATGATGTTGTTATACTCGAGTTACCCTCTCCGGTCGTGTCTGTTGTTGATATTTCATCTACCGCGTCTAGTATTGCTCCCTCTACTCACACCCCTGCATCATCCCCTGATACCGTACTACCCACCCAGACTACTGTACCACCTACCCTCACTACTGACCCCATGCACCTACCAGGATTTCCACACCCCATGTATCCCCCACCTCATTACCAGCCTGGACCGTCATCATATCAGCCGTTATCTAGTACACCCCAGGACCCCTATGCTGCGGGACCATCTCAGCCCGCCAGACTTGCCTCCGACTATACTAGACTATATGCCGGGATACCCCCACCGGGCATGGACCCATCGGACCCTTATCATCCTTCTCACTTTCCTCCGACTACCATGGTGGATAGGATGATATCCTATGACATCCAGTTTACCATACTCTTCCATAGGGTTCGAGAGCTTGATGCCCAGTTAGCCGCGGTCCTTGCCGCTATCGCACCACCACCTGCATCACCACAGCCACCATTGCCAGCGTCACCACCACCACTACCACAGTCACCACCCCCGCCATCTCCACACTAGTAGTCTGCCGGTTGTATGTTGGTCTTATGTTAGTCGTATGTATATAGCTATCTTTTGGGGAGACTATCACTTTTGTGAAGACCAAGGCTTATGAAGATCAAGACTTTTGAAGACAACTGGAAGACATGAAGATGCAATGTAGTAGAAAATCTTACTTTTGTATTATAACTTGTACTGACTAGGGATATGTATCCCTAAGTCCCTTTTGATCTTCATGAACAAATGTAACAAGTTGTCGTTATGTATAAAAGTATGTTTTCTGTATTTCACATTGTATTTCTTTTATGTTGTGGTTGATATTATGGTGATGTGATGATATTTTGGTTGATGTTATGTTGTGGCATGGTGTTTTCTACATGTTGAGTTATACGACCATTGTGATGACGTTGTGTTTATGCGTGCTTGTGATTGTGTGGCTATATCATGTATACGGGTGTATGCATTTCTTATCTATATAAACCCGATGGGTTTATATATATATATACTTAACAATATTTATTATTAAATACTTGTCTAATGGAGATCGATATTTTATCTAGAAGACAATGCCGCCTCGCCATAGAAAAACGAACGCTAACCCGCTGCCGACAACACAAGAGGAATTGAAC
The DNA here is from genome assembly GCA_030545235.1 of Helianthus tuberosus. Taxonomy (NCBI): domain Eukaryota; kingdom Viridiplantae; phylum Streptophyta; class Magnoliopsida; order Asterales; family Asteraceae; genus Helianthus; species Helianthus tuberosus. The sequence goes on along the minus strand of CM060418.1, from coordinate 94,252,697 downwards.
GCACGCATTTCCCAAGCAATTGCTCAATACGAAGCTAACTGCACTGAACAAAGCGGTGGAACAGGAGGTACTTCTGGAGGCAACCATCCGACTGGTAATGCTTAGTTAATCATTAATCTAAGCGATACTCTCATCCATCCTAATCGTGCTCTTGATATTCACTCTTGAATTTGTGTATATTATAATTTCAGGTTGCACGTATAAGCAGTTCTTAGACTGCAAACCTCTAAATTTTGATGGTACGGGAGGTGCTATTTCCTTCGTTCGCTGGACTGAGAAGACCGACTCAGTTATTCGAATGAGCAAGTGCCCTGCTGAACAAAGGGTTACTTGTGTCACCGGACTATACGTTGATGGGGCACTATCGTGGTGGAACCTCCAGGTCCAAACGAAAGGCGAAACTGCTGCGTATGGCCTGACCTGGGAGGAACTAAAAGAATTGATGAGGAAAAAGTATTGCTCAAGGTCAGAAATCCACAAGCTAGAAACGGAATTCTGGAATTTGAAAATGATTGGTGCGGATATCGCGGGTTACACGCAGTGATTTCACGATTTATCCCGTGTAGTCCCATACTTGGTGGATCCCGAATACAAGAGGATCGAGAGGTACATTTGGGGACTTTCCCCCCAAATACTAAGTCTGGTTACCGCTTCTAAGCCCACGGAGATCGGCGAAGCAATCGATTTGGCTGTAGCACTTACCGAGGAGGCACTACGTCAAGGGAAGTTTGATGAGTCTGGGTCGAACAAAAAGGAAACTGCTGTGGAAGCTTCGGGCTCCAATAAAAGAAAGTTTTCCCATTTTAAGAAAGGTTCGCGGGGAAGGAACAACCAGAATAACAATAACCGAGGGGAAACTGCGAAAGAAGTTAAAGATGTAAAGGCATATGTTACCACTACCACCAACAACCCCGACAAGAAGCCTTACTCGGGAACTGCACCAAAGTGCAATACATGCCCCTTCCACCACTACGGGGAGTTTCGTAGCACCGGGTGTGGCAAATGTAATAGGTTTGGGCACCGTACCGAAGCGTGCCGGGGTACGAATACCAGGGATCAAGGTTGTTTCAATTGTGGTGACAAAGGACACTTCAAGAAGGATTGCCCGAAAGAGATTCAAGCTCGGGGAAGAGCATTTGTGATAGGAGCCAAGGACGCTCGTCAGGACCCGAATGTGGTCACCGGTACGTTCCCTATCAATAATCACTTCGCATCTATCCTTTTCGATACGGGAGCAGATTATAGTTTTATTTCTAAGGAATTTAGAGATATACTTGGGGTAGAATCGAGCAAATTAAATATTCCATATTCGATTGAATTAGCTAATGGTGAATTAGTAGAATCAGGGGAAATCATAAAGAAATGTACCTTAGAGCTGGGTGAACGAAAGTTCGACATAGATCTCTTACCAGTTCCGTTAGGTAGTTTCGATGTCGTTATTGCTATGGATTGGTTATCCGATAACCGAGCCGAAGTCATATGTCATGAGAAGATCATACGCATCCCCCTACCCGATGGAGAACATTTGCTAGTACACGGGGAGAAACAAGACACGCCTTTACAAATTATTAGTTGCATGAAGGCTCAAAAATGTCTAAGGAAAGGATACATCGCCTTTCTTGCACATGTCATTAACAAGAAGGCCAAGGAGCGCAAGGTGGAAGACATCCCTGTGGTAAGGGAATATCCCGAAGTCTTCCCAGAAGACTTGCCGGGACTGCCACCACAACGACAAGTGGAATTTCATATCGATCTGGTGCCAGGAGCAGCACCGGTGGCAAAAGCTCCATATAGACTCGCGCCCTCGGAGATGCAGGAATTATCTACTCAGCTTCAGGAGTTGCTTGACAAGGGATTCATTAGACCGAGTTTCTCACCTTGGGGAGCTCCGGTGCTATTTGTCAAGAAGAAGGACGGAACCTTTCGAATGTGCATCGATTACAGAGAACTAAACAAGCTAACTATCAAAAATCGGTATCCTTTACCGAGGATTGATGACTTGTTCGATCAGTTACAAGGTTCCAACTTCTACTCCAAGATCGATCTAAGATCCGGATACCATCAGCTGAGGGTTCTGGAGGAAAGCATTCCTAAGACAGCGTTTAGGACTCGCTATGGGCATTATGAGTTCCTTGTTATGCCTTTCGGCTTAACGAACGCTCTCGCCGTATTCATGGACTTGATGAATCGGGTATGTAAACCATACCTGGACAAGTTCGTGATCGTATTCATTGATGACATTTTAATATACTCACGAACTGAGGTGGAACACAAACAACACTTGAGAACTATTCTGGAGTTTCTTAAGAAAGAACAATTGTACGCCAAGTTCTCAAAATGTGAATTTTGGATTCGTGAAGTACAATTTCTCGGTCACGTGGTGAACGAGAACGGAATACATGTTGATCCGGCTAAGATAGAGGCCATAAAGAGCTGGAACACTCCAAGGACCCCAACGGAAGTAAGACAATTTCTGGGTTTAGCGGGGTACTATCGAAGATTCATAGAGAATTTTTCTAAAATTGCTCAACCGCTAACCTCGCTCACTCAAAAGGATAGAAAGTTCGATTGGGGTGAAAAACAGGAAATGGCATTCCAAACGCTCAAAGATAAACTATGCCAAGCGCCAATCTTATCACTCCCTGACGGCACCGATGACTTCGTGGTGTACTGTGATGCATTGCGTCAAGGCTTAGGTTGCGTGTTAATGCAACGTGAAAAAGTCACCGCGTACGCGTCGCGACAGTTAAAAGTTCATGAAAGGAACTATACCACTCATGACCTGGAATTAGGTGCAGTGGTATTCGCTTTAAAGATTTGGCGTCACTATCTCTATGGTACTAAGTGTACCATATTCACTGATCATAGAAGTCTTCAACACATATTCAATCAAAAAGAATTAAACATGCGCCAGCGGCGATGGGTAGAATTGTTGAACGACTATGACTGCGAAATCAGTTATCATCCGGGGAAAGCAAACGTTGTAGCGGATGCTTTGAGCCGGAAGGAACGAGTTAGAACATTACGAGTACGGGCTTTAGAGTTGACAATCCAGACAAACTTCACTACCCGAGTACACGACGCACAACGGGAAGCCCTAAAACCAGGAAATATACGAGCAGAATACTTGCGAGGAGCAAGGAAACACATGGAAACAAATGAGGATGGCACTTTATATTTCGGAGGAAAGATCTGGATTCCCTATTTTGGTGGCTTACGAGACTTAGTGTTGGATGAAGCACACAAGTCCAGATATTCAATACACCCAGGATCTGATAAGATGTATCAGGATCTGAGAGAATATTATTGGTGGCCTAAACTCAAGAAAGATATTGGGATCTATGTTGGGAATTGCCTAACTTGTGCAAAGGTCAAGGCCGAATATCAAAAGCCATCTGGGTTATTACAATAACCCGTGATTCCTGTTTGGAAATAGGAGCAGATATCAATGGATTTCGTTACAGGACTCCCACGGACCTCTCGAGGTCATGACATGATATGGGTTATCGTTGATCGATTAACCAAGTCGGCTCACTTCCTACCTATTCGTGAAAAAGACAATACCGCGAAGTTAGCCGAAATCTACCTCAACGAGATTGTGGCACGTCAAGGAGTGCCTACTTCGATAATCTCGGATCGTGATGGTCGCTTTGTATCAAGAATATGGCAATCATTTCAAGAATCGCTTGGATCTCATCTAGATCTGAGCACCGCATTTCATCCGCAAACCGATGGGCAAAGCGAGCGAACCATCCAAACGATGGAAGACATGCTTTGCGCCTGTGTGATGGATTTGGGCGGAAATTGGGATAATCATTTATCGCTGGTAGAATTCTCATATAATAACAGTTATCACACAAGCATTAAAGCCGCCCCATTCGAAGCACTATACGGACGGAAGTGCCGATCACCGCTGTGTTGGGCGGAAGTCAGAGACAAACAACTCGTTGGCCCTGAACTAGTCCAAGAGACTACCGACAAGATAGCAAAAATACGAGACCGTATCAAAGCGGCTCGTGACAGACAAAAGAGGTACGCGGACGAAAAACGTAAACCATTCTCCTTCGAGGTCGGAGACAAAGCCTTACTGAAAGTCTCACCTTGGAAAGGTGTAGCTAGATTCGGGAAGCGCGGGAAGCTAAACCCGAGATACATTGGGCCATTTGAAATTTTAGAAAAGATCGGTACCGTCGCGTACAAGTTGAAGCTGCCAGGAGAACTCAGTAACGTATATGACACATTTCATGTGTCGAACCTCAGGAAAAGTCCGACAGTTGATACAATTATCATTCCAACGGATGAAATTCATGTAGACGACACGCTCCAGTTTACCGAAGAACCCGTAGAGGTTATGGACCGGAAGGTCCACAAGACAAGGAGAAGTAATATCGAACTAATCAAGGTCCGCAGGAATTCACGTCATGGACCCGAGTACACTTGGGAACGTGAAGATCAGATTAAGGCAAAGTATCCCCATCTGTTTAAGAAGACCCCTGCAAAGGGTGGCTCAACTTGAATTTCGGGACGAAATTCTTTTTAATAGGGGGAGAATGTGACAACTGGCAAATAACTGGTAATTCCGTACAATCTAATCACTATTTATATTTCTTAATCTCATGCATTTAGCGTAATTTTATTACATAACTGTGTCGTATACTGAATAACAGCCTTAGGACAAGAAAACAAAGCTAAAACATATGTTAGTTTTCGTCGTATGGCGAAACCAAACAAACAATGTCCTAGAGGTGTTGGTAGAAAGTGCTGCGTACACTATTCACGGTTACACTATTCATGCCAGCAAACCGTGAAAGCAGACCGAAACACTGAAAAACGACACTCGGATAACATAACTGAGTCCATTTATATAAGAAAACATTATTGTGAAAACATGTCTTGCCAAGAAACAAGACTTTCCGGTATAACGTCCTACTCTCAAAAATGTCCGTTTCGGCTTAAGATATGGTATTTTTAATGCGTCCGAACTTATAACAAAGCATTTCCGGGACTTCGGAATAATGTCAATTGATGAAAAACATACTAAAACAATAAGATGATACCAACGGAAGATACATAATCACAAGTTTCCGGCGTTACGTGGCTATGCGCTAAACTAGTCCGTTAGCGGTTCGACGAACTAGTAGGCTACATTTTTGGTCATGAAGCAAGCAAACGAAGAGTCTAGCGAACTAGTTAAGCTAAATTTGGAACTCGAAATCACTTCATACAACTTTCGGATGCAAGAAAACAACTTGCGGAAAATCCTTATCGGTACGACATAAAAACATCGTAGGTGAACCGGCGCTTAACCGGGAACCGTTTAGACTAGTTAAACACTATTTTAACTAGTCTAGTGAACTAGTTAATGATAATTTTAGTCCTAATCCCTAATTACCCCACTAGTGATGTACTTAAACCCCTAATCACCCTACACCTCTTAATTACCAAAATATCTTATAAATTGTAACTTTTATAAAAAATAATAATAATAATAATAAAACATCATACCCCCCCCTTACCTACGGTTTTGGTGGGCCACCCCATGGCCTCACCAACTTGATGTATGAAGAGATAAAAGAGTATGGTGATTGTGGACTTTAGAGACTTGTAATGATTCATATCTTACTAACTAGATGTTATCCCATAACTACCATCATACTCATCATACTTATCATCTTTGAAACACACCTTCAAGCTTCATTTAACACTCCATTTTTACACTAAATTAAACCCTACAAGACTATAAACACATGGCTTATACATGAAGAATCACTAGGAGCTTTCTTTGGAGCTTATCTTTCTTCTAATCTTCTCATTTAGCTTGTGCATTTTGTGAGTCTTCTAAACACATTTTTTTATGCTTCTTATTACTAGTTAATCATAGAAGTACAAGTTGATTATCTTGAAGTTAAAGTTAAACATAATCAAAAACCCTAAACATAAAGCTAATAAACACTAAATATGAATATATTATGTGTTGATTTATGTTGTTTAGTGTTAATATGTTCATGTGACCGTGTTGATTATGTTATTTTTGTTAATATTAGTGAGTTAAAATTTATATTTATGATGATCATGTTGTTAATATCATGTAGTATTTTATATTTGTGTTCATCTTACCATGATGAACATAAATATATGATTTAAACATGAATATGTTTAAATCTTGTAAGATCATCATACTCACTTCCATGAACTAACCATGTATTTAAAAAGAGGTTTAAAACTTAATCTTGGGAAGTTAGTGAACCTTGTTTTTACAAGATAAATTAAACAACTTGTTTATTATGAAAAATTACCTTAAAAAGTCTCACTTTTTAAGTATAAAAAATGTAAAGTTCATGAAATGTGGAGATTATGTTAACATATAAACATGTATACAAAGTTGATACAATGAAACTTGATTTGGAAAATTGATTGTGATTATGATTTAAACGCGTTTTTGTAACGTGGGAAACGTCATAGTTTAGGGGAAACTATGGCGAATTTTTCTAAAAATCTAATCCCGATTAAAGATGGGATTAAAGGGTGATTAACAAGGTTAAACGCGATTAGTGGTCTTAAATGTCATTATGGAAACTTTGATGAGAATATTTAAGGTTTAAATATTTAAGAAGTTCTTATGAACTTAAACTTATATTTTTACAAAAATAAATGGGTAAAAATATAACAATGTGTAAATATAATTTTTGGTAAGAAAAATTATATATTTTTGAAAACTTTCTAAGTGCTTGCAATGTGTGCTACATATGTGTATGTATTAGATACCTATTGGGTGATCAAAATAAATACACGTACATGTTCCTACATGGTCCAAGAAATGCTAGTAAAATCGGACAATTAAATAAAATGGCCGAAATGGAAATACATAACACTTGATGATGACAAATTGGGCGTATCGACACTACGAACAAGTACTACAAAATCGAGTCTAAAATAACATATTTTAGCCATTAAAACAAGCACATATATATTGAATCCGGAAAGTCGAAAACTATACAAATTACCAAGTAATTTTTCCTAAGAAAAATGAACTTATTTAAAACTTACTACTTGGTAACTTTTTGGTAAAAATTGCAAGATTATATTAACGGACTCATGAAGTTAGAATATGGGCCAAGGCCCAATAACAAGAAAACTAGGGCTAGGCCCAATAACAAGAACCCAATTACATAAGTTCGAAGCCGTTCGCATATAATCCAATACACATAGAACACATGAATACACATAACAATCGAGTGAGTGAGCTATCAACGCTCTAAAAGACAAAGTTGTTTTAAAGATGACAAGCGAAAACATAATAAAGAATTCAAGATGAACAACTTGTACGAGGTCCGAAAGACCTAGTGTCTAACGAGATTAGTACACATGTAGGTTATTGACACGTACGGACGCTCACTTCGATATCATATTTCACGGAATGCAAACTTGTGAGTTCATGTCCCTCCTTTCACTATTTTCAATGTTTTGTTTTCAAAAACATCGAGGGGAAATACATGCTAAAACTATTGGTATGTTAGTTACGGAGTAGATGGCATGATCAATGTGCATAAGTAGGGAAACTACATTAGTAACCATTAATCACTTAGTGACCAAGGTGCAAAAGGTGTAGATCTATTGGGCCTGAGGCACGCCCCACTCCTGGTTGGTATACCCTGGAGTGCTTTTGTGATCCCAATGATGACAAAGTGTTCTCGGTTTGGTTATTTTGCTTATGGTACATTATGTCAGGGGGCTCGCTACCCACTGATAGATCCTTAACAGACTCCAGGAATGAATCAGAACATACCATGATTACAAGATAACAATTACGAGATTTCATATGATAACAAATACTGCATGAACTCGCTTAACTTTTGTTGACTTTTTAAAACTACATGTATTTCAGGAAACAGGTCTTGAGCCGGTGATTCACTATGGGATTCGGGAAAAACAAATGACAATGATTGCCACTTTTGAAGGGTTTGTCTTCTATATCCCAACTTCGTATGGGTATATAGAAAACAAAACCTTACTAAGTTTTATGTTAAAACTATCTTTTGGTGATGTGTAAAACAAACTGATAACTATGTTATGTCTAATGTTGTGAACATGTTTGGTACTTGAAACTACTTTTGGGAAAATATGTAAATATTCGTTGAAATTTATATAACTATGGCATCATTGTTGGTTCATGTTGTTAAATACATTTGGATGCAATGATTACCTTTCTTACGTCACACACAATACGCTTCCGCTACGAGCAGGGTGTGACACGCGGGTCCTTAAATCTCGTGTTTATTAAAACAAAACTTTTGAGCAACAAAAAATTTATTATTAATTTTTAAAATTTTTGTTTAACCCGTATACTATCTATCTATACTTTCTATAAAAGGAGAAATCCCAGTGACATAAGAAAAGCTGATGTGTCAGCAGGAGAGGCTGTCCAACAAGGCTTTTCTTATGTCATTATTACATCATAAAGTCTAATATATAAATCACTTTAAAATTCAAAGGTGGCCCACGTTCATATTCCAAAGGCCTGCCATCAAACCACTGCCTATCTCCAAAATTCAAACCTATGTTACAAATTCAAACCACTGCCTTAAACCTCTGACGATTCAAAATTCAAAATTCAAAACCTCAAATCCAGTTCCCTCAACATTTTATAATCAAACATATGTTCCCAATTCAAAATTCTACCTCCACATTCAAAATTCAAAATTCAAACCATATATTCTAATTCTAATCCTATAAATAAGACATAGGTTTGAAGGCTCCACATTCAAATCTCTTTCGCTCATATCTGCGAGCATGTCTCTCTCTCTCTCTCTCTCAAATGCATCTTTCTCGTGATTCAGCCGCTAATCTCCTATTACACTTCTTTGTTCGAATTTTGATGATTCTGTTTACATGTTATCGTTCCAGTATCATTGTTCCAACATCGTCGTTTCAATGAAGCTTCCCATCACACAGCAACCTTTCAATATCAATTTTGCAGTATAATTGTTGCAACATCGAGAAAAGTTGCATGTGCTACCTTCTTTGATGGGAGAGTTGCATTGTTCGATTTTCGTTGAATCGAAAGTAAGATGTGCTACAACAGTTGAGAGGAGACGTTTGCATTGAAGGTTTGTTTCTTATTTTGATTAACTGTTGATGATGTTGAGAGTTTTTATTGACACTGACATTTTAGAATATGTTAAGATGCATGTTGATATTATTTAATGAAATATTTATAAAGTACAGATTTCAAGCTAGAGTTAACACTTACTAGGATTTCATAGAGTCTGGCCTTTCTCCATGTGATTTCATGCTCTCTTTTGAATTTCAGGTCAGTTAGCATGTTGCAGGTTTTCTGATCCTGTTTTAGAAGTTGTGTCAGAAACTCTTCGGCATTCTTCTGGAACTCTGATGGAGAAGAGTGGAGGACTTCATCGAGCAATGCTATGTTGTTCCAGGTTTTGTTGTAATTAGTGTCATTGATTATGTCGACTTTTCTGTTTAGTTCTTCGTCTGTTCTTTGTTCTTTGTAGGACAATTTGTTGATGTTTTGAATCAAAAGTAATCATCGGTCTTTTATAGAGTTTAAAAATGCGTCTACATGGTAAATGAAAAGGTTAATTGTAATTGTGATAATCTGCTTTTGTTCTTTGAACTACGAAATTTTGTCCCTTTGGTTTCTTGGTATTTAATTTTACAGTTTTCCCATAAAAGTTAGGGTTTGAAAAGGTTTTTGCATTAAAAGACTGCTGTTTTGAAATATACATTAATATGTTTATATTAAATCTACACGTTTTCACAATTACAAATTTCAGTATATAAACTCATAGTCACTTCACTTGTTTTTCAGAAAATCTTCCTACGAAGATATCATACTTTCAGGAAAGTCGAGTAATATAGTTTATTCAAATGGCGCCATTCACAAATGCAAAATCAGATGATTTAAAGCAGCGTTTTGTCAGGCAAATCGAGGAACATGTGTATGAAGATAGGGCTACTCTTCAAGAGCTGAAGAGATTTTTTGATGGATTGCAAGTTGGCCTGTTCACTAGAGAGCAGGTTTCCAGAGATCTTATGCGGATGCCTTCAACTTCCGTTCGTGAGCTTTGTGCTGTCAGTAATATAGAGTGCGGTCATAGAGACGTGGAGTTCATGGCGATGCTGAAGGACATACATTGAGAGGTTCAGCAATCGATGGAGTTGAAGCTAAAGTTTCTTAATTCTTGCTGTTATTGTTAGATTTGAACTTTAATGTTATTCAGTGTGTCATGTAATTATTGGACTTTTAATGTCATGAATAAATGAATAAATTTTTATTCTTATGAATCTATGTTGCGTTTTAGTTTTACTTATTTAGTGTTTGAGTTTGATTTAGATTATGTTGATGTTGAATTATGTCTGAACATCTGTTTGGTAAGTCAACAGAAGTTTAATAGTATCAAGGGTTGGTTTGATGGTGAACAAATAATGTTGATGTTGAATTGTGTCTGAACATCTGTTTGGTAAGTCAACAGGGGTTTAATAGTATCAAGGGTTGGTTTGATGGTGAACAGATTATGTTGATGTTGAATTGTGTTTGAACATCTGTTTGATAAGTCAACAGAGGTTTAATAGTATCAAGGGTTGGTTTGATGTTCCAGGTTTTGTTGTAATTAGTGTCATTGATTATGTCGACATTTCTTTTTAGTTCTTCATATGTTCTTGGTTTGATGGTGAACAGATAATGTTGATGTTGAATTGTGTCTGAACATCTGTTTGGTAAGACAACAGAGGTTTAATAGTATCAAGGGTTGGTTTGATGGTGAACAGATTATGTTGATGTTGAATTGTGTTTGAACATCTGTTTGGTAAGTCAACAGAGGTTTAATAGTATCAAGGGTTGGTTTGATGGTGAACAGATGAGTGCAAAGATAAATCAGATGTTCAGAATTTGATCATTGATAGTAGTTTTTTGAAGAATCTGTGCTCCTGCAAATTACAGAGAGTCAATATTTGGAGTTGTAAAAGGTCTGTTGTAGTTAAAGTTTGGTAAAAGAGAACATATGCCGACGATGAAACAACTGTGTATGCTAATGACTGTTTGATTTACCACTGTTGACTAAATGAATAAATTTTAATAGTATTAATCTTTGTTGCCGCATCTTCATTTTAACTATTTCAGTCATTCCTAAGTATTATTATATAATTTTGTTTATCAATAACAGTTTTTTGGAAGAATTTACCGTATATTTTGGTGTTGTAAAAGGTGATGTGTAGCTAAAGTCTGACAAAAGAGAGCATCTGCTGATAAATAAATGTCTGAAATGCAAAGGTCTGCTATCGGTCAACAGATGTTAACGAACAACAGATGATATTCAATCTTAAAATGCTTAACAGATGATTTGATACTAACAGTGGTTGGGCTAATGATGAATAAGTATTATTATATAAGGTCTGCTATAAGTATTATTATATAATTTTGTATGTCAATAATAGTTTTTTGGAAGAATTTACGGTATATTTTGTTGTTATAAAAGGTGTGTTGTAGCTAAAGTCTGACAAAAGAAAGCATCTGCTGTTATAAAAGGTGTGTTTTCAATCTTAAAATGTCTAACAGAGGATTTGATACTAATAGTGGTTGGGCTAATAGCAGATGTTAGACTTACGACTGCTGAGTTACACCGGTTGAAAATAACTGTTTTTGAAACTTATGCTTGCCTAAAAGTATATCCACTACTAAATGGTACCGTCTTTTGTCATAATTTCTATTTATCATAATGACTGTTGATTTACTATACTACGGACTGTCATCCATTATGACAACAGAAGTTCTGACGTGGACAGATGTTAGCTAAAAATAAAACAACTGCTGAAAGTTATTATTTGTTCTCATAACTTATGTTTATCTAACGACTGTTTGGCTCACACTGTTCCCAACGACCAACAGAGGTTTCCAAACACATTTTGTTAGACATCTTTTAGAGATCTTTAATTAAGTTTGTAAATAACAAATTCAATAAGGGGTGTATGTGTAAATATTTTTCATTTGTTGAAAATATGGGAAAACGAAAACAGAACCGTCATTTTTTCTTTAGCATCATTACACATCAAACATCTATCATCTGACTTCTTTCAAAAATCTTTTCTTCCCAGTCATTTTCTAGGGTTTCAACTTTCTTATTCTCCGTCTTCTACCCTTCAATCACTGGAGGTTTTATTGTTTTTTCTTCAGCAACTGGTATGTACATTCATATTGTAATGAACTTTATACTGTTTAATCGATTTTAATTCAAATCCTATCTTGCTACAAATACGATTTTAAACGTTTATTGCTATACATTCAAGAAGGGTTTAGTTAGTTGTTTTAACCATTTGTTGAGAACATATTAAAATAGTTATTATTTGCAGAAAAAATTTAACTCATACTCTGTTTCTATGATTAATTTCAGTAGATACTCTGTTAATACAAAAAGTTAATATTCATCTTCGAAGCCAAGTTTTTAATTTCAATCTTTTAACATCTTTACTGATTCAGGTTTTATCATGTATACTACATTTGTCATGTTTCTTGATAACCCAGAATCTTTGAAACTGGTATGACATGTTTTTATATACATAATTTATTTTTATTGAGATATATATTTAACAGTTGTTATGGTTTATATTTTCTTACACCACTTAAAAATTATATACAGGATGTACCTATAGCCTTTGCTAATCAAAAGTGGGGAGATTGTTGGCAAAAAAAAAAAATAAGTTGTGAATCTATCATGAGTCTGGTAAAAAATGGGTTGTGAGGGTCAGAACAGAAAATTCAACGCCAATAATAACTGACGGTTGGGACAGTGTTGTTAAAGATCTCAATTTGCCAAGGGATACTTTGTTGGTTTTTAGACCGTTAGGTGATTTTGGGCTTGAACTTTCATGTTTTGTTGATGGCATGTGTGGTGAATCTTATTTCACGTTTAATCGTTATGCAAGATTTGGTTTTACGGTATGACTATTGATCTTAACTTGAATCCTTTTGCATCTTAAACGTGTCAACACTTATTCTCATAAGTTACATACTTCACGTATAGTATTCCTTATTTTTAATTTTATGCAGGTAATCGAAGACTGCTTCATTAAACAATTTTACGTAAACAACCCACCAAGTGGCAAATTTCAAATCTATTATAAGGGTTCTTATTGGTGTAGGATCGATTTGACCGATCAAATGAGTCAATTTGAGTGAATACACACTATTTAAGTGGCGGAAACACCTAAACAGTTTAGAATCAGATAGAATGGAGTAGAAAACAGAAGAATGTAACTTTAATACTCGTTTCTCATTCACTAATCACTTGAAAATCCGGCAGAGTATCAGTACATGACAGAGCTGACCGTTTGAAATGAGAAACCAACATGCCTATTTATAGGCAAGACCTCTGTCCGTTTGAAACTGTCATGACCTGTTCAAACGGTCACGACCAGTTCAAACGGTCACGATTTTAATTCCTGTCCGTTTGAAAGTTACAAGTCACTTTCAAACGGTCACCCTTAAAAATAACATAAACATTACATTCCAGCCCCCTAAACTATACAAACTTGACAAATTATACCCCTAGACTTAAGACATAGGCTTTAGACATCTTTGCACTAACAAACTCCCCCTTGGATACAGTCGGAGTCTTCAGTCTTGGTCTTCATAGGGACTTGAATTTCTCTTCACGAGGCTTAGGTTTCTTCAGTAATGATTTCCTAATCTTCTCATTCTCTTTTGCAATTTTCAATCTTTCTGCTTCCTGCTCTCTCATAAACTTGCCTCTCAGCATACAATCTCGTTCTTCACTTTCTTTCTTTTCCTTTGCAGCTTTCAACTTTACTTTTTCTTCAAGTTTCCACCACTTTGAGTTCCATTTGTTATCAGCATTAATGCCCTTTTGAAAACAAATAGAAACTACTTTCTGAAATTGCATTGCCTGCTCTCTGTCTTCAGCTAGAAAACGAATCTTGTGTATGAACAGACATTCTATATCTTTTGCAGAGCAGTTCACTAACCACATCGGATCAAACACATGAATTTCTCTAACTTCACTTCCAGCCCGATAAGTAATAACTGCTTCAGTTGATATGCAGCTATACACCCAATCCATGAAGCCTTTATAGAAATCTTGTTCCATCTTTGGTACTGGTATAATCTTCATAGTTCTTGGCTTCATTATATTCAAGATTGTTTCTTCGTTACCAGTTTCAGGATTGATTCTTCTCTTCTTCTTTGGATAATGCGGTTTCCAATTCTTGAACTCTCTCAAAGCTTCAAACTTTAAAAAACCCCACATGATAGCATCATTTTTCCTGATTTTATAGTCCAAAGTTCTAACCTTCGCTAGCTCTTCCACATCCCACCAGGGTAAGGACATAACATCATACAAGTATTCAAAATACTGTACACCGCATTCTCTACGAATAGCATATGCATTAACCTGAGGAAGAAATCCCCAGCTAATGATATCTCCCATTGACACAGCTCTGTCTCTTTGATAAAACTTCAGTGGTCTCTTGAATTTTCTTTCATTAGAATGTCTAAACCATTTCTTTCTTTCTTCTTTCTGAGAATCTTTAGTAGTTCCATCAACATTCTTATCTTTCAGAATTTCATCAACTTTTCTCTTCAATTCATCTCTATTTTCTTCAGTGAAGAATTCCATCAGAGTAGGAAGACCAGATGTATCAACATTTTCAGTTTCTTCATCAGTGCAATCTTCGACTTCAACACGATCATATAAATCTGCATCTTCAACATACTTATACTTATATTCAACTTTTTGATTCACATCAAATGCATTTAACTCTTCTACAGCAATCAACACCACCTAGACAACCATCACCATTACATCTTTCACCACCTCATGAACAACAGTTTCTTACATCTCAAGAAATATTCATAACACCACCACGCACTCAAGTTCAACTAACTCCTGGTTCTTCTGGTCACAAAGGTCTTCCTACTCCTACAGATAATCTTGAAGATATTGGAGATTTTGGTTTTGCAAATGATGAACTGGTGAAAAGGTTAGAAAAGAAAATGGATAATGTTTTGAATGAAAGCAAAACAGTTGCAGCTGAAAGTAAGAAAGTTGCTGATCGTGAAAAAATTCTTGAAATGCGTGTAAAGAAGCTAGAATCTGAAAACAAGACACTACTGAAGAAAGTAGAAGCTGATGAAGCAGAGATTGATATTATGAAAGTTCAGATTTCTGAATTATTGGAAGAAAAGAAAAGCAGGGATAATCAGCTAAAGTACTATGAATTAAAGAACAAAGAGCTTAAAGATGTGAAAGCACAGAAAGAGCATGAGTTGTATATGTTTAATAGAGTGTTGGAAAGTATGCTTGGTAAGTCTGTTGAACAGAAATATGATGAGATTGCATGGGAGGAGGTCAGAGCTGAGAAACAGGCAGAGATTGATGCTCAGATGAAGGTTAAAGGTAAAGAGCTTGAAGGTTCTTCTGGAGAAAGGGCTATTGTATTAGTAAATGATCCTGAACCAGTGTATGAACAACCTATTCCGCTATCTTATGTTGCTGCTATAGTTGAAGAAGATGTTTTGCAAGAAGATGTTCATAATGTTGAAGAAGATGATGAAGAAGATGATGATGATGATGATGAAGATGATGATGATGATGATGATGATGATGAGAAAGTGTTTTCAGCAAGCAGTTCAAGTGATAATGACGATGATGATGATCAAGGTGCATCTGGTTTTATAATTTCTGAAAGGTCTAAAGAACAAACTGCAGATGATCTGATGAATGATGCAGAAAATGAAGAGACAGATGGAGCTGATGGAAAGGGGGAGTCTGTTGGTAACCAAAGTGTTGATAATGTCGAAAAGCTGATCTTGTGCATTGAACCTGAAATTGAAGATGGAGAGATCAGACATACTTACACGTTAGATGAAGTTTCAATTGTAGGATCGATTTGACCGATCAAATGAGTCAATTTGAGTGAATACACACTATTTAAGTGGCGGAAACACCTAAACAGTTTAGAATCAGATAGAATGGAGTAGAAAACAGAAGAATGTAACTTTAATACTTGTTTCTCATTCACTAATCACTTGAAAATCCGGCAGAGTAACAGTACATGACAGAGCTGACCGTTTGAAATGAGAAACCAACATGCCTATTTATAGGCAAGACCCCTGTCCGTTTGAAACTGTCATGACCTGTTCAAACGGTCACGACCAGTTCAAACGGTCACGATTTTAATTCCTGTCCGTTTGAAAGTTACAAGTCACTTTCAAACGGTCACCCTTAAAAATAACATAAACATTACATTTTAGCACCCTAAACTATACAAACTTGACAAATTATACCCCTAGACTTAAGACATAGGCTTTAGACATCTTTGCACTAACAATTGGAATGTTGAGGCGTCTAAGGTTGATACAAATTTTGTATTTGCTAGAGGATGGCCGGAAATGTGCAACGATGTTGGGATACTTGAGGATGATTTGCTTGTGTTTAGCAGAATTGATGATGTTGTTTTTGAGGTAGTAGTTTATAGAGATGAGACTGAGATTTGCTTTTCGAAGAAACCTGAATCTGACGATGATAGTGTACTTGAGACATCGAAGGCTGATTACGTTGAGAATGTATTCAAGGTACGTATGTATTTAGCATTAGCAGTAAAAGTTTTTAATTATTTTATCATTATATTAATTATTTCATTAATGTTGACCAGGACATCTATGAGGATGAAGAAGTTGTGTCTGTAGGTGAAGGAAGAACTGTTACTCAGGTACTTACTAAATTATTAAAATTATTTATTTTTAATTTAACACATATAAGAATTTAATGTTTTTACAACTATTAGTAATGTTGTTTACTGATGTTAAATTTATCCAATAATGTATTATTTAGAAGAAGTTACCAACCAATGCCAAATGCACGTCGAAGAGAAGCATGTCTTCACGATTAAATAAAACACAAGATGTAAGTTTACCATCTTAAAGATTGTTATATTACTATGGTTATTAAAGTTACTCTATGACAACAGGTTAAGAAGTAAGGTAAAGTTACTTCTGAGAGAAAGGAGACGATCAAGAATATGACTAAGGGAAATGCTGCCTTACCTGTCGACACAAGTGATCATATTGGATGTTCTTCATCTGCTCACAAAGTTAAGGTATCTATACTCGCCACTTAATTAGTATATCTTATATAAACTATTTTTTGTGTGTGCATATATTCAACATTTCTTTAATTCACATGTATATGTTTACTTTTTCATCAAGGGGAAGAGAGCCGCCAACGTTTAGAAAAAGCTTATCTGTAGAAATAAGATTACAAAGACTGCAAAAAAAATTCTGGACATCTTCTCGACCCTGAGTTTTTTCATTTTGATCACAAAGGAGACTATAGGCTGGTATACCATTTTTTATAACAAACTAATGATTTATGTTTATTTGTCTGACTATTGTTTTTTTCTACACAATACATGTAGCATCTTCCTGTTGAAGTTGCCAGACGAGCAGGTCTTTTTGTTGATCTTCATCCTTTGAAAGTTCAAAACATGGTTGGAGTTGTGGAGGTTTATGATGTTAAGTCGGAGTTAAATGAATTGAAGCCACGTTATGCGTTGGACGGTTGGCGAAAGTTTATGACTGAGAATAACTTGAGGTTTGGTGATATGTTGCATTTCACATACGTGTCTTCGCAACAGAAGATTGTATTAAATCAAGTTACCTCATTTTAACAACGACATTTAAGTATGTTCTGATATCAGATATTATAACTATGAATTTTTTGATGGTGATGTTGTATGTTTTTTTTTAATTATTAACTTGATGTTTTGTTGCTATGTATAGCTAACATGATAAACACTGTTATTAACACTTTATGTTTTATATATAGATGATATCATGCTTCTTTTTGCAAATAGTAACTGCAATTAGTAGAAACTTGGTTTATTATTCGCAAATGTGACATTCTTATGCATTTATGGGTTTATGAATTCAGAATAATGGATGGATATATATGACTGTATTTGGCATGATGATGTTGTGTTCCATGTTGTAAAAACCAGGGAATTGTCAGATAATAGATTGCTTTGCCCGATTAGATTATGTGTTAAATTATAGTTCTTTCAGTCATTGTTTCATTTTCTTGAAGTCAGATGATATTTTGTAAAGAAGTACAATAACAAATAGTGGTTTGAACATCTGTTTACGTTTTGGTCAATAGTTAATGGAAACCCATGTTAGGTTCAATAGTGTTTTGAAGAGGAAAACAGTGTGAGAAAACAATAGATCTGATTAAGTTAAACATCTGTTCAGACTTAAACAGATGTTTGGCCATAAACAGATGTTTCATGTTAAACATACGTTTTGCCTTAAACAGATGTTTGGCCATAAACAGATGTTTGGCCTTAAACCAAACATCTGTTTAAGGTCAACATCTGATTGACTTTTGGTCAACATCTGTTTGAATTTTGGTCAACATCTCATTTAGTATTCAACAGAACTTTGAATAACTCAACATCTATTTAATTCGTTGTTTCGTTTTCTTGAATTCTATGTAATTTTGTAAAGTAGTACAAAAACAAACATTTTTACAAAATCCCAAATCACCTTATCATTTAAGTGCATTGAAGTAAAAGTGGAAATGATGTTATTCATGTGGTCCTGTTGTGCTTTTGTTTGACCTCTAATATGGGTTCATGATCTAATCTGGTGATTTGAAGACATTGTTGTTGAATCGAATGAGATGCTTGATGTAATGTGGTCGTATTAATAACAAATAGTAATTAATATAATAAGTTTCCAGAGCCCAGGAAGCAATCTCGGGTAATAACCTAGCTAAATAATATTTTATAAGGAGCAGTGGTTAGTTATAACAGTCTTGATGAACTTTCGTTAGAGTTTCACAAGTCTACTCAATTGCTGAAGTTAAAAAAAGTTGTGCATATCGTGACAAAGAAACGACCCGTGTTTGCACACGGGTCTTACCGCTAGTACTTTCTATAAAAGGAGGAATCCCAGTGACATAAGAAAAGCTGATGTCTCAGCAGGAGAGGCTATCCAACAAGGTTTTTCTTATGTCATTATTACATCATAAAGTCTAATATATAAATCACTTTAAAATAGATTTAATTTAATTTCAAACCACTGCCTTGTGTATTCAAATGTTAAAGGTCTGGCCCACATAAGAAAAGGGCAAACCACTGCCCATCTACGAGAAAGTAGCAGATGGTTCCTTTGGAAAACGTATACCCCGCAGCAGATGTTTTGAAATTGTGGGTATTTTGAAATTCAAAATGCATGGGGATTTGTAATTTTCAATTAATGCATGTCACTCACTCACTTCTGTCAATCATCTTCTTATATAAACTGATTTGTATTCTCATTTCACTCTTCATATTTACATTCTCGTGTTCTCTTCTTTTGTATTTTCAAAACACAATTCTAATGTATCTCTCCCTCAAATCCCTTCTTCTCCATACTCGACTTTTGTTCATAAAGGATAAGAGAAAACTGAAGCTCTCTCTGACCCACTTTCAGAACAAATTTTGGGGATATGTGGTTTGCCTTGATCATGGTAATGTGATATATATGAGTATGTTTGTTTTTGTTTTTGATTTTTACTAAAGTTCTGTTATCTGAGTTATGACTAAATGATGATTGTGAATGATTTGCTGCAGTTGATGATGATGATGATGATTGTTCTACGGTTGTTTCCAGCATCATTGTTCCAACATCGTTTAAAGTATGTTTTTTTGCTACTCCAATCTTGAAATTTTGAATTTTTAATTTTGAAGTGATATACTCTAATTCTCGCTTTATATTTCAGTCTAATCACAGTTGTTTGAAATTCATACAATCTGCTGCGGGTTATTATAGGTTTGTATTAAAAGAAGCATAAAGTTAAATTAAACACAAAGAAAGATTACTAAATGTACATTTAAAATAATTTTTGCTTATGACTAAATGATGATTATATATGACTTTGGGCAGATGATGATGATGTAGAACCCGCAGTAGTTCCTACTAAATGCAAGAAAGGATCTGCTACTGCTGTAAGATAAGATTTTATCTTACTAGAGTAATGGTCTTTCCTGCCTTTTTTGTATTAAAAGAAGCATAAAGTTTGGTTTAAAGCAGTTCTTTATGAAGCAAGTTAAGGATTAAGTATATGAGGACAGGGCTACTCTTCAACAGCTAAAGAAGTGTTTTCATGTACTGCATCTTGGTCTGTTCACAAGAGATCAGGTTTTTAGAAACCTGATGTTGATGCATTCAGTACTTCCGTGGAGTTCATGGCGATTGTCGAAGATATACATTGATGGAATTTAAAGCTAAAAGCACTAAATTTTAAGCTAAAACCTATAAATATTTTTTTTTTGGGTAAAGGGTTACCCCGGTGATTCTATTATAGACAGCCGCCAAATAAGTACAAGTAGTGAGGATGAGTTCCCCACTAGTTCATATACAGGACATGCCCCATATATGTAAGCAAAAAAACAAACAAACCAAGTTACCACCTCAATCTAGCCTACTACAATCATGATAATGACTAACTAATAGACAAACGAAAAAATCAAACAAACGACGTCAACCGCCATCATCAAAAATGAAATTGCTACCAACTGGCAGCCCCTTAGCATGAAACAGAAGCCACCTATCCATTAGACAACTTTATGTGAGAGGTGCTTGCCCCTATACTGGAAGACGTAGGATGTGTACCCGATGTCATAAACTCATTCGTTTCATCATATACAACCTCTACCTCGTCATCGTCAGACTCCTCATTTGGCTCACGTCTCCCTTTATATCTCCCCTGGAAGGAACCCCCGTTCCCCCCAACAAACCCAAAAGCACTAAACGAATTATGTGTTTGAACCTTGGGCGAACTAGTGCTCTGCGCACTCACGTAGGAAGAACTCACTGCCTTTTTCTTTTTATCCACATGTCTATATTCAAACTTGGGCTTTTGATTGTTAACTTGAAAACCGCTCTTCTTTACATTCTTCTTTGTCTTGACTTCCGTATAACCATCCTCATCTACTTTCGGACTATTTGTAGGAGGTTTCACTTTCGGTCGAATGCATTTTGGACACTCCTCATAATCATGCCCAAATACACAGCAGTGGGCACATCTCGGAGGTTCCCATTCATACTCCACCCGAATAGTCTCAGTAACATATTTGTTCCCATCCAATTCAAGAATAGCCATGGTTAGAGCCTCTTTCAACTCATGATCAGCTGATATTTCAATGAGAGCCTAGCATAGCTGCTCCTTCCCCAAGCCTCATTACACATATCACTAGTATACGAATCCAGGCGCACAGGGGACCCAATTTTTGATGCCAACATGCTTAAACCATCATCAGAATATGCCACTAGCGGAACATCATGAAATTTAACCCAAACTGCAACCTTTTTAAACTCTTCTTTTTTAAGGGTGTTTGTAGGAGACCAAATGTTGAGAAACATAGGTTTGTTACGGATCATCCAAGGTCCCCCTTCAAGAACAGTATCCATACCCTTTTTGTCTTCAAACTTGAAGAAAAAGAAACCATTTGAATTCATCATAGTTTTCTGAAGACCATGTTTCTTCCAATTTGTTCTGACAAAATATTCAACTACTGGATATGCAATCCTATCCCCCAGGAAATAACCATAAAGTGTGTTAGCTAACTTGTTCTTAACCTGGCGAACCGAATCAATCGGAAGCACTACATCCACTCCATCCAATGATACATCTGAATTTAGAGGTCGAAAATTAACTTTAGGAACTTGATCAGCCGCATCATTGGCCTTCCTAGTGTTTTCATCTTCATTCTGATTCTGAATTGAATCACCACCCCGCTTAATATCACCCTGCTCGACCTGTTCATTTAGGACCACATCCGCATAAGATTGGACATGAGCATTATCATCCTGATTCTGATTTTGAACTCGAGTAGGACTAACATCATTCACCGGTAACACAAATGCTACCTTTCTCTTGTCAAAGACCTTCGCATAATTCTGATTGGGAGAATCAGAACAGCCAATAACATGTTCAGTATCGTTAAGCGGCAGCATAAAACATACCTTCTTACTCGGCATTTCAGAAACCCTAGCTGCCAAAAGTGATGTTTGTCTTGGCTCAAATGTTTTACCGTCAATGTTCTTAATTTTTTTCGCAAACACATTTGAGTTTTCTGCATTTTGGCCATCCATAACAGCAGTCACAAACAGGCCTCAAACAGCAACCAGCCGAAACCCTAAAGCAGATCGCACTAGGGACTGATTCACCAGAACTGATTGGAACAGTTTACGTTGTGACTGAACAGCAATTGATCAGCAAATGAATAATTCTCCGAATGAATTAACGGTCAGCCGCACAACTCGTGAACTGATCTTCAGTTGAAACGCAAACAAGACAGCAACCCTAATTCGAAACCCCTGCTCAAACAGACCAATTCTAACCCTAAATCGAAGCCTTAGATAAAAAACGGACAGGATAAGTATCACAAACCAGCCTATCAATCGGACCAAACTCAGACAGGACGAATAATCAGAGAAAAACAAACACACGAAAAAAAAACCCTACTCACAAAGGAAACTGATTCGATCTTATGATAACGAAAACAATTACCCTAATAGCTAACCAGATCCAATGTAGAGAAGGAATGAAGATCGACGTAGGGTTTCAAGTTGTTCGCCCAAATCACCCAGATCGCCCAGAGAGAGCCATTCTGACAAAAAAAAAACCTATAAATTTTTGCTGTTAGGTTCGTAAATTTCTTGGTGTTGTTGTTAGATTTTAAAGTTTCGTTGTAATTTTAAGCTTAATAAGTGTTATTATGTAATTTTTAATATCATCTGATTATTGGAGATCGGTACTTTTGATGTAGAAGTGAAATTGCCTCTGAGTTTAATTAGATTATGTTGATGTTGTATCAATTTCTGTTAGTGTATACATCTGTCATAGTTAAAGTTTGCTAAAAGAGAACATCTGCTCTAAATCATCATCTGCTGATCTAACGGCTGTTTGACTTGCTACTATTGCCGAAATCTGTTGTTGCCTAATAGAGCTTTTCGAAGAATTTCCTCCTCTCAATTGCCAACATCTGTTGTTGCCAACTTCTGTTTGACTTGCTACTGTTGTGAGCATCTCCTACTTTAACAGATGTTCGCAATATCTTTGTATTGCAAATGAATAGATTTTTTATCTGAGTTATGACTAAATGATGATTGCTGATGTGTCAATTTTTTATCTGAGTTAAAATACATTTAATTTCAAACTACTGCTCTATATTTAAATGTCAAAGGTCTGGCCCACATTCAAGAGTGCAAATTACTGCCCATCGCCAAGAAAGTATAACTTAGCAGATGTTTCCTTTGGCAAACATATACCTTGGCAGTGGTTTTGAAATTGCTGGTAATTTCAAATTCAAAATGCCTGGGGATATGTACTTTGCAATTAATGCACGTCACTCAATCAGTTCTGTCTTATGGTAAAGGCGTCTTATGGTAAATGAAGAGGTTAATTGTAATTATAATAACGTGTTTAATTTTATATTTTTCTCATGGAAATGCTTTAAAAGCCTAACAAGTGTCGCATCATATTCTTTCGTCTGACGATGTATTTAGTCATAACCGCCTTCATTGGGTATATAAAAAACATTGGGCAGAGGTTTTGATCATTACTGTTTTCATCCATCTACTCAATCATCTTCAAAAGTTTTGAGTTTATCAATAAAATTACAATTTCTTTTACTTTCAAAAACGCATTGGTTCACTACAAGATGGAAAAATTTGGGTTTCAAGTGATTGTTGACGAGATTTTCACAAGGCTCTCTGCAGAAGATATTGGCCGTTTCAAATGTCTTTCCAAGAATCTTTATAGGGAATTGACAAGTCATGGATTTCAGATGATGCATGCTCTCCGAAGTGGAGATTCAGTACAAAAGAAACTACTCTCCTTTAAAGACACATCAATTGTCGTTGACGACGTAGTTCCTGATAATTTGGATGTTGTTAGAAGCAACACCTTAAGTTTTCCTAACAATGTCCACCCTAGCTTCTTACGTATTCTATCGTCATTTAATGGTTTGTTGTTAGTTTGCAATGAAGGGATTTGCTGTGAGCTGATTCTTTGGAATCTAACTACCAGGCTCTATAAGGTTTTGTCTGATGACTATTTCAATTACAATCATGATCGAAACTCTGATACTGGTGGAATTTAT
This sequence comes from Helianthus tuberosus, assembly GCA_030545235.1. Classification (NCBI taxonomy): domain Eukaryota; kingdom Viridiplantae; phylum Streptophyta; class Magnoliopsida; order Asterales; family Asteraceae; genus Helianthus; species Helianthus tuberosus. Next base: position 94,228,517 of record CM060418.1, on the reverse strand, counting down.
TTTGATCAATTCAATGATCTGAAAGTGCTGAACATCAAATGTTACCGTAATGTAGCTGCTGCTCGTGTTTACTAACGACGTCGTGAGTCATGGAGAACAATAAATTTCAGTAGCGTAAACAATTATGGTTCAAGTGGTTATTCATGGTCTACAGGAGTTTATGCTGATAAAACCATATATTTTATGGTTTCAAATTATTGGTATCCACTATGTGAGAGGAACATCGTTACTTTTGATGTTCTGAGTGAGACTTTCAGAATGCTTCATTTTCCAAAGAGTATTGTAGTCAATCCTTGCCAAGAGCATTTTTTGACCATCGCAAAGAAGCTGCATTTGATTGTTATTGGAAAGTCTGCTGAGCTAACTGCTGATTTGCTCATATATGAAGAAGAAGGTTGGATGAAGGTGTTTGTTTTCAATAATCCTCGTGTAGTTGATTATGTAGATAGGCGCCGAAGGACTAATATAATTGAAGACAACAAGTGGCTGATAACAAGCATATGGGGGGACATCGTTGAAGTTGATCTGAGCAACGAACTTCTGAAATACCTCCAACATGTTGACAACTACAATGGTCCGAAAGGAGCTTTACTTATCGAGACTACTGTTTCACCAATTGATTAGGAATTAGTATACTATATTTTATTGAATGTTGTTTGCTCTTTTGACAATTGTAGTTTTTATATAATTAGTTGTGTTAAAATTATTAACCATGTTTGTTATTTAAATTAAGTAAATTAATATTTATGTTTGAGAGTGTAAAAGCTTGTAATATTGGCAAAGGTCTGTTTAAATGATCAAAGCTCTGTTATTGGGAACAGATGTTTGAAAATAAAACAGTGGTTGATACATCTGTTGACTTGGGTCAACAGATGGATGAACTTTGTATGTTGTTTCACCCATTGATTTGGAATTAGTATGTTGTATTCTATTGATTGTTGTTTACTGTTTTGAACTTTGTTTATTATATAGTTACCTCTGTTTGACACTTGTAGTTTTTATATAATTAGTTGTGTTAAAATTATTAACCATGTTTGTTAATTAAATTAATTAAATAAATAATTAGGTTTGAGAGTGTAAAAGCTTATAATATTGGCAAAGGTCTGTTTAAATGATTAAAGCTCTGTTATTTTGGAACAGATGTTTGAAAATAAAACAGTGGTTGTTACATATGTTGACTTTGGTCAACAGATGGATGAAAAGAGATGTTTGGAACTACTATTGAGATAAAGCAAAGTGTTGTGGAGAAAACTATGGTTGAAACCGTTGTTTGGTTAAAAAGGTGGTTTAAAACCACGGTTGGGTTAAAATAGTGTTTTGTGGAGGTTGAAGGGGATTGAAACGACTGTTGGGTTAAAATATTGTTTTTTGGAGAAGGAACATGCTTGAAAATAAAACAGTAGTTGATACATCTGTTGACTTTGGTCAACATATGGAGGAAAAAGATGTTTGAAACCACAGTTGGGTTAAATGTATTTGTTGTGGAGAAAATATGGTTGAAACTGCTTTTGGGTTAAAACGGTGGTTTAAGACCACTGTTGGGTTAAAATAGTGTTTTGTGGAGGTTGAAGGAAAAGCAAAAAGAAAATTCCTAGGCAATTACTTAGTGTCTTGGCAAAGCAAAAAGCAAGCAGCTGCTTCAACATCCACTGCTGAGGCAGAGTATATTGCTGCTGCAAGCTGTACAGCCCAACTGCTATGTCTTCAAAATCAACTGCTGGATTTTGATATCACTGCCTTAAAGACACCACTCATCTTGGACAGTCAAGCAACAGAAAATATCATCAAAAATCCAGTTTCACATTCAACCACCAAGCACATTGATATCAGACATTACTTTGTGAAGGATTGCTCTGAAAAAGGATTGATTTCTCTGCACCATGTTCCAACTAAAGATCAGATGGCAGATGTGCTAACAAAGGCTTAGATACGTCTACCTTTGAAAGCTTGATCTCTAGGATTGGCATGCTGAACATGGAATAACAGGCAAAATCCTGTTTTTCTATGAATAAAAGCATTAAAATGTTTTCAGAAAATCAAAAATTCATCCTTAAAAATAGCTAAAAATGAAATTTTTCATTCAATCCTTAAAAGTCTGCCATAACCACTGTTTGTTTCAAACATCTGTTCTGCTGAATATTATCCACTGCTGAAAGTCAACCTATGTTCTCTCATTTTCTTTGTTAATGACTGTTGTTAAACCTCAGTGTTTTAATCCACTGATAGGCTATCCACTGATAGTTATAGTCAGCCATTGTTTTCATTTTCAGCACTGTAAACCACTGATATTGATTCATCAGTGGTTTCCTAACAACTGTCATCCATTCTTCATCAGAGGTTGTCACGTGGATAGTACTTAGCAGATGATCTTTTGTAACTGCTGCCATGTCAGCATTCACTTTTTCCACCTATAAAACCCTGATCAAAACCCCAAACAGGGTTTTCACTGTCGAGTCGAATTCAAAATTCCTTTCAAAAGCAGTTTTCACCAAATTCTCTCAAATCACTCATCTTCTTCGTTCATTCTTAACCACCTTCGATTCATCATGGATCTTCCATTCAAAACCTGTCATAGCTGCCTGTGTACACTTGCAAAAACAAGTCAAAACACAGATTTTCATTCCGTGATTGATGCACTTTCATCTTCAAAGTACAAAACTTTGTTGACCTGCAATGAAACCATCTACCTGGATACCCAACAAGAGTTCTGGAAAAATGAAAAGCTTGAAACTAAGGACAAAAAGACCTTAGTTATTACTTCATCAATAAAGGGAATTCCAGTTACCATCACACCTCAAACCATTTCAGAGGTTTTTGAAATCAATGATCTTACAGGTAAAAGCTCTTTCCCAAAAATAGAGTACCAAACTGATTTCATTGAGAGAGGGTATGCAGAAGAAATGAAAAAGGATACTTTACAAAAGGGCAGTTTTCCATCTACCATGAGATTTTTATTCCATACCCTCCTTGTGTGTGTGTCAAATAAAACAACAGCTTTTAATGAAATACCATTGAAAATCCAATACCTGGGCTATGCTATCATGGCTGAAGAAAATTTTAACTACTCTCAGGAGATTTTCAATTATATGGTTAAGAATGTTAATAAAAAATCATTTTTATTGTTTCCAAGGTTTTTAAGTTTTTATCTTCAAAAGAAATTTTCAAAGGATAATGCACATGTGCTTATCCAAGGAAATCCTATTCAAACAAACAGCCTAACTTCTGAAACATTCACAAGGCTGTCAAAACCTTCAAAAACACAAACAGAGGTACCTGAGCAGAATTTAGCAGCAACAACTGCTCCTCAGGCCCCTGCTGTTGTGCCCACTGCTCCTGGTGATCACAGCAGCACAACCCCTGCTGTGAAACCCACACCAAAAATCACAAAAAAGGACCAAAAAGAAAACTATCCAAAAGCCCCCCAAACCCAGCAAAAAGGTGACTCTGGAAGATGAGATCCCAGAGGTAACACCTGTGACATCACATATCACGGCCCTCGTCCCGGTGTGACCCGGTCCAGGAGTCGCTGGACAGAAACCCGTGGTATTTATTATTTGAGTTGACAGCGGAAGTTTAATAGGATCTTTTAAGACTTAAAACTGCCCAATTATTTTATTTCATAATTTGGGATAAAACTCGTAATTTACAATAGAGGAATTTCACGAGGAAATTCCCTGTTTCACAAAACATGTTTATTTATTTAACTGAGCCACCACTTCAAGCTTTATTAGTGCTCCGTATCACTTTTCCTTGATTCACAGTAGTTCGCCTGAAACATGTTTAAAAATATTTTATCAGCGGGGAAATACTGGCGAGTCACTCAAGTTATATAAAACGACACATTAGTTATAAATTACAGCATAAGAGCGATTACAATGGCTACTATCTTATTTTTATCTGGCGTCGTGTCACACCCTGGTGACGATGGTCATACAACTATTGGGTCCTTTCACCCAAGTAGTGATGATTATCACTGTTAGGTTGATGAACCTAACCGTGAGAAATTAGTAATGTGCACAATACCCCACTAGCCAGTGATTCAAGATAACCACGACTTAATCCCTGTAATTATAACTTTTGAAAACACTTTGAGATTTGATTAAAATAGTTTATAAAAAGAGAATGACTCACATTGCAAGTTTAGATGGGCAGAGTTTAGCCTACTGATTTAGCCGTGTAACCTAGTTTAAACAGCAATGCATACGAAACTAGGTCAGTAACTTAATACAATATTTACGATAACTCACGAAATCAAAACCCTCACGACGAATGACAAAGTATATGGGCAGCACTTAAACATCCATCGGATCGGTTTCAATCGATCGGACATTATATCGTAGCAGTGATCGAGTTAATACCTTGTAGTCGTAGCAGCGTTTCACTACTTGGAAATTCGAATTTAGGCAGTATACCTCGTTTTTATCAAAGTTTTCGAACACAGATGAAAGCCCCATGCACAGGCTACTTATAGCAACATTTTGAGTTTTACGCGGCCTGCGTAAACCTTAACATAGGTTTTACACGACCCGCGAGAGCCCCTAGTCTATGTGTAGGGCTAGCGTGTCATCAGTAGGTCCTCCACGTGTGCGACGCGCGGCCCGGAATGCTTATCCGGTCAACTTTAAGTTGACGCGGCCCGCGTAGATGTCCTCTTATGTTTTACGCGGCCCGCGTGAAAACCAAAAAATCTGATTTTCTTGATTTTTCATGCACATTAGGGTTTCAGGGGTCCGGGTTTTCACTTACGGGTCGTTTTGGGGCATTTTTGCAGGTCCTTACATCCTCCCCACCTTATTAAAATATCGTCCTCAAGATTTATTGAAATAAATGAGGATAGTTTCGCTTCATCTCCGATTCTAGATCCCAGGTATATTTGGGTCCTCTTTTTGACTCCCATTTAATTTTGACCAGTACGAATCTTTTGTGTTTGAGAAACTTGATCTTTCTGTCGTCAATTTGAAGCGGTTTCTCCACGAACTTCAATTTTTCATTCACCTGTATGTCTTGAAGAGGGACTACCAGGGATTCGTCAGATAAACATTTCTTAAGGTTGGATACATGAAATACATCATGTACTCTGGCTAACTCTTCTGGTAGTTGTAAGCGATAGGCAACCGGTCCTATTCTCTGGATTACTGGGAATGGTCCTACGTACCTTGGACTTAGCTTTCCTTTTTAACCGAACCAAACTACTCCTTTCCAAGGAGAAACTTTCAAGAGTACCTTGTCTCCAACTTGAAATTCTAGTGGCTTGCGTCGATTGTCTGCATAACTCTTCTGGCGATCTCGAGCCGTTTTCAGTCTTTCCTTGATTTGGGTGATCTTGTCGGTGGTTTCTTGTACGATCTCAGGACCTGATAATTGACGTTCTCCTATTTCTGCCCAACAGACTGGAGTTCTACACTTTTGTCCATATAGTGCTTCGAACGGGGCAGCTTCGATGCTTGAATGATAACTATTGTTATAGGAGAATTCAATTAAAGGTAGGTGGTCATCCCAGTTTCCACCAAAATCTATGACACATGCCCTCAGCATGTCTTCTAGGGTTTGGATCGTCCTTTCACTTTGTCCGTCTGTTTGGGGATGGTAGGCTGCACTTAAATTTAATCGTGTCCCCATGGCTTCTTGGAAACTTGTCCAGAAATGTGAAGTGAAGCGACTATCCCTATCCGATACAATGGAGAGTGGGACTCCATGTAAGGATACTACTTCGTCTACGTAAAACTTTGCTAACCTTTCCATGCTAAAGGTTTCTTTCATGGGTAGGAAATGAGCTAATTTGATTAATCGATCCACAATTACCCAAATCGCATCATTACCCTTTTTGGTTTTGGGTAACTTAGTAACAACGTCCATGGTTATTAGCTCCCATTTCCATACAGGCATTTCTAATTGTTGTAGTAGACCTGAGGGTTTCTGGTGTTCTACCTTAACTTGCGAGCAAGTTAGACACTTAGATACATATCTAGCTATGTCTTTCTTCATTCCTATCCACCAAAAGTTATTCCTTAAACCTTGGTACATCTTATTATTACCAGGATGCATGGTATACCTAGATTTATGGGCCTCCTCTAGAATCTTATGTCTTAATTTTCCTTGCTTAGGTACCCAAATCTTTTTCTTGTGGAATCTCCAAATTCCATCAATCCCTTGTTCTAATTCTTTTATTCTTCCCTGCATTCCTTCAGCATCATCTTTGATTGCTGTTTCTTGAATGTGTTTCAATTGTTCCATTAAATCTAACTGTAGATTTAATCTAAGAGCACGAACTCGCTTTTGCTTTTCATGATACTTTCGACTTAGGGCATCTGCTACTACATTTGTCTTTCCTTTGTGATATTGAATATCACAGTCGTAGTCACTTAAAATTTCCATCCATCTCCTTTGCCTCATGTTCAATTCTTTTTGCCCAAATATATATCTTAAACTCTTATGATCTGTATAGACAGTAAACTTACTTCCGTACAGATAATGTCTCCAAATCTTAAGGGCAAAAATTATGGCTCCTAACTCTAAATCATGAGTCGTATAATTTCCCTCGTGCTTTTTCAATTGCCTTGAGGCATACGCAATTACCTTCTTGCGTTGCATTAACACACATCCTAATCCTAGTTTAGAAGCATCACAGTAAACTTCAAAATCTTCTGTCCCTTCTGGTAAGGCAAGAATTGGGGCGTTTGTTAATCTTTGCTTTAAAATCTTAAAAGCATCTTCTTGTCTAGATCCCCATTCAAACTTTACTGCTTTACAGGTTAGCTTAGTTAATGGCACATCTATTTTAGAAAAATCCTTAATAAACCGTCTATAGTATCCGGCTAATCCTAGAAAACTTCTAATTTCCATAGCTGATTGCGGGATCTTCCATTTGGTGATTGCTTCTATTTTGGAGGGATCTACGTGAATACCTTCGTGATTCACCATGTGTCCTAAAAATTGTATCTCTTGTTGCCAAAATTCACACTTCGAGAATTTGGCATAAAGCTTCTCTTTGCTTAACAAAGTTAAGAGTGCTCGTAGGTGCTCACAATGACTTTTGGAATAAATAAGTATATCGTCGATGAAAACAATTACAAATTTACCCAAGTACGGTTTACAGATCCTGTTCATCATGTCCATAAATACTGCAGGAGCATTTGTTAACCCAAAGGGCATGACTGTAAACTCGTAATGACCATACCTAGTTCTGAAAGCGGTTTTAGGTATATCTTCGTCTTGTACTTTCAACTGATGGTATCCGGAGCGTAAATCTATCTTAGAAAAATATCTAGCTCCCTGAAGTTGATCGAAAAGATCATCAATCCTAGGTAATCGGTATCGATTCTAAATCGTAACCTTATTCAATTCCCTATAATCGATACACATTCGCATCGACCCATCTTTCTTTTTCACAAACAACACTAGAGCTCCCCAAGGGGATGAACTAGGTTGTATAAATCCTTTGCTTAACAATTCATCTAACTGCTTTTTCAATTCTAACATTTCGGTGGGTGTTAACCGATAAGGTGCCTTAGCTATTGGTGTAGTTCCAGGAATTAGATGAATTCTAAATTCTACTTCCCTATCGAGTGGTAATCCAGGTAGTTCTTCAGGGAATACCTCCAGGTATTCTGATACTACTAGAGTTTCCTTAAGTTCCTTACCTTTAGTGCTAATGATTACCGAAATCATATACACTATTCCTTGTTTTCTTGAATAATTGGCCATTTTCATTACTGAAATGAATTTCATTGGCTTACGTGGCTTATCTCCTGTAATCACCACTACTTCTTCTGTGGGTGTATGAATTTCTATGGAATTCTTATCACAGAGAATTCGAGCATGGTTGGCTACTAACCAATCCATTCCTAATACAACATCGAATCCGGCTAAATTCATAGGTAACAGGTTTGCAGAAAATTTATGGCCTAAGAGTTCTATCTTTCCTTTTTGCAAAACCTTATCTATGTGAACAGAATTACCATCCGCGATTTCTACCATAAAAATTTGTCTAAGATTGGTTAAGGGTAGGTTAAGAGCTTGGCAGAATGGAGTATTTATAAAACTTTGGTTTGCACCAGAGTCAAATAATACTTTTGCATAAATGTCATGAACTAGGAACGTACCAGCAATCACATCTGGGATTAGCTCTGCTTCCTGGGTAGTCAACTGAAAGGCTCTTGCGTTTTTCTTGGTAGTTCCTTCTGCAGGTTTAGCTTTGTTGTCAGCTGGTTTGACCAGTTTAGGGCAGTCTGGTCTAAAATGTCCAGCTTCTCCACAGTTGAAGCAAAGTGTGGATTTCTTCCTTCTGCAGTCTTCTTCTTGATGCCCTAGATTTTTGCAGAAATTGCAATACCCTTTGCATCTTCCAAAATGCTTTCTTTTACAGGTACTGCAAAATGGAATAGTGGAAGGTTGCCCAGATCCCTTTTTCTTAAAATTACTACTATTACCCACTCAGAATCCTTGGGTAATCTTTTGGGCCACTTCCTTTTTTCTATTTTCTCCTCGCGTACTCACCAGTCCGTCCGTCAAAGTGTTGGCTAATTCCACTGCATCGTCAATTGTGCGCGGTCTCGTAGCTTTAATGATATCACGGATTTCACCAATCAAACCCCAAATATAGCGAGAAATAAGTACCGGTTCTGGCGAAGCCAGGGTTGGTACAACTCTAGCATACTCGAAGAATGTTGAAGTATACCCTCGACAGTCTACATCCACCATCCGGTGGTTCAGGAACTTATTTGTCATTTGTTCCTTTTCATATTCGGGACATAATTTTCTTTCTACTAGACTCTTAAATTCTACCCAATTCATGGCATACGCCACATCACTTCCCTTAGCTTGTAGTACGGTGTTCCACCATTCGAGTGCCCCTTCTTTAATTACTCACCAGTCCGTCCGTCAAAGTGCCACATCACTTCCTCGGCACATTTACTTATTTTAATTACTACTTCGGTTTTCTCTAACCAACGTAGTGCAGCAGTCGCCCCTTCATTGCCTGCAAATTCAACTGGTTTATAGGCAAGAAATTCCTTGTAAGTGCAACCAGGCGTTGCAGCTTTCATTTTCTTAAGGAATGGGGCTTGCATCCCATCATTATCATTATTATTATTGTTACCGCCTCCATTTACACTATTACTGAAATTGTCGTTGCGAGTACGTTTGCTGGGAATAATTGGTTGAGGTTCAACTGGATTTTGGGCAGCAGCAAGGATTGCTGGAATAGCATTTGCTATTCCCTAGGCAACAATGTTTTCTATGTCTTGCCTATTAAGAAATCGATCTTCATGGTTTTGTTCAGATTGGTTAACTTCGTTAACTGGCTCATTGACGGCATGTTCCATCTGATAATTACCAATATATAAATATATAAATTATTGGCACAAAACAATTAATAATTAGTCACAATAAAACAATCACACATAATTATGTTAACACGTATAGCCAAAATTGTCGACTTTGCGACGTTGATCTTTTTATATATTTTAGTAGGCATCCGTACACACCAGTTATGTTACAAAAGTTTTATTTTAGGTTATTTTACATGATTATATTTTTATCATTATTTATTATTATTAAACACGTAACCACACAACCACATACGATCCCTGTCGGCTGGCACTTCAGAAACGACGTTCCCTCTCGTCGTATTTCCATGATATCCTCTCCCCCACTTCCTGGATTCTGTTTCCTACGTCCACCAGCTCCTCACCATAGTGGCGGGGTTCAGCCAAGTTCTCGGTGCTCATTGGTGGGTTTGGTGCAGGCTCAGGGTCAAACTGAGGGAAAAAGGTATTAGGGTTATTCAAGAGGTTATGAAATTGCCAATCACGTCCACCACTCTTCCAGCTCTCCGGGTAGAAGTTGGTGGTTGACAATGGGATCTGGGATAGCAGGTTTCAAATTAACTGGAAGTTGTGATTCAATTGGGTAATTGAAAATGTCTTCATTGGCAGGTCCAATGAGGTCACAGGGTGGCATTTCCTCCTAGGGTGGCATTTCCTCCCAGGGTGGCATTTCCTGGGCTTGCCCTGAACTTTCCCTGATCTCCTTTCCTTTGCATTTATCCCTAGGATCCTCAGTCCTTTTAATCCTTTGTGCATCTAGTTTCTTCCTCCGTACATGTCTCCAGCCTACGATTCTTCTTCTTTTCTTCGTCTTAGGTTTCTCCTGGGCTTGAGCCTGGAACTCCATAGGTTCTTCAGTGTCGGCCAGATAATCAGAAAAGTCTCTGGAAACTTCTACATCAGCAGGATAGATAGTGAGATTCTGAAGAGCTTCAGACAACTCATTCATGTTGTTTAGCAGTTATAGAGAAAACAAAAATCCTAATTAAAAAGTTATATATTGCAAATTAAATTTCACAAAATCACAGAGTGGCAAATTGATTAAGTATTTCTAAATACTTAATTGGCTTTAAGTCAGTGGCTCTGATACCACCGTTTTCTTGTCACGGCCCCCGTCCCGGTGTGACCCGGTCCAGGAGCTGCGGGACAGAAACCCGTGGTATTTACTATTTGAGTTGACAGCGGAAGTTTAACAGGATCTTTTAAGACTTAAAACTGCCTAATTATTTTATTTCATAATTTGGGATAAAACCCGTAATTTACAATAGAGGAATTTCACGAGGAAATTCCCTGTTTCACAAAACATGTTTATTTATTTAACTGAGCCACCACTTCAAGCTTAATTAGTGCTCCGTAGCACTTTTCCTTGATTCACAGTAGGTCGCCTGAAACATGTTTAAAAATATTTTATCAGCGGGGAAATACTGGCAAGTCACTCAAGTTATATAAAACGACACATTAGTTATAAATTACAGCATAAGAGCGATTACAATGGCTACTATCTTATTTTTATCTGGCGCCGTGTCACACCCTGGTGACGATGGTCATACAACTATTGGGTCCTTTCACCCAAGTAGTGATGATTATCACTGTTAGGTTGATGAACCTAACCGTGAGAAATTAGTAATGTGCACAATACCCCACTAGCCAGTGATTCAAGATAACCACGACTTAATCCCTGTAATTATAACTTTTGAAAACACTTTGAGATTTGATTAAAATAGTTGATAAAAAGAGAATGACTCACATTGCAAGTTTAGACGGGCAGAGTTTAGCCTACTGATTTAGCCGTGTAACCTAGTTTAAACAGCAATGCATACGAAACTAGGTCAATAACTTAATACAACATTTACGATAACTCACGAAATCAAAACCCTCATGACGAATGACAAAGTATAGCCCAATTACGGGCATCACTTAAACATCCATCGGATCGGTTTCAATCGATCGGACATTATATCGTAGCAGTGATCGAGTTAATACCCTGTAGTCGTAGCAGCGTTTCACTACTTGGAAATTCGAATTTAGGCAGTATACCTCGTTTTTATCAAAGTTTTCGAACACAGATGAAAGCCCCATGCACAGGCTACTTATAGCAACATTTTGAGTTTTACGCGGCCTGCGTAAACCTTAACATAGGTTTTACACGACCCGCGAGAGCCCCTAGTCTATGTGTAGGGCTAGCGTGTCATCAGTAGGTCCTCCACGTGTGCGACGCGCGGCCCGGAATGCTTATCCGGTCAACTTTAAGTTGACGCGGCCCGCGTAGATGTCCTCTTATGTTTTACGCGGCCCGCGTGAAAACCAAAAAATCTGATTTTCTTGATTTTTCATGCACATTAGGGTTTCAGGGGTCCGGGTTTTCACTTACGGGTCGTTTTGGGGCATTTTTGCAGGTCCTTACAACACAAAAGTCACCTGAAACCACTGCTGCTACTTCCTCACAGCAGATGGAAGAAAGATCTCAACCTGAGCCTAAAACTCCTCCTGCATCCTCTCAAAAGGATCAGGTTATATCAACAGGGACACAACAATATAAAGCAATGTATTCACTTGAATCTATCTTCGACAGCCCGGCTCTCGGGGCAAATTCTCTTTCTATCCCTATCGTCACTACACAACTCCCACTATCAATGATACCTCTGTTGGATGCACTTGATATAGCTCAGATACAAATCAGTTCTTCTCAATCACCTGTCAATGAGAATATACCACAACAAGTGACTGAGTCTGGTGTCTCTATCTCTGCTAACCCACCAACAGTTGAGGAGGCTACACTGCAGGAATTACAAGTAATTCATGTCAGTTGTTCAAGTGGAGCAGCTACTACAGGTGTTGAACCCACTGGTTTACACCTGGACAGTAGTTTAATTAGTGAGACTCCCTTGAAGGCAATTTCTTCTTTGGGAACCATAGTGTCCACTGGTGTGTTTCCATTATACACTGGTGACCTTAAAATGGTAACCTATTCTAAAGAAAGAAGTCCCCAGTACCGAGAACAAGGGGGCATCAGTGGATGATTTTTGGGAAAATTTTTCTAAGTCAACCACTGATACAACCACCACTGGTGGGAAATCAGATGATCCCATTAACTTGGGTGATGGTTTAAAATACAAAGAATTGACGGAGAGGGTTGATAAACTTGACACATTTGTTGCAGAAATCAAAACTATGCTGCAACAGTTGTTACAAGCTCAAAAGGCTACATCTACTGCTGCAACATCTGCTCCATCCCCTGCTAAGCTATGGCATCTGTTTCAACCTCTGCTTCACAAACAAAGACAATATGCAGATCAACAGCATGAAGTTCAACTTCAAATGGTCAGAAATGTCATGGAAGCTAGGTACAAAGATACTCAAGCAGATATCAAAGCTATTAAAGCTCATCTGCTTCAAACCACTAGCACTGCTCCTCCTTCAATCATCTATGTTGAAAATCCTGATGATACCAAAAAGGGGGAGAAAACTAAAGGGAATAAGGGAAAAGAAGATGGTTTATACATGCCACCGGATTCAATGTGCAAACTTGTGGTAGAAATCCCAAGGTCAGATGGTTCCAAAAAGGTTGATGAGACTCAAAATGCATTTGCTGCATTAAAGGCAAACATGAAAGAGTCAATGGAAATAAAAGGGTCTAAAAGGTTTGAGGAGGAGAAAAAGTTTTGATGGAAAAAGAAGAGTAAGGTACTTCTAAACCTAAAAGAAGACAGCCTACCAGAAAAGTAAGCCAACCCAAAACCACACCTTCCAAAGCCACTAAACAAACTCCTCAAATCCCCAAAAATTCCTCTCATCAAACCTCCAAACCAACAGATGTTAAAACACTTGTTGTATCAACAGTTGTTGGTACTTCAGTTGTTTCAACAGATGTTATCCCAACAACTGCCATCACTACTACATCAACCCACACTCAATCCACTGCCATACCAAAAACAATATCACCACCACAAAAACCACTTGCCAAAAAGCAGAAAACAACAGTTGACACATCAACTGTTGTAGTGACAACAGTGGTTGAAACACCAGATGTTTCAACAGCTGTTAGTCAGATACCCACTACTTCAATCACTGCCACTCAACCCACAAATACAACACCAACTTCTCCAAAGCACAAAAGGAGAAGGATAACAAACATTGTACTGGAAGATGACACTTCCCCAACTCTAACATCTACAAAACCACTATCCCTTGTCACCATTCCAAACCCTGTTCCATTATCTGCAGTTCAACCCTTCAATCAAAACACTGCTATTGTCTCTGCAGGAGTATAATATCCTCTAGATCTTCCAGCAGTCAGGGAGGAAATCAAATCCTTCTACTCTGAAGATGATCCTGAAAAGAGAAAACTCCCATCTGTTCAAGGTTATCCTTTGCCAAGAAATATAGAAGAATGTCTCAAAATAAAGGTCCAACAAGCAGAGAATATATCTAAAATAGACACAGAGGGAAAGTCTGACAAAGAGATTCAAAGAAATTTGCAATACCTACTCACCAAAGTTAGAACTTTAGAGCAGTTCTTAAAAGTCCTTTGTCAGAAATTATCAGCAAAAGATGATGAAAGCATGAGAAATGACTATCTTGAATACATCATGGCATACAAGAAGTACAAGGCAGAAAAGTATCAATACAAAGAATGGGCCATCAGTGAACTGCAAGAGGAGACAGCCAGAATTCAAAAGATGATTCAAGACAAGGTAAAGCAAACTCCTCCAGTCTGGGCCAATTACAAGAAAAATGTACCAGAAAGGGTCTTGAAACTGAAAAGAATGAAAGAAGAGCTGATAACTGCTAATTATGGGTCAAGGAACCAGGTTACAAGGTGGACAGAAGAAAAGGTGTTAGCTACATACAAAAGGTTGGAAGAGTTAAGGAAGAGAGATCCAACTGCTCCTAAAAAGTCTGATTATCCGGAAGCAGTGGTTCCAGTCAAAAAACAAAAATTGCCAATCAGGAGACCCACTGCTCCACATGATACCATCCTTTATCAAAGAAAGAAACAAAAGCAGATGGATGAATTAACAAAAGAAGACAAGGCTCAAGAAGAATACATCATCAAAATGGTTCTGCAGACACTTATGGAAGAAAAACAAGACTCAGCACAATCTAAACTTTAAGTTTTTATACTCTAAACTTTAAGTATTTACCGACTGACTTATTTATTTATTTTATTTATAAGTCTATATAAATATAACTATATTCATCATTTATATTTGTTATGCATGGTTTTCTAAGAAACGACCCGTGTTTGCACACGGGTCTTACCGCTAGTCTACTATAATAAAAGAAAACCAACTTTTGGACACGTGTCATTCATTGAAGGTATCCTCAAATGTATACCTATCTTATATTAACTAAACAAATTATAAATTAATATTAAATCTTATCAATATTATCCTTAAATCTAAATTGTTAATTTAATATATTTTTAAAACAAATACCTCTCTTTCCTACTTATCTTATATTAAATATAAAAATAATAAATTAATATTAAATTTTATCCTAATTTATTAAAAATATAAATTTTTTTATTATTTGGTATACAAAATTATATGTATTCAACTCGTGTAAAACGTGGGTTTTTAACATTTTTTTATTATTTACTATTCAAAGTTACATTTATATAACCAGTGTAATACACGAAGTTTTTAATGTCACACCCCCAAAAATCCACTCGCGGAGTATCACCGCTTGGAGGCGTGACATGACCAGGATCAAGCCACCAATCATATTGAACATTATAAATAGTAATTAAAGTTCAACCACACAATATGAAAGGTGTTCAAAACAAACTCATTGTAAGCGTTCAGCGGAAGCATAACATAAAAACCCAAACATAAGTAATATGTTTATAAAGTGTAAATGTTTAACATGGAACTCAAAAGTCCATGTCCCCACAACGACTTCTCCATCGCGTGCAAGCTCCAAGCTAATCCCTACGACCTGCAAGGCATGTAACAACGAGTCAACAACAAAGTTGAGCGAGTTCACAGTTGGTTGATTAGTTATTGAGTTCGTTTCAATATTCGTAAGTTCATTTTGTAAATTAAGTATTAATCAGTATCCCTGTTTCCCAAACCTTTTCAATAATTAGTGGGGGCTTCCCATGTAAATTACCAGACCGTACCATATCGACTACAAACGAAACTAAGTTGTGCCCTAAGTCAATGTCTATCATCATTGACCCTTTGCCTTAGTCCATTAGTACACGCCCGTCCTACCGGCACGGTGTGAGGTTTGTTAAACCTAATAGCGCTATTAACTAATGACCCGCTCGCCATCGGCCTCGGCGATTAAGTCGATATAAAATGAGGGACTTATGATAGAGTTTTGGTCCAGTATGTTTAATCTTGTTGTCCTACCCAAGGAGGACGAACGTACGTATCCTACCCAAGGAGAATACGCGAGGTTTAATCTTCGCATCCTACCCATGGAGGATGGTTGTACATATCCTACCCAAGGAGAATATGTAGTTTCCGTTTTAGTTCTTTAACCCATTCCCAACCCTTGGGAATCCTATGCCTTGTAGAAAGTGTGAACTCACCTTGGTTTGCTCGGTTGATTAATTACTTTATCCCAATTAATCAGTCAAAGCCTATGGTATGCACGTGTTCATAATCAGTTTACATCCACATAGTTCACGTATATATAACATGGTCATACAGTGTAGTTCAAGTAACAAGCACCACATAGCATTTAACAGTTATTCACATATCCATGACAGTTAACATGGACTCCCCTAACCCAGTTAACTACTAACTGAGTTAAATCAGTTACTGTGCAATTTCCCATTTTGACGAAACCCCCCCCCCCCGGGTTTCGTCATGATTTCCATTTGACGAAACCCTAAGGTTTCGTCATTATAACCCTTGGCGAAACCCCCAGGTTTTCGTCGTGGCCTAAGTTGACGAAACCCCTGTTTCGTCGACATCGGCGTTTCGTCAAAAAACATCAGTTACGTCGTGAGAGCAGTTACACACAGAAACCCTAATCATCCTGAACAGCCGTTTTACACTAACATCAAACAAACAGTCATCATACAGCGCCGTAATCATCGATCATCATATATGTAACCTGTACCCTAAGCATAACAGCTTGCTAATAATTCAATCAATTGCACAATCGCCTCATATATACAATCGATAATCATGCATGTTTACCGGTTCCATATTAGCAAGAATCGTTATATAGCTAAGATTTAATTAGTATGGTCAGATCCTATGCTAGCATCAACCAATGACAACATGTAAGATTCATGAACCCTAATAACCGCAACATATGATTCTAACAACTCATATCCACAACAGATTACAACCGTCACAATTCAATCATCACCAATTCTTATGCAAGGAAATTTATTAGCATCTATAAACCCTAACAAGTATAATACAATAACCATTTAGTTCATCACACATAGCAACCATACTAGATACAAACAGGTTAAATCGACTAATCGTATACTAACCGGTTGAGGAGAAACACAGAAATTCCTAGGAGGAAGATGATGAGGGGTGATGGCTGCCGCAGGGAGGTATAGAGGCTCTAGGGTTTTCGGTTGGCACAAGCGTGACGAATGAAACAGCAATACTCAATAAATATACGCATAACGTACTGGGCACCTAATGGGCTTCGGCGAAATCCTGGGCCGGTGAAACCCGGCGTTTCGTCGTGATAAAAATGGCGAAACCCTCCTCTGTTTCGTCGAAGTGGTTAATGGTGAAACCCTTGGGTTTCGTCGAACTCATTCAAGGTTTAAATAGTTTAAGTTTTTCAAACAGGTTACATGTTATATCACCAAACATATAGATGCAACAATCACATAACGTCTCCACATATGATCAACATGTACAGTTACAAGGCAAACAAGTCATGTAAACAAACAACTAAACAGTTAACGTACAATTAGCGTAAAGATGGAATCTTGGAAAGTCGAGTTGTCACATTATCCCCAACTTGAAAGAAATTTCGTCCCGAAATTTAGCATGCGGTTACTGAGGAACCTAGTTAAGTTGTGTGGTTTACTGGTTTTCCTGGGGTGTCACATCATCCCCCTGTTGATTTGGAATTTCGTCCCGAAATTCCGTAGTAGCTTCAGCCTCAGTAGTGGTTGCACTGTCCTCGAACAACTAGGGATACTTGAGTTTCATTTGGTCTTCTCGTTCCCAGGTGAACTCTGGGCCACGACGGGAGTTCCAACGAACTCGAACAAGAGGTATTCTGGTATGCTTGAGAACCTTAATGTCTCGGTCTGTGATTTCAACTGGTTCCTCGATGAATCGCAACTGATCATCGATAGTGAGCTCCTTCAAAGGAACTATGAGGGTCTCATCTGACAGACACTTCTTCAGATTTGACACGTGAAATACGTTGTGAACTCCACTGAGTTCTGCGGGCAGGTTTAGTTTATAAGCCACTTTGCCTATTTCTCAATGAGATAGAACGGTCCGACATAACGCGAATTGAGTTTGCCTCATTTGCCAAAACGAACTACACCTTTCCAAGGTGAGACTTTGAGTAGCACTCGATCCCCAACCTGGAACTCGAGTGGTTTCCTACGCTTATCAGCGTAGCTTTTCTGACGATCATGGGCTGCCGCCATTCGTTGCCGTATCTGAGCAATCCTTTCCGTTGTGTCTACTACAAGTTCTGGACCTGTGATTTGGCTGTCACCAACTTCTGCCCAGCAAAGAGGTGATCGGCATTTACGTCCGTACAATGCCTCAAATGGAGCGGCATGAATGCTAGTGTGGTAACTGTTATTATACGAAAACTCCACTAACGGTAGATGTTTTTCCCAGCCGTTACCAAAATCAATCACACATGCCCTAAGCATGTCTTCAAGGGTTTGAATGGTGCGCTCAGACTGCCCATTCGTTTGTGGATGATATGCTGTGCTCATGTCTAAACGTGAGCCAAAGGACTTGTGCATTGCTTGCCATAGTTTAGAAGTAAAACGCGCATCACGATCGGAAATAATAGAGGTTGGCACCCCGTGCCTCGAGACAACTTCCTTAAGATAAACTTCTGCTAGAGTGGAGAACTTATTCGTTTCCTTGATAGCCAAGAAGTGTGCAGACTTTGTGAGTCGATCCACGATCACCCAAATAGTATCATTTCCACGTTGAGATCTAGGTAGGCCAGTAATGAAATCCATGGAAATTTGCTCCCATTTCCATTGTGGTATCTCTGGTTGTTGGAGTAGGCCCGATGGTTTCTGGTATTCAGTCTTGACGGTCGCACAAGTCAAACATTTGCTGTCGTAGGTTGCTATATGGGCTTTCATGCTAGGCCACCAGTACGTAGTCTTCAAATCATGGTACATCTTATCCGAACCAGGATGTACCGAATAACGTGACTTATGTGCTTCATCCATCACCAGCTCGCGTAAGTTTCCATAAAGTGGGATCCAGATGCGCCCTGTAACGTAGTAAGCACCGTCTTCCTTTTGTTCTAATCGTTTTCTTGATCCACGTAGGGACTCCGCCCTGACGTTCTCTGCTTTCAACGCTTCAACCTGAGCATCTCGTATTTGTGTAGGAAGACTAGATTGGATGGTAAGTTGTAACGCACGCACGCGTTTAGATGTAGTATCCTTTCGACTGAGGGCGTCGGCCACAACATTAGCTTTGCCCGGATGGTATTTGATAGCGCATTCGTAATCATTCAAGATCTCGACCTATCGACGTTGTCACATGTTTAACTCCTTTTGCTTGAAGATATGCTCGAGACTCCTGTGATCGGTGTAAATGGTGCACTTGGTACCGTATAGGTAATGTCTCCATATCTTAAGTGCGAAAACAACAGCTCCCAGCTCCAAATCATGTGTAGTGTAGTTCTTTTCGTGAACCTTAAGTTGACGTGATGCGTAAGCAATGACCTTATCATGTTGCATCAACACGCAACCAAGTCCTTGAATGGACGCGTCGCAATAGACCACAAAATCGTCTGTGCCTTCAGGCAATAAGAGGATCGGTGCGCTACACAGTCTATCCTTTAAGTGTTGGAATGCAGATTCCTGTGCATCACCCCAACGATAGGTGACACCCTTCTGAGTTAGCGAGGTGAGAGGTTGCGCAATCTTGGAGAAATCCTTGATAAACCTTCTGTAGTAACCCGCCAAACCCAAGAATTGGCGGATTTCCGTTGGAGTACGGGGCGCAGGCCAGTTCTTGATCGAGTCTACCTTGGATGGATCAACATGAATCCCATCCTCATTCACCACATGGCCTAGAAAGTGGACTTCATGAAGCCAAAAGTCACATTTCAAAAACTTGGCATACAGCTGCTCTGCTCGAAGAAGTTCCAAAATAAGCCGCAGATGTTGCTCGTGTTCTTCCTGACTCTTAGAATAGATCAGGATGTAGTCAATGAAAACAATGAAAAACTTGTCTAGGTAAGGTTTGCACACTCTATTCATAAGGTGCATGAAGACCGCAGGTGCGTTTGTCAACCCGAATGGCATGACCAAAAACTCATAGTGCCCATAACGAGTTCTAAATGCTGTTTTGGAGACGTCCTCATCTCGGACTCTCAGCTGGTGATATCCTGACCTCAAATCAATCTTCGAGTAGAAGCTCGACCCTTGCAGCTGGTCGAACAGGTCATAAATACGCGGAAGAGGATAGCGATTCTTCACAGTTACCTTGTTGAGCTCGCGATAGTCGATACACATACGGAAGGTACCGTCCTTCTTCTTCTTCACAAACAAGACTGGAGCTCCCCAGGGCGAAGAGCTAGGACGAATGAAACCCTTGTCCAAAAGCTCTTGTAGTTGCGTAGACAGCTCTTCTAGTTCTGATAGGGCTAAACGATAAGGTGCACGAGCTATTGACGCTGCTCCAGGTGTTAGCTCGATTTGAAACTCGACCTGGCGATGAGGCGGAAGACCAGGTAGTTCCTCAGGAAATACCTCAGGATAGTCGCGTACAATAGGAATATCTTCTATCTTCTTCTCCTTCATCGAGGTATCAGTAACGAGAGCCAGAATAGCAATGTGGCCCTTTCGCAAACACTTTTGAGCCTTAAGAAAAGAAATGATGCCCACCACAGCACCACTCTTGTCGCCATGAATCACCAAAGGTTCTTTACCAGAACGAGGGATGCGGACGATCTTCTCCTTGCAAAGAATCTCTGCTCGATGTTGAGATAACCAATCCATACCAATGACAATGTCGAAGCTACCAAGAACGATGGGGATAAGATCGATGGATAAAGTCTGACTAGCTAAAACGAGATTACAACCCTTAACTATGTGTGCGGCCTCGAGACTTTTACCATTTGCTAACTCTACTATGTGCTTGGTGTTTACAAGTGTTGGGGTATGCTTAAGCATCTGACTAACTTTTAGAGACACATAACTGGTATCGGCACCCGAATCAAATAATACAGTAACAAAGAAGTCGTCGAGAAGAAACTTACCTATCACCATGTTAGGATCATTCCTTGCGTCACCCTGACCAATCACGAACGCTCGACCCCTGGCACCATTGTCGTCGTTGTTACCCCCGTTGTTACCATTCCCTTGATTGTTGTTATTCTGATTCTGTTTCAGTTGGGGGCAGTTCCTCTTGAAGTGGCCTTCAGCACCACACTGAAAGCATCCCCTATTACCCTGTTGTTGCTGCTGCTGGTTCTGTGGAGCCTGTTGTTGCTGCTGACGATTTTGATTTGCAGGATATGGGCTCCTGCATTCTTTTGCTGTGTGACCAAACTTGTTACATCGATGGCAGCGACCTTTGTTGCACTGCCCACTGTGGTGTAGGTTACATCGATTGCACTTAGGGTGGTTTCCTCGATATCCACCCTGCCCCTGACTACAAGAAGATTGCTGACCAGGACTCTGGTAGTCTTCAGTCTTTCGCTGCTGTGCCTGGGACTGAACTGTAGTCGAACCCTTGCTGGAGGCTCCATCCCATTTTCGCTTGTTGTCACTGGGAATAGCAGAAGTAGTAGTAGCACCGATACGCTTAGTCAGCTTGTTCTGTTCCACAGCCTGGTCCGTGAGACGATGAGCAAGACGAATAACATCCTGGATGGTAGCAAGGTTAGCAGAAGTTACATAGCTTTGAATCTCTGGTACTAAGCCTTTGAAGTACAGTTCGATACGCTTGATGGGAGGATCCACCATGGTTGGACATAACACTGCCAGTTCGTTGGATCGCTTCGTCTATTCCTCTATCTCTGACCCCGTCATCTTCAGGTTAAAGAACTCCACTTCCAGCTTGTGGATGTCGTCACGATTACAGTATTCTCGCTTGATCAGTTCCTTTAAGTCATTCCATGGGGTGGCATTAGCAGCCGCCAATCCCAGCATCTGAACTTGCGCGTTCCACCAAGTCAGCGCAGTGCCTTCGAGAGTTCCAGTAGCGTACTTCACCCTGCGAGCTACATGGCATTCACACATTTCGAAGACCGATTCGAGCTTCTCGAACCAGTGGAGGAGTCCTACGGCTCCTTCAGTGCCACAGAAAGTACTAGGACGACAGTCCATGAACGTCTTGAACGTGCACACAGGTGGCTGAGCATGCTGACCTGTTGCATATATAAAAACAGGTCAAAATTAAACACAAGAGTTGGTTTATGAGGGTAGGATCTAAAGATCCTAGAGTGAGTTGCGACTGCTTGGTATACCTCCTGCTTGAACGGCTGCAAGTGCCGCAACAACTTGTTCATTGATTAAAGCCGTCAGCTGGGCTTGAGTCATGTTGATACGTCCACTCATGATCTTCATATCAAAGGAAACATGAGTGAGAGGGGTTCGCGAAAGTGCGATGACAGAAGAGAGTAAGCACGCATGTGTTTCAAGCAGTAGTTGTTACATTTATCTAAGCATACTATGAGCAATGTACTATGTAATTAACAAGTAAGCAATACAAACATAAATCATATCACCTATAGTGTTGAGCCTTGCACGTGGAGCGAAGCGTCGTTGTGGATCGTTGAGCACTGTACAGGTGATGTGTGCTAAACAGACTATAAAAATAAACTAAATTAGACTCTCTATTCTAGACACTATAAAGCTTTAATTCTAGACTCGACCTAAAACCACACAATCGGCAAGTGTACCGATCAATGTAGTATAACCTAGGAAGTCCGGATATCGAACCACGAGACTCTATGTATCACGTAAACTAGACTCTGACAGACACTGACGGACACGACTGAAACTTGTTTAATTGTTTTGGGGGGGGGGGGGTTACGGAAAACTAAGGAAATCTATATTAAACTAATAAATTAAACTAGAGCTAGACTAAAAACGAATGACGACTGAGGACTTTTCCTTATATGAGAATGAGACCACCTAGACAAGAATCCTGGATTGTTTTTAAGAGATTACCGATTAAGTTAAATGCACGAGTTATGGAACCGGGATCTTAAAGTACTAAACCTATTAAGAACCATCGAGGCCCCTCGACCCTTCTCAAGGAGAAACCTGTGGAGCTACCTAGGCCGTTAATCCTACCGGTTATTAGACGCTTTTCCAATTGTCTAATTATTGTGTAAGTACCCTAATGTTGACCTATTCTTTTCCAATCCTAGATCTAGGGTAGTTTGAAGTAATTAATCTGACTTGATAGACTAATAAGACCGACAGGTAAACCAAGACATGACCTTTTCCAAGGACTATCTAAAGCAATTCGCCGGGTAAGACCTACCAATAGCCCCTCACTTTCCAGGTATTAGGACTAGTAGAACACTAAGACTTAGTAAATTATTACCAGTTACTTCTAGAGGTTATCGGCCGATTCTCCCTAAAGAGTGAAGGTTTTCTAACGTGATATAGACACTCACCGAAACCCTAAACCCTAATATGACTCTACGTTGTGATATAGACCGTCACTAAGAATCATATGAAGCAAATAATAACAATAAACCAACTCAAAGCATGCATACACATCAAATCATTAAATCAAACTGCTTACTAAACACAATCACCCATAACAATCATGCAAATAACAAAACCGGTAAAAACTTTATATTAATCCATTCATCAAGTCTAGGTGGTTTATGAAATTATCCAAGCATCTCAGTAAATGAAAACAAAACAAAGATGTCTAAAACTGAATTCATTGTAACAAAGTTCCAAGAAAATTAATCGACAAAACAAGGGATTAGAAAACCCGATAGATTCTTCGATTCTTCGCCCTTGACTTGTACCAATGATTCCTACGCCTTGAAATCTCCGATTGCTTGCCAAGAATGCTCCAAAGTCGCCCAAAGATGTCTCTAATTCGTAATTAGGGTTTCACTAATGTTTCTTGGAAATTAATTAAGCCAACCCCTAGCTGCCAACATGTTTTCTTGAATTCTGACCCTAGGCGCGACGCGAGGGGGGGCTGGCGTCATGCGGCGCCCCCTTTCCTGATTTTCTTATTTTTTTTAATTAATTCCGATTTCCAGCTTCTCCGACGCGCGTTAGCCGCGATTGCGAAAAAGAATTATGCAACGGAATCAGAAACGAATAATCACTCGGGTCAAAAGCATAGGTATAATTAATTAAAACCAAGACTTGCGTTAGCCGCGATTGCGAATATACTTGTCCACTTTAAACCCAAGTCCAATCCTAAGCCCTTATCATGTGATTTTAATTTAAGTTCGGTCAATCCACCTAGGGTCTCACACCAGAATTTACGGTCCACCTACTCCCACCTCAAGCTTATAGGACTAAAGGAACGATCATTTGACCAATTCCCAACCGTCTTATATCAAAACCAAGAGAGTTTACAATCAATTTTTTTTCTATTTTTTTTTTTCATCATTTTTTTTTCTTTTTTTTTCTATCGTGAGTCTAGACGATGCTTTCCCTAACCAAGTGGCAATCCGGCTGTAGAGTCGCTATCCCCAACCACAGATTACTTAGGTTTCGGTACTTTTAATCGGAATTCGATTTCACACATCCTAGAGGCATTCCGGCTGTAGAGTCGCTATCCCCAACTCGGATTACATAGACCTGTGTTACTTTCATTTAGTTTCTAGCTCACTTTTTATTCTTTTTTTTTCATGACCACAAACTCTAACGGTTTTAACTTATAACGGTGCCCCTTATACTCTTATTGGTAGTTTTGATTTCCCATATTTCCCAGGCGAAAACCCACTAGCAGACCGACAATTAAGGTATATTAGCTCAAAGGGACTTAAAACCAAACCCGGGCCTATCCACATATCCCTAACTAGACGCAAGCTCGATTTATTATAATCTTATATTATTATTATTCGAAACCGAGCAAAAATTCATCTTTTCTATCACTTTCCGCTTGAATTGCAAACTTCTTTTTTTATTCGAAAGACATTTTATGATTTTTTCAATTTTTGTTTTTTTGATTTTTCAATTTTTTAATTTTTTTTTTCATATTTATGACTCAAATATTTACAAGTATCCCATCCCCACACTTAGAGATTGCATTGTCCCTAATGCAAGAACGAAAATATGACTCAATAACTACCTAAAAATAAAAACTGCAAACGAAATAAATAAAAAAATAAATATACAACAACAACAAAAAGGGAAACGACTTAGCTGAGTATGTGAGACTGTCAAAGTGCCAGTCGTTTCCACATAAGCCCTCCAATACCGAACGTGCTCAGCAAACAATACCAAACTCTCTCACACACGAACGGAAAGCGGCTCCAAATCATCAACCTAAAACATAAATACCATACCAAACATACGACTACCACATGTTCAACATACCATCATCCAGAGTTCAAATGAAAAATAAAATATATGTCCTACGGATACAACCAAATCGAACTACTGAAACAGCGTAAATAAAATAAAACATGAAAGGATATATATGCTGCTGCAGTCCACTACATCACTCGTCCTCTGAATCTTCCTCCATCTGCTGGGTCCCCGAACCTCCAGCCTGCTGCCACCCGAACTGACCACTATAAGCATAACCACTTTGCCCCCCCCCCCCCCCCACACTGGTCATACCCCAGGTACTGACCATAGACATATGGGGTGTGCTGCTCGCCTCCATAAACTGGTGGAGGTAATAATCCGGCAAAGGGTGGAGGAACCTGAGCATCTAGTGACATACCCGACATCATATACCTGAGCATGTCGTCCTGTCGGTGGTGGCTCTGCATCGTCTACTGGTGGTCAACCCGCATCCTATTTTCAAGTTGATCAAATCTCTGCTGGGTGAAATCAAAAGCAGCCTCAGGAGTGAACGGGTCAGGTCTCTGCTGTCTAACTGGCTGCTGTGGAGGAGGAGTCTCACGCCTCTGTCGAGGCCTCGGCTGTCGTGCCGGAGGAGCGCCCACTTCATAATTCCGTTGTGGCGGGTCCGAAGATGTTAAAACACCCGCCAACTGTAGCTCCGCAACACCCCAATAAACCGTAGGAAAACTCTCATGCATCTGGTCCGCCTTATATTTTGTGAAAGCACGTACATTCCTTGCCAACCTAGTTATGTACGGCCCAAGATCCATGGCAGCCCGTTTTCCTCCCCTACGAGGCCGATTGCACGACCATGCAAAGAAGCTTGCCAAGTTCCAATTCCTCTTTTCCACCATACACATCAACGCAAAAATGTCCAACCAATTTGCTTTATTCTCTCCCGACTTCCTCGCCACAACCGTAGTCGCCAATACCTTCAGAATATACCTATGTATAGGATCACGAACCGATGTAATAAGGTTCGTTTGGGCGAACGGTTGGGTCGCAATCTCCTCCCAAAATCTAGCCAAATCTGTCGAATCCAAACACTTCGGCCGAGGATAATTCTACACTCCCCTTAAACCATTCACAAACTCATCTGTCTGTACCTCCTCCTCCGAATAAAAACCCAAAGCCACTCCGAACTGAGGAATACTCATCTCGTACAAATTTCGGCCCAACGAGAATGAAACCGCGTTTTTCTCCGCAAAAGTACCCTCTTTATACTGGAAGGTACTATGGAACTCAACTGTAAGTTCAGTATACTGCGGCCACTTACAATCCATTGCCGCTCTCAGTCGTGGACCCAACAACTCCGCCACCCGGTCACTCGTTCCCATACTTTGTAACCATTCCCAATCAATCGTACGGTGCTCCAACATTTGAGTTGTTACATATTTCTTTTGTTTCACCCTTTCTTCAGTGTCTTCTTCAAAATCTAAGGCCGAGTGATCAACTATCCTCTCGACTCGGGACCACACTCTCCTATCGGTCCCCCGATACTTGATCTTCCTTTTTCTTAGGTTTGACGATGAACCTTCACCCGACATGTTTCTGCCAAACAAGAAAGATTTGACAAGAAAAACAATGCAGAATGTTAGTAATCACAAACTATTTTTGGTGTTTTTAATTTTTTTATATTTTTTTTATATAAAAAAAAACTAGAATAGCCGTATAGCATTTCATTCGTGGCTAAATCTGAAAATAAAGTTAAAGAAAAACAATGGGTTACCGTTTACAAAAGCGTAAGTTACACATCATTCTACCCGAATGGAGATTGAGTACGGGCAAAATGTTGTAAACTTGTACATGCATATAAGTAAACCCGACACTAGACTCAAAATACTACTCTAAGAGAACTACTAAACTCAATAACTCGAACGACCTAAGACTCAATGTACACTATCTCCTCCCGGCACTTTAATTGTCCTCAATTAAGCATAAGTGCCAAAATATCCCCACACTTGAGGCGAAACACGTGAAAGTTTGAACTTTTAAACCTTAACGTAAAGTTTGTGGCAACAAAATCCGTTTAGAAAACTAATCACATTTGCAAAAATCAGTTCAACAACCTATTTTTTTAGCAAAAAGTCTTTAGTTATAGCCAAACAAACCCGTAAAGCTCAAACATGTTGTCTAGTTGTCCAAACATACCCCACAAGTCTCAAACAACCCCAAGCAAACCAACCCGAACCATCCGCAAACCCCATTGTGTGTAAACATCCCAAACAAAACCACCCGCATACCACTAACATGACTAAAGGCTCAAAGATCCTTACTTTATCAACCTACACAAACCCTAGATCTAAAACATGACTGACCCGACACTACAACTATGAAATAAAGTTACCTACTAACAAGAAATCACAGAAATCGTACCTTGGATTCGGATTTATGCAAGAAAAATGAGACCTTGAAGTAGTGGTGCACGAGTTTGTCCAAAAACGCGAAAATGCAGCGGGAAATCAGGTGAAATTGATGGTTAAGATTGTGGGGAATGTGATTGTGGTGATTTAGGAAGAAGAATGGAGTGATTTGGTGGAAAAACGAGTGAGTTATGGTGATTTATGTGTGATTCGCGAGTTAGGGTTTGTAGATGTGAAAAGGATTTTGTTTCAGCAACAGGTTCAACTTTTAATGTTTTAATCCAGTTCTTAGGGGTCTCGCGCGACGCCAGGGGTCCCGGGGGGGCCTCGCGTGATGCGGCGGGTCCAATTTCAATTGTTTTTGAACTGTTGAGCTTAGCGTGACGCGAAGGCCCTTGGCGTCACGCCAAGGGCCAATTTTCACAGAATGTTGCGTGGAAAATCATTGTTCATGCCTTAGAAAAATTTTTGAAAACTTCCCAACCTTCAAAACACTTCAATTTTTTTCTAAGTGTCCAAGAAACATACCTGGGACCTCTTTTCTCATGCTTTTTCCCGTTCCATAGCGGTGACGAATCCTGCAAAATTCTCAACAACACAAAACAAAGACCGAAAAACTACGGAAAGACGCGTTAGAACACGAAAATACTCAAATAAAGACTCTTATACAAACAATACAAAATGTACACTTGGGCTTTCACCCAAAACACTAATTGGCGGCTTTAGGTGGGATTTCGAGAGGAGTTACCTCCCTCTCATCCTTGTTTATCGCTCCTCCAATGTAGTGTTTCAAACGATGACCGTTCACCTTCCAACTACGGCCATCCTTCTCATCCAAGATCTCCACCGCTCCATACGGAAACACATAGTGAACCATATAAGGCCCCGACCACTTCGATTTCAACTTACCCGCAAAAAGCTTCAACCTTGAGTTGTAAAGAAGAACTTTATCACCTTTGCTAAACTCCTTCACTTTCCTCAACCTCCTATCATGCAACAACTTCGTTTTCTCTTTAATTCCCAACGATCGAGCATACGCCGCATCCCTAAGCTCTTCAAGCTCATGAATTTGAAAGAAACGATTCCTAGCGGCTTCGGTCATGTCTAAATTAACGGCTTTCAATGCCCAAAGCGCTCTATGTTCTAACTCGACGGGAAGATGACAAGCTTTTCCGTAGACGATCATAAAAGGTGTAGTTCCTAAAGGGGTCTTGTAAGCGGTTCTAAACGCCCACAATGCATCGTCTAGCTTGTCCACTCGTTTGTGGATGATAGGCGGTAGACAAACGATGAGTGACACCGTAGCGTGCAAGCAACTTCTCCATCAATGCATTGCAAAAGTGAGTGCCACGGTCACTAATTAAGGCTTTAGGAGTACCGAATCGTGAAAAGAGCTTCTTAAGAAATTTCAAGACTACTCGGGCTTCGTTTGTGGGAAGAGCTTGAGCCTCAACCCATTTGGACACATAGTCGATCGCCACGAGTATGTAACGGTTTCCTTTGGAGTTTGGGAAGGGTCCCATGAAATCGATGCCCCAAACGTCAAAAACCTCAACTACTTGTATGGGGTTTTGAGGCATCTCATCTTTGGCGGAAATATTGCCGGTTCGTTGACATGCATCACACATCTTCACGAACTCCTCGGCATCTCTAAGAACGGTAGGCCAATAGAAACCACAATCGAATACCTTTTGGGCGGTGGCGTGTGCACCATGATGTCCTCCCGTGAGGCCTTCATGTACATGCTTAATAATGTTCCACCCCTCCTCTCTTGACACACAACGTCTAAGAACTCTATCTCCTCCTATCCTAAAGAGAAAAGGATCGTCCCAAACATACTTTCTCGCCTCACTAATCAATCGCTTCCTTTGTTGCGTAGACATCCCTTTCACAATATCGCCACTAGAGAGATAATTTGCTAAGTCGCAAAACCATGGAAATCCTTCTTTCTCGGCCTCAACAAACTCTATAGACTCGTGAGGGAACGTGTCTCCAATCTCCTCCTCACGAATCTCTTCCCTCTTAGGATCCTCTAACCACGATAAATGATCGGCCGCCACGTTCTCGGCCCCTCTCTTGTCCCTAATCTCAATATCGAACTCGCTAAGCAAAAGAATCCACCGAATGAGTCGGGGTTTAGCGTCTTTCTTTTGAAAAAGAAAACGCAACGCGGAGTGGTCGGTGAAAACGATTGTCTTGGATAAAACGAGGTACGAGCGGAATTTATCAAATGCGAAAACTACGACTAAAAGCTCTTTCTCCGTGGTAGTGTAGTTTTCTTGAGCATCATTGAGCATTTTGCTCGCGTAGTAGATGGGGTGGAAGTGCTTATCCTTTCTTTGTCCTAATACCGCTCCAACGGCATAGTCACTCGCATCACACATGAGCTCAAAGGGCAAGCTCCAGTCGGGCGAGATAAGAATAGGTGCACTAACCAACTGTTCCTTCAAGAAGTTGAAGGCCTTAAGACACTCTTCGTCAAAGACGAATGGAACGTCTTTCTCTAGCAACCAGGTCATGGGGCGAGTAATTTTTGAGAAATCCCCAATAAAACGCCTATAGAAGCCCGCATGCCCTAGAAAACTCCTAATTGACTTAACACTCGTGGGTGGAGGTAACCTACTAATGGTATCTATTTTCGCACGATCTACCTCAATACCCTCTCTAGAAATCTTATGCCCTAGTACTATACCTTCCGTCACCATGAAGTGAAACTTCTCCCAGTTTAGCATAAGCTTCGTCTCTACACACCGCTTCAACATCCTCTCCAAATTCTTCAAACACACCTCGAAAGAATCACCATAAACTGAAAAATCATCCATGAAAACCTCCATGGAAGTCTCTATCATATCCTAAAATATGGCGACCATACAACGCTGAAAGGTAGCCGGAGCGTTACATAACCCAAATGGCATGCGTCGGTACGCATAGGTGCCGTAGGGGCATGTGAAGGTGGTCTTATCCTGATCCTCCGGTGCTATGGGAATCTGGAAGTAACCGGAAAAGCAGTCTAGAAAACAATAGAATTGTTGACCGGCTAAACGCTCCAACATTTGATCTATGAAAGGCAATGGGAAGTGGTCTTTACGGGTGGCATCATTCAACTTTCGGTAGTCGATGCACAAGCGCCAACCCGTGACCGTACGAGAAGGGATAAGCTCGTTCTTTTCGTTCATGACAACTGTTATCCCCCCCCCCCCTTCTTGGGGACAACCTGTGTGGGACTAACCCAAGGTGAATCAGAAATGGGATAGATCATCCCCGCATCAAGGAGTTTAAGAACCTCCTTCTTCACTACATCTTGCATGTTGGGGTTAAGCCTCCTTTGGGGTTGCACCATCGGTTTATAATCATCCTCCATGAGTATCCGGTGGGTGCAATAGGAAGGGCTTATGCCCTTAATGTCGGACAACCTCCATGCAATGGCCTCTTTGTTGGCCCTCAACACATCTAACAACCTCACTTTCTCACTCTCCTCTAACTCGGATGAAATAATAACGGGTAGCTCGGAACCCTCCCCTAAGAAAGCATACTCTAGATGAGATAGAAGTACCTTAAGCTCTAAGGGTGGGGGTTGGGTGGTGTCATCACTAACCGCTAACACATCAGGGATTAAAGGAATCCCCTCCTCTTCAACTTCACCTACACTCTCCAACTCCTCTTCTACCTTCTCTCCTACCTTCTCTCCTACCACTAGGTCCGCTCCACTAATGTACTCTAAGCAATGGTCGACACACGAGATAAACGAGTTCAAAAAGTAGACGGAATGACAAGGACCACTATAGTCATCCGAACCATTCGGGTGGTTCATGGAACGCTCTATCTCAAATGTAACTCTCTCCTCACCGACCCTAAGAGTGATCTTACCATCATGGACGTCTATAAGGGCCTTAGCGGTACGTAAGAAAGGACAACCTAAGATAATGGGAACTCTCTCATCCGCTTCCATATCAAGAATTACGAAATAAGCGGGAAACACGAATTTGTCTACCTTAACTAGCAAGTTCTCAACTATACCCCTAGGGTATTTAACGGACCGATCGGCTAAAGACAATGTCATTCGGGTAGGTGCAAGCTCTCCTAGGTCTAGCTTCTCATAAAGAGAAAAGGGCATCAAATTGATGCTAGCACCTAAGTCGGCTAAGGCTCGAGTGTTGGTATTACTACCGAATAGACAAGGAATGGTAAAAATACCCGGATCGGTAAGCTTTTCAGGAAGCTTATTTAACACAACGGCGAAACATCCCCCATTCAATGGGACGTTAGACAACTCTCCTAATTTCTCTTTGTTCCTAAGGAGATCCTTCAAGAATTTCGCGTATTTAGGCATTGATTGGAGTGCCTCTATAAATGGAAGGTTAATCTTCAATTGCTTGAAGATGTCCAAAAACTGCCCGTATTCCCTCGAGTATTTTTGGTTTTTAAGGCGTGAGGGAAACGGAACATACGCATGGTTCACTAAGGGTGAAGGTCTAACGTCTATTGGGGTTCTCTCAACTTTCTTCTCACTTTGAGACTCACCGGACTGTGCGGTACTTGCTGGGCTTAGCCTCTTTTGAACTTTGCCGGGAGCCTCCATTTCGATCTCCTCATCTATCACATCTCCCTCTTCATCAACTACCCTTTCCTAGACTCTATGGTTTCCTACGGTCTTGCCACTACGGGTGGTAATGGCTTTAGCATGGGCATTAGGGTTCGGTTGGGTGTTACCCGCAAAGTGACCGGGTAATCTCTCTTCTAGCTTTCTAGACATGTCCCCTACGACCCTTTGAAGGTCTTGGAAGGAGGCTTGATGGTTCTTAAGCATTAGGTCATGTTCACTAAGGGTCTTTTGAGTGGTTTGGTCCCTAACAACTAGTTGACTCGTCATGGACTCCATTCTCTCTATGCTACCCCCTAAATCAAAACTTGGACCTTGACCTGTTTGACCTTGGTTATTTGACCCCCCATCCTTGACCTGCCCATTGAACCCTTTGTTGATCTGCCCACTTGAACCCCCACCAAAGAGTGAATTTTGGCCCCTATTTGGGTTTTGAGCCATTTGAAAGCCAAGAGGTCCATTTGGGCGAAAAGTGTTATTATTAAAGTTATTATTATTATTACGCCAACCCGACCCAAAATTATTATTACCCCCAAAACCGCTAGGTTAACCTCTACCAAACCCTCCTCCTACAAAATCGACCTGCTCCTCTCCAACAAGTAATGGACACGAACTCGTGTCGTGACCCCCACGACAAAACTCACATTTGTCTACCTTAGCCTTAATTTCTTTAAGTTCCCTAGTCACGTTTTCCAAAACAGCAGCTAAACTAGGATCCATGGTGACATGGTTCACCCCTCGGGCGGGTGCACTAGTAGTGGTATTAGAATTACCGCTTTGATATCGCTGATCGGATCGTGATTGGGATTGAGACTGAGCAAATGCCTCAAAACGCTCTAGACACTCTGCAACTGTAAGAATACCCATCATATGCCCCCCCCCCCCCCCCCGCATTAGTATCGAACCTATCACGAGTCTCTTCAGTGAGACCGTTGTAGAATTTCTCACATAAAGCCCAATCAGAAAGACCATGCTGGGAGCAACGAGCACAAAGGTTTTGGAAACGCTCCCAAGCAAGGTAATAAGGCTCGTCGGGCTCCATGCGGAAGGAGTGGATTTGGTCTCTAAGACGTGAAGCTTTAGCGGGCGGGAAATACTTATTCAGAAAGGCTTGACGAAGCCCCGCCCAAGTAGTGAAGGTGCCGGTTGGTTGAGAATCCAACCAAGTAGCCGCACGGCCGGCTAATGAGAATGGGAAAAGCTGTAGGTAGGTGGCATCGTTGGGTGCACCGTGAAGGCTAAAAGTGGCTAGGATGCGGGAGAAACGGTTAATGTGGGCCGGGGCGTCCTCATCGTCTCGGCCATGGAATTGGATACTATTGGTTATAGCCTGCATGGCATAAGATGGAATCTGCCATGAATTTTCACTAATGATGGGTGGAACGGTTATGGGTGAAGCAAGACCGGTGAAATCCTGAGTGGCTTGCTGATGGACGGTTTGCCTAGGGTTGGCCATTGGTTCTACGTTTGCTGGATTGCTAGAGGTACTCGAAGTAGGGCTATCGGGTGGGGAAACCTTAGGTGAGGTTTTATGTGAATGGTTTGGCGAAGGTGGTGGTGTAGGAGGTGGGGTGGGTAACAGGGTGGAATCGAAATTGGGGAAACGAGAAGAGGATGTAGAAGTAACCTGTGGGCCTTGGCCCAATTGAGATGATGACTGCTTGACTCGTGGTGGTGGTCCGTGCGAGCGCAGATGTGGCATCCACTACGAGCAAAAACCTGAACACAAGAAAAGCAAACAATAGTTACTACGACTCAAGATGAAAAGAAAAGACAAAGACTCAACAAAACAAAGAAAACACGTAGCACGTATATATCAATTAAGTCTATCAAAGCTAATAAACGCAATTGCCAAGAGTCCCCGGCAACGGCGCCAAAAACTTGATGTGTGCTAAATAGACTATAAAAATAAACTAAATTAGACTCTCTATTCTAGACACTATAAAGCTTTAATTCTAGACTCGACCTAAAACCACACAATCGGCAAGTGTACCGATCAATGTAGTATAACCTAGGAAGTCCGGATATCGAACCACGAGACTCTATGTATCACGTAAACTAGACTCTGACAGACACTGACGGACACGACTGAAACTTGTTTAATTGTTTTGGGGGGGGGGGGTTACGGAAAACTAAGGAAATCTATATTAAACTAATAAATTAAACTAGAGCTAGACTAAAAACGAATGACGACTGAGGACTTTTCCTTATATGAGAATGAGACCACCTAGACAAGAATCCTGGATTGTTTTTAAGAGATTACCGATTAAGTTAAATGCACGAGTTATGGAACCGGGATCTTAAAGTACTAAACCTATTAAGAACCATCGAGGCCCCTCGACCCTTCTCTTGGAGAAACCTGTGGAGCTACCTAGGCCGTTAATCCTACCGGTTATTAGACGCTTTTCCAATTGTCTAATTATTGTGTAAGTACCCTAATGTTGACCTATTCTTTTCCAATCCTAGATCTAGGGTAGTTTGAAGTAATTAATCTGACTTAATAGACTAATAAGACCGACAGGTAAACCAAGACATGACCTTTTCCAAGGACTATCTAAAGCAATTCGCCGGGTAAGACCTACCAATAGCCCCTCATTTTCCAGGTATTAGGACTAGTAGAACACTAAGACTTAGTAAATTATTACCAGTTACTTCTAGAGGTTATCGGCCGATTCTCCCTAAAGAGTGAAGGTTTTCTAACGTGATATAGACACTCACCGAAACCCTAAACCCTAATATGACTCTACGTTGTGATATAGACCGTCACTAAGAATCATATGAAGCAAATAATAACAATAAACCAACTCAAAGCATGCATACACATCAAATCATTAAATCAAACTGCTTACTAAACATAATCACCCATAACAATCATGCAAATAACAAAACCGGTAAAAACTTTATATTAATCCATTCATCAAGTCTAGGTGGTTAATGAAATTAGCCAAGCATCTCAGTAAATGAAAACAAAACAAAGATGTCTAAAACTGAATTCATTGTAACAAAGTTCCAAGAAAAGTAATCGACAAAACAAGGGATTAGAAAACCCGATAGATTCTTCGATTCTTCGCCCTTGACTCGTACCAATGATTCCTACGCTTTGAAATCTCCGATTGCTTGCCAAGAATGCTCCAAAGTCGCCCAAAGATGCCTCTAATTCGTAATTAGGGTTTCACTAATGTTTCTTGGAAATTAATTAAGCCAACCCCTAGCTGCCAACATGTTTTCTCGAATTCTGACCCTAGGCGCGATGCGAGGGGGGGCTGGCGTCACGCGGCGCCCCCTTTCCTGATTTTCTTATTTTTTTAATTAATTTCGATTTCCAGCTTCTCCGACGCGCATACAAATCCCGTTTTTCTTCCAAACTGCTCGTTTTTACTCGTTTTTCATCGCTTTAAGCTACGGGACCTGAAATCAAAGCTTAATGTCAGTAGTATCACAATTCTAACCTAAACTAGACTCAAAACAACTGAAAACTGACCAAAATATACACTATAAACATATGTACTTTACAGTACATCAACAGGTTATAGTCTGGTTTTACCAAAAAAAACTTTTCCCCTTTTTAAAACCAAGTTCACTATAACTAATGGCTCTGATACCAATCTGTCACACCCCCAAAAATCCACTTGCGGAGTATCACCGCTTGGAGGCGTGACATGACCAGGATCAAGCCACCAATCATATTGAACATTATAAATAGTAATTAAAGTTCAACCACACAATATGAAAGGTGTTCAAAACAAACTCATTGTAAGCGTTCAGCGGAAGCATAACGTAAAAACCCAAACATAAGTAATATGTTTATAAAGTGTAAATGTTTAACATGGAACTCAAAAGTCCATGTCCCCACAACGACTTCTCCATCGCGTGCAAGCTCCAAGCTAATCCCTACGACCTGCAAGGCATGTAACAACAAGTCAACAACAAAGTTGAGCGAGTTCACAGTTGGTTGATTAGTTATTGAGTTCGTTTCAATATTTGTAAGTTCGTTTTGTAAACTACGTATTAATCAGTATTCCTGTTTCCCAAACCTTTTCAATAATTAGTGGGGGCTTCCCATGTGAATTACCAGACCGTACCATATCGACTACTGTAGGATTGAGAATCGATCTGAACGAGTCTTCAGAAGAACTCTAAACTGATTCAAAGGCGGAATTCAATGAATCAGAGTTTGTTTCAGCTTGATATTCACTAATAACTGTCTCTTATATTGAATAGAACGCGTTTACAGACTTGGAGACACTTCGGCAGAGTTTCGCTACCGGAATCCAAAAGTTACAAATGAAAAACTCAAGTCACATATTTATACTATTTCCAGTTCGTTTGAACAGGCATTTCCAGTTCGTTTGAACAATCCACTTCATTTGAATTGTCCACTTCGTTTGAACAGTCCACTTCGTTTGAGCTGTCCACTTCGTTTGAACTGGCTTGTTCACCTTTGTTTCCTGTTTAAGTCGAACTGCGTGACTTGATCTTTCATTACTAATCTAAGACTCGAACGAAGATGAAGTCGACAGACAACTGCACTAACAGACTCCCCCTTGAATGTTGACGGATTCTTCAGTGAGAGTCTTCAACATGAAGACTCTTCAATCTTGATCGATCTCCTTTTTTTCTTAGCATGGACCAGGATCTTCTCTTTGGCTCTAACCTCGTCAGACTCCCCCTCTCATCATGATTGGATCGCTGTCTGGAATTAGCTATCACCTAGAGATCACATCCTGGCTTTAATTCTGTTCAGCTCAACACCTGCACACATTTTCTCACCACCACATAAGTTTTTACTTAAAAACAATAAGAAAAAACTTACTGAAAAAGTTACATCAAGTTCAAATTAATGATCTCGATTAACTAATCAAACTTCTTTCTCAAAATAAATTTCTCAATTCAATACACACACTCCCAAACTAGTTCATCATGTTAAGTACTTGAAATTTTGAATATCAGCTTTTCAACATCAGTTGTCGAAAATCTTTTTGTATTTTATCAAAATTTTATGCTAAAACACACTAAAATCTATTTGGATTTTTGAAAAGAATAAAATGCAGTAAAGAAATATTTACAGACAATATTTTTGTGAGTTTGTGTAAGAGGATCATATCAGTTTATGAGACAAATCACTAACACCGTTAAGCTTGATTTCATTTTATGCTCTAAACGATTCACATTGATTGACGATATTGTTGTCCACTTAAACTCAATCTAAAAACTTTCGAAATGCTTACCGATACGTTAAGATATATTTAGATAGCACTAAATTCTTATGGACCCCACGATCTCAGCATATCCCCTCATCATGCAATACACTGACTCAAATAATGCCTTTAAACTTTTATCAACTGTGATTTGTGCGAAAATAAAGCAGAATGTTTAAACATTAACAATCAGGTCGATACTTCCGTATACGCAGAGAAAGTCCAACGTTTAAACAAAATAAGAAAAATAAAATAAGTTGAAGTTGTTTAGGCTTTAACCACCAGGTCGATACTCCCGTATACGCAGAGGTGATCCAAAGCTTAAACGAAACACCAAAGAAAATAAAGCAGAACGTTTAGGCAATAACATCCAGGTCGATACTCACGTATACGCAGAGGATGTCCAATGCTTAAACAAAATAAAGAAATAAAACAACTTTAAATCTTTGCAAAATAAAATGCACAATCACAGTGACTTTTTAGCAAAGTTGTGAAAGTTCACAAACTTAACCAGTTTTATGACTTTCGACAATCAGCGATTACTGAGTAGGCACACAGTCAAGAAGGACAAAACTAAGTACTATGCTTTCAACCATGTTTCCCACTAGAACTAGGCTTTTTCATTTAAGTTTGTATCGTTATCGCAAATCTACTAGTCTAGCTGAGCCTATCGTCACATCCTTAGTGAGATCGCTTATCACATTTTGACTTTACATTTCTTTAGCATGCTGTGACAGTCCAACTGATCTACTATCATTTCCTCTTTTTGACAACAAAACTCATTTTTCATTTTATCATGTTTTTGGCTTTTTCAAATTTTCTAATTTTTTTAAAATTTTTACTCCCCCTAAAATCAAAATATGTCTCAATTTTAATTTTCTGGGAAAATTTGAAAACCAACTGTACAAGAAATGTGACAACAAGATGAGAATTGCTTCAGTTCTCCATTCACTTGGCTTGAACAATCAGAACTCCCCCTGACAACAAAACATTTTCCCATAGTGATTTCAAAACACTTAAGTTTGTTTTAATCAAAATGGTTTTTCCGGAAAATTAGTTTTGTTTACCAATCATTTGTAGATTCGGGGTCACTTCATCACCTTGTTCTTTATACACATGACAGATTTTACAATTACAGTTTTAGATCTCAAGCATCACTTGTAGAAAATCAAATACAACTTAATGTCCCTGATTTACCACATGTAAGGCGAAAAATCACCAGAGTGAAATTTCTCAAGAAATGTGCCGATTCATGTTCCACACTTACCAACCTGGGAACTCCGGCAAGTCAGGTTTTTCATTTGAACAGATTCACCCAAGCCTGACGATCCTTGGGTGCT
Source organism: Helianthus tuberosus (assembly GCA_030545235.1). Classification (NCBI taxonomy): domain Eukaryota; kingdom Viridiplantae; phylum Streptophyta; class Magnoliopsida; order Asterales; family Asteraceae; genus Helianthus; species Helianthus tuberosus. The sequence goes on along the minus strand of CM060418.1, from coordinate 94,190,026 downwards.
TTTGAATTCTTGTTCAACAATGGTGGAAAATTTGCATCATCCATTGTTAGACCAGAATTCTCAACTTTTACCTCAACAAATGGCTCTTCTGGTTTTACCATACCAGAATCATTGCCTGAATGTGGCTTGCCTGGCTTTGATGAGCCAGATTCATCGCCGACATGTGGCTCCTTTGTTTCCACAGAAACAGATTCATTGCCACAAACTTTCTTTTTCATCTTTCTCTCTTTCATCCTCAGATTTGTATCTGATGAATCCGTTTTGTATGATTTGTCATTCTTTGGCGAGCAAGACGATTTATCAGAACTTTTATCTGTTTTACCAATTGTATCCAAGGACAAAATCCTTTCGAGATACTCTCTCGCTTTCTTCCTCTTCTTCCTCAGTCTGTCTTTCTGCCCCTGTGAAAGCATTACTTTCTTTTCTTCCACTTTCTGTTCTTTGGGCTTGACATTGACTGGTTTCTTTGCCACTTTCTGAGATTCAGCCCTCGATCTTCCCTTTGATCTCATTGGGCAATCCCTGGCAATGTGTCCTTTGATATTGCATTCAAAGCATCTTCTCGTCTCAAACCTCCAACTTTGGCAGTTAAAAGTAATGTGCCCTCGAACACCATAAGTGTAACACACTCTGTTATCGTACCAATCACCACTTTCACACCAAACACTCAGATCATAGCATTGTCTTGCTTTGTGGTGATCATCACTCCTCTTGAAAGCTGGATTTGGCTTTGAAGCACTGCGGTCAAACCTGCACCACTTATTACCAACAATTTTTTAGTTTTGTTTTTCAACTTTTTGTGGTTTTTTATCACGATTGGATGATTTAACTGATGAGCTTTTATTTTCTTTTTGAAGATTTTTCAAACTTTTCTCTTTTTGTTTTTGTTCCACTTTCTTCTTCAAAGGTTTTTGCTTAGAGCATTCTCCCTTTTCAGTTGATTGTGGAACAGTTTCTTGAAACTTTTCTTTTAACTTTAAAAATAAATTCTTTTTCTTCATTTTTTCATTTTCATCATCAGATTTCTCATCACAATCTTCAACTTTGACTTTGTCAAAGTTTGTGACATTGTCACTTATTGGAACAGAATTGATCGGTTTTGGACATAGATAATCTAGTGTTGATGACGAAGTCTCAAAACCTTTCAATTTCTCTTCAAGCTCTTTGATTTTAACCCGAGCCTTTTCAGCTTCTTTTTCAAGTCGAATAATTGTCTGAAGATGAGAATTTATTACTTTTTGTTTTTCAATGTTATTTTTGCTAAAAACAGATCTCCCATCTTCAAGAATCTTTATTTGACTTTGAAATTCTTTTTCAATTTTTAATTTTTCATTTTCAAACATTTTTATTTTATTTTCAAAATCTTTTTCTTTTTCTTTCAAAATTTTGTTTTACAATGTCAAACTGTCCACATCACTCAACAGTTTGACATTTTCAGATTTTAATTTTTCACAATTTAAGCACATCCCAGATATCTTTTCATCATCAGACGTCTTTTCTTCATCAGCTTTCTTTTCATCCTTGAAAGCTGGAATTACTTCAACCTGTTCTTTTACCTCTTGTACATTTACTTCAGGTTTGACTTCATCAACCTGTGACAATTCAGTTGTCTCTTTTTGTTCAGATGTTTCTTGATGATTTTTGTCAACCTGTTTCTCCTCAATTTGAACACATTCATCAAGTTTGACTTCATCATTCTGTGACAACTTAATTGTCTCATTTTGTTCAGGTGTTTCTTGATGAAGACTTACAACCTGATTTTCCTCAGATTTTATATTTTCTTTCACAGTAGCTGCCTCATCAAACTTTATCTTTGCAGCTTGTTTATTTTTAAGCTTTTCTAGTGTACCTGCATAAAACATATCAAACAATTGAGGTCCAAACATTCTTTTATAATTTTCAAGTTTTTCAATTTCTTCACTGTCATCGTCACTCTCTTCATCTGATGAGTGATCAAACACTGGAGCTTTTTCTGAAACAACTTCTGTAAGATTATCAGCTTTTTCTGAATCAACTTCTAAACCCTTTTCAATTTTATCTAAAACAGTTTCTGAATCCTCTGTTATTGAAACTGGTTCTTTTAAAATTGATTCTTTCCTAACTGGTTCTTCTTCATTCTTAAAATAGCTCTCTTGTTGAGATACATAGTAAAACAATGCAATTTCTTCTTCAGTTTCCATGTTTTCGGTAAACAATTTCACAAACTCAGCTTTCAAACGAACTGGAGTCAAGTTTCAAACAAATTGTCAAACTTTCAAACGAATTGACAAATCACCCTTCGTGCGAACTGATCAAACCTCAAACAAACTGGGAATTGGTGCGAACTGGATTGTTTTCCAACAATCTAAACTATTCACACGAACTAATCTGAAGTTCAAGTTCAAACAATCTCAGGTTCACACGAACTGAGTTCTTCAAACGAACTAAAGCCGAACCTCAAACGAACTGAAATCTTTTAAGCGAACTGGATTTCACGGGAACAGGAGGTTCAAACGGACTGAGTTCTCTAAACGAACTGATATTGAACTTCAGACGAACTAGAAGTTCACTTCGTGTGAACTGTGAGTAATTCCAAATGAACTGAAGTCACTTCATACGAACTGATGAACTTTTCAAACGAACTGATCATTTTTTTTATCAAATTTATTGAGTTTTAATCTGATTTTTGGTCGAATACTTTTACTAATTGTTTAAACCACAGTTACGCACAATATACTTCAATTTCAACCCATTTTAACCAGAAAATCTAGGTTAATTTTGAAAATACGTGACAGAAAGGTGTAAAAGTCAGAAATCTTAATGAAATCGAGCTGAAATATCAAGAGCTCTTCCTCCTGAGCTCTGATACCACTTGTAGGATCAAGAATCGATCTGAACGAGTCTTCAGAAGAACTCTAAACTGATTCAAAGGCGGAATTCAATGAATCAGAGTTTGTTTCAGCTTGATATTCACTAATAACTGTCTCTTATATTGAATAGAACGCGTTTACAGACTTGGAGACACTTCGGCAGAGTTTCGCTACCGAATCCAAAAGTTACAAATGAAAAACTCAAGTCACATATTTATACTATTTCCAGTTCGTTTGAACAGGCATTTCCAGTTCGTTTGAACAGTCCACTTCGTTTGAATTGTCCACTTCGTTTGAACAGTCCACTTCGTTTGAGCTGTCCACTTCGTTTGAACTGGCTTGTTCACCTTTGTTTCCTGTTTAACTCGAACTGCGTGACTTGATCTTTCATTACTAATCTAAGACTCGAACGAAGATGAAGTCGACAGACAACTGCACTAACAACTACTAACGAAAGTAAGTTGTGCCCTAAGTCAATGTCTATCATCATTGACCCTTTGCCTTAGTCCATTAGTACACGCCCGTCCTACCGGCACGGTGTGAGGTTTGTTAAACCTAATAGCGCTATTAACTAATGACCCGCTCGCCATCGGCCTCGGCGATTAAGTCGATATAAAATGAGGGACTTATGATAGAGTTTTGGTCCAGTATGTTTAATCTTGTTGTCCTACCCAAGGAGGACGAACGTACGTGTCCTACCCAAGGAGAATACGCGAGGTTTAATCTTCGCATCCTACCCATGGAGGATGGCTGTACATATCCTACCCAAGGAGAATATGTAGTTTCTGTTTTAGTTCTTTAACCCATTCCCAACCCTTGGGAATCCCATGGCTTGTAGAAAGTGTGAACTCCCCTTGGTTTGCTCGGTTGATTAATTACTTGATCCCAATTAATCAGTCAAAGCCTATGGTATGCACGTGTTCATAATCAGTTTACATCGACATAGTTCACGTATATATAACATGGTCATAAAGTGTAGTTCAAGTAACAAGCACCACATAACATTTAACAGTTATTCACATATCCATGACAGTTAACATGGACTCCCTTAACCCAGTTAACTACTAACTGAGTTAAATCAGTTACTGTGCAATTTCCCATTTTGACGAAACCCCCCCCCCCCCCCCGTTTCGTCATGATTTCCATTTGACGAAACCCTAAGGTTTCGTCGTTATAACCCTTGGCAAAACCCCCAGGTTTTCGTCGTGGCCTAAGTTGACAAAACCCCTGTTTCATCGACATCGGCGTTTTGTCGAAAAACATCAGTTACGTCGTGACAGCAGTTACACACAGAAACCCTAATCATCCTGAACAACCGTTTTACACTAACATCAAACAAACAGTCATCATACAGCGCCGTAATCATTGATCATCATATATGTAACCTGTACCCTAAGCATAACAGCTTGCTAATAATTCAATCAATTGCACAATCGCCTCATATATACAATCGATAATCATGCATGTTTACCGGTTCCATATTAGCAAGAATCGTCATATAGCTAAGATTTAATTAGTATGGTCAGATCCTATGCTAGCATCAACCAATAACAACATGTAAGATTCATGCACCCTAATAACCGCAACATATGATTCTAACAACTCATAGCCACAACAGATTACAACCGTCACAATTCAATCATCACCAATTCTTATACAAGGAAATTTATTAGCATCTATAAACCCTAACAAGTATAATACAATAACCATTCGGTTCAATACACATAGCAACCATACTAGATACAAACAGGTTAAATCGACTAATCGTATACTAACCGGTTGAGGAGAAACACAGAAATTCCTAGAAGGATGATGATGAGGGGTGATGGCTGCCGCAGGGAGGTATAGAGGCTCTAGGGTTTTCGGTTGGCACAAGCGTGACGAATGAAACAGGAATACTCAATAAATATACGCGTAACGTACTGGGCCCCTAATGGGCTTCGGCGAAATCCTGGGCCGGTGAAACCCGGTGTTTCGTCGTGATAAAAATGGCGAAACCCTCCTCTGTTTCGTCGAAGTGGTTAATGGCGAAACCCTTGGGTTTTGTCGAACTCATTCAAGGTTTAAATAGTTTAAGTTTTTCAAACAGGTAACATGTTATATCACCAAACATATAGATGCAACAATCACATAACGTCTCCACATATGATCAACATGTACGGTTACAAGGCAAACAAGTCATGTAAACAAGCAACTAAACAGTTAACGTACAATTAGCATGAATATGGAATCTTGGAAACTCGAGTTGTCACATTATCCCCAACTTGAAACAAATTTCGTCCCGAAATTTAGCATGCGGTTACTGAGGAAGCTAGTTAAGTTGCGTGGTTTACTGGTTTTCCTTGGGTGTCACATCATCCCCCTGTTGATTTAGAATTTCGTCCCGAAATGCCGTAGTAGCTTCAGCCTCAGTAGTGGTTGCACTGTTCTCGAACAACTGGGGATACTTGAGTTTCATTTGGTCTTCTCGTTCCCAGGTGAACTCTGGGCCACGACGGGAGTTCCAACGAACTCGAACAAGAGGTATTCTGGTATGCTTGAGAACCTTAACGTCTCGGTCTGTGATTTCAACTGGTTCCTCGACGAATCGTAGCTTTTCATCGATAATGATATCCTTCAAAGGAACTATGAGGGTCTCATCTGACAGACACTTCTTCAGATTTGACACGTGAAATACGTTGTGAACTCCACTGAGTTCTGCGGGCAGGTTTAGTTTATAAGCCACTTTGCCTATTTCTTATTGATTTCGAATGGTCCGACATAACGCGGATTGAGTTTGCCTCATTTGCCAAAACGAACTACACCTTTCCAAGGTGAGACTTTGAGTAGCACTCGATCCCCAACCTGGAACTCGAGTGGTTTCTTGCGCTTATCAGCGTAGCTTTTCTGACGATCACGGGCTGCCGCCATTCGTTGCCGTATCTAAGCAATCCTTTCCGTTATGTCTACTACAAGTTCTGGACCTGTGATTTGGCTGTCACCAACTTCTGCCCAGCAAAGAGGTGATCGGCATTTACATCCGTACAATGCCTCAAACGGAGCGGCTTGAATGCTGGTGTGGTAACTGTTATTATACGAAAACTCCACTAACGGTAGATGTTTTTCCCAGCCGTTACCAAAATCAATCACACATGCCCTAAGCATGTCTTCAAGGGTTTGAATGGTGCGCTCAGACTGCCCATCCGTTTGTGGATGATATTATGTGCTCATGTCTAAACGTGAGCCAAAGGAATTGTGCATTGCTTGCCACAGTTCAGAAGTAAAATGCGCATCACGATCGGAAATAATAGAGGTTGGCACCCCGTGCCTCGAGACAACTTCCTTAAGATAAACTTCTGCTAGAGTGGAGAACTTATCTGTTTCCTTGATAGCCAAGAAGTGTGCAGACTTTGTGAGTCGATCCACGATCACCCAAATAGTATCATTTCCACGTTGAGATCTAGGTAGGCCAGTAACGAAATCCAAGGAAATTTGCTCCCATTTCCATTGTGGTATCTCTGGTTGTTGGAGTAGGCCCGATGGTTTCTGGTATTCAGTCTTGACTCTCACACAAGTCAAACATTTGCTGACGTAAGTTGCTATGTGGGCTTTCATGCTAGGCCACCAGTACGTAGTCTACAAATCGTGTGTCACACCCCGACCACGTAGAACATACAAAACGTGGCGGAAACATCGGGGAGTGTTGTAACAGAATTAATTGTTTCAAATCCATGGCAATTGAAGTTTCGTTTTATTAATCAAACATGAAAGTTTACATTGGTTTAAACAAGAATCAAAGAGTACATAACATAAATTAACTAGTTCTTGTCTCGTTTTAAGTCACTAAGGCACAGGTCCGCCTAAGTATGTCTTGATAAGTCCTATGCATCATCTCCTGAAAACACATGTGAAAATAGGTACGTCAGCATAAAAATGCATGTGAGATACATAGGTTTTGTGAAAACAGAATTCATGACTTATGTTTGAGAAAATGTTTAGTCATGAACCTTGTAATTTGCTTTGTCTTGTAAATCATTTGAAAAACGATAAGATAAGATGATATGTATAAAATAAGAGAATAATGTATGGTTAAATGAATAACCATGTAAAATGAGTTTGTATAAGATAGGTTGTTTGTAAATCAATGTCTTATGAAAAGTATGTTATTTGTATAAAATGTTATATGTCTCAAATTGAAATGATTCAAATAACGCTACAATATGTGATACCATACAAACACTTATATATAGGAACTACCAGCGGCGTATCCACCGTGCTTGTATCATATTACACACGCCTCGTTACTCAAATCACTTACTCAAACCAAACCACCAAAGTAAAAATGTTTAACAATTGTAGAAATGTTTATATATAGTCAAATGTCTATTGTCAAATGTAAATCATGTCAACAGATACAACTGGTTCACACGGTTCAATAGTTCCAAACGGTTCATATAATCAAGGGTTACGACGGTTCACATAGTCAAATGGTTACAACGGTTCAAAATGTAGTATAATGTGTGCATATGCTGGATGAGCATATGCAACAGAAATGCAATGTAAAACAATGTACTAAGTATGCATGTAATGGACATACATAGCACAAGTGTAATGTAAAACAATGTACTAAGTATGCACACAATGGGCGTACATAGCACGAAATGTATTGTAAGTGATATACTAAGTATGCACACAATGGGCGTACATAGCATGAAATGTATTGTAAAGTGATGTACTAAGTATGCACACAATGGGCATACATAGCATAAAATGTATTGAAATCATGTACTATAAATGTACTAATAAACATAGCAAGTATATGATGTGAAAACAGGAAAGCATGAAAGTAACAAGTAGGCACATGTGTTTCACCCCAAAACAGTTTGGAAAACAGTAAAAGAGGGGTCTATGTCTCACTTGAAATTGCTCAGAAGTCCTTGAGTAACAACCAAACAATGCTAGAGATCACGGATATCAAACGGCACCTAATATAGGTAACTATGTTAATAAACCGGACCTAAATCGGAGGATCGGATAGAATGAGGGTTCGTAAACCAAACGAGTATGGAGACTCGTGTAATATGGTTTAACAAAGCCTACATACTAAATGAAACCTAACATAAGTGCTTACAACCCATTACGACCCGTTTAGGTAGCTTATGCTACTTTAACGCGTAGTTCGCGTGAAACGCGTTCGGACCGCCTAACTAGTCCTATGACAAGTAGAATATGCCTTAACATGCCTAATATTGTCGCCAAATCAGTTTAGATGTCAAAAGTTATGTCACATATGTTTATAATGAATTTTGGCATCAAAGGGGTATTTTGGTAATTTACCTAAGGCATATAAACTACCTATCATACAACTACTTAAACGTCGTGACCATAAGGTATAACCTCGGAAGGTTATTCCCTACCTACTATGGTCACCTAATGTATTTGGTCGGATCTTAATGATCGACCAAATGGGTCGGGTTCGAAGGTATAAGCGATTTATTAGATCGCTTACCCTTACGACCCTAGACAACGTGGTAATCAGTAGGCATAGTCACAAGGGACTATAACCATCGTGATTACAATCACGTTGCGAAGTTCAAACGAACTTCGCATTGACCATAAACTGGTCAACGCAGAAAGTCAAACAAAGTTTGACTTTCGGACTCGAAAAGCAATAAAAGAACGAAGGAATACTTACAAAGGGTCCCCGAATGCTAATCTCGATCCAAGTAGCTCAGGTATGAAACAAAGGTTTCAACTTAGAGCTTCTCAAATCAGGATTCTTGTGGGTTTTACAAGTGATGGGGGTGGGTATTTATAGGAATACTAGCACCGTTAGGATCGTTTATCGGGAAAAGTGCTTTGATCTTGGCCATACACTTGCACACATGGTATTGTAATACCATGTGCACATCCAAAACCAGCCCCTAGTATCAGAATTACTATGTGCAAGTGGGTTTTGTGGGTAATGCAGCTGTTAACAGCCTGTTTAAACATCGAATCTGGTCTGAGAGGCTGACGCGGGCCGCGTAAAGGATAGCCCTGGTTTTACGCGGGCCGCCTGGGTCCTCTGATCAGGAGAAAGTTTGCTGAAATGACAGTTTCAGTCCCTGTTATGTGTTTAAGCTATTTTCGACATGTTTAAGGCCCGTTAAGCCAACTTTAAGGCCCTAACATGATGTCTAAACATTGTGGACTTGAAACATGCTCAAAAATATGTCGGACGTTGGTTCGTTTGGTCGTACGAACGCGATGTTCGCTTAATTACAACGGAATGCGCATAAGCGCGAAAAACGATCCAAATGACGCAACGAATGTATTTTTCTTATGCCAAACACTAAAAGAAAATATTTTAGTGCTTACATAAATTTTTGGATGTCCGGATGTATTCAGAACGTGAGTTATGCGCAAAAGTGCAAACCTGTGCACTTTTTCACACTTTTAGTCCCTGAATGACCCAAAAGTTTATTTTAGCACACCGAACCCCTCAAAGCCTATTTCTAAGATATGTAAAGGATATTTATGGTATGTTTAACTTATGATCATGTTCCGGAATGTCTGTTACAGTTCAAATTGGCATACTTTCGCAGTTTGTCAAATTTAGTCCCTGTAGCCGAATTAACTTGTTTTTGCCATACCAAAGCCTTTAAAACTTATTTCTAAGTTATGTAAAGGTTATTTAAGGTATGTTAAGTATATGTTGATGTTCCGGAGTATTTTTCGCATTAAACTGGTTATATTTACGCATCAGTGCGCGTATAACCTTCCAGAAAGCGATTTAGAGCTTGAAATCGAACAAGAGTTGATATGTGCAAAAGATACACATATTTATACAGATCCCAAGTATGAAATACAATATTTCATTGGCTTGGTATTTGTTTGATGTCGCAGTGACCCAGGTGTCACAGTCTCCCCTACTTTAGGAAATTTCGTCCCGAAATTTATTCGTAAGAGTCTATCTGTGACTTTATGTCAAATAACCACCAGAGATATGCAAGGCATAATCCTGTCATTTCCTTAATGGACATTCTTCAGAACGAAAATGAACAGACGGAGTCATTTTCCTCAACGAGTATTCTTCAGAAGCGGAAATGAAGGAATAAACAAACGGGGATTCATTTCCTCAACGGACAATCTTCAGAAACGTAAAATGAACTTACGGAGTCATTTTCAACGGGTGCTTCGTCAGAAATGGAAATGAAAAGGAGAAACAAACGGATATTCATTTCCTCAACGGACAATCTTCAGAAATGAAAAATGAACTGACGGAGTCATTTTCAACGGGTGCTTCATCAGAAATGGAAATGAAAATGATAGACAAACGGACATTCATTTCCTCAACGGACAATCTTCAGAAACGAAAAATGAACTGACGGAGTCATTTTCAACGGGTGCTTCATCAGAAATGGAAATGAAAAGGATAATCAAACGGATATTCATTTCCTCAACGGACAATCTTCAGAAACGAAAATGAACTGACGGAGCCATTTTCAACGGGTGCTTCCTCAGAAACAGAAATGAATAGGATAATCAAACGGATATTCATTTCCTCAACGGACAATCTTCAGAAACGAAAATGAACTGACGGAGCCATTTTCAACGGGTGCTTCCTGAGAAACGGAAATGAATAGAATTAACTTCTAGGCACATGACAAAGCTCGCTGTGGTTTCTGTGCACTAAATTCCATAATTATGTATGCATCCATAATTACGTAATTCCTTGCACAGTCCGCACAGTTTGTCTTGTAATGTGTAGGGGAGGAAAATCAAATCTGTGATGAGGGTGACTAGACTACCATAGGGTCCTTTTAATTTGATCGACAGATGATCTTATTAATTAGGCCACCAAGGAGTCCTTTCAGCTATATCATCACATGATGTTCCTAACCAGATTTTTGGATCAATCTGTTTAACTAGACCACTCAAGGGGTCTAATTATGGAGTAGTACTTTATAATCCAAGGGACTTAACTACAACGTAGTAGTCCATTAAGGATTTTATGTAGTACCTTTGGGTATCCTACTACGAATCCCTCATATGAAGATACGAAAGGTTCTACGAGGATTTGGATAACATAAATTGGATCACACAAAAACATAAAAGGGAACACATAAGCACTTAATCACATAATTGTTTTCTTGGTTATTAATTGTTATTAACTTGTTATTGATTACGCCTTGTACTTCGTTTCTTTTGGAAGAAACGGGTACTTAGGATTTTCGTGGAAAACGCAAGAGATCATAAAGTGGAAGAAAGTTTGGGGGTAGTCTGTTCTTCAAGGAATACGGTTCCTTGATTGTCGGTATTGTAGGAGATATGTTGTTTATACATACAACCACATAGTTACATTGAAATGTAAATAAAAGATTTATTTATAAATAATTATAACAACTGTTTCATGGACCATGACAACAAAAGAAAATAATACATAAGACGTGATTATTTCTACACGATGTTGTCGGTCAGATGCTCATCCCTGTGCTGGATTTGCATTAGCAAGCTTTGGGCAATTTCTTCGGAAATGACCCATCTCGCCACAGTTGAAGCAAGAACCTGGTAGAAAACGACCTTGAGCAGGGTTGTTGCCAGCTTGGTTTGGTGCAGCTGCAGCTGGGCAGACTCTTGCTGTATGGCCTATAAGTCCACAAGTTTAGCATTTGCGGCACTTTACATTGGCATGATGATGGAGGCTACATTGGTTGCACAAGGGTGCAGTTCCATTGTACGGCTTCCTAGCAGGGGGTTGAGCTGGTTGGTTGGGGACGGCTTGATCATTGTGAGTAACCATGGCGAAGTTCTGAGAAGCCTTTCGCTTCTTTGACTTCTTAGGGGATCCAGTCTGTTCATCCATGGTCTTTAATTCCTCGATTGGGTTCGATTCCTCGACCGGTTTCTTGTCACCTTTTCGGAAAAGTTTACCTTTCCTGATCTTTGATTCAGTCAAGGTTGTAGATAGCTCAATGGCCTGTCTAACTGTAGTAGGGTTGCTACCAGTCACAATGTCTTGTATTAAGTCAGGGAGGCTATCAATGTACTTTTCGATTGCCTTATCCAAAGGCGTGACCAGGTTTGGGCATAATAGACTTAACTCCTCATAACGGTCTGTGTAGGCTCGATGCTCGCCGCTGTCTTGCTCAAGATTGTCGAATTCCCTTTCCAAGGCCCTGATCTCGTGACGAGGACAGAATTCCTTCATTATAAGGGCCCTAAGTTCAGCCCATGTCTGTGCTAGAGCAACTTCTGCACCACGATCTCTCATAACCCCATTCCACCACGTAAGGGCCCTCTTCTGGAACACACTCGAAGAAAACTCGACCTTGCGATTGTCAGGACACTGCATGTGGCGGAAAGTATTCTCAATGCTTTCGAACCATTGAAGAAGCCCAGTCGCTCCCTCAGAACCACTAAACTTGAGTGGTTTAGCCGAGTTAAAACTCTTGAAATTGCATGGACCATTGTTGTTGTTGTTGGCTTGGTTCCATTGAGCAAAGAGGTTTGGGAATTGAGCAGCCATTTGCTGTGCAATGATTTCTGCCAGTTTGGCAGTCGCTATCTGGTTTTCGCGTCGAAGAGGCATTCTAAAAGAGGAAACATGAAATGAAACGAGTGAGAGAATTAGACGAAAAGAATGAGATGAACAAATCTGATGAACGCAAGGATAGTGGTCATTTGTTTGTTACTACAAAGCAACAAACGACCCCGGTGATTAATCAAAGTAAATAGGTCAAAAATAATGTATCGCGAAGACATGCTCGCCTATAAGTGGACACTCACCCCAAGAGTTCCCAGGTAAGAGTGACTGGTCCGATTATGTGGATTTGTACGAACACTCTAGCCTTAGACAGAAAACTCAGGGTACAGGCACCCACCCTTCCAGTTTGCACGTGTTCACATTATTTAGATCAACTTTGACGGGATTTTGAAAACTTAAAGGGTTCAAAACCATATAATAAATCATCCTAGAACAGATGATTAGTTTTCAAAGCGGGATAGAAATTTGTGTTCTTATCGTGGTTGTCACCTAAGAATAAGTGACGGTATTGTTTTAAAACTAAACACAAGAAAACTTGTGTTAGGGTCCTAGGAAGGTTATAGTCTAGGTCAAAGCATTACTAATAACCTAATTCCCTATAACCATTGGCTCTGATACCAACTTTTCTGTCACACCCCGACCACGTAGAACATACAAAACATGGCGGAAACATCGGGGAGTGTTGTAACAGAATTAATTGTTTCAAATCCATGGCAATTGAAGTTTCGTTTTATTAATCAAACATGAAAGTTTACATTGTTTTAAACAAGAATCAAAGAGTACATAACATAAATTAACTAGTTCTTGTCTCGTTTTAAGTCACAAAGGCACAGGTCCGCCTAAGTATGTCTTGATAAGTCCTATGCATCATCTCCTGAAAACACATGTGAAAATAGGTACGTAAGCATAAAAATGCCTGTGAGATACATAGGTTTTATGAAAACAGAATTCATGACTTATGTTTGAGAAAATGTTTAGTCATGAACCTTGTAATTTGCTTTGTCTTGTAAATCATTTGAAAAACGATAAGATCAGATGATATGTATAAATAAGAGAATAATGTATGGTTAAATGAATAACCATGTAAAATGAGTTTGTATAAGATAAGTTGTTTGTAAATCAATGTCTTATGAAAAGTATGTTATTTGTATAAAATGTTATATGTCTCAAATTGAAATGATTCAAATAACGCTACAATATGTGATACCATACAAACACTTATATATAGGAAGTACCAGCGGCGTATCCACCGTGCTTGTATCATATTTCACACGCCTCGTTACTCAAATCACTTACTCAAACCAAACCACCAAAGTAAAAATGTTTAACAATTGTAGAAATGTTTATGTATAGTCAAATGTCTATTGTCAAATGTAAATCATGTCAACAGATACAACTGGTTCACACGGTTCAATAGTTCCAAACGGTTCATATAATCAAGGGTTACGACGGTTCACATAGTCAAATGGTTACAACGGTTCAAAATGTAGTATAATGTGTGCATATGCTGGATGAGCATATGCAACAGAAATGCAATGTAAAACAATGTACTAAGTATGCATGTAATGGACATACATAGCACAAGTGTAATGTAAAACAATGTACTAAGTATGCACACAATGGGCGTACATAGCACGAAATGTATTGTAAGTGATATACTAAGTATGCACACAATGGGCGTACATAGCATGAAATGTATTGTAAAGTGATGTACTAAGTATGCACACAATGGGCATACATAGCATAAAATGTATTGAAATCATGTACTATAAATGTACTAATAAACATAGCAAGTATATGATGTGAAAACAGGAAAGCATGAAAGTAACAAGTAGGCACATGTGTTTCACCCCAAAACAGTTTGGAAAACAGTAAAAGAGGGGTCTATGTCTCACTTGAAATTGCTCAGAAGTCCTTGAGTAACAACCAAACAATGCTAGAGATCACGGATATCAAACGGCACCTAATATAGGTAACTATGTTAATAAACCGGACCTAAATCGGAGGATCGGATAGAATGAGGGTTCGTAAACCAAACGAGTATGGAGACTCGTGTAATATGGTTTAACAAAGCCTACATACTAAATGAAACCTAACATAAGTGCTTACGACCCATTACGACCCGTTTAGGTAGCTTATGCTACTTTAACGCGTCGTTCGCGTGAAACGCGTTCGGACCGCCTAACTAGTCCTATGACAAGTAGAATATGCCTTAACATGCCTAATATTGTCGCCAAATCAGTTTAGATGTCAAAAGTTATGTCACATATGTTTATAATGAATTTTGGCATCAAAGGGGTATTTTGGTAATTTACCTAAGGCATATAAACTACCTATCATACAACTACTTAAACGTCGTGACCATAAGGTATAACCTCGGAAGGTTATTCCCTACCTACTATGGTCACCTAATGTATTTGGTCGGATCCTAATGATCGACCAAATGGGTCGGGTTCGAAGGTATAAGCGATTTATTAGATCGCTTACCCTTACGACCCTAGACAACGTGGTAATCAGTAGGCATAGTCACAAGGGACTATAACCATCGTGATTACAATCACGTTGCGAAGTTCAAACGAACTTCGCATTGACCATAAACTGGTCAACGCAGAAAGTCAAACAAAGTTTGACTTTCGGACTTGAAAAGCAATAAAAGAATGAAGGAATACTTACAAAGGGTCCCCGAATGCTAATCTCGATCCAAGTAGCTCAGGTATGAAACAAAGGTTTCAACTTAGAGCTTCTCAAATCAGGATTCTTGTGGGTTTTACAAGTGATGGGGGTGGGTATTTATAGGAATACTAGCACCGTTAGGATCATTTATCGGGAATCGTGCTTTGATCTTGGCCATACACTTGCACACATGGTATTGTAATACCATGTGCACATCCAAAACCAGCCCCTAGTATCAGAATTACCATGTGCAAGTGGGTTTTGTGGGTAATGCAGCTGTTAACAGCCTGTTTAAACATCGAATCTGGTCTGAGAGGCTGACCCGAGCCGCGTAAAGGATAGCCCTGGTTTTACGCGGGCCGCCTGGGTCCTCTGATCAGGAGAAAGTTTGCTGAAATGACAGTTTCAGTCCATGTTATGTGTTTAAGCCATTTTCGACATATTTAAGGCCCGTTAAGCCAACTTTAAGGCCCTAACATGATGTCTAAACATTGTGGACATGAAACATGCTCAAAAATATGTCGGACGTTGGTTCGTTTGGTCGTACGAACGCGATGTTCGCTTAATTACGACGGAATGCGCATAAGCGCGAAAAACGATCCAAATGACGCAACGAATGGATTTTTCTTATGCCAAACACTAAAATAAAATATTTTAGTTCTTACATAAATTTTTGGATGTCCAGATGTATTCAGAACGTGAGTTATGCGTAAAAGTGCAAACTTGTGCACTTTTTGACACTTTTAGTCCCTGAATGACCCAAAAGTTTATTTTAGCACACCGAACCCCTCAAAGCCTATTTCTAAGCTATGTAAAGGATATTTATGGTATGTTTAACTTATGGTCATGTTCCGGAATGTCTGTTACAGTTCAAATTGGCATACTTTCGCAGTTTGTCAAATTTAGTCCCTATAGCCGAATTAACTTGTTTTTGCCATACCAAAGCCTTTAAAACTTATTTCTAAGTTATGTAAAGGTTATTTAAGGTATGTTAAGTATATGTTGATGTTCCGGAGTATTTGTCGCATTAAACTGGTTATATTTACGCATAAGTGCGTGTATAACCTTCCAGAAAGCGATTTAGAGCTTGAAATCGAACAAGAGTTGATATGTGCAAAAGATACACATATGTATACAGATCCCAAGTATGAAATACAATATTTCATTGGCTTGGTATTTGTTTGATGGTCGCAGTGACCCAGGTGTCACATCGTGGTACATCTTATCTGAACCAGGATGTACCGAATAACGTGACTTATGTGCTTCATCCATCACCAGCTCGCGTAAGTTTCCATAAAGTGGGACCCAGATGCGCCCTGTAACGTAGTAAGCGTCGTCTTCCTTTTGTTCTAATCGTTTTCTTGATCCACGTAGGGACTCCGCCCTGACGTTCTCTGCTTTCAACGCTTCAACCTGAGCATCTCGTATTTGTGTAGGAAGACTAGATTGGATGGTAAGTTGTAACGCACACACGCGTTTAGATGTAGTATCCTTTCGACTGAGGGCGTCGGCCACAACATTAGCTTTACCCGAATGGTATTTGATAGCGCATTCGTAATCATTCAAGAGCTCGACCCATCGACGTTGTCACATGTTTAACTCCTTTTGCTTGAAGATATGCTCGAGACTCCTGTGATCGGTGTAAATGGTGCACTTGGTACCGTATAGGTAATGTCTCCATATCTTAAGTGCGAAAACAACAGCTCCCAGCTCCAAATCATGTGTAGTGTAGTTCTTTTCGTGAACCTTAAGTTGACGTGATGCGTAAGCAATGACCTTATCACGTTGCATCAACACGCAACCAAGTCCTTGAATGGACGCGTCGCAATAGACCACAAAATCGTCTGTGCCTTCAGGAAATGAGAGGATCGGTGCGCTACACAGTCTATCCTTTAAGTGTTGGAATGCAGATTCCTGTGCATCACCCCAACGATAGGTGATACCCTTCTGAGTTAGCAAGGTGAGAGGTTGCGCAATCTTGGAGAAATCCTTGATAAACCTTCTGTAGTAACCCGCCAAACCCAAGAATTGGCGGATTTCCGTTGGAGTACGGGGCGCAGGCCAGTTCTTGATCGAGTCTACCTTGGATGGATCAACATGAATCCCATCCTCATTCACCACATGGCCTAGAAAGTGGACTTCACGAAGCCAAAAGTCACATTTCGAAAACTTGGCATAAAGCTGCTCTGCTCGAAGAAGTTCCAAAATAAGCCGCAGATGTTGCTCGTGTTCTTCCTGACTCTTAGAAGAGATCAGGATGTCGTCAATGAAAACAATGACAAACTTGTCCAGGTCAGGTTTGCACACTCTATTCATAAGGTCCATGAAGACCGCAGGTGCGTTTGTCAACCCGAATGGCATGACCAAAAACTCATAGTGCCCATAACGAGTTCTAAATGCTGTTTTGGAGACGTCCTCATCTCGGACTCTCAGCTGGTGATATCCCAACCTCAGATCAATCTTCGAGTAGAAGCTCGACCCTTGCAGCTGGTCGAACAGGTCATCAATACGCGGAAGAGGATAGCGATTCTTCACAGTCACCTTGTTGAGCTCGCGATAGTCGATACACATACGGAAGGTACCGTCCTTCTTCTTCACAAACAAGACTGGAGCTCCCCAGGGCGAAGAGCTAGGACGAATGAAACCCTTGTCTAAAAGCTCTTGTAGTTGCGTAGACAGCTCTTCTAGTTCTGATGGGGCTAAACGATAAGGTGCATGACAGTTAACAGTTATTCACATATCCATGACAGTTAACATGGACTCCCCTAACCCAGTTAACTACTAACTGAGTTAAATCAGTTACTGTGCAATTTCCCATTTTGACGAAACCCCCCCCCCCCCCGTTTCGTCATGATTTCCATTTGACGAAACCCTAAGGTTTCGTCGTTATAACCCTTGGCGAAACCCCCAGGTTTTCTTCGTGGCCTAAGTTGACGAAACCCCTATTTCGTCGACATCGGTGTTTTATCGAAAAACATCAGTTACGTCGTGACAGAAGTTACACACAGAAACCCTAATCATCCTGAACAACCGTTTTACACTAACATCAAACAAACAGTCATCATACAGTGCCGTAATCATCGATCATCATATATGTAACCTGTACCCTAAGCATAACAGCTTGCTAATCATTCAATCAATTGCACAATCGCCTCATATATACAATCGATAATCATGCAGGTTTACCGGTTCCATATTAGCAAGAATCGTCATATAGCTAAGATTTAATTAGTATGGTCAGATCCTATGCTAGCATCAACCAATGACAACATGTAAGATTCATGAACCCTAATAACCGCAACATATGATTCTAATAACTCATAGCCACAACAGATTACAACCGTCACAATTCAATCATCACCAATTCTTATGCAAGGAAATTTATTAGCATCTATAAACCCTAACAAGTATAATACAATAACCATTCGGTTCATCACACATAGCAACCATACTAGATACAAACAGGTTAAATCGACTAATCGTATACTAACCGGTTGAGGAGAAACACAGAAATTCCTAGAAGGATGATGATGAGGGGTGATGGCTGCCGCAGGGATGTATAGAGGCTCTAGGGTTTTCGGTTGGCACAAGCGTGACGAATGAAACAGCAATACTCAATAAATATACGCGTAACGTACTGGGCCCCTAATGGGCTTCGGCGAAATCCTGGGCCGGCGAAACCCGGCGTTTCGTCGTGATAAAAATGCCGAAACCCTCCTCTGTTTCGTCGAAGTGGTTAATGGCGAAACCCTTGGGTTTCGTCGAACTCATTCAAGGTTTAAATAGTTTAAGTTTTTCAAACAGGTTACATATTATATCACCAAACATATAGATGCAACAATCACATAACGTCTCCACATATGATCAACATGTACGGTTACAAGGCAAACAAGTCATGTAAACAAACAACTAAACAGTTAACGTACAATTAGCGTGAAGATGGAATCTTGGAAACTCGAGTTGTCACATTATCCCCAACTTGAAAGATATTTCATCCCGAAATTTAGCATGCGGTTACTGAGGAAGCTAGTTAAGTTGCGTGGTTTAGTGGTTTTCCTGGGGTGTCACATTTAAAGATATAACTTTTTATCATTTGCTATGTAAAATTAGATTTATTCAACACGTGTATTACACGAGGTTTTTTAAGGATATAATTTTTTTATTATTTGGTAGATTTTTTAACCCAACTATACACGGGTTTTTTAAAGATATTACGTTTTTAGTATTTAATATACAAAATTACATTTATTTAGTCTGTGTAATACAAATAGTTTTTAAAGATATAACTTTTTTTTAGATCTATTTAACACATGTAATATACGGGGTTTTTAAGGATGTAATTTTTTTATTATTTGGTAGATTTTTTCAACCTGATTATACACGGGTTTTTTAAAGATACGACGTTTTTTTAGATCTATTCACATTTATTTACTCTGTGTAATACACATGGTTTTTAAAGATGTAACTTTTTTTATTATTTGATATATAAAATTACATTTATTTCACCCGTACAAAATACGGGGTTCATAAAGATATAACTTTTTATCATTTAATATATAAATTTACATTTATTCAACCCGTGTAATACACGGGGTTCTAACCTAGTATATATAATATATACTAATTTATTTAGCTTTTGGTTTTGCCCCTATATTATATATAATGTTCATTTATAACCCATTTAATTTTTTTTAACTAAATATGAAGTCATGTATAGTTTTTTATCAACGTTTCTATATAAATTTTGTTGAAAACGGGGTTGTATTTAAAATATCGTATTTTTATTGTAGGCTATATTGAGTGCCGAAATGAATATAACATTGTGACGTGTTTATTTTAATATGAGGTTAGCTTTATTCAAAATCGAACGAGTTAAATATAATTTTTTTTTGTTCTTTATTGTTGCAACGAAACCAATATCGTCTGAACAACATTGTCGGTACAGGTTCCTATCAGTTTCCATAGTTGTTAGTCAATGTAAAACACATGCCGATGTCTTATTGGACATATCTCTTTTGGTTCATATACCGACTAAGATATCATACCAATATGTAACCAACCGTATCCTTATCAATTGAAAGCTCGTCGCGTAGCACGGAGGGTCCCGCTAGTATATCTTAAACGAAATGTATGCATGTATAGCCTTGTAGATGAGCTTGAAACCCAAGAGGAATAACAAGAGGTAACAAACAACATCCTCGGCCGAAATCGAATACAAAGAAAGTTTGGAACAATTAACGTGGGAAGATGTCAGACCACGTCGAACTGAAAAAAGATACCTAAGGAACTCGTATATGGAACTCGTTTGTACTGGCATTGATAATCTGACAGAGGGTCGATTCTAAGCTATTCGAGAATACAAAAGAAGTTAGCTATAGAAAATAAAACACATGTAATAATTTTAGGGGTTTGTTTGATGCGTTTATTAATGTTTTAAAATGAAATGTGAGATGATTATTTGCATTTTTTGTCACATTTTGTAAATTATGTTTAGTATTTAATTACAAGTTAAACTATTTATCAATGTCATATCACTATAAGTCACGTGTAGGGCTATACGTAGCGTATAGTTTGCTTGATATAACTTTATACGTATCGTATATGAGTTTAAATTGACAGGCTTGTCTGTCCTTGGTCGTTGTGAATGTTATACGTTACGTATAAAACTATACGTGATACAACCATAATAATAATAATACATCTGGCAAAGACCGTGGGGTGTGGAGCGTGGGTTGGGGGAAGCCAAGCAACACCGGTTCAGCCACACCGGGCCAGTGTGGGTTGCCTGCTGGCGTGGCTATGAAACCTGGCATGGGGCGAGGGGAGATGACTTGGATAGCTGGGACTGGCTGGACATATTTGACCTACAAAAAAAGCCACACCACACTACAAAAAAAGCCAGCCACCCACACCCAAAAAAAAAGCCATGATCAGCCAAGCCACATCATGTGGAGCCCGCCCACCTTCGCCACATGTCAGCCCAAGCCTCCAACCCAACACACACAAAAAAGCAGTCTAAAGGTGAGGAGCACTTTTTGTGTCCGTTATGTTTGTTTCAATAAAAAAAGAAAGATTGAAAGTACACGAATATGAAGTTTTGCGTGATCAACCCCTCCGTCGGTTGGTTTGGAAAACATTCCAAATTTATCGATCCCTAGAATTTATCGGGTACCAAATGAAATTCTAACCTCATATACCGGGTACCCTAGAATTTAGTGAATTCACACAGCAAGATGATGGTCGAAGATATAGGAATGAAAGCTGAGGAGTCTGCAGTTGCCGAGGTTGCCAAGCTCTTGTCGCTTCCTGACCTTTTGCTATCCACTTCTTCAATTAAGGCGGATTACATTGCCCGCCAACAGGTAACAGTGCGGCAGTAACTCCGTTTGTGTTTGTTCGTTTAACAGATAAGCAAACAAGGACAAAGTTAAACGAACGGAAATGAACAGCGCTGCATTTGTTCATTTATGTTCGTAAACGTTCGAAAGACGTCAAACTTCCCACTAATAAATTATTTACATATAGTTACTCCTTACTATCATTCCAAGTAGACGCGATAAGACTATGCCCCCGCTCTCATTCCAATCTCCGATTCTTAGTACAAGACAGGGGTGGTTTGTATGCGCTTATGTTCATGAATGCTTGTAGGGCTGTAAACGACCCGAAGGTTCAGTGAACAGTTCGTGAACCGTTCGGTGGGAAGTTCGTTTATGTTCGTTCGTTTAATAAACGAGCAAACATGAACAAGAAATTTCATTCGATTAGTTAAATGAACGAACATGAACAGAGATCTCGTTCGTTCAATTGTGTTCGTGAACGGTTCGGTAAGGTGTTCGTGAACATTCGTTCATATGTGTTTGTTTGTTTGTGTTTTAATTAAAGATTTTTGTACGATACTTTTTATATTATTAAATTTATATTTATTTTATTACGCTAACAATTAAACTAGGAAACCCTATGTCACCTTGTTTATGTACCATACCCCTTTCCTTTCTCAATATTTACATCGACGAATACGATCGACCTCCGTTCCGCATTAAGGGATTCAAGTTCTAGTGCTACTCTTTGGGCCATCCACCTTTATCCTTTGTCGCGTTCGCCAAATTTATTTATGTTCGTTTGTGTTCGTGAACCGTTCGTGAACACGCTCATTTCCTTAATGAACGGACACGAACATAAAATCTCGTTCGGTAAGTGTTCATGAACCGTTCGTGAACACATTTATTTCCTTAACGAACGAACACGAACAAGGCCTTGTTCATGTTCCTTCAGTTCGTTTACAACCCTAAATGCTTGTCATCTTTGTTTGCCTTCGTATGTGTTCGCCTGTGTTCATGAATCATGAATGTTCGTTTGTGTCCGTTTTTGTCCGGTACTTAAAATAAACGAACACGTTCATTTCCTTAATGAACAAACACAAACAACAAATCTCGTTCGGTAAGTGTTCATGAATACATTATTTTCTTAACAAACGCACACGAACAAGGCTGTGTTCGTGTTTGTTCGGTTCGTTTGCAGCCCTAGGTATGATAGTTATTTAGGTCTTATTGATAACTAAGAAAAATAACTTTGACTTAAACTTTGCTTTCCATCATTTCAGGCGAATGATGCACAACTTAGCACCATGGTTGCGGAACAGGTTGAACAGGCACAAGCTGTACTAAAAGCACTTGCTTCATCTGATAATATTGTAAATCAGCTCTGTGAGAACTTTGCTTGTATTGAAAGGTACATTTAATGACACATGAAGTCATTTTCACAAGTCTTATGTGACTCAGATAGGATTCATATAGTTCATTCACTTTAAGACTAATAAGAATAGTGCTTTACTTATTCAGGTTATGTCATGAATGCAAAACGTTTATTGAGAATCATGACCAGATCACGCTTCTTAGCAATGCACGAAATAACTTAAGCACCACATTGAAGGTATGCATCCAAAATGGCCAATTATCGAAAATGGCCAATTAACTTTATTGAAAATAAAACTAATGCTTTTATTAGGATGTAGAGGGGATGATGTCAATTTCCGTGGAAGCTGCTGCAGCACATGATTCTTTAAGTGATGATAAGGAGCTCATCAACACATATGAGGTAGGGGTGCAATGTTACACAAAGTTTAAAAATCAATCTTGACTGTTCATCTGTTTTTTTTTTCATAAATATTTAGAGGTTAACATCTCTTGATGGAAAGCGGAGGTTTGCATTAGCGGCTGCAGGATCCCATAAAGAGGAGGTTCACAGACTAAGGTCAGGGTCAAAGTCTCTTATTTATAATTTATACATTTTAATGACTTGCAAAAAATAATTTATGTTGATTCTAATCACACTGAAGAAGTTTCGGGTTGACATTTTTACTACGGAAATTATTACAGAGAATATTTTGAAGAGGTGGATCGGACCTGGGAGACGTTTGAGCAGACTTTATGGTCACATATTTCCAACTTTTTCGAACTTGCTAAAGAAAGGTATGCTAATTTTTATCATTCTAAATTCATGCTTCTTCATATGTAACTTTTGGTTTACGAGTGTCATCTGTCTCTTAATTGCAGCCCACAAACACTTGTACGTGCTTTAAGGTATGTTTATTATTCAACACTGTTAACACTTCTTTTTATTATTATTATTAGAGTTAATTGTCCGGATGGTCCCTGTCGTTTCACGTTTTTTCACGTTTAGTCCCCACCTTTTGGAAATAACAGGTATGCTCCCTATGGTTTGTCATTTTGTTACTCGGATAGTCCCCTGACATTTACTCAGGGGACTATCTGAGTAACAAAATTACAAACCATAGGGAGCATACCTGCCATTTCCAAACTAACTGACATCTGCTCAGGGGACTATCCGAGTAACAAAATAACAAACCATAGGGAGCATACCTCCTATTTTCAAAAGGTGGGGACTAAACGTGAAAAAACGTGAAACCACAGGGACCATCCTGGCAATTAACTCTTACTATTATTATTCAACTTGTGGAACTGTAATAGAAAATACTAGGTGTAATAAAAGAAAGAGTTAATTCCGTTTTTCATCCCTGTGGTTTGTCGAAAATAACCATTACAGTCCGTTAGTCTAAAAATTGTCAAAACGATAAATTGGATGAGATTAACGAAGGTGGACTGTAATCGTTACAAAACTGAAAGTACTGGTACCGTTTTGCCAATTTTTAAACTAATAGACTATAACAGTTATTTTCAACAAACCACGGGGACGAAAAACGTAATTAACTCTTTTTTTTAATACACCTAGTATTTCTATCACACTTGTAGGATTGTTGAAATGCAAGAGATTCTTGATGAACAAGTTGCTGAGGCGGAAGTTGGTGGTGCGACGGAATCAGTAGCAAATCCTCACATGGCTGGCAAGTACGTATCGGTATTATTCTATCTGTTATTAAACAAAATATACACACCAATTAACCTAATTATAGTCTTTCTTAAATGTTATTTCATTTGGCCCTTCAATGCAGAAAAGGCTACAAAGACAAATGCTATGAGCATATAACAAAAGTTGTTGAAAAAACATTTAGCAAACTCTTATCAGAAGTACCTCTTCAACCTATTTATTTGATTCTGTATTGTAATTTTTACCATATGATTATAACAATGTCCTTGTGACAGCTTGTGTTTGAAAACCTTCAAGGTGCAATAGAGGAGGCCAAAAAGGTATGCTCATCGATTTTTTTCAAGTTAAAAATGAGTATAAAAGTTGCCAGCTCAGCAGTTATTTTTAAATTATTTTCAGATCGGGGAAGAGCTCGGAGACATATACGATTTTGTGGCTCCTTGTTTTCCTCCAAGGTTATTTTAAATTTTTTTAATGTTATTTGATTATGAGTAAAATGTCATTTTCGTCCTTGAGGTTTGGCCCGTTTGCGACTTTCATCCAAAGGTTTGTTTTTCCGTATCTGGATCCAAAAGGTTTGAAATCTTGTGATTTTTATCTGGCTTGTTAACTCCATCCATTTTTCTCCATTAAGTCAAGGGTATTTCCGTTTTTTGTTAACTTAAAGGGCAATTCTGTCTTTTCACTTTATGTAAAAAGACCGAACACCCCTGAAAAAGACTGAATTGCCCTCTAAGTTAACAAAAAAGAATACCCCTGGCTTAACGGAGAAAAATAGATGGAGTTAACAAGCCAGATGAAAATGGCAAGATTTCAAACCTTTTGGATCCAGATGTGGAAAAACAAACCTTCAGAATTGCACTATGATTCTTTGCTTAAGCAGTTTTAGCTATTTTCTAATATGAATGTTCTCTTGTAGATATGAAATATTCCAGCTCATGGTGAATCTGTACACAGAGAGGTTTGTTCAGTGGCTAAGACTGCTGAGTGGGCGTGCTAACGATATTACAAATATGGAAATCTTAAAGGTATATTGCATGTAATTTCTTATCATCATTGCAATCTTATAAATGACTTATTATTATTAATGAAATCAGGTAACTGGGTTGGTGGTTGAGTACGAAGATAGCCTGATTGCACTTGGAGTTGATGAGTCATTAGCACAAGTTTGTTCGGAAAGTGGTGCAATGGATCCTCTAATGGATACATATGTTGAGAGAATGCAAGCAACAACAATGGTGAACTTGTTATTATGTTATTGTTATCATCAAGTTTTTTCTTTAATAGTAGGAGAGTTATGTGTGTTACTGATGTTTTTTTAATTATTTTTTGAAGAGAGGGTGTTTGAATATACTTGAGGCTGATAAAGTACAACCACCAAAAACGACAGACAAAGGGAAACTTTATACTCCAGCTGCTGTTGACTTGTTTAGAATCCTTGAAGAACAAGTGCAGATTGTTAAAGAAAATAGCACAGAAGTCATGTTATACAGAATTGCTTTATCCATCATTCGGGTATATATGAAATAGTCTGCATGCCTGTAAATAAACCGAATGAACATGAACATATAATCGAACACATTTTTTTTGTTCATGTTCATTTATTAAGAAAATGACATGTTTGTGTTTGTTTAAAACCTAAACGAACAGTTCACGCATGTATACGAACATAAACAAATAAACATAAATGAACATAATTTAACAAGCAATAACCAACACAGTTGAAGATAATTGAACAAACATAAATGAACACAAATGAACATAATTGACTAAACATAAACGAACATAAAGTAATCTTTTATATAAATGATTAATTATGATATATTCCATTGGAAAACTCACTTTTATTACTAAAAGCCAATTACCAATTGGTTATATTTATATAAGTAGTTAGAAAGTTCCTTTTATGTTTAATATTTATATAAATAAAACTAATAATGTATTTAAATTGAAACGCTCATAAACGAACAAATGTTAATAATGAACATAAACAACGAACATAAACGGACGTTCACGAACATAAGTGAACGAACAAAACATGTGTTCATGTTCGTTCATTTATTGAATAAAAGAATATAAACGAACTTCCCATCGAACAAGTTCACGAACATTCGGTTCGTTTACAGGCCTATGAATCTGAATGCAACTTTTTTTTTTTTTAAATAATCTAGGTAATGATTGATTTTCAAGAAACTGAAAGAAACAGACTGGAAGAACTCGCTTCCGAATTCGATTTGGAGCCAATATGTGCCATGGTTTGCCGTTTTCTATGTCTATTTAAGTTGCTTTAACTTCCCATAAAATTAAACAGACGTCCAGATCCACTTTGTTATGTAAATAATGACAGATAAACAATAATTTACGATGTTATGATCTTGCTATGGAGTTTGCTTCTAGCACTATTGGTGCTCTTGCAAAAATTCATGCTCAGCAGGTTATTTTTTACATGAAACGTCAAATTATTCTCTTCTTTTACATGAAACGTCAAAAATTACAACTTTGATCTTTGCAACAGGTGAATTTTGAAGATGCCTGTAAAGGCTTTCTGGAGGTTGTAAAGGTATATTACTACTATTATGTTGGCCTGTGCAAAACTTCTAATATATTTTCTTTAGAGTAAAATGCCATTTTCGTCCTTGAGGTTTGACCACTTTTGCGACTTTCGTCCAAAGGTTTGTTTTTCCGCATCTGAATCCAAAACGTTTGAAAATTTGCCATTTTCATCCAACTCGTTAACTCCATCCATTTTTCTTCGTTATATAAGGGGCATTTCAGTCTTTTTAGATTATCAAAACTAAAAACACTATAAGAAATAAAGATCTACTTCTGTTGACTTTCTCCCCACCCAAGCCTTTTAGTCATCACAAAAAATGTCTAAAAAGACGAAAATACCCCTGACTTAACGTTAAAAATGGATGGAGTTAACGAGTTGGATGAAAAAGGCAAGTTTCCAAACCTTTTGGATCCATATGCGGAAAAATAAACCTTTGGACGAAAGTCGCAAAAGTAGCCAAACCTCAGGGATGAAAACGGCATTTTGTTCTATTTTCTATTTTATGTATTAACCATGTCTAATTGATTCAGGAAGGTGTACATCAAACTGTTATTGTCATATTTGAGGATACATGCGTGCAGCGATTACTGGTCAAACTTTATCATAAGGGTAAAATATTATTTTTATCATGTTTTTGCTAACACTTTTTTTTTTCGTTTTTTTATGGAACTATGCCTTTTTTTTTCTCTGTACAGAATGGAGCGAAGGGCGAGTTACTGAATCCCTAGTGAAAACATTTTTTGATTATTTTTCGGATGTGAATATGTAAGTTTCAAGCTTGAACATTAATAACTTAGTTTTGTAGTTCTTATAGAATTTTAGGCCATTTGTTTTAAATTGGGTATTTAAGTTGTTATAACAATTGTCAGGTATATCGAAGAACGAGCACTTAGGCGATTTGTCGATTCTTTTCTGGAACAAACGGCCATTGTTTATGTTGACCATCTTCTGTCTCAGGTTTCTGAAGAATGATCTTTATTGTTATATGTGTGAATATATAGTTATGCCACTAGTCGTAAGCTTATTTTCTGTAGGATGTAAACACAGCTTAAAAGTTACAATTTTATTCGTAGAAAAAATGCATCAAGGTTGAGACAATTGAACGGATGAGACGTGATGAAGAGGTTCTTATGAATTTCTTCATGCAGTACTTAAGTGTTAGTGTAAGTTACTTACTCTAGAACACAATGATTTGGGTTGACTTTTTTTTTTTTCTAATAAAAATGGGTAAAATAAAAGTACTAGTTAAACGGTGAACAATCCAAATGCGGATCTAACAAATCAAATAGGTTGAAAGTCACCTATAGTTATTTATAACATGTCCAAACTTATAAACCTTTTTATTCTGTATAATTTTTAATATTGTATGGGCAGAAAGTTGAAAACAGACTTAGGATTCTAATTGATTTGAGAGAGCTAGCATCGGCTGAGAGCCTCGATACTTTTACTCTTGTTTACACACGTATCCTTGAACATCAACCTGATTGTCCGGTAAGTATGGATCAATTATGTTTAGTTTGCTAATTTTATCTGTGAATTTAAGCAGCTTTCTAATCCATTTTTGTTACGATTGCAGCCTGATGTTGTTGAAAAACTTGTTGGACTGCGTGAAGGGATACCACGTAAAGATGCAAAGGAGGTATGTATGTTAGCGAATCTACAGGTAGCTAAATGGACAGTCTCCAGCTTGTGTGTGTTATGTGTCAAAACGAGTAATTTATTTACGGTTCGAACCAAGTTGGGTTGGGTTGGGTTGGGTTTACACATATTTTAGATTAAAGTACATGGATGGTCCCTGTGGTTGATCAATATTTTGGATTTGGTCCCTAGCTTTCCAAAAGTACACGGATGGTCCATGTCGTTTGCACTTTAGTGCATTTAGTCCCTAACTTGAACCAACTAAAACCTATAGACTTGTTAGCTGGGGACTAAATGCGTTACAAAGTGAAACCACAGGGACCACCCGTGTACTTTTGAAACCTAGGAACCAAATTCAATTTTTTTATTAACCACAAGGACCATTCCTGTACTTTACTCCATATTAGTAATAAGTGTGCCAAATATGAGGCGTGTTTCAATAATAAATATCTTTTTTGATAAATGATTTAGGAGGTTTATGCATTAAAGTTGCACATTGGGCTACTTTTGACGTAAATCTATTATTCTCGTCGCGAAACCAGGTTGTACAAGAATGCAAAGAAATATATGAGAATTCTCTCATTGATGGAAATCCCCCGAGGGCGGGTTTTGTCTTCTCCAAGTTGAAGTCACTGACCACATCAAAAATAACAAATATATGGCGAAAGCTGCATTAGTTCGGTTAACTTGGTGTTATTTTCCGCGATTATTGGAAATCCAGTTAGTATTCATGCTTATATTTTGCTTAAATCTCCTTTCCTTCTTATTGTTATTAACGCTGGTATGTTATTTTCTTATCTTGTGTATATCATAGTTTGAAATGATATGAAATCTGTCTTTGGTGCTTTGATATCCTAAAGCTGGATGCATGTATATTCAGGTTTTATATAGCTTGTATTCTAAACTTGATTGCTTCAGATTAGTTATTACCTACCTAGTTACTTTATATTCTAAATTTGTTTTTATTTTCTTCTAAATATTCTGTTTTAATTCATAATCAAGTCTGCATTAAATAAAACTCAGACCTGGCAACTTGGCATTAGTTTCAAAAGCATAATTATAAGCTTTTATATTGGTATAAGAGTGGTAAACTTAAGGAGTGGTTAATCACTTGCAGGGGCGGACCTACCTCTTTGGTAGGGGTAACCCCCGCTACCCCTTGGTCGGAAAAAATTTGGAAAAATTAGTGTAAATTTTGGAAAAATTTGACGTTTTTTCGATTTCGTTACGGCTTATTTATAAAACGTTACCCCTTGGTCGGAATCCTAGATCCGCCACTGATCACTTGAGAGTGGTAAACTTAAAAATTAATCAATCAGAGTGTGTCACGTCAATCGGTGAAAAGTGTTTAAACTATGCTGAAAAGTGTTGGCAATTGGTAGATAGTTGCTGAAGTGGTAAACTTTTTTTTTATTTTTTATTTTTTATATATTTTTTTTAATTTAAGATAAAATGAATAAAACATGAAACTTTTATAAATAAAAAAAAAAACATAACATTAAAATCTAAGTTTAAAGAAACTAAAAATTACAAGGTCATCCATATTTTTTTGCGATGTCACATTTTCTAGCGAGTGTGATTTACAACATCGAAGGGTGAACAATGTCGTGAGGCCGATTAAACGTCTCAAAGTCCTTGTCGTACATTGTTTATCTCAACGCCTCTCGTTGCTCATCCGCCAAGGTCAAATATTTTTCTTCTCGTATACGTTTAATATCCATCAACTCTTTTTTCATGGCCTTGTATTCTTCGAACCGGCCGGTTATATCTCTTGGATCTTCGTTTCTTGAAGACGGCCCTTTGTCCTTTTTCTCCTTTCTCTTTTGTCGTCTTGGCGAGGGATCCTCGTTTATGTCGAGAATACCGCTCGAGACTTCGGCATTCGGTGTATCCGCTCTATAATTTCCCGAATCCGAAGACTTTCTTTTTTGACTCGAGCCGGAGCTTTCTTCACCCAACAAGGGTACCGGCGACCACTTTTGATTTGTTCTAACAACCTCCCAAGCCGCAATATGAGCAAAGTCATATCCTTCTTTGCTTTTGTAATCCTTTAGCGCTTGCTTCATTACAAAAGCATCGTCACTCCCGCTAGGACGTAAACGATCCTAAAATAATAAATTATCAACAACTTAATCCAAATACTTCATTAAAAAATAAATCGTATATAAATAATAAAGTATACCGCTTGATGATATAAACCGTTGAATGTGTTCAATTGTGTTTGCATCACGAGCCATTTTGATCGAACTTGGTGGTGGGTTCGGTTACCTCCTCCAACCGTTTGATTGAAGTGGTTTAGAACTTGCTTCCAAAAACCATCCGCCTTTTGTTGATTGCCTTTCTTTTTATTCAAAGTGCAATGAACATAAGCCTTTGCCAACGCCTCTTCTTGTTTAGGCGTCCAATTTTCCCGTTTCACTTTTCCTCTTCTTTCCGGCGCGGCTTCATTTTGGTTCACGGGATTTTATTGAACCGCAACATCTTCATCCTCATCATCATGTTGCTCTTAGGTATCCGACACGAACTCTTCATCAGAGTCATCTTGTATGTCTCTCGGTGATTGTGAGCTTGGGGTTTGAAAGCAAACGGGTCAAAAGCATTTTGGGCGTCTATGGGGTAATCATAGAAACCGGGTCGAACCATCGTCGGACCGTGTTGCATCTAGTTTTGGAGAGGTTGGCTATCATAACCGAAATTTGGATGCATGGGTTGGTTAAAAAAAATGGAGGTTGGGTTTGATTCGCAAAGCCAAGTTGGGGATGAAACGGCACACTAGAACCACCCGAACCACGACGTTTATCTTGAGCCCTCGCCTTCGAACCGGACCCTACATTTTTTTTCTTGCCTTCACCTTTGTTTGAGCCTTCCATTGCTTTGAAAAGATTTGAAAAATTGAGTGAGAATTGTAGTGAATATGGAGATTGAGTTTGTTTGGTGAAGATGGAAATGGATTTGCTTTAATTTATAAAGTTTAAAATTGAATTTTTTTTATTAATGTTAACGGCTATATAGCCGTTTGAAACCATCTTTCCTGAGCGGCGTTTAGTCCCTGATCGTTAATCACCCCGCGCGGCAAAGAAGGTTGGCGGCGGTGTGCCCGATCGGCAAACACACTTAGCCGACCAACTTTGCCGCCCACTCCGCATAGCCTAAGGTTGTGGGAATTCCATGAGTATCAACCGAAAGAGAATTAAAAACCATAAAAATGAATACTGTTACCGGTTCCGATAACACGGGTACTAATGTCGAAAGTTTTAAAGTAAAATGTATGTAGATAAAAATGTGCATGTTAAAACGGCACTTGTAATGTTATAAAACATTGTATTTTAAAGGTTACAATAGAAAAAAAAAACTAAATATATTCAAAAGTAACTATAACAATAAAATAATACATTGTTAATTCGATCACTTTTACATTATTATTTACAACTCGCTTTTGAGTAAAGGTTGTATCGATAAGTATATAAAAGTAAACATGTTGTAAGGCCACAGGGTGTGGCATCGTGCCACCCCACCATGTCACCCATTATAGCGCCCCGGGGCGCCATCAACCACACCACCACCGTTAAACAGGGGGCGCTATTGAAGCCCCGCCAGCACGATAATTGTTAAAGGGGGTGCTAGTGGGGCTTTATCCCACACCATCATTGTTAAAGGGGGCGCCATTTTTATCTCAAAATCTACGTGGCGTTTACGTTGTGTGATAAAGTGTTACGTTATTTATTTATGTTTTTTAGTATCTTAACTTTGATTTCTAGTTTGAGGGTATTTCTGTTATTTTCTATTATGCAAGGGGTATGATTGTAACTTGCATATCTATTTATGTTTAAACGTATGAAGGAATAATCAGATCAGATTTGATGAATTATCCTTCTCTTTAGCTTCTTCTCCTCTAAATCAGTTCTAACCCTATCAAGTGTATCAGAGCCGTTCCGATCTCCGGTCGGAATTACTTTCGATTACCATGACTAACACTCGCAATCAAGAAATTGACAGCACTATCAAGGAACATGGCAAGGCAATCTCAAATCTCCAAGAAACCCTAGCCACCATGTTGAAACAACAAGAACAGTCGATGAAACAACAAGAAGAGATCTTACGAGCACTCAAGGAGCATTCAAGCGGTGGCAGTTTTAGCGGCGGCGGAGGCGGCCCTGATAAGGGGCTGTTTAGCGATGATTCGCGGACGGGTACTCGGCCTATGCGGGTCGGGAAGGTTGAGTTTCCTCGGTTTTCAGGTGAAGATGTGGACGGATGGATCTATCGCTGCGAACACTTTTTCGCGCTTGATGAAACTCCGGATAACCTCAAGCTGAGATGTGCAGTTGTTCACCTCGACGGAGAAGCCATACAATGGCACCGGTCCTTTATGAAAGTAAGAGGGGTAACAGTGATGAACTTTCCATGGGCAGATTATGTTAGTGCAATATCTAGTCGTTTTTCGAATGCAATGTTTAAAGACCCTATGGAAGAGATTGCATCTCTTGTTCAACTTACTGATGACGCCAAGGGTCTACAAGAATATAATTCAGGTTTCGATCGCTTGCTTAACAAGGTTACCGTTAGCGAACCTTATGCTGTTAGCCTATATTTGAAGGGTTTGAAGCCGGAAATAAAAGGGCCGGTAAAGATGTTCAAGCCTCAAACACTACGTAAGGCGTATGGGTTAGCAAGAATTCAAACTATCAACAACACATGCTTGATGAAGCGTTTCAACGCTGTGGAGCATGGGCTGCAACCTGAAGATGTCAAAATAACACCTCCGGTTAATGCTTCAAAACTTTCATTGCTACCAACTCCAAACGTGTCGCCAAGTAAACCAGGAACGCTTATCTCGAGGCGTTTGACGAGCGATGAACTTGAATTAAAAAGGGCCAAGGGGGAATGTTTTTGGTGTACCGAAAGTTTTGTTTTGGGCCACAAGTGTAAGAACAAACAACTTTACATACTCGAGGTGATAGATGATGATGATCCGGCACCGAATGAGCTGGTTGAAGATGATGGAAACAAAGTTCCTTGAATCACTTTTTGAGGGCAAAAAGTGGGTTAAGGAGGGAGTATTGTTACGTTATTTATTTATGTTTTTTAGTTTCTTAACTTTGATTTCTAGTTTGAGGGTATTTCTGTTATTTTCTATTATGAAAGGGGTATGATTGTAACTTGCATATCTATTTATGTTTAAACATATGAAGGAATAATCAGATCAGATTTGGTGAATTATCCTTCTCTTTAGCTTCTTCTCCTCTAAATCTGTTCTAACCCTATCATAAAGCCCCTATACCACACCTTGTAGCCTAACCGCATCCTCAAAACTTTATAAAACAAAGTTGTAAGATAATAGGTTATAGAATAAAAAAAAAATTTGTACCATATTCTGATAATTTGATTCACTCTTTTAGTTGATCTTTAGTTGTAAGTCAACTGTGAGTGAGCACACGATGTTAGAGGCAAATAAGGACTTACAATACATGCGATCACATACCAATCCAACCTATATATTAAACATAAAAACCAAGTCTTCGTATCCTATTTAAACCAAGCCTCAGTCAGACGATGATCCAGTATCGCTTTCGGTAACACGACCATTTCCACATCTGTATAAATTTCAGTAAGCTCACTCGAGGGAGCCGAACTATTTCCTTGACATTGCTTAAAAAGAGATACGTGAAAGACCGGGTGAATTCTTGAACCGATTGGAAGATATAACTTATAAGCAACTTTCCCGATTCGTTCGAGTATCTTGTAAAAACGCCGAGAAAGTTTCGGATTCAACCTGTTGGGTACGGATAGTTGGCGGTATTTGTGCAACCTCAAATCGACTAAGTCTCCTACAGGAAACTCTCCTACAGTATCATGTGAGCTTTTGCAGTAGCTATTGAAGCTTTTAAGGACTGCAAGATGTTCTGATGTTGTACCAATGAAGTTTCAATTGAACCCATCTTTGAGGAACCGGGTACATAATCATGAATAGTGATGACATCTCGACCATAAAGAGCCTTGAATGGTGACATGTTAATTGTTGAATGCGGGTTTGTTCTATAAAAAACTCGGCCAAATATAAGTAACGTTCCCATGTCTTCCGAGCATCACACACAAATGCCCGAAGATACATCTCGAGACAATGGTTTATTACTTCCGTTTGAGCAGGCGTTTGTGGATGGTATACACTTGAGTGCAATAACTTAGTTCCCATTTGCTTGAATTACGCAAGTCTGAGATTGGTGGAACAAGTAGGTTGCGATGCACATGCATTAAGCCATCCCGAAAACATGATGAGGAAATGTGGCCGAGTTGTTTTTGACATCAGTTACAAGTTTAAGTCCGACCGCATCCGAAAGGTAGTAAGAACGAAGTTCTTCTAACCATATAGCCGTCGGATACGAGATGGACAAAAATGATAGTATGTCGATACGACCGAGAGCATCCGCCACCAAGTTATCCTTTCCGCGTTTGAAATGGATTTCGAAATCATAACCTATAAGTTTGGTGACCCATTTATGTTGTTCCGGGGTTTTGATCGTTTGAGTAATAATGTGCTTCAAACTATGATGATCGGTAAAGATGCGACAACGGTGGCCCAATAAGTATTGTCGCCATTTTTTTACCGACTTCGTAATCGTATAAGTGGATTGGGCTTGCATTGTATAACATAGTTTTTCTTGTTGAATGTTATGAATGATCCAGGCCCAACAAATCATGAGAATGGCATGACATCAGTGGTCCCAAATGAGCCTAGAAGGAGTAATAGGGCAAGGAAATTGCCTACCAAATTGAAGGACTAGATCTTTACACGTCAGCAAGGGAGTAACTGACTTTAGCACTTGTGCTATAATAAGGTCATGAGAGGTGTGTGAAAGGGAAGAAAAAAAAAGAATTTAGTTATTTGGTATTTTCTCTTCCCATCCCTTCTGTATTTCCCTTTTTCTCATCATCTTCTTTGGATCAAATATCAATAAAGTACAAACCCTTGCTCAATGACTTGTTTGAATCTACAAATTAATTAGATACGTTTCATTGGTGCTTTCATCTTCCTCAGCAAAGATGGCTGATGGTACCAGATTGAAGACACTCGATGAAGGCCTCAAAACCTTGCAGGAAACTCAAGTCAAATTGCAACAACAGATCACTGATTCTCATTCTCATCTACGTACGGATGTTGATGCTATCTCTGCATCCCAAGAAGATCAGAAGAAACTGTTGCATAAGGTCCTTGCACAGTTTTCAAAGAGTCCTCCAAAACCTAAATACCAGAGTGACGGTCCTTCCGGCGCCCCTTTCGGTGAGGGATCTTCTATTCTCGGCCGGCACAAGCCAGCTCCGATTCACTTAGCTCGTTTTACCGGTGCTAATCCGGAGCGTTGGGTCGCACAGGCCGATCGTTATTTCACGTTTTACTCAATTGCCGATGAGGATCGTTTAACTATTGCATCCTTCTACTTGGATGATGAGGCAGCCGACTGGTATGATTGGCGGGATCGGCATTCGCCATTCCGCGGCTGGCCGGAATTCACCAGTGCTCTGATTCACCGCTTTAAGGATAAAAATTTGGAAGAACCAGAGGGTATTCTCGCGAAGCTTTCTCAAACATCCACTGTTGCCGACTATCGTCACCGATTTGAGGAAATTTCAAACCGATCTATGGTATTACCTTCTGAATTTTTTATTAGTTGCTTTATTTCGGGTCTCCGGCCAGATATTAAACAATCTGTCCTTATTCACAGACCAACCGTTTTGGAAGATGCAATGACCTTGGCCCAGTTACATGAGAACCGGATCCAAATGGAAAAAGGTGTGGGCCATGTAACCTTGGGCTCTTCTAAGCCCATCTTACCCACACCCAAAAGCTCTGGTAATTTTACACCTGCACAAACGAATGTTTCTTCTCAACTTAACCCTAAATCTAATCCAAACTCAATTGGTTTCAAACGTTTAACACCCACCGAATTAGCCACTAAACGTCACAGGGTCTTTGTTTTCATTGTGACGAGCGCTATACGTGGGATCACAAGTGTAAATCCGCTCCTCAACTTCTGTTCTTTGATGATGAACCGCCTGATACACCACCAGATACTCCTATTACGAATTTTGATACCGCGATTGCGGATCAATTGCAGCTGGAGGAGGTAAAAACTCATTCCTCTATTTCGTATAATGCATTGGCCGGCGGCTGCTCTGCTTCCACTCTTCGCTTTACAGGGCTGGTACGTGGTAAACCAGTCCAGGTTCTATTGGATGGTGGGAGTACCCACTGCTTTGTTCAAACTCGTATGGCGGCTTTTATAAATCTCACTATTGAGACAATTGCCCTGTTTTCTGTTTTAGTAGGCAGTGGTGAACGGTTACCGTGTTCGGGCCTTGCTAAACAAGTTGATTTAGTCATTCAAGAGCAACCCGTCTTGGTCGATTTCTATGTATTACCCTTGCAGGGGTGGGATATGGTTCTAGGCGTTTCTTGGTTATCCACCTTGGGACCGGTCGTTACGGACTATGCGACCGCATCATTTGAATTCAGTTATCATGGATCTAAGGTGGTCTGGAAATGGGATACTAATTCTTCGGTCTATTCTATACAGTTTAACGGCCTTCGACGCCTTGCGCAAACCGACGCCATTGATAGTTGTTACCACCTCTCTTTAGCCTTGCCACCTACTACTGAGGAGACTACTGATTACCCACCCGACTTGGAGTTAATTCTCACCCAGTTCGATGATGTCTTCCAACCCCCTACGGGTTTACCACATGTTCGTTCTCAAGATCATACGATTCCTTTACTACCCAACAGTGCCTCCGTTTCTGTCCGCCCCTATCGTTACCCGCATTTCCAAAAGAATGAGATTGAATGATTAATTAATGACATGCTGTCACAAGGTATCATACAACCCAGTAACAGCCCCTTTTCCTCTCTGGTATTGTTGGTTCGCAAAAAAGACGGTACATGGCGATTCTGCGTAGATTATCGGGCTCTAAATGCACTTACTATTCGGGATCGTTTTCCGATTCCCTCCATTGACGAACTTTTTGATGAACTTCATGGCGCGGTTGATGTGCGTGAAAGTGTCGTATATTTTAGGTGTATATTTTAAGCCCTTTTTAACACTTATTTTAGCCAAGTTTTAAATTTATAAAACACGATATTTCACTAACACTAAACACACATATGGGCAAGTGCACCCATCGTTGAGTGTAGCATAGCGTTGGTAAGATACCGAGGTCGTCCAAGGACACAAGAGCTTTTAGTACCGGTTTATCCTCAACGTCTAACCAAAATAAAAGTTTAGAAAAATGTTTTAAACTAAGAAAAATAAAAACTAACTAAAATGCTGAAAATAAAAATAAAATAAAAACAGATAGACAAGATGAATCACTTGGTTCCGACTCGTATCTAGTATAACCTTTGATTATTTCCGCACTTTTGCACATAATTAAGAGATTATCTTAGTTATTGTAGTAGGCCCCTCTTTTGAAGGTGACGTTACCCTCACCCCAGTAGTTTGAGTCAGCAGGGATACAATCCTAAAGGGGTGGATTATTGGAAGATAATGAATTAAGTTATTAATGCAGTATTGTGGTAGGCCCCGCTTTTGGCGGTGACGTTACCCTCGACTAAGTAGTCTGAGTCAGCAGGGATACAGTCCTAAATAGCCGGGTTATAGTATTAATAGTAGTTAACTTATGAGGGGATCAAAGAGTTTGGACCCCCGCCATCCAATACCGTGAAGTATTGAAGGAGGTCCTACTAAATTTGACCCAGGTCCATTGCAGGACCTCTAAACGCTGAACAATGGCAAGACCTTTACCAAACCGTTCCCTTAACCCCCTACCAGGTAGCCAACATACCTCCATATAGACCGTGGAGATATGAATGGTGAAAATCCTTTATTTTATATAGACAGTAAAATAATGCCAAGACACCACGGACAAACGATAAGGAAAGATCACCTTCAACATAAGTAACTAGATATTAAAGTCATTAATACAAAACCAAATAAAAAGTGCAAAAGATTAGAAATAAAAAGTATTATACTAGACACTTTGTCTTCACCAAGTGATGTAAGAGACTTAGGCAAACATGGCCTTGATTGTCAAGAACTCTTACGATCAATCTTGGATCCCGAGATGACTCACACACTCTATGATGGACAATGGATGATGGTGGTGGATGATGGTGTTGTGATGGTGGTGGGTGGTGGATGAAGTGTGAGAGAGGTGGTGTGCCAAGGGATGAGTTGCAATGAAACCAAGCACTCCTATTTATAGGCTGAACAGAGGCCTGGGCACGGCCCCGTGTCCGCTGAGCACGGCCCCGTGCCCGTCTGACACTCTCTCTCTTCATTAATTGTAATTCGCAATTACAATTAATGCGCCTGCAGTACTTTCGGCACGCCCCCGTGTCCGCTGAGTACGGCCCGTGGTGGGCAATAGA
The DNA here is from genome assembly GCA_030545235.1 of Helianthus tuberosus. Taxonomy (NCBI): domain Eukaryota; kingdom Viridiplantae; phylum Streptophyta; class Magnoliopsida; order Asterales; family Asteraceae; genus Helianthus; species Helianthus tuberosus. Next base: position 94,151,036 of record CM060418.1, on the reverse strand, counting down.
AGCTTCTATAGGTTTGTCTTTTCTGCTGCTTCTTGGGCACGGCCCCGTGCTGGCTGAGCACGGGGCGTGTTCAGCCTTCTGTTTTCTCTATTTTGCTTTGGAAGGTGCCGTTGAGGGTTCGGGCAATCCACTAATGTTCCTTTTCTTGTATTTATGTTGGATTTAGCTGTCTTTTTGCTTCTTTTGCGTTTTTGAGCTCATTTAATCCTGAAAATACAAAAGGAAGACAAAAACACTCTTTTTCCAATATTAGTACTAAAAAAGGGTTAGTTTTATGCCTCATTTGATGTAATTTATATGTTGCATTTTACACACATCAGCGGTCTACTTCTCAAAATTGGATCTACTTTCGGGATACCATCAGACCCGACTACAAACCCAAGACATAGCCAAAACAGCGTTTCGCACCCACGCGGGACATTATGAATTTTTGGTGATGCCGTTTGGTCTCACCAACGCCCCCTCTACCTTCCAACGACTTATGAATGACGTCTTCCGACCCATGCTTCGTAAGTTTGTTTTGGTCTTTTTCGATGACATTCTCATATACAGTTCCTCATGGGTTGCACACTTAGACCATGTGCGTCTCGTGTTACAAACCCTCCGGGATAATAATTTAGTTGCTAAACGCTCTAAATGCTATTTTGGCCTTACTCGAATTGCTTATTTGGGTCATTTTATTTCCAAAGATGGGGTTGAGGTTGACCCATCCAAAATTGAGACAATTGAATAGTGGCCTCGCCCTACTACTGTCAAACAAGTCCGCGGGTTTCTCGGACTCACGGGCTACTACCGCAGATTCATCCGTAATTATGCCACCGTTGCGGGTCCATTAACCGATTTACTGAAAAAGGATTCTTTTCAATGGACTTCGCAATCAGAGACTGCCTTTATACACTTAAAAACACTATTAAGTACCACCCCCATCTTGAAATTACCTGATTTCACTAAGCCGTTCACTCTCGAGACAGATGCATCTGGAACAGGTGTTGGGGCTATATTATCACAGGACAAACATCCAGTGGCCTACTATAGCCAAAAACTTTGCCCTCGTATGCAACAGGCCTCTGCCTACCAACGGGAGATGTTCGCAATTACACAAGCTATAGCAAAATGGAGACAATATCTGTTGGGCTGCAAATTTCAGGTTATAACCGATCAACAGTCGCTGTGTAATCTCCGTGATCAGGTCATTCAAACTCCTGATCAACAGAAATGGTTAGGAAAGCTCTTGGGGTATGATTTTGACATCATCTATAGACCGGGTAAACATAATGATGCCGCTGATGCACTTTCCCGTGTCCATTCTTCTTGCTCGGCTTTATACAGTCAAGATCTCCTTTTCTTGGATGAACTACGGGCTGTTGTTCAAACTGATTCCACCCTACACTCATTGTACCAACAAGTTCATGACTCACCAGCTTCGTTTCCAAATTACACTACCAAAGAGGGCCTCCTGTTTTTTCACAACAGGTTGGTTATTCCAGCTAATTCATCTATCAACCACCAACTGCTCCATGAATTCCATTCGTCTCCTATCGGTGGTCACTCGGGCATCACTCGTACCTTCCATCGATTGGCTGCTAACTTCTACTGGCGCAATATGCGCAAGGATGTCCACACCTTTGTCACCAATTGTCACACTTGTCAACAAATGAAAACATCTTGCGTTTCTCCGGCTGGTTTATTACAACCTCTCCCCCATGTAAGCGAATGATTTCGTTCACGAAAACAGAAGCAACACTAGAACTGGTAAAGGCAGTTGGCAAAGGAATGAAATGCCCGTATTTAGAAAGTCTATCAATAACCACCAGAATAACAGTTTTACCCTGAGAAGGAGGAAGGGCTGTTATAAAATCCATTGCCAGGCTCTCAAAAACCTGCTGTGGAATCGAGTTCCACTCGACATTGTCTCTGATCGGGATCCCAGTTTTATGTCTGATTTGTGGAAAGAATTACACTGTCTTCAGGGTACAACTCTCTCCTTTAGTACGTCATACCATCCTCAAACGGATGGCCAAACTGAGGCTCTCAATAAGTGCCTCGAGATGTACCTCCGATGCTTTGTCACTGATCAACCAAAAGAGTGGACCCGTTTCTTACCATGGGCAGAATTTTGGTACAACACTTCTTACCAAACAGCTGCCCAGATGACTCCATTTGAAATCCTTTATGGTCGGAAACCTCCTACGGTTACCCGCTATGTTAGAGGCTCAACCGGTAACTCTATCATTGCTACCCAACTCATGGAACGGGATGCCATCCTCACACTACTCAAAGCTAATCTCGCCAAAGCCCAGGCACGCATGAAATTTACTGCTGATAAACACCGAACAGATGTTCACTTTCAAGTAGGTGATTGGGTGTATGTTAAGTTGCAACCATTCCGCCAAGGTTCAGTACGTTTACAACGTCACCACAAACTTGGAAGGCGGTATTTTGGCCCATATCAAGTTCTGTCCAAAGTAGGACCAGTGGCTTACAAACTATCTTTGCCCGACACTGCTAAAATCCACAATGTCTTTCATGTTTCCTTACTGCATAAATGCTTGGGTACACCTGAACAGCAGGTCACACCATTGGAACTTGTTGACTCGGATGCTACTTTAGTCCTACAACCACTTGCTATACGGTATCGACGTACTATTAACTGTGGTGGTCATCTGGTGGACCAGTATCTTATCCAATGGAAAGGCATGTCTGCAACTGACTCCACTTGGGAAGACAAAAGTTTAATTCACCAAAGCTTCCCTGCTGTGCACCTTGAGGACAAGGTGACTCTTGAAGGGCAGGGAAATGTTATGAATGATCCAGGCCCAACAAATCATGAGAATGGCATGACATCAGTGGTCCCAAATGAGCCTAGAAGGAGCAACAGGGCAAGGAAATTGCCTACCAAATTGAAGGACTAGATCTTTACACGTCAGCAAGGGAGTAACTGACTTTAGCACTTGTGCTATAATAAGGTCATGAGAGGTGTGTGAGAGGGAAGAAAAAAAAAGAATTTAGTTATTTGGTATTTTCTCTTCCCATCCCTTCTGTATTTCCCTTTTTCTCATCATCTTCTTTGGATCAAATATCAATAAAGTACAAACCCTTGCTCAATGACTTGTTTAAATCTACAAATTAATTAGATACGTTTCATTGAAAATTGCAATGGGTTGGTTATTTTGAGGGAGAACGGCTTGATAACTTGATAGGAAACGTCCGTAGTGACATCGAATGGTTCATTGAAGCTGGGAAGTGCTAAGGTGACCAACTGTTGCATGTGGTCTTTAAACTGCATGGCATTTGCATTCCATGCAAATTCTTTTTACTTTAGGATATCGGTCAATGAAGCTGCAATATGAGCATAAGCTATTACAAAACGCTGGTAGTAGCAGGTGAGACCCACGAAAGCTCGAAGGGTAGTGAACGAGGTGGGTACGGGCCAACTTTCAATCGCCTCAATCTTATCCGGTTTGGGCGATACACCTTTGCAAGAGATTTTGTGACCCAAAAACGAGATTTTCGAGATGTCATAAAAAACCAACACAAATTATCAAAGCGTGGGTTGAAACAAGTCGTTAATGGTGGATTGAAATGTGGAAGGGGCATTTGTGAGACCAAACAACAAAATCAAGAATTCATAATGACCGTCCATTGTGTGAAAGGCAGTTTCCGGAGCCACCCGGATTTGATGGTACCCGGGCCGTAAGTCAATTTTAGGAAAGATGGTGGCGCCATGAATTTCGTCTAAAGTTCATCGATTGTCAGAATTGGAAACCTATCACGAACTGTAACAACATTTAATGCCTGGTAATCGACACAAAAACACCAAGTACCATCTTTTTTCTTAACGAGCAAAACCGGCGATGAAAACAAGCTTTGGCTTAGCTGAATGATACCGTTGGCAAGCATCTCCGAGATCAACTAGGTCATGATTTTTCTCCTGAAAATAAGGATATTGATGCGGTTTGATGTTGATCGGTTGGTTGTTATTAAGAAGGTTAATGTGATGGTCATAGGGTTGGAAGAGCTCTAAAAGGGTCGTGATATTTGGATCAGTGGTTACAGTTTGGCTGGAGAGATGCGGTCTAGAGATAGATGGCTCAACTATTAAGGTGTGTAGTGAGGCAATAGAGTCGTGTCGAAGGAGGGTGGATAAGGAACTAGGAGGTAGTGGTTGTGTTAATGGTTCGCCTCTAAGGGTGGTGGTTTTGCCATTGTTGGTAAAAGATGTTGGAAATTTGATGAAAATAGCATTTTTCATGTGGGGGATTGTTGGAAAAATAGGTGAAAATGGCATTTTTCACAAATATAGGAAAATGATTTTTTCCTATTTTGGACTAGAAATAAATATAATAAAATGAGCGGGTTTTATATATTTATTTGTGGGTTTATGTTCTATGTTGGAAGAGTTTCGCAACGAACTAAACCATGTCCAAAACCGAGCTAAGATGAATGAGATATCGATGCTCAAAGTTGGGTGTTTGAAACATTGAATGCTGAAACAAAAGGGAAAGTAGCACCTTGTCCCACATCGGAGGAGAGATGGAACTTAAATGGGTATTTAAGTGGGAACTATCCCTCCTTATTGTTTCATGGAAGCACACACTAAGTGTCCTCGCGAAGGGTGCGGAGCACCCTAACTCGCACTCGCACACGCTCGCTCGCGCGCGCGTGGCGTGGGCGATGAGGCGCAATGTGGCTCTTTGATGGCGCACTTTGCACTTCGCATCACCGCGAGCCGCCTTTGTATTTTTTGATCACGTGCGCGTGGTGGATCACAGAGGTTGCAAGGACCAAGTGGTGAAGTGGCGTGCAGGTTCGAGGCGCGTGACGTGGCAGTCCGCGCGCGGGTACATGTGGCATGAGGGCGCGCGGTTGCGCATGGTGCATGGGTCCTGATGTGACGTGCGAGGCGCACCAAAGTGAGCCAAAACGGCGCGACTGTGTGGCGTGCTCGTAGAGGCTCACAGGTGACGTGGCGCACGCGCACATAGACCTGAGCGCACACGCGTAAGGCAGTGAGCCAAGAGGACGCACCGCACATGAGCGTGCAGACCAGCGCGGGCGCACCAGTGTGTCTTGCGCGCGCACGCATGCAGAAGCTTCCAGCATTGAATGACAATGCAGTTTCAGTTCAGCTTCGTAACTGACGAGTTAACGGTCTTTGACTGAGAATTAAATGACGTATTAAATTGCATTGAAGACGTTTAATGCAATTTAAACCTCTCTTTAATTCTGTTTTGATTGTTTCGACTTAGGAGCTGTATAAATACAGCTCCATACCCTGCTGCAGAAGACACCAGTAACAACAACAACAACAACAAAACAACTCTCTCTACTACTTCTGATCTCCTTTTCTTGCAGATTCATGGTAACCTTCGGGTTGTAGGCGAACTCCGGCAGTACTACTGCTCCGGCTGTTGTACCCTGGGAAACAAAACGAGTACTCCTGGGAGACTCGGAATTTGTTTTAAGGGAAGCGTGTGAACACGTGACTCAGCCCCTCTGCTTCTACCCCATTCTTGTTTTTGCTTATTTCAGTTGTAATAGTATTGTTTTTCCAGCTTTCTTTATTTCTGTATTGTAATCAAGTAATAAAATTTGTTATTTTATTTATTATTACGCGAACGGTTCCTACAATCTTAAAACAAATTTTTAAACACCGTTCGTGTAATCAAAACCATTCTGTTCAGTGATTCAAACCAGTTTTGTTTTTCACTCAGTTTGTGTTTAAAAACATATTTTTTTTTTGGTTTTCATCTTCAAAGGAGCGACTTTGGTTGAAAACCTTTCTGGTTACTTTCAGATTCTGTCCTAAAAATTGCTAAAACTTTCTGATTTGGTCTTCAAAGTTGGACTTAGAAGCCAATTAGTAAGTTCTAAAATTTATAAATTTTCTGTTTTTGGTCTTCAAAGTTGGACTTAGAAGCCTAAACAGTCAATTTGTGGTAAATTAAAATTTAAGTGTTTACTTCTGTTTTTAGTGTGTAAAACAGAATTTTGGACTAAAACTTTAAAATTTTAATTTTTCAGCATGTCGAACGAAAATGTCAACGTTAACAACACCACAAATGTTGTGACGGGAACCCCTCTTAACGCCACCACTGTGGGAGCGTCCACAGTGGCCAATCACGCTGAACGACCCGAGAAGTTCTCGGGTCTACACTTCAAAAGGAGGCAGCAGAAGATGTTCTTCTACCTGACCACCATGAACCTTGCGAGGTTCTTGACAGAAACCGCTCCCCAACCTGTGGAAGGGGAGACCGACGCACAAAGACAGTGCGCGGTAGATGCGTGGAAGCATTCGGATTTCATATGTCGTGGCTATGTGTTAAACGGCCTATCGGATGCGTTGTATAATGTACTACAACGTCAAGACTTCCAAAGACCTTTGGGATGCCTTGGACAAGAAGTACAAAACGGAGGATGCTGGCACAAAGAAATTTGTGGTAGCCCGTTTTTTTGATTTCAAAATGGTTGATTCTAAAACAGTTATGAATCAAGTCCAAGAATTCAAAATTATACTACATGACATTTTTGCGGAAGGCATGACACTTAGCGAGACATTCCAAGTGGCAGCGATGATTGAAAAGTTACCTCCTAGTTGGGTTGATGTTAAGAATTATCTTAAACACAAACGAAAGGAGATGACTATAGAGGACCTTATTGTTCGTCTTCGGATTGAAGAGGACAATAGAATTGCCCAAAAAGGAAGCCTTGCGCAGACTAGTGCTAGCGCAAATCAGATCGAGCATGGGCAATCCTCTAAAGGCGCGAAGGGTAAGGGGAAAAAGGACAAGGGGAAAGCAAAGGCTAGCAAACTTGGACCAAAGAAAGGGGTTGTGAAAAAGAAACCTCCAACGTTCCAAGGGACTTGTTACAACTGTGACGAGCCGGGGCATCGGGCTAACCAATGCAAGAAACCAAAGCGTGAGTGTGCGCACATGATGGATGAAGACGGAATGCCTTTGGTGGCAATGATTTCCGACAAAAGCGCAATGATGGATGAGGTTAATACTGTGACCAACACTCCAAAAGGATGGTGGGTTGATACGGGCGTGACCCGTCATGTTTGCGCAGACAAAAGCCTCTTTACCACCTTCAAGGCGCTTTCTGGAGAAGAGAAGCTGTATATGGGAAATGCAGCCACCGCTGACATCATGGGTGAAGGAACGGTGATCTTGAAGTGGACTTCGGGGAAGGAGCTCACTCTAAGCAACGTGTTGTATGTCCCGGACTTGCGCAAGAATCTAGTCTCGGGTTGGTTGCTTAACAAGTTTGGATTTCGTTTAGTTTTTGAGAGCGATCAATTTGTACTTACTAAACGAGGAATGTATGTGGGTAAGGGCTACGCCCAAAACGGCATGTTCAAATTAAATGTAATGGTTGTCAAGAACATGAATAAAATTGCTACTACTTCTACTTATATGCTTGAGTTTTCTGATTCAAATAAATGGCATGGTAGATTAGGTCACGTTAATTTTAATTCAATACGCCGTTTAATCAATTTAAATTGTATACCAACATTCCATATTGATTCACACTATAAATGTGAAACATGCGTTGAATCCAAACTTACAAGATCATCATCGAAATCGGTTGAACGAATAACCGAACCCCTTGATTTAATTCACACCGATATTTGTGATTTAAAAGCGGTACCCACAAGAGGTGGAAATAAGTACTTTATCACGTTTATTGATGATAGTACTAAATATTGCTATGTATATTTACTAAAAAGTAAAGATGAAGCAATAAGTAAATTTATCTTGTATAAAAATGAAGTTGAGAATCAACTTCAAAAGAAGATAAAAGCTTTGCGAAACGACCGAGGAGGCGAATATGTTGCACCTTTTGCCGATTTATGCGCAAAAAGTGGCATTGTACATGAGTGTACACCTCCTTATTCTCCACAATCAAATGGCGTGGCGGAACGAAAGAACCGCACTTTGAAAGAAATGATGAACGCCATGTTGATAAGTTCTGGGGTGAGCCAGGAAATGTGGGGGGAAGCCATTCTCTCGGCTAATTATCTTTTGAACAAGATACCACTCAAAAAGAGAGACGAAACTCCATATGAGTTATGGAAAAAGAAAAGGCCTTCATACAAATACTTGAAAGTGTGGGGGTGCCTAGCAAAGGTGATTGTACCACCTCCTAAGGCTCTTAGGATAGGACCCAAAACTGTTGATTGCATATTTATTGGGTATGCGCATCAAAGTAGTGCACATCGCTTTCTTGTACATGAGTCCAAGAATCCTGATGTACACGTAAACACTATCATGGAGGTGAATCCTGACGTTGTGTCTTACTTTGAAAATGTGTTTCCTTTATGAAGACAAACACATGCAACGACATCAACACCTAATTTTGAAGTAGGTGAAAGTTCATCTACACCAGTTGATGAGGTAGTTCATGATTAGACACATGAACGACCTGAGGTTGAAGAAAGTGATCGTAGGCGAAGTAAAAGGCCAAGGGTTGAAAAATCCTTCGGTCCAGACTTCGTGAGCTATATGGTTGAGGGCGAGCCCAATACATATCGCGAAGCAGTTTCCTCTTCAGAAGGACCTCAATGGAAAAAAGCAATAAGGAATGAAATTGATTCTATATTGCAAAATCATACTTGGGAGTTAGTAGATCTTCCACCTGGTTGCAAACCACTTGGATATCGTTGGATATTCAAAAGGAAGATGAAAACTGATGGAAGTATTGATAAGTACAAGGCTAGGTTGGTGATTAAAGGATTTAGACAAAAGGAAGGTCTAGATTACTTTGATACCTACTCGCCTGTGACGCGCATAACCTCGATTAGATTGGTTCTTGCTATAGCGGCTTTAAGAAATTTGGAAGTTCACCAAATGGACGTTAAAACCGCATTTCTAAATGGCGATTTAGAGGAAGAGATTTACATGGAGCAACCTGAAGGTTTCTCTGCCCTAGGTCAAGAGGGTAAAGTATGTAAACTTGTCAAGTCTTTGTATGGCTTGAAGCAAGCACCAAAACAATGGCACCAAAAGTTTGATCATGTCATGATTGACAATGGTTTCAAAATAAATGAGTGCGACAAATGTGTTTATTTCAAAGACACAAATGAAGGTTATGTGATCTTATGCCTTTATGTAGACGATATGCTTATCATTGGGAGTAATGATAAAATTATCAAAGCTACTAAAAGCATGTTGAAAGCGAGATTTGACATGAAAGACATGGGTTTAGCGGATGTGATTCTTGGAGTAAAGATCATAAGAACCCAAGATGGTCTTGTGTTAAGTCAATCTCACTATGTGGATAAAATTCTTGAAAAATTCAACTCGGGAGATACGAGTGTAGCTCGAACTCCAGTTGATACCTCCCAACATCTCAAGAAGAATAAAGGAGATGGAGTTGCTCAGTTAGAGTATTCAAGAATTATTGGCAGTCTAAAGTATCTAATGACATGTACTAGACCCGACTTGGCTTACGCGGTGAGTAGGCTAAGTAGATACACCAGCAATCCGTGCGCGGATCATTGGAAAGCTATCACGAGGGTGCTTAAATACATAAGATACACAAGAGATTATGGACTGCATTATACCCGACAACCAGCAGTGATCGAAGGATACACTGATGCAAACTGGATATCGGATAATAAAGATTCCAAATCAACAAGTGGTTACGTGTTTACACTTGGAGGAGCTGCTATTGCTTGGAAGTCTTCTAAGCAAACGGTCATAGCAAGATCCACAATGGAATCCGAATTTATCGCTTTGGATAAGTCAGGCGAGGAGGCGGAATGGCTACGTCAATTCCTGGAATATATTCCAAGATGGCCAAAGCCTTTGCCAGCCATATGTGTACATTGTTATAGCCAATCAACGATTGGTAAAGCTCAAAGCTTGATGTACAATGGCAGATCAAGGCATATGCGACGTAGACATAACACGATACGACAACTACTCTCAACGGGTGTTATCACAATTGATTATGTGAGATCAGCGGATAACATTGCGGACCCGTTTACAAAAGGCTTAAGCAGAGAGTTAGTAGAAACGTCGTCAAGAGGAATGGGACTAAAGCCCGTGGTAAATGGGAATATGAGGGAAACCTAACTTAGTTGACTGGAGATCCCAAGATCTAAGTTCAATAGGACAACTTAATCATATTACCAAAACGGAGTCATTGTGGGGGAGTACCCCAAACTAAATAAAAGGGAGTTATATATACTTCCTAGTCCATTCCAATCAGTGACATTGAAGTGAGGATAAGCATATTAAGGTTAACGATTTCGGGAAATCAAATAACCATGATGCTTTTAATGATTCAGAGGAATCACCTATGTTGGAGAGAAGTAGGGTCGCTTCGAATGGATTTGTGGGGTGCGCAAATCCTAGAGCTCTCGCAAAACCAGGCTAGTGTTCCAGGACCATAATAGGACACGACAATGAGGGGTTGGCCAAACCAGGGAGAGTATTGTGTGAAGTGTAATGTCGTTTACATAAATGGGGGTATGTTCAAGGACATCGCGTCTACAAACCGCTAGTAAGCTAAGTATGCTTCACAAAAGAAGGTTCAAAGGGTAAAACCTACCTATCTTGCAATACTCAACTGTCGAAGTTTATCGTTGAAAAGTGTAAGGAAAAGATCCATTTCCATACATGTGGGGGATTGTTGGAAATTTGATGAAAATAGCATTTTTCATGTGGGGGATTGTTGGAAAAATAGGTGAAAATAGCATTTTTCACAAATATAGGAAAATGATTTTTTCCTATTTTGGACTAGAAATAAATATAATAAAATGAGCGGGTTTTATATATTTATTTGTGGGTTTATGTTCTATGTTGGAAGAGCTTCACAATGAACTAAACCATGTCCAAAACCGAGCTAAGATGAATGAGATATCGATGCTCAAAGTTGGGTGTTTGAAACATTGAATGCTGAAACAAAAGGGAAAGTAGCACCTTGTCCCACATCGGAGGAGAGATGGAACTTAAATGGGTATTTAAGTAGGAACTCTCCCTCCTTATTGTTTCATGGAAGCACACACTAAGTGTCCTCACGAAGGGTGCGGACCTAACTCGCGCTCGCGCGCGCGCGTGGCGTGGGCGATGAGGCGCAATGTGGCGCTTTGATGGCGCACTTTGCACTTCGCATCACCGCGAGCCGCTTGAGAGCCGCCTTTGTATTTTTGACCACGTGCGCGTGGTGGATCACAGAGGTTGCAAGGACCAAGTGGTGAAGTGGCGTGCAGGTTCAAGGCGCGTGACATGGCAGTCCGCGCGCGGGTACATGTGGCACGAGGGCGCGCGGTTGCGCATGGTGCATGGGTCCTGATGTGATGTGCGAGGCGCACCAAAGTGAGCCAAAACGGCGCGACTGTGTGGCGTGCTCGTAGAGGCTCACAGGTGACGTGGCGCACGCGCACATAGACCTGAGCGCACACGCGCATGGCAGTGAGCCAAGAGGACGCACCGCGCATGAGCGTGCAGACCAGCGCGCGCGCACGCACGCAGAAGCTTCCAGCATTGAATGACAGTGCAGTTTCAGTTCAGCTTCGTAACTGACGAGTTAACGGTCTTTGACTGAGAATTAAATGACGTATTAAATTACATTGAAGACGTTTAATGCAATTTAAACCTCTCTTTAATTCTGTTTTGATTGTTTCGACTTAGGAGCTGTATAAATACAGCTCCATACCCTGCTGCAGAAGACACCAGTAACAACAACAGCAAAACAACTCTCTCTACTACTTCTGATCTCCTTTTCTTGCAGTTTCAAGGTAACCTTCGGGTTGTAGGCGAACTCCGGCAATACTACTGCTCTGGCTGTTGTACCCTGGGAAACAAAACGAGTACTCCTGGGAGACTCGGAATTTGTTTTAAGGGAAGCGTGTGAACACGTGACTCAGCCCCTCTGCTTCTACCCCATTCTTGTTTTTGCTTATTTCAGTTGTAATAGTATTGTTTTTCCAGCTTTCTTTATTTCTGTATTGTAATCAAGTAATAAAATTTGTTATTTTATTTATTATTACGCGAACGGTTCCTACAAAAGACCCCAGGGTTCCGCACCATGAAATACCCAATACTATATCCACGCCTTGGACTGGGAAAATAAAGAATAGAGTATTGAAGTTCGATTTTTGTAATTGTACTTCAACATCTAGACAATGTATGCACAGTCCATTGCCAACCATCATCGAAGAAGGCTTCAATGGTTGAGTAGGTAAATGCAGGTTAGCAGCGATGCCAGGTTGGATTATATTATGGGTACTACCAAAGTCGACTAAAACGGTAACTGGAACATCGTTGATATAACCTGTGATACGTAGGGTTTGCAAAAAAAAAAGAAAAAAACACTGAAGAATGCCGCGTCGGATAAAAACATAAACTGATGGTTATTCGAATCATCGGTAGGTGATTGTGTGGACTCGTCGGCCATGGTATAGTTGTCGAAAATCAAGAGAAACTCCTGATGAGAGCACCAAATGATGGGGTAGCCTTTTGTAGTAGACCAACACTCCAAAGAAAAATAGAGAGAACAAGAGTTGGAAGAATTTTCTGTATATTTTCTCAAAACAAATTACAAGTATTTAAATATGCAATGGACAAGAACACCTAATGCCCATGTTCCTTATTTCTTATGCCAACTACCTACCATGCTCCACTAACTACATAACCCACTAACATGTGCAAAATAAAAGAAGATCCCTAAAAAATTCCTTCCATATTCCTATGACTTGTAACGGATCAGTCCACAAGCTTGACGGGCTTCTTGTGAGCCCTCTTGGGCTTGGTGTTGGGCTCGTCTGTCGACTGGTCCATTTCAGCATAAGCATTCCTTGGGCTCGGATTGGGTTAAAGGTGTACAAATCGGGTTTTTGTTAATACCCGGTTCCCGGAACCGGTTCCAGATATGATCGGGTATTGGAAAATCGGGTATTAAGAGAAACCGGGTAGGGTTCGGGTTCGGGTACGGGTATTGAAGAGAAAAGTCATACCCTATGTACCCGGGTAGGGTATAATCGGGGTTCGGGTATAACCGGGTATTAATACCCGATTTTGAAAAAAAAAATATTTTACATAAAAATAAATGTGTTTAGAAATTAAATTTGGTTTGTAATTTGTAAAAGTAATTAAATACAAATTATTTGTTTTATAATACGCATTTAAAAAAAAACATAAATATAATAGTTGCAAAGTAAACATAAAAATATACCTTAAAAATTCGGGTATTTTATCGAGTATTAAAAAAACCGGTATCGGGTATAGGGTATGACCGGTTTCGGGTATTTTTTGGTATAAATCGGCTACGGTTTCGGTTAGGGGTATTGAGCTCAAAATGTATACCCTATCCATACCCTAAGGGTGTATACAATACCCGGGTACAAAAATAACCGGTTTCGGATTTTTTTATCGGGTCCGATTCCGGATACGGGTTTTTTGTACACCTCTAGATTGGGTTGGCCCACCTGGATCATAGACAAAACCCGTCTCAAACTGTGTCATTAAATTCACTTGACATGACTAAAACCTTTATACTAACCTTCTTCTATGTATACCAAATCAATGCTACATTGCTAATCCTGCCCTAACTCGTAACACAATAAAATAAACAGAATAAACTACCCAGATAAACAATAATAAACAAACCGATAAGTGTCAAGGCTTCATAGACCACCCTCTAACGCTTAGATTAGTGTCAGTTGTACTTCTTTGTCTCTAGCTTCTTACTATATTGTAATAAAAATATTTCCGCTGTAAAAAAATAAAAACTTATGATAGAGGGGGCCTTTTCTAGTGGGGCTCTTTACAGGAGAGTTGTTTGTTGGGCAGAAAACATAATGTAACAACTCTTAATTGGTTAATTTTTCATACACCCATAACCCATTTGTTATGGAGTAATTATTATTCGGCCAAACTAAGTTAAACTTGAAAGTACTCTTTTCGAATATGATAATTAATTCTTCACCAGGGTGTAAGGGCGGACCTAGAGTGATGGAAGGGGTAATCTCCGTTACCCCTTAACGCTCTGGTGACGCTCCGATGATAGTGTAACTTTTAGAAAGATTTGACGTTTTTTCGATTTCGTTTCCCCTTTTTATTGAAACGTTACCTCTATATGGATCTTTTAGATCCAGGGTGCACTTGGTGATATGGTTGCAACTAGCAATCCCCAAAGGGTAGTCGAAGGAATTACATATATGACAATTACCTATGCATTAATAGGTGAATGAAAAGGCATTAGTGAAGTTAACATGAGTTGTGTTCGCATATAATATTGTGAAACAAAACTAATCATTTTTCTAACTATGTTACACTTGTAAAACCATTTCAGTCAAAATCACATATAGAAATGGATTTTTTTGCTCAGCATGTCATACTTATATACAACAATACCTATTAGTGCATTCGTAAATGCATGCTTTACACGATTAGTGTTCACATATCACCCTTATCAACGATATCTACCATTTATGTGTATGCTGAAGGATGAATGAGAAGGCATAAGGCTGGTTATAGTGGGTAGCCCACTTACACATCAGCAACTTTGCGTGCTAAACACCGTGTTGTGGGCACCAAATGCAGGGTGTGAGGGGCTTAACGAGTGTGCAAAAGAAAAGACAAAAGTAGGGCCGTCTCCGAAAATCACAAAAATAAATTTGGCCCTGTTCGAGTTAAAAAATTTGGGCCCTATTCGCAAATCTTGATATAACATAAACTCATCAATCATTCAATCATATATATATACAAATACTAAAAATTCATAATACTACGATAATTGTTATGAAATAGATAAAACAAATTAACAAAAATAGTGTAGCAAAAATGATCAAAGTATCAAACTTACTTGCTAAGCAAACAGTGTGGTTCTCCTAGCGTTTTTTGAAGCAAAGCTCTCGATCAACTCCTTGTAATCTATAGTATCTAATATTTCACTTTCAATATGTAACACCCCGTGTTTCTGAAGTCAAAGTCAAGGTCAAAGTCAACGACCGATTTCGCGCGACTTAACTAGTAGTGAATTTCTTTTATGTGTTTATTTTAGCTGTATTATGTGGAGTAAGTGTCAATAATTACAACAATCGACGTGTGTTATTCGTTATTTAATCGACGTATGACTGTAAACTATAGGAAGTAACAATGCGATAAAGTCAACTAAACGCTAATCAATCTAACTTAATCAACATCGAATCGCAATCGCACTCGCAACTCGAATTACGCTTTTGATTATTGTTATACGTGTGTGTGTGCCTTATGTGTTACTTGTGCATGTTATTTATGTTATGTGTGGTAATCAATCGAATCGCAATCGAAATGGTATGATAATTAGTGGAGAAGGGATAGTGCAAGATATGAGTAGTTGGGATTAAAAGTAATTTGACTAGGAAAACTTATCACATCGCAACGCTCGCAATCGTAATCGAAACATCAAAAATCGTCGCGCCGAACACTCGAATCAGGCGACCGATCGATCAGGCAACCAGCCGATCGACCAGCTGTCCGTACGGACTGCCGTCCGATCGGACAGGCTGTCCGATCGAGCTGCCTGGCCGAACGGCCAGCCCTTTCCTCTTTGGGTAACCCTATAAATACCCCTTGTCACTCTCAAACTTACTACTTTTGGCAAGTGACGTCCGACCAGCTCGTGTTCCTCACTTTTCTTCAGATTTCTCACGATTCCGGTAAGATCTCGTCCTAAATCTTGTACTTCCTTAATCTACACGCACTCCTACACCTTTCTATCTTTTAAATCTTAACTTTTAACCGTGAAATCATCAAGATTTGGGGTGTTCTAGGGTGACGTCATCATGAAGTTCTTATGAACTTCAAGTTTGACCTCATTCCTCCAAGGATAACTCAGATCTGAAGGATTTCCACATGATTTCACAACGATTTCGCATAGATCGGAACATTCTCGAAAGGATAAAAGAGTTGAAAGAAATAATCACAAGTTTTCTCATTCTTTTACACTCAATGCACTCAAAACCGATAGAATCGGAGCTTGTGCCGGCTCACTACACATCATTGTGGTTAGGGTTGGTTCGAGATCCGTAACTCTACCCATGAGATTACCGAGTCCGGGTTAACCATGAACCAACATCTTAAACCGGTGGAATGAATGAACTTGGGTGGTTTCCTGTTCAAACGGGTCACTAGACTTAGGATGAGGTTCTGTTGGTTAGCACGATATCAATACATCTCGATAAAACGACAAACGAACAAAACAGCCAAGTGTAAGACAGACGGAACGACCAGGACGGAATGCTGTCCGATCGGACCACTGTCCGAACGAACTCCTAACCGTACGGGTTGTCAACCGCACGGGTTGCTAGCCGAACGACTTGCACAATATTTGAAGGATTGAATGTTGAACGAGTTATTGTCCGATCGGACTACCATCTGATCGGATTACCATTCGAACCATGAGACATTTTGACTTCTACACTTAAACAAATTTTCAACATGTTCAATACACAAGGGATGCCATCCGAACGAACAACCGACCGAACGGGTGACGACCTGCTACGAACGCGAAATGTCCAACCGAACGGGTTGCCGTCCGATCGAACGACCGTCCGATCGACCGACCCGAAAGGTAGAGATACTTCGATGTTTGCAGAATGCTACAACGAAAGCTTCAAAAGTCAAGCCATCATACACAAACACATTCTTCTTAAAGGAAGAAACAATCCACTCGAACAGTCATCCGACCGGACTACTGTCCGAACGGACTACTGTCCGAAGGAACTGCCATCCGCACGGCCAGCCGTCCGAATGGACTACCATTTGATCGAACTACTGTCCGAGCCACTCGCACTTAGCCTCGTTTTACGCGTCACTTATCATTATGCTATCAATCTATTCAGGCTAATCTTACTCTCTAAGCGCTCCCTTCAATCCATCAATCGCTGTGAGTATACTCGATCCCTTTTTGCTTTACGCACTTTTGGGTGTTACATACGTTACTTATACAAAATCACATCGAACACACTACGCAATACTTTAAACGTTAACCGTTACCGTTACCGCATGTTATACGTGACTTAATGAATGCTTGTTGTTATGTTTACACATGGAATGCTGTCTACCTGCCTTAGCAACGATAGTACTATAGTTTGGACTCGATAGGTTCATATCGATAACTAACATGCCTCATTTCACTCTGTGTACATGCTGGTTATGCGTAACGCTTTCAAACTCTATATGCTATTATCAAACTTGTATGCTCACCTTTACACTATGTGTATTGACTGTTATTTTGACGTATGTGACAGGTGCTTAGGATGCTTATTTGTTCGGAAATCGAGGCTAGAATAAGGCTCTAGAGGCCAACAAATAGTTGTCTGTACAAATGAAGGCAAGGGTCTCTAGAAGCAGATAAACAATTGGGCTATTTGATAAAATCTGAGTTGTCGGAATAGAACTATTTGCCTAGATTTTTGTCTGTAATAATTTGTTTACCTTTTGAGACATGGTATGGGACATGTTACTTTAAATTGATTGGTAATGATAATTGTTATTGAAACTTCTGAACAATCTGTTTCGCTCAGTGCCATACCCCGATGTTTCCGCCATCGGTTGGGGTGTGACAGATTGGTATTAGAGCCATAACTATAGGGAATTAGGCAAGACACGACCTACTCCGGGTCGAAGTCTTAGAGACCTAGTCTATAGTTAGGAACCAACAGACCAACTTGTGCATATCCGGTAGGGATTATGTACGAGCTTATTTCTCGCTATTCTCGCCTGTACTACACTATCACTGCACTCGAATTTTCAACTGAAGACAAGCGATTAAGTCGAGATTAGGTGTGAAAACCGCAAACTCTCGGCTAAAATTTGCTTGATCAAACCGCATTTTATTTACCAACGGGGAGAATTATGCCAAATCAGGAGTGAAATCCCTATTTTGATGAATAATCTCCTCTATTCTATTTAAAACAGGAACGAAGTTGTTAAGACAGGGGTGAAAACCTAACCTTGGCGACTTGCTCCGACCTTTACTTGGTTTTACAAAACTCTCACCAAAGTCTCGATGGACTCCAACGACCTGAAGTCACGATATGACTAACGGGATGCGTGCCAAATGCCCAAGAATCGAGGCAAGAGCACAAGTCCTGAAGGTCGAAGAGTGTACGACAAGTCCTTGAGAATAGTCGAATCACTTTGGTTAGTCAATGTCTAATAGCCGCAGACGATCTATTTCTCGATTTTTATGTGTTTCAATTCTGAGCCCGCAACTGCTGACTCTGATGATTCGTTCATTTTGTGTGTTTTATGTGAAATTGCCTGTTTATGTGTTTAAATTTTGGAGACTTATTCGATTTTTGCTTTCACTTTGACCGACACGCACGACTCGCACTGCATTTCTATCTCAAAACGCTCACGAATCGCTAAATTGTGGACGACCTTATGTTATGTTATACGCTTACCCTATACTACTCGATAAGTTATTCGCGATCGCTATATTCGAACACTCGCAGACTTTGGGTGATAGGATCCAGTATTCGGAGATAGTCGGAATGCTCTACGTGTCTCTATATGCACCTCGGGTGACTAAATGCGTATGTGCTTCTGTGCTCTACGTGCTTATATGCTCCTGTGTTTATGTGAATCTGTGATTATGTGCCTATGTGTTTATGTGATACATGTTACATTGCGTGTTCCTAAGCTTTAGTAAGTATTAGACGTGTGAGGTGAGATTCGATTATGATGTGTCTGAGACCTATGGCGATGTCTGTTGCAGACAATGTCGACTGTACCATCATCCCGTCACACACCACTTTCTCGCCAAGAAAAGAGAGACAAACGTCTTGCTGCTATCATCGCTAAACAAGTGGCAAAAGCTGTAAGTGACGTCTACGAGAACGTCAGCAAATCATCTGAGGAGTCGAGAACCGAAGCTCCAAAAGCTACCCCCAAAGTTGCCTTCAGTTTCAAGCAGTTCAAGGCTTGTGGGCCAAAGGAATTCACTGGCGAGGAAGGCCCTACAGCGTTGTTCCAATGGTTTGATTCCATTGAGGTCACTCTACGACAGAGCGGTTTCCCCGACGACCTCCGCACTCTCAACGAAACTGGCGTCTTCCAGTCCCGCGCCTTAGACTGGTGGACGGCTGAGAGGAATAAACGAGGGAACGATGCAGCTTACGGTCTGTCGTGGGACGAACTCAAGGAGGTCATGCTGGAATAATTCTGCCCTCCTCATGAACGCCAAAAGTTAGAGGATGAATTCTGGCACATAAAGCAGAAGGAGGGGGAGAACGCTTCTCTCACTGCTCGTTTCAAGCAGCTCAGTATCATCTGCCCTGATCAAGTCAAGACTCCAGACATGGCAATCAAGAAGTATATCCGAGCCCTGCCAGACTGTGTTGCAGATTTCGTGCAAGCGGCTAAGACTAAGACGATCGAAGAGACCTACCTACTGGCCGCTGAAATCAACGACAAGCGGGTCAAGGCTGGTGTCTGGGATAAAACTTCGAAGCACCTGCATCAAGCTACCACCGCCGCTCCAACTGCTGAAACCGCCGCAGCTCAACCGTCAAAGACCTCACGCCGAAAGAAGAAGAACAACAACAGCAGCTCCAGCAACAAGAACTGTGTTATCACTACCACTGCTGCCCCTCTTCAGGCCGTACCGGCCCAGCAGCAGCCTCATCACCGACCAGCACCAGTTACTTATGCACCGCCAGCAAAGCGCACATACACAGGCCCCCACCCGGCTTGCCCAACATGCTCTTATCATCACCCGGTGGGTCTCGCCTGTCATTTTTGCGCTCACTGCAACATGTACGACCACTTCACTGCCAACTGCCGTATTGGTCCCCGTCAAGCCCCAGTTCAAGCCACTGCTCATCAAGCTCTGCTCCCAGCCCCGCAAGGCCAACAAGCGGCTCAGGCACCCGCGATCAACGCCAGAGTCTGCTTCGCATGTGGTGATCCCAACCACTTTGCGAACATGTGCCCGAACAGGGTGGTGAAACAAGAGCCCCAGCAGCAGCAGCCTCACCAGCAACAGCAGCAGCAACAGCAACAACAAGCCGCATGCGCCAGAACTTTCAACATCAACATGCGCGAAGCCCAGGTTGACAACAATGTGGTCAATGGTACGTTCCTTGTGAATGGTATTTATGCTTCATGTTTGTTTGATACTGGAGCCGATAATTGCTTTGTGTCGTTCGAATTCGAGAAGTTACTTAGTCGTAAACGCTCCCATCTCCCCTCGACGTTTGATGTTGAAGTCGCCACTAGAAGAACTGTCACCGTAAATTCTGTTCTTCGTGATTGTACTCTCGAGCTCAACAATCACATCTTTCCGGTCGATCTTATTCCGATGCAACTCGGAAGTTTTGACGTCATAGTAGGCATGGACTTTCTTCGCGAAAACCATGCTGAAGTTGTGTGCTTCGACAAGATGATCCGATTCTCGCTCGTGAATGGTGATGTGTTGTGTGTCTACGGTGAAACCGCTTCAAAATGTCTCAAACTCATGTCATGTGTCCAAGCTAGCAAGTATCTCCGCAAGGAATACAGAGCTTACTTGGCCAACATTGTAGTAGCGGAGAAGGAAAAGAAAGGGAGTCCTGGTGTTAACGATGTTCCTGTGGTTCGTGAATTTCCTAATATATTCCCTGACGATCTTCCAGGGTTACCTCCAAGTCGTGATATCGACTTTCGTATCGACCTCATTCCTGGAGCTAACCCTATTGCCAAAGCTCCTTACCAACTCGCACCGTCCGAAATGCGTGAACTCTCAAACCAACTCCAGGAATTACTTGAGAAAGGCTTCATTCGCCCGAGCACCTTTCCTTGGGGCGCGCCAATCCTTTTCATCAAAAAGAAGGATGGGTCGTTCCTGATGTGCATCGACTATCGGGAATTGAATAAGTTAACTATCAAGAACCGTTATCCCCTGCCTCGCATTGATGATTTGTTTGATTAGCTACAAGGTGCTACGTGTTTCTCGAAGATCGATCTACGCTCAGGTTATCACCAGCTACGCATATAAGAGGAGGATATACCCAAAACCGCGTTTCGCACTCGATACGGCCATTACGAATTCGTTGTTATGTCTTTTGGTTTAACCAACGCACCTGCGGTTTTCATGGATCTGATGAATCGCGTGTGTAAACCATATCTCGACCGTTTCGTCATCGTGTTCATTGACGATGTCTTGATCTATTCCAAGTCGAAAGCCGAACACACGCAACATCTACGTTTGGTTCTCGAGCTACTCTAGGGGAATCAACTCTATGCCAAATTCTCCAAGTGCGAATTCTGGCTGGAGGAGGTTCAATTTCTGGGTCACGTCGTAAATAGTCAAGGTATTCACGTCGATCCCGCGAAGATTGAAGCCGTTAAGAGTTGGATTACACCTAAGAACCCGTCTGAAGTCCGTTCTTTTCTCGGATTAGCTGGCTATTATCGACGATTTATCGAAGGATTCTCAAAGATCGTTGTGCCTCTTACCGCTCTCACGCATAAAGACAAGCCTTTTGTTTGGGGAACTGAACAAGAGTCTGCTTTCCAAACCCTCAAGCACATGCTTTGCAATGCTCCTGTTCTCACATTGCCCGACGGAAACGACGATTTCATTGTCTATTGTGATGCTTCCAACCTTGGTCTTGGATGTGTCCTTATGCAACGAGACAAGGTTATAGCTTACGCCTCTCGTCAGCTCAAAATCCACGAGAAGAACTATACAACCCATGATCTCGTGCTAGGCGCAGTTGTTTTTGCGTTAAAGATTTGGCGACACTACCTGTATGGTACCAAGTGTACGATCTTCACCGATCATAGAAGCCTACAACATATATTTAATTAGAAGGAACTTAATATGAATCAACGCCGATGGGTAGAACTTCTCAACGATTACGACTGTGAGATTCGTTATCACCCAGGCAAAGCAAATGTTGTTGCCGACGCACTCAGCAGACGGAACTATCTGCTTAGCACTCGTAATGTCCAAGCCCAGTACGATCTCGAAACCCTCATTTGTGAAGCCCAGCATGCATGTTTTAATGAACGCACTCTGAAGAAGGAAAGAATCTACCACGATGGAGCCCAGCTTGTGAGTAAGTCGAATGGGATATTCCACTTTCTGGACCGAATTTGGATCCCTAAACGGACCGAATTGCGAAAGATTTTGATGGACGAAGCCCACAAATCCCGGTATTCTATTCATCCCGGTGCCGACAAAATGTACCAGGATCTTCACTACAAGTACTGGTAGCCGGGCATGAAAAGGGATATTGCTCTATACGTTGGGAAGTGCCTGACTTGTGCAAGAGTCAAGGCTGAACACCAAAGACCCTCTGGCTTACTCGAACAACCACCGATCCCTATGTGGAAGTGGGAGAGTATAGCCATGGACTTCATAACGAAGCTTCCGCACACGTCATCAGGTCACGACAGCATCTGGGTTGTTGTTGACCGACTGACCAAATCAGCTCACTTTTTACCAATACGGGAAGACTACAAGGTAGAACGATTAGCCCGAATCTACACCAACAAGATCATTTGTAATCATGGGACGCCTCGTGACATCATCTCTAACCGTGATGCTCGGTTTACCTCGCGACTGTGGGAAATGTTTCAAACGGCTCTCGGTACATCGCTTAATCTAAGTACCGCATTCCACCCTCAAACCGACGGTCAGACTGAAAGAACGATTCGTACTCTTGAAGACATGCTCCCTTCGTGTGTCATAGACTTTGGTGGTAATTGGGATACATACCAGCCGTTATTCGAATTCTCGTATAACAACAGTTATCATGCAAGCATTCAAATGGCACCATTCGAGGCTTTATACGGAAGAAGATGTCGATCGCCTATTGTATGGCACGAGATCGGTCACTCGCAATTAACCGGTCCTAAGCTATTACAAGAAACGACTGACAAAGTCCTCCAAATTTGAGACAACTTGTTGAAAGCTCGAAGTCGACATAAAAGTTACGCCGATAGATGACGCAAGCCCCTTGAATTTGACTCTGGCGACTACATACTCCTAAAGGTATCACCTTGGAAGGGTGTGGTCAGATTCGGCAAGAAAGGGAAACTAGCGCCTCGATATGTGGGACCTTTTAAGATTCTGGAAAGGATCGAAAAAGTCGCCTACAGACTCGAACTACCGGAGGAACTTAGTAACGTCCACCCGACTTTCCACGTCTCAAACCTCAGAAAGTGCCTGGCCGACCATGACTTACATGTTCCATTAGAGGATCTGCAAGTGAACGAAACATTACACTTCGTGGAAAAGCCTGTTGAGATCAGGGATCGCCAAACCAAGCAGCTCAGGCACTCGCGCATTCCTATTGTGAAACTCCGATGGGAAGGCAAAAGAGGCGCAGAGTTCACTTGGGAACTCGAAAGCGACATGAAGGCGAAGTACCCGCAGTTGTTTGTTACGGCTTCGGCCTAATTTCAGGACGAAATTCCCTCAACTAGGGGAGGCTGTAACACCCCGTGTTTCTGAAGTCAAATTCAAAGTCAACGACCGATTTCGCGCGACTTGACTAGTAGTGAATTTCTTTTATGTGTTTATTTTAGCTGTATTATGTGGAGTAAGTGTCAATAATTACAACAATCGACGTGTGTTATTTGTTATTTAATCGACGTATGACTGTAAACTATAGGAAGTAACAATGCGATAAAGTCAACTAAACGCTAATCAATCTAACTTAATCAACATCGAATCGCAATCGCACTCGCAACTCGAATTACGCTTTTGATTATTGTTATACGTGTGTGTGTGCCTTATGTGTTACTTGTGCATGTTATTTATGTTATGTGTGGTAATCAATCGAATCGCAATCGAAACTCAATCGCAATCGAAACTCAATCGCAATCGAACTCAATCGCAGTCGAAATGGTATGATAATTAGTGGAGAAGGGATAGTGCAAGATATGAGTAGTTGGGATTAAAAGTAATTTGACTAGGAAAACTTATCGCATCGCAACGCTCGCAATCGTAATCGAAACATCAAAAATCGTCGCGCCGAACACTCGAATCAGGCGACCGATCGATCAAAAATAGTACTATAGTTTGGACTCAGCACCCGTTCACTCGGGGGGTTGTTAAGGACAATTATTTGCATGGATTACAGTGGTGATCATGTATTACGAACTGCCTTGGGCAGTCAACCCGCAGTCATTGGTATCGATAGGTTCATGTCGATAACTAACATACCTCATTTCACTCTGTGTACGTGCTGGTTATGCGTAACGCTTTCGAACTCTATATGCTATTATCAAACTTGTACGCTCACCTTTACACTATGTGTATTGACTGTTATTTTGACATATGTGACAGGTGCTTAAGATGCTTATTTGTTCAGAAATCGAGGCTAGAATAAGGCTCTAGAGGCCAACAAATAGTTGTCTGTACAAATGAAGGCAAGGGTCTCTAGAAGCAGATAAACAATTGGGCTATTTGATAAAATCTGAGTTGTCGGAATAGAACTATTTGCCTAGATTTTTGTCTGTTATAATTTGTTTACCTTTTGAGACATGGTATGGGACATGTTACTTTAAATTGATTGGTAATGATAATTGTTATGGAAACTTCTGGACAATCTGTTTCGCTCAGTGCCATACCCCGATGTTTCCGCCATCGGTTGGGGTGTGACACAATAGATATTGTCGCCAACCCGGTTAGCCTTTCTTGTGACATTGTAGAACGTAAATAGGTCTTCAACAACTTCAACTTTGAGAAACTTCTTTCAGCCGATGCCACGGTTATCGGAATTATCAACAACACTTTATATGCATTTATAGCATAAGGATAAGTAGTACTGCGTTGGAAGATATAGTCTAAAACGTCAAAAGGGTTGTCAATGTGTCTCTGTAAAAATGTAGTAATCAACTTCAACTCTGTATACAATTCTTTAGCATCAATATCGGACTCTCCTTCATACTTCAATGCATCTTCAAGGCGATAACAACACTCCTTAAGCTTGGCTTCATCAAGAATCTTCAACTTTTTAGGAAACAAAAACCCAAATATTTTTTCTTATTTTTGGTATTGTTCAAATCTTGTTTCAAGTGAAAAAATAGCTTGATCAACTATACTTAAAAAATAATTTACTCTAAAATCCCCCTCGATTGAAAATATTACTTCTTCTACACTTGACGATTCATCAAATTGTTTTTTCCTATATATTATACATTTTTGACGAAATTCCGCATTAACACCTATTTCATTTGCAATTTCTCTAGCTTCATCAAGTGCCTTAGAGAACCCAAATTCTCTATAATTCTTAAAGAATTTAATTAATTTGTCCACTTCATCAATAGCAACATCAAGAACAACATCTTTTGCTTGCAACCGTTTGCTCACCACATTCACCTTTGATAATAATTCAAACCAAATGACAATTTGTGCCAAAAATTCAAAATCACCAAGTTCATACTCTTCTAATGATTTAGATTCACTTATGATTTTAGCATCTCTATCTGCCCCCCTAACTTCTCGCAAAGCTTTTCTTACATCTCCAAGTTGAGTTCTTATAAGCTTAATACTATCTATACGACTTTCCCAACGAGCTGTAGACAATGATTTAAGAGTTAATCCTTTAACATTGTCTTTCAAAATTGGCCACCTATTAATCCTATAACTGTTGTATTGTTTCAAAAAATTCCTTAGACTTAGTAATTGTGTTAGTCATGTCACAATATGCTAGATTTAGACTATGACAACCACAAGCACTATAGAAAGCTCTAGGATTTTTTTTCTAAAAATCTAGTTTGAACTCCTTTGTTTTTTCCTCTCATGTTTGCCCCATTATCGTAGCCTTGACCACGCATATCACCAATATCAAGACCAAGCGACTCTAATTCCTTACATGTTGCTTCAAAAAGTCCTAAACCCGTGGTATCATCAACAACCAAAAAACCTAAAAATTATTCCTCAACGGTCACGGAACTAGAGTTAAAATTCACATACCTCACAATTATGGACATTTGCTCTTGGTGACTTATATCAGGCGTGCAATCGAGGATGATGGAGTAATACTTTGCTTGCTTAACCTTCTTGATGATTTCGGTTCTAACTTTATCCCCTAATAATTGTATCAACTCGTTTTGAATATTGTGGCCAAGAAAGTGTACATGGCACTCTTCATTCAAAACTCGGCGCACACGTTCTTTGATAATCGGGTCAAACTCTTCCAACATCTCAACCAAACCCAAAAAGTTTCTATTGCCTTTTTTATACAACTTCTCATTTGACCCACGAAACGCTAAGCCATATTTTGCAAGAAACTTCACAAGTGCAACAATCCTTAAGATGACTTGTTTCCAATAATCTTTTTCTTTTTTAAATTGCTCATATGCCACTTTGTCAATTGTTTCTTTGCATTTCAACCTTTGGCGTAATTCAAACCGTTCATTCATATTCTTGAAATGTTCTAAACCAACTTCATGTTCTTTACGTCTCCCACTAGCATGTCTCTAATCCTTATAACCTTCATCATCCAGCCCACCTTTCGGATGCCCCGTTCTAAAACTTTACAACAAAAACAATAGAGTTTTTCAAGTTTTTTCGAATACACTAGCCATTCTCTATCGCACGTCTCCCTATTTGATAGAATTCTAGTGTACATGGTATTAGAAAAATGTCTTCCAAACTTATCCACGGGGCCCTTAAAAACATCCCTATCTCTTTTTGGACCTTTCATAACCAACTCTTTAATCATGTCATTACTAAGCCTACTCCAATTTCTAGGATCAAAAATATCAATATCCGGAATCGGATTAACATCATTTTCACACATAGTAGCTTCTTCATCTACGGTAGCATTAACATTATCTTCACCTGCGTTCACATTGTCTATTGTCTTCGCCCACATTAGCTTCTTCATCTACTTTCACATTGTCTTCACCCACATTATCGTCACCCAAGTTAGAACTAGGACTTTTAGTTTCTTTTGAAAAAAACTTGTGTATTCGGTTTTGTTTTACTTCGTCCGCCTTTCTTTTCTCTTCCTCTAGCTTCCTCTTCTTACGTTTTTTATGCCCGGATAGGTGTTTGTATATAGGAACAGGAGGCATAATTTCTACATATTAACGAAAAACATCCATTCAATCACAATTCACACGAAATCTAATACATTTAAAGTATAATTAATAAACAACAGTTAAAGAAACAGACAATTCTTATCAGTAATCAATCTATAAAAATTGAATGATTCCTTTCCTTTAACAGTTTAACCTTTGTTTATACACATCATAACAGTCTAATAGATTAACAATAAACAACAGTAAGATCATGAATGATTATAACAGGCTAAAAGATTAACAACAAACAAAAATCAACGTAACAGATACTGATCGATCACAATACCTCCTGCTGCAAATCTGCGGATGATGAATGATTATGATGTCCTGAAAGACTGAAAGTGCTGTGATGATGATGGTGATGAATATCTACGAATCGCGATGTTGTGTTCGATCTGTGATCAGAAATCCCTGGTGCATAACCCCGCGACGTTTGGTTTCCTGGGCGGCAATTGTATTGATTTGGGGCTTGTTATCGGTTATGAATTTGGATTTTTTTACAAAGGTTTGGGCCCTGTACTGATTTGGGCTATATATATAAAGAAAATTTAAAAAATTTTGGGCCCTTTAATGATTTGCGCCCTGTTCTCAAGCCCACCCGGCACCTAGGGATAGTCGACCCTGTACAAAAGAATACCAATGAAAACCCACCATTTGAAGGGTGACATCACCTACTACAATAAGCCTTAGACCCACCGTAGTGGGGCGGTACATCACGGGGTGGTAGCCCATGGCGCCCGATAGCGCCCGACCACACCACTACGGCCGGCGATATGCGTGATAAAAAAGCAAATCCGGTGAAAATTATAACGCCGCAAACTTTGTGAATTTTAAAAAAAAAAGTCGACTGTTGAACGGTCGTGTATATAAAAAAGTTAATTTCTTTTACATTTCTATATATATTCACCTCTTCAACTCAATTTTTTTTTAAAACCTACACACTCTACCACCATTCACTCTCTCTTTATTTAATAAAAGTCTGGGTTTTTATACCATGTATCCCTACAACTACAGTTTTGTTCCTCCGCGGTCTAGTGCGGACACAAACCAAACGACCAATCCTAGCCAACCCGTTTCTCCGGTTCCCACTTGTTGGTGCATATGTCTGTCGACTTCGTCTTGTATCGAGTTTTGTATTAGAATAGATAGAACAGGGCACGAAATACGAGAAAAGTATGTTTGTAGGTATTTCGCACGAAATGAGAAGATAGCCATTTCGCACGAAATGACATAGTCATTTCATACGAAATGAGCAAACTATTTCGTTTGGGTCATTCCGTGCGAAATCAGTCAGCCTATAAATATGTGTTGTGCCTTGTCATTTGTAATTTTCCGGTTTCAGAGTCGAACTGCTGCCGAAGTGTCTACTCGCTGTAAAACGTTGTTATATCAATCAAAAGACAGTTTAAAGTGAATTGCAAACTGAATCACCTCAATACGTTTGTTTCCGCCTTTCGTATTGAGCAAAAACACTTCTGAACGACTCGTTAAGGTCGCACAACTATCCTACAAGTGGTATCAGAGCTCTGGAGGAAGAGTTCTTACCATTTCAGCTGCAATTTCTGATTTCTACACCTTCTTTTCAAAATTAAACAAGTTTTCACTGTTAAAATGGCTTGAATTTCTCACATTATATGCGAACTGTGTTTTAATAAAGCCTTGAAAGAATTAGATCTAAAATCGGACTAAAACATGTTCAATTTGTCAAAAACATGGCCGAATTGATGACATCAGCAGCATTTCGCACGGAATAGTATCTGTTTCATCCATTTCGCACGAAATACCACACTCATTGCGCACGAAATACATTGGGTTACTTCCATTTCGCACGAAAAGGGCTTTTCGCTTGAATCTTCACACCAGAATTTCATTTCGTACGAAATCAGCTTATTTCGCACCAAGTTGTCATTTCGTTTGAACTGTTTCGCACGAAATCAGTATTTCGTTTGAGAGTGCTATTTCGCATAAAAGTTCATTTTGTTTGAAAGTCTGAATTTGTAAAATTTTGATACCGAATCATGGAAGAAGAATTTTATAACGCCTTTGCTACTCCGATGACTATTGCACAGAACACAATGTTAGAAAATGAAACTGGCACCATGCAAAAACCACCAAAGCTCATGAATATCGAGGAGTATAAAGGATGGGAGGAGAGATTTGAAAATTGGGTTCAAGCAAATTATTTGGATGCTTGGGAATGTGTTGAAACAAAATATGTTAGACCGGTGAATGATGATGAAGAGGTTATTGCAATTAAAGATCTAAGTGCTGAATAGAAAAAGAAATACAAAGATGAAAAGATGATGACGAGTCTTTTACATCAAGCTGTTAAGGAAGATATCTTGGTGTCATTGCAACACAATGGAACTGCATATTCAATCTGGAAAGCATTAAAATCAAAGTTTGTTGGAAGCAAAGAGATGATCAAGAATAAAAAATCACTTTTGAAAAAAGAGTTCGATCTATTTCGTGGTTTGAGAACTGAAAGCACTACGCAGATCATCGAAAGATATTGCAATCTGTTAGTCAACATGAAGAGGGTGAGCATCACAAAAGATAATGAAGAATTGATTGAAAAAATGGCTGATGCAATGCCACATGAAACTTGGGGCACGTATCTTATGATGTTGAGAAATAAGAAAGATTTTGGGAATCTAACACTGGGAAAGTTCATTGAAAAACTTGAAGCTCAAGAGATGGAACAAAGAAAGATCTCAAGAATGAAGGATTTTGATGGTGAACAAGATATTGGGCTTTATCACAAAGGAGGTATCAGCGATAAGACTAATATGTCACCAAAGATCGAAACTGCATTCAATGCTAAAAGTTCATCTGGAGGGTCATCTAAAGGATCAAACGGCAAAATGAGTTTTTCTTCATATCCATCATTTGATCCAAATGTTTCAGCGACAAAGAATGGCAAAGTTCTACAATGCAACATTGCTCTAAATCTTGAGAATGATCAGAATTACTCAGAAGAAGTTGCAAAAGGACACATGTCTTTGTTAGGAACTGTGTTAGAGTCATATGAGAGTTTAGTTGCAGGTAAGATCGGAAATCCAATGTTGACAAAAGAGGATTACGATCAGATTGATGTTGAGGAGATGGAATTAATGGATATAAAGTGGTGTTTGGCGAGTGTGTTGAGAAGAGCTGAGAAATTCAAACAGATCACAGGAAGAGATGACTTCCGTGATGCAAATGTTTCTACTTTAGGATTTTTACTTGTTTTCGTTGCAGGGAAAAAGGGCATTTCAAGCGAGAATGCACAAACCGCGAAGCAAGTGGAGCTCAAAATTCTTTCAACAACAATGATTATTATCGGAAAGCGATTTATCATCAAGTTGCACAACAACCATAAACTGCACATGCTAGGAAGGAAATTGAAGAATCAAAGAAAGCTTATTGTGTAAATCAAGGGTCATCAAAAGGATTCAGCTGGGACAAATACATTTCAGCCGATAGTAAAGCATGTTTGATAGATCAAGATGATGAAAGGCTACTAAAAGGTTTTAGTTGGGATGACTTTGATCCTAATAAAACTTCAGATCATAAAGCTTTTGTTGCTAGAGTTGCTGAAGACAGTGATAATGATAATGATTATTATGCAAACAGAATGAAAGAGCATTTAAGAATGCTAGAAGAGAGTGATAGTGATGATGGAAAAGTTCGAAAGAAAAAGAAGAAAGTTAAAAAACAAGTTAGCAGTGATGATGAAGAAGTCCGTGTGATAAAGAAAAAGGCAAAAGAAGTTCCAGTTTTCACAGTTGAAGCAGAAGCAGATGCACGAAAGATTCAAGTGAAATGTGAAAACTGTGAAGCAGTGAAGAAGCAAAACAGTACTTTGATTCATAATATGAACAGATTGAAAGAATCATATGACGTTCTAAACAAAGCTATGAATCATTACAATCAATCAAGCAGTGAACAAGCAACAGCTATGAAAACACTTCAAGGAGCTTTCATGACAAAGCAGAAAATCGTCAACAATTACATTGAGAAGTGTGCTGTTCTGGAACAAAAACTGGAAACTCAGAGGATTGAAACAGAAAGGGTAAACAGGTTGTTAAAAAGTTACTCATGTACTTCTTATGTTATTGACAGGATTTATCCAACAGTGGAAGGAATGAAGGCATTTGATGAAGAAATATCTGAAGAAAAGAAGAAGAATACTGAAGTGAATGATTCTGGTAAGAAACAAGGTTTCAGTTACAACAAGTGTCCACCCCCGCTTGAAAATGGATATTCTTCACGAAATCCAAATTCAGAAAGAGTCGAAAAGGCAACCAATTTACAGTGGGAATCTGAACCATCAGATAACTTGCCAGATAACATTGATGTCACTTTCACATCGTCTGATACTGATCATGAGTCAGAGTTAATAAAGAAAGTGGTCGATCAGGTGTTGGATAAAGATGAAACCGAGGAATCTAAGTCAAAGTTAAAGTCTGAGTTCAACACTTCAAGTCCAACAGTCAAAAAGGACAAACGGGTTTATAATAAAGAATTTATGTTATCAAAAAATAATTTGAATGACGAAATATTCAAAGTAGCTTATACTTTGAATGATTTTGACAAATTATATTCTGATGAAGAATTTTCAATAAGAGGTGTCAAAATTGAAATGATCAAAAAGGTTTTCAAACTAACAGAAATTAAGATTTCTGAAATAAAAGATGTAAATCTTTCTGAAAAACCTAAAAAATACACCTCAAGAGTACAACAAAGAGAAAACAAGAAAAAATGTTACAGTTCTGGTTCTGGTTTTCAAAAGAAACCAAACCATAACGGTAATTTCAAAAGGAAAGGTCTTGGCTTTATTCCACCGAAAAATAATAAAAATGAAAAAAACTTATAAACCAAAAACTGTTTTTGTTTCAGGAACATCATCTGATGAAGAAAAAGAGCAATTGTTCAGAAAGCAGACAAACAAAGAATTCCTTGCAAAGAAGCAAGAGGAAATGAAGAAGGAAATTGCTCAGAAAAAAGAGACTAGAACCTGTTTTCAATGCAAAATAGTTGGTCACATTGCCAGGAATTGTCCAAAGGCAATCTAAACAAAACAGGGAGTCTCAGATAAACTCAAAGAAAAGATAGTTGAGAATGAATCACCAACCAAATCTTTTATAAGTTTCAAAAACTCGAAATTTGAAATTGGTGAATGTTCAAAAAGTTTTTACAAAAGAAAAGCAAATCTTGACAATCAAAAGTGGGTCATTAAGAAATCTGATGATAGTTCTAGCAATGATTCTGATTTGTTAAAATCAGAGGAGCTATTTTCTGGCGATGAATCTGATAACACAAAATCAGAGGAGCCACAAGTTGAATCTAAAGTTGAAAATTCTGTTCCGCCAATGGATGATGCAAATTTTCCACCATTGAGGGCTGAAAATTTTAAGCAAAAAGTTGGAAAATTTGAGATTTCAAATCAATTTTTTGTTGAAAAGAAAGAATTTGATGTTGAGAAAGTCTTTAACCCCAAAGTGAAACATATTTTTGGAAAAATGGTTGACGGGAAAGTCAAAGGGGTAAAGGAATTTTATGAGAAGAAAACAAAGAAACAGGGTGTTGATAACTCGGAATCTCTCAAGGTCTGTCAGGCTTGGGATAACTTCTTTAACTGAAAAACCTGACTTGCCGGAACTCCCAGGTTGGTAATTGTGGAGTAGGAATCGGCATCTTTCTTGAGAAATTCACGAAAGTGATTTCGACCTACAAGTAGTAGTTTTTCTTGAAAATTGTTATATTTCGAATTTACAAGTGGTATTGGTGTTGAGAACCTACAAGTGGTTGAAGAAGGTTTTCACTTACAAGTGGTTAATCAAGGTCATTAAGTTGAACTTGATTTAACTTTCATACAAAGTGATTGGTAAACAAAGTGATGAACTAAACCCCATTTCTACAAGTAGTAAAATCAATAAAACTAATTTTCAGAAAAACCATTTGATTAAAACAAATTTAAGTGTTTTGAAATCATAATGGGAAAATAGTTTCTTGTCAGGGGGAGTTCTGATTATTTATGCCTAGTGGATGGAGATTTGAAGCTATTCACATCATGTTGTCATTTAAACTGTACAAATATAGTGTCAAACTGGTTACACAGTTTGTTTTCAAATTTCCTTTTAATGATTTTGAATTTTAGGGGGAGTAAGAAATTTCAGAAAATCCAAAAACATTAGAAATTTTGAAAAAACCAAAAACATGATAAAATGAAATATGAGTTTTGTTGTAAAAAGAGGAAATGATAGTACATCAGTGGACTATCACAGCACGCTAAAGAATTAGAAAGTTAAAATGTGATAAACGGTCTCACTGATGATATGCCAGTAGGTTTTTACACATTTAGTAGATTGTGTCGAGATATAAACCTAAATTTCAAACTTACTTATCTCGTGGGGAACATCTCTCGGATATATGGGTAACCCCCGAAATCTTGTTTGAAAGGTCCCTCTTTCTGAGATACTAGGTCTTTATACTTAGTGATATCTGGGGTATTATCCCGGGACTTCTGATTTTGCGGAAGCAATGGCCTAGTCCCCGTATAATATTTTTCGCTTGCTTGAAATATTAGCACCCCCCTCAGCATAAAAATGGCGAAAAACATGATAAAATGAAATATGAGTTTTGTTGTAAAAAGAGGAAATGATAGTACATCAGTGGACTATCACAACACGTTAAAGAATTAGAAAGTTAAAATGTGATAAACGGTCTCACTGATGATATGCCAGTAGATTTTTACACATTTAGTAGATTGTGTCGAGATATAAACCTAAATTTCAAACTTACTTATCTCGTGGGGAATATCTCTCGGATATATGGGTAACCCCCGAAATCTTGTTTGAAAGGTCCCTCTTTCTGAGATACTAGGTCTTTATACTTAGTGATATCTGGGGTATTATCCCGGGACTTCTGATTTTGCGGAAGCAATGGCCTAGTCCCCGTATAATATTTTTCGCTTGCTTGAAATATTAGCACCTCCCTCAGCATAAAAAATGATGAAACATTGCAAAATGCTAATCATGTGTTGTTCAAGAAAAAATTCTCTAAAGGGAACACACCTAAAGTCGAAGTCATCATCTCTCTGATTTTGCGGAAGCAATAGCCTGAGCTCTCATGGCCCTCGCATTTACCCTTTTATAGATATCATCTAGGTATACTAACCTGTAAGATTGAATATTGGGATCTGGATACGGGAGTATATTCTGAGATGGGACACGCGAATAAGTTCAAGTCCTTAAAACATTAATCTCGTATCTCGAAACAGTTGAAATTTGTGTGAAAATTTAAGTGGATCAGTATACTGACAATCTAAGTGAATCGTTTAGAACTTAAAATGTTTAAAGCTTAACGGTGTTGGTGATTTGTTTCATAAACTGATATGATCCTCTTACACAAACTCACAAAATATTGTTTGTAAATATTTTTTTACTGCATTTTTTTTGTTCAAAAGTTTAAAAA
Source organism: Helianthus tuberosus (assembly GCA_030545235.1). Lineage (NCBI taxonomy): Eukaryota > Viridiplantae > Streptophyta > Magnoliopsida > Asterales > Asteraceae > Helianthus > Helianthus tuberosus. The sequence continues at coordinate 94,116,555 of CM060418.1, read as the reverse complement.
GATTTTCAGTGTGTTTTAGCATAAAATTTTGAAAAATACAAAAAGATTTTCGACAACTGATGTTGAAAAGTTGATTTTCAAAATTCCAAGTGCTAAACATGATGAACAAAAGGTTTGGGAGAGTTTGTTTGAGATGAAAAATTGTTTGAAAAGAAAAATGGTATGTTTACAAGTGATTCATCAGAGTTTTACATTGTAAAATCATTTATTGATTGATTAATACCTGCAAGTGGTATATAAATTTGTCAAATTTTAAATTTGTGAAATTTATTGTGAGGTAGAGATGTGTGCAGGTTAGCCAGGTTTCAGATCCTGAGCAGAATGTGAATCAGGTTACAATCTTGGTACTGTTGATGCTGATGAACTTAAGGAATCAAGAGATCTGATCAAGAGAATTAGAAAGCTCGAGATTCAAATTCAAAGATTGTGAAGTTAATAGATCAACATCCAAGGGGGAAATTAGTTGATAGAGAGAAGAGAGAGGATTGAGGATGCTTTACACTGTTAGATACTTCGGAGAGAACAAGAAGACTGATAAAGACTGAAGATTGAAGACTCGACACTGAAGACTTCGTCAACATCCAAGGGGGAGTCTGTTGGTGCATATGTCTGTCGACTTCGTCTTGTATCAAGTTTTGTATTAGAATAGATAGAACAGGGCACGAAATACGAGAAAAGTATGTTTGTAGGTATTTCGCACGAAATGAGCAAGCTATTTCGTTTGGGTCATTCCCTGCGAAATCAGTCAGCCTATAAGTATGTGTTGTGCCTTGTCATTTGTAATTTTCCGGTTACAGAGTCGAACTGCTGCTGAAGTGTCTACTCGCTGTAATACGTTGTTCTATCAATCAAAAGACAGTTTAAAGTGAATTGCAAGCTGAATCACCTCAATACGTTTGTTTCCGCCTTTCGTATTGAGCAAAAACTCTTCTGAACTACTCGTTAAGGTCGCACGACGATCCTACACCACTCGACCCACCCTCTACGAATCCGGTGTTGTCGAGTACAATCAAAATCAAACCGGCTTCATGAACCTATCGAACCAACCCCTCTCATGGGACCCAAATCTATACGGTTGGAATCCGAATCACAACATGGGAGTAATCGGGTCGTCTCAAGCCTTCGGCTCACCATTACGCGAGCCCGACTTCGTCCCGGATACACAAACGGAGCCGCAACCGGTAATAGAGGAGGCGCAAAAAAAAACAAAACCACACGTAACCATAAAAAGAAAACCGAGACCCAGACAAAAAAAACGTGCAACCATGGGATGATAAAGAGGAGCACACATTAACTCGAGCTTGGCTCGACGTGTCAGAGGACTCCGAAATACGTAATATTTTTTGAACTTTTTAAAGGGTTTGGTATTAATTTTTTGTCTTTTTTAGCAAACAACCAAAATAAACACGTGTTTTGGAAACGAATCCGAGAACTATTTTTCGGGCTCATGGGTAGGGGGAGAATTAACGGCTACCGGATTCAATATAGGGCAAGTGGACCAATATCAACAAAAAGTGCACAAATTTTCAATCAATTTACCAACGGGTAAAAAACGGATGGAAAAGTGGCCATAACGACGAGGATATTATGCGGGCCGCCTTAATAGAATATCAAGCCGCTCGAGGTAATTTCCCATACTTGAAGTGTTGGCAAATTTTTCGTAATAGCACCAAATGGGCCAACGTCCCTACCACGGTAAGAACTTCTTCGGGTTGGTCGGCAAATAAAAGACCGTCAAAGAGATTGAAAACCACCGAGTCGATTGAACCCGAAACTCCAACGTCCAACGCTCGAAACACCAACCTAAACGATGTTAATCCGTTACTCACCGGGGAGGAAGGGGTGGACGAGCCGGCGGAAGAGCTAGCACAACCACCTGGTAGAAGAAGCGGTGCAAAATCGAGGAGGCTGGAGTCATCGTCAATGGGATCCGACTTGACTAATGCCTTTTTGGAGATGAACCAACGCCTTCAAGACATACGCGACCTAGGGGCACAACGTATGCAAGAGAACCGGGAAGTGACTGAGATTATGCGGGATAGACACAATGAGAAAAAGACTTTGCATTCTACTCGAAACCGCACAACCACCTAACCGGAAAAGCGTTGCAAATGGCGGTACAACAAAATGAGCAAATCGAAAAAAATATAAACTTTGAGTTTTAGAATTTTTTTTAATTTTATTGTAATGTTGTATTTTTTATTTTATTTTTGTTACTTTTTGTAATGATATTTAATTTAATGAGATGGTTTTTTTACTTTTTTTTATTGTTTTTACTTTTATAAATTTAGAAATTGATTATAAAAAATAAAAAATTAATAATTTAGTAATGATGGGGTATATGGTTATAACTACATCCTCGTGTGATACAATCCTCCATAAAGCTTCCTCTTACACTTTTTCGTCATTTGTCGCATAAGGTTCAAACTATAAGTGAAAGGGAGTTATGAGTGTGTAACAAATACATTTCCTACTCATACAAGTATGTTTTTTTTCTCGTACATGTAAAAATAACTACTTTGGTGATTCCCAATCCCTACTATGAATAACCAGTGCTATATATATATATAAATGCTGACGATCTAGGAATGCAAAGCCTGAAATTGACATGGGAAATTGATTTGGGATGAATGGTTCAAAGTCCAAGATGTTAAAAGGCTGTATAGCAAGCAGCACTGATTGAGTTGTCAATCCAAATGAAGTCTTTCTTTCTTTCCTCTTTTGACCAATCGTATTCCCCCGGCTAGCCGGAACCGAATTCCATCGCATCTGATCTCCATGGAATCATAGATTGCAATCCCAGCCCAGGGTGTTGTACATCATTCTTGAACCAACCAAAGATTTGCTTGCATGACGGAGGAGAAATAAACAGGAAAAAGAAAGGATAGATATGTTCATTTATGGTTAGTTAACAAAGAATGGAATCTCTGATGCCGTGAGGGAGTCTCAATCTCTGAATCTTTTCCCTTTTTCTCGTTAATCCATGTTACTTTACTTTAATGTTTTCTCTCTAATTTAACTTAATAAAATTAATTTAAGTTTATTTAACGTAAAGTGTCAATATTTGTGTAAGAAGTGGCAAATATCACATATGCTTAGTTACAATGAATAGATATGTGGTGATTTGTTTATCAAGGAAACATTTATACTATATAAAGGATCTCATAGCTTAGGTCTATTTATGCTAAATAATTTAAGATATTGTACACTTAATAGAATATGTTACGACAGTACCTTAGTATTAGGGTGTCCGGGGCATCAGCGGTAACCCCTTTCGGTGACCCAAGTCACCTAGCGGGAACACCGCCGCCGTTGGTGCGGGGAGGGGAATCGGGGAGAAGTCACCGCGTGAAGAGGGAGGAGATGGTGGGCCCATCTGTTATTTCAACCAATCAAAACATTTTCTTCTTCTTTTTTTTTTTTTGAATAAAAAAACAAGGGGAGTTAAGAGAGGAGTGGCGCCATCAAATTGGGGTGTTAGGGGAGTTTAAGAGGGGAGTTGACGTGGCATATGCTGAGTGGTGGTGCGTAAGAGAGAGGACTCCCCTCTTAGGGGAGTGCCCCTCTCACCCTAAGAGCATACGTAGTGGGGCGGTATAACCCCCCCATAGCGCCGGCATAGCGCCGGAACACCGAAACGACCGGCGCCATCAATCGAAAATTTGGGGGTGGCGCGATATGCATAACGGCGGTATGATTGTTTAAAGTTTTTGGTTTATACATGTTTGGTCCCTGCAAATCGGAGATGAAGCAGTGTAGGTCCCTGCAAATCGGAGATGAAGACCGAGAAGAAGCCGGAGAAGAAGGCCGGAGATGAAGCCGGAACTTGCAGAAGGCCGGAGAAGAAGGTCCGCCTATTTTTGTTTTAAATTTTTACACTTTGGTCCCTGCATTTTCTCAAATATTTAAAAATGGTTTTAAACTTGTTTTTCTCTTGTTTTGTTTTAAAGTTTTACACTTTGGTCCCTGCATTTTCTTAAATAATTTTTTTTAGGTGTAATTTTTTTTTCTTTAACTTTTTTTTATTTTAATGTATTGTTTTTTATTTAATGGAATGTTTTTTAATTTTATAAAACTTATAAATTAATTAAAAAAATGAATATTATCATAATTGAGTAATGATGACAAAGGGGCTTTATGACTACGGCCTCAAATTGCATAACGCCCCATAAAGCCCCTTGCTGACGTGGCGCGCCACGTGTCGCATAACGCCCCCAAAAGGGCGTTATGACTACACATGGCCTTATTATGTGTTCCTGTTATAAGGATTAATGTTTTAATGCTATACTTGGATTAACATGATTGTGAATTTATAATTTTAAGATTTGTTGCTAAACGGGAAACACATGGGTCATATGACTTGACAAGTAGTCATAAAAAATGGCTATTCTTATTATTTTTATTACCTTGTAATACTACCTACAGTGGACTTGTGGTTCACCCAACCACGAGCCCTCACGAGCTCACCTCCGCTCATGAAAGGTGTTTTTGACCAGGTCTCATGGTCTTGGTCACGCAACGATGATTGTTTTTTTCAGGAATGTGGATCGAGTGTCAAGGAAAGAGTGATCTATTCTTTTAGTTGCATGGTTTTTTTTTTTATTTGGCACACCTTTACCTATTTGTTTTTAGTTGCTGGTTATTTTTTTAAAGAGATGATGAGGACAGAGATAGAAATAGTGTATGTATATGTGGTGATAACATGTGGGCTCCATAGAATGTGGATAAAATGGTTGGATGAAGGGTTTTGTATGTAATTTTTTTATTTAATTATTGCTACATATTTAAACATAAATAAAAATAATTAAATGGTTGGATGAGTGTCTTGGATGAATTTTTTTATAAGATTAAATTACTAATTATCTATGTTCTATGTAGTTTTTTTAATTAAATTTAATTGAATTTATTTATGTTTTCATAGAATTATTGTTACATTATTTAATTATTGTCTAATTTTAACAAAAATATATTTAAAAATATAAATAAAAAATCATTAGGTAATTATTATAGTAATTAATGAAGGGGTGAACCACTATGGCATTAATGACGTGGACGACACATGATGTAAAATGGCATTACACATGTCTCACCACTACTCATAGTTTAGAAACGAAAATCTGAATTACCTCGATAAATTTACTTAGACCGTGTGTATTAGAGCGTGTTTGCCCCATTTCACGCCAATACACTGCCCCTATCCTCGTAATAGGTTCATTTTCTTGGTGGAGCGCAATTCATATCACATGTGAAAGAGTTGGACTTTCAAAACATAACATGTGTGACAACCCTCACTAAACCAGGTATCCGTACAACTTAATTAATAATTAATTACTGCTTAATTACTGTGCTTGTTTGAAATTACTGACGAACTGCTACTTGATATCTGATACATGTACTTACTTGCATCATACTTTACTTACCGTCACTACATTATTTACATGCTGAACCTTAGTGACAAACATGATGCACAAAAAGCACAGTAGCACAATACACGGATAACCTATTGAACATGCTGATAAAGCCAGCATCAGGCAAACACTGCCTCCAAGGCCTGTAAGAGCCTGAGATATTTTGCTACACTAAGTGGTGAGTGTAGGGATATAAGAGTTGTAGAACTGCGTCTCTAGGAATAAGTCACAATGACTGGATGTGCCTAAAACGTACTCTAAGTACAAAACTCAGCACTTTACAAAATAATTCAGCTTTTAGCTAACTAATAAAGTGCCAAAACATGAGAAAGATAACACTAGACACTTTCCAAAGTGTCAAGAATGAGTTGTGTCACTAAAAAGGGTATTAACGACACTTTAAGCTTTATTAAGCGCTTTAACGGATTACTATCCAACCAAACAACCGGACTATACCCGGAACGTGAAAATATTGTCATTTACACTATTTATCTTTTTCTAAGCCAGTTAGGGTCCCCCCGTATACCCTAACACCCGTCATAACACACTACACATTAGTAACTGGGTTAAACACTTAACTAACTTGGTTTAACTTAACTAATACTTACCTATCTAGTTGGAATCGGACTAGGAGACCCCTCCCCCCTTGGCCGAACTCGGTCACATTGTGACCCCCAATGTACCATCTTGATTATTATAATCTTAGTATGTTTAATATCTAGGGTGCACATAATCCATTGGGTAATGCACTTGTTAAAAGTCTATAAGATGCTCACTAAACACACTTGGTCTTTCACTTAAACTTTACACCACTCAAAAGCTCTCTCTCCCTCTCTATCACTTTCGGCCGAGACCACCCACCCCCATCCATCGTATTTTCGATCTTGATCAGCCGATTCCAAGTCCATACAAGTGTCGAGGGTCGTATACAAGGAGTCTTGGAGCAAACGGAACGCGAAGGACCTCTTTATCTTGCTTTTATCCACGCCATTTTCGTCAAGATTCTTCCCTAGCCTCGAGCTAGAGGTATAATGCTTAAAACTCGTACTTGAACTAATCTAAGTTGGTTAATAAGATGTATGACGGTTAAAACTCGAAATCTTACAAGATGATACTTTAAAGTCTACTAAAAATGCTATAAGTATTGGATAAAAACTCACATGTTGTGTAAATGTTGTAGTAATTGAAAGTGGTGATTATTTGGACCCGATCTATGTTGTGGTAGCTCGAATCATCGTTTAACCCGGTGTAGTCATGTTCTTGGATCATGACATAAGGCTATTTTAGAAGTAACAAGGGTTAAAAGGTGAAACTCTACCACACACGAATCATGAACTTGTGTAAAAATGTTTTACTTGTGGAATAGTGTTTAAAACTAGCAGATCTACGTATCTGCAAGTGGTATTTTCAAAGGACCAAGCGTTAAAGAAATCATGCTTTCTAAAAATGGATCTTACACTAACAGGAATGATTTTTATAAACCACAAGTGTGTAAACACTTGTGAAATGAAAAGATCCGACAAAATAACAGTTTTTGTAAAAGATGACTGGAAGTTGTAAAGATGGATTTTCTCTAAAAACGAGGTTTTTACAAGATCAAATTACCTTATATGAAGATCTACTAAATTTAAGGGGATTTACACCACAGTTTTGGGAAAACTGCAAGTTCATGTAATTTTTGGCAATTTACACATATGTTGATTAGTTGTTGTGATGAAAGTTGTTCTGATCAAATAAAGAAAATTGTTGAGTTGATTTGTTAAAGAAAATGATACGCTTGAAAGCGTGGCCACCTCCAGTTACAGAGGAAACTCTGGCGAAATTTTTTTCTAAAAACCTAACACTTAGAACTATTTACACTACAAGTGTTAGAATTATTTTTGACATGTTTTCGAAATATGAATTTCGCCATGACTTTATTTACTAAATATTCGGAGGTGGGATTTTCACAAAATTTAACGTGATGAATATATATTTTTCACACACTGTTTATGATTATTTTGTGAGAATACATAAATATTATTTTTAGAGTAAAAATAATATTTACGAACGTTAACGAATCCAAAATAATACGAACGCTTTCACCATAAATATATAAGTTACATCGGTAAGTATATTACCACTCGACTGTTAAAACGTAACTTACGCACTTACGGAAATATTTATGAACGCGTATTTTAACAACGTATTATTGGAGAAAAATTATGTGAAATGAAAATATAATATTTCTGAGAAAAATACTTATATTTTGGAATTGGAAATATATATATATTAAGTGAGACTTAATGATATAATTGGAACGCACATGTATTGAATCCCCCATCCTTGGGAAGGAAAATAACTACCAAGTATACAGAATGTAAACACGAAATAGTTGACTAACTATTTCCCAAAAACTTAAACCATAAAGCTAAGGCACGGCCGTCCGTCTAATAGAGTTAGCACGTGTAGGTCGTCATACAGCTGATTGATTTGGAGGCATACTTGGTAGAGACGCACCACTGTGAGTTCATGTCCCCCTTTTTCTCTAACTGTTTTCAGTTTTCTTAACTGCGGGGGTGAAATACATGTTACTTTGATTACAAGTACTTTATACACGGTATGGTTAGCGTAAGGAGGTTTACTACTTAGATCATGTGAGTGGGTAGGAGCAATATGAGGCCATTAGTCCTCATAACGGGACCGAGGGACAGGAGCGGTAGATCTATCTGGGTGTAGCGAGCCCAGCCCCAGGCCAAACTAGAAACGGACCTTGGGGTGACTTTGTCCACATACTAATGCCGTGGCGAAATCTGCTAGGTTTGAGTCTCCCTATTTGCACTTCACATATATCAGTGGCCTTGCAAACCATTGGTGATCTCAATTCCCTTATTTGCTACATACCAGGAATTTTCATACGAACAGACATCTTTACAAAGGTTTTACTTACTCACTTACACATGAACTCGCTCAACATTATTGTTGATTTTTCAACTTACATGTATTTCAGGAAATCAACAGATCTGGCGCGGTATGGCACGTTTTCCCGCTGCACTAGTTACGAGGTCATCCGGGTTTAGGGAATGTGGCTCTTTCCTGGACAAGTCACAGCCCTTAAACTATGCTTATGTTATGTTGTTAAACAATGTTTATGTCGTTAGGAGGTGTTTCCGTCAAGACAATGTTATTGTATTTGGTTTTTAAAACTTAATCGAATGGATGATCTTGCATGGTTTTTATTTCATATAGCTTTGTTATGGTTAAGCTATGATATTAAGAAGTCACACCAAATTAACCACGCTTCCGCAAAGCCAGGGTGTGACAGCTTGGTATCAGAGCTCTGATCATAGCGAACTAGGATTCCTTCTCGAGTCTAGACTATGATCACTAGGGCTCTCACGAAAACATTTTTCTGCATACCACTTAAGTCCAGATCCAAAACTTTTTACACACAAATGTTGAGCACATTTTATTATTTATAGGCTCAGTCATGAAGGCTGAGGCTCGGTCTGAGAGGCCGAGGCTCGATCTTAGAGATCGAGGTAGATGGCTAGTGAGACTAGGAAGAGTAGGCTCAGTCATGAAGGCTGAGGCTCGGTCATGGGGACCGAGGCTCGATCTAGGAGGTCGAGGTGGAGGATATAGCAGTCTTAGAGACTGGGAGAAATTGGCTAGTGGGACTAGGAGAATTATTTGATTGACTGGCATGTTTATATGATTATATGATTGATTATTATACGTATATGTGTTTGTGTTACAAACGTCATGCTTTCATCATGTACTAGAAAGATGGACACTACGAATCCCATGGCCATAGTATCAGACGACATAGTTTCATCGAAGCACGAGGTATACATTTCTGATACTACCGGCACAGACAATGACGACTTTCAGCCCTTTTGCGCTGCCTGAAGTCGTAGCAGAGCCTACTGATGGCCATCTTGTTGGGAATTTGCCCCCTTGCCGCTTATCCTATTGTTGATATGCCCCCCCTCCCGACGTGGCCTCTGACGACGATAACGATCTACTAGAGGAGGACCCATTCGAGGGCAGGGCCCTATTGCTGCTGGTATTAGCCTACTGCATGCGGACGCTGCTGCAGGGGAAACTCATGCCCATTCCCCTATCCCAGACTCATTTGAGTTTCTGACATCCGCATCTTCGTACATACAGGGAATGCAGCACCACCCACACGACGCCGACCCTGATATGGCATCATCAGCTGCACCGGTTCCCGCACCCAGATTTGAGTTTGATCACAGTATTGAGGGTGATCTTGTTCTTCCACCTGGTTTTGATCCAGACCTTGACCTTGAGTTCATACACTTAGACCAGCCCTTGGAGGATCCTGTAACCCCCTGTGTTTGTTGATCCAGCTGATCTTGAGGTGGAGTTTTTTGATCCGGAGCCAGCCATGGCCCCTGAGCCAGGCGTTGCTCCTGACCCCGCATTGGAGCATGACCCTGTTCATGCTGATGCACCTGCTGTTGCTCCTTGATTGATCATCTGCTTGGACGAGAGAAAATTTGGGGTAGCTGTGCAAGACAATTTATTATTACGGGGGCCCACGTAATAACGACTTGTAGTGCACAGAAATCCTGGTAGACTCTGCGGGTCAAGCTAATGAAAGCCAATGAAGCAGAAAATATCTAAAACATGAATGACCAAGGCGAGGCAATGTAGCCTCGAGTTCATTCTATTACAAGCAACAAGCCAAATTGGCAAGCCTTTGAGAAGGCTCGAAAATTTACTTCCCCACTCATACATTGAGTATATTTGCGTGTGAAATTGGGTAATTACATGATGACTTATGTTGCTATGTATACCCCATAGACAATTGAAACGTTGTCTAACCCGCTTCACACCACTTCGACAAAAGGGAATGTCGCCCAGACGTGACACAAACACCAGTACGTTGCCAAGGACAGAAGCCGAGCTGCAAGAACGCATCTCACAGATAAATGCACGACATAAAGCCCTCCGCTCTAAGTACAACGATGGCATTACTGGAGATAACCCTCCAACTGGCTGCACCTATAAACAGTTCCTGAACTGCAAGCCTTTGAACTTTGACGGAACAGGAGGCGCCGTTGCATTTGTTCGTTGGTCCAAAAAGACCAACTCCATACCAAGAATGAGTGACTGTTCGTCCCAACAGAGTGTTACCTACATCCCGGGGTTATTTCTAGATAACTCACTCTCATGGCGAAACCTTCAGTCTCAGACCCTTGGCACAGACACTGCTTATGCACTGAGCTGGGACGAGCTCAAGGAAACGATTGAGAAGAAATGTTGTTTTAGGACTGGAATTTAGAAGCTTGAGGTGGAGTTCAGGAATTTGAAAATGGACGAACCAGAAATTCCTGAACTTGTCCAGCGATCGCACGACTTATCTAGGGTCGCCCCCCTACTTAGACAAACCGGAGTTCAAAAGGATCGAACGATTCATTTGGACACTTGCACCCCAGATCAGGGGTATGGTTACTACCTCAAAGCCCTCAACCATTGCAGAAGCTATCAATATGGGTGATCTATTTATAACATGAGATGTTATGTGATTGATAACATGAGATGTTATGTGTTGATATTGTTGTATACTTACGTACACTCTACTTATTATGACCTAACCTACGTGAAACATCTTTTAGAAGATGCCGCCAAGACGTCAAACGCCGTTGCCTACCAATGAGGCAGAACTCCAGCAAGTCATCGCTGCTGCCATCGCACAATACGCCGCTTCGCAAGGAGGACCCAGCGGAAGCAGCTCAAACAACAATGGCAACAATAATCCACCTCATGGGTGCACTTACAAGCAGTTTCTGGACTGCAAGCCCGTCAACTTTGATGGCACAGGAGGTGCTGTCGCCTTTGTTCGTTGGGCTGAGAAAACTGAATCTGTTCTTCGCATGAGTAAATGCACACTAGATCAGCAAGTCACCTATATCTCAGGGCTATTCTTGGATGGAGCCCTCTCTTGGTGGAATTTGCAAGTACAGACACTTGGTGAAGCTGCTGCCTACGCGCTAACCTGGACCGAACTGAAGGAACTTATGCGCAAGAAGTACTGCTCTCGCGCTGAAATCCAAAGATTGGAAACCGAGTTCTGGCACTTGAAAATGGACGGTCCAAAGATCGCAGAATACGTTCAAAGGTTCCATGACTTATCGCATGTGGTACCCTACATGGTCACTCCGGAGTTCAAGCGGATTGAACGTTTCATTTGGGGATTAGCTCCTCAAATCATAAGCATGGTAACCTCATCCAAGCCTGCGACCATTACTGAAGCGATCGATTTGAGCGTGGCCCTCACAGAGGAGGCTATTCGCCTGAACAAGTTTGATGATGCTGAGCTTAAGAAGAAAGAGACTCACGTCGAGTCATCAGGAGGTAACAAACGGAAGTTCTCAAACTTCAAGCAGGGAGCCAGTGTGGCGGTTAAGAAAGGAGGATCAGGCACGCCAGCTCAGGTTACAGCTGGTAGTGGAGAGAAAGGAAAAGGATATCAGGGCACCCAGCCCAAGTGTAATACCTGTCAACGCCACCATACGGGCCATTGTAGTGTGAAAGTATGCGAAGCATGTGGAAAGCCGGGCCACTTGAAGGATTCTTGTTGGGCTAGTGCTGGCCGGGGAGGCCAGGGAGGATTTGGGAATAGGAATAATAATCGTGGTGGAAATCGCCCACAAGGAAACCATGGAGGAAACGAGAATCGAGGCAACAATGCTAACCAAGCGGGCGCCGTGAATCGTAATCAGAGGAATGATCAAGCTGGTGGAAACGGGCAAAGACTTGGATGCTTTAACTGCGGTGATATCGGGCATTTTAAGAAGAACTGCCCAGAGTTAAACCAAGCACGTGGAAGAGTGTTCCAAATCGAAGCAAGGGAAGCGCGCCAGGACCCCAATGTTGTTACTGGTACGTTCCCTGTAAATCAACGCTATGCATCCGTTTTATTTGATACTGGTGCCGATTATAGCTTCGTGTCGTTAGAATTTAAAAATATGCTTGGTTTAGCCGCAAATAAGTTAGATATTCCGTACTCAATCGAATTGGCTAATGGGAAGTTAGTAGAAGCCAATGAAGTTATCAGAGGCTGTGTGATCGAATTAGGAGAGCGTGAGTTTGCTTTGGATTTACTACCAGTCCAGTTGGGAAGCTTTGACGTGGTGGTAGGAATGGATTGGCTATCAAGTAACAAGGCTGAGATAGTTTGTCACGAAAAGATTGTTCGTATCCCAACCGAAGATGGCGAAACAATTGTGGTTCACGGAGAGAAGCGTGATACGCCATTGAGAATTATCAGCTGCCTGAAAGCACGGAAGTGTTTGCAGAAAGGATGTGCTGCTTTCCTGGCACACATTGTGGATAAGAAGGCTGCTGAGCCAAGAATCGAAGGCATCCCTGTCGTGAGGGAATACCCAGAAGTCTTCCCAGAAGACTTACCTAGACTGCCACCTCAGAGACAAGTAGAGTTTCACATTGACTTAGTTCCAGGCGTCGCGCCTGTGGTTAAGGCACCGTATAGACTTGCTCCGTCTGAGATGCAGGAACTGTCGACACAACTCCAAGAGCTGTTAGACAAGGGTTTTATCCGACCAAGCTTCTCGCCTTGGGGAGCTCCGGTCCTGTTTGTCAAGAAGAAGGACGGTAGTTTTCGTATGTGCATCGACTACCGGGAGCTGAACAAGCTGACGATCAAGAATAGATACCCTCTGCCAAGAATCGATGATCTGTTTGATCAACTGCAAGGCTCAAGCTTTTATTCAAAGATCGATCTTCGATCTGGATACCATCAGTTAAGGATACAAGAGGAGAGTATCCCAAAGACAGCCTTCAGAACTCGTTATGGACACTACGAGTTCCTTGTTATGCCGTTTGGTTTGACAAACGCACCTGCAGTCTTTATGGATTTGATGAATAGAGTTTACAAGCCGTACTTGGACAAGTTCGTGATTGTGTTTATCGAAGACATCTTGATCTATTCAAGAACAAAGACCGAGCACGAACAGCATCTAAGAGCTATTTTGGAGCTGCTAAAGAAGGAACAGTTGTATGCCAAATTCTCCAAGTGCGAATTTTGGCTACGTGAAGTCCAATTCCTTGGGCACGTGGTAAATGGAGATGGAATCCACGTGGATCCAACCAAGATCGAGGCGATCAAGGATTGGGAAACGCCAAAGACGCCAACCGAGATTCGACAATTCTTTGGTTTGGCTGGCTACTATCGAAGGTTCATTGAGGATTTTTCAAAAATCGCTCAACCTTTGACGCTCCTCACCCAGAAAGATAAGAAGTTTGATTGGGGAATCAAACAGGAAGAAGCATTCCAGATATTGAAGGATAAGCTCTGCAACGCGCCAATCTTAGCACTACCGGAAGGTACAGATGATTTTGTGGTATACTGTGACGCTTCGCGTCAAGGATTAGGTTGTGTGTTGATGCAACGCCAAAAGGTTATTGCTTACGCATCGCGTCAACTGAAAGTGCACGAACAGAACTATACCACACATGATTTGGAACTTGGCGCAGTGGTATTTGCACTAAAGATCTGGAGACACTACCTTTATGGTACAAAGTGTACAATCTTTACAGATCACAAGAGCCTACAGCACATATTCAACCAGAAGGAGCTGAATATGAGGCAAAGACGATGGGTTGAGTTGCTGAACGATTACGACTGCGAGATAAAGTATCATCCAGGGAAGGCGAATGTGGTCGCCGATGCCCTAAGTCGGAAGGAGAGGATCAAGCCCATAAGGGTTAGGGCTTTAGAAATGATTATCCGAACCGATCTTTCCTTGCGCATTCGTGCCACGCAGAAAGAAGCTCTCAAGGAAGGAAACCTTGAAGAAGAATATATCCGTGGGATGGAGAAGCTACTGGTACCAAACGAGGAAGGAACGTTATGCTTCGAGAAAAGGATTTGGGTTCCTCTGTTTGGTGGTTTAAGGAAAGTTATTTTTGATGAAGCTCACAAATCACGGTACTCTATCCATCCTGGAGCGGATAAGATGTACCAGGATCTCAAAGATTATTATTGGTGGCCTAGGTTGAAAGGCGATGTTGCTATTTATGTGAGCAAATGTTTAACGTGTGCTAAGGTTAAAGCCAAATACCAGAAGCCTTCAGGACTTCTGCAACAACCTGAGATTCCCAAGTGGAAATGGGAACAAATCTCAATGGATTTTATTACGAAATTGCCAAGAACGCCAAGAGGCCATGACACTATTTGGGTAATAGTGGATCGATTAACGAAGTCAGCACACTTCTTACCTATCAGAGAGAAGGATAATACGAGCAAATTGGCTGAAATTTACATGAGAGAGATCGTCGCACGTCATGGAGTGCCTCTCTCGATCATCTCTGATAGAGACGGAAGGTTTGTGTCAAGGATATGGCAATCCTTCCAAGAAGCCTTTGGCTCACAATTGAATCTGAGCACTGCGTTTCATCCGCAAACTGACGGTCAAAGCGAGCGAACGATACAGACTTTGGAAGACATGCTGAGAGCGTGTGTTATGGATTTGGGCGGTAGCTGGGACAAACATTTGCCTTTGGTCGAATTTTCATACAACAACAGCTACCACACCAGTATTGGTGTCGCGCCATTTGAAGCCCTTTACGGACGCAAGTGCCAATCACCCTTATGCTGGGCTGACGCAGGTGATAGGCAGCTTGCTGGTCCCGAAATCGTCCAAGAGACGACAGACAAGATCGCGCAGATTCTTAAACGCATCGAAGCAGCTCGCCACAGACAGAAGGCCTATGCGGATCCAAACCGGAAACATGTGGAATTCCAAGTTGGAGAAATGGTGTTATTGAAAGTTTCACCCTGGAAGGGTGTGGCACGCTTCGGAAAGCGTGGGAAGTTAAATCCGCGCTACATTGGTCCTTTCAGAGTTTTGGAAAGAATAGGACTAGTAGCATACAAGTTGGACCTACCTGCTGAACTCCATTCTGTTCACGATACATTTCATGTATCCAACCTGAAGAAAAGTCCAACTCAAGATGACATTGCCATTCCCATCGACGAGATCCATGTTGACGACACGCTCCATTTCGTTGAAGAACCGGTGGAGGTTACGGATTGGAAAGTAAACAAGACCCGCCGGAGCAGTGTCAAGCTCGTCAAAGTTCGTTGGAATGCCAGACATGGTCCTGAATACACCTGGGAGCGTGAGGACCGGATGAAAGAGAAATACCCCCACCTTTTTCCTAAGAACCCTGCATCTACAAGCAGAACTTAAATTTCGGGACGAAATTTATTTAACGGGGGGAGAATGTGACAACCCTCACTAAACCAGGTATCCGTACAACTTAATTAATAATTAATTACTGCTTAATTACTGTGCTTGTTTGAAATTACTGACGAACTGCTACTTGATATCTGATACATGTACTTACTTGCATCATACTTTACTTACCGTCACTACATTATTTACATGCTGAACCTTAGTGACAAACATGATGCACAAAAAGCACAGTAGCACAATACACGGATAACCTATTGAACATGCTGATAAAGCCAGCATCAGGCAAACACTGCCTCCAAGGCCTGTAAGAGCCTGAGATATTTTGCTACACTAAGTGGTGAGTGTAGGGATATAAGAGTTGTAGAACTGCGTCTCTAGGAATAAGTCACAATGACTGGATGTGCCTAAAACGTACTCTAAGTACAAAACTCAGCACTTTACAAAATAATTCAGCTTTTAGCTAACTAATAAAGTGCCAAAACATGAGAAAGATAACACTAGACACTTTCCAAAGTGTCAAGAATGAGTTGTGTCACTAAAAAGGGTATTAACGACACTTTAAGCTTTATTAAGCGCTTTAACGGATTACTATCCAACCAAACAACCGGACTATACCCGGAACGTGAAAATATTGTCATTTACACTATTTATCTTTTTCTAAGCCAGTTAGGGTCCCCGTATACCCTAACACCCGTCATAACACACTACACATTAGTAACTGGGTTAAACACTTAACTAACTTGGTTTAACTTAACTAATACTTACCTATCTAGTTGGAATCGGACTAGGAGACCCCCCCCCCTTGGCCGAACTCGGTCACATTGTGACCCCCAATGTACCATCTTGATTATTATAATCTTAGTATGTTTAATATCTAGGGTGCACATAATCCATTGGGTAATGCACTTGTTAAAAGTCTATAAGATGCTCACTAAACACACTTGGTCTTTCACTTAAACTTTACACCACTCAAAAGCTCTCTCTCCCTCTCTATCACTTTCGGCCGAGACCACCCACCCCCATCCATCGTATTTTCGATCTTGATCAGCCGATTCCAAGTCCATACAAGTGTCGAGGGTCGTATACAAGGAGTCTTGGAGCAAACGGAACGCGAAGGACCTCTTTATCTTGCTTTTATCCACGCCATTTTCGTCAAGATTCTTCCCTAGCCTCGAGCTAGAGGTATAATGCTTAAAACTCGTACTTGAACTAATCTAAGTTGGTTAATAAGATGTATGACGGTTAAAACTCGAAATCTTACAAGATGATACTTTAAAGTCTACTAAAAATGCTATAAGTATTGGATAAAAACTCACATGTTGTGTAAATGTTGTAGTAATTGAAAGTGGTGATTATTTGGACCCGATCTATGTTGTGGTAGCTCGAATCATCGTTTAACCCGGTGTAGTCATGTTCTTGGATCATGACATAAGGCTATTTTAGAAGTAACAAGGGTTAAAAGGTGAAACTCTACCACACACGAATCATGAACTTGTGTAAAAATGTTTTACTTGTGGAATAGTGTTTAAAACTAGCAGATCTACGTATCTGCAAGTGGTATTTTCAAAGGACCAAGCGTTAAAGAAATCATGCTTTCTAAAAATGGATCTTACACTAACATGAATGATTTTTATAAACCACAAGTGTGTAAACACTTGTGAAATGAAAAGATCCGACAAAATAACAGTTTTTGTAAAAGATGACTGGAAGTTGTAAAGATGGATTTTCTCTAAAAACGAGGTTTTTACAAGATCAAATTACCTTATATGAAGATCTACTAAATTTAAGGGGATTTACACCACAGTTTTGGGAAAACTGCAAGTTCATGTAATTTTTGGCAATTTACACATATGTTGATTAGTTGTTGTGATGAAAGTTGTTCTGATCAAATAAAGAAAATTGTTGAGTTGATTTGTTAAAGAAAATGATACGCTTGAAAGCGTGGCCACCTCCAGTTACAGAGGAAACTCTGGCGAAATTTTTTTCTAAAAACCTAACACTTAGAACTATTTACACTACAAGTGTTAGAATTATTTTTGACATGTTTTCGAAATATGAATTTCGCCATGACTTTATTTACTAAATATTCGGAGGTGGGATTTTCACAAAATTTAACGTGATGAATATATATTTTTCACACACTGTTTATGATTATTTTGTGAGAATACATAAATATTATTTTTAGAGTAAAAATAATATTTACGAACGTTAACGAATCCAAAATAATACGAACGCTTTCACCATAAATATATAAGTTACATCGGTAAGTATATTACCACTCGACTGTTAAAACGTAACTTACGCACTTACGGAAATATTTATGAACGCGTATTTTAACAACGTATTATTGGAGAAAAATTATGTGAAATGAAAATATAATATTTCTGAGAAAAATACTTATATTTTGGAATTGGAAATATATATATATTAAGTGAGACTTAATGATATAATTGGAACGCACATGTATTGAATCCCCCATCCTTGGGAAGGAAAATAACTACCAAGTATACAGAATGTAAACACGAAATAGTTGACTAACTATTTCCCAAAAACTTAAACCATAAAGCTAAGGCACGGCCGTCCGTCTAATAGAGTTAGCACGTGTAGGTCGTCATACAGCTGATTGATTTGGAGGCATACTTGGTAGAGACGCACCACTGTGAGTTCATGTCCCCCTTTTTCTCTAACTGTTTTCAGTTTTCTTAACTGCGGGGGTGAAATACATGTTACTTTGATTACAAGTACTTTATACACGGTATGGTTAGCGTAAGGAGGTTTACTACTTAGATCATGTGAGTGGGTAGGAGCAATATGAGGCCATTAGTCCTCATAACGGGACCGAGGGACAGGAGCGGTAGATCTATCTGGGTGTAGCGAGCCCAGCCCCAGGCCAAACTAGAAACGGACCTTGGGGTGACTTTGTCCACATACTAATGCCGTGGCGAAATCTGCTAGGTTTGAGTCTCCCTATTTGCACTTCACATATATCAGTGGCCTTGCAAACCATTGGTGATCTCAATTCCCTTATTTGCTACATACCAGGAATTTTCATACGAACAGACATCTTTACAAAGGTTTTACTTACTCACTTACACATGAACTCGCTCAACATTATTGTTGATTTTTCAACTTACATGTATTTCAGGAAATCAACAGATCTGGCGCGGTATGGCACGTTTTCCCGCTGCACTAGTTACGAGGTCATCCGGGTTTAGGGAATGTGGCTCTTTCCTGGACAAGTCACAGCCCTTAAACTATGCTTATGTTATGTTGTTAAACAATGTTTATGTCGTTAGGAGGTGTTTCCGTCAAGACAATGTTATTGTATTTGGTTTTTAAAACTTAATCGAATGGATGATCTTGCATGGTTTTTATTTCATATAGCTTTGTTATGGTTAAGCTATGATATTAAGAAGTCACACCAAATTAACCACGCTTCCGCAAAGCCAGGGTGTGACAACATGCATACCTATTATTAAGGGTGTACCTATCTACACACCATTTTGCCTATTTACACACCAAAAAAGGTGTTTTTTGTCCTTATATGCACACCCTGCAGTGTCGAACTGTGGCCAAAACGCGGCGTTTTTAAAGTTGTGACTGTTGGCGGCCAACAACGAATAATTGTGATTATTAAAATCTAATATTCCTTAAATTAACAGAAACCATGGCTAAAAAGGAGACTACTAGAAAACTAAAGGTAAATATAAAGGAAAAATGCCCATGGCATTATAGCCAAGTGGCAACTTACGGGTGAGATAATGTTTATGACCATTAGGGTGTAAGGGGTGCATCCTTCATTAGTTTGGGGGAAAATTTCACCCACCCAATCATAATTTATCATGTCATTTCCCCTCTCATTCTCCCCTCTTGCCAAAAAAAAAAAAAACATAGGGGGTGGTTTCCCCCAAACCATTTAAAAAAACAAAACATGATTGGTTGAAAAGTGCTCCCAACGGTCAAATCAAGCCCACCCTCCATCTCCCCGCATGCGGCATATATCCCCCGCTTTGAACCATACCCGCGTGGCAAACTATGTGGGCAGCGGTGTTCCCCGATTTATTGGGTTTCCTCCTGAATTGGTGTATAGACATTATTGACTAGTGGAGATGGATATGATCAGATGGTTTCGCTGGTGGCACGATAATACTCCAATGGTTCGTCAGTGATCCAAATTTGCCGTTAAAAATATATATATAAAGGAAAAAAGGTTGTATACTTTAAAATATATTATAAATGTTTTTAAAATCAATTTTTTTTAACGACAAATTTCTTTTATTCCCTGATGTTTGTGGGGCTTGAACCCAAGACTTTTCCCTCTCCCAAAGTGGACGCTTGTCTTTGCCAATGGACCAACACCTCATTGGTTTTTTTTAAATCAATTAATATTTTATTAAAAATAAGGAAAATTGGGAGGCTAAGGCTATAGGGTGTGGTCATGGCCCTCCACATCAGCGCCATGTCACCCACTTCTAACCCATCATCCAAAATCACCACCCTAAGGATATGGTCATAACCCAAACTACTATTCACTTATTTTAATTTATTGTAGTGAAAAGGAAAATGAAATATCCAAAAAGGAAGGGACACTCATGGTTAACATGGTTTAATTCATACTAACCATGATGGATGAGATAAGACTATGGGGTATGGGGCGGGGGTTGGGTACAAACGCCCAAGTCACAACCCCGGGTGGGCTTGGGATTCGGCGTGGCCCCTTGGGCGGTGGTTTCAGCCCGGATGTTGGGCGGAGCTATCAAGATGACATGGTGGGATCGCATTGGCCAAGACAAATAGCCGTTTGGGCTAGCCGTTGGCCAACGACTATGTGGTAAAAAAAAATACTCACACTTCTATTTTTTTTCACTATAAAAATACTCACACTTCTATTCATTTTTTTACCACAACTACTCCACCTCTTCTACAATCATCTCTATCTTATTTAAAAAAAAAACGATCAGTTGGAAGACATTGCATGCAAGTTAGATACATTTAACATATTCCAACAACAAAGGGCTGAAATTCGGAAGAGCAAAGAAGCTAGGGATGCCCTGAAACAAGACGAGATGATATAAAATTTCTAGCCCAGCCCATCGATCACCTATCAGGTGAAGAGTTGGAACTAATATTGGAGACGAGAGAAGAGATAAAGAAAAAAGATATACCAAGCACGAGGAATTTTTTATGTAATTTCCTTTATTTTAAAATGTAATCGGTTTTTATTTAAAAAACATTATTAAAAAATATAAATTTGTAGGTTTGGGTTGGCCACGCCCCAAACCCCCGCCTCACCATACCGTCTTCAATGTGGGTCAGTCCAGCGAAGCTCACCCAAGTCACGTGTCAACCCATGCCTCAAACCCCCGCCTCACCATACCCCACGGTCTAAGAGGGTGATATAGCAATTTATTAATGTTCTTAGGGTGTAAGGAGTGTTTAAACACTTGAGACTGGCAAACTAAAAAATCAACCAATGAGAGTATGTCATATCAAAGTGGTAAACTATGCTCAAAAGTGTTGGCAATGGTTTAGACACTTAGTGGTAAACTATTTAAAAAAAAATGTGATTGGTTGAGATTGGAATGGAACCCACTCCACACTACCCTCTCTCTCTCACATACACTTTCTCCCCGCTCGGCATGTCATCACCGAACGACAAACAAACCGCATCGGCAAAGGGTCGGCGACGGTGTTTGCCGCGCGGCAACCGGCTTTGCCGAACCCTTTGTTGAACCCACACCCGACACCCTTATATATATATGGCAATTGATAATCCAATCCTTGTCCCCATCCATCAGCCTAACAGAGGAATTTTATATAATAACAAATCTTGAAACATCTTAGGAACAGTTTAGGTTATCAGGTTTCTCCTGACCTGTATCTGCCGGTCTCCAAACACCCAAGCTCCAATTCCAACCATTGTTGTTAAATTCTATCTTTCCAGACCCAAGCTCCAATTCTAGGTTTACAAATCGCATTTCCAAGTTTCCCTTCTACGATTTCTCTTATTTGTTTGTCAAATTTCGAAACCCATCACAAATCAGATTGTTCCTTAGATGCTTTGCCAGCCAAATCATAAACTGCAACAGCCCCGTTAGAGATTCGAAAAAACCCGCATCGCCGTTCTTCGACTTCATAGGCCAAATTGTGTTTACGGCTTGCGTTTCTAATTTGTATATAACATTTTGCGTATGATGTTATCTATAGTATCACTTGCGTGTCTTTTTATCATTGGTGTGCAATTTAAACAGCACAAGTTGCAACATCAAATATAGCACAAAGGACAACATGGAATGTGCAGGAGAAAGAGGACCGGAGATACAAGTCAAACCATCTCTGCCTTTTTTTGGCGACCTTTCCACCACCGTCGGGAATAGGGATTCCCTATGGTTGGAGGAATGTAGAGATATAATAGTATAATACAAAGAGAGTGTCCGTTTGAAGAGCCGAGTTGTTGACGGTTTTCGATGGAGGAAGACGGTGCTGAAGACGCTGGCAAGAGAAGATAAATGCAGAGAGAAAAAATTCAGCCGACATGATGAGGGTAATTAGGTGGTGGTGTTGTGGCCTGTGGTGGCGGTTGCGGTGCTGTGGTGGCGGTGGTGGTGTTGTCGTTGTGGTGGTGGCATGGGAAGCTTTGATGGTGTGCGTGGAGGACCTCCGCACAAGGCCCGCGATTTCGAGGGGCATGCGATTTAAAAAAAATCCTATACGTATATGCTATTTTTTTTAAAATAGTGAACACATACCACTTCCAATATAGGCCTATTTACAAATCATTTTTTATGGTTTACAATTTAGCCCATTTGGAATTAGGTTTATTGAACCCAATACTAATTTGATTTTTTTAAATAATAACAAAACATAACGGAAGGGCACATTTTTTCAAGATTGAACAGGGTATGTGAATTCTCAGAGACGCCTCTGGGTGGTAGCTACGTGGTTTTGTTGTGGTGGCAGTTTTGTGACAGTGGACATGGTGGTTTTGTGACAAATTAAAGGGAAAAGTTGTTGAGAGGGAAAGGATGGGTTATAGACATGTAGCACCTTGGCTGAAGACTAAACCTTGATTGTGGATTATGATGTTTCATTTTGGTGATAAATCTCTTGGTTGATCAACATCATTTGTAATCCGCTAAAAAAATCCATACTTAATGAAGAAGCCAATTTCGTATTGTTTAATTTAGAACACTCAAAAGAGATTTACAAACCTTTTGTTTTCTTACAGCTTTCTTTTAAAACTTTTTTGAACTTTAAAAGTATTATTAGCATGAAAAATAACTATATTAATTATGACAAAGAAAATACATTAGTATACACATGTAAACACTAAAAGAAAAGTAAATATACACGACCTGATAGTTTTATGATTCGACTAACTTAACAATATTTTTGGGTTATCTATTTCCTTTGTTGTAGCGGGTGCATCGAATTCGATTAAGTTTCTATTCACCATGACGCCGGTACCGGTACATTTCGATCAATTCGATGTAAATCACATGTTGATTGCTATACCGAGTGCCAGGTACCGGTACATTTCGATCGATTCGATGTAAATCACATGTCGATTGCTATACAGAGTGCCAGTATCGTACTAATATTGTAACGAACCGAATCGATACTGACTGAAAACCCGCCGCAAAGCGCGGGCGAATCCCACTAGTTACCAAAAAAAATGAAGAAAAAGAAATCTGGCGTGGAGTACACGTAATCAGATTAGGTGATCTTTTGTTACGTTCAGACATGTCAGACTTGAGACTTTAGTCGCTTCTCGTGGATTTTCATAACCCTGCTGTGCAAAAATGGGATATGCATTTGAAATGGATGTACGAGTTATTATATATATCATGAGCGATGCGGAAATAGATCGAGTAATCTGTTCCTTTATCCAAGAAAAAGTATTTCTAGTTTGCATGGTCCAATCATTGATCCCGAAAATTTCTACAATAAATTGGGGTAGGTCACTAATGGAGTTTCCTATCCACGATTCTGTTATTTACTGGATCCATGATTCTGTTTGAGAGAGGCAATCAAAGTACACATTCATACTAGACAATGAACATGTTATAATATAAAATAAACAATAACACTTAACGCAATTATACGGCTTAAAAGCCTTAAATAATATAAAATTAAACAATCACACTTAATGAAATTCAGTATACAGATTAATAGTGAGCTTATTCATATTGGATATTTTTTTTATTCATATTCATATAAAGAATATTGGAGTTTAATAATATCCCAACTATTTGTCATTGGCTGCCAACAGTCCAACTTCAAAAATAACCACTAACAGTCTCAATTATTGATATATTGGCCACCAATGGACCCTGACTAACGGAACCCTAACGTCGTTAGTCTCCAGTCGCCGGGAAACCGTTTTGGCCAGAAAAAGGTTTCTAAAGGTCCGTTCTAAGGTTACAAAGAGGTTTAGGACGAAAATGTTGAGTTTTCCGGCCAAAAAGAAGTTTCATAGGCGAAAAAGGAGTTTTCCGGCGACTTAAAAAATTAGGGCTTTTACCATAAAAAGGTTACTAAAGGTCCGTAATAAGGTTAGAAAGAGGTTTGGGACAAAAATGTTGAGTTTTCCGGCCAAAAAAGAGTTTTCCGGCAAAAAATGTTTTTTTCGGCGACCGTAGACTAACGGCCTTAGGGTTCTGTTAGTCAGAGTACATTGGAGGTCAATATGTTAATAGTTGGGAGTGCCAGTGGTTATTTTTGAAGTTGAGACTGTTTGCGACCAACTGCGGATAGTTAGAATTATTAAAATCCAATATTCCTTCGTATAATTGTACTAAAAATTACTATTCTTTTAATCAAACAACATTTTTTATACCAAATATTAAACAAAATATAAGGGGTGAATAATATTTCTCATATATACTTACATATAAATAGTAATATTCTTATATATTTTCTCTCTTTCACTCAAAACTACTCACAATTATTCTTTATAATATAACTAACGTAGTAATATAAATACAAGAGATCTATTTTGAATGCTCTTAAAGAACCAAATATATTTAAAATTTGGAGTATTTGAGAGTTTGACTTGTTACTAATTTTGGGAAGACGTTCAATGAATGTTTAAAACACCTTATAATAGAAAGGAAATTTTGATAAAATGCCTAAGGGGAACTGGAAATTGGACTACCAAATGGACTTATGATAATTGTTCTTGAAACAAAAAGACTAGGACGGGCAAAACAGGTGTTAAGATTTTAACAGGGTCAGAGACGACATAATTAACACAAATATTAAAAATGAATACAACTCGTTTAACTATTTTATACCTCATTTCTGTAACATGGTTGTATGTTTTATGGATTAGGATCCTAATTGTAAGAAGTGTAAGAAGGATTTATAGAGTGACAAGTGTCCAATAACCTAAAAAAACCCACTACACAAAAAAACCCACTAAAAAAAAAAACAAAAAACCTTAAACATCCACCACCACCAAAAACACCCCCCCCCCCACCCCCCACATCACCCACCCACAAAAAAAAAAAAAAAAAAATTGTTTTTTTTTTTTTTTTTTGCCGAGGGGGTGGGGGTTTAGGTTTTTGGGTGGTGGTGGGGGTGGGTGTTTAGTTTTTTTTTTTTTTATTTTTTTTTAGGTTTTTGGGGGGTGGGGGTGGGGGGGGGGAGGGGGGGTTAGGTTTTTTTTAGGTTTTTGGGGGGTGGAGGTGGGGGGTGGGGGGGGGGGGTTTAGGTTTTTGGGTGGTGGTGGGGGTGGGGGTGGGGGTGGGGTGGGGGTGGGTGTTTAGGTTTTTGGTGGTGATGTAGTGGGTTTAGTTTTAGGTTATTGGACACTTGTCACTCTATAAATCCTTCTTACACTTCTTACAATTAGAAGCCTTTGTAGAATAACTTAACCCTATGTTTTATATATAAAAAAGGAAAAATGGAGCATAGTCTTCTAATTTAAATTATTTAAAAAGTATAAAATTACATGATGTATTTTTTCTTAAACATGTTTTAAATAAATCAAGAATTGTTAGCCTTAAAAAAAGATACATAAAGTATTAACTTGTAAACTTATGTTATTATCTGTCGTATATTAGATAAATTTTATATCGTAAAACTCACAAGTTGGCATATATCAAAGATTTAAGGTATTCAAGTTATCTTTTCATAATATTTTTGATTTTTTTATTTAGTAATTACTGCGTAATCTACTATAATAAAAAAATCAACTTTTGGACACGTATCATTCATTGAAATTATCCTCAAATTTATATTTATCTTATATTAACTAAATAAATAATAAATTAATATTAAATCTTATCATACTTTAATAAAATATTATCCTCAAATCTAAATTGTTAATTTAATATATTTTTAAAGCAAATACCTTTGTTTCCTACTTATCTTATATTAAATATATAAATAATAAATTAATATTAAATGTTATCCTAATTTATTAAAAATATAACTTTTTTTTATTATTCGGTATACAAAATTATATTTATTCAACTCGTGTAAAACACGAGGTTTTTAAAAAAAAATTATTTACTGTATAAAGTTATATTTATATAACCCGTGTAATACATGAAGTTTTTAAAGATAAAAAGGTTTTTAAAAATATAATTTTTTATTTACTATACAAATTCACATTTATATAACTCGTGTAATACATAAAGTTTTTAAAGATATAACTTTTTATCATTTGCTATGTAAAATTAGATTTATTTATCACGTGTAATACACGGGGTTTTTAAGGATACAATGTTTTTATTATTTGGTATATTTTTCAACCGACTATACACGGGTTTTTTAAAGATACGACGTTTTTAGTATTTAATATATAAAATTTCCAACCTATAAATTAGAGCATTCACATCCAATCCACTAAAAATATACATACATTCCACTAAAAAACAACTCCTATATCAATATATTTCCACTAAAAACAAATACATTTTCTCTCTCCTTTTCAATATATATTACATTTTCTCTCTCCTTCACTCACAACCACTTTCAATATATATTAAAAAAGTATATGGGGTGAACAGTGCCCCCCCAAATATACAGATGAACAGTAACATTTTATCTCTCCTCCACTCACAACCACTTTTTATACTTCTTATATTTTAAAAACCCCCCACACAGATTTTGGTGGTTTGAATGAGAATGCTCTTAGCAACATGTTTTTGCTTTATGTTGTTGTAATATGTGTATCGGGGGGTTTTCAAAAAAAATTGCATTTTGCACTTTTAAACTAAAGGTTTTTATCTTTTGCATTTTAACCCCTTGACTTTTTTTACTTTTAACCCAAAGTTTTTCATCTTTTACAACTAACCCCAACACTTTTTATTTTCAACTTTGTACCCCCATGCTTTTCATCTTTCACAAGTTTTTCATTTTACTTTTCGTTTTAAATTTTGTGAGTTAACATGCCGCAACGTGTATGTGGGGTTCAATGTTTTTTCGTATGTTTTTCCCGTTTAACAGGCCAGTCGTACGCGTCTATTTTTCTCCGTTTGATAAGTTCGTCGCAACGCGCGGGTCCTAAATCGACTTAGTTATTTTTCTACATTTTACGTTTATGTCTGTTTTTTCGCATTAACACGCCTCAACGGGCGTGCGTGATTCAACGATTTTATGTATGTTTTTCATTCGGTGTTATTTTTTTACCTTTTTATTTATTTTATTTGTACGAGCTCTTCTAATGTTGGTGGTCGCTAGCAGCGGTGTGGCATTAATGAAACTTGGTACGATTTTACCGTTGTACCTCCTTTACTTAAGAAAAACTATTTTTTACGTGCATATTTTTATGTACGTATCTGTATAAATTTTATTTGCTCTACATTTCGACATAAACCTTTTCTGGAAACGAGTCAGGTTAAATATAATACGTTTTCTGATGCAGTTTCGCGTGCAATCAAATGGCTCAAGAACAATTAGTAATCAATGACGATAAAAAACGAAACGAATGGTTCAAAGAAACCTCAAGGTTTTCTTTACAATAATCAAATCAAAAACTGAAAAACAATAAACACGAGATGTCCTACTTATACTAAATAATTAAAAGCTAAACATGGAAAATATAATTCAAATAATAAATAAAAGATTGCATCTCGATCTCTTCCAAATAAGTCTTAACTTTCCAACCAATCTTTGATAAATCGTCACCGGGTACGAGTTCGATGTGGGTTCGGGTCTAGTCGGATGCTCCTGCATCATACTCCCCATCTTCGAAAAAACTCGTCATCGAGTTTTGTCTTCGAACCAAGCCACCTGGGTCGAATGGAACATCAACCCGATTCCGCTTTATGATTATCATCATTACCCCTTTAAACAACTTAACTTTAGAGATCAACTCGCCCTGTTCGGAACCTGTACCACCTGGATCAAATGGAGTATGTAATCGAGTCGATTGACAAAATTTGGTAGACCCACTGACAAAATTTGGTTGATATATCGGATCTATTCTAGTCTTCCTTGAAGGGTTTTCGTTTGGGTTACGCGGGAAAGGCCCATTATATATTTTCATTTCTTCTACCATCCCCAAGAAAGAATTGTCCACACCAAATGGTGACCCATCATTTGTTTTAATCGGTGAGAATATATTCATCACCACTAGATTAGATTTACATATATGTAGGTTGCTAAGCTCACTTGGAATGTTCACATGACTTCCACCACAATTTAAATTCTGCTCCACTCCCACGTGCCTAATCGTATTTTCACTAAACTTTTCAATAGGCTTTATTGGCCCACATGTAATATGCATAGGTGGCTTGCATCCATTACTATAAATAATTTTCTTATCAAAAGCTACTGAGATTTTTTTATCAATAATTTTGAAATCACTTCCAATTTGAAATCGAGGATTCGTAGGAGATAATACCGTGTGTAATTCAAAATTTAATTTTTCCGGATTTGACGGCAGTAATACTCGGACTTCCAACTTCAGCGCAACACCAACCCTAGCGACCATGTTATGAGACTCTTCAACACTAGCCGCCCCAATGCCACCAACGACAATCGTGTCACCTCCGGCCACTGTGCTTTTACGCTTAAAAGAATCAGCGACAATAGGCTTATCTCTAACTACAACACTCTTCATGCCGTCATCTCTTAACTCCTCCTCCTCCTCACCATCACTTTCGTCGCGAGCAACTGACTTCCCCCCGGTGGCCATCGTAGCACTACCTTTAGCAACCGCATTTTCATTCAAATATTCAACAGATATTGGTTCGTCCTCTTGAATGGTAAGGCTGCTAAGAGCTTTTAGCACCTACAAACATTCTTCCTCGCCGGGTTCAATCCCGTGTTCATCGAATCGGGGTTCCTCTTCCGATAAATTCTCTTGATAGATTGATTCGTAGAACCGGGGTGGGTAACGGCCGAACGGATTCTCCTCCTCCTCGTTCACATCGTCCCGGACGATAGGTCCCGATTCGGTTTCCATAACGCGCCTCTCCCGTTGTAACTCAAGATCTCGGACTCGTTGACGGAGCCGTCTGATCTCTTCAAGATCTCGGACTCGTTGGCGGAGCCGTCTGATCTCTTCAAGATCTCGGACTCGTTTTCGGAGTTTTTCGATCTTAATAATATCCCGTGGATCACGGTTTCTGATCTCGTTGCCTCGGCCGGCGGATCTACGGGCACAGTTTAATCGATCTCCACTAACACGTGAATCACCAATGCTCTTGTCGATGCCTCGGTCGGCGACTCTTCGAACAAGAAAACACTCGCCTTCACGTAGAGCCATTTGATAAACCATAGCTCTGATACCACCTGATGCAGTTTCGCACGCAATCAAATGGCTCAAACACAATGATTCATTCAAAGACCTGGAACCGAATGGTTCAAAGAAACCTCAAGGTTTTCTTTACAATAAATAATCAAACTAAAAACTGAGTAAACAATAAACTCTAGACCCTAATTTATAACTATGAAAAAGATAAAATAGGAAATTCAAAATTTAAATAAAAATATAACTGATGCAGTTTCGCGTGCAATCAAATGGCTCAAGAACAATTAGTAATCAATGACGATAAAAAACGAAACGAATGGTTCAAAGAAACCTCAAGGTTTTCTTTACAATAATCAAATCAAAAACTGAAAAACAATAAACACGAGATGTCCTACTTATACTAAATAATTAAAAGCTAAACATGGAAAATATAATTTAAATAAAAATATAAGATATGGTGATATTCTCCTGCATCATATATGATGCAGGAGAATATCACCATATCTTATATTTTTATTTAAATTTTGAATTTCCTATTTTATCTTTTTCATAGTTATAAATTAGGGTCTAGAGTTTATTGTTTACTCAGTTTTTAGTTTGATTATTTATTGTAAAGAAAACCTTGAGGTTTCTTTGAACCATTCGGTTCCAGGTCTTTGAATGAATCATTGTGTTTGAGCCATTTGATTGCGTGCGAAACTGCATCCGGTGGTATCAGAGCTTTGGTTTTCAAATGGCTCAACGTGAAGGCGAATGTTTTCTTGTTCGAAGAGTCGCCGACCGAGGTATCGACAAGAACATTGGTGATTCACGTGCTTGTGGTGAAGATCGACATCCTACTCGCAGAGTCGCCGACCGAGGCAGCGATGGAGTTTATCTCAACCCACGGGATTTTAAAATCAAATGGCTCAAACACAATGATTCATTCAAAGACCTGGAACCGAATGGTTCAAAGAAACCTCAAGGTTTTCTTTACAATAAATAATCAAACTAAAAACTGAGTAAACAATAAACTCTAGACCCTAATTTATAACTATGAAAAAGATAAAATAGGAAATTCAAAATTTAAATAAAAATATAAGATATGGTGATATTCTCCTGCATCATTTTCTTTAATAAAAAACATATTTTACGTGAATATTTTTTATGTATGTTTCTGTATAAATACAAGTTGGTGTATGTTTCGATGTAATCTTTTTTGTGAAACGAGTCAGATCAAATATAATATGTTTTTGTAATTATTTTATGAATGTTTTGTAAATTTTGTTTTGATCTGAGTGGAGTTAAATTGTGGTTTCTTTTTCCCTTTTTTTTAAAAGCTCTAATCTCTTTTGATACAAAATTACATTTATTTAATCTGTATAATACATATGGTTTTTAAAGATATAACTTTTTTTTTATTATTTGATATATAAAGTTATATTTATTTAACCCATACAATATACGGGGTTCACAAAAATATAACTTTTTTATTATTTAATATATAGAAATTACATTTATTCAACCCGTGTAATACACGAGGTTCTAACCTAGTATACGAATAAATTGTTATATTATTTAATATATATATATATATATATATATATATATACACACACACAAAATTGAAATTGGAAAGGGACTATAAATATGTTTATTTTAATAATGTTTTCCTTTTCTAAATAATTAGAGTAGGCTTATATGAATAGCGGTTTGATTTTTTTTCCTTTATTTTTGTCTTTTTTTCTTATATTGAGGGGTTTTTTTAATCTTTTATCATTTTCCTCTTGTAATAAATATGGTTTACATTTTCAATCCCCTATATTTGTACGTTACATTTTGGCCTTTCTAAGATTGTTTTTTTTTAAGTTAAAACATTCTTGGTGTCAGTTTGAGTTTGTCTACGTTTTACATCACGTGGTATTATAATTTCGCGTTTTTGTTTTACGACTTTTTTCGATTTTAATCGTCGCTTGCTTAATACTTAGAACCGTTTTACGACCTACACGCCCCCGCAGAGTCAAACACTAGTTCTATTATAAAGCGTGTAAGATAGCCTTTTGTTTTTTCCTGTTTTTTTAATAGAAAAAATAAACTAAAGATAAAGACTTTTGGAGAAGAAAGGAAAAGACATTGGCCATAGATGATTTTGTTCCCTCATTGGATGCTTGTAATCTTTAGCAATATCACCTTTCTCCGCTTGAGAGGATGAATGAAGGGTCTATTGTTGCCCTAATTATAAATCCAACACCTCTCTCATCATATTTTTTTAGAAAAAAATGTTGTGCTTTTTAGTTTTTGTATAATCATATGTGTGTAAAATATTATGCCGTGTTATAAAGCAAACACCTCTCTCATCATATTTTCTAGAAAAAAAAATGTTATGCTTTTTAGTTTTTATATAATCATATGTGTGTAAAATATTATGCCGTGTTATAAATTAAAGGAGGAGAAAGGAGGAGATGAAGCAGACGACATATATAAAACATGTCGTATGTTATGCTACAAGAAGGAATTAGAAATCACTAATAACATTGTAGAGCATTTGATTTTCTAGTTACAAATGATATGTGTAAAATATAGTACATGGGTAAAATACGATTCGTTAAAAACTAACTTTTATAGCTATAGGTATATAGTTTCACATGTTTAAGATAAATTCATATTTGTGAGAGATCGTAAGATGAATTGTAATAGTAAGATTCTACTCAATACCATGATCATTTTCATATTTGATGTATCAATGTTAAAGATGCTTATAAAATCGACAACTCAGTAGAGATTCAAAGTTTAAAGGGAAAATTAATATAGTGACATGAGTACAGTGATTCAATTAGGAAATTAAGTTATTTGATTGTGAATAGTAGGAAATTAGGAAAGTTTTTAAGAAACTCTACATACAGAGAGCTTATTGCAACTGGAATTGTATTGTTAAATACATGCAAGCACTTTGAGCCAAGCACAAGCACCCCTATACTTGAGTTGTTAAAACCTAATTGATCAAACACCAAGATATATTAATTATTTTTAGAACAGTATATAATAAAACAAAGAAAATCCCAAATCCTTATGCAATGAAGGCTGCCAAATGTCATGGAACCTGTCCTCTAGTGTTTGGAACTTTTTGTATTGCACAATTTGGTTCTACATCATGAACAATAATTTGTACCCACATTTCTAGGTTATATATGAACAACTCTATACATGGTGAATAGACCAGGCCTTTATATTTAAGATAAGCTCTAGGATATTATTTAGTTTTATTATATCATGAAAAGTCAAAATGAGGGCACGTTCGTGAATAATGAGGTGGAAAACATATGAGATAAATCTTAACCGTGAAATATGATTTAATGTTAAAAGGTTATTTATTGACTTTTTAGTTGTTTAATAGCTCTCATGCTCTCATCGAACACGTCCATATATATGAATGTAACCGGTAGCCTTTTAAACTTTAAGATCACTTAATCACGGTTGGATTTGCTTGGTAAAGTATTTTACAAAATGACATTTTTGTAGCTAAGGTAAAACAAGTTGTTACACAATGACATTTTTTGTAGCTAACGTAAACGTGTTATAGTGTATTCACCACTCACTATACCATGTTTACATATAGTGTACCAATAAATACATTATAGTTACTAGAGTCAATTTCTTTTTAAGTCTATGTGTTTATGTGTTTTATAGTTTTAACTACCTATGTTCAAAATTAAAAATTTTAGCTCTTCGAGTACCTAGTTGGCAAATCTGTAACCATTGGAGTGTAATTTTTTTAAACCCGTTAGAATTATTCTATTAACTCTTGTCAGATGACTAAAACGCCCTCATAAAATAAAACAAAATAAACTCACTTTAATCCCACCCTTCATCTCCTTCACTAAACCAATCTCATCCTCTTTCTCTAAAAACCCATTCTCTATTTATCAGCTTTCTCTCTCTCTCTCTCTCCCTCTCATTTCTCTAAACCTAAGTCATGACCTATGTAGTTAATATCCTGATATATCAGTTATCGGTATCCTGCCGAGATACCGGTGCAAAATATCGATCAGAATATTGGTACCGATTATCCCGATATCAGTACCTTTCTTCTTAGTTCCACCATTCGTCTTTCTTCTTATTGTTGTTATTAGTGTTTTAAGTCTTAATTGTTAGTTCTTAGTGTTAAATGTTAGTGTTTTAAGTCTTAGTTAGTTCCTACTTGTAACAAACGTTTGTGTTTTGCAAGTTACAAAATGTTAATTTGTCAATGGTAGGAAAGCATACTAAATTGTTAGTGTTAAATTGCTATATATAAAAATTTAGTATGATATTAAAATTACCGATATCCCACCGCAATAACCGATATCTCAAATATCGGTCATTGACCTATATCTGATATTTTACCGCATTAACTACTTACATCGGGACATCCACAAACCACCATTAATCTTCTCTATAACCACTGTAACATCATCAACAACCACCATCATAAGGTCTCATTTGTGTGTTTTCTTTCTCTCTCTAGATCTTTCTCTCTATGACCGCATGTCCTTTCTCTCCCCCCCCCCAAATCTGCCTAATTTCGTCCAAATTGTGTACTGTTCTGGTTAAAAATGAGTCCTTCAACTGGTGGGAATCTCCCACCGGATCCAATTTCTTCACCTATAACTCCTGCTGTGTCTAATTTGGTGGTGATATTCTTTAACTCACTGCATGTCATCTGGGTCTGGTTCTCTGAAGAAAAGTGAAGCGGTGGATTGTGGGAATGGAAAAACGTCATCTGGTTCATCAATTCCGGTCACCAAAGGAGCTCTTAAACCCATGAAAGCTGATAAAGGTCTCTCCCCTCTTACCAGTCTGAATGTCCAGGATTTTTGCCAGGATGCAGCTCCGTTTAATTCCATGCTACAGCCTATTCGAAGCCCCATATTGATGAAATCCCAAATTAGTGCCGAGGGTACAGATATGGAAGTGGAATCGGCAGCTGGTGGTTCCGAAAAAGTTACAGGAACTGCTCAGTCCTTTGAAGATGCAGTTATGGCGCTGAATCAGTCAAATCCGAGCTCTCTTGGAATGGTTACACCATCTAAATCCCCGTGTACACTTACTTCAGCCCCGGTAAGTGTTCCGACTCCTGCTAGGTTTATTGATTTTGACATGGTAGATGGAAATGTGGAGGGAAATTCTTCTGGTGGGATGGGAATGGATGTTGAGAACAGTGGGAACATGGGAGATACCCCGGTGCAGGGAGTTGAAACCATTCTGGATGCTGATAGGTCCCCTGCCGTTCCGCTATTCAATGCTTGGGATAACACTCAACATAGGGGGTTAACGAATGCTGAAAGAATCCAAAACAACAAACTAGCTGCTAGGGTTCGTATCGAATATTTTCCTCCGACCATTACTCCCGAAGGTAAGAGCAGGGTTGTAGTGTCGAAGGAGGATCTTGTTAAGTCTGCCAAAGCGTATTCGATGCTTGATGTGTGCGGTGTGTTATAAGTTTTTATGTATATTTTAAGCCCTTTTTAACACTTTAGTCAAGTTTTAAATTTATAAAACACGATATTTAACTAACACTAAACACACATATGGGCAAGTGCACCTATCGTGAGCGTAGTATAGCGTTGGTAAGATACCGAGGTCGTCCAAGGACACAAGAGCTTTTAATACCGGTTTATCCTCAACGTCTAATCAAATCAAAAGTTTGAGAAAAAGTTTTAAATATGAAAATAAAAAACTAAAAATGCTGAAAATAAAAATAAAATAAAAACAGATAGATAAAATGAATCACTTAGATCTGACTCGCCTTTAGTGTAACCTTTGATGATTTCCGCACTTTTGCACTTTTTAAGAGATTATCTTAGGTAGGCCAGTAGTTTGAGTCAGCAAGGATACAATCCTAAAGGTTCGGAATATTGGAAGATAATTAATTAAGTTATTAATGCGTAATGTGGTAGGCCCCTCTTTTGAAGGTGACGTTACCCTCGGCCAAGTGGTTTGAGTCAGCAGGGATACAATCCCAAGTAGCCGGGTTAATGTATTAATAGTAGTTTACATATGAGGGGGTCAAGCCATTCGCACCCCCGCCATCCAATACCAGTGGGTATTAAAGGAGGTCCTAGTAAGCTTGACCCAGGTCCTTGCAGGATCTATACACTGAACAAGGCAAGAACCTTACCAAACCATTCCCTTAACCCCCGACCAGGTAGCCAACATATCTCTATATAGACCGTAGAGATATGAATGGTGTAAATCTTTTATTTTATATAGACAGTAAAATAATGCCAAGACACCACGGACAAATGATAAGGAAGTTTCACCTTCAACATAAGAAACTAGTTATTAAAGTCATTAATACAAAACCAAATAAAAAGTGCGAAAAGATTGAAAATCAAAAGTATTACACTAAATGCTTGTCTTCACCAAGTGATGTAAGAGACTTAGGCAAACATGGCCTTTGATTGTCAAGAACTCTTACTATCAATCTTGGATCCCGAGACTACTACACACACTCTATGATGGATGATGGATGATGGTGGTGGATGTGGGTTGTAGTGGTGGTGGACTGTGGGTGAAGTGGGAGAGAGGTGGTTTGCCAAGGGATGCCTTTGAAGTGAACCAAGCACCTCTATTTATAGCCTGCACAGAAGCCCGGACACAGCCCCGTGTCCATTGGGCACGGCCCCGTGTCCACCCACTTTCTCTTTCTTCATTAATTGCAATTTGTCTACATTAGCTCCACACGCCCCCGTGTCCGCTGGGCATAGCCCCGTGTGCAGAAGCGTATTTGTACTATCAAGATTTGCTTGGATTATGCGAATCTTAGCGTTGACCACGCCCCGTGTCGGGAATAGAAGCTTCTATAGCTTTGTCCTTTCTGCAGACATCTGGCCACGCCCCCGTGTCCGCTGGGCACGGGGCCGTGGTCAGCCTTCTGTTTTCTTGTTTTTGCTTGGGAAGATGTTGTCGAGGGGTCGGGCATGCCACATTTGTTCCTTTTCTTGTAATTATGTTAGGTTTTGCTGCATATTTGCTCCTTTTGTTCATTTACGCTCATTAAATCCTGAAAACACAAAAGGAAGACAAAAGCACACTTTTTCCAACATTAGTACTAAAAAAGGGTTAGTTTTATGCCTCATTTGATGTATTTTATATGTTGCATTTTACACGCATCAATGCTCTTATATGGATACTTCTTAGGCACTTCCATGGATTTTAATCGAGTTAATTATTGTCTAAAACGTGACTGGCATAATCATGATATCGCTGAGATTACCAAAAGCCCAGCGGGCTATTTCTACTTCAAATTTCACAGTGAGAAAGGGCTGAATGAAGCTTTAGAATGGGGCCCTTGGTTTGTAAATAACATCCCATTGTGCATTAAGAAATGGGAACCTGGGCTTTGTTTAGGAAAAACAGAACCAAGTACCATCCCGCTTTGGGTGACGGTGTATGATGTCCCGTTGGAAGTATGGACGGATACGGGTATCTGTAAGATAATGAGTGGTACGGGTTACCCATTATTAATGGATAAAGTCACTGAAGCTAGGTGTGCTAACCAATGGGGTAAAATGCGTTTTGCTCGTATGCTTGTTGATGTCCAGGCTAATTTGAATCTTCCTACTGAGGTTGAGGTAGAGTTTCCAGTTATGCAAGACAGACCTTCGCGGGTTGGGAGGGTCAAAATTCATTATCACTGGAAGCCGCCAGTTTGTAACCACTATGCCGTGTTTGGCCATTCGTTTAAAAAAAGCAAGAGTAGGCCTAAAACGGAAAAGGAAATCATGGAGCAAAATAAAAAAATTCAGGAGGAAGCTGTTAGAAAGGCTGCTGTTGTGGGTGGTGAAGAAAAGGATGAGTTTACAGTTGTCGGACGGAGGAACAAGGGTAAAAAGGGAAACAAAAATGTTAACAATAATGTGGTCAGACAAAAAGGGTCTGTGCTGAATACTATAGTTAAAACAGTGGTTGCTGTCAACAGTGGCAAGGATAAGGGGTCAGGGGCGTCCACGAGTAGTGATCCGGCAATTCAGCGTAAGATGAGTGAGCTCCATGCAGATTTCAATGCTAAGAATCAAGGTCCCCAGGGAAATCAAAATAGTAGTGGAGTAAAGGGTAATACCCGTCGTGTGGTTGTTCGTGAAAATACGAAAGATAGTATCATCTCAGGCCCTATTAAGAAAAAACAAATGCTGACTAAAGGCCTGCAAAATCAGTCTAGTAACGAGTCTACCCATATCCCTACATCTAACACTTTTTATTTGCTTAATGACATTTCTGCAGACCTATTATTAAAGGGCAGGGATATTTCGGAGCATACTATCAATGAAACAGGAACTGAATCAGGAGTCCTGGACCTCTCGGGTGCTAATAGTGACGGTGATGAGGATGAATCAATGGATACCGATGATGAGGAGGATGATATCTGTATCTCGGATGGCCAGAAAAAGGTTATCCTTGATACGTTAACGTCGGTAGGTTGTGTATCTGCTAGTGCTCAAGATGGCTGGGACCAAGGTGAGTGGGCTTATTTTAATGTCCAGTGCAAAAAATTAAATTTGGACCCATTGTATACCGTGGAGGATGTATTCCCAGATGACTCAGGTACTGCCAGATTTATCGCGAAGCAGGCTGAGTTGGATGGTAGTGGTACTGCAGTGACCAAGGCTGCTGTTCCTACTAAATCGGGTTACATATGGTGCTCAAAATCACAGCCTGGAATGTTAGGGGTCTGTCTAATGTGACAAATCAGAATACTCTTATTCAGCACCTAGCTGCGGATAAGTATAGTATTTGCGTTTGCGGGGCCATTGAGACTCACCTGTCTCAAAGGAAGATTGAGGTTACGTGCAAACAGGTGTTTAAGAACTGGTTGTGGGACTCTAATGCTGATTTCTGCCGTAGTGGGTGTCGTATTATTGTCAGCTGGGACCCTTGTGTTGTTAATCTCATGGTTGTTGAAAGACATCCCCAAGCTATCCACTGTTTTGTTGATCCTATTAATGGTTCCCTGGGGTTCTATTGCTCTATTGTATATGCTCACCACAGTATGATTCCTAGGAGGGAATGC
The DNA here is from genome assembly GCA_030545235.1 of Helianthus tuberosus. Taxonomy (NCBI): domain Eukaryota; kingdom Viridiplantae; phylum Streptophyta; class Magnoliopsida; order Asterales; family Asteraceae; genus Helianthus; species Helianthus tuberosus. The sequence continues at coordinate 94,078,179 of CM060418.1, read as the reverse complement.
TGGAAATCGCTAAGCCTGCATAAAATTGCTGTCCAAGATCACCCCTGGGTTCTCCTTGGGGATTTTAACGCTATTATCGATCCTAATGAGCGTTCTACCGATAGCTCGTTCATTAATTCCAGCATGTCTGAGGCTCGGGAGTGTTTTAATGATATTGAAATTGAAGATTTGTGTATGTCGGGGTTGAAGTTTACCTGGAATCAAAGCCCGGGTAAACCGGATGGTCTTCTTAAAAACTTGACAGGGCTATGTCTAACCATAGTTTTATTTCTCCGTTCCCTTTAGCCCATGCTCACTTCATGCCGTTTTTGAAACCTGATCACTCCCCTATTGTTGTTTCGTTGCCAGAAGTGCTAAACCCCAAACCCAAACCCTTCCGTTTCCCTAATTACTTGGTTCACAAAGAGAAGTTCCTTCCTATTGTGACTGAGACATGGGCCACTCCGGTTTCTGGATGCACTATGTTCTATCTAGTGTCTAGACTCAAGGTGTTAAAAAAAGAATATCCGTAAGTTCAACTTCAGTCAAGGAAACCTGTTTGACAATGTGAAAAAACTCAAGGTTGAGTTAGAGCGTATCCAGGCTGATAGAGTTTCTGACCCGGGGAATAGCGCTCTCCGTGATGAGGAAGCTTGCTATCTAGAAGCCTATAAAAGTGCTGTCTGTGATGAGGAGCTTTTCCTCCAACAAAATGCTAAGGCGTTATGGCTTAAAGAAGGTCACCATAATTCTAAGTACTTTCATCGAATGGTTAAGTCCAATTTGAATAGGAATTGAATTCATGTTATTGAAGATGTGAATGATACTCTGTACTCGGGTAATGAGGTTGCTGATCAATTTGTGGCCCACTTCCAATCGGTTCTTGGTGTTACTGCTAACACCAGCCACATTGTGGACCCCTCTTCGTTGTTCATTAAAAGCATTCCTCATAAGGATGCTTGTAATATGGTTCAAGATGTTACTTTGAAGGAAATCAAGACGGCTATGTTTGGTATTGAAGATTGTAAAGCCCCTGGTCCTGATGGGTACTCTGCCAAGTTTTTCAAGTTGGCTTGGGGTGTGGTGGGTAATGATGTGTGCCAAGTGATCAAAGGTTTTTTTCGGACCAGGAAGCTCCTTAAAGAAGTCAATGCTACTGTTATTGCCCTTGTCCATAAAACGAAGAACCCTAGAAAGGTCACTGATTTTAGACCTATTGCTTGCTGTAACGTGATTTATAAGTGTATTAGCAAGATCAACGCCAATAGGATCAAAAATTCCCTGAGCATATTTATAACAACCCTCCTAAATATTTTTTCGACACCCTAAAATATATTAAAATGTCCCAATATGTCCTAAAATATACCCCGCATGCGAAAACGGGCCCCGAATATCTTTAATATTATTAAAATTAAATAAAAACAAGAAAATTGGGGCTGTCGTGGGGCGTGTAGCCTTTGGCTACCTCCTACGCGGGCCGCGAGCGATCATCAACGCGGCGAGACCCCGGACTGCCACGTGGCAGCCACACGTCGAACCTAAAAAGTTGACCGGAAAAGGCTATGCCGTAGACCCCTAGGTCGCGAGCCGCGTAGCCCTTGGCTACGTCTTACGCGGGCCGCATAAAACTCGAATTCAGGCCCTATAAATTGAGGGCAACGACCTTCAGTCCAGATCGCTCACGTTTTCTTTCTCTCTCGACTTTCTACATAATTAAAGCTATTTTCGGGCATAATACCCCCTTAATTAACGAAGTTCTGCCCTGTTGTAAGTATTATAACTCCGGTTACGTATTAGATACGCTGCCCGATTGATCCAGGGTTCCGTAATGACTGTCGGGGTTCTGCCCGACATAGTCATTGGAATGCCGTCTTGGGGAGGGTATTGCTAATGTAAATATTGGGTTATTATACTAACACATGTATATTTGTGTAATTAATAGATAACTACCAGGAAACCCTTAAAAGAAGTCTAAGACAGCAATGTGAGTAATCCTCTTTTTGTGTAAACCTTTTTGTGAGTAATCTCCTTTTTGTAAACCTTTTTGTAACCTGTTTTTACAAAACCTTAAATAATTTACAATGTGATTAGCAGTGATTGAGTCTTTGTAATTCTTCAATTACTGCCGGTATGTTGGGGTTTTGTATACAAAATGTGGAACACGTTACCATTGGACAAAGAGTTAGCCAATGTGTAATATGACCCACCAGTCAGGATTGACAATACTGAATGAGTAATTGTGTAGATGTAAACATTGTAATAGCTCTCAATACTATGAAAATTGATATAACTTTTCTTGATTAAACTGGGATTCACTCACCAGTATTTCCCACTGACAAAATGTTTTTAAACGCGTTTCAGGTAACAAAATGTGAAAGCCAACTAGAAGCCAGCTGGACAGCACTGAAGGCTTGGAAAAGTGGCTATAAAAGTTACCTAAATAAAAGAAGATGTTTTATTCAATAAATTAGGGATTTTCCCTATGAAAACATTTGTAATGAAAACATTTGTAATGAAAACTTGGGTTTTATCCCAATATGTTTAATATTATAAAAGCGTGGTATTCACTCTGATAAATATTTCCTAACTACGGTCCTGATGAAATTTCCGCTGCCAAAATGATGAACACCGATACCACCAAAACTGGTCTCACGGCCGCCCGTTCCCGGGACAGATAGGGGACAGGGGTTGCGACAGAAGGTGGTATCAAAGCTAAGCCACTGATTGAGCCACAGAAGTGTTCTGCTGACACCAAGATATTATTCAATTTGTTAGGAAATTAATTATGGAAATACGTGCATATTTGTATTTTATTGTTGTGTGTTATTTGACTATTTGTTAGTTTACAGTATGAGTGATCAAGGACCCTCAGACGTTTATTGTTAGTTGTCCGATTCACCTAGGAGTGAAGGTACCTCTTCACAGACTGCCCTCTCTGGGTATTCAGCTGACCAGGAAGAAGGGATGTTTGTGTTTAAGGCTCAGTCTGAAGAGCCATTCCCTTAGAAAAAGAGAGGATGGTTCAGTAAGGGAGCACACGAGCGTAGGAAAAGAATGAAGAAGTTGCAACAGCAGAGAGTCCTAACAGCTGCTAAGCGAGAGACAGATGCCCATACACAGGCTATGCTTAATAGGAGCTTAGCCTATTTTCATATCCTAGCAACCACAGCTGCCGACCCAAACCTGGAACAACTAGTAGCCCCACAACCCTTACCTTTGTTTCCCACGCAGCCGAGGGAGATAGAAAACAACCCCGAAAACAAAGTCCAAATGCATGATTTCAACCCCTAGGAGATACCTAGGATACCAGCCCCTAATCCCTTAGGCCCAGACTACGATCCGTGATTTGATGATCATAGGGATTATGTGCAACGCTACCACTTAACCGACGAACCCATGCCGAACTTAGCAACCTATCTAGGTCTGGACCCTCTAGATCCCTACTACGATAACGATGAATACATTAGGGAGATCTTAGAGAATCCGTACCCTCAGGAGGAACCCATGCCCCAGTACCCAGACCCAGTACCAACACCTGCACCCCCAATGAGTGCAGAAAATGTACAAGAGCTCCGAACTTTCGGAGAAGAGATTTTAGAAAGTAGCGAGAGAATGAGGCAGGTCAGAGAGCGACTTGTCTGGAAGTACGACGAGCCATATGGATTTTTGGATGAATCCATATCCGTAAAGATGATGGTGGAGATAGTAATAATAATAATTATATATATAATATGTGTGTATGAAAAAAATATATAATAATAATAATAATAATAATAATACTAATATATGTTGTAGTATAGACCACTTCGTGGTTAGCGATGCATAGTAGTATTGTAATTTTAAATTCCAGTATCAGTTTGTAGTATATGTATAATAGATAAGAAAGAGTAAGTCGCAATGCTCGACGCTTTTGACCAATATGTGTGTTGTGTGATTGTTCCCTAAATTATTAATTATTTTGTGATATTAATAATTGGCAAATGTTTAAAATTCAGATGGACAACAAAGTGAACCAGGAAAAACAGAATAATGATAACCAGAGTAACAATAACCCGGATAACGATAACCCGAACAACAACAATAATGGAAACCAAGTGGATAACAATGCCATGCAACACATAGTGGCACGAGGGATAATAGATGCAATGCCATATATTATCAAAACGGTTAAGGAAACAGAAAATAAAAGTAAACATGATAGTAAACGACCCTCTGAACCTGAACACAACGTAAACAATGGACCCATACTTCAAGTGCTCATTCCCAAAAGAAGAAGAACCATGTCTTATGGTTGTTCTTATAAAGAATTCTGGTCTTGTAAACCAATGGAATTCTCGGGCAATGAAGGGGCCGTTGCATCTCTTCACTGGATAGAAAAAACTGAGGCAGTCTTAAGAATAAGCAAATGCGCGGAAGAGGATAAGATAATGTTTGCTTTCAATCTGTTTAAGAATTCAGCACTAGAATTGTGGCACACTATCCTCCAGTCTAGGGGAAGTGATAGAACTTACAATATGGAATGGGAGGAATTTAAAAACATGGTAGAAAGGAAATTCTGCCCTCCTAATGAAAAGGAACAGATAGCAAACAAATTCCTAAATCTTAGGATGATTGGGGTAGATAGTAAGGGTTATACTACATTATTCTTTGAATATGCTCAAATAGTACCGACCCTTGCATCACCTGAACCAGTATTAATCTCCTGTTATATCTGGGGATTAATTGGGGAGATTAGGCATGTAGTCAAGGCAGCTAGACCCCAAACCATAGAAGAAGCTGTAGAACTAGCAAATACCTTGACAGATGAGTTAGTGCGCACACAAGAAGAGGATCAAAGGAGGAACCTAACCCAGAAGCTTACCCAGGAATTCCGTTCTGGAAATTCTAACCGTGGGAAAAATATAGGTTCTACCTCTGCACCCTACTGTAAGCATTGCAAAAGGAAGCATTCCGGAAGATGCTCCATATACTGTAACTTTTGCAAAATATCGGGACACATGGAGGAAGATTGCAGGAAGAAGCCTAACAAGAGGATATCCTACAACTGTGGAGAACAAGGTCATATCAAGCCTAACTGTCTAAAACTAGCTCCATACATGAACATCAAGAATACTAAAAATGCTAGAGCATTTGTTCTGACTGCAGAAGAAGCAAAGATGATCATGGATGTGATCACCGGTACATTTTTAGTTAATGATGTTTTTGCTAAAATATTATTTGACTCTGGTGCGAACCAAAGTTTTATTAATACTTCGTTTTGCAAACTTCTCAATCAACCATTAACTAAACTTCCACAAGAATGTCTAGTAGAGACAGCAAATGGGGAAACCATTAAGATTTCTGAAATCTTGCAGGGAGCAAGAATAGAAATTTTAAATTAGAAATTTATTTCAAACCTTTACCCCCATGAATTTGGCAGGATTTGATATTGTGTTAGGAATGGATTGGTTAATAGCCAATAAAGCTAGTATTTTATGTGATCAAAAGTCAATCCAAGTAAATTCACCAAGGGGTGAAAAGATCACAATTAAAGGAAATAAGTTCTCTAAATCCACAAAGTTCATCTCTGTGATGAAAACAACAAGTTATGTAAGAAAAGGGTCATTAGTGTATTTGATTTCCATAATCACTAACACTAAAGGAAAAGAATTAAAGGATATTCCAGTAGTATCCCAGTTTTCAGATGTATTCCCAGAAGAATTACCAAGGCAACCTCCAGACAGAGAAGTTGAATTCAGAATCCATTTGATACCAGGAACCGCACCAATTGCCAAAGCACCTTACCGTTTGGCACCCGCAGAAATGCAGGAACTGAAGAAACAGTTAGATGAATTATTGGAAAAGGGATTCATACAGCCAAGCTCATCGCCATGGGGAGCACCGATTTTATTCGTTAAAAAGAAGGACGGATCAATGCCTATGTGCATTGACTACCGTGAATTGAACAAAGTCACGATTAAGAATCGGTATCCATTACCAAGAATAGATGATCTGTTTGACCAGTTGGCAGGAGAACGATTTTTCTCTAAAATCGATTTAAGGTCAGGATATCATCAATTAAAGGTACAGGAAGAGGACATTCCTAAGACCGCTTTCAGAACAAGGTATGGCCATTATGAATTTACTGTCATGCCATTTGGTTTAACCAATGCCCCAGCTGCATTCATGGACATGATGAACCGAATATGTAAGCCATATTTGGATAAATTCATAATTGTCTTTATAGATGATATTCTTATTTATTCCAAAAGCAAAGAGGAACATGCAAAGCATTTGCATGCACTTCTAAGTTTACTGAGAAAAGAAAAGCTTTATGCTAAGTTTTCAAAGTGTGAGTTTTGGTTAGAACCAATGTTGTAGAAGGCGCTAGGCGCTAGTCGGGCGGTGAGGTACAGCCTAGGGATTAATCGGAATGGGATTTTTATATGTATTTTTTCAAAATTATATATATATACCCAATAATATAAAAATAATACTTCAAAATTCACATAAATACTTCAAAATTCACATAAAAATTCAAAAATTAACCAACTTTTGACCAACTAGGACCGATTAATCCCGACCAGGACCGATTAATCCCGACCAGGACCGATTAATCCCGACCAGGACCGATTAATCCCGACCAGGACCGATTAATCCCGACCAGGACCGATTTTGAGCAAAAAAACCATGGTTCGATTAGTCCGACTAGACCGACTTTTGACCGACTAGGACCGACTTTTGACCGACTAGGACCGATTTTGACCTGGACCGATTAATTGACCGATTTGCTCAAATTTAGGCGATTACTAGCCGACTAGCGCCTAGGCGGCGATTAATCGGCCGCCTAGGCCGATTTCTGCAACAGTGGTTAGAACAGGTACAGTTTCTTGGACATCTAGCTAATCAGGAAGGAATTCATGTAGATCCCACAAAGATCGAGACGATTACCAAGTGGAAAACCCTTGAGTCACCAACCGAGGTTAGAAGTTTCTTAGGATTGGTTGGTTATTATAGAAGATTTATTCGAGATTTTTCTAGAATAGCCATTCCCTTAACTAAGTTAACCTGTAAATCTGTTAAGTTTGAATGGGGTCCAAAACAAGAAGAAGCCTTTAGAATTCTTAAGCAAAGACTAACCAACGCACCCATACTAGCGTTACCAGAAGGAACTGAGGATTTTGTAATCTATTGTGACGCTTCTAAGTTAGGTTATGGATGTGTATTAATGCAACATCAAAAGGTTATAGCTTACGCCTCTAGACAACTTAAGAATCATGAAGAGAATTATTCAACCCATGATCTAGAATTAGGAGCCATAATTTTTGCCCTTAAAATTTGGAGACATTACCTATACGATAGTAAGTTTACTATTTTCACCGACCATAAGAGTTTAAAGTATGTTTTTGGGCAAAAGGAATTGAATATGAGACAAAGACGCTGGATGGAAATACTTAGTGATTATGATTGTGATATCCAGTATCAAGCAGGAAAGGCAAATGTAGTAGCTGATGCTTTAAGTCGAAAGTATCATGAAAAGCCAAAAAGAGTACGTTCTCTTAAGTCAAATCTGCAAGTAGATTTAAATGAACAGATTAGAAAGGCACAAGAATCAGTAATCAAGGATGATACTGAAAAGTTAAAAGGAATTATTAAGGAATTAGAACAAGGAACAGATGGAATTTGGAGATTCCATAAGAAGAAAATGTGGATACCTAAATTAGGGAACCTACGCCACTGTATATTAAAAGAAGTCCATAAGTCTAAGTATACGATGCATCCTGGAAGTGATAAGATGTATCAAGACTTAAGAAAAAATTTCTGGAGGATAGGAATGAAAAAGGATATAGCAGCATATGTTGCAAAATGTTTAACCTGTTCACAAGTTAAAGCTAAACATCAGAAACCCTCAGGTTTATTGCAACAGTTAGAAATGCTTGTTTGGAAATGGGAATTGATAACAATGGATTTTGTTAGTAAATTACCCAAAACAAGAAAAGGTAATGATACAATCTGGGTGATTGTAGACAGCCTAACCAAGTCAGCTCATTTCCTACCAGTGAAGGAAACTTTAAGTATGGAACAGTTAGCTAAATTATATGTAAATGAAATAGTTTCATTACATGGAATTCCTCTATCAATTGTTTCTGACAGAGATAGTCGTTTTACCTCTCATTTTTGGACAAGTTTCCAAAAAGCCATGGGAACCAAGTTGAATCTAAGCACCGCTTATCATCCTCAAACGGATGGACAAAGCGAAAGGACAATTCAGACAATGGAGGACACGCTTAGAGCTTGTGTAATTGATTTCGGAGGTAATTGGGACGATCATTTACCATTGATAGAATTTTCTTATAATAACAGTTATCACACAAGTATCAATGCTGCACCATTCGAAGCACTTTATGGACGAAAGTGCTGAACGCCAGTCTGTTGGGCAGAAATCGGAGAAAAGCAACTATCTGGACCTGAGATAGTACAAGAAACAACAGACAAAATCATTCAAGTCAAGGAACGACTGAAAGCAGCACGTGATCGACAAAAGAGTTATGCAGATAACAGACGAAAACCATTTGAATTTCAGGTAGGAGATAAAGTATTATTGAAAGTCTCTCCTAGCAAAGTAGTGGTAAGATTCATCAAAAGGGGAAAGCTAGTCCCATGTATGTTGAACCTTTTGAGATTATTATAAGAATATGACCTGTAGCCTATCAGCTACAACTGCCAGAGGAAATGGCAGGAATACATGATGTATTTCATGTATGCAATCTCAAGAAATGCTTAGCTGATGAATCACTTGTACTTGTAGTGCCTCTTAAGGATATAAAGGTAAATGAACAGTTAAAGTTTGTAGAGAAACCTCTACAGATTGAAGACAGGAAAGTTAAAAACCTCAAGCACAAGAGATTAGTTCTGGTCAAAGTGAAATGGGACTCCAAAAGAGGACCAGAATACACATGGGAGCTTGAATCAGAAATGCAAAGGAAATATCCACACATGTTCCAGTAGATCTCGAGGACGAGCTCTAAAACAAGGTGGGGAGGATATAACAACCCTCCTAAATATTTTTTCGACACCCTAAAATATATTAAAATGTCCCAATATGTCCTAAAATATACCCCGTATGCGAAAACGGGCCCCGAATATCTTTAATATTATTAAAATTAAATAAAAACAAGAAAATTGGGGCTGTCGCAGGGCGCGTAGCCTTTGGCTACCTCCTACGCGGGCCGCGAGCAATCATCAACGCGGCGAGACCCCGGACTGCCACGTGGCAGCCACACATCGAACCTAAAAAGTTGACCGGACAAGGCTACGCCATAGACCCCTAGGTCGCGGGCCGCATAGCCTTTGGCTACGTCTTACGCGGGCCGCGTAAAACTCGAATTCAGGCCCTATAAATTGAGGGCAACGGCCTTCAGTCCCGATCGCTCATGTTTTCTTTCTCTCTCGACTTTCTACATAATTAAAGCTATTTCCGGGCATAATACCCCCCTAATTAATGAAGTTCTGCCCTGTTGTAAGTATTATAACCCTGGTTAAGTATTAAATACGCTGCCCGATTGATCCAGGGTTCCGTAATGACTGTCGGGGTTCTGCCCGACATAGTCATTGGAATGCCGTCTCGGGGAGGGTATTGCTAATGTAAATATTGGGTTATTATACTAACACATGTATATTTGTGTAATTAATAGATAACTACCAAGAAACCCTTAAAAGAAGTCTAAGACAGCAATGTGAGTAATCCTCTTTTTGTGTAAACCTTTTTGTGAGTAATCTCCTTTTTGTAAACCTTTTTGTAACTTGTTTTTACAAAACCTTAAATAATTTACAATGTGATTAGCAGTGATTGAGTCTTTGTAATTGTTCAATTACTGCCGGTATGTTGGGGTTTTGTATTGTTAGTGCGTACGTCTGTCGAATTCGTCTTGTATCAAGTCTTGCATTGTTCAGGGCACAAAGTTCAAGAAATCAAGTCAAGAAGCTAATTCCGCTTCAACAGCTTAATTCCGCTTGAACTGCTTAATTCCGTTTGAACTATGTATTTTCGCTTGTAATGTGATTCCACTTGAGTCATGTTCAAGCGGAATTAGAATGTCTATATATAGGGGTTGATCAGGTTCATTTGAAAAAAAATTAGGAAGTGTGTTTCCGACGGCGAAGCTCTGTCGAAGTGTCTACAGATTTGTAATTGTTACCAGATCAATAGAAAGACTGTTAAAAGTGATATTTTAGCTGAATCACACACAATATGTCTGTTTCCGCCTTTCATATTGTGTAGAACGCCTCTGATTGACTCATTTCGGGTCCGAACACGATCCTACAAGTGGTATCAGAGCTCAGGAGGAGGAGTTCTGCTGATTTCAGCTTGATTTCATCTTGTTTTCTAGCTTCTACACCTTCTTTTATCAATTGAACAAGTTTTAACGGTCAAAATGATCTGAATTTCACATATCATAAGCGAAACATTGTTTTTATAAACCCTTGAAAGTTTTAGACCTAAATTCTGCTTAAAATTTGATCAAATTGTAATTCCGCTTGAAAAGTTTAATCGAAATGATGACGTCAGTCTAATTCCGTTTGATATTGTTCATTAATTCCACACGGAATTACAGTTTGTTGCTAATTTCGTTTGAAATTTCGGCTAATTCCGCATGGAATTATAATTTCATTTCAAAATTGTAATTCCGTTTGAACTGGTGCCTAATTTCACACGAAATTAAATTTCTTTTGTTCAGTTCAAACGAAATTCCTAATTTCGTTTGAACATCCTAATTTCGTTTGAATCATAATCTCGTTTGATGTTGATTGTGCAGGTTAATTTCGCTTGAAGTTTAATCTCGCTTGGAAGTAATTTCGTTCGAAAGATCTGATTTCGCTTGAAAAGTACTTGTCTTGATAACCGTGTTACCGAATCATGGAAGAAGAATTCTACAATGCGTTTGCTACATCTCCGACTACTCCGACTGAAATTGCTAAAAACATGAACATGGAAAATGAAACCGAAACTTTGCAAAAACCCCCGAAACTTATGGGAATTGAAGAGTACCATGGCTGGAAAAATCGTTTTGAGAATTGGGTTCAGGCAAACCATTTAAGAGCTTGGGAAAGCATTGAAACAGAATATGTTAGACCGCAGACTGCTTTGAATGTTGACAAAATCATCTCGGAATTTTCAGACAAAGAGAGAGATAGCTATAAAGGAGAGAAAATGATGATAAGTCTTTTACAACAAGCGGTTAAAGAGGATATATTTGTTTTGCTTCAGCATGATGGGAGTGCGTTCTCGATTTGGGAAGCACTTAAGAAAAAGTTTGAAGGAAGTACAGAGATGCTCAAGAGTAAAGCATCTTTGCTGAAAAAAGAGTTTGAGTTGTTTACCAGTATGCCAGGGGAGACTACAAAGAGTCTCATTGAGAGATATTGTCATCTTATGCGTACTATGTCTCAGTTGAAAATTACTAAAACTCCAGCAGAATGGGTTGAAAAGTTAGCTGACGCATTGCCACAGAAAGAATGGGGTACTTATCTCATGATCTTAAAGAATTCAGGAGAGTTTAGTAGATTGTCAATTGGACAGTTTATTGAAAAACTTGAGGCACAGGATCTTGAACAGCAAAAGATTGCCAGAATGAACAACTCGAGCAATCAACAAGACATCAAATTGTACTACAAAGGAAATGTTCAAACTGTTGAAGCAAGTCCAAAGATTCAAACTGCTTTTAGTGTAGGAAATTCATCTGGATCAGTCAGTCAAAGTTCAATCAACACTAGTGGATTTTCAAATGTCAATCCTGCAAGTGTTCAAAGTTCAAATGTTGGTAATGGACATATAATTCAGTGCAATGCTGCATTGCATCTTCAAAATGGTCAGAATTTTTCTGAAGAAGTTGTTAAAAATCATATGGCATTACTGGTTACTGCTTTGGAATCTTATGAAGGATTGATTGCTGGAAGAATTGGTAATCCTATGCTAACCAAGGAAGATTATGACCAAATTGATGCAGAGGAATTGGAGCTTATGGATATAAAGTGGTGCTTAGCAAGTGTTCTGAGGAGAGCTGAGAAATTCAAAATGATTACAGGAAGAAATGATTTCTTGGATGCACATGTTTCTGCTTTGGGTTTTGATAAATCTAAAGTTACTTGTTTTCGATGCAGGGAGAAATGTTATTTCAAAAGAGAATGCAAAAATCAGGAAGCGAGTGGAGCAAAGAATCCATTTGGAAAGGATGATTACTATCGGAAAGCCATATATCAACAAGTTGCTCATCAACAGCATCAACAAAAAGATTCACAAACTGCTCATGGGAAAATGATCGAAGATGCAAATAAGAAGGCTTATTATGGTATCATTGATCAAGATGATGAAAAAATGGCTCCAGGTTTTAGCTGGGATAGTTTTGTTGATGAGAATAGGGAGTTTAAAGCTTTCATTGCTCAAATCGTTCAAAAACCAGAATTGATAAAGGAATGGATAACTGTGTTATCTGATGATGAGAAAAGTCAAGATGAAGAATCTGTTTCTTCAGAAAACAGTTCAACAGAAAGCAGTGATGATGATGAAGAAGTTGAACAGATAAACATTGGAAAAACTCATTTATCTTCTGACAGTTTTGAATTTTATTTTGCAGATATATTGAAGAAACTTAAAGAGAGAAAAGCTGCAAAAGAAATGAAAGAAGTCAAGGTTGTTGAGAAGATAGTTGAAGTGGAAATGGTAGTTGAAGTCGAGATGATTGTGGAGATTGAAAAGATTGTTGAAGTCATCAAGCCTTGTTTAAAGTGTTTAGATTCTTGCAAGAAATGTGCAGAAAAAGATGGAAGACTGAATGAGCAAGAAAAGTTGAATGAAAAGTTGTTGTTTGATGTCAAGAATGTGAAAGAGTCATACGATGTATTGAACAGAACTGTGAATAGTTTGCAGAAAATAACTCTGAAAGAGAAGATGCTTTGACGATGATGAATGCAACAATGATGTCGAAGCAGAAAGAGATAAATTTTTACATCGAAGAATGTACGAAATGGAAGCAAGAGTTGGAAACTGAGAAAGCTGAAAATGAAAGAATCAGACGATTACTGAGAAGTTATTCGAGTTCTGATTATTTAATTGACAGAATTTATCCAACTGTTGCAGGTTTTGAAGTGTTTGAAGACAAGAAGCCAAAGAAAAAGGATACTGGTAAGAAACAGAGTGTCAGTTATAACAAGTGTCCGCCTCCAATTTGGGAAGGGTATTCATCTAGAAAACCGAATGAGGAACAAGTAAAAAAGGCAGTCAATATAAAGTTGGAGTCCGAGATAACCGATGTATTACCAGACAATATTGACATCACATTCACAGCGTCCGACATAGATCATGAGTCTGAATTAATAAAAAGGATGGTCGATCAGGTGTTAGATAAGGATGAGGAGTCCGAGTCTATGTTCGAGTCCAGGAGTTCGAGTTCGTCTGTCAGGAGATCAAAATCATCGGGAAAACATGTTTATAGTAAAGAATTTTTGTTCTCAAAATACAATTTGAATGACGAAACATTTGAAGTGGCATACACTTTGAATGATTCTGACAAATTATATTTTAATAAAGAATTTCCAATAAGAAGTGTTCAAGTTGAAATGATCAAAAAGATTTTCAAATTGACAGAAATTAATATTTCTGAAATTAAAGATTTAAATCTTTCTGAAAAACCTAAAAAGTACACTTCAAGAGTTCAACAACATTTAAACAAGAAAAAAGGTTACAGTTCTGGTTCAGGTTTTCAAAAGAAATCTAACCATAACGCTAATTTCAAAAGAAAAGGTCTTGGATTTATTCCACCAGAAAATTATAAAAATGAGAAAATTTCTAAAACAAATACAAAATTTGTTTCAGGGACAAGCTGTGAAGAAGAATCAAAGAGTTCTTTCTGGAGACAGTCAAATCAGGAATTTTTTGCTGAAAAAAAGAAAACTGAAGCTCATCAGAGAAAAGAGACAAGAACCTGTTACAGATGTCAAGAAGTTGGTCACATTGCATGGAACTGTCCTAAGGCAACCAACACAAAACAGGTAGTTTCAGAAAAACTCAAAGAAATAGTTGTTGATAAAACCGAACCACCAATTGAACAATTTAAAGAGTTTAAAAACTCTACATATGAAGTTGGTGAGTGTTCAAAAAGATTTTACAAGAAGAGGGGAAATCTTGACAACCAAGCTTGGGTTGTTAAGAAATCAGATGTAAAATCTGGCGATGAATCTGATTCCACAAAATCAGAGGAGCCACATGTTGTTAAAAATGATGAAAACTCAGTTCCGCCTTTGGATGATGTTCATTTTCCACCATTGCGGGCGGCTGAGAATTTAAAATCAAAGGTTGGAAAAGTTGAAATCTCAAATCAATTTTATTCTGAAAAGAATGAATTTGATGTTGAAAAAGTTTTTAATGGAAATGTGAAAAATATTTTTGGGAAAATGGTCAATGGGAAGGTCAAAGGGGTTAAAGAATTTTACGAATCTAAGAAGGCAACTTACAGCCCAACCCCTAGTGAAGTTGAGAAGGTTACACCCAAAGCTGGTCAGGCTTGGGTGTCTGTGTTTTTTACTTGAAAAACCTGACTTGCCGGAGCTCCCAAGTTTGTAATCGTGGAGAAGGAATCGGCATCATTCTCGATAAAGTTTGTTTTTGTGAATAAATCTTAAAAATTGTTAAATTTTACAGGTTGTGGATAGTGCCGGAACTCCCAGGTTGGTAAGTGAGAAGTAGGTATCAACATTTTTTCTTACAAGTGGTACTTAATTTTCAAGATTAATCAGGGACATTAAATTGTACTTGATTTATCTTTCTTGAAATTGGTTAAAGAATATATGGGGTTCATTTCATTGAAAAGAGGAAAGAAACAAAATGATGATCTTACCCCTAACCTACAAGTGGTAAAATCAACAAAACTTATTTTCCGGAAAAATCATTTTGGTTAAAACAAACTTAAGTGTTTTGAAATCATAATGAGAAAATAGTTTGTTGTAAGGGGGAGTTCTGATTGTTTATGCCAAGTGGATGGCGAATTGAAGTGATTCGATATCAGTTTTCAATTTACTTGTATAGTTTGTTTTCAAATTTCCTTAAATGTGTTTGAATTTTAGGGGGAGTAAGAATTTCAGAAAATCCAAAAACATTAGAAAATTTGAAAAAGGCAAAAACATGATAAAATCAAAAACGAGTTTTGGTGTCAAAGAAGAGGAAATGATAGTATATCAGTTGACAGTTACAGTATGCTAAAGAAATGTAATGATTAAATAGCGTTAAACGGTCTCACTGTTGATATGCCGATAGGTTTTTACACATTTAGTAAGCTTTTTTGAGATATAAACTTAAATTCAAACTTGCTTATTTTGTGGGGAACACTACTTGGATATATAGGTAACCCCTGAAATTTCGTTTGAAGGATCCCTCTTTCTGAGATACTAGGTCTTTATGCTCAGTGATATCTGGGGTATTATCCCAGGACTTCTGATTTTGCGGAAGCAATGGCCTAGTCCTCGGAGAATACTTTACGCTTGCTTGAAATAAAAGCCTACCCTCAGCATAAAAAATGATGAAACATTGAAAAATGCTAATCATGTGCTGTTGTAAAAAAGATCCTCTAAAGGGGACCCACCAAAAGTCGAAGCCGTCATCTCTCTGCTGAACGGAAGTTCTGACCTGAGCTCTCACGGACTTCGCATTTAACCCCTTATAGATATTATCTGTGGTATACTCACCTGTAAGACTGAATATTGGGATCTGGATACGGGAGTATATTCAAGAGGTGGGACACATGAATGAGTTTAAGTTCTTAATGCACCTAATTCGTATCCTGAATCAGTTGAAATTTGTGTGAAAATTTAAGTGGATCAGTTTATTGGCAATCTAAGTGAATTGTTTAATTCTTAATATGTAACTAAGCTCAACGGTACTTGTGACTTGTCAAAAACTGATATGATTCTCTTACACAAACTCACAAAAATATTGTCTGTAAATATTTCTTTACTGCATTTCATTTCATTTAAAAATCCAAAAAGATTTTTAGTGTGTTTTAGCATAAAATTTTGAAAAATTTAAAAAGATTTTTGACAACTGATGTTGAAGAGCTGATTTTCAAAATTCCAAGTGCTAAACATGATGAGCATTTTGTGTGGGGGAGTTTGTGGATAAATGAGGAAAAATTTTGAATTTTTTTAATAAGTGGTCATCAGATATTATCATTGATAAATCATTATGATTTATTTTGAGGGGGAGTCTGGATAGATAAAGTTGTAAATTGTTAAATTTGTGAAATTTATTTCTGGGTTAAGAGTGTGCAGGTTTAGCCAGGTTTTGATCCTGAACCTGAAGAAAGAGCACAGAAGAGAGATAAAATTTGTAGATGCTTACACTGTCAGATACTTCAGAGAGCAATCAGACTGATAAAGACTGAAGACGTTGAAGACTCGACACTTAAGACTCGTCAACATCCGAGGGGGAGTCTGTTAGTGCATACGTCTGTCGAATTCGTCTTGTATCGAGTCTTGCATTGTTCAGGGCACAAAGTTCAAGAAATCAAGTCAAGAAGCTAATTCCGCTTCAACTGCTTAATTCCGCTTGAACTGCTTAATTCCGTTTGAACTATGTATTTTCGCTTGAAGATGTAATTTCGCTTGTAATGTGATTCCGCTTGAGTCATGTTCAAGCGGAATTAGAATGTCTATATATAGAGGTTGATCAGGTTCATTTGAAAAAAAATTAGGAAGTGTGTTTCCGACAGCGAAGCTCTGTCGAAGTGTCTACAGATTTGTAATTGTTACCAGATTAATAGAAAGACTGTTAAAAGTGATATTTTAGCTGAATCACACACAATATGTCTGTTTCCGCCTTTCATATTGTGTAGAACGCCTCTGATTGACTCATTTCGGGTCCGAACACGATCCTACATGTATACAAATGTGGAACACGTTACCATTGGACAAAGAGTTAGCCAATGTGTAATATGACCCACCAGTTAGGATTGACAATACTGAATGAGTAATTGTGTAGATGTAAACATTGTAATAGCTCTTAATACTGTGAAAATTGATATAACTCTTCTTGATTAAACTGGGATTCACTCACCAGTATTTCCCACTAACAAAATGTTTTTAAACGCGTTTCAGGTAACAAAATGTGAAAGCCAACTAGAAGCCAGCTGGACAGCACTGAAGGCTTGGAAAAGTGGCTATAAAAGTTACCTAAATAAAAGAAGATGTTTTATTCAATAAATTAGGGATTTTCCCTATGAAAACATTTGTAATGAAAACTTGGGTTTTATCCCAATATGTTTAATATTATACAAGCGTGGTATTTACTCTGATAAATATTTCCTAACTACGGTCCTGATGAAATTTCCGCTGCCAAAATGATAAACACCGATACCACCAAAACTGGTCTCGCGGCCGCCCGTTCCCGGGACAGATAGGGGACGGGGGTTGCGACAATATTGTTCATGACAACCAATGTGCTTTCATCCCTGAGCAGCAAATTAGTGACAATATCCTGCTAGCTCGAGAGCTTATGCGTAACTATCACCGAAACAGAGGTGAACCCAGATGTGCCGTTCAGATTGATATCCAAAAGGCGTATGATACAGTTGAATGGGATTTCCTGAAGACTTGTCTAACTCACTTTGGTTTCCCCCCTAAAATGATTAGTTGGATTATGGCATGTGTCACCTCCACCTCGTTTTCCGTAGCGGTTAATGGAGATCATCATGGTTTCTTCAAAGGTAGACGAGGCCTTCGACAAGGGGATCCAATGTCCCTCGACTTGTTTACGTTGGTTATGGAGGTTTTATCCCTTATGATCTACATACATGTTGAGCAAAATGGGAGTTTTCAATTCCACTGGCGGTGTAAGGAAGTTGGCCTTACACACTTATGTTTTGCTAACAATTTACCTTTTCTGTCATGGAGATTCGAGCTCAGTTTACACTCTTATGGATGCTCTAGATGAATTCAAGCTTGTCTCAGGTCTTGTTCCAAGTATCCCTAAAATCATCGTGTTCTTTGGTAATGCTGACTCGATCGTGCAGGATGCCATTGAAAGTAATATCCAGTTCAGGGTGGATGAATTACCTGTTAGATATCTGGGAGTCCCACTACTAACTACGTGCCTTCAGAAAAAGGACCGCACCCTCTGATTGATAAGGTAAAGAGGAAAATTCATGATTGGAAAAATAAAGCGTTGTTGTTTGCAGGCAGATTACAACTTATTTCGTCAGTCTTGAATTCCAATCAAGTGTTTTAGTCGTTGGTGTTCATCCTCCCTGTCTCGTTGTCTAAGGAAATTGAAAAAATCATGCGGGATTTCTTTGGTGCCATGGTGAGTTAAAACGTGGTAGGGCTAAAGTGAAGTGGAAGGATGTATGTGTGCCCATGTGTCATGGAGGTCTTAGCCTTAAATGCCTTCGGACATGGAATGCTGCTCTCAAATCCAAACACGTGTGGAACCTTGTGACCAGAAAGGGGCCGCTTTGGGTCAAATGGGTGTATACATACCGCCTTCATGATAGAAACTTCTGGGATATTGAAAATAAGGGAGATGTTTGTTGGAGCTAGCGAAAGATTATGGAATGTAGGGCTTGTGACAACTGGCACAAACCGGTAATTTTCGTACACTTTAATAATTGCTTAATGACTGCAATTATGTGCTTAATTGTCAGCAATGCCTGATTACATGCTAAACAAGTGGATTCATGCACGTTGTATACTACAAAATATTGCTTTATGCATAAACGAGAGCGTTGCGTCAGTAATACTAAGTAAACTCACCGGTAAGACACACTGTGTCAACAGAACTGCAGAAAGCGCTTTAACGAACCGGTATACAAAAAGGTACTTAAAAGACACTAAAAAGTGCAATTTAGCGCTTTAACGAACCGGTATATAACCGAACAACCGGACTTTATCCGGAACGTAAAAATATTGTCAATGACGATGTTTTTGCTTCTCTGAGCTAGTTAGGGTCCCCGAACACCCTAACACCCTTTATATTACACTACACACTAATTACCTAATTAAAAGTCCTAACTAATCTAACTAGAACCTAACCATCCAATTGAAATCAAACCATATAACCCCCCCCCCCTAACCGATCGGTCCCCTAAGGGGGACACACCCCTCACACTTTTGACTATTTTATTTGCTCTTGTCTAGTATCTAGAGGGCATGTTATATGGTGGACAAAACACTTAGATGGATTATAAGTTTGCATCCAAGATTAACACTTATCATTCACAAGACACTTAACAAAATTGTTCTATCTCCCTCCTTTGGAGACTCTCGGCCGAACCCAACACCCACCATCTCACCATCTTCGAATCTTGTTCTTGCTATTTCACATACACACAAAGGTGAAAGGTCACACACAAGGAGGCTCGGTGCTTTCGGAATCTCAAGGACCTCACTACATTGCTTTTATCCACCTTGTTTTCGCTTTGATTCTTCCCTAGCCTTGAGCTAGTAGTAAGTGCTTCTAAACACTTCTTTGTTCATGATTAAAGTGGTTATTAAGAAGTTTATTGGTTAAAAAGCAAGAACACACAAGAACTTAACACAAAGTCTTGATCATATGATGGATAAGTTGGATAAAGAGAAACTAGTTGTGTAAATCTTGTGAAACTTGTCTAGTTGAGATTATTTGATGTTGTTTGTCATTAAAAGTGGGATGGATCATCATCTACGCATACTAGATCATGTTCAAGAACATGAACTAGTAGTATGTTAAGTGTTAGAAATATAAAAGATGATGAAATCATCCACCATGAACTTGGAACTTGTGTAAACATAATTTTCCTTGTAAAATAAGACTCTAAACATGTAGATCTAAAGATCTACAAGTGGTTTTTTGGAAGAACCAAGCGGAAAATGCTAGTTTTGTTAAAACCAGGACCTTATATAAATTAAAAGCATTTTAGTAAATAAACAAGTGTGTAGACACTTGTGTAACAAGGGAGTTCTACAAAGAAATATTTTTGCAAACCTTGACTAGAAGTTGTGAAACTTCATATTCTTTAAAAATAAAGTTTTTAAGAAATTAAACTTATTTTTAAAGATAACAAGACTTACTAAATGTGCTAGTAAGTTACTACACATTTTTGTAAATATTCAAGTTCATGAAATGGAGAAATTAGTGATTATTGTTGATGATTATTGTTGATAATTGTTGTTGATGATTGCTGACGATTTAAAAGAAAATAAAACATGTTTTGAAAACATGGTAAACCTCCATTTTTAGGGGAAACTCTGTCAAAATTTTTATAAATTTTGACACTTAGAAAAATATAAGTTTTTGAGAAACTTATTCCCTAAAAATGTATTTAAAAGTATTACCAAGGTTTCCCTAATTTTTGGTGATAAGAAATGAGGATTTCTTCAAGAATAAAAATGGATATAAGTATGTATATTTTTTAGAGAAAAATATATATTATTTGATCACCAACTTTTGTGCTAAGTGTATATAGTATGTGTTATACGTGCTAGTGTATTAAGACTTAAAAATACACTAAATACTCATGAGAAGTATAAACACAAAATACACATACAGCATACATGATACATAATTCGGGTGCAAAGTGCAAAATACAAAAAGCTTATATTTATTTTTTTTAGAAAATAATATAAGTAAGACACTTAGTTAAAAATATAAAATATTTTTAACACAAGAATATATACACAAAAGAGAGTGACTGTACTTGTGCGACACAAGTCTAGTGACTAACGTTAAGAAAACGCGTATAGGTTACGACGTTAATTAAACAAATCCGGTGAAGTTTACGATGCAAGGAACGCAAAGTTGTGAGTTCATGCTCCCCCTTTCCTCTTAACTGTTTTCAGTTTTATAACTTCGGGGGTGAAATACATGTACAAATATTACTATGTTTACAAATGGTATGATAACAAGAAGCACACTTGGTGAGAATGAGAACCAAGTGTGACGAGATATAAGAATACGAGAAGCGCACTTGGTGAGAACGAGAACCAAGTATGAGGCGTTATGAGAAATGATGCGAGAAATCGTGTCACGAATAGGGTACAGAAGCACCATTAATCAACAATATACCTAGACCGCAGAACAAAAGGTTAGATCTAACGGGTGCCGGGCAGCCACACTCTCGGTGAGGGCGAGAATCGAGTAGTGCTTTTGTGTCTCAGAATATACCAATTAAATGCCTAAGGTTTGGTGACTTCCTATGTCGTGTTACATGTTAATGGCTTTGCAACCCATTAACAATCCTGATACTTACAGGAATACTGTATTTACATAAAATTCATACCATACTAAAACTTGATTAATACTTGAAGTACATGGGGTACTCAAGAAAAACTTGATTTATAATTTGAAGTACGTGGGGTACTCAAGAAAAACCTGATTTATAACTTGAAGTACGTGGGGTACTCAAGAAAACGGAAATTATACTTGAAGTACGTGGGGTACTCAAGAAAAACTTGAATTATACATGAGTACGTGGTGTACACATGAATACTTGACTTATATATGAAAACTTGATTTATACATGACACAAACTATGTTTTCATACAAAGTATACAAACGTGAAACACAAAAACTACATGAATTCACACCAACATTATGTTGACGTTTTTCCAAAACTCAAATGTATTTCAGGTAACTAGGATGGATGTGCGCGCGGTCTTACTCATGCTTGTGGATGTCGCTTTGTTTATCTTTAAATAAAGTTGTGACTTATAAGACAATATGTTATCTCGTGTTGTAAACACTTGACTTATGTTTTCAAATTATGGTATTTGAAGTTGTTTTCATGAGCATTGTGACAACCCTCACTAAACCAGGTATCCGTACAACTTAATTAATAATTAATTACTGCTTAATTACTGTGCTTGCTTGAACTTGTGAATAAACTGCTACTTGAATACTGATACATGTACTTACCTGCATCATACTTTACTTGCTGTCACTACATTATTTACATGACTGAACCTTAGTGACAAACATGATGCACAAAAAGCACAGTAGCACTATAACGGATAACCTATTGAACATGCTGATAAAGCCAGCATCAGGCAAACACTGCCTCTAAGGCCTGTATGAGCCAGAAATATTTTGCTACACTAGTGGTGAGTGTAGGGATACAAGGGTTGTAGAACTGCGTCTCTAGGAATAAGTTACAATGACTGGATGTGTCTAAAACGTACTCTAAGTACAAAACTCAGCACTTTACATAATAATTCAGCATTAAGCTACCTAATAAAGTGCCAAAACATGAGGAAAATATTCCCGACACTTTGGAGGAATAAGTTGTGTCACTAAAAATGGTATTAACGACACTTTAAAGCTTGTTTAACGCTTTAACGGATTACTATCCAACCGAACAACCGGACTATACCCGGAACATGAAAATATTGTTATTTTCATTATTTATCTTTTTCTGAGCCAGTTAGGGTCCCTGATTACCCTAACACCCTTTGTAACGCGTGACACACCACTAACCGGGTTAAGCACTTAACTAACTTACTTAACCTGACTAGTATCCTAACTATCTAGTTGGAATCGGACTAGGACCCCCCCCCCCTCTCTAACCGTCCCCAACTAAGGGGGGACACACTTGGTACAATTTTGATTAATTTAATCCTAGTGTTTAATATCTAGGAGGCATATGAACCATTGGTTAAACATGTTGAAAATTATCTATAAGATCATCACTTAACACAACATTACACACACTTAACACCAAACTTCACACACACTCTCTCCCTCTCTCTTTGGTTCTCGGCCGAGAGCACCCACCCCCATCCATCATTGTTCGAGTTTGATCTTGCAAGTTCCAACATCATACAAGCTTCAAGGATCACGTATTAGGAGGCTTGGTGCACTCGGAGTTTGAAGGACCTCTTTATCTTGCTTTTATCCACGCGTTTTTCGCATAGATTCTTCCCTAGCCTTGAGCTAGTGGTATGTTGTTTAAATCCCTATCTTGAACTAATCTAAAGCGGTTAATATGTGGTGTAATGATTAAAACCCAAAATATTACAAAATGGTGCATTAAAGTCTACTAAAAACATGAAAAATGATGGTCAAAAGCTCACTAGTTGTGTAAATGTTGTAGTAATTGAAATTTGTGATTATTTAGACCCGATCTATGTTGTGGTAGCTCGGATCATCACTTAACCCGGTCTGGTCATGATCACGAATCATGACATAAGGTTGTTTTGAATAGAACAAGGGTTAAAGGGTGAAACTCTACCACACGCGAATCATGAACTTGTGTAAAAATGTTTTACTTGTGGAATAGTGTTTAAAACTAGCAGATCTACGTATCTGCAAGTGGTATTTTCAAAGGACCAAGCGTCCAAGAAATCATGTTTTCTAAAAATGGATCTTACACTAACAAGAATGGTTTTTAGAACACACAAGTGTGTAAACACATGTGTAACACAAAGTTTCGACAAAATAACTATTTTTGAAAAAGATGACGAGAAGTTGTAAAAACGGAACTTCCATAAAAACGAGGTTTTTACACAATCGGATTGATTTATATAAAGATCCACTAAAAGTAATGGGATTTACTTCATAGTTTGGATAAATCACAAGTTCAAGAAATTTATGCGATTTATATATGTTTTGACTAGTTTGTGGTTTGAACATTGTTTTGATTGATCAAGAAGATTGTTGATGTGATTTATAAAAGAAAATGATACGCTTGAAAGCGTGGCCACCTCCAGTTACAGAGGAAACTCTGGCGAAATTTTCCAAAAACCTAACACTTAGAATTATTTTCACTAAAAGTGTTAGAAGTACATTTTGACTTGTTTTCAAAACATAGATTTCGCCGCGACTTTATTTACAAAATATCGGAGGTGGGATTTCACAAAATAAAACGTGATACATAAATATATTTAGTATATATTTTTCACAACATCACTTGTATAAGTGTTTATGATTATTTTGTGAACTACATAAATATTATTTTTAGGGTAAAAATAATATTACTAAGTATTATTTTGGGAAAATCACATGTATTAAAATATAATATTTTTGAGAAGAATATTTATATTTTGGGAGTTAGAAATAAAATATATTAAGTGAGACTTAATAGTGTAATCCAAATCATACGAACGCACATGTATTAAATCCCCCATCCTTGGGAAGGAGAAATAACTACCAAGTATACAGAATGTAAACACGAAATAGTTGCCTAACTATTTCCCAAAAACATAAACCATAAAGCTAAGGCACGGCCGTCCGTCTAATAGAGTTAGTACGTGTAGGTCGTCACTCAGCTACTTGATTTGGAGGCATACTTGGTAGAGACGCACCACTGTGAGTTCATGTCCCCCTTTTCTCTAACTGTTTTCAGTTTTCTTAACTGCGGGGGTGAAATACATGTTACTTTGATTACAAGTACTTTATACATGGTATGGTTAGCGTAAGGAGGTTTACTACTTAGATCATGTGAGTGGGTAGGCAGAAACTGGAGGCCATTAATCCTCATTGTAGGACCGAGGGACGTAAGCGGTAGATCTATCTGGGTGTAGCGAGCCCAACTCTAGGCCCAACAGAACGGACCTCAGGGAGGCCCAACAGAACAGAACTTGGAGTGACTTTGTACCCAACGCTAAATCTGCTAGGTTTGAGTCTTCCTACTTGCACTTCACACATACTAATGGCCTTGCAAACCATTGGTGATCTCTTTTTCCTTATTTGCTACATACCAGGATTTTTATACTTACAAGTGTTTTACATACTCACTTACACATGAACTCGCTCAACATTATTGTTGATTTTTCAACTTACATGTATTTCAGGAAACTAAAAATCTGGCGCGGTATGTTATGTTTTCCCGCTGCATATGGGTTACGAGGTCATCCGGGTTTGGGGAATGTGGCTCTTTCCTGGACAAGTCACAGTCCTTAAACTGTGTTTATGTCATGTTGATATTTATGATGGTTGAACAATGTCATTAGGATTTGTTTTCCGTTAAGACAATGTTGTTGTGTTTGGTTTTTAAAACTTAATCTATGGATGATCTTGCATGGTTTTATTTCATATAGCTTTGTTATGGTTAAGCTATGGTATTAAGAAGTCACATCAAAATTAACCATGCTTCCGCAAAGCCAGGGTGTGACAGCTTGGTATCAGAGCTCTGATAATAGCGAACTAGGATTCCTTCTCGAGTCTAGACTATGATCACTAGGGCTCTCACGAAAACATTTTTCTGCATACCACTTAAGTCCAGATCCAAAACTTTTTACAAACAAATGTTGAGCACATTTATTTATTATTTATAGGCTCAGTCTTGGAGGCTGAGGCTCGGTCTTGGAGGCCGAGGCTCGGTCTGAGAGATCGAGGTAGTTGGCTAGTGGGACTAGGAGAATTGGCTAGTGGGACTAGGAGAATTGGCTAGTGGGACTAGGAAGAGCAGTCTGAGAGGCTGGGAGGCTAGTGGGACTAGGAGAACTATTTGAATGCTTACTTGGTGACTTATGTGATTATCTGATTGTATGATTGACTGTTTGTGCATGTTTGTGTTTATGTTACAGACACCATGGACACCTCTGGCACTGGTGATTCAGACACCACAGGACCTAGACCTATAGTATCTGACGACCTAGAGTCTTCTGAGCGCGAGGTTCACGCATTCGACGTCACGAGCACGGACGAGGATGATTTCCAGCCCTTCGCTTTACCTGATGGTGCTGATGAGCTCGCTGATGGCCCTTTGGCTGGGGACCTACCACTTGTAGTGATCCCTGCTCCCATACCGTTGGCTTCATATCCTGCTTACGATTTGCTTCTCGACGCTGACGATGATGACGACGTCGATCTGTTTGATGACGAGCCCTTAGAGGATGATGTTCAGGGCGAGGCCCTTCTTGCTGCTGGTGATCTTTTGATGATCGCAGATGCTCCCGCCGAGGAGTCACCTGCTCACTCACCGGTCCCAGACTCTTCCGAGTCTGTGGCCTCCGCACCTTCACACACCCAGAGTGCGCAGCACTTCTCATATGGATCAGATCCCGACCAGGCATCCTCTGTTGCCCCTATTCCTAGTTTTGCTTTTGACCACGATGATTTGGAGGATTCCGATCTTGTCTTTCCCCCAGGATTCGACCCAGATGAGGATATAGAGTTTATACCCATGGATCAGCCTATGGAGGATCCAGTCGACCCATTTGACCCAGTTGATCCCATCGACCCTGAGTTTGATTTTGAGATGGCCTTCGTTGATCCCGAGCAGCCACTAGCCCTGCTCCTGACCCAGTGCTTGAGCATGACCCTGCTCATGCTGGCATGTTTATTGAGCCTGTCTTTGCTGACCCACCTATTGATGATCACCCTATAGATGCTCCGTTGTTGGAGGGCGATCATGTCATTGCTGCTGATCATGTTGATCCCCCACTCATTGCTGATGCACCAGTTGACCCTCTTGTTGTACCTCACCATGATCCTATGCCGTTCACATATTGTAACGTATGTGCAGGGTGCACTTACAAGCAGTTTCTGGACTGCAAGCCCGTCAACTTTGATGGCACAGGAGGTGCTGTCGCCTTTGTTCGTTGGGCCGAGAAAACTGAATCTGTTCTTCGCATGAGCAAATGCGCACCAGATCAGCAAGTCACCTATATCTCAGGGCTATTCTTGGATGGAGCCCTCTCTTGGTGGAATCTGCAAGTACAGACACTTGGTGAAGCTGCTGCCTACGCGCTAACCTGGACCGAACTAAAGGAACTTATGCGCAAGAAGTACTGCTCTCGCGCGGAAATCCAAAGATTGGAAACCGAGTTCTGGAATTTGAAAATGGACGGTCCAAAGATCGCAGAATACGTTCAAAGGTTCCATGACTTATCGCATGTGGTACCCTACATGGTCACTCCGGAGTTCAAGCGGATTGAACGTTTCATTTGGGGATTAGCTCCTCAAATCATAAGCATGGTGACCTCATCCAAGCCTGCGACCATTACTGAGGCGATTGATTTGAGCGTGGCTCTCACATAGGAGGCCATTCGCCTGAACAAGTTTGATGAGATCAAGACGAAGAAGGAAGAGACTCACGTTGAGTCATCGGGAGGTAACAAACGGAAGTTCTCGAACTTCAAGCAGGGCGCCAGTGTGGCGGTTAAGAAAGGAGGATCAAATGCGCCAGCTCAGGTTACAGCTGGTAGTGGGAAGAAAGGAAAGGGATACATGGGCACCCAACCTAAGTGCAACAACTGCCAACTCCACCATTCTGGCCGATGCGGGCCAAAAGTATGCGAAGCGTGTGGGAAACGTGGCCACTTGAAGGACACTTGTTGGGCCACTGCTGGCCAGGGAAGCCAGGGAGGATTCGGAAACAGAAATAACAACCGGGGTGGGAATGGAAATCGCCCACAAGGAAACAATGCTAACCAAGCGGGCGCCGTGAATCGTAATCAGAGGAATGATCAAGCTGGTGGAAACGGGCAAAGATTTGGATGCTTTAACTGTGGTGATATTGGGCATTACAAGAGGAACTGCCCAGAGTTAAACCAAGCCCGTGGAAGAGTGTTTAATATCGAAGCAAGGGAAGCGCGCCAGGACCCCAATGTCGTTACTGGTACGTTCCCTGTAAATCAACGCTATGCATCCGTTTTATTTGATACTGGTGCCGATTATAGCTTCGTGTCGTTAGAATTTAAGAATATGCTTGGGTTAGCCGCTAATAAGTTAGATATTCCCTACTCAATCGAATTGGCTAATGGGAAGTTAGTAGAAGCCAACGAAGTTATCAGAGGTTGTGTGATCGAATTGGGAGAACGTGAGTTTGCTTTGGATCTACTACCAGTCCAGCTGGGGAGCTTTGACGTAGTGGTAGGAATGGATTGGTTATCAGGCAACAAGACTGAGATAGTTTGTCACGAAAAGATCGTTCGTATCCCAACCGAAGATGGCGAAACAATTGTGGTTCACGGAGAGAAGCGAGATACGCCGTTAAGAATTATCAGCTGCCTGAAAGCGCGAAAGTGTTTGCAGAAGGGATGTGTTGCCTTCCTGGCACACATTGTGGATAAGAAGGCTGCTGAGCCAAGAATCGAAGACATCCCTGTCGTGAGGGAATATCCGGAAGTCTTCCCAGAAGACTTAACTGGACTGCCACCTCAGAGACAAGTAGAGTTCCGCATTGACTTAGTCCCAGGCGCCGCGCCTGTGGCTAAGGCACCTTATAGACTTGCTCCGTCTGAGATGCAAGAATTGTCAACACAACTTCAAGAGTTGTTAGACAAGGGTTTTATCCGACCAAGCTTCTCGCCTTGGGGAGCTCCGGTCTTGTTTGTCAAGAAGAAGGACGGTAGTTTTCATATGTGCATCGACTACCGGGAGCTGAACAAGCTGACGATCAAGAATAGATATCCTCTGCCAAGAATTGATGATCTGTTCGACCAACTGCAAGGTTCAAGCTTTTATTCAAAGATCGACCTTCGATCTGGATACCATCAGTTAAGGATACAAGAGGAGAGTATCCCGAAGACAGCCTTCAGAACTCGTTATGGACACTACGAGTTCCTTGTTATGCCGTTTGGTTTGACAAACGCACCTGCTGTCTTTATGGACTTGATGAATAGAGTTTGCAAGCCGTACTTGGACAAGTTCGTGATTGTGTTTATCGACGACATCTTGATCTATTCAAGAACAAAGGCCGAGCACGAACAGCATCTAAGAGCCATTTTGGAGCTGCTAAAGAAGGAACAGTTGTATGCCAAATTCTCCAAGTGCGAATTTTGGCTACGTGAAGTCCAATTCCTGGGGCACGTGGTAAATGGAGATGGAATCCACGTGGATCCAACCAAGATCGAAGCGATCAAGAATTGGGAAACGCCAAAGACGCCAACCGAGATTCGACAATTCTTGGGTTTGGCTGGCTACTATCGAAGGTTCATTGAGGATTTTTCAAAAATCGCTCAACCTTTGACACTCCTCACGCAGAAAGATAAGAAGTTTGATTTGGAAATCAAACAGGAGGAAGCATTCCAGATATTGAAGGATAAGCTCTGCAACGCGCCGATCTTAGCACTACCAGAAGGTATAGATGATTTCGTGGTATACTGTGACGCTTCGCGTCAAGGATTGGGTTGTGTGTTGATGCAACGCCAAAAGGTTATTGCTTACGCATCGCGTCAACTGAAAGTGCACGAGAAGAACTATACCACACATGATTTGGAACTCGGCGCAGTGGTTTTTGCATTAAAGATCTAGAGACACTACCTTTATGGTACAAAGTGTACAATCTTTACAGATCACAAGAGCCTACAACACATATTCAATCAGAAGGAACTGAATATGAGACAAAGACGATGGGTTGAGTTGCTGAACGATTACGACTGCGAGATAAAGTATCATCCAGGGAAGGCGAATGTGGTCGCCGATGCCCTAAGTCGAAAAGAGAGGATCAAGCCCATAAGGGTTAGAGCTTTAGAAATGATTATCCGAACCGATCTTTCCTTGCGCATTCGTGCCGCGCAGAAAGAAGCTCTCAAGGAAGGAAACCTTGAAGAAGAATATCTCCGTGGGATGGAGAAGCTACTGGTACCAAACAAGGAAGGAACGTTATGTTTTGAGAAAAGGATTTGGGTTCCTTTGTTTGGAGGTTTAAGGAAGGTTATTTTCGATGAAGCTCACAAATCGCGGTACTCTATCCATCCAGGAGCGGATAAGATGTACCAGGATCTCAAGGATTATTATTGGTGGCCTAGGATGAAAGGCGATGTTGCTGTTTATGTTAGCAAATGTTTAACATGCGCTAAGGTGAAAGCGGAATACCAGAAGCCTTCAGGACTTCTGCAACAACCTGAGATTCCCAAGTGGAAATGGGAACAAATCTCAATGGATTTTATTACGAAGTTGCCAAGAACGCCGAGAGGCCATGACACTATTTGGGTAATAGTGGATCGATTAACAAAGTCAGCACACTTCTTACCTATCAGAGAGAAGGATAATACGAGCAAGTTGGCCGAAATTTACATGAGAGAGATCGTTACGCGCCATGGGGTACCTCTCTCAATCATCTCTGATAGAGACGGAAGGTTTGTGTCAAGGATATGGCAATCCTTCCAAGAAGCCTTTGGCTCACAATTGAATCTGAGCAATGCGTTTCATCCGCAAACTGACGGTCAAAGCGAGCGAATGATACAGACTTTGGAAGACATGCTGAGAGCGTGTGTTATGGATTTGGGCGGTAGCTGGGATAAGCATTTGCCTTTGGTCGAATTTTCATACAACAACAGCTACCACACCAGTATTGGTGTCGCGCCATTTGAAGCCCTTTACGGACGCAAGTGCCGATCACCCTTATGTTGGGCTGACGCAGGTGACAGGCAGCTTACTGGTCCCGAAATCGTCCAAGAGACGACAGACAAGATTGCGCAGATTCTTAAATGCATCGAAGCAGCTCGCCACAGACAGAAGGCCTATGCGGATCCAAACCGGAAACATGTGGAATTCCAAGTTGGAGAAATGGTTTTATTGAAAGTTTCACCCTGGAAAGGGGTGGCACGCTTCGGAAAGCGTGGGAAGTTAAATCCGCGCTACATTGGTCCTTTCAGAATTCTGGAAAGAATAGGACTAGTAGAATACAAGTTGGACCTACCTGCTGAACTCCATTCAGTCCACGATACATTTCATGTATCCAACCTGAAGAAAAGTCCAACTCAAGATGACATTGCCATTCCCATCGACGAGATCCATGTTGACGACACGCTCCATTTCGTTGAAGAACCGGTTGAGGTTACGGATTGGAAGGTAAACAAGACCCGCCGGAGCAGTGTCAAGCTCGTCAAAGTTCGTTGGAATGCCAGACACGGTCCTGAGTACACCTGGGAGCGTGAGGACCGGATGAAAGAGAAATACCCCCACCTTTTTCCTAAGAACCCTGCATCTACAAGCAGAACTTAAATTTCGGGACGAAATTTATTTAACGGGGAGAGAATGTGACAACCCTCACTAAACCAGGTATCTGTACAACTTAATTAATAATTAATTACTGCTTAATTACTGTGGTTGCTTGAACTTGTGAATAAACTGCTACTTGAATACTGATACATGTACTTACCTGCATCATACTTTATTTGCTGTCACTACATTATTTACATGACTGAACCTTAGTGACAAACATGATGCACAAAAAGCACAGTAGCACTATAACGGATAACCTATTGAACATGCTGATAAAGCCAGCATCAGGCAAACACTGCCTCTAAGGCCTGTATGAGCCAGAAATATTTTGCTACACTAGTGGTGAGTGTAGGGATACAAGGGTTGTAGAACTGCGTCTCTAGGAATAAGTTACAATGACTGGATGTGCCTAAAACGTACTCTAAGTACAAAACTCAGCACTTTACATAATAATTCAGCATTAAGCTACCTAATAAAGTGCCAAAACATGAGGAAAATATTCCCGACACTTTGGAGGAATAAGTTGTGTCACTAAAAATGGTATTAACGACACTTTAAAGCTTGTTTAACGCTTTAACGGATTACTATCCAACCGAACAACCGGACTATACCCGGAACATGAAAATATTGTTATTTTCATTATTTATCTTTTTCTGAGCCAGTTAGGGTCCCTGATTACCCTAACACCCTTTGTAACGCGTGACACACCACTAACCGGGTTAAGCACTTAACTAACTTACTTAACCTGACTAGTATCCTAACTATCTAGTTGGAATCGGACTAGGACCCCCCCCCCCCCTCTCTCTAACCGTCCCCAACTAAGGGGGGACACACTTGGTACAATTTTGATTAATTTAATCCTAGTGTTTAATATCTAGGAGGCATATGAACCATTGGTTAAACATGTTGAAAATTATCTATAAGATCATCACTTAACACAACATTACACACACTTAACACCAAACTTCACACACACTCTCTCCCTCTCTCTTTGGTTCTCGGCCGAGAGCACCCACCCCCATCCATCATTGTTCGAGTTTGATCTTGCAAGTTCCAACATCATACAAGCTTCAAGGATCACGTATTAGGAGGCTTGGTGCACTCGGAGTTTGAAGGACCTCTTTATCTTGCTTTTATCCACGCGTTTTTCGCATAGATTCTTCCCTAGCCTTGAGCTAGTGGTATGTTGTTTAAATCCCTATCTTGAACTAATCTAAAGCGGTTAATATGTGGTGTAATGATTAAAACCCGAAATCTTACAAAATGGTGCATTAAAGTCTACTAAAAACATGAAAAATGATGGTTAAAAGCTCACTAGTTGTGTAAATGTTGTAGTAATTGAAATTTGTGATTATTTAGACCCGATCTATGTTGTGGTAGCTCGGATCATCACTTAACCCGGTCTGGTCATGATCACGAATCATGACATAAGGTTGTTTTGAATAGAACAAGGGTTAAAGGGTGAAACTCTACCACACGCGAATCATGAACTTGTGTAAAAATGTTTTACTTGTGGAATAGTGTTTAAAACTAGCAGATCTACGTATCTGCAAGTGGTATTTTCAAAGGACCAAGCGTCCAAGAAATCATGTTTTCTAAAAATGGATCTTACACTAACAAGAATGGTTTTTAGAACACACAAGTGTGTAAACACATGTGTAACACAAAGTTTCGACAAAATAACTATTTTTGAAAAAGATGACGAGAAGTTGTAAAAACGGAACTTCCATAAAAACGAGGTTTTTACACAATCGGATTGATTTATATAAAGATCCACTAAAAGTAATGGGATTTACTTCATAGTTTGGATAAATCACAAGTTCATGAAATTTATGCGATTTATATATGTTTTGACTAGTTTGTGGTTTGAACATTGTTTTGATTGATCAAGAAGATTGTTGATGTGATTTATAAAAGAAAATGATACGCTTGATAGTGTGGCCACCTCCAGTTACAGAGGAAACTCTGGCGAAATTTTCCAAAAACCTAACACTTAGAATTATTTTCACTAAAAGTGTTAGAAGTACATTTTGACTTGTTTTCAAAACATAGATTTCGCCGCGACTTTATTTACAAAATATCGGAGGTGGGATTTCACAAAATAAAACGTGATACATAAATATATTTAGTATATATTTTTCACAACATCACTTGTATAAGTGTTTATGATTATTTTGTGAACTACATAAATATTATTTTTAGGGTAAAAATAATATTACTAAGTATTATTTTGGGAAAATCACATGTATTAAAATATAATATTTTTGAGAAGAATATTTATATTTTGGGAGTTAGAAATAAAATATATTAAGTGAGACTTAATAGTGTAATCCAAATCATACGAACGCACATGTATTAAATCCCCCATCCTTGGGAAGGAGAAATAACTACCAAGTATACAGAATGTAAACACGAAATAGTTGCCTAACTATTTCCCAAAAACATAAACCATAAAGCTAAGGCACGGCCGTTCGTCTAATAGAGTTAGTACGTGTAGGTCGTCACTCAGCTACTTGATTTGGAGGCATACTTGGTAGAGACGCACCACTGTGAGTTCATGTCCCCCTTTTCTCTAACTGTTTTCAGTTTTCTTAACTGCGGGGGTGAAATACATGTTACTTTGATTACAAGTACTTTATACATGGTATGGTTAGCGTAAGGAGGTTTACTACTTAGATCATGTGAGTGGGTAGGCAGAAACTGGAGGCCATTAATCCTCATTGTAGAACCGAGGGACGTAAGCGGTAGATCTATCTGGGTGTAGCGAGCCCAACTCTAGGCCCAACAGAACGGACCTCAGGGAGGCCCAACAGAACAGAACTTGGAGTGACTTTGTACCCAACGCTAAATCTGCTAGGTTTGAGTCTTCCTACTTGCACTTCACACATACTAATGGCCTTGCAAACCATTGGTGATCTCTTTTTCCTTATTTGCTACATACCAGGATTTTTATACTTACAAGTGTTTTACATACTCACTTACACATGAACTCGCTCAACATTATTGTTGATTTTTCAACTTACATGTATTTCAGGAAACTAAAGATCTGGCGCGGTATGTTATGTTTTCCCGCTGCATATGGGTTACGAGGTCATCCGGGTTTGGGGAATGTGGCTCTTTCCTGGACAAGTCACAGTCCTTAAACTGTGTTTATGTCATGTTGATGTTTATGATGGTTGAACAATGTCATTAGGATTTGTTTTCCGTTAAGACAATGTTGTTGTGTTTGGTTTTTAAAACTTAATCTATGGATGATCTTGCATGGTTTTATTTCATATAGCTTTGTTATGGTTAAGCTATGGTATTAAGAAGTCACATCAAAATTAACCACGCTTCTGCAAAGCCAGGGTGTGACAAGCATGTAGTATGTTTACCTTTCTTATGCAATGAGAACCTTTCATGATCACACCTCGTGCTTCCGCCGTAGAAAGGGGTGTGACAGATTGGTATCAGAGCTGCGATTGTAGTGAACCAGGATTCCTTCTCGAGTCTAGTCTACAATCTCTAGGATCCTTTCACGAAAACAATTTTTCAAAGAGTTTTCATTGCATAAAACGTCCCGCGACATCCACAACCTGAAACTGTCTACATGAGTCTAGAAAAGACACTACGAGACTTAGGGTGCACAGAAGTAGCACTTGTCTCTAACTGAGAAATTACTTGCAATTATGTGTGATGATTAGCATACACTAGAAGTAGAATGTCACAAGTATACGTGACTTTACCTGAAAACAATGGCCTATCTGAAGGAAGAAATACGCGGATGAAACAAACTGTGCGGACTGGGCAAGGAGTTACGTAATTATGGATGCATACATAATTATGGAATTCAGTGCACAGAAACCACAACAAGTCTTGTCACGTATAGATTCCCTCAGTGCAAGCCTACTAGGTACTCCGCTAGAGTAATAATTGTTTGATGTCACTTATGTGGTATATACCTGTGAATATATATGCAACTACTGTCTAGAGTGACGATATCAAACAAATATCTAACCCTGCTGTGTTGTGTTCTGATAGAACATGGCACCCAGGAAAGCTGTGAATGCTCACAATGACGATCAACCTCCTCCTCCCCCACTGCCAAGAACTGCTGAAGAGCTGAACGCTCTACTGGAAGAACGGATCTCCGCTGCTATTGCCCAATACGAGGCAAACCGAACTCAAGACAGTGGTGGCCCAAGCAACGCTAGACGTAATGGGAACGGAGATTCATCTGGAGGCAACGCAGCTCAAGGTAACCTTAAGACACTGTACTATGCATGAGGAAATTTATGAACGGCCTTTGTTTCATTAGTTCTTCGATCGCTTACATGTGAATTGGTTGAATCAATTCCAGGCTGCACTTTTAAGCAGTTCCTCGACTGCAAGCCGATGAACTATGACGGCACAGGAGGTGCAGTAGCATTTGTACGCTGGACGGAGAAGACTGAAGCTACTATCCGCATGAGCAAGTGTACCGTGGATCAACAAGTCACCTTTGCTACTGGGTTATTTGTCGATGAAGCTCTGACTTGGTGGAACTTGCAAGCCCAAACTTTGGGTGATGATGCCGCTTATGGCCTAACTTGGGAAGAACTGAAGGAAAGGATGAGAGAGAAGTATTGCTCTCGTGCAGAACTCCAAAGGTTGGAAACGGAGTTCTGGCACTTGACCATGGAAGGTGCTGACATCAATGGCTATACTCGAAGGTTCCACGATCTGTCTAGAGTGCTTCCCTACATGGTGACTCCCGAATTCAAGCACGTTGAACGCTACATTTGGGGACTGGCGCCAGAGTTTCATGGCATGGTGACGTCAGCCAAACCACAAACAATCACCGAGGCTGTAACTCTTACTGAAGATTGTGTTCGTATGAAGAAGCTATCCCTGAACCCAACAGAAAAGTCTGAAACACATGCTGAGTCATCTGGGGACAAGAAAAGGAAGCATGCAAACCTGAATCAAGCAATTCGTAACAACAAGAGTTCCAACAAGAAGCGTGACGCTAACCCGTCTCAGGAGGCGAAGACCTTTGCAACCAAAGCATACCAAGGCTCCATGCCTAGATGCCAAAAATGTAAGTATCATCATGAAGGAGCCTGTCGCATTCCAAGGTGCAACAAATGTGGTAAGTTGGGTCATCAAACGGAAGACTGTTGGGGAAAAGGAAAGAACCGGAGTGGAAATAGTGCTGGTAACAAGAATGGTAATGGGAAAGGGCGAAACCAAGGATGCTTCAAGTGTGGAAGCAATGATCATTTCATGAAGGACTGCCCAGAGGGAAACAATGCTCAGGCTAGAGCATTTGTGATTGGAGCAAAGAACGCACGTGAGGACCCTAACGTGGTCACCGGTACGTTTCTCATTAACAATCACTTTTCATCCATATTATTTGACACTGGCGCCGATTATAGCTTCATGTCTGTGGAATTTAAACGCATACTCGGAATAGAATCTAGTAGATTAGAAATTCCTTATTCCATAGAACTAGCCAATGGTAAACTTGTTGAATCGGGCGAAGTTGTCAGAGGCTGCACATTAGAACTTGGCGAACGAAATTTTAGCATCGACCTCTTACCTATTCAATTGGGTAGCTTCGATGTAGTAGTCGGAATGGACTGGTTGTCCAAGAACAAAGCTGAAGTTATTTGTCATGAGAAAATCATTCGCATCCCTTTAGCGAATGGTGAAACTCTCATCGTGCATGGAGAAAAACGAGACGCACCTCTTCGAATCATCAGTTGCATGAAGGCACAGAAGTGCTTAAGGAAAGGATGTGTCGCTTTCCTAGCACACGTTATAGACAAGAAGGCTGAGGAGCCGAAACTCGAAGACATTCCAGTGGTGAAGGAATTCCCTGATGTTTTTCCCGAAGATCTGCCAGGACTACCTCCGCAACGACAAGTTGAATTCCGTATAGACTTGGTTCCAGGAGCCGCTCCTGTAGCCAAGGCTCCCTATCGGCTTGCACCATCCGAAATGCAGGAATTATCTACACAACTCCAGGAGTTGTTGGATAAAGGATTTATAAGGCCAAGCTTCTCACCCTGGGGAGCTCCAGTATTATTCGTGAAGAAGAAGGATGGATCACTGCGGATGTGTATCGATTACAGGGAACTAAACAAGCTCACTATCAAGAATCGGTACCCGCTACCGAGGATTGATGACTAATTTGATCAATTGCAAGGATCAAGCTACTATTCCAAGATCGACCTTCGATTTGGATACCATCAGCTGAGAATCCAAGAGGAAAGCGTACCAAAGACTGCATTCAGAATACGATATGGGTATTACGAATTTCTTGTGATGCCATTCGGGCTGACGAATGCACCAGCGGTCTTTATGGATCTGATGAACCGCGTATGCAAACCATATCTCGATAAATTCGTGATGGTATTTATCGATGATATCCTGATTTATTCGCAAACGAAAGAAGAACATGAGCAACATCTCAGAACTATTCTGGAACTACTGAAGAAAGAGAAACTTCATGCAAAGTTCTCGAAATGCGAATTCTGGATTCGCGAAGTACAATTTCTTGGTCACGTTGTGAATGAGAGGGGCATTCATGTAGACCCGTCCAAGATAGAAGCAATAAAGAATTGGGAAGCTCCCAAGACCCCAACCGAAGTTCGACAATTTTTGGGCTTAGCGGGCTATTACCGACGTTTCATCGAGAACTTCTCAAAGATAGCTCAACCGCTAACTGCCCTTACACAGAAAGACAAGAAATATGAATGGGGTCACAAACAAGAAGAAGCCTTCCAGTTACTTAAAAACAAGCTCTGCGATGCACCAATACTATCATTACCCGAAGGCACTGAAGACTTCGTGGTTTACTGCGACGCCTCACGACAAGGCTTGGGTTGCGTGCTCATGCAATGCCAAAAAGTCATCGCTTACGCTTCAAGACAACTGAAGGTACATGAAAGAAACTATACCACTCACGACCTGGAGCTGGGCGTAGTGGTATTCGCCTTGAAGATCTGGCGACATTATTTATATGGTACTCGATGTACAATTTTCACAGATCACAAAAGCTTACAACACATATTTGATCAGAAGGAATTGAATATGCGCCAGCGGCGATGGGTCAAGCTGCTGAATGATTACGACTGTGAGATCAAGTACCATCCTGGAAAGGCAAACGTTGTAGCGGACGCGTTGAGCCAAAAAGAAAGGGTTAAGACCCTAAGGGTTCGAGCATTAGAAATGACCATTCGAACGAACCTCACTGCACGCATTCGTGATGCACAACAAGAAGCTCTTAAAGGAGAGAACCGTAAGGCTGAATACCTGCGGGGTATGCTGAAATACATGGTGCCAAATGAAGAGGGAGCCTTATACTTCAAGAAGCGTATTTGGATTCCACTCTATGGTGGCATACGAGAAGTCATCCTTGATGAAGCCCACAAATCGAGATATTTGATCCATCCAGGATCGGACAAAATGTATCAAGACTTGAAAGAATATTATTGGTGGCCGAGGCTCAAGAGCGACGTTGCTGTCTATGTTGGAAAATGGCTAACCTGTGCTTAAGGCTGAATATCAGAAACCGTCCGGCCTACTACAACAACCAGAGATTCCCGTGTGGAAGTGGGAACAAATCTCGATGGACTTCATAACGAAATTACCCAGGACCCCGAGAGGGCACGATATGATATGGGTAATAGTTGATCGATTAACGAAGTCTGCGCACTTCCTACCGATCCGAGAAAAAGACAGCACTGGAAAGCTTGCTGAAACATACTTAAGAGAAATTGTGGCACGTCATGGAGTGCCAATCTCAATCATTTCAGACAGAGATGGACGCTTTGTCTCAAGAATCTGGCAATCATTTCAGGAAGCCTTTGGATCTCAGTTAGATCTGAGCACGGCATTCCATCCGCAAACAAACGGCCAGAGCGAACGGACTATACAAACGTTAGAAGATATGCTTCGCGCATGTGTCATGGATCTAGGCGGCAGCTGGGATACTCATCTACCTTTAGTTGAGTTTTCCTACAATAACAGTTATCATACGAGCATAAAAGCCGCGCCGTTCGAAGCTCTGTATGGCCGCAAATGCCGATCGCCCTTATGTTGGGCAGACGCTGGAGATAAACGTACGGTTGGTCCTGAACTTGTACAAGAGACAACCGACAAGATTGCGTAGATCCGAGAGCGCATTAAGGTGGCTCGAGATCGACAAAAGAGCTACGCTGATTCGAAAAGAAAATCAGTAGAATTCGAGGTGGGAGACAAAGTGTTGTTAAAAGTCTCACCTTGGAAGGGCGTAGTCAGATTTGGAAAGCGTGGAAAGCTGAATCCACGATACATCGGACCATTCAGAATATTGAAAAGAATTGGTACCGTGGCATACAAGTTGGAGTTACCGGAAGAACTTAATGGAGTACATGATACGTTTCATGTATCCAACCTGAAGAAGAGTCCAACACAAGAAAACGTGATCATCCCGATGGATGAAGTGCATATTGATGACGCCCTTCGATTTACAGAACAACCCGTTGAGGTTACCGACTGGAAAGTCAACAAGACTAGGAGGAGCACTGTTAAACTTGTCAAAGTACGTTGGAACTCTAAGCACGGACCCGAGTACACGTGGGAACATGAAGACCAGTTCAAGGAAAAGTATCCCCACCTATTCAAGAAGACTCCAGCGAGAGTTAGTTCAGCCTGAATTTCGGGACGAAACTCTTTTAACGGGGGGAGACTGTGACAACTGGCACAAACCGGTAATTTCCGTACACTTTAATTATTGCTTAATGACTGCAATTATGTGCTTAATTGTCAGCAATGCCTGATTACAAGCTAAACAAGTGGATTCATGCACGTTGTATACTACAAAATATTGCTTTATGCATAAACGAGAACGTTGCGTCAGTAATACTAAGTAAACTCACCGGTAAGACACACTGTGTCAACAGAACTGCAGAAAGCAGTCAGACAATAAAAATTGGAGCCTAGGTGTAGGTCCGACAACAAGAATACATTAAAACCCAAGAATACATACAAGGGTTTAATATATATTCTCCGGAAGCAAAAATACGCACTAAAAAGCACCCGAAACGCACTTTAAGTGCAGAATTTTATATAATTCAGCAATATTTCAGCTTTTAGCACACGAATATTATGCAGAAATTTCGTTTTATCATCCAAAATACTTCCCCAAGTGTTGGGAATTGAAAGAATACAAAAAGGTACTTAAAAGACACTAAAAAGTGCAATTTAGTGCTTTAACGAACCGGTATATAACCGAACAACCGGACTTTATCCAGAACGTAAAAATATTGTCAATGACGATGTTTTTGCTTCTCTGAGCTAGTTAGGGTCCCCGAACACCCTAACACCCTTTATATTACACTACACACTAATTACCTAATTAAAAGTCCTAACTAATCTAACTAGAACCTAACCATCCAATTGAAATCAAACCATATAACCCCCCCCCCCTAACCGATCGGTCCCCTAAGGGGGACACACCCCTCACACTTTTGACTATTTTCTTTGCTCTTGTCTAGTATCTAGAGGGCATGTTATATGGTGGACAAAACACTTAGATGGATTATAAGTTTGCATCCAAGATTAACACTTATCATTCACAAGACACTTAACAAAATTGTTCTCTCTCCCTCCCTTGGAGACTCTCGGCCGAACCCAACACCCACCATCTCACCATCTTCGAATCTTGTTCTTGCTATTTCACATACACACAAAGGCGAAAGGTCACACACAAGGAGGCTCGGTGCTTTCGGAATCTCAAGGACCTCACTACATTGCTTTTATCCACCTTGTTTTCGCTTTGATTCTTCCCTAGCCTTGAGCTAGTAGTAAGTTCTTCTAAACACTTCCTTGTTCATGATTAAAGTGGTTAATAAGAAGTTTATTGGTTAAAAAGCAATAACACACAAGAACTTAACACAAAGTCTTGATCATATGATGGATAAGTTGGATAAAGAGAAACTAGTTGTGTAAATCTTGTGAAACTTGTCTAGTTGAGATTATTTGATGTTGTTTGTCATTAAAAGTGGGATGGATCATCATCTACGCATACTAGATCATGTTCAAGAACATGAACTAGTAGTATGTTAAGTGTTAGAAATATAAAAGATGATGAAATCATCCACCATGAACTTGGAACTTGTGTAAACATAATTTTCCTTGTAAAATAAGACTCTAAACATGTAGATCTAAAGATCTACAAGTGGTTTTTCGGAAGAACCAAGCGGAAAATGCTAGTTTTGTTAAAACCCGGACCTTATATAAATTAAAAGCATTTTAGTAAATAAACAAGTGTGTAGACACTTGTGTAACAAGGGAGTTCTACAAAGAAATATTTTTGCAAACCTTGACTAGAAGTTGTGAAACTTCATATTCTTTAAAAATAAAGTTTTTAAGAAATTAAACTTATTTTTAAAGATAACAAGACTTACTAAATGTGCTAGTAAGTTACTACACATTTTTGTAAATATTCAAGTTCATGAAATGGAGAAATTAGTGATTATTGTTGATGATTATTGTTGATAATTGTTGTTGATGATTGTTGACGATTTAAAAGAAAATAAACACATGTTTTGAAAACATGGGAAACCTCCATTTTTAGGGGAAACTCTGTCAAATTTTTTATAAATTTTGACACTTAGAAAAATATAAGTTTTTAAGAAACTTATTCCCTAAAAATGTATTTAAAAGTATTACCAAGGTTTCCCTAATTTTTGGTGATAAGAAATGAGGATTTCTTCAAGAATAAAAATGGATATAAGTATGTATATTTTTGAGAGAAAAATATATATTATTTGATCACCAACTTTTGTGCTAAGTGTATATAGTATGTGTTATACGTGCTAGTGTATTAAGACTTAAAAATACACTAAATACTCATGAGAAGTATAAACACAAAATACACATACAGCATACAATATACATAATTCGGGTGCAAAGTGCAAAAATACAAAAAGCTTATATTTATTTTTTTTAGAAAATAATATAAGTAAGACACTTAGTTAAAAATATAAAATATTTTTAACACAAGAATATATACACAAAAGAGAGTGACTGTACTTGTGCGACACAAGTCTAGTGACTAACGTTAAGAAAACACGTATAGGTTACGACGTTAATTAAGCAAATCCGGTGAAGTTTACGACGCAAGGAACGCAAAGTTGTGAGTTCATGCTCCCCCTTTCCTCTTAACTGTTTTCAGTTTTATAACTTCGGGGGTGAAATACATGTACAAATATTACTATGTTTACAAATGGTATGATAACAAGAAGCACACTTGGTGAGAACGAGAACAAAGTGTGACGAGATATAAGAATACGAGAAGCGCACTTGGTGAGAACGATAACCAAGTATGAGGCGTTATGAGAAATGATGCGAGAAATCGTGTCACGAATAGGGTACAGAAGCACCATTAATCAACAATATACCTAGACCGCAGAACAAAATGTTAGATCTAACGGGTGCCGGGCAGCCACACTCTCGGTGAGGGCGAGAAACGAGTAGTGCTTTTGTGTCTCAGAATATACCAATTAAATGCCTAAGGTTTGGTGACTTCCTATGTCATGTCACATGTTAATGGCTTTGCAACCCATTAACAATCCTGATACTTACAGGAATACTGTATTTACATAAAATTCATACCATACTAAAACTTGATTAATACTTGAAGTACATGGGGTACTCAAGAAAAACTTGATTTATAATTTGAAGTACGTGGGGTACTCAAGAAAAACTTGATTTATAACTTGAAGTACGTGGGGTACTCAAGAAAACAGGAATTATACTTGAAGTACGTGGGGTACTCAAGAAAAACTTGAATTATACATATGTACGTGGTGTACACATGAATACTTGACTTATATATGAAAACTTGATTTATACATGACAGAA
Source organism: Helianthus tuberosus (assembly GCA_030545235.1). Taxonomy (NCBI): domain Eukaryota; kingdom Viridiplantae; phylum Streptophyta; class Magnoliopsida; order Asterales; family Asteraceae; genus Helianthus; species Helianthus tuberosus. The sequence continues at coordinate 94,035,434 of CM060418.1, read as the reverse complement.
ACTATGTTTTCATACAAAGTATACAAACGTGAAACACAAAAACTGCATGAATTCACACCAACATTATGTTGACGTTTTTCCAAAACTCACATGTATTTCAGGTAACTAGGATGGATGTGCGCGCGGTCTTACTCATGCTTGTGGATGTCGCTTTGTTTATCTTTAAATAAAGTTGTGACTTATAAGACGATATGTTATCTCGTGTTGTAAACACTTGACTTATGTTTTCAAATTATGGTATTTGAAGTTGTTTTCATGAGCATGTAGTATGTTTACCTTTCGTATGCAATGAGAACCTTTCATGATCACACCTCGTGCTTCCGCCGCAGAAAGGGGTGTGACAGGGCTGCCCTTCTAGCTCATATAGTCCATGTTATTGGGGATGGCAAAACCACATCGGCTTGGTTTTATAATTGACATAGTAGTGGGCCCTTAAACAATGTCCTCTCCCATAGAAACATGTGGTAAGGGGAGCTAACAAGGCATTATAAGGTGGCGGATATCATTGAGAATGGTGAATGGAAATGGCTGGAGGATTGGCATATCCGGTTCCCTTCCCTGTACTTGCAACCCACTGTCCCCTTGCATCATAATACGAACGATAAGGTTATGTGGAAAGCCTCAAATGGGGAATTGATCCATTTTTCTGTGAGTGATGTATGGAAGGATATTAGAGAAGTGAGAATGGAGGCCCCATGGTTCAAACTCGTTTGGTTCATTCATAACATTCCGAGACATGCCTTCATCTTGTGGATGGTGTTGAAAAATAAACTTCAAAATCATGACATCATCGGCAGATGGGCGAATGATTCGGACTTAAGGTGTTTATTCTGTAAAGTTTCCCCGGATTCGCATTCCCACTTGTTCTTTGAATGCCCGTACCCAAGAGCTATTTGGTAGAAGCTGTCAGTGTTGTCAAGGCTGGATAGTGGTTGGTGTAGTTGGCCTCAAGTTATTAATCATATGTGTACTCTGCCTGGTACCAGCTCTATTTGGAGTATTATAAACCGGCCTGTTCTAGGAGCAGCCGTGTATTATATATGGCAGGAGAGGAACCTGAGAGCCCATGAACCCCAGGAAAGACTTGTTGAAGAGGTGTTTTTGCTAATAAAGGATGTTGTCCGTCTTAGGCTTCTGGGCATTAAGTGTTGGTGCATATGTCTGTCGACTTCGTCTTGTATCGGGTCTTGTAAAATAGGAATGATAGATCAGGGCACATTGTACGAGAAAAATAGGGTTTAGTGTGATTGAACCATTCCGCACGAAATGGTAGAATTTGCTTATTTCGTGCGAAATGCCTGGCCTATATATATGTGTCATTTCGTTTCATTTGAAAGAGTTCCTGATTCTGGTACCGAAGTGCTGCCGACGTGTCATTTGATCTGTAACAGTGTTATATTAATATACAAGACATTTAAAGAGTGAATCAAGCTGTAATCAAGTCTATATCATTGAATTCCGCCTTTGATATGGATTAGAACTCTTCTGATAGACTCGTTTAGATTGAGTCTCGATCCTACAAGTGGTATCAGAGCTCAGGAGGAGGAGTTCTTACCAAATTCAGCTTGTTTTCATCTATTTTCTGACTTCTACACTTTCTTTTTCAAAATTAACAAGTTTTTACGGTTAAAATGAATTTAATTTCTCATATAACACGCGAAACAGTGTTTTAATCAATCCTTGAGAAAATCAGACCTTAAATCGATCTAGAACTTGATCAATTTTGTCAAAAACTGATCGAACTGGTGACATCATCATCATTTCGTACGAAATAGCTCATTTCGTGTGAAACAGCATCTCATTTCGCACGGAATCATCTTTGTGGAGTTCATTTCACACGGAATCATCTTTGTGGAATCCATTTCGCACGGAATCAACATCTTAGGCTTCATTTCGCACGAAATCGACTGTTTGGACTTCATTTCGTACCAGAGGACCATTTCGCTTGAATCCTGCATTTCGTGTGAAAGTGTTATTTCGTTTGAAAAGCTATTTTGTACCAAAGGGGGTCATTTCAAAACAGGTTACTGAAACATTTTGTGTGAACTTACATTTTGTTTGAACTTTGTGAATTTGCGAAACAGGTTACTGAAACATGGAAGAGGAATTTTATAACGCGTTTGCTACTACTCCAGCTGCTCCAGTTACTGCTGCTGAAACAATTGAAATTGAAAATGAAACGGGAACGTCTCAAAAGCCTCCTAAACTTATGCACATCGAGGATTTTAAAGGATGGCAAAATCGTTTTGAAAACTTGGTTCAAGCCTATAAGTTCGATGCATGGTGCTCTTTGGATGTAGATTACGTTAAACCGAAAAATGTACGTGGGATTGAAAAGGCTTTAAGTGACTATTCAGTGGCGGAGAAATTGAAATACACCAGTGAAAAAACGATGATTAGTCTTCTTCAACAATCCGTAAAAGAAGATATTTTTGTGTTACTTCAACATGAAGGAACTGCTAGATTAATTTGGTTGGCGTTGATTAACAAGTTTAAAGGAAGTGCTGATATGATAAAAAACAAACAAGCTTTACTAAAGAAATCGTTTGATATGTTTGTAGCTTTTGAAGGTGAATCAACAAACACGACTATCGATAGATATTGTCATCTTGTTTTGGAAATGGGAAGATTGGAAATAAAGAAAGACGACGATGAATGGGTTGATAAGCTAGCCGATGCGTTACCACAACATAAATGGGGAACATATTTACTGATATTAAAACATCTGAGAAAATCTGAAAGTTTGAATTTGGCAAAGTTTATTCAGAAGATTGAAGAACATGAATTGGATATTCAGAAAACTGCTATCATGAATAATCCAAATGCTCAACAAGATGTTAGTCTATACTACAGAGGAAACAAATTTGAGACTACTCCAAATCCAAAGATTAAGACTGCTTTCAGTGCTGATAGTTCTTCTGGAACAAAAGTTAGTACTGTAACTCAGAGTGGTGGATATTCGTCATCGTATTCAAGTTTTGATCCGAATTTCACAACACCAAGTCCTCAACAACAGAATTCAACAAATCTGCAATGCAATGTTACATTGAATATTCAAAATGGTCAAAATCTTTCTCCAGAAATGGCTAAGCAACACATGGCATCACTTGTTACTATGTTAGAGTCTTATGAAAGTTTAGTTGCTGGAAGAATTGGAAATCCAATGCTCACCAAAGAAGATTATGACCAGATTGATGCTGAGGAACTTGAATTGATGGACATCAAGTGGTGTTTAGCTAGTGCTGTAAGAAGAGCAGAAAAATTTATTCAAATCACCGGAAGAGATGATTTTCGTGAAATTGCCGCATCTCCGATAGGGTTTGACAAATCAAAGGTTACTTGTTTTCGTTGCAAAGAAAAGGGACATTTTAAACGAGAATGTAAAAATAAAGAAGCAACCGGAAGACAAGATCCATTTGGAAAGAATGATTATTATCAAAAATCAATTTTTCATCAGATTGCTCAACAACCATCATCATCCCGTGTAATTGAAGACGGAAAGAAGAAAGCTTTTCTTGTTAATCAAGATGATGAAAAAGTGGCAGAGGGTTTTAGCTGGGACAAATACGTTCCGGCTGATTCAGCATTTGTTGCTCAAATCTTGAAAGAAGAGTTAGTCAAATCTAAGCCGAAAAGAACACCTATTTTTGAGGAATTAGGATGTGATGCAGACACCGATGATGAAGAAGAGTATATTAATAAAGCTAGAAAAGGTCTGGATACTTATAGTTTTAATTTGTTTTTTGCAGATAAGATCGAGATGTTGAATGAGAAGAAGGCTGCTAGACTAAAAAGAGAGTTGGAAGCAAGAAGGATTGCTGAAGAAAAGGCAAAAATGGAAGATGAAGAAGCAAAATATAAAGAAAATTTGGCAGAAAAAGTCAAAGATGAAGAGTGTGAGGTAGAAGTAGAAGTTGATGAAGAATCGATCAGTGAAAATGTGATTGAGAAGGTTGTGGAGAAAATTGTTGAAGTCGAGAAAATAGTCGAAGTGGAAAAAATCGTCAAAGTTGAAAAGATTGTTGAAGTTGAGAAGATTGTTGAAGTCACGAAACCTTGTCTAAAATGTTTGGAACCTTGCAAACAGTGTGAAGAGAAAGACAAGAAGATTTGTGAGCTTGAAGAGTTAAAAGAAAAAATGTTGTTTGATGTGAAGTATGTAAAAGAATCGTATGATGTGCTAAACAGATCAGTTGATAATCTGAACAAGACAAATTTAGAAGTAGATGCTGCTATGACGATGATGAGTTCAACTTTAATGACGAAGCAGAAGGTTATCAATGAGTATATAGAAGATTGTGCAAAACTGAAGCTGGATTTGGAACTCGAAAAGATTGAAAGTGAAAGAATTAAACGTTTGCTGTTGAGTTATACAACTTGTGATTATTTGATTGATCGAGTTTATCCTACTGTTGCAGGTCTTGAAGTTTTTCAGGATAAAAAGACAGAAGAGGATACTGGTAAGAAACAAAGTGTCAAGTATAACAAGTGTCCGCCTCCGATCTGGGAAAGTTATTCTCCCAGAAAGCCAAATGAGGAACGTTTAAATAAGGCACTCAACATAAAGTTCAAGTCTGAAACCATTGATGAGTTACCAGACAACATTGACGTCACATTCACAGCGTCTGACACTGATCATGAGTCTGAGTTATTAAAGAAAGTGGTCGATCAGGTGTTAGATATGGATGAAGAGTCAAAGTCGGAGTCTAAATCTGAAAGTTCAAGTTCATCAGACAAGAGTCTGAGTTCACCAGTCAAACGGGTTTACAATAAAGAATTTCTGATGTCGAAAAATAATTTGAATGACGAAACATTCAAACTTGCATATACTTTGAAAGATTCTGACAAATTATTTTCTGATGAAGAATTTCCAATAAGAAGTGTCAAAACTGAAATGATCAAACAGGTTTTCAAATTAACAGAAATTAATATTTCTGAAATAAAAGATTTAAATCTTGCTGAAAAACCTAAAAAATACACTTCAAGAGTTCAACAGAGATTGAACAAGAAAAAAGGTTACAGTTCTGGTTCAGGTTTTCAAAAGAAACCAAATCATAACAGTAATTTCAAAAAGACGGGTTTAGGTTTTATTCCTCCAGAAAATCATAAAAATGAGAAAACTTATAAACCAAAAACTAAATTTGTTTCAGGTATAAGTTCAGAGGAAGAGAAGGAGAAATTGTTCAGGAAACAATCAAATCAAGAATTTTTCGTTGAAAGGAAGAAGAATATGTTGAAAGAATCGGAGAAGAGAGTTGAACGAAGAACCTGTTTCAAGTGCCAAGAAGTTGGACACATCGCTTGGAATTGCATAAATTCCACCAACACAAAACAGGGAGTTTCTTCTAACTCAAAGCTGAAAGAGAAATTTAAAGTGTTAAAAAATTTGACTTTCGAAACTGGTGAAAGTTCAAAACGTTTTTACAAAAGAAAAGTCGATTTGAACAAACAAAGATGGGTTGTTAAATCAGAAGGTAATTCTGACAATGAATCTGACTCGTCAAAGTCAGAGGAGTCATTTGTTGTGAAAAGTGAAAAGAATTCCGTTCCAGAAATGAACGATGAAAACTTTCCGCCATTGTCAAAAGATAATTTGAAATTAAAAGTGGGAAAGATTGAGATTTCAGATCAATTTTTTTCCGGTAAAGAAGAATTTGATGTTGAAAAGGCTTTTAATGGTAAAGTCAAACATATCTTTGGGAAGATGGTTGACGGGAAGGTAAAGGGTGTGAACGATTTTTACAAATAAAAAAGATGGTGGGATAGAGTTGAATCACAATCACCCAAGGCTGGTCAGGCTTGGTTGACAGCTTTTTCTACTTAAAATCCTGACTTGCCGGAACTCCCAGGTTGGTAAGTGAGGAGTAGGAATCGGCATTTTTCTACAAGTGGTAGTTTTCTTGAAATTTGTTATATTTCATTTTACAAGTGGTATGGTTGATACGTGAACCTACAAGTGGTTGAAAGAGGTTTTCACCTGCAAGTGGTTAATCAAGGTCATTAAGTTGAACTTGATCTAACTTTCATACAAAGTGATTGGAAATCAAAGTGATGATCATAACCCCAATTTTACATGTGGTAAATTCAACAAAACTTATTTTCCGGAAAAACCATTGGATTAAAAAAAACTTAAGTGTTTTGAAATCATAATGGGAAAATAGTTTGTTGACATGGGGAGTTCTGATTGTTTATGCCAAGTGGATGGCGATTTGAAGCAATTCACAACAGTTGTCACTTTACTTGTTCAGTTTTTTTTCAAATTTCCTTTAAATGATTTTGAATTTTAGGGGGAGTAAGAATTTCTGAAAATCCAAAAACATTGGAAAATTTGAAAAAGCCAAAAACATGATAAAATAAAAAATGAGTGTTGTAGTGAAAAAGAGGAAATGATAGTACATCAGTGGACTATCACAGCATGCTAAAGAATTGTAAAGTCAAAATGTGATAAACGGTCTCACTGATGATATGCCAGTAGGTTTTTATACGCTTAGTAGATTGTGTTCGAGATATAAACCTAAATATCAAACTTGCTTAATTCGTGGGGAACATCTCCCGAATATATAGGTAACCCCTGAAATCTTGTTTGAAGGGCTTTCTATCTCTGACATACTAGGTCTTTGTGCATGGTGATATCTGGGGTATTATACCTGGACTTCTGATTTTGCGGGAGCAATAGCCTAGTCCTCGTATAATACTTTGCATTGCTTTAATCTTAAAGCTCGCCCTCAGCATAAAAAATGATGAAACATTGAAAAATACTAATCATTTGCTGTTGAAAATAAAAGATTCTCTAAAGGGAACCCACCGTAAAGCGAACCATCATCTCTCTGATTTTGCGGAAGCAATAGCCTGAGCTCTCATGGTATCGCATTTAACCCTTTACAGATATCACTAGTGTACATTCACCTGTAAGACTGAATATAGGAGTCTGGATACGGGAGTATATTCTGAGGTGGGACACGCAAATAAGTTTAAGTGCTTAAAACACTTATCTCGTATCTCGAAACAGTTGAACTTTGTGTGAAAATTTAAGTGGACCAGTATACTGACAATCTAAGTGAATCGTTTAGATCTTAAAATGTTTAAAGCTTAACGGTGTTTGTGATTTGTCTCATAAAATGATATGATCCTCTTACACAAACTCACAAAAATATTGTCTGTAAATATTTCTTTACTGCATTTCATTTATATCAAAAATCCAAAAAGATTTTCGGAGTGTTTTAGCATAAATTTTGAAAAATACAAAAGATTTTCGACAACTGATGTTGGAGAGCTGATTTTAAAAATTCCTAGTGCTAAACATGATAAACAAATGGTTTGGGAGAGTCTGTTTGAAATGAAAAATGTTCTTGAATTTGAAAATGTCAAAAATAAATGTTTTTCTTACAAGTGGTCATTTGATATTTTAAATGTTAAATCATTTTGAGATAAATTTTTCAAGTGGTTTATAATTATTAAATTTGTTAAAGTGTTAAATTTGAGAAATTTATTTTTGGGTAGAGTCTGTGCAGGTTTGTGCAATTGCTGATTCTAAAGAACTAAAGGAATCAAGAGATCTGATCAAGAGCCAGATTGCGATTCTGAACCTGTGACGAAAAGAGGAGACTGAAGATTGTTAGATCAACATTCAAGGGGGAGTTTGAATGATAAAGAGCCCGAAGACTGATAAAGGCTGAAGACTCGACATGCTAAAGATTTGTACTGAAGACTCGTCGACATCCAAGGGGGAGTCTGTTGGTGCATATGTCTGTCGACTTCGTCTTGTATCGAGTCTTGTAAAATAGGAATTATAGATCAAGGCACGTTGTACGAGAAAAATAGGGTTTAGTGTGATTGAACCATTCCGCACGAAATGGTAGAATTCATTTCGTATGAAATGGACTTTGTTCATTTCGTACGAAATGACATTTTCTTATTTCGTGCGAAATGCCTGGCCTATATATATGTGTCATTTCGTTTCATTTGAAAGAGTTCCTGATTCCGGTACCGAAGTGCTGCCGACGTGTCATTTGATCTGTAACAGTGTTATATTAATATACAAGACATTTAAAGAGTGAATCAAGCTGTAATCAAGTCTATATCATTGAATTCCGCCTTTGATATGGATTAGAACTCTTCTGATAGACTCGTTTAGATCGAATCTCGATCCTACATTAAGGTGGCAAAATCTGCAGCTACCATGCAAGCTGCTCGTGTTTGGGATATCCCTGAAGACCCGTGGTTCAAATTGTCCCAGTCCAACAGACCTGTCAAATGACTATTCTGCCCATTCTGTCTGATGTGTGGAGTTGGTGGGAAGTCTAGTTTACTGTTACAGAGCTGATTATGGTCTTTTTGAGAGAAGTCCGTTATGGGGATGAGAATATATACACACAAATGATTAAATCTGTTACTGCCAGTACCCTCAAGGTAAATAAAATTTTCTTTTGTTGAGTCTGGGTGGTTTTGTGTTGGGTTAGGCCATTGTGGTTTCGGGTTATACTTTTGGGTGGGCCTTAATCTGGGTTGGGGTGTTCTGTTTATACTGGTACGTTTGGGTTGGGCATTTTTTGGGTTGGGATGGAGATATAAGGGGGGATTGGGTAGTTAACCTTTGTAGATTTTCTAGAAGGCATCTGGTGGCATGCTTCTCTCTATTCGCTTGGTCCCTAGGCTGTTATTCTGTTTTCCTTCCCTTTTTACACCCTAGGTGGTTGTTTAGGGGTCTTCTGAGGAGATTGTTGTTATGTTATATGTCGGGGATCGACTTATACTCGGGAGTTATAAGGAAGAGCTAGGGGGATCGTCGTTTCTGTGGGATTGAGCTGGACAGGGGGTTGGGACAGGTGTGTAGCCAGTCATTTGTGGTGGTTTATCGACATGTATTCCTACCTAGAGGGTATTTTTGTCAAAATGGGTTGGGGCAAGCTTATTTTTTTAATGCCGCTGGATCTTGGCTTTCGTACTACGTGCATGGAAGGGGTTAAGAGTTGGCTGCATTAGAACTGGATGCGTTGGTGGTCCAAAATTTTGTTTTTCTATTCAGTTTGGCCTAGGGGTAATTGTGACACTAAGGCTTGGGATAGGTTATGTATTTTACTGTGTATGATGATTTGGAATTTGCAACAGTGTTGTACTCGAAGTCAATTTGGCTGTATTAGAAGCATTCAGTGCTGGCAAGATGTCAAACAGGCTTACAGGATATGGCGCTTTATGTTGAGTGCTGGGGTTCTTCAAACGGGCTCAGACATTTCTACCATGTTGAAGGCCCAATCAGTGGGTTTGGTGTTGCTATTGCACGGCATGAAGGCCTGGGCTTGGGAAATTTTATGGGCCTGGGTGTTTGAAAATTGGGTGTATACTATTTTGGGTTGGGTGTTGCGCAAGATGTCATATCATGGTTGCTTATGGAACATGTGTGATTGTGGTCCGTACATTAAGTTTGGCCACCCCCCGTTAGTTCGTGTAATTGTTAATTTTAGATACGGGTATGTTAACCCTGGTAATGCTAGGTTCCATTGTATTCCTAGTATAGGTAGGATGATATCTTATTTTGGTCCCCGAAGCCTGATTTGGGTGACGTGACGGGGGGTATGCCCCCCTTAAAGGTGTTAGTCTTTTGTTCCATTTATTTTAGTTTGCCGAGTTGTGCCCTTTACCCAAAAAAAAAATAACCACCATCATCACCCCCGTCAGCCACACCCACAACCATCACCGTTAACAACCACAACTGTCACTATAGCCATTAAATGCCACCACCGTCACTACTTGAAACCCTAAACCTAAAAGCTCGAATAAGGCTCTGCTGTTTTTATTGATTGAATAACAATGATACAAGGGGCCCTTTATATAGGGATCAAATACAAAGAAACCCTAAACACTATTTTAGGAGATGATAAACTTTCCTAATTACAAGATAATTACAAAAACTATTTTAAATAAATATACATAATATTATCTTTCATATTATCGGCTAAGACTCCCCCGCAGTTCGAGCGGGCGTAGGACAGACGCTCAAACTGGAACGAAAAGATTCAAACAGCTGCCGTGAAATCCCTTTAGTAAAAATATCAGCGTATTGCAATGAAGACGGGACATGAAGAACCCGTATGTGGCCAACCCGCACTTTTTCCCGTACAAAATGAATGTTGATCTCAATATGCTTCGTTCGTTGATGTTGGACGGGGTTATCAGAAAGATAAACAGCAGACACATTGTCACAGTAAACGACCGAAGCATGCCGTAGTGGAAGATGCAACTCCAGAAGTAAATTACGAATCCAAGTAGCTTCTGCGACAGCATTGGCGACGCCACGGTACTCAGCCTCAGCACTAGAACGGGAAATAGTGGGCTGGCATTTAGACGACCAAGAAATTAAATTATCACCAAGAAACACACAGTACCCACTTGTAGATCGTCGTGAGTCAGGACACCCGCCCCATTCTGCATCAGAATAGGCGACCAAAGAATGCGAAGTAGACTATGTTAGTCGAATCCCATAAGTAACTGTCCCCTGTAAGTATCGGAGGATGCGTTTCAAGAAAGCATAATGGGGATCCCGTGGTTCATGCATAAAAAGACTGACTTGTTGAACCGCATAGGAGATATCTGGGCGAGTAAAAGTAAGGTACTGAAGAGCACCGGCAAGGCTACGATACAACGTAGGATCGTGAAATAATGGACCGTTAGACGCACTTAGTTTTGATGAAAGATCAACTGGTGTAGCGCATGGTTTACACTCTGTCATGTGAGCAAGCGAGATAATATCCTTGGCGTACTGAGCCTAATCTAAAAATAAACCTTTATCATCCCGAGTAACCTTGATGGCCAAAAAATTATGGAGATGACCCAGGTCTGTCATAGCAAATTCCCGGGAAAGTGTTGAAATAATATGATTGAGCAATGAGGTAGAGGATGCCATAAGAACAATGTCGTCCACATACAAAAGCAAGTAACATGTTTTATCCCCGTCTTTGTAAATGAAAAGCGAATTATCGCATGTACTACTACGAAACCCATGAGCTAGAAGAAAATTTGCGAACCGCATATACCATGCCCTCGGTGCCTGTTTAAGTCCATAAAGGGACTTCTTCAATTTGCAAACATAGTTAGGATACCGCCTATCAACAAACCCGGGCGGTTGATGCATAAAGACTGTCTCATTCAAATGGCCGTGTAAAAAGGCGTTCTTGACATCCAACTGATGAATGGGCCAAGAACGAGAGACAGCAATGGAAAGTACCGTCCTGATAGTTGCCGGTTTAACAACCGGGCTAAAAGTATCCTCACAATCTATACCAACAGTCTGCGATTTACCATTTATGACCAACCGTGCTTTGTAACGTTCAAGAGAACCGTCTGATTTAAATTTATGTCTGAAAAGCCACATACACCTGATAACTGGACGATCATGAGGACGGGGAACGAGTTCCCATGTTTCGTTTTCCTGTAACGCACTAAATTCGGTTTGCATGGCATGCAACCAATGAGGGTCGGCAAAGGCTTTGGCGTTGGTATTCGGAACCGGAGAGATGGTAGTGGAGGTATGTAGAATTTGGGCTTTTGAACGGGTGGTCATGGGGTGAGTGTTGGTTGTGGGTTGGGCCGTAGCCGATGTCACGGCCCCCGACCCACCCTGGACGGAATCGGAAGCCGCGAACAGCCAAGTGGTACTGGTGATTTATTTAGAAAACGTTGCAGCGGAAATTTCATCAGGACCGTGAGTTAGGAAAAATATCAGAGTTTTAGAAACACCGGATTTTATTTATTAAATAGATGGGATAAACCCATGTTTTACAAATGTAGCTTTAATAAGATAAATTTGATTACATAAAACAATATTTCTTAATTTGATTTAATTAATAAAATAAGCCACTTCTTGAAGCCTTTCAGTGTCATATCCAACTCTTACTCCAATCTACTGTAATTACCTGAAATATGTTTGAAAAAGGTTTTGTCAGCGGAAATACTGAGTGAGTTCATTCCATTTTTATAAAATATATTGTTATACCTTACAGCATTAAGGTTTTTATATTTCTTTATATTTACCCAACTCAATCAGTATTTGTCACATGGTGGCAGTTCTGATGTGATAGTAGTCATATCACTCATTGGCTTACTTTCGTCCAATAGTGAATTTATCAAGTAATTATATTTTAATATTAATCAATTTATCTGTCACTAGGCGATTCCTGTGACGGTGTTCATATTACCGTTGATCATTCTTTCAACTAATGACTCTGGTCATATCACTGTTGATCATTCTTTCAACTAGTGATTCTAGTCATAACACTGTTGATCATTCTCTCAACTAGTGTCTTTTGGACATGTCACTGTTGATCATTCTCTCAACTAGTGACTCTGGACTTAGTTGTGTCCCGTGACATTACTTTGTCAAATATATTATTTATGGCACAAAACCATTTAATCCAGAAAATGACATATATCATTTTATATAACTTATCAAATATAATATGTTAATTAAATAATTGTAATATCATTATTTAATCTATTAACGTGACTAAGACTAAAATATAATCTTAGTATAGTAGAATACATTATACTTGATTATTTTATTATGATATATACCATTTAGATTTATTTCAAACATACATTAAATTTATTTACGATTTAATGTTAAAATAATATTAGGTATATGCTATGGCTACTGAGGCATAATTCCTACTATGATTGTGGTCATGCTACTATTGGCTAACTTTCTGGTTAATAGTAACGAGGATCAAATAATGTATAAAACCTCCTATACCGGCAGTTATTATAGAATATAAAAATTTAATCACTGTAAGTATAACTGGTAAACATTTAGGATTTTGGAAAACATTTGTAAATATAATTGTATCACAAAAAGGTGATAAAAACTATGAGAAAAGAGAATGGACTCACATTGCAGATTTCTACGGCCAAAGTTTAGTCTACAGATAAGCCTTGATAAATTGCAGATTTATACTAGCAGAGCTTAGCCTATTAATTAACCTTGTAACCTAGTGCACACGAACTAGGTAAGTAACTAATACAGCATTTACGATAACTCACGAGATTAAATCCTTCACAACGAATGACAAAGTGCAATCACTTAAACATCCATCGGAATCACAACGAATGACAAAGTATAATTACTTAAACATCCATCGGATTCACAACGAATGACAAAGGATAGTACTAAAACATCCATCGGATAGTTTCAATCGATCGGACATTGAATCGTAGCAGCGATCGAGTTAATACCCTGTTTGCGGCAGCACCCCGCTATACTAATTAGTGATTCGTGTGTGTTTTGAGAGTATTTGGACGATATCTCCGCGCCTGAGTCGAATTTTATCGTCGAACGAACGCCCAGAATCAAGTCCCAAAGCCTGCTGTTTATACCCGAAATTTTGCATTGCTTGCGCACCGTAAGCCTCAACCCTTACGGTGCGCAAGGGACTTAAAGTGGCCATATGCTTGCCACGTGTGTTTGAAGTGCAGGTGAGTTGACAGTTTCTCGAACTTTGTTTTAAATAGCGAGATAAATGGATAATCGTTGAGTAGGGAATGCCCCCCCTGAGTTTTAGGGGCCCTGATCCTGATTCTGATTGTTCTGAAAATTTTAGGGTTTGTGCAGAATCACTTGGGTGTCTCAATTAGGGTTTCCTATTGGATAAAATAATTAGGACTTTTAAATGAGGTTTGTTACATTCTCCCCACCTTAATAAAATCTCGTCCTCGAGATTTGGGTTACGATATTTCTTTTAGATTTATGTCATATTTTAGTCAACAAAATGACACAGAATTAAATATCAAATTTTGTGAATACAAGTTGTATAATAAGTAGGATTCAATGGTTCAACTGAATTAGTTCAAGAAATTGATGACAAACAAATGGGATGAAATGATATAATTTCCAAGGTGACTATGTTCAAACCAAAAGATATATGATCAATAGATATTTAGAATGAATGTGAAGGACTTTTAGAATCAATAAAAATTATTTGTCAAAAGAAAACTTACTTTGATTGGCAACTGAGGAAAACTTAGAATTGACAGGTTCCAAATGAAATAAAGGCATGAAAAATGATTTGTCCATTATTAAACCATGATATGAGAAAATAAATGTGTTTGACATTTATGGAATTGCAAGGATACACTGAAATATAACAGAGTTTAGTGTATCATTGTCTTAATACATAATTGTATTAAGACTATTTTTAATACCGAGTCAAATGAAAGACATACGTGGTTTTGAATGATTCGTATGATTATGATTAGCCCAAGCTACAAGTTTATATCGACGCCACAAGGTGTCGAGTAATTCAATAATTACGGTGACCGAACAATTTCACCGTGTAATCAATTGAAAGCTTTAATGAAGTAAATTCGGATATTCATTTCGAATAGGATTTTCAATTGATAATGAAAAGATCAAATGAATATTATAATATTTTCGATAAATGATGAAAGAAACGTGAAGAGGTACACCGGAATATGATATGAATTTGTGTACTCTTATCTTAACACATAATTGTATTAAGACTGTTTAAGATGATGAACCAACAGAAATAGATAAATAAATCCGTACATCAAGTGTGAAATTGAGATTAGCTCAAGCTACAAATTTATAGTAAACGCCACCACAAGGTGTCGTAGTAATTGGAAATAGTAGCGGTGAATGAAATGAGTTTCACCATGCTTTAAATCAAATGAAGTAAGTCCGAATGTTTCAAATAATCTAGTAGGATTTTTGATTGAAATTGAAATAATTGAATAATGTTTTTCGATCAAAGATGATAAAGCAATAAAGATTACGAAACGCTCGATTGCTGATATAAAAATCATTAAGAGATACACTGAAATATGAACTGAATCTGTGTATCATTGTCTTAGCACATGATTGTGTTAAGATTGATTTTATAGAATAAACCAACAAAGCGGATTCCATATAAGTAAATAATTAAACCCGTATATAAGGTGTGTAACAAGATTAGCACAAGCTTCAAACTTTGTGAAAACGTCACCACAAGGTGATCGTGACCAAATAAATGATTCAGTGAAAGTGAAAACCAAACAAGTCTGTTATGGTTTTGAATAGATGAAGTACTTGACAGAATGTATTTATTTATAACTTTTATTTGTACTAGGGTCAAAATTTACTTAACTTAGATATTACATATCAGCGATTACGTCTGGAATCATTTCTGCTTCTTGCGTAGTAAGTACGAATGCTCGTGCGTTTTTCTTAGCTCCGTCTGCAGTGACCTTGTTGTCAGGTGCTTTGGTTAGTTTCGGGCAATATGATTTGATATGTCCTGTTTCTCCGCAATTGAAACAAACATTAGTTTTCCTTCTACACTCTTCCTCTATATGCCCGGTCATCTTGCAGAAGTCACAGTAGGGTGTTTTCCTAAAACGGCATCTTCCTGAATGCTTTTTGTTACAGTTTCTGCAGATAGGTTGCTCCAATGACGGTTCAGTTCCTTTCTTCTTGAATTCTTGGAAAATTTTCTAGGCTAACTCTTTCTTCTTGTTTTCTTCTCTGGTGCGGATTAATCCATCTGTCAACATGTTAGCTAGTTCAACTGCTTCTTCAATAGTCTGTGGTCTAACGGCCTTGACTATGTCTCGGATTTCACTAACTAATCCCCAAATATAACGAGAAATTAGTACGGGTTCTGGCGAAGCCAGAGTTGGTACCATTCTTGCATATTCGAAGAACGTTGTCGTATATTCACGACAATTCACATCTATCATTTTATGATTTAGGAACTTGTTAGCCATTCGTTCTTTTTCATAAGGGGGACAAAATTTCCTTTCTACCATTTCCTTGAATTTTTCCCAGTTCATGGCATAAGCCATGTCACTTCCTTTTGCCTGAAGAATTGTATTCCACCTTTCTAAGGCTTCTTCCTTGAAGAGGTTAGATGCATACATCACCTTATCTTCTTCGGTACATTTGCTGATTGTAAGAACAGCTTCCGTCTTTTCCAACCATCGCAGAGCAGCCGTGGCTCCTTCACTGCCTGCGAACTCAGTTGGTTTACAGGCTAGAAATTCTTTGTAGGTACACCCGAGAATCATCGCCTTCTTTTTCTTGGGAAATGGGGTTTTGATAATATCATCATTACCTCCATTGACACTATGGCTAAAACCATCGTCACGAGTATGCTTGCTACTCACAACTTTGGTGGGTTCTACGGGATTTTTAACAGCTTTAATTATTAAAGGTAAAGCATTAGCTATTCCTTGAGCTATTAGATTTTCTATAGCATTTTTATCCAAAGGATTTTTATTATTAGCATGAACTTCTGGATTATGTGGTACTTCATTCGACATCTGAATTGCAAACATTTTCACTTATTAATATCACAGAATAATTAAAACAAAACAATACTTCCAGGATATTATATGTGCATATCGACATATATATTCATATATAACACATATGTTAATTTGTATCAGTTTCCTAACTTTATTGTTTAGGTATTAAAAGAACACCTAAATAGCTTAAACAAGTGGCTCTGATACCACCTTCTGTCACGGCCCCCGACCCACCCTGGACGGAATCGGAAGCCGCGAACAGCCCAGTGGTACCGGTGATTTATTTTGAAAACGTTGCAGCGGAAATTTCATCAGGACCGTGAGTTAGGAAAAATATCAGAGTTTTAGAAACACCGGATTTTATTTATTAAATAGATGGGATAAACCCATGTTTTACAAATGTATCTTTAATAAGATAAATTTGATTACATAAAACAATATTTCTTAATTTGATTTAATTAATAAAATAAGCCACTTCTTGAAGCCTTTCAGTGCCGTATCCAACTCTTACTCCAATCTACTGTAATTACCTGAAATATGTTTGATAAAGGTTTTGTCAGCGGAAATACTGAGTGAGTTCATTCCATTTTTATAAAATATATTGTTATACCTTACAGCATTAAGGTTTTTATATTTCTTTATATTTACCCAGCTCAATCAGTATTTGTCACATGGTGGCAGTTCTGATGTGATAGTAGTCATATCACTCATTGGCTTACTTTCGTCCAATAGTGAATTTATCAAGTAATTATATTTTACTATTAATCAATTTATCTGTCACTAGGCGATTCCTGTGACGGTGTTCATATTACTGTTGATCATTCTTTCAACTAATGACTCTGGTCATATCACTGTTGATCATTCTTTCAACTAGTGATTCTAGTCATAACACTGTTGATCATTCTCTCAACTAGTGTCTTTTGGACATGTCACTGTTGATCATTCTCTCAACTAGTGACTCTGGACTTAGTTGTGTCCCGTGACATTACTTTGTCAAATATATTATTTATGGCACAAAACCATTTAATCCAGAAAATGACATATATCATTTTATATAACTTATCAAATATAATATGTTAATTAAATAATTGTAATATCATTATTTAATCTATTAACGTGACTAAGACTAAAATATAATCTTAGTATAGTAGAATACATTATACTTGATTATTTTATTATGATATATACCATTTAGATTTATTTCAAACATACATTAAATTTATTTACGATTTAATGTTAAAATAATATTAGGTATATGCTATGGCTACTGAGGCATAATTCCTACTATGATTGCGGTCATGCTACTATTGGCTAACTTTCTGGTTAATAGTAACGAGGATCAAATAATGTATAAAACCTCCTATACCGGCAGTTATTATAGAATATAAAAATTTAATCACTGTAAGTATAACTGGTAAACATTTAGGATTTTGGAAAACATTTGTAAATATAATTGTATCACAAAAAGGTGATAAAAACTGTGAGAAAAGAGAATGGACTCACATTGCAGATTTCTACGGCCAAAGTTTAGTCTACAGATAAGCCTTGATAAATTGCAGATTTATACCAGCAGAGCTTAGCCTATTAATTAACCTTGTAACCTAGTGCACACGAACTAGGTAAGTAACTAATACAGCATTTACGATAACTCACGAGATTAAATCCTTCACAACGAATGACAAAGTGCAATCACTTAAACATCCATCGGAATCACAACGAATGACAAAGTATAATTACTTAAACATCCATCGGATTCACAACGAATGACAAAGGATAGTACTAAAACATCCATCGGATAGTTTCAATCGATCGGACATTGAATCGTAGCAGCGATCGAGTTAATACCCTGTTTGCGGCAACACCCCGCTATACTAATTAGTGATTCGTGTGTGTTTTGAGAGTATTTGGACGATATCTCCGCGCCTGAGTCGAATTTTATCGTCGAACGAACGCCCAGAATCAAGTCCCAAAGCCTGCTGTTTATACCCGAAATTTTGCATTGCTTGCGCACCGTAAGCCTCAACCCTTACGGTGCGCAAGGGACTTAAAGTGGCCATATGCTTGCCACGTGTGTTTGAAGTGCAGGTGAGTTGACAGTTTCTCGAACTTTGTTTTAAACAGTGAGATAAATGGATAATCGTTGAGTAGGGAATGCCCCCCCCCCCTGAGTTTTAGGGGCCCTGATCCTGATTCTGATTGTTCTGAAAATTTTAGGGTTTGTGCAGACTCACTTGGGTGTCTCAATTAGGGTTTCCTATTGGATAAAATAATAAAATAATTAGGACTTTTAAATGAGGGTTGTTACAGCCGAGGGTGGGGTTTTGGCAGGTTGGGCCGAGGGAGGTATATGGGCTGGTGGGGCCGTGGGGATATGTTGGGCTTGGGCGAATGATGGAGGGGCTGTAGGTGGTGGTCTTGGGTGACGGGAATAGGTTAGAGGAAATGGGGTGACCGAATGGGGAGATGTGGTGGGGTTAGTAGCAACGGGTGTGGGAAGTGGCAATGGTTGAGGTGGACGGGTGAAAGAGAACCCCGGGGGGGGGGGGGGGTAGTGTCATCGAGAAAAGTATAGGCATTAGGTGTGGTGGGAATAGTATATGGAAAGGTATGTTCATCAAAAGTTACATGACGGGATATGTGAACCTTGCCAGTTGTCGGATCGAAACACCGATAACCGCGAAAATCCGGTGGATATCCAAGAAAAATGCACCGGACGGACCGGCTGTGTAGTTTATGAGGCTGGGTGGCTGAATTGTTTGGATAGCAAGCACACCCAAACACACGAAGGTGGTCGTATGTAGGGTGGCGGAGGTAGAGGGAAAAGGTGGGAGTGAAGAAATTTAGGCGTTTGGTGGGAAGGATGTTGTGAAGGTAGGTGGCTGTGTGTAGAGCCTCAACCCAAAAGGTGGGTGGAAGATGGGCATGGATAAGTAAAGCACGAATGATATCGTTTAAGCGACGAATCATTCTTTCCGCACGACCATTTTGGGATGAAGTTTGCGGACACGAAAAACGAAATAGGAGGCCCTGTTGGGTAGCGAAGGTTTTAAAAGCATTATTGTCGAATTCACCACCCAGATCACACTGAAAGGTTTTGATTTTGCGTTGAAATTGAGTAGTGATGAGGGTGTGAAATTTGACAAAAGTTGGGAAGGTTTCGGATTTGTATTTAAGGGGATATACCCAAATAAAGTGTGAGAAGTTATCAATTAGGACCATGTAGTATTTGTAGCCGGTTTTACTAGATATTGGGGATGTCCACAAATCACAGTGTATTATATCAAAAGGCGAAAAAGTAAACGAAGTAGATTCATAAAAAGGAAGACGTTTACTATTAGATAAATGACAAGAATTGCAAAAACTAGAAGTGTGTTTATTACATAAAAAACCAGAATTACGCCTAAGAATATCTAAAACTTGAGATCCAGGATGTCCAAGTCTATCATGCCAAGGAAGAGATGCTGTTGAAAGTGAGCAAGCTTGAGGTGGGAGTGTTGGTGGGGTAATAGGATAGAGATCTCCCGTGCTATTGTGGCGCGAGAGGAGGCGGCCCGTCTTGAGGTCCTTCAAAGAAAAACCAAAAGGGTCAAATTCAATTGAAACATGATTATTACGTGTGAAACGACTAACAGATATTAAATTTTTGATAATTTGAGGGCTAAACAGGATATTGGGTAGGATATAGGTGCGGTTATGGATAGGGAGAAAGCCAGTGCCCGAACCCTCAATTGGTAAAACATTGCCATTACCTACCAAAATTTTTGTGGAAACAGGAAAAGAATCATGGTGAGTGATCATACCTTTGTTGTTGGAGATGGTCCGCTCAGCGCCTTGCAAAGTAAGATGACGGGTCCGTGTAGGCAAGCTGGGACGTGTTGTAGGCAGCACTTAAATCAGATGGGTTGAGGGCATCAAACCCGTGCTGAATTGGGCCGAATGGACCGTAGCCCATTGGGGACTGTGGCTGATTGTAACCGGCAAAATGGGCCGCAGGAGGCGGTGGCGTTGCAGCAGTGTTGGGCCTCCATTGTGATTGTGTCGGGTATGGACATGGTGTTGTGGTCCACCAGGCCCATTGCGGGTAAGAATTCGGTTGATAGGCCCAATGGTTACTGTTGGGTCCGGCTGATCGGTTTCCACGGCCGCGACCACCGCGGCCTCTGCCATTACCACGACCACCACTGCCACGATAAGATTGACCGCGGTAGGGCTGTTGTTGAGATGTATCAGATGGTGAAGGTGTTGCCGTTGCGGAGGAAGAGTTTGCGGTCGGAGCAGCAGGTGCGGCCAAGACTGAAGACGACTTCTGAGTACGGGCTTCCTGACGGATAACTTCATCGTGAAGCATGGAACGAGCCAAATCCCAATCAGCCTTTTGGTTATTAATCAAGGCTGCTGTAGTATCAAATTCGGGCGATAAGCCACGGACCAATTTAAGAACGAGTCGGGACTCAGTAACCGGCTGATCAACGTCTTGAAGTTGATCAGCTAAGCTTTTTAACTGCTGACAGTAATCATCGACGGAACTGCACTGTTCAAGGGTGAGATTAACAAACCGTGATTCGAGGGCAGCGGCCTTAGCTTGCTTGTTGCTGAGGAATATTTTTTCTAACTTCAACCATGTGGTGCGAGCCGTAGTATCGGTGTCAAGAACACGCGTGAGGAGGTCGTCCGAGAGTGTGCTGTAAATCCATTGAGAAACCAATACGTCCAATTCTTTCCAAGTCGGATATTGCGGATCTGCTTCGTCAGGGGCTGGTGTGTTATCGATGTGGTCAAGAACCTTATATGCCATGGTGTGAAGTTTGAAAAGCTTCACCCATGACGTATAGGTGACCTTGGTTCCATCAAGAATACGAACCTTCGTCTGAATGTTGGTAACTGAGTACGCAGGGTGGAGGGTTTTGTTTTCAGAACTGTTCGATTGATTCTGATTATCAGTGCTTTTATTTTCTGAAGTCATGGTGAACAGGGGCAGACGAGGATGAAGAGGGAGAGTGAACAAGGCAGCAGGTTATCGAAGGGAAAAGGAAGGAAGGAGAAGGGTAATCAGAACCGTAGCTCTGATACCATAAAAGCTCGAATAAGGCTCTGCTGTTTTTATTGATTGAATAACAATGATACAAGGGGCCCTTTATATAGGGATCAAATACAAAGAAACCCTAAACACTATTTTAGGAGATGATAAACTTTCCTAAGGCCGTGGGGTATGGTGGGGCTTGGGTTGGGGCATTTGCTGACACGTGGAATGGGAGCCCCCCCCCCCCCCACTGCCTGGTTACGTGTCCACGGGGTATGGCGGGGCGTGGGTTGGGCTTGGGTTGGGTGCACCGCGTGGCAGAATGTAAAAAAAAATAACAAAAAATTTATAAAAAATCACACAACATTTATAAAAAAAAACCTACAACTTCATTAAAATTATTAAAATTACATAATCCTAAAAATTACAAAATAACAAACCTAGAGCGTTAAATAAATTTCAAAAAGGTCGATCTTGTCGAACGCCTTTTTTTCCTTGCCGCGAAACTCTATGTTCGCCACCGCCACCCGGTCCTCGTGGCTTAACTCGCCCCCGGGAACGGCTTCGTAGTACGCCTTGAAACGCTCGAGCTTGGGCCGTAGCTCGCGCCATTTATGTTGGCACGCATTGACGTTGTGGCGGTCGTTACCGACGTTATGTCGGTAGGCTGCGAAAGCTTCCGGCCAATATTTTGTTTGGTCCGGTGGCCGCCCCTTGATAGCGTCAACGACGCTTGTGACTAGGGCAAGTTCTTCTTCGTGGGTCCAGGATGCCATAGCGGGTTCGTGGGATGTTGGGGTTGGGGTGACCGGTTGGGTAGCGGGGGATAGCGACGGTTTGGGATGGACCACGGTGGGGTTTGGGATGGACCACACGGTTGGGGTTTGGGGTTATTTATAGGGGATGTTGGGGTTGGGGTGACCGCTTGGCCAAGCCAACGGTTTGAATTTAAAATTCAAACTTTTCATATGGACCGCTATGACATGGCGAGCAAATGGGAGTTCGCCAGCTGGAATGTCAAGACCGCCCCACGCCCAGCTTGAAACCCAAGCCCCAAGGGCCACGCCCCAACCCAAGCCCACCCGGGGTGGTGGCTTGGGCGTTTTCCCCCAACCCACGCCCAAACCCCCGCCCCATACCCCACGGTCTAATTACAAGATAATTACAAAAACTATTTTAAATAAATATACATAATATTATCTTTCATATTATCGGCTAAGAAAACCCACCACCATCGATCTGAGAGAAAGGTAGTAGAGAGAGATGGTGTAGACCTGAGATGGTGGCAGGGGTTTGTTTATTTATTTATTTGATTTTGCAGCGATGGTGGTTAATCAGAGTGTCGGTGGTGGGGGTGGAGTTGGGCGAGGATTTGAAGAGATAGATGAAGATGATGTAGTTGGGGTTTTGGGTGTGGCTGACGGTGGTGGAGGTTGTGGCAGTGGTGGTTGTTGTTGTGTGATGCTCGTGGTGGCTGTGGTTAGGGCTGCAAATGAACCAAACAAACACGAATAAGTCCTTGTTCGTGTTCGTTTGTTAAGAAATATATGTGTTCACGAACTGTTCATGAACGCTTAACGAACAAGATTTTATGTTCGTGTTTGTTTGTTAAGTAAATGAACTTGTTCGTGTTCGTTTGTGTTTGTTTGTTAAATTTAGGCAACGAATGAAAACGAACGATAATTAACACAAATGAGCACAAACTACGTTCATGAACACAAATACTAACAAACGAACACAAACAAACGTTCATGAACAAAATATATAATACATTGACACTTACTAAATATTTTATTTGTCGGAATTTCGAAGTATTTAAATAAAATATAAAAGCTAAGAAAACTAATGAACTATCGAACACAAACGAACACGTTACCGAACGTTCACGAACATAAATAAACGAACGGGCCCTTTGTTCATGTTTGTTCATTTAACTAAACAAACGAACTTCCCGCCAAACAGTTCACGAACTGTTCACCGAACGTTTGGTTCGTTTGCAGCCCTAGCTGTGGTTGTTGTGGTGATGGGGGTGGTTGTTGTGGTGGTGGTGGTGGTGGTGGTGGTGGTGGAGGTTGACGGTGCAGGGGAAGCAGTGGTGGAGTGGTGATAGAGATGAAGGATGAGAGAAAATGTGTGTTTGTGTGTATATATATATATATATAGAGAGAGAGAGAGAGAGAGAGAGATAACATGTTTGAGTGTGTGAGTGTGTGTGTGCATTTAAAGGTTGTACCTAGGTGTAAAATGACTGAAATACCCTTGTACTTAACTAATATGGTTAATAGAGTTAAAAATTTGGACTAAGATGGTTATAGATTTACCAACTAGGTACTCAGAGGGTTATAAATTTTAATTTAACACTTGGGTAGTTAAAACTATTAAAACATAATGACTCAAAAAAATTTATTCTAAATTTTAACAATTGTTTCACCAGCGTGTAGTTATTTTCATTGATCCATATACTATAGCTTTTCACAAAATGTAATCAATGATGAACGTAATATATTATTAACTTAGTTATGAAAATGTTACTGTGTTGATATAGTATATTCATTGCTAAATACATTGTACATCTGAGAATCAAATGTTTGAACTATCTGATTTACCCTAGAATAGGTGATTACCTATCTCATGGTGGTCGTAGGACCGATCAATGGGGGACGCCTAATGGCTGCATACATGATTAGGGCTGTAAACGAACCGAACGTTCAGCGAACAGTTCGTGAACCGTTCGGCGGGAAGTTCGTTTATGTTCGTTCGTTTAATAAACGAACAAACATGAACAAGAAATTTCGTTCGATTAGTTAAATGAACGAACATGAACAAATGTCTCGTTCGTTCAATTGTGTTCGTGAACGTTCGGTAAGGTGTTCGTGAACATTCGTTCATTTGCGTTCGTTTATGTTCGTGTTTTAATTAAAGATTTTTATACTTTCATATATTTTATCTATACTTTTTATACTATTAAACTTTTATTTATATCATTACCCTAACAATTAAACTAGGAAACCCTCTTTCACCTTGTTTATGCACCATTTCCCTTTCTTTTCTCATTATTTACATCGACGAATATGATCTACCTTCGTTCCACAATAAGGGATTCAAGTTCTAGTGCTACTTTCTGGGCCATCCACCTTTATCCTTCATCGCGTTCGCCAAATTTATTTGTGTTCGTGAACCGTTCGTGAACACGCTCATTTCCTTAATGAACGAACACGAACATAAAATCTCGTTCGGTAAGTGTTCATGAACCGTTCGTGAACACATTAATTTTCTTAACGAACGAACACGAACAAGGCCTCGTTCGTGTTCATTCGGTTCGTTTACAGCCCTGTACATGATATTACGAAAATGACATCTCATCAACATATCTTACAACCTAAAAGTGTTTCTTATTTTTTAAAATGTTTTATCAAATGTGGAATGTTGTTAGGTATAGGCGTGTAAGTAGAAGTATACTATGTGCTAAATTATTGTCTAAGTGGAAGTATAATTATGTTCATATAAGTATAATAATATTGTAACTATGCAAAAATCATAATATTTTATAAATAGGCTACTATTGATTAAAACTAGAATGATAAAAAGTTGTTTTTGTAATCTCCGGCAATGAGTCAATCTACACATATTTTTCTCAACCTACACAGAAAAACAAACATAAATATAGAATTGATAACATTTTAACACTACACATAAATTATGAACCTACGCTTAAACAACACATTTAAAAAAACTTGCACTTTAATCATGAACTAGCACAAATACATAAATATATTTCATAAATCATAAACTCTTTTGAACATATTAATCCGCATAAATCATAACCTACACAAACAAATTACATGCATAAATCATAAAAACGTTTTTTTTTTAAATTATTCTAGTGTATATTGAATAAAATAAAGTACATGAATAAAACCACTACCTGATAAACTTTTTTGAAATGAAAA
Organism: Helianthus tuberosus; assembly: GCA_030545235.1. Taxonomy (NCBI): domain Eukaryota; kingdom Viridiplantae; phylum Streptophyta; class Magnoliopsida; order Asterales; family Asteraceae; genus Helianthus; species Helianthus tuberosus. The sequence continues at coordinate 94,010,174 of CM060418.1, read as the reverse complement.
AGAAATTGTAAATTATGTTTTTTTTTTTTTTTTGAAAAGCAAATTGTAAATTATGTGATTGAGGGTATCTATACACATATAATAAAAGAAACTCTAATGAGGAGACATGGCATTCTCTTAGCCACTCTCTAATTGTGTTTCCTGCTTAAATCATAATTAGCTTTTGTTATTCTCTTCCTCAAAATATGCCAAACATATCTCATTCCTCAAATTATGCCAAATATCCCTCATTTTTCACATCTCTTTCGTAAACCTTATCCTTCACATTGAGTATAAAATATTAAATTTAATATATTAAACTTGCCTATATACTCTTTTTTTCAACAAAATCTTAACGTTTTTTTTAATATAAAATATTAAATTTAATTAATATTAAAAGACTGCATAAGACACGGTACATAATTACTTTTAAATATAATAAAAAAACTCTAATGGGGACACATGGCATTCTCTTATCCACTCTCTAATTGTGTTTCTACTTAAATCTTAATTAGCTTTTGTTATTCTCTTCCTCAAAATATGCCAAATATATCACATTCCTCGAATTATGCCAAATATCTCTCATTTTTCACATCTCTTACGTAAACCTTATCCTTCACATTGAGTATAAAATATTAAATTTAATATATTAAAGTTGCCTATATACTCTTTTTTTCAACAAAATCTTAACGTTTTTTTTTTCGAATATTAAATTTAATTAATATTAAAAGATTGCATAAGACACAGGACATAATTACTTTTAAAATTTTTATTTATTTATTGTTTGTTAGTTTAATTTAAGAAACTATATACATAATTAGGTTCTTATTTTTTTTCATTTTCTTAAACAATAGAGTACGGGCGGAATCAGTAATAAAAAACTGTTTATTTACATTTTTTTAAGGAATATTGGATTTTAATAATCTCAACTATTCGTCATTTGCCGCCAACAGTCCTAACTTCAAAAATAACCACTGACAGTCCCAACTATTGACATATTGGCCACCAATGGACTCTGACTAACAGAACTCTAACGCCGTTAGTCTACGGTCGCTGGAAAACCGTTTTTGGCCAAAAAAGGTTTCTAAAGGTCCGATCTAATGTTACAAAGAGGTTTGAAACGAAAATGTTGAGTTTTCCGGCCAAAAGTTGAGATTTCCGGCCTAAAAGAAGTTTTTCGGTGAAAAAAGAGTTTTCCGACGACTTCTATAATTAGGGTTTTTACTAGAAGAAGGTTTCTAAAGGTCTGTAATAAGGTTACAAAGAGGTTTGAGACTAAAAGGTTTAGTTTTCCGGCCAAAAGGAGTTTTCCGGCGACCGGAGACTAACGGCGTTAGGATTCTGTTAGTCAGGGCCATTGGAGGCCAAAATGTTAATAGTTAGGACTGCCTGTGGTTATTTTTGAAGTTGAGACTATTGGCGGCCAACGACAAATAGTTTGGATTATTAAAATCCAATATTCCATTTTTTAAAACAACAGATAATCATGTTTAAATTGGTAAAGTAATTTAAAGATATAATCATCATCATAAATCTAATATAACACTTTCGTAAATTCTGTTTTTTTGTAAGGTTTAAATAAAAAAATATCATTATAACTTATAAATTAAAATGTTTTGAGGTAAAAGTTGATTTTATAGGAAGGTTTAGAATACCTAATCTAACAAAAAAAATATTAGTTAGTTTAACATATATATTTAGAGGTTAAAAATTAAGGTAACGGTTATAAAATAAGAAATGTTGATTATAACTAAATAAAATTTTATCCCTTATTCTATTTTATTTCGGGTAGCTAAGACTTGAAGTTTAGTTATCGGAAGAAGTTATGTCTCAAGTAAAGTCATCTGGTGGCAATCCTCCCTCATAACAAGTAATGTCGACAGTATCCATCGAAGGATATAGATGTTCCAGAAGCAGTCTTAAGGAAATTTAGGGGTTGTTTAGCAACTTCTGAATGACTAAGTGCTGAATCAGTAAGAGGTCTGAACCATTAAGAGTCAGTATAATGTTTAACCGTTCAGAAGCAAATATCAGACCAATTCAAATTAGTGGTCTTAACCATTCAGACATCTGTTCACAAAACAAATAGTCTGAACCATTAAATTCTGAACCAGTAAGAGGTGAGATGTCTGAACCATTAAGAGCTAAACAAACAATCTCTTAGCCTGATTATGCCAAGGCAGTGGAATAACTGGTTAGCAATGAGTAAGAGAACGAATTCCCCGCCGAGTCAGTTGACGAGAAATTTCCTTAACTATTTATTATTTTTCTTTATAATATTTAATTTATGAATATTTCTTTTCTTTACTATTTCCTTTTCAATGTTTCTATTATTTTTTTGCTTATTTAATAATTTAATATTTTATTGACTTGACCCCGTATAATACAAGGGGTTCTAACCTAGTATGATTACTATTTAAAATAAAATTTTGATTTCTTAGTGTAATTGATAAAAATATTGCAAATTTTAAATACATGGTTACAATTAAAAAATCTTATTTGAATTCAAACTTTCGTAAATAAACAAATGAAACAATTAATTCATTTAACTTATATGTTTCAAAAAGGAAATTGACTGAACTAATGTACCGATATAACTTACTCTTAAATCTTTGTAATATAATTAAGAGTTAAATACCATTTTAGTCCCTGTGGTTTGGGCCATTTTGCCAGTTTAGTACAAATGTTTCATTTTTAACATGTGGGTCCAAAAAGTTTCAGAGTTGTCATTTTAGTCCACTGGGTTAACTTCATCCATTGTTTCTGTTAACGAGAAGACCAATTTGGTCATTTTGTATGTAATTCTGTTAACTAAAAGGGCAATTCAGCCATATAAAATGACCGAATTAGCCTTCTCGTTAACCGAAAAAACAGATGAAGTTAATCCAGTGGACTAAAATGGCAACTGTGAAACCTTTTTGGACCCACAGGTTAAAAATGAAACATTTGGACTAAACTGACAAAATGGTCCAAACCACAGGGACTAAAATGGCATTTAACTCTATAATTAAATAAAGAATAATAAAATTATTAGTTAAACATTGTTTTTTTATTTTACTTTGTATTTAAATCTTTCAATATATATAGTTGTAAAAACTTAGAGAACTCGGCCTTACGAAAGGTTTTTTCAATTTTTTTTTTACCAAAAATCCTAAAAAACCAACTTTTCAAAAAGAAAAAAACGTAGTTTTTTTTTATTTACAACAACCGTAAATGCTGTAAAAAACTGCTGTCATCAGGTTTTTACATCAGCTGTAAGGGGCCGAAAACACCATTTCATTTTTTACAGCCTTTGTTGTAATGTTTTAGTCTATGGGTGTGCAAAAAATGGTGGCAAAACTCGCACGAGAATGTCGATTTCTTTAAGTTCTCACAACTCGTAAGAGTTTTCTCTTGATCCGAATCCTATGTATACGCATATATATATAGGATTAAGATCCGTTAGGAACCACCCCTTATTGCGAGAACCGTGAGAACCAATGTGAACACAACCAAAAATGCCTAAAAATAGCTAAAAAACACACAAATTTTTTTTTAATATTTTTTATATAAAAATCGCTACTTTTAGTAGCAAAAAAAAATTACATTTTTTTTAGCTACTAAAAGTAGCGATTTTAACATAAAAATATTTAAAAAAAAATTTAGATTTTTTTTTTATTTTTTTAGGTTTTTTTGGGGTTTAGTTTTTAGCATTTTAGCTTGGGGGGGGGGGGGTTTAGGTTTTTGGGGGGTGGGGGAGGGGGGTTCAGGTTTTTTTTTGGGGGGGGAGGAGGTAGGTTTTTTTTAGGTTTTTTGGGGTTTTAGTTTTTAGCATTTAGCTTTGGGGGGTTAGGTTTTTTTTTTTTTGGGGGGGGGGGGAGGGGGGGGGGTTAGGTTTTTGGGGGAGGGGGTGGGGGTTAGGTTTTTTTTAGGTTTTTTAGTTATTTTAGGTTGTGTTCACATTGGTTCTCGCGATTCTCGCAATAAAGGTGGTTCTCGCAATAAACGGTTTAGGATCGTTTGATATGAAGAAGATTAAACATGAAGACAATATGAATTAATTTAAAGAGATGGCAACATAAACAACCATGATATAAATTTAAAATATACCTGAATTTATTGATTGAAAATCTTGATTACAATTGATTTCCTTACAATCGGGAGGAGCAACTATAATTTGAAAATCTAAAGATCTTGAACATAGAGAAGTTGATAATACAATTTTTTGGTTTGAGGGTTTTTTCATACATAAGAGAAATTATAAGAAAAGGTGTGTAGAAAAGTGTGTCCTTCTTCTTTGATCATCCTCCCTTTTATAGATGAAATAAAAAGGTCTTCATAATTGAATCTTGAAAGAGCTTCCGTATGAAATGGCTTTTGTTGAAAAGTTGTTTGTCCATTTTGAGAATTACTTGCACCATGTTTGAACAATTGGAAAGTTTCTTGTCTCTTTGTTGAATCATTTGCACCACTTTTGGAAAATAAGAAAAGTAGATTGTCCATTTGTAGAATTATTGACCACCACCTTTTGAAAATAAGAAAAGTAGGTTGTCCATTTGTAGAATTATATGTACCTTCTTTACTTTCACCATCTTTTGTCGGTCAAAGAAGAACAATGATTTTTATATAATTTATTATTATTATTATTATTATTATTATATATATATATATATATAATTTTTTTTACATCAAATCATATGGGTCTTGAGAATCTTGAAAAATTTCAGTCTCCGGAGATGAGTGTTTTGAAGGAGATGGAGACTGTCGAATTTCATTGACTAATTTTAAAATATCTTCTGGAGACTTGCAATCTGAAAATCTTTTAATATACTCTTGATCTTCATCGCTGGCTTTGATTTCTCGAATTGGAGACCTTAGACCTTTTTCATATTGAATGGTTAATTCTTTATAGTACTTGGTGACTGCTTGAGAATTGGCCTTTGTAGTAACAAACTTATTCCACCATTTGCATCTATATTGCCTAAAGAGCAATGGAGGAGAAAGCTCTGAAGGGCTTTCTTCTTGAAAATTGTACGTCCATAAACAAATCCATGGGATTCTGAATACACTCATAAACTGTAAAGTATATTCAAAAATTGGTGTTCCTTCATGTTGAAAATATTCGACAAATCTTGAAAATGCTTCTGAAATCTCCTTGGGAAAAGCTTCTGGAATAATTCCCATATATTTGAACCATTTAACAAACCATCTAGGATAAGTATTTGAAAATTCTTCATCAAATTGGAAAAACCAGGAATGGTCAAAGTTTCTTAGAAAGAATGCATATTCTCATGCATCTTGATAATCATAATATTCGTATTGAGGATAGTTGCTGAAGCCTGAAAGGGTTTTTGGATTATAGGGCTTAGAATTCCAGTCTTCTAAGGATAGGACTCTTAAAATTTTTACTTGACTATAAGCAATCTTAGTAGGATCTTCCTTATTAAAATTGTGTCGAATAACTGCTGATTCTGAATCTACTAAAATTGCTTGATAATATTCTCGGGTCTTGTAATCTCCTTTGAAAAAGTGACATCCTCTTGGATAGATGAAGTCGATTAGAGATAAAAAAAAATTTGCTAACCTTTTCAACTTCCAAAGGTTCTAAAATTTTGATAATCCTTTTATTTGGGTTAATAGTGTAAGGAATAGTGGCTGGAGAAGAGCTTGAAGGAGAGGCTGGTTTAGAAAGCCTTGTGAAAGAAGGGGATTGAATAATGGGTTTTGATTCTAGATTTTGAATAATAGATGAGAATGGAGGTCTAGGTCTAGGACCTGGGGATAAAGGGGTAAATCTGTTTTGCATATTGGGTAATAAAGGAAATTGTTGTAAATGGGCTGGTCTTGAAGGAGAACCTGGAGAACTTGATAATTGGGACTTTGAGAATTGTTGTTTTGATAATACAATCTTTTTTGAAGAATCGTTGCTCATATTTGTCACACCACCAAAATCCACCATGCGGTGTACCACCGCTTGGAGGCGTGACGTGACCAGGATCGAGCCACCAATCATATTGAACATCGTAATTAAGTAAATAAGACCAACCACAATACGATTGGTGACCAAAGCTAGTTAACCATGTTTAGTTTAAACAGCGGAAGCATAAAAGTAAATCCAAAAGCATAAGTCCCATAGTTCATAAGTTTAAAGTCCATAACGTAGGTTTAATAAGTTCATAAAATTTAGAAGTTTAGTACGGGACTTAACAATCCGTATTCCACAACAACCTCCTCCTCGTGCAAGCTCCATTTAGCGACCTGTAAGGCATGTAACAACGAGTCAACAACAAAGTTGAGTGAGTTCACGTTTGGTTGTTTAGTTTTAAGTTGTTTCTGAAAAACGTTGTTTGACTTTCATTGGCTTAATTGCCGTGGGGGTTACCCCGTAGTTGAAAGTATGTTTAACCAGTTCCTTTTTCATTACCCAAACCATAACCATAATCAGTGGGGGCTTTCCCTGTGTGAACTACTAGACGGTATGATATCGACTACTACGCAAATAAGCTGTGCCCTATATCAGCGTCTATCATCACTGATAGTCTGCCATAGTCCATTAGTACACGCTCGTCCGACCGGCACGGTGTGAGGTTTGTTAAACCTAATAGCGCTATTAACTAATGACCCGCTCGCCATTGGCCTCGGCGATTAAGTCGATATAATGAAGAGGGACTTATTGATAGAGTTTTGTCTAGCTAGTTTTTAAGGTTGTTGTCCTACACCAGGAGGACGAACGTACGTATTCTGCACCAGGAGAATTCGTAGGATTAATAATGGCATCCTATTTATGGAGGATGGCCGTACATATCTTCCCAAGGGGATATGTAGATTTAGTTTTAAATTCTTTAACCCATTCCCAAACCACCGGGAATCCCATGCCTTGTAGAAAGTGTGAACTCACCTCGGTTTGCTCGGTTAGATTCTCAAATATAGCTAACAGTCAAGATCGGTCAATCACGTCCTAATATGATTACCAGTTAGTCATCTAGTGATTTTCAAATAGAGCACAAAGTTCCTACACGTATCTATCACATAACATGCATCACTTTAACTGTTTATGCCCATATATACTTCCCATCCATTCCCCACTCATAAGCAAACATACAATAATGCATATAACACATATAACATGTTAGATCATTCACAGATAGCATACTCGACATTTAGACACGCAAATAACAACTTATGTCGTTTCAGCTTAAATATTCAAAACCGGGCTGTTTTCGGACATTTTAATAAAATAGTTAACTTATTTCAAAAATTCCCAAATTTTTATAGAATGTCTTAAACGTTCCAAATTTTATTGTGTAAAAATATCGGGGTCCAGTTCATTACTAATATTTTATTAAAATTTATTTTCCGGACTGAACTCAGATTTATATTTTTCTGACCACAGTCCACGGAATAATTTATTTAAAATTCATCGAGAGTCCGATTTACGAAATTCCAGTGAGAGAATTACAAATACATCGGGGGTCATCTACAGTACAAGTTTCATGATCTAACTCTACACAGAACTCAAGTTATGACAGAAAACAAAACGCATATTTTCAGCAGAAAAATGCAGCTCTAGCTGCTGTTACGAAACGACACTTTAAAAATAGTAAAGGAAGTTCAAAAATTATGATTCCGGTGCCATTAGAACCGTATTTCATAATACCTAAACCTAGACTTCAGAAAATACATTTTTTGTTAAGTTATGGTCCTGTTACAGCCAACTGAAGTTGGCTGTAATCACTAGACAGCTTTCTGTTTTCAGTCTTTAACCTTCTAAAGCGCGTTCGATTGATTCCGTTAACATGTTTAGTGATCACAACAACATCAAACATCAATATTAATCAGCAAAACATCAGATCATCAATCAAGAATCATAACAACACAAGATCTACATGCTTTACACACATATCTTCTCTTTATCCACCCTATTTACTTTATGTTCAAGACTTAATGTAAGTTCTTTAGAGTTTCTTAAGTTTTAACCATTTAATCAACTATTAACCACCAAATACATGAACAAGATGAAGATTTGAAGAACTTACTACTAGCACAAGGCTAGGGGAGAAACAAGGCGTAAAAGTGGTGGATAAAAGGAATCTAGAGAGGTTCTTGAACTTCCGAGTGCACCGGGCTTCGTTGTGCACCTTCTCACACCTATGTATGCTTGTGGATTGGATGAAAGAGCTTGAATGATGGTGATGGTGGTTGTGCTTGATCTCAGCCGAGACCAAGAAGGAGAGAAGGGAGAATGATGGTGTTTAGTGATGAATGGGAAATGAGATCTAGAACATGTTGTGCATTCTTATAGACCATCTCAAGGCTTTAACCCATGTATATTGTGTTTCAAAAAGGACCAACATGATCTAATAAACAATTAAGGAAATCAAGGGGGTGGGTACACCCCTTGTAACCGTGAGAGTGAGGGGGGGGGGGTTGGTTAGGATGTAATGGTTAGTTAGGTTTATTAGTTAGGTTATAAGTGATTTAATTTAAGTATTTAGAGGTTATGTAATAATATAGTGTGTTAGGGTGTTCGGGGGCCCTAACTAGCTCAGAAAAGTAAGAACAATGTGTCTGGCAATATTTTTGTGTTCCGGGTAAAGTCCGGTTGTTCGGTTTGACACTGTTCCGTTAAAGTGCTTAATTAATCCGTAAAGTGTCCTACATATATATTTTTGCAACGTTTTTAATTTTTAACACTCAGGAAGGCATACCGGACTATTTAGTAACTTTTCTGTATACTACTAGCATGTTAACAAGTACATGTAAGTATAACACGGTAATCAGAGAGCAGTTAAATGATTCAGCACAGTCATCAAGTACTTTAATTAACATTAATAAATTGTACGGTTACATGAAATTTGAGGGTTGTCACAATATTCCCTGTAAAAACTCTCTAGATAAAAAATCTGGTAAAGAATTATTTTCTCCTTTTATAAATTCTATTTGAAAATCAAAGTTGCTTAATAATGATTGCCATCTTGCAAAAACTTGTTTTAAAATCAAATTCTTAATATCTTTTTCTAAAATATATTTTGCAGATAAACAATCGATTCTTAATAAAAATGGTTTCATATATAAATCATCTTCAAACTTTTTTATACATAAAACTACACTTAAAATCTCCTTTTTGATTGTAGAATAATTTTTCTGAGTATCATTCCATGCACCTGAATAATATCTAACTAAACTTTCTTTATTATCTAATTCTTGTTTTAATATTCCTCCAAATCCTAGATCACTTGCATCGGTTTCTACAATTAGTTTTGCATTGGGATGAGGAATATGTAAACATGGTAGACATCTTATTTTATCTTTAATATATTTTACTATTTCTGTATGTTCTTGGGTCCATGGTTTTGGATTCTTTTTTAATCTATCATATAGAGGTTTACATATAATTCCTAAGTCTTTGAAAAAATCATGAATATAATTTAAGCATCCTAAAAATCTTTGCAATTGCTTTTTATCTTTAATTTCATTTGGAAATTTATTTGAAAATTCTAAACTTCTGTTAATAGGTTTTATTGTTCCTTGAATAATATTATGTCCTAAAAATCTTATTTCTGTTTGGAAAAGACTCATTTTAGAAGGTGATACTACTAATCCATTTTTATGAATAATATTGTAGAAAGCATTTAAATGTTTAAAATGTTGGTCTAAGGAATTTGAGAATATTAATACATCATCAATGTAAACAATAGCATAATTTCCTAATAATATCATTCATTATATTTTGAAATTCTGAATGAGCATTTTTTAATCCAAAAGGCATGACATTCCATTCATAATGTCCGAATGGGACATTCAATCCAGTTTTATATCTATCTTCTTCAGCAATTTGAACTTGCCAAAATCCAGATTTCATATCTGTCACACCCTGGCTTTGCGGAAGCGTGGTTAATTTGGTGTGACTTCTTAATACCATAGCTTAATCATAACAAAGCTATATGAAATAAAAACCATGCAAGATCATCCATAGATTTAAGTTTTAAAACCGAAGTAACATAACATTGTCTTAGGGACTACAACACCATAACATAAAACATTGTTTTGAAAGACATAAACATCAACATGAATAAAACGCAGTTTAAGATTTGTGACTCGTCCAGGAAAAAGTCACATTTCCTAAACCGGGATGACCTCGGAACCCATATGCAGCGGGAAAACATAACATACCGCGCCAGATCTTTAATTCCCTGAAATACATGTAAGTTAAAAAAAATCAACAATAATGTTGAGCGAGTTCATGTGTAAGTGAGTAAGTAAACCTTTGTATGTATAAAAATCCTGGTATGTAGCAAATAAGGAAAAAGAGATCACCAATGGTTTGCAAGGCCATTGATATGTGTGAAGTGCAAGTAGGAAGACTCAAACCTAGCAGATTTATGCGTTGGGTACAAAGTCACCCCGAGGTCCGTTCTGTGTTGGGCCTGGGGTTGGGCTCGCTACACCCAAATAGATCTACCGCTCCTGCCCCTCGGTCCTACCTTGAGGATTAATGGCCTCAAGTTTCTGCCTACCCACTCACATGATCTGAATAGTAATAACCCTCCTTACGCTAACCATACCATGTAAGAATTATTCGTAATCATAGTAACATGTATTTCACCCCCGCAGTTTAGAAAACTGAAAACAGTTAGAGAAAAGGGGGACATGAACTCACAGTGGTGCGTCTCTACCAAGTATATCTCCTGATCAAGCAGCTGTGCGACGACCTACACGTACTAAGTCTATTAGACGGACGGCCGTGCCTTAGCTTAAGGTTTAAGTTTTTGGGAAATAGTTAGACAACTATTTCGTGTTTATATTTTTGTAAATACTTGGTAATTATTCTCCTTCCCAAGGATGGGGGATTTATACATGTGCGTTCGTATTATTCTGGGATCGTTATCATTTGGTAATATTATTTTTACCCTAAAAATAATATTTGTATAGTTCACAAAATAATCATAAAAATTCACAAGTGTTGTTACTAAATATATACTAAATATATATCTTAGCAAGTTTTTATTTTGTGAAAATCCCACCTCCGATAATTAGAAATCTTGTAATAAAGTCATGGCGAAATCTATAATTCGAAAACACGTTAAAAATGTATTTCTAACACTTGTAGTGAAAATATTTCTAAGTGTTAGGTTTTTGGAAAAATTTCGCCAGAGTTTCCTCTGTAATTGGAGGTGGCCACGCTTTCAAGCGTATCATTTTCTTTTACAAATCAAACCAACAATTTTCTCATTCAATCAATAAACATTATTCAAACCATCAAACTATTCAAAATAGATGTAAATCGCAAAAATACATGAACTTGTGGTTTTTCCAAAATATGTAGTATCTTTCCATTATTTTTAGTGGATCTTTTGTATAAATCAACTCGGTTTCGTAAAAGTCTCATTTTTAAAGAAAATAAATTTCCACAACTTCTTGTCAACATTTACAAAAATAGTTCTTTCGTCAAAACTTTGTGTTACACAAGTGTCTACACACTTGTGTGTTTACAAAAGCACTTTTGGTTATGTAAGATCCGTCTTTAAAAGTATGTTTTCTCTTGACACGTGGTCCTTTGAAAATACCGCTTGTAGATCCGTAGATCTACTAGTTTTAAACACTATTTCGTAAGTAAAATCGTTTTTACACAAGTTCAAGTTTCTCGTGTGGTAGAGTTTCATCATTTAACCCTTGTTACACTTAAACAAGCTCTATGTCATGATCCATGATCATGACCAATCCGGGTTAAACGATGATCCGAGCTACCACAACATAGATCGGCACTAAATAATTACACAAAACAAATCCTACATGATTTACACAACAATCAAGCTTTTAACCAACATTTTTAACATTTTTAGTAGACTTTTACATATCATTTTGTATGTTCATGAGTTTTAACCATCATATACCGTTTTAACCACTTTAAAAAAGATCGAGAGTGTGTTTCAAGCAACTTACTACTAGCTCGAGGCTAAGGAAGATTCTAGTCGAAAAATGAGTGGATAAAAGCAATGAGAAGAGGTCCTTCGCGTTCCGAATGCACCGAGCTCCTTTGTATGAGATCCTTAACACTTGTATGCTCTTGGAATGAGAAGATCAAAACCGAAAAATGGATGGATGGTATAGGGGAGTTCGGCCGAGAGCTTTGAGAGGAGAGGAGAGAGTTGATTTTTGTTGTTGGTGGTTAAGTGTTTAGGAAAACCCATGAGATATATTTATAAACCATCAAGCAAGATTATCCAATGGAAATTATGTCCACTTGATACTAAGCACATGGATTATTATAATCTAGCAAGTACAATTGGTGTCACCTACATGGTGACCGAACTCGGTTACAAGGGAGGGGGTTAGGTTCGATACCAACTATGTAGTTAGGACATTAGTTAGATGATTAGGAGGTTAAACCATTTACTAGCATGTAGTGCGTTGTGACGGGTGTTAGGGTATTCAGGGACCCTAACTGGCTCAGAAAAAGAAAAACTATGTTAAAGACAATATTTTTATGTTCCGGGTATAGTCCGGTTGTTCGGTTGGATAGTGATCCGTTAAAGTGCTTAACAAAGCTTTAAAGTGTCGTTATTATTACTTTTAGTGACACAACTTATTCCCGACACTTTGGAAGGTGTCTAGTAATATTTTTCTCATGTTTTGGCACTTTATTAGTTAGCTAGATGCTGAATTATTATTTAAAGTGCTGAATTTTGTACTTAAAGTACGTTTTAGGCACATCCGGTCACTGTAATCTCATTCCTAGTGACGCAGTTCTACAACCCTTATATTCCTACACTCACCACTAGTGTAGCAAGCTATCTCAGGCTCTTACAGGCCTTAGAGGCAGTACCTGCCTGGTGCTAGTTATGACAGCACGTTTAATAGGTTATCCGTTCATTGTGCTACTGTGCTTTTGGTGCATCACGGTTGTCACAAAGGTGCTGTAAGCAAAACATGGAGTGACAGCAAGTAAAGTATGATGCAAGTAAGTACATGTATCAGTATTCAAGTAGCAGTTTATCCACAATTTCAAGTAAGCACAGTAATTAAGCAGTAATTAATTATTAATTAAGTCGTACGGATACCTGGTTTAGTGAGGGTTGTCACATTCTCCCCCGGTTAGAAAAATTTCGTCCCGAAATTTTAAGTTCTGCTTGTAGATGCAGGGTCCTTAGGAAATAAGTGGGGGTATTTCTCTTTCATCCGGTCCTCACGCTCCCACGTGAATTCAGGACCATGTCTGGCATTCCAACGAACTTTGACGAGCTTGACACTGCTCCGGCGGGTCTTGTTTACTTTCCAATCCGTGACCTCAACAGGTTCTTCAACGAAGTGGAGCGTGTTGTCAACATGGATCTCGTCGCTGGGAATGGCAATGGTATCCTGAGTTGGACTTTTCTTTAGGTTGGATACATGGAATGTATCGTGAACTCCATTCAGCTCGGCAGGTAAGTCCAGCTTGTATGCTACTAGTCCTATTCTTTCCAAAATTCTGAAAGGGCCAATGTAGCGCGGATTTAACTTCCCACGCTTTCCGAAGCGTGCCACACCCTTCCAGGGTGAAACTTTCAATAAAACCATATCTCCAACTTGGAATTCCAAGTGTTTCCGGTTTGGATCTGCGTAGGCTTTCTGTCTTTCGCGAGCTGCTTCGATGCGTTTTCGAATCTGCGCAATCTTGTCTGTCGTCTCTTGGACGATTTCGGGACCAACAAGCTGCCTATCACCTGCGTCAGCCCAGCATAGGGGTGATCGACACTTGCGTCCTTAAAGTGCTTCGAATGGCGCGGCTCCAATACTAGTGTGGTAGCTGTTGTTGTATGAAAATTCAACCAATGGTAAATGCTTATCCCAGCTACCGCCCAAATCCATAACACATGCTCTCAGCATATCTTCCAAGGTCTGAATAGTCCGCTCGCTTTGACCGTCGGTCTGAGGGTGAAATGCAGTGCTCAGATTTAATTATGAGCCAAAATCCTCTTGGAAGGATTGCCAAATCCTTGATATGAAACGTCCATCTCTATCAGAGATGATCGAGAGAGGTACTCCATGGCGCGTGATGATTTCTCGCATGTAAATTTCAGCCAACTTGCTGGTGTTATCCTTCTCCTTGATAGGTAAGAAGTGCGCTGACTTCGTTAATCGGTCCACTATTACCCAAATAGTGTCATGGCCTCTTGGCGTTCTTGGCAACTTTGTAATAAAATCCATGGAGATTTGTTCCCATTTCCATTTGGGAATCTCAGGTTGTTGCAGAAGTCCTGAAGGCTTCTGGTATTCCGCTTTCACCTTAGCACACGTTAGACACTTGCTCACATAAACAGCAACATCACCCTTCATCCTAGGCCACCAATAGTAAGCCTTGAGATCTTGGTACATCTTATCCGCTCCTGGATGGATAGAGTACTGCGATTTGTGAGCTTCAGCAAAAATAACCTTCCTTAAACCACCAAACAGATGAACCCAAATCCTTTTCTCAAAACATAACGTTCCTTCCTTGTTTGGAACCAATAGCTTTTCCATCCCACGGAGATATTCTTCTTCAAGATTTCTTTCCTTGAGAACTTCTTTCTGCGCGGCACGAATGCGCAAGGAAAGATCGGTTTGGATAATCATTTCTAAAGCCCTAACCCTTATGGGCTTGATCCTCTCTTTTCGACTTAGGGCGTCGGCAACCACATTCGCCTTCCCTGGATGATACTTTATCTCGCAATCGTAATCATTTAACAACTCAACCCATCGTCTTTGTCTCATATTCAACTCCTTCTGGTTGAATATGTGTTGTAGGCTCTTATGATCTGTAAAAATTGTACATTTCGTACCATATAGGTAGTGTCTCCAGATCTTTAAAGCAAATATCACTGCGCCTAGCTCCAAATCGTGCGTGGTATAGTTCTTCTCATGTACCTTCAATTGACGTGATGCGTAAGCAATAACCTTCTGGCGTTGCATCAACACGCAACCCAATCCTTGACGCGAGGCGTCACAGTATACCACGAAATCGTCAGTACCTTCCGGTAGTGCTAGGATTGGTGCATTGCAGAGCTTATCCTTCAACAGCTGAAACGCTTCTTCCTGTTTGATTCCCCAATCAAACTTCTTATCTTTCTGGGTGAGGAGCGTCAATGGTTGAGCAATCTTCGAAAAATCCTCAATGAACCTTCGATAGTAGCCAGCCAAACCCAAGAATTGTCGAATCTCGGTTGGCGTCTTTGGCGTTTCCCAATTCTTGATCGCTTCGATCTTGGTTGGATCCACATGGATTCCATCTCCATTTACCACATGTCCAAGAAATTGGACTTCACGTAGCCAAAATTCGCACTTAGAGAATTTGGCATACAGCTGTTCTTTCTTCAGCAGCTCCAAAATAGCTCTTAGATGCTGTTCGTGCTCAGCCTTTGTCCTTGAATAAATCAAGATGTCGTCGATAAACACAATCACGAACTTGTCCAAGTACGGCTTGCAAACTCTATTCATCAAATCCATAAAGACTGCAGGTGCGTTTGTCAATCCAAACGGCATAACAAGGAACTCGTAGTGTCCATAACGAGTTCTGAAGGCTGTCTTCGGGATACTCTCCTCTTGTATCCTTAACTGATGGTATCCAGATCGTAAATCGATCTTTGAGTAAAAGCTTGAACCTTGCAGTTGGTCAAACAGATCATCAATTCTTGGCAGAGGATATCTATTCTTGATCGTCAGCTTGTTCAGCTCCCGGTAGTCGATGCACATTCGAAAACTACCGTCCTTCTTCTTGACAAACAGGACCGGAGCTCCCCAAGGCGAGAAGCTTGGTCGGATAAATCCCTTGTCTAACAACTCTTGAAGTTGTGTCGACAATTCTTGCATCTCAGACGGGGCAAGTCTATAAGGTGCCTTAGCCACAGGCGCGGCGCCTGGGACCAAATCGATGTGAAACTCCACTTGCCTCTGAGGTGGCAGTCCAGGCAAGTCCTCCGGGAAAACTTCCGGATACTCCCTCACGACAGGGATGTCTTCGATCTTCGGTTCTGCAGCTTTCTTGTCTACAATGTGTGCCAGGAAGGCAGCACATCCCTTCTGTAGACACTTTCGCGCTTTGAGGCAGCTGATAATTCTTAACGGCGTATCGCGCTTTTCGCCATGAACCACAATCGTTTCTCCATCTTCGGTCGGGATACGAACGACCTTTTCGTGACAAACGATTTCTGCCTTGTTGCTTGATAACCAATCCATTCCTACTACTACGTCAAAGCTCCCCAGCTGGACTGGTAGTAGATCCAAAGTAAACTCACGTTCTCCCAACTCGATTGCACAACCTCTGATCACTTCATTGGCTTCTACTAACTTCCCATTAGCCAATTCGATTGAGTAGGGAATATCTAACTTACTAGCGGCTAAACCAAGCATATTCTTAAATTCTAATGATACGAAGCTATAGTCGGCACCAGTATCAAATAAAATGGATGCATAGCGTTGGTTTACAGGGAACGTACCAGTAACGACATTGGGGTCCTGGCGCGCTTCCCTTGCTTCGATATGGAACACTCTTCCTCGGGCTTGGTTCAACTCTGGGCAGTTCCTCTTAAAGTGCCCGATATCACCACAGTTAAAGCATCCAAGTCTTTGCCCATTTCCACCTCCATTTCCAGCTTGGTTATTCCCTTGGTTATGATTTACAGCGCCCGCTTGATTCACATTGTTGCCTCGATTCCCATTACCTCCATTGTTTCCTTGTGGGCGATTTCCAATTCCACCCCGGTTATTGTTTCTGTTTCCAAATCCTCCTTGGCCTCTCTGACCAATAGTGGCCCAACAAGAATCCTTCAAGTGGCCAGGTTTCCCACACGCTTCACATACCTTCAAACCACATCGGCCAGACTGGTGACGCTGGCAGATGTTGCACTTGGGCTGGTGCCCATATATCCCTTTCCTTTCTTTCCACCACCAGCTGTAACCTGAGCTGGCGCGTTTGGCTCTCCTTTCTTAACAACACCACTAGTGCCTTGTTTGAAGTTCGAGAACTTTCGTTTGTTACCTCCGGATGACTCGACGTGAGTCTCTTTCTTCTTCGTCTCGATCTCACCAAACTTGTTCAGGCGGATAGCCTCCTCAGTGAGAGCTACGCTCAAATCGATTGCCTCAGTAATTGTTGCAGGCTTGGAGGAGGTCACCATGCTTATGATTTGAGGAGCTAATCCCCAAATGAAGCGTTCAATCCGTTTGAATTCTGGAGTGACCATATAGGGTACCACATGCGACAGGTCGTGGAACCTCTGAACATATTCCGCGATCTTCGGACCTTCCATCTTCAAATGCCAGAACTCAGTTTCCAATCTTTGGATTTCAGCGCGAGAACAATACTTTTTGCGCATTAGTTCCTTCAGTTCGGTCCATGTTAGTGCGTAGGCAGCAGCTTCACCAAGTGTCTACACTTGCAAATTCCACCAAGATAGGGCTCCATCCAGAAATAGCCCAGAAATGTAGGTGACTTGCTGGTTCGGTGCACATTTGCTCATGCGGAGAACAGATTCAGTCTTCTCGGCCCAACGAACAAAAGCGACAGCACCTCCGGTGCCATCAAAGTTGACAGGCTTGCAGTCTAGAAACTGCTTGTAGGTGCACCCATGAGGTGGATTGTTGTTGCCATTGTTGTTTGAGCTGCTTCCGCTGGGTCCTCCTTGCGAGGCGGCGTATTGCGCGATGGCAGCAGCGATGACTTGTTGGAGTTCTGCCTCATTGGTAGGCATCGGCGTTTGACGTCTCGGCGGCATCTTCTAAAAGATGGGTTCACGTCGGTCAGGCCATAATAAAGCGTACGTATATAATGATAGTAATAGTACATAACATCTCATGTTATAATCATATCAATCACACAACATCCCATGTTATAAAACATAAATAATCAATCAAAACATCACATATGATGAGAATACTGCGATTGTATTGCCAAACTCGAGACCACATGGTAGAGTGTACAGCACATAATAGTGTCATACATCATCATCGACTAAGGGCTACATCACCCCAGTCCAAAAGAATATCAAATCAGTGTCTATACATCCCATACACATGATCAACAAAAGTCAGAATCAGAATGCAGTCTCCAAAAATGTTGTGTGGTCGGAGCAATCGCCGTATTCTCACCAACGTCTACCCATGCTGTACTAAAGATGCCCTAAACTGATGGTGGTGGAGGAGGGGGAAAATGGGTGTAGAAAAAACGTCGCAAATGGAGCCAGTCCTCCTCCATGGCTCTCTGGGTACGCAACCAAGAAGCAACCTGCTGTTCAAGTGCCAAAAGGCATGCAGCATAGTCAGGTAACAAAGGTCGAGGGTGCTGCGAAGAAGCAGGGTGGGTCTGACCCTGACACTGGCACGGCGGTGGCTGAGCTCTCTCAAGCTCCTGAATGCGCCGTGTGAGTGCCTCCTGCTGGACAACAAACGACATCAGAACGTCCTCAATAGAATACCCCATATGGAAAGAATGGTAGGGGTCGGTCGGTGGCATAACAGAAGGTGACGTCCAGAGAAACGGCTCGCTGGCTGGATCAAAAGGTGGCACAAAGAATGGTGGTACAGGGGGAATAGCAGATGAAGACAGTGGCATAACTGGAATATATGTCGGCACATGTCCAAAGGGACGAGCCGAGGAACCCTCTCCAGGTCGAGCTGGAGGTGTGTACTGTGCAAATGAAAAAGAGAAATCAACGTGACGTGCATCAGTGGTATGAGGAGGAATAGGTGGAAGCTCATCATCCGCAGGAATCCACCCATGCTGGGCGTGCTCATCTCGTGGGTCAATCTGTGCCTCAAAAAGTGCTCGATCAAACTGTACAGGCATAGGGTCAAGGTGAGGTGCAACAAGAGGGTCAGCAGGTATATCAGCGATAAGTGGGGGATCAACATGATCAGCAGCAATAACATGGTCACCCTCCAGTAGTGGTGCATCAGCAGGGTGATCATCAATGGGTGGGTCAGCAATCACAGGATCAATAGGTATGCCAGCATGAGCAGGGTCATGCTCAAGCACTGGGTCAGGAGCAGCTACTGGCTCAAGGGCCATGGCAAGCTCGGGATCAACGAACTCCATATCAAAATCTGCATGATCAGCGAATGCAGGGTCAACTGGGTCTACTGGGTCAACCATAGGCTGATCCAAGTGGACGAACTCTATCTCCTGGTCCGGGTCGTATCCAAGGGGAAAAACAGGGTCTGAATCCTCATCGAGGTCGTGATCGAAAGCAAATCTAGGAACAGAGGCAGCAGATGATGCCCTGTCAGGATCTGAACCGTGTGAATAGTGCTGTGCGCTCCGAGTGTGTGACGGTGCGGAGGCCACAGACTCGAAGGAGTCTGGAGCGGGTGAGTGTGCAGGTGACTCCTCAGCTGGAGCATCTGCGAGTAACAAAAGACCACCGTCAGCTAGAAGGGCCTCGCCCTCAACATCGTCCTCCAGGGGCTCATCATCAAACAGATCGACGTCGTCGTCAACGTCGGCGTCGAGGAGCATATCGTAAGCAGGATAAACGGCCAAAGGTATGGGAGCAGGGATCTCTACGAGTGGTAGGTACCCAGCAAAAGGACCATCAGCGGGCTCATCGACTGCGTCGGGCAGCGCAAAGGGCTGAAAGTCGTCCTCGTCTGTGCTGGTAACATCTGATGTGTGGACCTCGTGCTCCGAAGACTCTAAGTCGTCTGATACTATGGGTCTAGGGCCTGTGGTGTCTGAATCACCTGTGCCGGGCGAGTCCATGGTGTCTGTAACACAAACACAAATATGTACAAATAATCAATCATACAATCAGATAAGCACATTAGTCACCAAGTAAGCAATCAAATAATTCTCCTAGTCCCACTAGCCTCCCAGCCTCTCAGACTGCTCTTCCTAGTCCAAATTCTCCCAGCCTCTCAGACTGCTCTTCCTAGTCCCACTAGCCTATTCTCCCAGCCTCTCAGACTGCTCTTCCTAGTCCCACTAGCCTATTCTCCCAGCCTCTCAGACTGCTCTCCCTAGTCCAACTAGGCAACTACCTCGGTCTCCTAGACCGAGCCTCGGTCCTCCAGGCCGAGCCTCAGCCTCTCAGACTGAGCCTATAAATAATAAATAAATGTGCTCAACATTTGTTTGTAAAAAGTTTTGGATCTGGACTTGAGTGGTATGCAGTAAAAATGTTTTCGGGAGAGCCCTAGTGATCATAGTCTAGACTCGAGTAGGAATCCTAGTTCGCTATGATCAGAGCTCTGATACCAAGCTGTCACACCCTGGCTTTGCGGAAGCGTGGTTAATTTGGTGTGACTTCTTAATACCATAGCTTAATCATAACAAAGCTATATGAAATAAAAACCATGCAAGATCATCCATAGATTTAAGTTTTAAAACCGAAGTAACATAACATTGTCTTAGGGACTACAACACCATAACATAAAACATTGTTTTGAAAGACATAAATGATGCGCGTTTAAGTGTCGTATATATTAGGTGTATATTTTAAGCCCTTTTTAACACTTATTTTAACCAAGTTTTAAATTTATAAAACACGATATTTCACTAACACTAAACACACATATGGGCAAGTGCACCCATCGTTGAGTGTAGTATAGCGTTGGTAAGATACCGAGGTCGTCCAAGGACACAAGAGCTTTTAGTACCGGTTTATCCTCAACGTCTAACCAAAATAAAAGTTTAGAAAAATGTTTTAAACTAAGAAAAATAAAACTAACTAAAATGCTGAAAATAAAAATAAAAGAAAAACAGATAGACAAGATGAATCACTTGGTTCCGACTCGTATCTAGTATAACCTTTGATTATTTCCGCACTTTTGCACATAATTAAGAGATTATCTTAGTTATTGTAGTAGGCCCCTCTTTTGAAGGCGACGTTACCCTCACCCCAGTAGTTTGAGTCAGCAGGGATACAATCCTAAAAGGGTGGATTATTGGAAGATAATGAATTAAGTTATTAATGCAGTATTGTGGTAGGCCCCGCTTTTGGCGGTGACGTTACCCTCGGCTAAGTAGTCTGAGTCAGCAGGGATACAGTCCTAAATAGCCGGGTTATAGTATTAATAGTAGTTAACTTATGAGGGGATCAAAGAGTTTGGACCCCCGCCATCCAATACCGTGAAGTATTGAAGGAGGTCCTACTAAATTTGACCCAGGTCCATTGCAGGACCTCTAAACGCTGAACAATGGCAAGACCATTACCAAACCGTTCCCTTAACCCCCTACCAGGTAGCCAACATATCTCCATATAGACCGTGGAGATATGAATGGTGAAAATCCTTTATTTTATATAGACAGTAAAATAATGCCAAGACACCACGGACAAACGATAAGGAAAGATCACCTTCAACATAAGTAACTAGTTATTAAAGTCATTAATACAAAACCAAATAAAAAGTGCAAAAGATTAGAAATAAAAAGTATTACACTAGACACTTTGTCTTCACCAAGTGATGTAAGAGACTTAGGCAAACATGGCCTAGATTGTCAAGAACTCTTACGATCAATCTTGGATCCCGAGACGACTCACACACTCTACGATGGACAATGGATGATGGTGGTGGATGATGGTGTTGTGATGGTGGTAGGTGGTGGATGAAGTGTGAGAGAGGTGGTGTGCCAAGGGATGAGATGAAATGAATCCAAGCACTCCTATTTATAGGCTGAACAGAGAGCTGGACACGGCCCCGTGTCCGCTGGGCACGGCCCCGTGTCCGTCTGACAATCTCTCTCCTCATTAATTGTAATTCGCAATTACAATAAATGCGCCTGCTGTACTTTCGACACGCCCCCGTGTCCGCTGAGCACGGCCCGTGGTGGGCAATAGAAGCTTCTATAGGTTTGTCTTTTCTGCTGCTTCTTGGGCACGGCCCCGTGCTGGCTGAGCACGGGGCTTGTTCAGTCTTCTGATTTCTCTACTTTGCTTTGGAAGGTGCCGTTGAGGGGTCGGGCAGTCCACTAATATTCCTTTTCTTGTATTTATGTTGGATTTAGCTGTCTTTTTGCTTCTTTTGCGTTTTTGAGCTCATTTAATCCTGAAAATACAAAAGGAAGACAAAAACACTCTTTTTCCAATATTAGTACTTAAAAAGGGTTAGTTTTATGCCTCATTTGATGTAATTTATATGTTGCATTTTACACACATCAAATACCCCCACACTTGAACTTTTGCTTGTCCTCAAGCAAAACTCTTTAATATGTGGCTTACACTCCCAAATGGAATAGGTAGAAGAGAAGGTTTTGGGCTTGTCGTAGAGTGTCGGGATTTCCAAGATCTTTTTGGGTTTTATTTTTATTTATTTACACTCCTATTCGTAATGATTTATTTAGAACTTTTCATAAAAGAAATTACTTATTTGGGCATAACATGCCTTTTTTTTAAAATTCTATTTATATACAAGTTCACATACCTCACGGGAAAATCACTCACACTCGGCCGAAGGTGTATTTTTAGTGAATCACTCGAGAGCGGCATGGAACTTATTCCTACCATAGGCTTGCCAAGAAATCAATCCTCCTCCTTTTTAACTTTTATACCTTTGTAGATATCAAGAGGACTTTGTGGGTTAAGGGTTAGGCTAGGGTTAAAGGTAGGTGGTTGGGTTAGTGGTTAGTAGAAAAAGGGCTAAAAGCGTAACAAGTGTCGGTTTTCGTATTTTTGCAACTTTTTATTTTGATGAAGCTTTTATTCAAACTAAGTTATTTTTGATTAACTTGTTTGTTTATTTTCTTTTTGCTTCATCATTATCACACATTTTTTTTTTTTTTTTTTACGAAGAACCGAACTTGTTACTAAAATAAAGGGTTAAAAATGAAAAAGGTTTTTGTGGGTAAAAGGGTTTTTGTTTGGGTGATGAAATGAAAAGGTTTAGGCTCAACGGGGCTAACTAGGGGGATTTTTTTGGGTAGGTGGTAAAAGAAAAAGAAAAAATAATGGTGTAGAAATAAAAAAAAAAGTTAGTCCTAATGCCTCTATCATTTACTTACTCGGGTTTAAGTTGATAAGGACCGGGAATGTATTGTCATGGCAAGTTCTAGAGTCGTAAGAACCAAGCGGCTATTCACACAAGAAACGAAAAATGAGCATTTAGTCAAATGATATGTAATTGTGTGCTCAATAAAGGCTCAAAACTCACTTTTGTGGGAATGGGTTTTTATGTGATCAAGTATATATAATCAAATTTTAAATAAGTTTGCTATGCCTTTTCATAATTTTCTTATGTTGGTTCTTTTTATCACTACGCTATCGGTTGTAAATTTGTAAAAATATAACCTTTTTGAGAACTTGAATTTCCCGAGTTAAACCTAGACAAGTAAAAAAAATGAAATTTTTGAAAAAATTTGGGGTGATTAGCGGTTCCAATAGAGTTTTGTGTAAGGCTTGTATTTAGGACTTGCAAAATTCAAGGTTTTAGCATCCCCCCCACACTTAAATTACACATTGTCCTCAATGTGTCCCAAAAATAAATTTTTAGGTTGATTAGATGTGTAAAATAGTGTTTAAAAAGCAAAAATTTGTGTTACTGGGCACTGAACACGGCCCCGTGTTATCCGGGCACGGCCCCGTGTTCAAGTGCCAGTAACAAAATTAAAATAAGAGAAACAGAAGTCTGGACACGGGGGCGTGTTGGGTGAACACGGCCCGTGTCCAGGTACCTGAACTGGGCGTTTTTCTGCAGGTGGTTCGGCACGGGGCCGTGTTGGTTGGGCACGGCCCGTGTTGAACCTTCTGAACTGGTGAGAATTGTCGGGTTGCTTTGTTCTTGTGCATGGGTTCATTTTTCTCGTTCCCCTTTTCATCCTTTACCACCATGAGTGTGTTTTATTCCTGAAAATTAAAACTAACTAGAAAACATAAAAAAATTAACCTAAATTAAACTAAGGATAGTTCCGTGGAATGCCTCCATGGTGCGCCACGTTTATAAGGGTCCTTGGCTAGACCCAAAGCCTGGTCATATGTTACCCAATTGGGATGTGTTGCATCCCATGTTACACCGTCGGAGAGCGTCATCCAAGCTTGAGTCTATGACCTTCATGTAGTTGACCGGATCTTCCTCCTCTACTCGCTTTCCACATTCAAATTTCACTTCCTCATCCCCAAACTTCAATGTTAGAGTTCCGTCATTCATATCCACCAATGCTTGGGCGGTGGCTAGAAATGGTCTCCCGAGGATGAGAGGGACATCGGTGTCTTCTTCCATGTCTAGGATGACGAAGTCGGTTGGAAAGACGAATTTGTCAACCTTGACTAGCAGATTTTCGGCGACACCTTGTGGGAATTTAACGGACCTGTCGGCGAGTTGTATGCTCATCTTTGTAGGGCTTATTATTCCTAGGCCGAGTCGCTTGAACATTGATGTGGGCATGAGGTTGATGCTAGCTCCAAGATCGGCTAAAGCATTTCGGACGGGGGACTTCCCAATCGAACAAGGGATTGTGAAGCTCCCGGGGTCGATTTTCTTTTGTGGAAGTTTGTTGAGTACTAAAGCTGAACATTCTTCGCCTAAGTTAACTAATTGCAATGATTCAATTTTCCTTTTGTGAGTGAGGAAATCCCTCATGAATTTTGCATATTTAGGCATTTGGGTTAGGACCTCAATAAAAGGAATATTAACATGCAATTGTTTTAGTAAACTTTCGAACTTTGCGAATTGCTCATCGGACTTTTGACGATTTAACCTACCGGGGTACGGAATTGGAGGAGTCTTGGTGGGCTCTTGATTTGGTGTAGAAGCCTTTTCTGGCGCAGGAGGAGTTATAGGCTGGCTAGAATGGCTTCTTTCATTTGGCGGCAATGGAGCATCCTCGGGACCCACGGTTCGATTTCTTAATGTGATGAGATGTACTTGTGCCTTCGGGTTCGTTTCGGTATTACTAGGTAACGCGCCTTGTGGTCTCTCGGAGAAATTTTGAGCTAGTTGATTTAATTGTTTTTCAACGTTTTGAATGCTAGCTTGTTGATTTCTGAAATTCGATTCCAATTGTTGAAATCGATCCGAGTTTTTCTTTTCAGTGTCAGAGATGAGGCGAGATACAGTATCTTCAAGCCTTTCTCTTCCACCTTGTTGTTGAGAAAAATTTTGCGGTTGTTGAAAATTAGTTCGTTGGTTTTGTTGGTTACTACTATTGCCGGGATCTCTCCAACCAAGATTTGGGTGGTTACGCCATCCTTGGTTGTAGGTACCCGTTGGAGGACCCGACGGCCTCGGTCTATTATCCATGTAGTTTACCGTTTCAGTTTGTTCATCTAATTCTTTCATACAACTCCAATTTTCATGTGACCCACCACACCCTTCACAAGCCATAACCGAGGCCGTTTTTGTCATTTCTAGCCTTTTGATTTTTGAAGAGAGGGCTTCGATTTGGGCTTGTAAAGAGGTGCTTTCATCAACCTTATGGGCGCCCGGGGCAATAGATTTATTACCTCGGGGAGTGTGCCATTGAAAATTGGTTTGAGCAATTTCCTCAATTTGGTTATATATTTCATTTGGACGACGATTACCTAAGAGTCCCCCGGAGCTTGAATCAAGTGTTTGTCTTGTGTGTGGCAACAATCCATTGTAGAAAGTGGATACTTGTTGCCATACCGCTAGACCATGGTGAGGACACTTTCTTAGAAGCTCCTTGAACCTTTCCCAAGTTTCATATAAGGATTCCCCATCCTCTTGTGAGTATGTATTAATTTCAGTCATTAATTTAGCCGTTTTAGCTGGAGGGAAATACTTATACAAAAACTTTTGGGCGAGTTCATCCCAGGTGTTTACCGATCCAACTGGGAGGGTGTTAAGCCAAGCCTTAGCTCGGTCTTTTAGTGAAAAAGGAAACATTTGAAGGCGGATGGCGTCATTTGATGCTCCATTGATCCGAAAGGTATCACATATTTCTAAGAAGTTAGTAATATGTAGATGGGGATCCTCGTCCGCAAGCCCGTGGAAGGTTGCGGAGTTTTGGAGCATTTGTATCAAATGCGGCCGAAGTTCGAAGTTGTTGGCCTCGACATTCGGTGCATTGATAGCGGCGCCAAGATTGCCTACGGTAGGCCGTAGGTAATCCATGAGGGTACGTTGGTCCGCCATTGGAAGTAGGTCCCCCGAAGCTTTCTCTTGATTTTTAGCTTTAAGTCTTTTTCTGAGAAAGCGCTCGGGTTCTTCTAGGGGTTCTTTTATGTCTCTACTAGAACTGGAGCTCATGCACTACGTAGGAGGTTCAAATGTGGCGCCTGGGTTCCAAATCCTGCAATAAAAACAAAAAAGAACGTTGGTCAGAATGTTCACCACGGCCCCGTGCTCAGTGAACACGGCCCGTGGTCAGAAGTACAGTAATCGTTTTCTGTATCCCAGTTACTGGGAGTTGGACACGACCCCGTGTTGCACCGACACGGCCCCGTGTTCAGCTCTCTGTAACTCAGAAAATAAAAACTGCCAGTGATGATGCTGGGCACGGCCCGTGTCTGACCGAGCACGGCCCGTGCTGAGCTCTGCAGAAGCTGAAAAACTAAGAAAATCCTAAAAAAATAAAAAGAAAAAGATGATTAGGCCGTTGATTCCTAACTTTCTTAAAATCCTTGTGTCCCCGGCAACGGCGCCAAAAACTTGATGCGCGTTTAAGTGTCGTATATATTAGGTGTATATTTTAAGCCCTTTTTAACACTTATTTTAGCCAAGTTTTAAATTTATAAAACACGATATTTCACTAACACTAAACACACATATGGGCAAGTGCACCCATCGTTGAGTGTAGTATAGCGTTGGTAAGATACCGAGGTCGTCCAAGGACACAAGAGCTTTTAGTACCGGTTTATCCTCAACGTCTAACCAAAATAAAAGTTTAGAAAAATGTTTTAAACTAAGAAAAATAAAACTAACTAAAATGCTGAAAATAAAAATAAAAGAAAAACAGATAGACAAGATGAATCACTTGGTTCCGACTCGTATCTAGTATAACCTTTGATTATTTCCGCACTTTTGCACATAATTAAGAGATTATCTTAGTTATTGTAGTAGGCCCCTCTTTTGAAGGCGACGTTACCCTCACCCCAGTAGTTTGAGTCAGCAGGGATACAATCCTAAAAGGGTGGATTATTGGAAGATAATGAATTAAGTTATTAATGCAGTATTGTGGTAGGCCCCGCTTTTGGCGGTGACGTTACCCTCGGCTAAGTAGTCTGAGTCAGCAGGGATACAGTCCTAAATAGCCGGGTTATAGTATTAATAGTAGTTAACTTATGAGGGGATCAAAGAGTTTGGACCCCCGCCATCCAATACCGTGAAGTATTGAAGGAGGTCCTACTAAATTTGACCCAGGTCCATTGCAGGACCTCTAAACGCTGAACAATGGCAAGACCTTTACCAAACCGTTCCCTTAACCCCCTACCAGGTAGCCAACATATCTCCATATAGACCGTGGAGATATGAATGGTGAAAATCCTTTATTTTATATAGACAGTAAAATAATGCCAAGACACCACGGACAAACGATAAGGAAAGATCACCTTCAACATAAGTAACTAGTTATTAAAGTCATTAATACAAAACCAAATAAAAAGTGCAAAAGATTAGAAATAAAAAGTATTACACTAGACACTTTGTCTTCACCAAGTGATGTAAGAGACTTAGG
The DNA here is from genome assembly GCA_030545235.1 of Helianthus tuberosus. Taxonomy (NCBI): domain Eukaryota; kingdom Viridiplantae; phylum Streptophyta; class Magnoliopsida; order Asterales; family Asteraceae; genus Helianthus; species Helianthus tuberosus. The sequence continues at coordinate 93,982,639 of CM060418.1, read as the reverse complement.
CAAACATGGCCTTGATTGTCAAGAACTCTTACGATCAATCTTGGATCCCGAGACGACTCACACACTCTACGATGGACAATGGATGATGGTGGTGGATGATGGTGTTGTGATGGTGGTGGGTGGTGGATGAAGTGTGAGAGAGGTGGTGTGCCAAGGGATGAGATGAAATGAATCCAAGCACTCCTATTTATAGGCTGAACAGAGAGCTGGACACGGCCCCGTGTCCGCTGGGCACGGCCCCGTGTCCGTCTGACAATCTCTCTCCTCATTAATTGTAATTCGCAATTACAATAAATGCGCCTGCTGTACTTTCGACACGGCCCCGTGTCCGCTGAGCACGGCCCGTGGTGGGCAATAGAAGCTTCTATAGGTTTGTCTTTTCTGCTGCTTCTTGGGCACGGCCCCGTGCTGGCTGAGCACGGGGCGTGTTCAGTCTTCTGATTTCTCTACTTTGCTTTGGAAGGTGCCGTTGAGGGGTCGGGCAGTCCACTAATATTCCTTTTCTTGTATTTATGTTGGATTTAGCTGTCTTTTTGCTTCTTTTGCGTTTTTGAGCTCATTTAATCCTGAAAATACAAAAGGAAGACAAAAACACTCTTTTTCCAATATTAGTACTTAAAAAGGGTTAGTTTTATGCCTCATTTGATGTAATTTATATGTTGCATTTTACACACATCAATAAACATCAACATGAATAAAACGCAGTTTAAGATTTGTGACTCGTCCAGGAAAAAGTCACATTTCCTAAACCGGGATGACCTCGGAACCCATATGCAGCGGGAAAACATAACATACCGCGCCAGATCTTTAATTCCCTGAAATACATGTAAGTTGAAAATCAACAATAATGTTGAGCGAGTTCATGTGTAAGTGAGTAAGTAAACCTTTGTATGTATAAAAATCCTGGTATGTAGCAAATAAGGAAAAAGAGATCACCAATGGTTTGCAAGGCCATTGATATGTGTGAAGTGCAAGTAGGAAGACTCAAACCTAGCAGATTTATGCGTTGGGTACAAAGTCACCCCGAGGTCCGTTCTGTGTTGGGCCTGGGGTTGGGCTCGCTACACCCAAATAGATCTACCGCTCCTGCCCCTCGGTCCTACCTTGAGGATTAATGGCCTCAAGTTTCTGCCTACCCACTCACATGATCTGAATAGTAATAACCCTCCTTACGCTAACCATACCATGTAAGAATTATTCGTAATCATAGTAACATGTATTTCACCCCCGCAGTTTAGAAAACTGAAAACAGTTAGAGAAAAGGGGGACATGAACTCACAGTGGTGCGTCTCTACCAAGTATATCTCCTGATCAAGCAGCTGTGCGACGACCTACACGTACTAAGTCTATTAGACGGACGGCCGTGCCTTAGCTTAAGGTTTAAGTTTTTGGGAAATAGTTAGACAACTATTTCGTGTTTATATTTTTGTAAATACTTGGTAATTATTCTCCTTCCCAAGGATGGGGGATTTATACATGTGCGTTCGTATTATTCTGGGATCGTTATCATTTGGTAATATTATTTTTACCCTAAAAATAATATTTGTATAGTTCACAAAATAATCATAAAATTTCACAAGTGTTGTTACTAAATATATACTAAATATATATCTTAGCAAGTTTTTATTTTGTGAAAATCCCACCTCCGGTAATTAGAAATCTTGTAATAAAGTCATGGCGAAATCTATAATTCGAAAACACGTTAAAAATGTATTTCTAACACTTGTAGTGAAAATATTTCTAAGTGTTAGGTTTTTGGAAAAATTTCGCCAGAGTTTCCTCTCTAATTGGAGGTGGCCACGCTTTCAAGCGTATCATTTTCTTTTACAAATCAAACCAACAATTTTCTCATTCAATCAATAAACATTATTCAAACCATCAAACTAGTCAAAATAGATGTAAATCGCAAAAATACATGAACTTGTGGTTTTTCCAAAATATGTAGTATCTTTCCATTATTTTTAGTGGATCTTTTGTATAAATCAACCCGGTTTCGTAAAAGTCTCGTTTTTAAAGAAAATAAATTTCCACAACTTCTTGTCAACATTTACAAAAATAGTTCTTTCGTCAAAACTTTGTGTTACACAAGTGTCTACACACTTGTGTGTTTACAAAAGCACTTTTGGTTATGTAAGATCCGTCTTTAAAAGTATGTTTTCTCTTGACACGTGGTCCTTTGAAAATACCGCTTGTAGATCCGTAGATCTACTAGTTTTAAACACTATTTCGTAAGTAAAATCGTTTTTACACAAGTTCAAGTTTCTCGTGTGGTAGAGTTTCATCATTTAACCCTTGTTACACTTAAACAAGCTCTATGTCATGATCCATGATAATGACCAATCCGGGTTAAACGATGATCCGAGCTACCACAACATAGATCGGCACTAAATAATTACACAAAACAAATCCTACATGATTTACACAACAATCAAGCTTTTAACCAACATTTTTAACATTTTTAGTAGACTTTTACATATCATTTTGTATGTTCATGAGTTTTAACCATCATATACCGTTTTAACCACTTTAAAATAGATCGAGAGTGTGTTTCAAGCAACTTACTACTAGCTCGAGGCTAGGGAAGATTCTAGTCGAAAAATGAGTGGATAAAAGCAATGAGAAGAGGTCCTTCGCGTTCCGAATGCACCGAGCTCCTTTGTATGAGATCCTTAACACTTGTATGCTCTTGGAATGAGAAGATCAAAACTGAAAAATGGATGGATGGTATAGGGGAGTTCGGCCGAGAGCTTTGAGAGGAGAGGAGAGAGTTGATTTTTGTTGTTGGTGGTTAAGTGTTTAGGAAAACCCATGAGATATATTTATAAACCATCAAGCAAGATTATCCAATGGAAATTATGTCCACTTGATACTAAGCACATGGATTATTATAATCTAGCAAGTACAATTGGTGTCACCTACATGGTGACCGAACTCGGTTACAAGGGAGGGGGTTAGGTTCGATACCAACTATGTAGTTAGGACATTAGTTAGATGATTAGGAGGTTAAACCATTTACTAGCATGTAGTGCGTTGTGACGGGTGTTAGGGTATTCAGGGACCCTAACTGGCTCAGAAAAAGAAAAACTATGTTAAAGACAATATTTTTATGTTCCGGGTATAGTCCGGTTGTTCGGTTGGATAGTGATCCGTTAAAGTGCTTAACAAAGCTTTAAAGTGTCGTTATTATTACTTTTAGTGACACAACTTATTCCCGACACTTTGGAAGGTGTCTAGTAACATTTTTCTCATGTTTTGGCACTTTATTAGTTAGCTAGATGCTGAATTATTATTTAAAGTGCTGAATTTTGTACTTAAAGTACGTTTTAGGCACATCCGGTCACTGTAATCTCATTCCTAGTGACGCAGTTCTACAACCCTTATATTCCTACACTCACCACTAGTGTAGCAAGCTATCTCAGGCTCTTACAGGCCTTAGAGGCAGTACCTGCCTGGTGCTAGTTATGACAGCACGTTTAATAGGTTATCCGTTCATTGTGCTACTGTGCTTTTGGTGCATCACGGTTGTCACAAAGGTGCTGTAAGCAAAACATGGAGTGACAGCAAGTAAAGTATGATGCAAGTAAGTACATGTATCAGTATTCAAGTAGCAGTTTATCCACAATTTCAAGTAAGCACAGTAATTAAGCAGTAATTAATTATTAATTAAGTCGTACGGATACCTGGTTTAGTGAGGAATACTATTATTAAAGTCTCTATAAGGAATACTATTATTAAAGTCTTGTTTAATTTTTTCTCTTATTCTTTCTGCAAATAATTTTGGTAATCCAGCTATAAATCTTTCTTTCCAATAGGCTTCTCTGCTATCTTCTCTAGTCATAACTTTTGAAAGGAAAATATCTTTATACCATCTAAAATCTTGTAATTTTCTACATGTCAAATTTAATAGTATTAATGAATATATTTCTTGATAATCTGTTGGATTTCCAATAAAATGTTGGATTATAGCAAATACTAAAGTATTAATTATATCGGGTATTTCAGTTGGTGTTTGAACATTATTTTCTGTCTTAATAATTATTTTTTTAGCATTTTTAATTATATGTTTTTCTTCTTCTGTGAGATACTTATCCCACCAGCCTTTTAAAATTCCAGTAAAACCAGAAACTATCATATTAAGAATTGCAGCATCATCATTTCCATTTGCTTTATATGCATTGGCTGCCATTATCATTTCTTGCATTAAACTAAGAATTTGATGTTCTGTTTGGCCTTCTATACTCCATTCATATAGAGAACTTCCATCATATTTAGCTTGGACTAAAGTATGTCGTTCTTCAAATTGTAAATCAGGTGGAGTAGGTCTAGGATAATAATTTCTTGTTTCAGGCCTAGTAGTATAAGTATTATTTTTTGAAAAATGGTAATTTCTTCTAATTTTATTTATAGAATCTTCTAATTGAAAATCATTAAATTGCTCTTTAATATTTTGATTTTTTTGTTCTGAAATAACATTTATATTTAATTTTGAGAGTTTTGAGTTAATATCTTGTAACATGTCTTGTTGTTTGTTTAGACGTATTGGGATATCTATATTATATGGTTTAAATATCGGATTTTCAATAGTTTCATTTAATATTTTAATATTTGAAGTACTAGGTTGATTATTTTTATTACTAGTTTCTATCCTTTCTAATTGTTCTCCTATGGTATTTAATTTTTCATTGGTATAATTATTTTGAAGAATAATTGTTTTTACATTTTTATCTATATCTTTCTTAATGTTTGCTAAAGGCTTTGCAATATATTCTTTATTTTCAATTTTTATTTTTATATCCATATGTGGAGGGTGTATATTCTTATTTTTATCTATAATTGTATAAGTTTTGGTTATAGTATTACTAATAGATATGTTTTCAAAAAATGGATACTTAATTTTATTTTCTATACAGTAAAGAGAAAACCAGGAGAAAAATGGAATATTTTCATCATTTTCACACATATATAATTGCCAATCAATCTCATGTAAAAATATTTCATCTTCATTAAATGTAGAAAAATACCATATTAAATTTTTATTATTATAATCATTGAACATTTCATCTTTTAAATATATGTGTGTGTGTGTGTGTGTGTGTGATGCCATAAAAGTCATAGTGAGTATCTAATTATTTGATTGTTATTATGGAGTGTGATATATATATATATATATGGTAGGGTTCTAGAGTGAACACTAGGTTGAGAGTGAACTGTATGAACTAATCTGGGTCATTGGACTACATCATCTAGAGATTTTTAAACAATGACAAGATTGTAATTATAATGCTGTAACTCCCCTTTATAATAAATGACAGAAGGGTATTTGTGTCTTTTGTAAATTGCATTTATTAAACAATATAATCAAAATCCCTAAAATCTCGCTAGTTTCCGTATATACAAGATACATAGTTGTTAGTGTATACACATGTGTACAGTATCGCTAGTATCAGTTTACACAATATACACAGCTGGTAGTTTATACACGTGTGTACAGTCTCGCTAACTATCAGTTTATACAAGATACACAGCTGTTAGTTTATACACATGTGTACAGTCTTTTACACATTTGTGTATTATATTCAGAAATGGTTACATATGTGTATATTAACAACATATAGTATATTAGGCATCCACACGAGTAGATTCATATAAAAATTATGAAATTAATGAAAATGAAACATATCACATGTATGCAAAAATAAATAACTTCATCACCTATTCAAGAAAAACAATATTCAAGTTAAAATTAAAAAAAAATCTATGGATAAAGAAATAATGGAGAAATAATTAAAAATGAGAGAGAGAGAGAGAGAGTTAAGAGATGAGAAAATTAAGCGATTTTAATTAAAATACTTGGGTAATGTTAATCTTACCATTTTAATCTAAAAAATGATCAATGGCCAAGATTAGTTCACTCAATTCACTGTCAAGAAATTGTTCACTTTTGATCCTAATCCTATATAATATATATAAATAATATATGTGTGTGTGATGCCATAAAAATCATAGTGAATATCTAATTATTTGATTGTTTTTATGGAGTGTGATTTACGCTCCAGCTTAGTTTTCCTTTTCGATAATAATCATGCCATCTTCCTTTTGGTTGAATACTTGAATATATGTATATGTACTTTTTTTGTAAATAAATTACTGATTATTTTATTAATCATTTCTTTTTTAAGGGTGTTAATATTCACCATTTCTCTTTCTATCTCTCTATATATACATAAATATATATAAAGAGATAGAATAAGAAGGGTGTGAGAATAAGATTTTAAAAGTGTAGAAATAAAATGACATTTTTTCAATCAAATTCATAAATTAATCCAACTACAATATTTTTATCCGGTTTTTAATCAACTTATTTACCATTTATTATAAAAGACGACACTAGTAATGCACACAATGGCAAATAGTTTTCTTTCCTGTTTAAAGTTAATAAAATTACTTAACTCTATAAACTATTTAATTTTGGAATAAACTGAATGGAATATTAATTTTGCTTTGTAAAAGGTTATATGTAGTCACTAATTAAGGGAATATTAATTTTGCTTTGTAAAGGGTACATGTAGTCAAAAATTAAGGGAATGTGTAGCTAATGCTGGCTTAGTCGCAAGGGATGTTTATTCCCGTTAGAGTGATGTGGATTCTAGTTCCACGTAGTAGACAATAGATGGATTTTAAAAGTATATATTAGGTGTGTCTATTCGCTATTAAAAAATAATCGATGAAAAAGTAAGTAGCAATAGTTATCCTTCAATAAATGATTATATTCGTAGGCAAAAGATCAAATACAAATAAACCTAACCTACTAAACATACAAATTGAAAGAAAAGTCAAAAAGAAAAGGTGTCATTTTTGTAATTACCACCAACTATCAAAGTTACTATACAAATGTGAACTCAACCAAAAATACCTAAAAAAACACAATTTTTTTTAATATTTTTTATAAAAAAATCGCTACATTTTGTTACAAAAAAAAAATTTGTTTTTTTTTTGCTACTAAAAGTAGCGATTTTTTTTATAAAAAATATATATATATTGTGTGTGTGTGTTTTTTTTTATTTTTTTTAGGTTTTTTGCGGGTTTAGTTTTTAGCATTTTAGCTTGGGTTTGGGGGGGGGGGGGGGGGTTAGGTTTTTGGGGATGGGGGAGGGGGGTTTAGGTTTTTTTTTTTTTTTTTTGGGGGGGGGGGGGGTTAGGTTTTTTTAGGTTTTGGGTGTGTGGGGGTGGGGGGGGGTTAGGTTTTTTAGATACATTTGTAGAGTTTGTAGAGTAACTTTGATAGTTACTGATAATTACAAAAATGCCACCTTGTCTTTTTTACTTTTCCTTCAATTTGTATGTTTAGTATGTTAAGATTATTTGTACAAGAACTTTCCCCTATATTCGTATCACCCATTTTTAATTTTACTTAATTCTCGTTGAGTTTTTTTTATTTCTCTCAACACTCAATCACTATGGTTCTCCTTTGTATTAGTTTACTAAGAAGCATGAGCATGCACATTTGATTTTTCAGTTCTTCACTAATGACATACGTATGGCATTTCTATTCTCAGCCCTCATCTAGAGTTGTATTACAATTAATGAACTAATACACAAACATTAGAATCTTTTAGCTACACAAATCTGGTTAAAACTAGTTTTAACTATACCTAAATGAAATTAAGCCATAATCTAAGTCAAATTTAATCCAGTCCAATATTTTCATATAATTTTGGTCTCGCTCTGAATGTACATTTTTCCACTATGTTTTCCTCCAATGACTACATTGTTAAATCTTAGATACTCGATTGCTACTCCACGTGGTAAGTGACTCGAATGTCATCCGTATATCTATCATCATTAACGAACATTGATACACAAACACTAAAAGTTTTACGAGTGGCAACAAAAGCGGTTTAAACCAGTCCTAACTACATCTTAATGGTATACGCCCAAATCATAACTAACTAAGCCTAGAATAGTTAGTCTTGGATACTTGTACATTTAGGTCTGAGATTGATATTTGTTTGGTCTTGTTTTTGACCCAGGACTCGATTGCTGAATCTTGCAAATTAGATTACCGCTTAGAATTTCTTAAACATTTTTATCATCAATAATGAGTAGTTATACACAAAAATTGAAACATTTTTTGAGTTGAAAAAACTAGTCCAGGTTGATCTAATTACAATTGAACATAATGAACCTTGACCATAACCTACTTAACTCTAAATGAGTAAAGTCTTGGATATTCATTCATTTCTCATCTCCTTCTAGTTTGCAGTTTCTCTTAATCTACTTCTACCAATGACCAACCCCATTCTCTCCATGCATCAACAATGTTGCCATCTTCAACTAGTACCTGATTTTACTCACTTCACACTACCACTACTCTCCTCTTAATCGCAGTAGCGATTATATGCTCGTATTTTAATGAGTTTTGAAGTTAATTGATCATCGTATCTTCCATAAAAGTTCCATGAAGTGGGTATCCATTTCTTGAACTTAGACCATCCTTAGTGATGATTATATGTGGGGGTCAGGCATGCTAAATCAGCCCAAATGCACGTTGCATGCCCCCTATCGACGTTGATGGGACGTGGTTGTCGCCACGAGAAATTTGATCAAAAGTGACCATTGTGGTTAAAAAAAAGTTTTTTTTTTAATTTAAAAAGTTAATTACTTTTACTCTATAAATACTAACACATTGTTAGTCCATATTGTGTGTGTTCGCCATTGTACGAATAGGCTAGATAGAGCATGTTTTGAATATTGTATAGTTGAGAGTGAGATACTAATAGTGACTTTTGAGAGGACGATTGCTCATCTGCACGGACGAGGACTCATTCGCACGAATGAGGACTCATCCGCTTGAAAGTGTCCTACGCTCCAAATAGTCATGTCTATAAATAAGAAGTCACGTGCTTGTATTTGATAAGTTTTGGGAACGGTTGGAAAGACCTCAGATTTCTCTTCAGCTTGTAAAATGATGTATGCTCTTTCGGTATTAATGGAAGCTTCTACAATCTTGTTAATCTAAACGTTATGACGCCGAAATTTCTACCGAACTAGCTTTATCTTATCCAAACTTCCGTCTAAATCGTCGTTCTGGATCCTAACAGTGGTATCAGAGCTACGGTACCGATTCAATCTATCTAACTGTAGATTGAATCACCTACGCTCATGATTTTTGGGTTTTTAGATGTAAAACATTAAATTGAAGGTCAATTCACAGATGGAATTTGAAACTGAAGACATCATTACATTCAGAATTGATTTTCGTTGATGTATATGAAGGATTCATCATCAAATTTGAAGAAATGAATATTTTGGATCTAAAAAACTTGAACAACAGCTTTTGAGCGAATGAGCAGTTTTGAACGGAGGAGTCCTTCATTTGCACGAAGGAGGTAGTCATCCACAGGGATCAAGCTGTCATCCGCTGGATCATGTGTTCATCTGCACGAACTAGTATTCATCTGCACGAATCAAGTCTTCATCCGCACGGACTAGCACTCATCCGCATGAACCAGCTTCATTCGTTCCAAATCAATTAGCATATACGCACGAATTAGACCTTATCCGCATGAAAGAGTCATCCGTTCGAGGACTCTCACACGCGAAGGAGACTTAATAAGGCTAAAAAAGGCATGGAAATTCCAAAATTCAAAATCGTGAAAATTTGTTTTTAGGATCGATTTGAGGGGGAAAGTGTCCAGGAAAATTTTGGTGATGAAATTTTTTTCGGAGATTTTAACGTTAAATACGGGTTGTTCGGGACGCTTCGGAATTTTCGGAGAGAATAAAAGGATGATGAATTCACAGATAGAATGTTGATAGAGAGTGGGGTAGTCACGGAGACCTATTCATAATGATTATCATCTAGTGAAGTGGCTATTAATGGGTCAAAGTTGTTAAATCCGCAAGAAACCTAAATTTGCGTGTTTTGGGGGGGGGGGGGGGGGAAATTCAGTGATGAGTTTAGAGAGGTCAGAATTTGCAAAAATGAGGGGAATAAAAAGTTCATTAGAATATATTGAAATTCCGGCATTTTTGAAATTCAGACATGCAACAGTATTCGGGTGGTTCCGACTCAAATTGACTGGGGATGCATAAGATCTTGGATTCGTTAGTCCGTGATCATATGAAGTTTAGATTCTTTAGATCGTGATCAGATTGATGTTTGTATCACAAAACTCAAATCCAAAAGAAGGCACTGATTTATTCATATGAAAATAAGAGCAGTTACAAGGAAATGATTAACCAGTCATCACAGATTGACTGGTGAATCATCTGTTGAACAAGATCAAAAACAGAAACAATAAAGCCCTAAAATCTCACGTATTTTACTTGTGAGGAACAAAGGAGACAAAGGACATAAAAGAATGAGAAGAGAGCTTATGATGCTCGATGATCACAGCAGCAGACAAGGACTCCTTTTAAGGAGTGTACAACCCTAACCAAGGTGGAGACAGTTGGAGCCCATCCTTAAGCCCAACGAGAAGCAGGCCAGCGACACAAGAAGAGGGGAGCGGCCCAAAGTCAGCAAACCCAACAATCCTCAAAACAAAAATAAAAAAGGGATTAGAAATAATAAGAAAAATAATTAAACAAGAGCACATTTACACTGTCATTTTAACACCCCCCCCCCTCAGTTTAAATGTGAAAACAAGTTAATGAGACCGAGGGACTTACACATTTGAGCATGAGCTGTTGGTAAGAGACCTTTGGTGAAAAGGTCAGCTAGCTGATGTTCTGTTTTGATACCACGAGTCTTAATCAGTCCCGAAGCTATCTTTTCCCGTAAGAAAAATAAGTCAACTTCGAAATGCTTGGTTTTGTCGTGAAATACGGGGTTTGCAGCAATGGATAAGGTGGCTGAACTATCACAGTTTAGAGTGACAGGAATGGAGATATCAATGTTCAGTTCACGAAGGATATTTATCAGCCATAGCACTTCACAGGTAGCACTGCACATTGATCGGTATTCTGCCTCGGTAGAAGATCCGGACACAACACTCTGTTTCTTGCTTTTCCAAGAAACCAAAGAGCCCCCAAGAAAGATACAGAACCAAGTGACAGACCTTCGACTTTCTGTGCATTTTGCCCAGTCCGAATCGGAGAAGGCTGAGAGGTGAAAAGAGTAAGCCTGTTTAAACATAATTCCAGTCCCAGATGCCCCTTTGAGGTACCGTAAGACTTTGAGGGCTATCTTAGTGTGAGCTTCAGTAGGTTTGTGCATAAACTGAGACATATAGTGTACAGAATATGCGATGTCTAGTCGAGTATGGGATAAATAAATTAGCTTACCGACCAATTTTTGATATTGTGTAATGTCAACCGTATTGGTTTCCTTTTTTGTTAAATTCGTTAAAACATGATTTTGTTCAATAGGACAACTAGCAGGTTTGCTCCCGCTCATCCCATACTCATTTAAAAGGTCCATACAATATTTTCTTTGTGAAAGACACACCCCATCGTTGGTTTTTATAACTTCGATTCCAAGGAAAAATTTCAAGAATCCAAGATCTTTAATTAGAAATTCAGTTTTCAAAAAAATTTTGACCTCATTTATCTTTCCTTCATTGTTCCCAGTTAGAACAATGTCATCGACGTAGACAAGCAAGACAATAAAGACTCCATTTTTAGACATGATAAACATAGAATGATCACATTTGGACTGATTAAAACCAAATTTAACAAGGGCTTGAACAAGTCTTTCATTCCATATGCGTGGGGCCTGTTTGAGCCCATAGAAGGACTTGTTCAATTTGCAAACATTGGTTTGGTGTTCGACACTTAGACCATCAGGTAGATTCATATAGACTTTTTCCTTAAGATGCCCATAAAGGAAGGCATTATTAACATCAAGTTGGTACATGGGCCGGTTATTTTGAACAGATAAACTGACGACACATCTAACAGTAACCATTTTAACGACATGTGAGAAGGTTTCTTCAAAGTCTATACCATCTCGTTGGTTAAACCCTTTAGTGACGAGCCTAGCCTTAAACCTATCGTTCTCACCTGTGGATTTGTATTTGACCATAAACACCTATTTACAGCCAATGGGTTTTTTTTCCACTCGGTAGATCAACAAGTTCCCAGGTGTTATTTCTGTGAAGAGCTGATAACTCTTCATTCATAGCATCAATCCACCGTTTGTCCTTGATGGCATCTTTATAGGTGGAGGGTTCAATAATTTTATTAACATTGGCAGCCAAAAAAATATTCTCACTAGGCAAGTTGGAGTAATCTACAAATTTATCATAACTATACTTAGCGTGTCCAACTACAAAATCATTAAATCTTTTTGGGGCAGGCTCAGGTCTGGACGATATCCTAGTAGGTTGAGTACCCTCAGGAAGGTTTGATTCATCATTGCTACTGCTTGACTCAGCCCTCACAGGACCAGGTTCAACACTTGTGGACTCATGGCTGTTAGACATACCATCAGATCCTAAGGACTGCTGTGCATCGCTCACAGCAGTGGATTCAACCTCATCACTGTGTTGCCGAGTCTCAACAGGCGAATTAGTGACAGCCTTCTCTTTCATCATTGGGATTTGTATCACTTGAAGTTTCAAAGTTGTCAAAAAAGTTTAGTTGGTTTAAAAGGTTTGTATTGATTTGAACAGGATAATTATTTTTGAAAGGGAAAACAGTTTCATGAAAGCTCACATCTCTAGAGAAAATGAATTTCTTTTGGTCTAAAATCCAGACCTTATATCCCCTTTTAAAGTTAGAGTATCCCATGAAAACACATTTTTCAGCTCGTTCCTCAAGCTTATCAGAGTTGTCTAAAATAGTGAAAAAACAAAGACAGCCAAAAACTTTCAACTGATCAAGAGAAGGTTTGAACCCAAATAACATTTCATAAGGAGAACTACCACGCAGCATAGAAGAAGGAAGCCTGTTAATTAAGTAGGAAGCTGTAAGCACACATCCTGACCAGTATTTAACTGGGACTTTTGACTGAAATAATAAAGCTCTTGCAACATTTAACAGGTGTCTATGTTTTCTCTCCACAACACCATTTTGTTGTGGGGTGTACGTGCAGGAGGTTTGGTGTATGATTCCTTTCGTTTTAACAAAATCAAGCATTTGAGAGTTAATGAACTCTGAGCCGTCATCACTCCTAACCACTTTGACATTAACTTCAAATTGGGTTTTGACAAGATTGTAAAAACTTTGTATATTTTCAAAGACTTCAGATTTGGACTTCATTAAATAGACCCATACGGATCTGGTAAAGTCATCAACTATGGTGAGAAAATATTTGTACCCTTCTATGCTAGTAACTTTGTATGGACCCCAAACATCCAAGTGTACCAAATCCCCTACTTTAGTTGACCTGTGGTCACTTAGAGGGAAAGGTACCCTGTGTTGTTTGGCCTTGTGACAGATGTCACAAGGGTTTGTATTACTAGACTCAGAATTAATTTGTAAAATTTTTAACACTTGTTCAGCAGGGTGACCCAGTCTAGAGTGTCAGAGCTTTATGTTTTCAGTCTTACTCAAGCAAGAGAAGGTAGGTCCTAGGGAATTACCACAAAAATATAAACCCTCAGTTTGTCTACCTGTCACCAGGGTTTTCTTTGAGCATAAATCCTGAATGTAGCAAGTTCTTTCATCAAATATGACTCTAAGTTTGTTATCTTTAGCAAGCTTATACACAGAAATGAGGTTCACATAGTATTCAGGCACCACAAACACATCTTTCAAGATCAAAGAATCTGATAGCTTAAAACATCCAATTTTAGTTGTTTAGCATCTGTCCCATTGGGATGCTTAATAGTTATGTTATGTTATATTCAGAAACATCAACCAAGTTGAACATATTTTCACTGGACATAACCATATGTTGGTTTGCACCGGAATCAATGATCCAATTCAGATTCTGTGTTGTAGAGCCTATATAGTTAAAACAGAAGAATTTTTTGCAGTTTCCAAAAGATGAGAGAATTAAAACATTTACCTCCTACATTGGACTTATTAGTGTCTTCAGTTTTATTTTCATTCAGTAACCCTAGCAACTTAGAAAACTGATCAGCAGACAAAGTATTCAAGGAACTAGCACCTTTATCACACACAGAGTTGTTCACAGAAGGACCATTACTGTTATTAGCAGAACTATTAGACCTAGACCATTGACCATTTTGATTTGGTTTTTGTCTATAATTGGTAGGATAGCCATGCAGCTCAAAACATTTATCAACAGTATGCCCAATTTTATTGCAATGAGTACATTTAAGATTAGGGTTAGGACCTTTGTTAAATCTTTTCTTGTTGTCATTAAAATTACTTGACTTAGCAACAAACCCAACATTAGGAATTTTAGACCCAATATTTGATCCCCTATTAGATTCCTCTCTAGAAATAATAGAGAAGGCAGTTTTGATAGTTGGAAGAGGATCCCTGGTCAACAGATTGGTCCTAACATGTTGATAAATATCATCTAGACCCATTAAGAATTGCATAAGTTTGATTAACTGACTGAACTCATTGAATTTAGTAGAGGCATTGCAAGTACAAGAAGCCAATTGTAGCATGGCATCAAATTGTTTCCACATAGTGTTGATTTTATGATAATACTCAGACACACTAGAGCCGTTTTGACTAACAGAGTTGATTTTCTAATATAAGCTAAACACAAAAGGCCCATCAACCTTATCATAGGTATCCTTTAAATCATCCCAGACTTCTGAAGCAAGTTTTGAATAGACTTGACCAACATATAGTTCATCAGATACAGAATTCAGAATCCAGGTGAGCACAATAGAATTACATCGATCCCACTGACTAGCAAGAACATCATTGTCTTTAGACCTAGCACATGTTCCATCAATGAAACCTAATTTGTTTTTAGCCATTAGAGCAAGTTTCATAGCATTTGACCAAACCACATAGTTCTCAGTCCCTTTTAATTTCAAGCTAACAATTGTGAGCCCACTAGAGTCACTAGCATGGAGATATAATGGGTCACTAGCATCAAGTTTACTAATTAGAGTCACAGAAGGGTCAGTTTTATCACCCATAACAGCAAGAAAACAAAAAACACAGAACAGCTAACAGACAGACCTGAACACACGGGCAAGCAGATAAGTAGACAAGCAGTCCAAACAGACAGATAAGTAAAGCACAAGTAAGGACCGGCGAAGCCTGGACAGAGGTCCGAACAGAGGTTCATCACTCAAAGGTGCCTCCGCAGACGGTAACCAGGGAGCCACAACACAACACAACAGACCAAACAAGACAAATGCAACAGAGTGAACCCTCTCTGTGTCCCAATAATCAAACCGGTCTTGCCTAAAACCCGGTATCAAAATGCCTAGACACCAAACACAGTGATGTAAATGAAAATTAAAGAGAAAGAGAAGGAACGATCTCATAGTGGGTGCAAGCAAACAGGATCAGGTCTGCAGCCTTCACTTAGGGTTACAGACACTGATCAGAGAACCGGATAAATTCCTGTTGGTTTGCCCTAAAAGGGACCAACGAGGATCTTCTTCACCAACCAGAGGAGAAACCACATATTATGGTTTCTGCTTTAGCACCGTCACAAGAACCAACAGTAAACACCAAGCCCTAGAAATTAGGGTTTCATACTCCAAGATCTACACCGTCTCTACTGAGCAAGCAAACACTCTGAAAACAGAGACCAATCCACAGGGTGACGTCAGAAGGGGAAACCCTAGATCGAAAAAGGAGAAGGCAGCCGGAACCTTGAACGCAGCGGAACGAATCACCAGAGCCCGAGTCAACCTTGGGGCTCTGATACCATGTCACAAAACTCAAATCCAAAAGAAGGCACTGATTTATTCAAATAAGAGCAGTTACAAGGAAATGATTAACCAGTCATCACAGATTGACTGGTGAATCATCTGTTGAACAAGATAAAAAACAGAAACAATAAAGCCCTATAATCTCACGTATTTTACTTGTGAGGAACAAAGGAGACAAAGGACACAAAAGAATGAGAAGAGAGCTTATGATGCTCGATGATAACAACAGCAGACAAGGACTCCTTTTAAGGAGTGTACAACCCTAGCCAAGGTGGAGACAGCTGGAACCCATCCTTAAGCCCAACGAGAAGCAGGCCAGCGACACAAGAAGGGGGGAGCGGCCCAAAGTCAGCAAACCCAACAATCCTCAAAACAAAAATAAAAAAAAGATTAGAAATAATAAGAAAATAATTAAACAAGAGCACTTTTACACTGTCATTTTAACAATTTGAGGGTTTGAGTCCCGAGTATTTGTACAAGCCAGTTAGCAGGATTAACGTCAAGAGGATGCATCAGTATTGTCGATACTTAAAAGATATTAGAGGGCTTTAAAAAATTTACCTGATATTTCTGTGATAATCTAAAGTGTTAGCACGGTTAATCTTCGAGCAAATGAGTTGTTTTTTGTACTAACCGTCAGGGAATGATGATGTTTGTTGATTAAGTTGTTGTTGGGACTAACAAAGAAGGTTATATATTTGCTATCGTGACTAAAGAAGAAGAATGTGAATTTGATCATGGAAAAATGTTTCTTAGATCAGAGTGTGTTACCAGATGATTTGTGATTCAATGAAGATCTGCTGATTCTGGAGATTACTATTTTCACTGATCATGCATTCAAGTTAAGCATAAAGATGGTTACGGGAGACGAGATTTTAGATTTTCGTGGGTATTCACATACTTGAAGTTTACCATGTAGTGTTTGAAGTTTCTGTCAATTGCCGGTTAGGTTTTTGAAGATTAAGAGTTTTAGCTATGAGAGGTAAATCAAAAACTGAACGCGGATGTAGTGAAAGTTGAAATAGAGAGGCTACATTGTGTAATTCAAGTTGGTGATTCTTTGTGAAGATTGCAGTTAAGCAAATCAAAGGGGGCCAGGAAATGTGCAAATAGAGACCTGAAGTATGGATTCATTTCATTGGGAATATATTGGTTATAATGCAAACCTTAATCATCATTCAGGGGGGAATTAATTGAAGATATTCATAGCACTTGGTTGAAGTTGTTGAATATTCAAACACGACTTCCATATTTAAATATCAAGATTCGATAGTGACGTACAAGAGGGAAACTGTTAGTGCATATTGTGTGTGTCCGCCACTGTACGAATAGGATAGATAGAGTGTGTGTTGAATATTGTATAGTTGAGAGTGAGACACTAACAGTTACTTTCGAGAGGACGAGTGCTCATTCGCACGGACAAGGACTCATTCGCACGAATGAGGAGTCATATGCACGGACGAGTCATCCGTTTGAAAGTGTCCTGCACTCCAAATAGTCATGTCTATAAATAGGAAGTAATGTGTTTGTAGTTGATAAGTTTTGGGAACGGTTGGAGAGACCTCAGCTTTCTCTCCAGCTTGTAAAATGATGTATGCTCTTTCGGTATTAATGGAAGCTTCTACAATCTTGTTAATCTAAACGTTATGATGACGAAATTTCTACCGAACTAGCTTTATTTTATCCAAACTGCCGTCTAAACCGCCGTTCCGGATCCTAACATACATCAACCTAATTTGGTACACACCATTCTTCTTCGACGTCTACACACCCAAATGATCTCAACAAATGAACACAATACCTTTTAATAGCCAGAAATCTATTTTTTGGTATATCATTGTTATGTATTATGTCTTTAAATTAAATAGTAGAGTAAGAGCAAGAGTTGTCATTCAATAAAATAAAATAAAAAACTTCTACAAGACACTTGAATCACATTATACAAATTTCAAAATTACATTAAACACTTGAAATACACAATTGAAACGATTTTAACTTACCTAAAAATTTATACAAACAATATTTATGCTTATGCAACTATTGAATTATAGATAAAAAAGACTTGTAGCTTAGCGGTAGCGATGATCGTTAAAAAACTTGTTTCCAAAATGATCAAGTTCTAGTTCCATTGTGTAAAAGAAAACTAAAAAGAGCCAAGCATAAAAATAAATATTTTGTCTACTAAATAATATAAGAGCATCTCCAACAACAAATTTGCTAGTTGTGGTTTGCTCTTCGGACCGGCATGGGAACGGACCACACCATTGGAGGTGATGACAAGGATGGTCCGATGGAGGTGTGGTCCACTCTAGCGTACTAAGGTTTGGGTGTTATGGTGGGCCCCATACATCATATATTTATAATATTAAAAAAGGTTTTTTTTGTTTGAGTTTTTGTAAAAACAAAAAATAATATTTTTAATAAAAAAATTATACCTAAAAATTATACATAAAATGTATAAAAAAATTACACAAAAATTACATAAATTTAACTATACAATAATAATTCCTAATTAACTATTACAAAAACCTAATTATACAATATTAATTCCTAATTAAACTATTACACAAACGTAAAAAAATAAATTCACTTGTCATGAATTATTTTTTATATTTTAATTAAAAAATAATTATAATTATTAATTACATATATTATAGAAAATATATATAGTTTAAACAAAATGATAAAATAGTTGATGACATGGATAATGAATTGAAGTTGGAATAGTTTATTGTTGGATGAAAAAGTAGGGGTTTAGAGTGGTGGTTGTTTGGAATGATTTGCAATGTTGGCTACGTAGTCTAGAGCTTGAACCATCTTCATTGTTGTGGATGCTCTAAACAATAGGGGTGAGTAGAAAACCGAAATAAATGAACCGTAACTGAAATAACAAAAAAAACGAACCGAAACAAAAACCGACGGTTCGGTTTTCGGATAACCATTTTCAATAACCGAAAAAAATCGAACCGAACAGATAAATTACAATAATAGGCGCAGTCCATATACTTTTGTTTAAGTTGTTTAAGTGTCTAACCCATGTTAGTAGAAATTATTAATTTTGTTCTTGAATGTTAAGTATTTATAATAAAAACATTGACATGATTATTTATAATTGAAATGATTTATTTATTGCCTATAAAGGTGCATAGGGTGGAAGCGGTAAAGGGTGCGGTAAACCCCTTTACCGCGCGAGGAACACCGCCGCCATCAAAGTTTACCTCATGGGGGGAGTTAATTTCGGTGATTAGACCGTGGGGTATGGTGGGGCTTAGGTTGGGGGCATGAGTTGACACGTGGAGTTCGAGCTCCCCCACCGCCGAGTGACGTGTCTGTGGGGTATGGCGGGGCGTGGGTGCACCGCGTGGGTTGGCAGGTTATTAAAAAAAATACAAAAAATTTAAAAAATACACACAACATTTAAAAAAAAAGCCTAAAATTTAAAATTCAAACACCCCGCTATGACATGGCCAACAAAGCAAATAGGAGGCCGCCACATAGGATCGCTAGCCCGCCCCACGCCCTGCTTCAAACACCCGCCCTTTGGGCCACGCCCCAACCCAAGCCCACCCGGGGTGGTGGCTTGGACGTTTTCGGCCAACCCACGCCCCAACTCAAGCCTCATACCCCACAGTCTTAATCACCGCACAATGAAGAAGAGAGAGAGTGTGTTAATGGTGGGAGCCACTCTCTTTCAACCAATTATAATTTTTTTCTTTAAAAAAATATTTAGGCACACCATCCTTATGTTTGGGTGCAAGAGGGGAGTGAGAGAGGGGAATTGAAATGACATGGTTTGATTGGTTATGGTTAGAATTTACATCTCTTAAAGAGGTGACCATCCCTTACACCCTAAGAAATAACAAAATTTAATATACAAATTAAATGATCTTCAAGCTATTAGAAAAAAAATATATCTTAATAAAACCTTTTAAAAAACATAAAAAAAGATTAAAAGTTCAGGTTTATGTTAACAATGAATTAAAAAAGGTATATATTAACTTAAATGTAAACATTAGAAAAGATTATTAAATTTTAAATTATACTTTTTATTTTTTGAATCTCACATAATTTTGTTCAAAAAACTGAAATAACTGCAAAACCGAAACGAACCAGTGTAAAAACCGAAAAAAATCAAAACCGAACGATTTTAAAAAACTGAAAAACCGACATTTCAGTATAATATATAAAATATATAAAAAAATTACACAAAAATTACATAAATTTAACTATACAATAATAATTCCTAATTAACTATTACAAAAACCTAATTATACAATATTAATTCCTAATTAAACTATTACACATAAAAAAATAAATTTTCTTGTCATGATTTATTTTTTATATGTTAATTAAAAAATAATTATAATTATTAATTACATATATTATAGAAAATAGATATAGTTTAAACAAAATGATAAAATAGTTGATGATGTGGATGATGAATTGAAGTTGGAATAGTTTATTGTTGGATGAAAAAGTAGGGGTTTAGAGTGGTGGTAGTTTGGAATGATTTGCACGAACCGTAACTGAAATAACCAAAAAAACGAACGAAACAAAAACCGACGGTTCGGTTTTCGGATAACTATTTTCAATAACCGAAAAAATTGAACCGAACCGATAAATTACAATAGTAGGCGCAATCCATATACTTTTGTTTAAGTTGTTTAAGTGTCTAACCCATGTTAGTAGAAATTATTAATTTTATTCTTGAATGTTAAGTATTTATAATAAAAACATTGACATGATTATTTATAATTGAAATGATTTATTTATTGCCTATAAAGGTGAACAAGGTGGAAGCGGTAAAGGGTGCGGTAAACCCTTTTACCGTGCGTGGAACACCGCCGCCATCAAAGTTTACCACATGGGGGAGTTAATTTCGTTGATTAATAACCAATTTTAATTTTTTTCTTTAAAAAAATACTTGGGCACACCACCCTTATGTTTGGGTGCAAGAGGGGAGTGAGAGATGGGACTTGAAATGACATGGTTTGACTGGTTGTGGTGAGAATTTACATCTCTTTTAGGTGATCATCCCTTACACTCTAAGGGTGAGGGGGGCACTCCCCTAAGAGGGGAGTCCCCTCTCTTACGCACACCCAATCAGGTTATGCCACGTCAACTTCCCTCTTAAACTCTCCTCACACCCCAATTTGACGGCGGCACTCCCCTCTTAGGTGACTTGTTTTTTTATTAAAAAAAAAAGTTTTCATTGGTTGATTGAATGGTGGCCCCACCTTCTCTCTCCTCCCCTCTTCGGTGCCTCCACCCCGATTTGGCCCCCCGATTTGGCTCCCCGCCTGGATGGCGGCACTCCCCCGCTCGGCAAAGCTGGTCCCTGATTGGGGTCACCGAGGGCGCCCCCCTCACCCTAAGAAATAACAAAATTTAATATACAAATTAAATGATCTTCAAACTATTATAAAAGAAAATATCTTAATAAAACCTTTAAAAACATAAAAATAGATTAAAAAGTCAGGTTTATGTTAACAACGAATTAAAAAAGGTTAAATATAACTTAAATGTAAACATTAGAAAAGATTATTAAATTTTAAAGGCAAATTGGATTTAAATAATCCCAACTGACTGTTATTGGCCAATAATAATCCCAACTCATTTAATCACCAATAATAATCCGAACTATTCATTTTTGTTTGTAAAATACTCCCAGTTAAAAAAACACTAACTAGGTTAAAAAATTGCTGATGTGGCATCTGATGTGGCCCTTTTAGATGATGTGTCATATGACATGGCAGTTGATGTGACATTTTTGATGACGTGGCAGCTGATGTGGCAGTCTACGTGGCATTTTTCGATTACGTGGCAGCTGATGTGGCAGGTGACGTGGCAAGCCACATCATCAATTTTTTAACCTAGTTAGTGTTTTTTTAACTGGGAGTATTTTACAAACAAAAGTGAATAGTTCGGATTATTATTGGTGATTAAATGAGTTGGGATTATTATTGGCCAATAACAGTGAGTTGGGATTATTTAAATCCAATTTGCCAATTTTAAATTATACTTTATATTTTGTGAATCTCACATAATTTTGTTCAAAAAACCGAAATAACCGCAAAGCCGAACCGAACCGGTGTGAAAACTGAAAAAAAATCGAAACCTAATGTTATAAAAAACAGAAAACCGACATTTCGGTTTCAGCTTTGGTTTTACCCAAAAACCAAACCATGCACAACCCTACTAAAAATTTACCTACTTTATTTAATATAAAATTATTAATTACATTAAAACTAAAATAAAATTAAAATGAAAAATATATTTTATATTAACATATATACATGCCAGTTGCCAACTCTATGCTCTCGTATAAACCCTTTCTCATTCTCATTCTCACTTCCCCAACCCCACTCTCCAAAAACCATGGTGAAATTCAAGCTAAAGATTTTCCGATCATGCCGATCAAAAGACCCTTCTACCCTCCCAAACCACCCCATCCCTACACTCCAACGCCACAACATTTTCACCGACGATTCTCCAACCACCACCCTACCACCTCCCAAACACCACCAGCAACCGCACCGCTCCTCCTTCAAAAGCCACGTCTCCTCCGCCTTCGGCTGCGGATCAAAATCCGGCGACTTCTCCGACTCCGACTACTTTCACTGGCAAGAAGACGACCACTGGCACGTCGTCGCTAAAATCTACGACGTCGAGTCTCCTCGCCGGAAAATCTACACCTCCTCCGTCTCCGCCGCCGACACATCCGACGACAATTTTCCTTTACCGTTACCGTTAACGGAGAAGAAGAAACGACGTCGTAGTAGAAAACTGAAGCTAAACAAGCTTCGCCGGAGTATCTCCTCCGACGATAGCGTACTGTTCACTCGAGAATACTGCCGCAACGACGTCGTATTGGAAGACGAAACGGAAACAGAATCATTAATTTCATGTGATAGAACTAGAAGCTTCTCAACAGACTCGTCAACAGATTTTAATCCACAACTAGAAACAATACGCGAAAGCGCGTGTATCTCACTCGCCAACCGCTACAAAATGAAAAAAAAGCGAACGACGTCGTCTTGTTTAAAACGCACCGGTCGGAACAGTGGTGGGAGTGGAACGTCGCCGGAGTATGGGACGCCGGCGAGACTGTCTGTGTTTAAGAAGCTGATACCGTGTGAAGTGGAGGGGAAGATGAAGGAGAGTTTTGCGATGGTGAAGAGGTCTGAGGATCCGTACGATGATTTCAAGAGGTCGATGATGGAGATGATTGTTGAGAAGCAGATGTTCGAGGAGGGTGATTTGGAGCAGTTGTTGCAGTGTTATTTGTCGTTGAATTCGCGGGTGCATCATGGGGTGATTGTTGAAGCTTTTTCGGAGATTTGGGACACCATGTTTGGTGATGGTGATGATTGAGGTTGATGTGGAATTGTGGGTTCTTATTATGTTTCATACAAAGTCAACAAGTTCCATGTTTTATGTTGTGGGATAACTAATCTATATATTTATATGGATGTGTTTGTATATAAACTAGTGTTATGTGATGCCCGCGATGAGGGGCGTTAAACCGAATATTTCTTAGTTTAATAACATGTATGCCTTTATTTCGGTTACTTATACATGCTACTTATAACCGGTGTTGTAAAAATCGGTATTAATCGGCGCCTAGGCGCTAGTCGGCCGTTGGCTGATTAATTTTGAGCTAGTCGGACCATTAGTCAGTAGTCGGTCCAAGTTGAACCTAGTCGGTGCAAGGGGGCCCAAATCGGCCCAAGTCGGCCAAATCGTTTTTAGTCGGCCCACTCATTT
Source organism: Helianthus tuberosus (assembly GCA_030545235.1). Classification (NCBI taxonomy): domain Eukaryota; kingdom Viridiplantae; phylum Streptophyta; class Magnoliopsida; order Asterales; family Asteraceae; genus Helianthus; species Helianthus tuberosus. The sequence goes on along the minus strand of CM060418.1, from coordinate 93,959,108 downwards.
TTAGTTTAAATCTGGCCCAAACAAATGTTTTTAACCATTAAATACATGGCCCAAGTTGTTTAGTTTCAAGAGTAAATTTCACTTTTTGTCATTTATGTATTACCTGAATTTTGAAACGTGCCCTTTAAAAGTTTTAGTTTTAGTTTATGTCCTTAAATCACATGTTTTATATCACTTTAAGTACTTTACATCAAACTGAGTTAAATAATTTAGTTAGGTTTATTTAATGCAAGGGAATTATTGGTATTTCACCTTATTTATTTTGTTTTTAAAAATAAATCAAAACAATTAAAGGTTGGACCCACTTTACAAAGTTTCAAGGCTTCATCTTTCCCACACCCCATGTTTTCCGGTCATCTCCTCCGGCGGGCTCTTCATTTCCGGCCCTGTTGGCCTTCATTTGTAATTAATGAAAGTTTAGATTTCATTCAAATCTCTCTCAATTATAAAACCCACAAACGACCCTATTGGCCTTCAATTGATATTAGAGCGTAGGATTATCTCCCACCGTTTCCAAATCACGAAGAACATATAAGTTAATGTTCATCCCCTGTTTTGCGAATTGTAATAGAGGACACAGAATTTGGAAACCATAATTGTTGTTAAGGAATTCTATCAGTTTAGAATTCATCGCCCAAACATTCGCTCAAAGGAGGATAGTTTACATATAACCCGAACCGTTACAGAGGATCGAAATCGAAGATTATCGTTTTCCGGAGAAAAATTCCGGCGAACCAGAAAACGAACAGTGAACATATAAAGTCAAGAATTAACGGTTAAAATAATCATCCCATACCCTTATTGCATAATCGAATACATAAGAACTTTAATTCGGAATCAAAATCATAAATTTCTGAATCTTTGTTTGTTCGAATCAAAACCGTTCCGGAAAAACGAATTAGAAACAAAAATTTCAATGCAATTCGAAACAATAACATCAGAAACTTTTGATTTCGAAAAAGAACAATCAGTCTCATTTTTTTAAGATCAGTGGATTAGAATTCAAAACGAACAAAGCCTATTTCGTTTTTTATATATAAACCGTATTCGAAGTTAAGGGATTTATATTCACAAGTGAATCTGATTAAGGATATCAGATTAAATGCCAAATGAATTGAAGTTGTTCAATAAGAACACAGATCGAAGAACAGGAAATTTTTGATTTATTATTAAAAACAAAATAAAAAGATGAAATACCAATAATACCCTTGCAGTAAATAAACCTAACTAAGTAATTTAACTCAGTTTGGTGTAAAGGATATAAAGTGATATAAAATATGTGTTTTTTGGACATAAACTGAAACTAAAACTTTTAAAGGGCACGTTTCAAAATTCAGGTAATACATAAAGGACAAAAAGTGAAATTTCCTCTAGTTCCAATCTAGCCCAAAAAAACATGTTTCTAACCCATTAAAACATATTCCATGAGGTCATGATTGATATGTTAATGTTTGAATGTTTCAATACTTAAATTTCTATGTATTAAACTTCATTGTTTGAATTTTGAACTATTTTTAAGTATTATATTGATATTAATGTGTGTATTGAATGTTTAAATACTTGATTTGCAATGTTTTAAACTTAGTTGTTTGATTTTTAAACTATTTTTAAGTATTATATTGATATTAATGTACGTGTGTATATATATAAATTTAAAAATTATATATAAAAATTCAGATGCGATTAATCCTGATTAATTGTAACAACCCCTTCTAAGGCGGAAGCACGAGGTGTGATCTTGAAAGGTTCTCATTGCATACGAATGGTAAACATACTACATGCTCATAAAATAACTCCAAATGCCATTGATAATGAACATTCAAAACATAGTTTAAGATAAGTGTTTACATCACACGACTAATAATTGTTCGAAAAGTTTACAACTTTATTTTCAAAAATAACCACAAGGTTTTTAACCATTATATCACCACACGAGAGGGAATATAACAATCAAATCCCACAAAAGAGGCATTGGAGTCTTGACACAACACATCTAAAAACATAAACGACATCCTGGAGCAAGAGTAAGACCGCACGTACATCCACTTTAGTTACCTAAAATACATGTAAGTTTTGGGAAATCGTCAACATAATGTTGGTGTGAATTCATGCAGTTTTGTGTAAAACATTTAAGCATTCGTTGTAGAAAACATGGTATGAAATTGTATTGAAACAAGTATTTCTGTAAATGTAAGGAATACGAGATCGCTAATGGATAGCTAGGCCATTAACATGTGTAACGACATAGGATGCATCCAAACCATAGGCATTTTTTACTTGTCGATTCACGACTAGAGACACAAAAGCATTTCTTGGTAAAAGAGTGGCCAAGAGTGTGGTTGCCTGAAACCCATTAGATCTAACCTTTTGTTCCGCGGTCTAGGTATGTATTTGATTAATGGTGCTTATGGCACCCTATACGTCAAATGATCTATAGTATCATTCCTTAGTTTTTGTATTCAGCATACCATAGTACATGTATTTTCCCCAAGTTTAGAAAACAAGTAAAAGTTTAAAAGTGGGGACATGAACTCACAACTTTGCGTATCCTGCGCCGTAAACTTCACCGGGTTGGTTTCGTAGCGTCGTGACCTATACGTGTTCTATTAATGTTAGTCACTAGACTTGTATCACACAAGTAGAAGTCATCATCTTTTGTTTATGTATATGTTCTTTGTATGTTCATTCTTTCATGAGGGTCGTGCCCTTGCTTGTTGGGTCTTGCCCATTTGAGTACGTAATGTATTTTTGTAAATATATATTTTATTCCTCAAATATATATTCGTTTATGTAGACTTTTCGAGGTACAACTTGTTAAAAATAATTTATATTTTTAACTTTTCAAGTATGTTACTTATATTATTTTTCCAAAAATAAATATAAGTATTTTGTAAAATAATATTCTCAATATTATTTTTGTACAAGTATACTTAGGAAAGTATACTTGTATTTTAGGTAAATACTTGTGTATTTTGTATTTTTCACCAAAAATCAATACTTTGATTTTTATTACTTTTCGGAATTATATTACTTAAAAATAATATATTTTTAAGACTTGTATGAAATATATATTTTGTCATGCTATAAAATATATATATGGTTATTCTTGTTATACACCCGATTTTTGCATAATTTCCATTGCTTGGTAAGGGTTGTATATTTGTCCAAAAATATATTTTTAAGCCCAAAGTGTCCAAATTCAATAATATGTTAAGAAATATATTTTCTTGTATTTGTCCATAAACTTCCTTGTGAGGAATTTTTGTGTACTCGTGTACTTAAGTATTCTCATGTATTTGTATGTGTATTTTTTGTATTCATACTCCATGGGAGTAATTTAGTGTATTTTCAAGTTCCTAATACACTACTACATATAATACACATAATATACACTTAGCACAAAATTTGGTGATCACTAAATATATATATATTTTCCCTAAAAATATATGTACTTAATATTAATTTTAAACTTGAAGAAATCACCATTTCTTGACTTGTAATTTTACACAAAAATTAGGGAAACCTTGGTAAATATTTTTAGGTGAATTTTTAGGGAATAAGTTTCACCAAAACTTATATTTTTCTAAGTGTCAAAATTTTATAAAAATTTGGACATAGTTTCCCCTAAAAATGGAGGTTTCCCATGTTTTCAAAACATGTGTTTATTTTCTTTTAACACCAAAACAATTTTCCAACAATAATCACCAACAACATATACTAATTTTTCCATATGAAACATCATGGTGAACTTGATTCTTGTTAAAAATGTGTAGTCTTTTAGATCTACACTTAACATATTATGATCTTTCAAAAAATAAGTGTTCTTGAGTATTTTAAACAAACTTTTATGAAGCTTTATTTTATTAACCAACTCATCCATGAGTTTAATGGTCTTTAAAGTTTGTAAATCATGTTCTAAAACCACTTTTATGTCTATTAGAAAGATCATTATTTTTAACATCATGATTAGCCATGGATCTTTCAAGATCCATGCTTATTAACTTTAGATCTTCCATAAACAAGCTTTATGTTAAATTTTTAACAAGCTTTCCATAGATTTTAGTTTCAAAAATTAGTTTAACACACACTTTATTACTTCAAGTTTACAAGTTTATGTGTAAAAATCCATTTTTCATGTTCACATAATGCTTCATATGTTCATCTTCAAGTTTAACCATGGATCCTTCAAGATCCATGCTTAAACTTGTTAGATCCAAGCTTTAACATACTTGATCTAAACATAAACACAAGATATAACATTAACAACTTCATTACATACACTAAAATTTCATGTAATCACTTGATTTCTTCATAAATATGTTAGATCTTCTCGTTTTCTTCTTTAAAAGTTAAGTTGTTTAGATGGTGAAACATGTACATAACATAAACATGACTTATTTTAGTGATCAAGAAGCTTACTACTAGCTCTAATGGCTAGGGAAGTGGCACAAGAATGAAGATGATGAACAAGGAAGAAATCAAGTGGTTAAAAGCTCCAAAGTGAGGTCCTTCCACTTCTAGCACCTTACACCTTCTTAGATAGCCTCCATACACCTCCTAATGGCCTTGGATTATGAGATTGAAGCTTGAAAATGGTGGAGTGTGTGTGTGTGAAGTGAGCCGAGACCAAGAAGGTAGGAGAGGAAGAAGATGAAGTGAATTTGAGGAATGATGGACATGTTATTAATCTTGTGGTTATTTATAAAAAAATATCCAACATAATCTTTCTCATAGATTTATTTGCACGCTAGTTAGGGAACATGGTTAAATAAAATAATAAAAGTCATGTGGGCCCACTTGGGGCGGGCCAAGGGTGAGGGGGGGGGGGTAAAGTGTAAAATTTGGGAAGTTGGGGGTTTAAAGTGCAAACGAGGGGGTTTAAGTTAGTTTAAGTGTGTTTAGGTGTTTTTATGATTTTTAAGGTGTTCTAGCACCAATAATAGTTTAATATCATAAAAACATTACTTCTAGTCAAATTTTGATGTCACGGGTATTGTCCGGTTATTCATTTCGTTACGGTTCGTTAAAGTGCTGAATTGCGCAGTTTCACTAGGTATGAAGCACCTTTTGTCGCAGTTTCAATTCCCGGCACTTTGTAAGTTATTCTAGACAATAAAACATAAATTTTGCATGACATTATTGTGTTAAAAAGCTGATTATAGCTGAATTATGCTGAATTCTGCATTTAAAGTACGTTTCAGGTGTCTTTTTGTGCATAGTTTAGCTTCCGGAAAGTTTATATGTTAACCCTCGTATCCACACTTGGGTTTTAATGTATTTTAGATGTTGGACCTATTCCTAGGCCCTAATTCTATTATCTAACTGTTTTCTACAGAATTGCTGACACAGCGTGTCTTACCGGTGAGTTTACTAGTCTCTCTGACGCAACGCTTAAAGTAATGCAATAAGCAATATTTGAAGTATAAAACGTGCATGAATTCACATATATAGCATGTAATCAGACAATGTTGACATTTAAGCACATAATTGCAGATATTAAATAATAATTAAACTGTACGGAAATTACCAGTTTTGTGCCAGTTGTCACAGTCTCCCCCCGTTAAAAGAATTTCGTCCCGAAATTCAGGCTGAGTTATCTCCCACAGGAACTTTCTCGAACAAATGGGGGTACCTGGCTTTGAACCGGTCCTCACGTTCCCACGTGTACTCGGGTCCGTGCTTAGAGTTCCAACGTACTTTGACGAGCTTAATGTGACTTCTCCTTGTTTTATGGATCTTCCAATCCGTTTCCTCAACGGGCTGTTCTGTAAATCGGAGTGTGTCGTCGATATGCACTTCATCCGCAGGGATGATAACTGTTTCTTGGGTTTGACTCTTTTTAAGGTTGGACACATGGAACGTATCGTGTACACCATTAAGTTCTTTCGGTAACTCCAATTTGTACGCCACGGTACCAATTCTTTCCAAGATCTTGAATGGTCCAATGTATCGTTGATTCAACTTTCCACGCTTTCCGAACCTTGCTACACCCTTCCAAGGTGAGACTTTCAACAGAACTTTGTCTCCTACCTCTAATTCTAAAGGTTTCCGTCTACGATCGGCGTAGCTCTTTTGTTGATCACGAGCCGCTTTAATGCGCTCTCGGATCTGAATGATCTTATCTGTTGTCTCTTGGAAAAGTTCTGGACCAATCATGCGTTTGTTTCCAGCGTCTGCCCAACACAACGGCGAGCGGCACTTGCGGCCATATAGAGCTTCGAACGGTGCGGCTTTTGTACTTGTATGGTAGCTGTTATTATAGGAAAACTCAACTAAAGGTAGATGAGTATCCCAGCTGCCGCCCAGATCCATAACACATGCGCGAAGCATATCTTCCCGTGTTTGTATGGCCCGTTTGCTCTGGCCGTCAGTTTGCGGATGGAAGGCCGTGCTTAGATCTAGCTGAGATCCAAAGGCCTCCTGGAAGGATTGCCAGATCCTTGATACGAAACGTCCATCTCTGTCTGAAATGATCGAAATAGGCACTCCATGACGTGCCACTATTTCTTTAAGATACAGCTCAGCGAGCTTTCCAATGCTATCCTTCTCTCGGATGGGTAGGAAATATGCAGACTTTATCAATCGATCAACTATCACCCATATCATATCATGCCCTCTAGGGTTCCCGGGTAGTTTTGTTATAAAATCCATTGATATTTGCTCCCACTTCCACATGGGTATCTCTGGTTGTTGCAGTAGACCAGACGGTTTCTGATATTCGGCCTTAACCTTAGCACAGGTTAGGCATTTTCCAACGTAGACAGCAACATCGCTTTTAAGCTTCGGCCAACAGTAGTATTCTTTCAAGTCTTGATACATTTTGTCCGATCCTGGGTGGACTGAGTATCTCGACTTATGGGCCTCATCAAATATAACTTCTCGAATACCGCCATAGAGCGGAACCCAAATGCGTCCCATAAAGTATAAGGTCCCCTCTTCGTTTGGCACCAATTTCTTCTCCATACCTCGGAGATATTCAGCTCTAATATTCTCCCTTTTAAGGGCTTCTTGTTGGGCGTCATGAATGCGTGCAGTGAGATTCGTTCGAATAGTCATTTCCAATGCTCGAACCCTTAGGGTCTTAACCCTTTCCTTTCTATTAACGCGTCTGCTACTACGTTCGCTTTTCCAGGATGGTACTTAATCTCACAATCATAATCGTTTAGCAACTCAACCCATCGTCGCTGACACATATTTAATTCCTTCTGATCAAATATGTGTTGTAGGCTTTTGTGATCTGTGAAGATTGTACATCGAGTACCATATAAATAGTGTCGCCAGATCTTTAAGGCGAATACCACCGCACCTAGCTCCAGATCATGGGTGGTATAGTTCCTTTCATGAACCTTCAACTGTCTTGAGGCATAAGCGATGACCTTTGGCGTTGCATGAGCACGCAACCCAATCCTTGATGTGAAGCGTCGCAGTTCACCACGAAGTCTTCAGTGCCTTCGGGTAAAGATAGTATCAGTGCATCGCATAGTTTGCTCTTAAGAAGTTGGAAGGCTTCTTCCTGCATATCACCCCAGTTGTACTTCTTGTCCTTCTGCGTAAGGGAAGTCAGCGGTTGAGCTATCTTGGAGATATTTTCGATAAATCTGCGGCAATAACCCGCTAATCCCAAAAATTGTCGAACTTCGGTTGGTGTTTTGGGAGCTTCCCAATTCTTTATTGCTTCAATCTTCGCTGGATCTACATGAACACCCTTCTCGTTCACAACATGACCAAGGAGCTGTACTTCGCGAATCCAAAATTCGCACTTTGAAAACTTTGCATAAAGTTTTTTCTTTCTTCAGAAGTTCCAAAATGGTCATGAGGTGTTGCTCGTGCTCTTCTTTTGATAGTGAATAAATCAGAATATCATCGATAAATACAATCACGAATTTACCGAGATATAGTTTGCAAACACGATTCATTAGATCCATAAATACTGCTGGCGTGTTTGTCAATTCGAACGGCATCACAAGGAATTCGTAATGCCCATAACCTGTCCTGAATGCAGTCTTCGGTAAGCTTTCTTCTTGGATCCTTAACTGATGATATCCAAACTGAAGGTTGATCTTTGAGTAGTAACTCGATCCTTGCAACTGATCGAATAAGTCGTCAATCCTCGACAGTGGATACCGATTCTTGACAGTGAGCTTATTCAATTCTCTATAATCGATACACATCCGCAGTGTTCCATCCTTCTTCTTTACGAACAAAACCAGAGCTCCCCAAGGCGAGAAGCTCGGCCTTATGAATCCTTTATCCAACAACTCTTGGAGTTGTGTAGATAATTCTTGCATCTCGGATGGAGCAAGTCGATAGGGTGCCTTGGCTATAGGAGCGGCGCTTGGAACCAAGTCAATATGAAATTCGACTTGTCTTTGTGGAGGTAGTCCTGGCAGATCTTCGGGAAAAACACCAGGAAATTTCTTCACCACAGGAATGTCTTCGAGTTTCGGCTCCTCAGCCTTCTTGTCCACAACGTGAGCCAGAAATGCAACACATCCTTTCCTTAAGCACTTCTGCGCCTTCATACAGTTGATGATTCGTAAGGGCGTGTCTCGTTTCTCTCCATGCACGATGAGTGTTTCATCATTCGCAAGAGGTATGCGAATGATTTTCTCGTGACAAACAACTTCAGCCTTATTCTTGGACAGCCAGTCCATTCTGACTACCACATCGAAGCTACCCAATTGAACAGGTAAGAGGTCGATGCTAAATCTCTGCTCACCAAGTTCTAATGTACAACCCCTAACAACTTCGCCTGATTCAACAAGTTTACCATCGGCTAGCTCTATGGAATAAGGAATATCTAATCTACTAGATTCTATTCCAAGCATACCTTTGAATTCCATAGATACGAAACTATAATCGGCACCAGTATCAAATAGTATGGATACAAAGTGATTGTTAACGAGAAACATACCGGTGACCACATTAGGGTCCTCGCGTGCGTTCCTTGCTCCAATCACAAATGCTCTAGCTTGAGCGTTGTTCTCCATTGGGCAGTCTTTCTTGAAATGATCCTTGCTACCACATCCAAAGCATCCTTGGTTCTGCCCAGTTCCATTACCATTCAGCTTACCATTACCATTGCCATTACCGTTCCCATTACCAGCACCGTTTCGGTTTCCATTCCCGTTCCTATTACCATTCCCATTTCCTTTTCCCCAATAGTTCTCGGTGCGGTGACCCAGTTTTCCACACTTGTCACACTTTGGAATGCGACAAACTCCTTCATGATGACGCTTGCACTGATTGCATTTGGGCAAAGTGCCCTGGTACCCTCTGGTCGTTGCGTTATTCGCAGATGCAAGTGTTTTCGCCTCCTTTGGCGGGTTGGGGTCATGTTTCTTATTGCTGGAACCCTTGTTGTTGTAGCGGGTCACTTGGCTCAGATTCGAATGCTTCCTCTTTTGTCACCAGACGACTCAACATGCATCTCGGTTTTCTCAGTAGGTTTCAGAGATAACTTTTTCATACGAACAACATCCTTAGTAAGGCTGACAGCCAGAGTTACAGCCTGAGTGATCGTTGTGGGTTTTTTCGCAGTTACCATGCTGCAAAACTCCGGAGCCAATCCCCAGATGTAGCGCTCAATGCGCTTAAATTCGGGAGTCACCAGATAGGGGATCACTCTTGACAGATCATGGAACCTTCGAGTATAACCAACAATGTCCGCACCTTCCATGGACAAGTTCCAAAACTCAGTCTCCAACCTTTGGAGTTCAGCACAAGAACAATACTTCTCTCTCATTCTTTCCTTCAACTCATCCCAAGTCATACCATACGCAGCATCATCACTCAGAGTCTAGACTTGCAAATTCCACCAAGTCAAAGCCTCATCAATGAACAACCCAGTAACAAAAGTGACTTGCTGGTCCGCAGTACACTTGCTCATGCGGATAGTGGAATCAGTCTTCTCCGTCCAGTGCACAAAAGCCACTGCACCTCCAGTGCCGTCATAATTCAGTGGCTTGTAGTCGAGAAACTGCTTGAAGGTGCAGCCTGGAATTTATCCAACCAATTCACATGTGAGCAATTAATGAAACCTTGAAACAAAGACCGTTCATAATTTTCATCATGTATAGCAAATCAGCTTAGGGTTACCTTGAATTGCGTTTCCTCCAGATGAATCTCCCTGTCTATTTCGTCTAGTACCACCCGATCCTCCACTGTGTTCAGTACGGTTCGCCTCGTACTGGGCGATAGCTTTAGAGATCCTTTCTTCCAGCAGGGAGTTCAGTTCTTCAGCAGTCCTTGGCAGTAGAGGAGGAGGAGGTTGATCAGAATCTCGATTGATCACAGTTCTCCTGGGTGCCATGTTCTGTCAGAACACAACACATCAGGGTTAGGCATTTGTTTGATATCATCATACAGGATAGTAGTACATATATGTATAAACATGTACACATAAGCAATATTAAACAATCCGCCAACATATAAATCTATTCATACAACAACAAGTATGCATAAACAGATAAATATTGATGTGTCATAAGATATTCACCGAGTCTTTATACATATCAGGACAACTTGTTACATCATTGTTTGCGAAGAAAACAAAATGCATAAGGGTTACATCACCCTATAGTACAAGTTTAATACATATAAAAGACAAAATATCTTTCTTCACATTGACGGTTCTTGTCTTCAAGTTGTACCCAAGTTCGGTTGTAGTCTTCATACCCAAAAATACTACTCCATCAAAGTTCCTGCAAAGGAAACTAAATAGGCTGGGGGAGAGGGTGGGGGTGTAGGGAAGATCAAACGATGAAGATGAGTCACTTCATCCTCAAGCTCTTGAATTCGACGGATGAGGGAGCTGATCTGAGTAGGAGTGCGGGGAGGTGTCGGAACACGGGTAGGAGTGGATGGCACAACAGACATAGTGTCATCATGATCCCCAGTCAGATAAGCTCTCTGTCCAGCAGCAAAAAGGGCCGATGATATCACTGAATCGAAGGAATCGGCATCAGACTCAAGGTCAGAATCGGAAGGGATATTGATGACGAACACAACAGGAGAGGCCACACTATAATCCGGATCATTAACGAATGGCCAGTCCTCAGCAGGGATGGCGGCAAAAGGAATAGCATGGATGGGAATAGGCTCAACGAGGTGTTCAGCAGTCCCGATGGAGAGCTGGTCATGGAGAGTTAAAGGTAAAGCTAAGGCATCGTCAAGATCATCATCATGGCTATCTTCTCAGGGTCGGTCTCGAAGTCAGACGTGGAAATCTCCAGAGGCGAATCAATCTCGTTGTCGGAGGCATCAGTCATCGGGTCACGTTCTTCGGATAGGTTGCTGTTTTCAGACGAAGACATGTGTACCTGTAATATTTTATTCATAGTATATGTATATATTAATTATTACTTAATTAATATACAAATAATTATACACATTGTTGCAAGTTATTCTCAGTCAAAGACAAGTGCTATTCTAGTGCACCCTAAGTCTCGTAGTGTCCTTACTTGACTCCTTGAAAACAGTTTCAGGTAGTGGATGTCGCGGAAAGTTTTATGCAATGAAATATTTTTGAAAAATTTGTTTTCGTGTGAGGATCCTAGAGATTGTAGTCTAGACTCGAGAAGAAATCCTGGTTCACTACAATCGCAGCTCTGATACCAATCTGTCACACCCCTTTCTAAGGCATAAGCACGAGGTGTGATCTTGAAAGGTTCTCATTGCATACGAATGGTAAACATACTACATGCTCATAAAATAACTCCAAATGCCATTGATAATGAACATTCAAAACATAGTTTAAGATAAGTGTTTACATCACACGACTAATAATTGTTCGAAAAGTTTACAACTTTATTTTCAAAAACAACCACAAGGTTTTTAACCATTATATCACCACACGAGAGGGAATATAACAATCAAATCCCACAAAAGAGGCATTGGAGTCTTGACACAAAACATCTAAAAACATAAACGACATCCTGGAGCAAGAGTAAGACCGCACGTACATCCACTTTAGTTACCTGAAATACATGTAAGTTTTGGAAAATCGTCAACATAATGTTGGTGTGAATTCATGCAGTTTTGTGTAAAACATTTAAGCATTCGTTGTAGAAAACATGGTATGTAATTGTATTGAAACAAGTATTTATGTAAATGTAAGGAATACGAGATTGCTAATGGATAGCTAGGCCATTAACATGTGTAACGACATAGGAAGCATCCAAACCATAGGCATTTTTTACTTGTCGATTCACGACTAGAGACACAAAAGCACTTCTTGGTAAAAGAGTGGCCAAGAGTGTGGTTGCCTGAAACCCATTAGATCTAACCTTTTGTTCCGCGGTCTAGGTATGTATTTGATTAATGGTGCTTATGGCACCCTATACGTCACATGATCTATAGTATCATTCCTTAGTTTTTGTATTCAGCATACCATAGTACATGTATTTTCCCCAAGTTTAGAAAACAAGTAAAAGTTTAAAAGTGGGGACATGAACTCACAACTTTGCGTATCCTGCGCCGTAAACTTCACCGGGTTGGTTTAGTAGCGTCGTGACCTATACGTGTTCTATTAATGTTAGTCACTAGACTTGTATCACACAAGTACAAGTCACCATCTTTTGTTTATGTATATGTTCTTTGTATGTTCATTCTTTCATGACGGTCTTGCCCTTGCTTGTTGGGTCTCGCCCGTTTGAGTACGTAATGTATTTTTGTAAATATATATTTTATTCCTCAAATATATATTCGTTTATGTAGACTTTTCGAGGTACAAGTTGTTAAAAATAATTTATATTTTTAACTTTTCTAGTATGTTACTTATATTATTTTTCCAAAAATAAATATAAGTATTTTGTTGTTGGTGCATCCGTCTGTCGTCTAAGTCTTGTATCGAGTCTTGTATAGAGTTAGGATAAGAGAATCGAGATAGTGATTTTTAGGGGTGATTCCGCTCGAAATGACACCTTGTCATTTCGAGCTAAATCACATAAAATCCTAATTCCGCTCGATGTTGTAATGTCTGATTCCGCTCGAAATGACACCTTGTCATTTCGAGCTAAATCACATATTTCCTGATTCCGCTCGAGATGGTTATTTTCTGATTCTGCTCGAAAGTGAATTTTCTGATTCCGCTCGAAAGTGAATTACCTGATTCCGCTCGAAATGCACATAGCATGTTCGAGCAGAACCCCTTCCCCTATAAATACCCTCTGAGCGGAATCATTTGTAAGGTTCTTGTTTTCCGGTACAGAACTGCTGCTGAAGTGCCGTTTGTTTGTAATCACTGTGAAATCAATATACAGGGCAAATTTAAGTGAAACAAGCTGTTTTTCTTGTTCGTTTCTTAGTTTCCGCCTCTGAAACGGATTAGAGCTCTTCTTATTGACTCATTTGGGTCACGAAACCGATCCTACAATTGGTATCAGAGCTCAGGAGGAGGAGTTCTGCATATATATGATGTGTTAAAAATGCAACATATAAATTTCATCAAATGAGGCATAAAACTAACCATTTTTTAGTACTAATGTTGGAAAAAGTGTGCTTTTGTCTTCCTTTTGTATTTTCAGGATTAAATGAGCTGAAATTAACAAAAGAAGCAAAAACACATCAAAATCTAACATAAATACAAGAAAAGGAACAAGACGTGACATGCCCGACCCCACGACAGCATCTTCCCAAGCAAAACAAGAGATCAGAAGACTGAACACGCCCCGTGCTCAGCCAGCACGGGGGCGTGCTCAAGTGTCAGCAGAAAAGACAAAGTGGTAGAAGCTTCTATTGCCCACCACGGGGCCATGCTCAGCGGACACGGGGCCGTGGTCAACTATAAGATTCGCACAATCCAGCAAATCTGCATAGTACAAAGATTCTTCTGCACCACGGGGTCGTGCTCAGCGGACACGGGGGCGTGGTCAACTAAAAAGACAAAACTGCATTAAATGAAGAAAGAGAAGGATGTGGACACGGGGCCGTGCCCGAGCTTCTGTTCAGCCTATAAATAGAAGTGCTTGGCTCAAGCTCAAACCATCCCTTGGCACACCACCTCTCTCACACTTCACCCACCACCCACCACCACCATAACACCATCACCCACCACCATCATCCATTGTCCATCATAGAGTGTGTGAGTCGTCTCGGGATCCAAGATTGATCGTAAGAGTTGCTGACAATCAAGGCCATGTTTACCTAAGTCTCTTACATCACTTGGTGAAGACAAAGTGTCTAGTGTAATACTTTTTATTTCTAATCTTTTGCACTTTTTACTTGGTTTTGTATTAATGACTTTAATAACTAGTTGCTTATGTTGAAGGTGCTCTTTCCTTATCGTTTGTCCGTGGTGTCTTGAAATTATTTTACTGTCTATATAAAATAAAAGATTTTCACCATTCATATCTCCACGGTCTATATGGAGGTATGTTGGCTACCTGGTCGGGGGTTAAGGGAACGGTTTGGTAAAGGTCTTACCATTGTTCAGCGTTTAGAGGTCCTGCAATGGACCTGGGTCAAATTTAGTAGGACCTCCTTCAATACTTAACGGTATTGGATGGCGGGGGTCCAAACTCTTTGATCCCCTCATAAGTTAACTACTATTAATACTATAACCCGGCTATTTAGGACTGTATCCCTGCTGACTCAGACTACTTAGTCGAGGGTAACGTCACCTCCAAAAGAGGGGCCTACCACAATTTGCATTAATAACTTAATTAATTATCTTCCAATAATCCACCCTTTTAGGATTGTATCCTTGCTGACTCAAACTACTGGGGTGAGGGTAACGTCACCTTCAAAAGAGGGGCCTACTACAATAACTAAGATAATCTCTTAAAATAGTGCAAAAGTGCGGAAATAATCAAAGGTTACACTAGATACAAGTCGGAACCAAGTGATTCATCTTGTCTATCTGTTTTTCTTTTTATTTTTACTTTTCAGCATTTTTAGTTAGTTTTTATTTTTCTTAGTTTAAAACATTTTTTCTAAACTTTTTATTTTGATTAGACGTTGAGGATAAACCGGTACTAAAAGCTCTTGTGTCCTTGGACGACCTCGGTATCTTACCAACACTATACTACGCTCACGATAGGTGCACTTGCCCATATGTGTGTCTAGTGTTAGTAAATATCGTGTTTTATAAATTTAAAACTTGACTAAAAAAGTGTTAAAGGGGCTTAAAATATACATCTAATATATATAACACTTCACACGCATCAAGTTTTTGGCGCCGTTGCCGGGGACACAAGGTTTTAAGAAAGCTTAAAATCGACGGCCTAATCAGTTTTTCAAAACCTTTTTAAAACGCGCGCATTTTTCTGCATTTTAGTTTAGATTTGCATTTACAGTAACCTGAACACGAGGCCGTGCTGCACATTTTCATAAAAACACCCAGTAACAGTAGCTTGAACATGGGCCGTGCTCACTGAACACGCCCCGTGCTCAACGAAATCAGTAAATTTAATTAAACGCCCAGATACAGATCCTGAACACGGGGCCGTGTCCACTGAACACGGGGCCGTGTCCAGCCTCTGTTTCCGTTTTTATTTTTGTTTTCTGATCTCGAGACTTGGTTGTGGTCTGCTGAGTGATTCCTATGGATCAATACTCAGGAGGTTACAACTACCCCTATGATGAGGATGATTATAGGGGTAATTATTGCACTAATTGTCGTAACACACACTCGGTTCAAAATAATCACTCATATCAACCATCTAATTCATACACCTACTATGAGGAGCCCAGGTACGAGCCATAGACTTCATACACATCCTATGAAGACCAAAGATCATGCAGCCATTCGATATCTCTTCAAGAAGCAGGACGCAAAACCACGTTTGATTCGGTGGATTCTACTCCTCCAAGAATTTGACATTGAAATCAGAGACAAAAGAGGAGCAGAAAACACTGCAGCAGATCATCTTTCGCGCTTAGAAGACCCAGCTTTGGAGGCAACCAGGGACGAGCAAATCAACGAAAAATTTCCAACTGAGTCCCTGGAAATGGTGGAATATAAGGAGGAACCATGGTACGCCGACTATGCTAACTACCTAGCTAGCGGTATAGTCGCAAAAGGGTGGCCACATCATCAAAGAAAAAAATTCTTTGCCAATGTGAAACACTATTTTTGGGAAGATCCATATCTTTTCAAAATGTGTGCCGACCAACTCGTCCGACGATGCGTACATGGTAGCGAAGCACGAAGAATTCTCCGCCACTGTCATGAAGGTCCATACGGAGGGCATCATGGTGCCACTAGTACCGCACGAAAGGTATTTGATTCAGGATTTTATTGGCCAACCATTTACAAAGACGCCCAAATTCTTGTCAAGACATGTGATGCTTGCCAAAGAACAGGTAATATTTCTTCCAAAAATGAGATGCCACAAAATGGCATTCTTGTTTGTGAAATTTTTGATGTGTGGGGACTCGACTTTATGGGACCTTTCCCACCATCGAAAGGAAACAAATATATACTTGTGGCAGTAGACTACTTGTCTAAATGGGCCGAGGCCGAGGCACTTCCAACAAATGATGGAAGAGTCGTGGTAAGATTTCTGAAAAAATTATTCTCTCGTTTCGGCACACCTAAAGCCTTAATAAGTGATAGAGGTACCCACTTTTGCAACCATCAACTTGAAATTTTTTTAACAAGATATGGGGTCTATCACCGGGTCTCAACAGCATATCACCCTCAAACAAACGGACAAGCCGAAGTGACTAATAGAGGTTTAAAACGAATACTCTAAAAAACCATAGGGTTAAATAAAAAGGAATGGGCAGATAAATTAGATGATGCTTTATGGGCTTTTCGAACTGCTTATAAAACAACAATAGGTACAACCCCATATAAGCTAGTCTATGAAAAAAGTTGCCACTTGCCAGTAGAAATTGCACACAAAGCCTACTGGGCAATTAAAAATGTAAACTTAGATTTAGAATTTGCTGGTAAAAATCGTTTTTGTCAATTAAATGAATTAGAAGAGCTTAGGAATTATGCATACTCAAACTCTGAAATTTATAAGGAAAGAATGAAGAATTTGCATGACGAACACATTAAACCTAATGAATTTCGGGTAGGAGATCTAGTTCTTTTGTTTAATTCACGACTTCGATTATTTCCTGGTAAATTAAAGTCCAGGTGGTCAGGACCTTTTCCCATCACCCATATTTTCCCACACGGTGCAGTAGAAATTAAATCTCGAAATGGGCCTCCATTCAAAGTCAATGGCCAACGGCTGAAACTCTATCAAGGATTCATTGAGGATGAAGAAGAAGAGATTTCGTTTCAAACGATGGAAGAATGAAACCAACATCATACCTGGTAAGTTACGAACGATTGAGACGACAAATAAAGCGGTAAGTCTTCTAACCAAAGCTTATGGGAAACAAGGGCACTCACACGAGCACTGAAAAAAAAAAAAAACTTTGCTCGGCACGAGGCCGTGTCCGCTGGACACGGGGCTGTGTCCGCGCTGCAGTCGGGATAAATCCCCTTTTTCAAAACAGTTACTTCATTCCACACGCCCCGTTTCCCCAAAAACACTCTGGTTCAAGGCGATTTTTCGCAAAATTTCGACGTCTCCTGTCGCTCTAACAACATCAAGGTATGATTCTATCACTTCTAGTAGTTAGATTAGTTACTTGCATGTAGTTAAAACACCAAAAATTTGGGGAAAAATCTAGGGTTCTTGAAGATCACCCGGATCGAACCTCAAATTTTTGTTTAGATCTGTTTGCATTTAGTTAGAGTAGTATTTTGGGAAGTAAATACACTTGTATTGTTCTTAGATTCGTCCGATTTTGCACAAAAACCCCAACCCTTTGTTCTTGAACCGAAAAAGATAAAATTGAATGGGTAAACGGGATATTTTGGGAAAAACGGCACTTAGGGTTTCATTTTCGGGGGAAACCGCACCTATTGGACCAAAAATTTTCAAGTTTTCGAAACCGGGTCGAAAAATGGAATTTTTGAGTAACAGACACCTGGACACGGGGCCGTGTCCGCTGAACACGGGGTCGTGTCCAGCTCACTGTTTGCGGTTTTGTCCGAAAATCTTTCTGTTTCGTGCTAACTTTTGGTGTATTCTTTCAGATGGCTAGGAAGTTCACAAGATTTAACACCAATGAGCTCGATGCGAGAGCTAGATTCGAGATACTTCAAACAAGGCCGGAGGAATACCCGAGGCAAGCATGCACGGACTTGCTAACCATGGTGAATCAAATCGACCGTTTCAACAACCTTGTCACGGGACCACTCAGAGTCGCTTTGACAACTCGACTCCGTTCCGTCCATGAATGCACTCTGGAATTCTATAGCACCTTCACATTCAACTCGAGGTGCGACCCGTTCGACAATGATGGGGTAGCATTCCGATGTGGCGGAACGAGGTATTCGATCTCTATGGCTCAGTTTGGATCGATTGTCGGGTTGTATGCAGAAGAGGATGCGGGAAACGAGGAAAACACTGGGGGAATGAGAGAGATAGGTGAAAACGAACGCCAAGCCGCGTGGGCTCAGATTGGTGAAGGGTACTACAATCCGAGTAGTACTAAGAGTACAAAGTTGAGGGATCCGCTCTACAGATACATTCATAGGCTCCTCGGCTACTCTCTTAGTCAAAGACACGATAGTGGTGGCATCGTTGGGTTAAGAGATTTGGTTGTCCTCCATTGCATCCACAACCGTAGGCCGCTCGATGTTCCGTTCCTCATGCTTCGAAACATGCATCATAACCGCCTTGCTAGTGCACCAACCCCTCTCTTCTTTAGGGGATGGGTGTACCGTCTCTTCAGGCACTTCGCCCATATACCTAGGTCATTTTAAAGGAGCCCATGGTCAGGTATGGTGGATATACACATATGCCGCTCACTGAACCTAATTTATGAGGCGGAAGACGGGACGGTGAGCTTTCAAAGGATGCAAGGTCATGCATGGAACCCGCAAGAAGCACTTGTCCTCCACGCTCCACAACATCATCAGTATCAATACCAACCCCATGGTGATCCGGGCCAATCATCCTCCTCGGGAGGAGGTTTTCAAAACTTCCAAAGTTTGCATGATTTGTTGCAGGAAAACCTTATGTGCACCAGGAACACTTATAACATGGCGAGCAACACGTATCACCGGGTCGGAGCTATCGAAAGAAACATATCCGATATCCAAGATGATATTGGATATATACGAGACCACATTGCACGCCATGGAGGGGATGATGACGATGATGATGATGATGATGATGATGATGCTATGGAGTAGGCGGGAGGAGCAGAGGAGGAAGCGGTTGGTTGATAACTTCCCAGGTTAACCCTTTTTTATCTTGAACAATTAATGGCCTGCGTGCCAAGTGTTGAACAATTTACTTTCCCTAACTTCTTTTATTTTCTGCATTTATTTTTCTTTTAACTTTGACATGGATGATTGACTTTGGTTAAAGTACGATGTTTGCTATGGTATGGTAGGATGTTTATTGATTAAGCAGGTACATATGAGGCTTAGAGTTCTAAACGTTAGTACTACTAAAGCCGGAGCAGGAAAACCGAAGAAAGAAACCTGTTTTCAACTTTGCAGACTGTCCACACGGGGTCGTGTCCAGCAGACACGCCCCCGTGCCCAATCCCCTGAACCTACTGTGTATATTTATTCTGCAGACCTTGACAGACACGGGGTCGTGTTCAGCCGACACGCCCCCGTTTTCACCTTCTGTAAGTTTTCGATACTGGCACCTGAGCACGGGGTCGTGTCCACCCAACACGGGGTCGTGCCCAGGTAACCAGTAACACGAAATTTTTGCTTTTTATACCTTTTTACACATTCAATCAACCTAAAAACTTATTTTTGGGACACATTGAGGACAATATGTAATTTAAGTGTGGGGGGGATGCTAAAACCTTGAATCTTGCAAGTCCTAAATACAAGCCTTACACAAAACTCTATTGGAACCGCTAGTCACCCCAATTTTTTTCAAAAATTTTCATTTTTTTTACTTGTCCAGGTTTAACTCGGGAAATTCAAGTTCTAAAAAGGTTATATTTTTACGAATTTACAACCGATAGCGTCGTGATAAAAAGAACCAACATAAGAAAATTATGAAAAGGCATGACAAGCTTAGTTAAAATTTGATTATATATACTTGATCACATAACAACCCATTCCCACAAAAGTGAGTTTTGAGCCTTTATTGAGCATACAATTACATATCATTAGACTAAATGCTCATTTTTCGTTTCTTGTGTGAATAGCCGCTTGGTTCTTACGACTCTAGAACTTGCCATGACGATACATTCCCGGTCCTTACCAACTTAAACCCGAGTAAGTAAATGATGGAGGCATTAGGACTAACCCTTTTTATTTCTACACCTTTATTTTTCTTTTTTTTACCACCTACCCAAAATCCCCCTAGTTAGCCCCTTTGAGCCTAAACCTTTTCATTTCATAACCCAAATCAAACACCCTTTTTCCCACCAAAACTCTTTTTGTTTTTAACCCTTTGTTTTAGTAACAAGTTCAGTTTTTCGTATGACTATTCAAAAAAAAAAAAAAAAATTTAGAATTGATGATGAAGCAAAAGAAATAAACAAACAAGTTCATCAAAAAATAACTTTGTTTGAATAAAAGCTTCATCAAATAAAAATTACAAAAATAAAAAGTCTTACGAAAACCGAAACTTGTTACGCCTTTTAGCCCTTTTTCTACTAACTACCAACCCAACCACCTACCTTTAGCCCAAGCCTAACCCTTCACCCACAAAGTCCTCTTGATATTTACAAAGGTATATAAGTTAAAAAGGAGGAGGATTGATTGCTTGGCAAGCCTATGGTAGGAGTAAAGTTCCATGCCGCTCTCGAGTGATCCACAAAAATACATTTTCGGCCGAGTGTTGAGTGATCCCCGTGAGGTATGTGAACTTGTATATAAATAGAATTTTAAAGAGGCATGTTATGCCCTAATAAGTAATTTATCTTATGAAAAGTTTTAAATAAATCATGACGAATAGGATTGTAAATAAATAAAAATAAAACTAAATAAAGAATCTTGGAAATCCCGACACTCTACGACAAGCCCAAAACCTTCTTTTCTACCCATTCTATTTGGGAATGTAATAGCCAAATATTAAAGAGTTTTGCTTGAGGACAAGCAAAGATTCAAGTGTGGGGGTATTTGATTTGTTAAAAATGCAACATATAAATTTCATCAAATGAGGCATAAAACTAACCCTTTTTTAGTACTAATGTTGGAAAAAGTGTGCTTTTGTCTTCCTTTTGTATTTTCAGGATTAAATGAGCTCAAATTAACAAAAGAAGCAAAAACACATCAAAATCTAACTTAAATAGAAGAAAAGGAACAAGACGTGATATGCCCGACCCCACGACAGCATCTTCCCAAGCAAAACAAGAGATCAGAAGACTGAACACGCCCCGTGCTCAGCCAGCACGGGGGCGTGCCCAAGTGTCAGCAGAAAAGACAAAGTGGTAGAAGCTTCTATTGCCCACCACGGGGCCGTGCTCAGCGGACACGGGGCCGTGGTCAACTATAAGATTCGCACAATCCAGCAAATCTGCATAGTACAAAGATTCTTCTGCACCACGGGGTCGTGCTCAGCGGACACGGGGGCGTGGTCAACTAAAAAGACAAAACTGCATTAAATGAAGAAAGAGAAGGATGTGGACACGGGGCCGTGCCCACTGGACACGGGGCCGTGCCCGAGCTTCTGTTCAGCCTATAAATAGAAGTGCTTGGCTCAAGCTCAAACAATCCCTTGGCACACCACCTCTCTCACACTTCACCCACCACCCACCACCACCATAACACCATCACCCACCACCATCATCCATTGTCCATCATAGAGTGTGTGAGTCGTCTCGGGATCCAAGATTGATCGTAAGAGTTCTTGACAATCAAGGCCATGTTTGCCTAAGTCTCTTACATCACTTGGTGAAGACAAAGTGTCTAGTGTAATACTTTTAATTTCTAATCTTTTGCACTTTTTACTTGGTTTTGTATTAATGACTTTAATAACTAGTTGCTTATGTTGAAGGTGCTCTTTCCTTATCGTTTGTCCGTGGTGTCTTGAAATTATTTTACTGTCTATATAAAATAAAAGATTTTCACCATTCATATCTCCACGGTCTATATGGAGGTATGTTGGCTACCTGGTCGGGGGTTAAGGGAACGGTTTGGTAAAGGTCTTGCCATTGTTCAGCGTTTAGAGGTCCTGCAATGGACCTGGGTCAAATTTAGTAGGACCTCCTTCAATACTTAACGGTATTGGATGGCGGGGGTCCAAACTCTTTGATCCCCTCATAAGTTAACTACTATTAATAGTATAACTCGGCTATTTAGGACTGTATCCCTGCTGACTCAGACTACTTAGTCGAGGGTAACGTCACCTCCAAAAGAGGGGCCTACCACAATTTGCATTAATAACTTAATTAATTATCTTCCAATAATCCACCCTTTTAGGATTGTATCCTTGCTGACTCAAACTACTGGGGTGAGGGTAACGTCACCTTCAAAAGAGGGGCCTACTACAATAACTAAGATAATCTCTTAAAATAGTGCAAAAGTGCGGAAATAATCAAAGGTTACACTAGATACGAGTCGGAACCAAGTGATTCATCTTGTCTATCTGTTTTTCTTTTTATTTTTACTTTTCAGCATTTTTAGTTAGTTTTTATTTTTCTTAGTTTAAAACATTTTTTCTAAACTTTTTATTTTGATTAGACGTTGAGGATAAACCGGTACTAAAAGCTCTTGTGTCCTTGGACGACCTCGGTATCTTACCAACACTATACTACGCTCACGATGGGTGCACTTGCCCATATGTGTGTCTAGTGTTAGTAAATACCGTGTTTTATAAATTTAAAACTTGACTAAAAAAGTGTTAAAGGGGCTTAAAATATACACCTAATATATATAACACTTCACACGCATCAATATATCAGCCTGTTTTCATTGTGCTTTCTCACTTCTACACCTTCTTTCTTCAACTGAACAAGTTTTCACGGTTAAAATCGGATCAATTTTTCACAGTTTGTGTAAAACAGCATATTAACAAACCCTGGAAAGTTTCATTGCAAAATTCGAACTAAAAGTGACTGAAATGGACCTCCGAAGTGATTCCGCTCGAACTGACTAATTCTTGATTCCGCTCCAGATTAGCTTCATTGATCTGATTCCGCTCGAAAATATACTTATTCAGTTTGAAATTGTTGATTCCGCTCCAAAATATTGTCTGATTCCGCTCCAAAGTTAACAATTAGTCTGATTCCGCTCCAAATTGCAAAAGTCTGATTCAGCTCCAAATTGCAAAAGTCTGATTCCGCTCCAAATTACAAAAGTCTGATTCCGCTCCAAATTGCAAAAATCTGATTCCGCTCTAAATTGTAAAAGTCAGATCCGCTCCAAATTGAAAAAGTCTGATTCCTCTCCAAGTTGCTTGTGATTCCGTTCCAAATTGTATTGTGATTATTCCGCTTGGATCTGTCTGTTTAAAAAAAAAAAACGTGTTACCAAATCATGGCTGAAGAGTTTTACAATGCGTTCGCAACACCGGTTGCTCCTGTTACTGCTGCTGAGACTTTATACAGTGAGAATGAGACGGGTACTCATCAGAAACCACCGAAACTCATGTACATTGAAGATTTTCAGGGTTGGAAAAATAGATTCGAGAATTGGGTACAAGCATACAAATTTGATGCATGGTGTTCGTTGTTGAAATATTATGAGAAACCAAAGAATGAACGGGGTATTGAAAAGGCTTTTAGTGATTATACAGAGAGTGACAAATTGCAGTTTACAAGTGAGAAAATGATGATAAGTATTCTTCAACAAGCGATTAAAGAAGATATCTTTATTTTACTTCAACATAATAGGACAGCTAGATCAATTTGGGAGGCTTTGATTCAGAAATTCAGAGGGAGTGCTGATATGATCAAAAACAAAAAGGCATTATTGAAGAAATCATTCGATATGTTTACAGCTTTCGATCATGAAACAACAAAACAGACCATTGATAGATATTGTCATCTGGTATTGGAAATGGGTAGATTGGACATCACGAAAGAGGACGATGAGTGGGTCGATAAACTAGTTGATGCGTTACCATAGCATAAGTGGGGAACATATTTGATGGTTGTGAAACTCATGAGGAAGTCCGAGAGCATGAATTTGGCACAATTCATTCAGAAAATTGAAGAGCAGGAGCTGGATATTCAAAAGACAGCAATCATGACAAATCCAAATGCCAAACAAGATGTTAGTTTGTATTACTGAGGAAACAAGTTTGAGGCTAACCCCAGCCAAAGTCCAAAAATTAGTACTGCTTTTAGTGCAGATGGTTCTTTAAGTCCAAATGCAAGCACTACAACTAATAGTGGTGGATATTCTTCATCATTTTCAAGCTTTGATCCAAACAGCACAACATCAAGCCCTCAACAGCAGAATTCTACAAATCTTCAATGCAATGTGACATTGAACATTCAGAATGGTCAACATCTTTCTCCAGAGCTGGCTAAACAACACATGGCATCTCTTGTCGCCATGTTAGAGTCATATGAAAGCTTAGTTGCAGGAAGAATTGGAAATCCGATGCTTACAAAAGAAGATTATGACCAAATTGATGCCGAGGAACTTGAATTGATGGATGTGAAATGGTGTTTAGCTAGTGCTTGTAGAAGAGCTGAGAAGTTTCAACAAATCACGGGCAGAGATGGTTTTCGTGATCTGGAAAATTCTGCTTTAGGATTTGACAAATCAAAAGTTACCTGTTTCCGTTGCAAAGGAAAAGGTCATTTTAAACGAGAGTGTAAAAATCAAGAAGCAACCGGGAATCAAGAAAAGAACAATTATTATCAGAAATCGATTTTTCATCAGATTGAGCAACAACCATCATCGTCTAGCGCCACTGACAATGGAAAGAAGAAAGCTTTAATCATTCATCAAGATGATGAAAAGGTTGCAGAGGGTTTTTAGTTGGGACAAATACATACCTGGTTCAGCTGTAGTTGCCCGAGTTCTGGAAGATGAAGCTAGTCAGAAAAGAATTCCGATTTTTCCAGATCTTGGAAGTGATGTTGATACTGATGATGAGGAAGAATATCTTAACAAATGTAGAAAAAGCATTGATCCTGATAGTTTTAATTTTTTCTATGCAGATAAAGTTGAGATGCTGAATCAGAAGAAGATTGCCCGCTTAAAGAAGGAGCTGGAAGAAGCAAAGTTACTCGCTGATGAAAAGGCGAAGACAGAAGCTGGAGAAACAAAAGTTGAAGCAGTGACTGAAAATGCAATAGAAAAAATTGTTGAAGTGGAGAAAGTGGTAGAGAAAATAGTAGAAGTTGAGAAACTTGTCGAAGTTGAGAAAATTGTTGAAAAGATAGTTGAAGTTGAAAAAGTTGTTGAAGTAGAAAAGATTGTCGAAATAGAAAAAATTGTTGAAGTCGAGAAACTTGTTGAAATAGAAAAGACTATCGAAGTTGAGAAGATAGTTGAAAAAGTGGTTGAAGTTGAAAAACCATGTTTAAAATGTTCAGAATCTTGCAAAGTTTGTGAAGAAAAAGATAAAAAGATTGCTGAGTTAGAGAAAATGAAGGAAGATTTACTGTCTGACGTGAAGTATGTAAAGGAGTCGTACGATGTGCTGAACAGGACAGTTGATAGTCTGAAAAGGACGAATACAGAGATTGAAAAAGCAATGGAAAAGATGAGCGCAACATTAATGACAAAGCAGAGCGTCATCAATGAGTACATCGAAGATTGTGCGAAGCTAAAACAGGAAGTGGAACTTGAGAAGATCGAAAGTGAAAGGATTAAACGATTACTGTTGAGTTATACAACATGTGATTATTTGATTGATCATGTTTATCCTACTGTTGCAGGTCTTGAGGCATTCATGGAGAAAAAGACTGAAGATACCGATACTGGTAAGAAACCAAGTGTCAAGTATAACAGATGTCTGCCCCCGATCCGTGAAAGTTATTCACCCAGGAATCCAAACGAAGAGCGTCTAAAAAGGCAGTCAACATCAAGTTAAAATCTGAAATCATTGATGAATTACCAGACAATATTGATGTTACATTCACAGCGTCTAACACTGATCATGAGTCTGAGTTAGTAAAGAAAGTTGTCGATCAGGTGTTAGATGCGGATGAAGAGTCAAAGTCGGAGTCTAAGTCTGATATTCCGAGTTCGTCAGAAAAGAGTCCGGGTTCATCGGTTAAGAGGGTTTACAACAAGGAATTTTTATTATCAAAATCTAATTTGAATGATGAATCAATCAATTTGGCTTATATTTTGAATGATTCAGACAAATTATATTCTGATAATGAATTCCCAATAAGAAGTGTAAAAACTGAAATGATCAAACAGGTTTTCAAACTGACAGAAATTAATATTTCTGAAATAAAAGATTTAAATCTTGATGGAAAACCTAACAAGTACACTTCTTCAAGAATTCAACAGAGAGTAAACAAGAAAATGGGTTATGGTTTTCAAAAGAAACCAAACCATAATGGTAACCTCAAAAAGAAAGGACTTGGTTTCAATTCTTCAGAAAATTATAAAAATCAGAAAACTTATAAACCAAAAACAAAATTTGTTTCAGGAGGAAGTTCAGAGGATGAACTGAAGAAACCGTTCTGGAAGCAGTCAAATCAAGAGTTTCTTGCTGAAGTAAAGAAGAATGTGAGAAAGTTTGCTTTAAGAGTTGACAGAAGAACCTGTTTCAAATGCCAAGAAGTTGGACACATAGCTTGGAATTGCCCCAAGATCAACTACCAAAAACAGGAAGTTTCTTCTAACTCTGTTCTGAGAAAGACTTGTGTTGATAAGAAAGAACAACCTGTGAAAAATGTTAAAAAGTTTGAAAATTCTACTTCTGAGGAAGGAGAAAGTTCAAAACGGTTTTACAAAAGAAGAGGTGATTTAAATAAACAAAAGTGGATTGTTAAAACAGATAGTTGTTCTGACAATGAATCTGATTCCATAAAATCAGAGGAGTCTTTGGTTGAGAAAAAGGTTGTGAATTCCGTTCCAGAGGTGAACGATGAGGATTTTCCTCCATTGTCATAGGAAAATTTGATGAAGAAAGTGGGAAAGGTAGAGATCTCAAATCAATTCTTCGCTGATAAGGGAGAATTTGATGTTGAGAAGGCTTTCAATGGAAAAGTCAAGCATATTTTTGGTAAGATGGTTGACAGAAAGGTAAAAGATGCCAAAGAGTTTTATAAATCAAAATGTTGGTGGGATAGGTGTGTCCCAGAATCTCCCAAGGCTGGTCAGGCTTGGGGGAAAGTTTTTCCTAACTAAAATCCGGACTTGCCGGAGCTCCCAGGTTGGTAAGAGTGGAGCAGGAATCGGCATCATTCTTGAATTGTTTGGTTGGTAAATTTACAGGTGATATCTTTATATTGTTATATTTTGATTTACAAAAGGGATGGTTGGTGAATGAACTGGCAAGTGGTTGAAGAAGGTTTTAATCTTCAAGTGGTTAATCAAGGTCATTAAGTTGAACTTGATTGGATCATTCTTACAAATGGTATTTTGGAAAACAATGTGATGAACCCCTAACCTACAAGTGGTTTGAAATTCAACAAAACTAATTTTCTGGAAAAACCATTTGATTAAAACAAACTTAACTGTTTTGAAATCACAATGGGAAAATAGTTTGTTGAAAGGGGGAGTTCTGATTGTTTATACCAAGTGGATGGCGAATTGAAGCGATTTGATATCGGTTGTCAATTTTTTAGAAAACAAACTGTACAGGTAGAGTATCAATATTTGTTTTCAAATTTCCTAAAATGTGTTTGCATTTTAGGGGGAGTAAAAATTTCAGAAAATCCAAAAACATTATAAAATTTGAAAAAGACAAAAACATGATAAAATCAAAAACGAGTTTTGTTGTATAAAAGAGGAAATGACAGTACATCAGTTGGACTGTCACAACATGCTAAAGAAATGGAAAGATAAAATGTGATAAATGGTCTCACTAAAGATGTGACGATAGGCTCAGCTAGACTAGTAGATTTGCGATAACGATACAAACCTAAAATGAAAAGCCTAGTTCTAGTGGGAAACATGGTCAAAATCATAGTACTTAGTTTTGTCCTTCTTGATTGTGTGCCTACTCAGTAATCGCTGATTGTCGAAAGACATAAAACTGGTTAAGTTTGTGAACTTTCACAACTTTGCTGAAAAGTCGCTGTGATTGTGCATATCATTTTGCAAAGATTTAAACTTGTTTTATTTCTTTATTTTGTTTAAGCATTGGACATCCTCTGCGTATACGTGAGTATCGACCTGGATGTTATTGCTTAAACTTTCTGCTTTATTTTCTTTGGTGTTTCGTTTAAGCTTTAGACCTCCTCTGCGTATACGGGAGTATCGACCTGGTGGTTAAAGCCTTAACAACTTCAACTTATTTTTATTTTCTTATTTTGTTTAAACATTGGACTTTCTCTGCGTATACGAAAGTATAGACCTGATTGTTAATGTTTAAACATTCGGAGTTATTTTCGCACATATCACAGTTGATAAAAGTTTAAAGGCATTACTTGGGTCAGTGTATTGCATGATGAGGGGATATGCTGAGATCGTGGGGTCCATAAGAATTTTGTGCAAATTAATATACCTTTACGTATCGGTAAGCATTTCGAAAGTTTTAGATTGAGTTTAAGTGGACAACAATATCGTCAATCAACGTGAATCGTTTAGAGCTTAAAATGTTTAAAGCTTAACGGTGTTGGTGGTTGGTCTCAAAAACTGATATGATCCTCTTACGCAAACTCACAAAAATATTGTTTGTAAATATTTCTTTGCTGCATTTCATTTAGGTTATATCAAAAATCCAAAAAGATTTTCAGAGTGTTTTAGCATAAATTTTGAAAAATCCAAAAAGATTTTAGACAACTGATGTTGAAAAGCTGATTTTCAAAATTCCGAGTGCTGAACATGGCGAACAGGTTTGGGAAAGTTTGTTTGAAGATGTGTGAAATGAAAATGATACATTTAAGTGGTTCATCAGATATTGACATGATATATCAGTTTGTTTAATACTTGAAAATGATGTATTCAGGGTTGTGTCTTTAAGTGATTTGCAAAGTTTCTAAATTTGTTATATCTTATCTTTTATGAAACTTATGTTTTGGGTAGAGAATATGCAGGTGAGTCAGGTCATGATCCTGAATCTGTGAAAGCCAGACTACGATCCCAGCTCAAGTTGAGGGGGAGTCTGTTAGAAAGAGAGAGTCTGAAGATGCAAGAGCCAGATCAAGATTCTGGAAGAAAGAGCCTGAAGACTGATAAAGACTGAAGTTGCGAAGACTCGACACTGAAGACTCTGTCAACTTCCGAGGGGGAGTTTGTTGGTGCATCCGTCTGTCGTCTAAGTCTTGTATGGAGTCTTGTATAGAGTTAGGACAAGAGAATCGAGATAGTGATTTTTAGGGGTGATTCCGCTCGAAATGACACCTTGTCATTTCGAGCTAAATCACATAAAATCCTGATTCCGCTCGATGTTGTAATTTCTGATTCCGCTCGAAATGACACCTTGTCATTTCGAGCTAAATCACATATTTCCTGATTCCGCTCGAGATGGTTATTTTCTGATTCCGCTCGAAAGTGAATTTTCTGATTCCGCTCGAAAGTGAATTACCTGATTCCGCTCGAAATGCACATAGCATGTTCGAGCAGAACCCCTTCCCCTATAAATACCCTCTGAGCGGAATCATTTGTAAGGTTCTTGTTTTCCGGTACAGAACTGCTGCTGAAGTGCCGTTTGTTTGTAATCACTGTGAAATCAATATACAAGGCAAATTTAAGTGAAACAAGCTGTTTTTCTTGTTCGTTTCTTAGTTTCCGCCTCTGAAACGGATTAGAGCTCTTCTTATTGACTCGTTTGGGTCACGAAATCGATCCTACATTTGTAAAATAATATTCTCAATATTATTTTTGTACAAGTATACTTAGGAAAGTATACTTGTATTTTAGGCAAATACTTGTGTATTTTGTATTTTTCACCAAAAATCAATACTTTGATTTTTATTACTTTTAGGAATTATATTACTTGAAAATAATATATTTTTAAGACTTGTATGAAATATATATTTTGTCATGCTATAAAATATATATATATGGTTATTCTTGTTATACACTCGATTTTTGCATAATTTCCATTACTTGGTAATGGTTATATATTTGCCCAAAAATATATTTTTAAGCCCAAAGTGCCCAAATTCAATAATATGTTAAGAAATATATTTTCATAAATATATTTTCTTGTATTTGTCTATAAACTTCCTTGTGAGGAATTTTTGTATACTCGTGTACTTAAGTATTCTCATGTATTTGTATGTGTATTTTTTGTATTCATACTCCATGGGAGTATTTAGTGTATTTTCAAGTTCCTAATACACTACTACATATAATACACATAATATACACTTAGCACAAAATTTGGTGATCAATAAATATATATATTCTCCCTAAAAATATATGTACTTAATATTAATTTTAAACTTGAAGAAATCACCATTTCTTGACTTGTAATGTTACACAAAAATTAGGGAACCCTTGGTAAATATTTTTAGGTGAATTTTTAGGGAATAAGTTTCACCAAAACTTATATTTTTCTAAGTGTCAAAATTTTATAAAAATTTTGACATAGTTTCCCCTAAAAATGGAGGTTTACCATATTTTCAAAATATGTGTTTATTTTCTTTTAACACCAAAACAATTTTCCAACAATAATCACCAACAACATATACTAATTTTTCCATATGAAACATCATGGTGAACTTGATTCTTGTTAAAAATGTGTAGTCTTTTAAATCTACACTTAACATATTATGATCTTTCCAAAAATAAGTGTTCTTGAGTATTTTAAACAAACTTTTATGAAGCTTTATTTTATTAACCAACTCATCCATGAGTTTAATGATCTTTAAAGTTTGTAAATCATGTTCTAAAACCACTTTTATGTCTATTAGAAAGATCATTATTTTTAACATCATGATTAACCATGGATCTTTCAAGATCCATGCTTAATAACTTTAGATCTTCCTTAAACAAGCTTTAAGTTAAAATTTTAACAAGCTTTCCATAGATTTTAGTTTCAAAAATTAGTTTAACACACACTTTATTACTTCAAATTTACAAGTTTATGTGTAAAAATCCATTTTTCATGTTCACATAATGCTTCATATGTTCATCTTCAAGTTTAACCATGGATCCTTCAAGATCCATGCTTAAACTTGTTAGATCTAAGCTTTAACATACTTGATCTAAACATAAACACAAGATATAACATCAATAACTTCATTACATACACTAAAATTTCATGTAATCACTTGATTTCTTCATAAATATGTTAGATCTTCTCATTTTCTTCTTTAAAAGTTAAGTTGTTTAGATGGTGAAACTTGTACATAACATAAACATGACTTATTTTAGTGATCAAGAAGCTTACTACTAGCTCTAATGGATAGGGAAGTGGCACAAGAATGAAGATGATGAACAAGGAAGAAATCAAGTGGTTAAAAGCTCCAAAGTGAGGTCCTTCCACTTCTAGCACCTTACACCTTCTTAGATAGCCTCCATACACCTCCTAATGGCCTTGGATTATGAGATTGAAGCTTGAAAATGGTGGAGTGTGTGTGTGTGAAGTGAGCCGAGACCAAGAAGGTAGGAGAGGAAGAAGATGAAGTGAATTTGAGGAATGATGGACATGTTATTAATCTTGTGGTTATTTATAAAAAAATATCCAACATAATCTTTCTCATAGATTTATTTGCACGCTAGTTAGGGAACATGGTTAAATAAAATAATAAAAGTCATGTGGGCCCACTTGGGGCGGGCCAAGGGTGAGGGGGGGGGGGGTAAAGTGTAAAATTTGGGAAGTTGGGGGTTTAAAGTGCAAACGAGGGGGTTTAAGTTAGTTTAAGTGTGTTTAGGTGTTTTTATGATTTTTAAGGTGTTCTAGCACCAATAATAGTTTAATATCATAAAAACATTACTTCTAGTCAAATTTTGATGTCACGGGTATTGTCCGGTTATTCATTTCGTTACGGTTCGTTAAAGTGCTGAATTGCGCAGTTTCACTAGGTATGAAGCACCTTTTGTCGCAGTTTCAATTCCCGGCACTTTGTAAGTTATTCTAGACAATAAAACATAAATTTTGCATGACATTATTGTGTTAAAAAGCTGATTATAGCTGAATTATGCTGAATTCTGCATTTAAAGTACGTTTCAGGTGTCTTTTTGTGCATAGTTTAGCTTCCGGAAAGTTTATATGTTAACCCTCGTATCCACACTTGGGTTTTAATGTATTTTAGATGTCTATATAAAATAAAAGATTTTCACCATTCATATCTCCACGGTCTATATGGAGGTATGTTGGCTACCTGGTCGGGGGTTAAGGGAACGGTTTGGTAAAGGTCTTACCATTGTTCAGCGTTTAGAGGTCCTGCAATGGACCTGGGTCAAATTTAGTAGGACCTCCTTCAATACTTAACGGTATTGGATGGCGGGGGTCCAAACTCTTTGATCCCCTCATAAGTTAACTACTATTAATACTATAACCCGGCTATTTAGGACTGTATCCCTGCTGACTCAGACTACTTAGTCGAGGGTAACGTCACCTCCAAAAGAGGGGCCTACCACAATTTGCATTAATAACTTAATTAATTATCTTCCAATAATCCACCCTTTTAGGATTGTATCCTTGCTGACTCAAACTACTGGGGTGAGGGTAACGTCACCTTCAAAAGAGGGGCCTACTACAATAACTAAGATAATCTCTTAAAATAGTGCAAAAGTGCGGAAATAATCAAAGGTTACACTAGATACAAGTCGGAACCAAGTGATTCATCTTGTCTATCTGTTTTTCTTTTTATTTTTACTTTTCAGCATTTTTAGTTAGTTTTTATTTTTCTTAGTTTAAAACATTTTTTCTAAACTTTTTATTTTGATTAGACGTTGAGGATAAACCGGTACTAAAAGCTCTTGTGTCCTTGGACGACCTCGGTATCTTACCAACACTATACTACGCT
This sequence comes from Helianthus tuberosus, assembly GCA_030545235.1. Classification (NCBI taxonomy): domain Eukaryota; kingdom Viridiplantae; phylum Streptophyta; class Magnoliopsida; order Asterales; family Asteraceae; genus Helianthus; species Helianthus tuberosus. The sequence continues at coordinate 93,926,114 of CM060418.1, read as the reverse complement.
CACGATAGGTGCACTTGCCCATATGTGTGTCTAGTGTTAGTAAATATCGTGTTTTATAAATTTAAAACTTGACTAAAAAAGTGTTAAAGGGGCTTAAAATATACATCTAATATATATAACACTTCACACGCATCAAGTTTTTGGCGCCGTTGCCGGGGACACAAGGTTTTAAGAAAGCTTAAAATCGACGGCCTAATCAGTTTTTCAAAACCTTTTTAAAACGCGCGCATTTTTCTGCATTTTAGTTTAGATTTGCATTTACAGTAACCTGAACACGAGGCCGTGCTGCACATTTTCATAAAAACACCCAGTAACAGTAGCTTGAACATGGGCCGTGCTCACTGAACACGCCCCGTGCTCAACGAAATCAGTAAATTTAATTAAACGCCCAGATACAGATCCTGAACACGGGGCCGTGTCCACTGAACACGGGGCCGTGTCCAGCCTCTGTTTCCGTTTTTATTTTTGTTTTCTGATCTCGAGACTTGGTTGTGGTCTGCTGAGTGATTCCTATGGATCAATACTCAGGAGGTTACAACTACCCCTATGATGAGGATGATTATAGGGGTAATTATTGCACTAATTGTCGTAACACACACTCGGTTCAAAATAATCACTCATATCAACCATCTAATTCATACACCTACTATGAGGAGCCCAGGTACGAGCCATAGACTTCATACACATCCTATGAAGACCAAAGATCATGCAGCCATTCGATATCTCTTCAAGAAGCAGGACGCAAAACCACGTTTGATTCGGTGGATTCTACTCCTCCAAGAATTTGACATTGAAATCAGAGACAAAAGAGGAGCAGAAAACACTGCAGCAGATCATCTTTCGCGCTTAGAAGACCCAGCTTTGGAGGCAACCAGGGACGAGCAAATCAACGAAAAATTTCCAACTGAGTCCCTGGAAATGGTGGAATATAAGGAGGAACCATGGTACGCCGACTATGCTAACTACCTAGCTAGCGGTATAGTCGCAAAAGGGTGGCCACATCATCAAAGAAAAAAATTCTTTGCCAATGTGAAACACTATTTTTGGGAAGATCCATATCTTTTCAAAATGTGTGCCGACCAACTCGTCCGACGATGCGTACATGGTAGCGAAGCACGAAGAATTCTCCGCCACTGTCATGAAGGTCCATACGGAGGGCATCATGGTGCCACTAGTACCGCACGAAAGGTATTTGATTCAGGATTTTATTGGCCAACCATTTACAAAGACGCCCAAATTCTTGTCAAGACATGTGATGCTTGCCAAAGAACAGGTAATATTTCTTCCAAAAATGAGATGCCACAAAATGGCATTCTTGTTTGTGAAATTTTTGATGTGTGGGGACTCGACTTTATGGGACCTTTCCCACCATCGAAAGGAAACAAATATATACTTGTGGCAGTAGACTACTTGTCTAAATGGGCCGAGGCCGAGGCACTTCCAACAAATGATGGAAGAGTCGTGGTAAGATTTCTGAAAAAATTATTCTCTCGTTTCGGCACACCTAAAGCCTTAATAAGTGATAGAGGTACCCACTTTTGCAACCATCAACTTGAAATTTTTTTAACAAGATATGGGGTCTATCACCGGGTCTCAACAGCATATCACCCTCAAACAAACGGACAAGCCGAAGTGACTAATAGAGGTTTAAAACGAATACTCTAAAAAACCATAGGGTTAAATAAAAAGGAATGGGCAGATAAATTAGATGATGCTTTATGGGCTTTTCGAACTGCTTATAAAACAACAATAGGTACAACCCCATATAAGCTAGTCTATGAAAAAAGTTGCCACTTGCCAGTAGAAATTGCACACAAAGCCTACTGGGCAATTAAAAATGTAAACTTAGATTTAGAATTTGCTGGTAAAAATCGTTTTTGTCAATTAAATGAATTAGAAGAGCTTAGGAATTATGCATACTCAAACTCTGAAATTTATAAGGAAAGAATGAAGAATTTGCATGACGAACACATTAAACCTAATGAATTTCGGGTAGGAGATCTAGTTCTTTTGTTTAATTCACGACTTCGATTATTTCCTGGTAAATTAAAGTCCAGGTGGTCAGGACCTTTTCCCATCACCCATATTTTCCCACACGGTGCAGTAGAAATTAAATCTCGAAATGGGCCTCCATTCAAAGTCAATGGCCAACGGCTGAAACTCTATCAAGGATTCATTGAGGATGAAGAAGAAGAGATTTCGTTTCAAACGATGGAAGAATGAAACCAACATCATACCTGGTAAGTTACGAACGATTGAGACGACAAATAAAGCGGTAAGTCTTCTAACCAAAGCTTATGGGAAACAAGGGCACTCACACGAGCACTGAAAAAAAAAAAAAACTTTGCTCGGCACGAGGCCGTGTCCGCTGGACACGGGGCTGTGTCCGCACTGCAGTCGGGATAAATCCCCTTTTTCAAAACAGTTACTTCATTCCACACGCCCCGTTTCCCCAAAAACACTCTGGTTCAAGGCGATTTTTCGCAAAATTTCGACGTCTCCTGTCGCTCTAACAACATCAAGGTATGATTCTATCACTTCTAGTAGTTAGATTAGTTACTTGCATGTAGTTAAAACACCAAAAATTTGGGGAAAAATCTAGGGTTCTTGAAGATCACCCGGATCGAACCTCAAATTTTTGTTTAGATCTGTTTGCATTTAGTTAGAGTAGTATTTTGGGAAGTAAATACACTTGTATTGTTCTTAGATTCGTCCGATTTTGCACAAAAACCCCAACCCTTTGTTCTTGAACCGAAAAAGATAAAATTGAATGGGTAAACGGGATATTTTGGGAAAAACGGCACTTAGGGTTTCATTTTCGGGGGAAACCGCACCTATTGGACCAAAAATTTTCAAGTTTTCGAAACCGGGTCGAAAAATGGAATTTTTGAGTAACAGACACCTGGACACGGGGCCGTGTCCGCTGAACACGGGGTCGTGTCCAGCTCACTGTTTGCGGTTTTGTCCGAAAATCTTTCTGTTTCGTGCTAACTTTTGGTGTATTCTTTCAGATGGCTAGGAAGTTCACAAGATTTAACACCAATGAGCTCGATGCGAGAGCTAGATTCGAGATACTTCAAACAAGGCCGGAGGAATACCCGAGGCAAGCATGCACGGACTTGCTAACCATGGTGAATCAAATCGACCGTTTCAACAACCTTGTCACGGGACCACTCAGAGTCGCTTTGACAACTCGACTCCGTTCCGTCCATGAATGCACTCTGGAATTCTATAGCACCTTCACATTCAACTCGAGGTGCGACCCGTTCGACAATGATGGGGTAGCATTCCGATGTGGCGGAACGAGGTATTCGATCTCTATGGCTCAGTTTGGATCGATTGTCGGGTTGTATGCAGAAGAGGATGCGGGAAACGAGGAAAACACTGGGGGAATGAGAGAGATAGGTGAAAACGAACGCCAAGCCGCGTGGGCTCAGATTGGTGAAGGGTACTACAATCCGAGTAGTACTAAGAGTACAAAGTTGAGGGATCCGCTCTACAGATACATTCATAGGCTCCTCGGCTACTCTCTTAGTCAAAGACACGATAGTGGTGGCATCGTTGGGTTAAGAGATTTGGTTGTCCTCCATTGCATCCACAACCGTAGGCCGCTCGATGTTCCGTTCCTCATGCTTCGAAACATGCATCATAACCGCCTTGCTAGTGCACCAACCCCTCTCTTCTTTAGGGGATGGGTGTACCGTCTCTTCAGGCACTTCGCCCATATACCTAGGTCATTTTAAAGGAGCCCATGGTCAGGTATGGTGGATATACACATATGCCGCTCACTGAACCTAATTTATGAGGCGGAAGACGGGACGGTGAGCTTTCAAAGGATGCAAGGTCATGCATGGAACCCGCAAGAAGCACTTGTCCTCCACGCTCCACAACATCATCAGTATCAATACCAACCCCATGGTGATCCGGGCCAATCATCCTCCTCGGGAGGAGGTTTTCAAAACTTCCAAAGTTTGCATGATTTGTTGCAGGAAAACCTTATGTGCACCAGGAACACTTATAACATGGCGAGCAACACGTATCACCGGGTCGGAGCTATCGAAAGAAACATATCCGATATCCAAGATGATATTGGATATATACGAGACCACATTGCACGCCATGGAGGGGATGATGACGATGATGATGATGATGATGATGATGATGCTATGGAGTAGGCGGGAGGAGCAGAGGAGGAAGCGGTTGGTTGATAACTTCCCAGGTTAACCCTTTTTTATCTTGAACAATTAATGGCCTGCGTGCCAAGTGTTGAACAATTTACTTTCCCTAACTTCTTTTATTTTCTGCATTTATTTTTCTTTTAACTTTGACATGGATGATTGACTTTGGTTAAAGTACGATGTTTGCTATGGTATGGTAGGATGTTTATTGATTAAGCAGGTACATATGAGGCTTAGAGTTCTAAACGTTAGTACTACTAAAGCCGGAGCAGGAAAACCGAAGAAAGAAACCTGTTTTCAACTTTGCAGACTGTCCACACGGGGTCGTGTCCAGCAGACACGCCCCCGTGCCCAATCCCCTGAACCTACTGTGTATATTTATTCTGCAGACCTTGACAGACACGGGGTCGTGTTCAGCCGACACGCCCCCGTTTTCACCTTCTGTAAGTTTTCGATACTGGCACCTGAGCACGGGGTCGTGTCCACCCAACACGGGGTCGTGCCCAGGTAACCAGTAACACGAAATTTTTGCTTTTTATACCTTTTTACACATTCAATCAACCTAAAAACTTATTTTTGGGACACATTGAGGACAATATGTAATTTAAGTGTGGGGGGGATGCTAAAACCTTGAATCTTGCAAGTCCTAAATACAAGCCTTACACAAAACTCTATTGGAACCGCTAGTCACCCCAATTTTTTTCAAAAATTTTCATTTTTTTTACTTGTCCAGGTTTAACTCGGGAAATTCAAGTTCTAAAAAGGTTATATTTTTACGAATTTACAACCGATAGCGTCGTGATAAAAAGAACCAACATAAGAAAATTATGAAAAGGCATGACAAGCTTAGTTAAAATTTGATTATATATACTTGATCACATAACAACCCATTCCCACAAAAGTGAGTTTTGAGCCTTTATTGAGCATACAATTACATATCATTAGACTAAATGCTCATTTTTCGTTTCTTGTGTGAATAGCCGCTTGGTTCTTACGACTCTAGAACTTGCCATGACGATACATTCCCGGTCCTTACCAACTTAAACCCGAGTAAGTAAATGATGGAGGCATTAGGACTAACCCTTTTTATTTCTACACCTTTATTTTTCTTTTTTTTACCACCTACCCAAAATCCCCCTAGTTAGCCCCTTTGAGCCTAAACCTTTTCATTTCATAACCCAAATCAAACACCCTTTTTCCCACCAAAACTCTTTTTGTTTTTAACCCTTTGTTTTAGTAACAAGTTCAGTTTTTCGTATGACTATTCAAAAAAAAAAAAAAAAAATTTAGAATTGATGATGAAGCAAAAGAAATAAACAAACAAGTTCATCAAAAAATAACTTTGTTTGAATAAAAGCTTCATCAAATAAAAATTACAAAAATAAAAAGTCTTACGAAAACCGAAACTTGTTACGCCTTTTAGCCCTTTTTCTACTAACTACCAACCCAACCACCTACCTTTAGCCCAAGCCTAACCCTTCACCCACAAAGTCCTCTTGATATTTACAAAGGTATATAAGTTAAAAAGGAGGAGGATTGATTGCTTGGCAAGCCTATGGTAGGAGTAAAGTTCCATGCCGCTCTCGAGTGATCCACAAAAATACATTTTCGGCCGAGTGTTGAGTGATCCCCGTGAGGTATGTGAACTTGTATATAAATAGAATTTTAAAGAGGCATGTTATGCCCTAATAAGTAATTTATCTTATGAAAAGTTTTAAATAAATCATGACGAATAGGATTGTAAATAAATAAAAATAAAACTAAATAAAGAATCTTGGAAATCCCGACACTCTACGACAAGCCCAAAACCTTCTTTTCTACCCATTCTATTTGGGAATGTAATAGCCAAATATTAAAGAGTTTTGCTTGAGGACAAGCAAAGATTCAAGTGTGGGGGTATTTGATTTGTTAAAAATGCAACATATAAATTTCATCAAATGAGGCATAAAACTAACCCTTTTTTAGTACTAATGTTGGAAAAAGTGTGCTTTTGTCTTCCTTTTGTATTTTCAGGATTAAATGAGCTCAAATTAACAAAAGAAGCAAAAACACATCAAAATCTAACTTAAATAGAAGAAAAGGAACAAGACGTGATATGCCCGACCCCACGACAGCATCTTCCCAAGCAAAACAAGAGATCAGAAGACTGAACACGCCCCGTGCTCAGCCAGCACGGGGGCGTGCCCAAGTGTCAGCAGAAAAGACAAAGTGGTAGAAGCTTCTATTGCCCACCACGGGGCCGTGCTCAGCGGACACGGGGCCGTGGTCAACTATAAGATTCGCACAATCCAGCAAATCTGCATAGTACAAAGATTCTTCTGCACCACGGGGTCGTGCTCAGCGGACACGGGGGCGTGGTCAACTAAAAAGACAAAACTGCATTAAATGAAGAAAGAGAAGGATGTGGACACGGGGCCGTGCCCACTGGACACGGGGCCGTGCCCGAGCTTCTGTTCAGCCTATAAATAGAAGTGCTTGGCTCAAGCTCAAACAATCCCTTGGCACACCACCTCTCTCACACTTCACCCACCACCCACCACCACCATAACACCATCACCCACCACCATCATCCATTGTCCATCATAGAGTGTGTGAGTCGTCTCGGGATCCAAGATTGATCGTAAGAGTTCTTGACAATCAAGGCCATGTTTGCCTAAGTCTCTTACATCACTTGGTGAAGACAAAGTGTCTAGTGTAATACTTTTAATTTCTAATCTTTTGCACTTTTTACTTGGTTTTGTATTAATGACTTTAATAACTAGTTGCTTATGTTGAAGGTGCTCTTTCCTTATCGTTTGTCCGTGGTGTCTTGAAATTATTTTACTGTCTATATAAAATAAAAGATTTTCACCATTCATATCTCCACGGTCTATATGGAGGTATGTTGGCTACCTGGTCGGGGGTTAAGGGAACGGTTTGGTAAAGGTCTTGCCATTGTTCAGCGTTTAGAGGTCCTGCAATGGACCTGGGTCAAATTTAGTAGGACCTCCTTCAATACTTAACGGTATTGGATGGCGGGGGTCCAAACTCTTTGATCCCCTCATAAGTTAACTACTATTAATAGTATAACTCGGCTATTTAGGACTGTATCCCTGCTGACTCAGACTACTTAGTCGAGGGTAACGTCACCTCCAAAAGAGGGGCCTACCACAATTTGCATTAATAACTTAATTAATTATCTTCCAATAATCCACCCTTTTAGGATTGTATCCTTGCTGACTCAAACTACTGGGGTGAGGGTAACGTCACCTTCAAAAGAGGGGCCTACTACAATAACTAAGATAATCTCTTAAAATAGTGCAAAAGTGCGGAAATAATCAAAGGTTACACTAGATACGAGTCGGAACCAAGTGATTCATCTTGTCTATCTGTTTTTCTTTTTATTTTTACTTTTCAGCATTTTTAGTTAGTTTTTATTTTTCTTAGTTTAAAACATTTTTTCTAAACTTTTTATTTTGATTAGACGTTGAGGATAAACCGGTACTAAAAGCTCTTGTGTCCTTGGACGACCTCGGTATCTTACCAACACTATACTACGCTCACGATGGGTGCACTTGCCCATATGTGTGTCTAGTGTTAGTAAATACCGTGTTTTATAAATTTAAAACTTGACTAAAAAAGTGTTAAAGGGGCTTAAAATATACACCTAATATATATAACACTTCACACGCATCAATATATCAGCCTGTTTTCATTGTGCTTTCTCACTTCTACACCTTCTTTCTTCAACTGAACAAGTTTTCACGGTTAAAATCGGATCAATTTTTCACAGTTTGTGTAAAACAGCATATTAACAAACCCTGGAAAGTTTCATTGCAAAATTCGAACTAAAAGTGACTGAAATGGACCTCCGAAGTGATTCCGCTCGAACTGACTAATTCTTGATTCCGCTCCAGATTAGCTTCATTGATCTGATTCCGCTCGAAAATATACTTATTCAGTTTGAAATTGTTGATTCCGCTCCAAAATATTGTCTGATTCCGCTCCAAAGTTAACAATTAGTCTGATTCCGCTCCAAATTGCAAAAGTCTGATTCAGCTCCAAATTGCAAAAGTCTGATTCCGCTCCAAATTACAAAAGTCTGATTCCGCTCCAAATTGCAAAAATCTGATTCCGCTCTAAATTGTAAAAGTCAGATCCGCTCCAAATTGAAAAAGTCTGATTCCTCTCCAAGTTGCTTGTGATTCCGTTCCAAATTGTATTGTGATTATTCCGCTTGGATCTGTCTGTTTAAAAAAAAAAAACGTGTTACCAAATCATGGCTGAAGAGTTTTACAATGCGTTCGCAACACCGGTTGCTCCTGTTACTGCTGCTGAGACTTTATACAGTGAGAATGAGACGGGTACTCATCAGAAACCACCGAAACTCATGTACATTGAAGATTTTCAGGGTTGGAAAAATAGATTCGAGAATTGGGTACAAGCATACAAATTTGATGCATGGTGTTCGTTGTTGAAATATTATGAGAAACCAAAGAATGAACGGGGTATTGAAAAGGCTTTTAGTGATTATACAGAGAGTGACAAATTGCAGTTTACAAGTGAGAAAATGATGATAAGTATTCTTCAACAAGCGATTAAAGAAGATATCTTTATTTTACTTCAACATAATAGGACAGCTAGATCAATTTGGGAGGCTTTGATTCAGAAATTCAGAGGGAGTGCTGATATGATCAAAAACAAAAAGGCATTATTGAAGAAATCATTCGATATGTTTACAGCTTTCGATCATGAAACAACAAAACAGACCATTGATAGATATTGTCATCTGGTATTGGAAATGGGTAGATTGGACATCACGAAAGAGGACGATGAGTGGGTCGATAAACTAGTTGATGCGTTACCATAGCATAAGTGGGGAACATATTTGATGGTTGTGAAACTCATGAGGAAGTCCGAGAGCATGAATTTGGCACAATTCATTCAGAAAATTGAAGAGCAGGAGCTGGATATTCAAAAGACAGCAATCATGACAAATCCAAATGCCAAACAAGATGTTAGTTTGTATTACTGAGGAAACAAGTTTGAGGCTAACCCCAGCCAAAGTCCAAAAATTAGTACTGCTTTTAGTGCAGATGGTTCTTTAAGTCCAAATGCAAGCACTACAACTAATAGTGGTGGATATTCTTCATCATTTTCAAGCTTTGATCCAAACAGCACAACATCAAGCCCTCAACAGCAGAATTCTACAAATCTTCAATGCAATGTGACATTGAACATTCAGAATGGTCAACATCTTTCTCCAGAGCTGGCTAAACAACACATGGCATCTCTTGTCGCCATGTTAGAGTCATATGAAAGCTTAGTTGCAGGAAGAATTGGAAATCCGATGCTTACAAAAGAAGATTATGACCAAATTGATGCCGAGGAACTTGAATTGATGGATGTGAAATGGTGTTTAGCTAGTGCTTGTAGAAGAGCTGAGAAGTTTCAACAAATCACGGGCAGAGATGGTTTTCGTGATCTGGAAAATTCTGCTTTAGGATTTGACAAATCAAAAGTTACCTGTTTCCGTTGCAAAGGAAAAGGTCATTTTAAACGAGAGTGTAAAAATCAAGAAGCAACCGGGAATCAAGAAAAGAACAATTATTATCAGAAATCGATTTTTCATCAGATTGAGCAACAACCATCATCGTCTAGCGCCACTGACAATGGAAAGAAGAAAGCTTTAATCATTCATCAAGATGATGAAAAGGTTGCAGAGGGTTTTTAGTTGGGACAAATACATACCTGGTTCAGCTGTAGTTGCCCGAGTTCTGGAAGATGAAGCTAGTCAGAAAAGAATTCCGATTTTTCCAGATCTTGGAAGTGATGTTGATACTGATGATGAGGAAGAATATCTTAACAAATGTAGAAAAAGCATTGATCCTGATAGTTTTAATTTTTTCTATGCAGATAAAGTTGAGATGCTGAATCAGAAGAAGATTGCCCGCTTAAAGAAGGAGCTGGAAGAAGCAAAGTTACTCGCTGATGAAAAGGCGAAGACAGAAGCTGGAGAAACAAAAGTTGAAGCAGTGACTGAAAATGCAATAGAAAAAATTGTTGAAGTGGAGAAAGTGGTAGAGAAAATAGTAGAAGTTGAGAAACTTGTCGAAGTTGAGAAAATTGTTGAAAAGATAGTTGAAGTTGAAAAAGTTGTTGAAGTAGAAAAGATTGTCGAAATAGAAAAAATTGTTGAAGTCGAGAAACTTGTTGAAATAGAAAAGACTATCGAAGTTGAGAAGATAGTTGAAAAAGTGGTTGAAGTTGAAAAACCATGTTTAAAATGTTCAGAATCTTGCAAAGTTTGTGAAGAAAAAGATAAAAAGATTGCTGAGTTAGAGAAAATGAAGGAAGATTTACTGTCTGACGTGAAGTATGTAAAGGAGTCGTACGATGTGCTGAACAGGACAGTTGATAGTCTGAAAAGGACGAATACAGAGATTGAAAAAGCAATGGAAAAGATGAGCGCAACATTAATGACAAAGCAGAGCGTCATCAATGAGTACATCGAAGATTGTGCGAAGCTAAAACAGGAAGTGGAACTTGAGAAGATCGAAAGTGAAAGGATTAAACGATTACTGTTGAGTTATACAACATGTGATTATTTGATTGATCATGTTTATCCTACTGTTGCAGGTCTTGAGGCATTCATGGAGAAAAAGACTGAAGATACCGATACTGGTAAGAAACCAAGTGTCAAGTATAACAGATGTCTGCCCCCGATCCGTGAAAGTTATTCACCCAGGAATCCAAACGAAGAGCGTCTAAAAAGGCAGTCAACATCAAGTTAAAATCTGAAATCATTGATGAATTACCAGACAATATTGATGTTACATTCACAGCGTCTAACACTGATCATGAGTCTGAGTTAGTAAAGAAAGTTGTCGATCAGGTGTTAGATGCGGATGAAGAGTCAAAGTCGGAGTCTAAGTCTGATATTCCGAGTTCGTCAGAAAAGAGTCCGGGTTCATCGGTTAAGAGGGTTTACAACAAGGAATTTTTATTATCAAAATCTAATTTGAATGATGAATCAATCAATTTGGCTTATATTTTGAATGATTCAGACAAATTATATTCTGATAATGAATTCCCAATAAGAAGTGTAAAAACTGAAATGATCAAACAGGTTTTCAAACTGACAGAAATTAATATTTCTGAAATAAAAGATTTAAATCTTGATGGAAAACCTAACAAGTACACTTCTTCAAGAATTCAACAGAGAGTAAACAAGAAAATGGGTTATGGTTTTCAAAAGAAACCAAACCATAATGGTAACCTCAAAAAGAAAGGACTTGGTTTCAATTCTTCAGAAAATTATAAAAATCAGAAAACTTATAAACCAAAAACAAAATTTGTTTCAGGAGGAAGTTCAGAGGATGAACTGAAGAAACCGTTCTGGAAGCAGTCAAATCAAGAGTTTCTTGCTGAAGTAAAGAAGAATGTGAGAAAGTTTGCTTTAAGAGTTGACAGAAGAACCTGTTTCAAATGCCAAGAAGTTGGACACATAGCTTGGAATTGCCCCAAGATCAACTACCAAAAACAGGAAGTTTCTTCTAACTCTGTTCTGAGAAAGACTTGTGTTGATAAGAAAGAACAACCTGTGAAAAATGTTAAAAAGTTTGAAAATTCTACTTCTGAGGAAGGAGAAAGTTCAAAACGGTTTTACAAAAGAAGAGGTGATTTAAATAAACAAAAGTGGATTGTTAAAACAGATAGTTGTTCTGACAATGAATCTGATTCCATAAAATCAGAGGAGTCTTTGGTTGAGAAAAAGGTTGTGAATTCCGTTCCAGAGGTGAACGATGAGGATTTTCCTCCATTGTCATAGGAAAATTTGATGAAGAAAGTGGGAAAGGTAGAGATCTCAAATCAATTCTTCGCTGATAAGGGAGAATTTGATGTTGAGAAGGCTTTCAATGGAAAAGTCAAGCATATTTTTGGTAAGATGGTTGACAGAAAGGTAAAAGATGCCAAAGAGTTTTATAAATCAAAATGTTGGTGGGATAGGTGTGTCCCAGAATCTCCCAAGGCTGGTCAGGCTTGGGGGAAAGTTTTTCCTAACTAAAATCCGGACTTGCCGGAGCTCCCAGGTTGGTAAGAGTGGAGCAGGAATCGGCATCATTCTTGAATTGTTTGGTTGGTAAATTTACAGGTGATATCTTTATATTGTTATATTTTGATTTACAAAAGGGATGGTTGGTGAATGAACTGGAAAGTGGTTGAAGAAGGTTTTAATCTTCAAGTGGTTAATCAAGGTCATTAAGTTGAACTTGATTGGATCATTCTTACAAATGGTATTTTGGAAAACAATGTGATGAACCCCTAACCTACAAGTGGTTTGAAATTCAACAAAACTAATTTTCTGGAAAAACCATTTGATTAAAACAAACTTAACTGTTTTGAAATCACAATGGGAAAATAGTTTGTTGAAAGGGGGAGTTCTGATTGTTTATACCAAGTGGATGGCGAATTGAAGCGATTTGATATCGGTTGTCAATTTTTTAGAAAACAAACTGTACAGGTAGAGTATCAATATTTGTTTTCAAATTTCCTAAAATGTGTTTGCATTTTAGGGGGAGTAAAAATTTCAGAAAATCCAAAAACATTATAAAATTTGAAAAAGACAAAAACATGATAAAATCAAAAACGAGTTTTGTTGTATAAAAGAGGAAATGACAGTACATCAGTTGGACTGTCACAACATGCTAAAGAAATGGAAAGATAAAATGTGATAAATGGTCTCACTAAAGATGTGACGATAGGCTCAGCTAGACTAGTAGATTTGCGATAACGATACAAACCTAAAATGAAAAGCCTAGTTCTAGTGGGAAACATGGTCAAAATCATAGTACTTAGTTTTGTCCTTCTTGATTGTGTGCCTACTCAGTAATCGCTGATTGTCGAAAGACATAAAACTGGTTAAGTTTGTGAACTTTCACAACTTTGCTGAAAAGTCGCTGTGATTGTGCATATCATTTTGCAAAGATTTAAACTTGTTTTATTTCTTTATTTTGTTTAAGCATTGGACATCCTCTGCGTATACGTGAGTATCGACCTGGATGTTATTGCTTAAACTTTCTGCTTTATTTTCTTTGGTGTTTCGTTTAAGCTTTAGACCTCCTCTGCGTATACGGGAGTATCGACCTGGTGGTTAAAGCCTTAACAACTTCAACTTATTTTTATTTTCTTATTTTGTTTAAACATTGGACTTTCTCTGCGTATACGAAAGTATAGACCTGATTGTTAATGTTTAAACATTCGGAGTTATTTTCGCACATATCACAGTTGATAAAAGTTTAAAGGCATTACTTGGGTCAGTGTATTGCATGATGAGGGGATATGCTGAGATCGTGGGGTCCATAAGAATTTTGTGCAAATTAATATACCTTTACGTATCGGTAAGCATTTCGAAAGTTTTAGATTGAGTTTAAGTGGACAACAATATCGTCAATCAACGTGAATCGTTTAGAGCTTAAAATGTTTAAAGCTTAACGGTGTTGGTGGTTGGTCTCAAAAACTGATATGATCCTCTTACGCAAACTCACAAAAATATTGTTTGTAAATATTTCTTTGCTGCATTTCATTTAGGTTATATCAAAAATCCAAAAAGATTTTCAGAGTGTTTTAGCATAAATTTTGAAAAATCCAAAAAGATTTTAGACAACTGATGTTGAAAAGCTGATTTTCAAAATTCCGAGTGCTGAACATGGCGAACAGGTTTGGGAAAGTTTGTTTGAAGATGTGTGAAATGAAAATGATACATTTAAGTGGTTCATCAGATATTGACATGATATATCAGTTTGTTTAATACTTGAAAATGATGTATTCAGGGTTGTGTCTTTAAGTGATTTGCAAAGTTTCTAAATTTGTTATATCTTATCTTTTATGAAACTTATGTTTTGGGTAGAGAATATGCAGGTGAGTCAGGTCATGATCCTGAATCTGTGAAAGCCAGACTACGATCCCAGCTCAAGTTGAGGGGGAGTCTGTTAGAAAGAGAGAGTCTGAAGATGCAAGAGCCAGATCAAGATTCTGGAAGAAAGAGCCTGAAGACTGATAAAGACTGAAGTTGCGAAGACTCGACACTGAAGACTCTGTCAACTTCCGAGGGGGAGTTTGTTGGTGCATCCGTCTGTCGTCTAAGTCTTGTATGGAGTCTTGTATAGAGTTAGGACAAGAGAATCGAGATAGTGATTTTTAGGGGTGATTCCGCTCGAAATGACACCTTGTCATTTCGAGCTAAATCACATAAAATCCTGATTCCGCTCGATGTTGTAATTTCTGATTCCGCTCGAAATGACACCTTGTCATTTCGAGCTAAATCACATATTTCCTGATTCCGCTCGAGATGGTTATTTTCTGATTCCGCTCGAAAGTGAATTTTCTGATTCCGCTCGAAAGTGAATTACCTGATTCCGCTCGAAATGCACATAGCATGTTCGAGCAGAACCCCTTCCCCTATAAATACCCTCTGAGCGGAATCATTTGTAAGGTTCTTGTTTTCCGGTACAGAACTGCTGCTGAAGTGCCGTTTGTTTGTAATCACTGTGAAATCAATATACAAGGCAAATTTAAGTGAAACAAGCTGTTTTTCTTGTTCGTTTCTTAGTTTCCGCCTCTGAAACGGATTAGAGCTCTTCTTATTGACTCGTTTGGGTCACGAAATCGATCCTACATTTGTAAAATAATATTCTCAATATTATTTTTGTACAAGTATACTTAGGAAAGTATACTTGTATTTTAGGCAAATACTTGTGTATTTTGTATTTTTCACCAAAAATCAATACTTTGATTTTTATTACTTTTAGGAATTATATTACTTGAAAATAATATATTTTTAAGACTTGTATGAAATATATATTTTGTCATGCTATAAAATATATATATATGGTTATTCTTGTTATACACTCGATTTTTGCATAATTTCCATTACTTGGTAATGGTTATATATTTGCCCAAAAATATATTTTTAAGCCCAAAGTGCCCAAATTCAATAATATGTTAAGAAATATATTTTCATAAATATATTTTCTTGTATTTGTCTATAAACTTCCTTGTGAGGAATTTTTGTATACTCGTGTACTTAAGTATTCTCATGTATTTGTATGTGTATTTTTTGTATTCATACTCCATGGGAGTATTTAGTGTATTTTCAAGTTCCTAATACACTACTACATATAATACACATAATATACACTTAGCACAAAATTTGGTGATCAATAAATATATATATTCTCCCTAAAAATATATGTACTTAATATTAATTTTAAACTTGAAGAAATCACCATTTCTTGACTTGTAATGTTACACAAAAATTAGGGAACCCTTGGTAAATATTTTTAGGTGAATTTTTAGGGAATAAGTTTCACCAAAACTTATATTTTTCTAAGTGTCAAAATTTTATAAAAATTTTGACATAGTTTCCCCTAAAAATGGAGGTTTACCATATTTTCAAAATATGTGTTTATTTTCTTTTAACACCAAAACAATTTTCCAACAATAATCACCAACAACATATACTAATTTTTCCATATGAAACATCATGGTGAACTTGATTCTTGTTAAAAATGTGTAGTCTTTTAGATCTACACTTAACATATTATGATCTTTCCAAAAATAAGTGTTCTTGAGTATTTTAAACAAACTTTTATGAAGCTTTATTTTATTAACCAACTCATCCATGAGTTTAATGATCTTTAAAGTTTGTAAATCATGTTCTAAAACCACTTTTATGTCTATTAGAAAGATCATTATTTTTAACATCATGATTAACCATGGATCTTTCAAGATCCATGCTTAATAACTTTAGATCTTCCTTAAACAAGCTTTAAGTTAAAATTTTAACAAGCTTTCCATAGATTTTAGTTTCAAAAATTAGTTTAACACACACTTTATTACTTCAAATTTACAAGTTTATGTGTAAAAATCCATTTTTCATGTTCACATAATGCTTCATATGTTCATCTTCAAGTTTAACCATGGATCCTTCAAGATCCATGCTTAAACTTGTTAGATCCAAGCTTTAACATACTTGATCTAAACATAAACACAAGATATAACATCAATAACTTCATTACATACACTAAAATTTCATGTAATCACTTGATTTCTTCATAAATATGTTAGATCTTCTCATTTTCTTCTTTAAAAGTTAAGTTGTTTAGATGGTGAAACTTGTACATAACATAAACATGACTTATTTTAGTGATCAAGAAGCTTACTACTAGCTCTAATGGATAGGGAAGTGGCACAAGAATGAAGATGATGAACAAGGAAGAAATCAAGTGGTTAAAAGCTCCAAAGTGAGGTCCTTCCACTTCTAGCACCATACACCTTCTTAGATAGCCTCCATACACCTCCTAGTGGCCTTGGATTATGAGATTGAAGCTTGAAAATGGTGGAGTGTGTGTGAAGTGAGCCGAGACCAAGAAGGTAGGAGAGGAAGAAGATGAAGTGAATGTGAGGAATGATGGACATGTTATTAATCTTGTGGTTATTTATAAAAAAAAATCCAACATAATCTTTCTCATAGATTTATTTGCACACTAGTTAGGGAACATGGTTAAATAAAATAATAAAAGTCATGTGGGCCCACTTGGGGCCAGCCAAGGGTGAAGGGGGGGGGGGGGTAAAGTGTAAAATTTGGGAAGTTGGGGGTTTAAAGTGCAAACGAGGGGGTTTAAGTTAGTTTTAGTGTGTTTAGGTGTTTTTATGATTTTTAAGGTGTTCTAGCACCAATACTAGTTTAATAACAATAAAACATTACTTCTAGTCAAATTTTGATGTCACGGGTATTGTCCGGTTATTCGTTTCATTACAGTTCGTTAAAGTGCTTAATTGCGCAGTTTCACTAGGTATGAAGCACTTTTGTGGCAGTTTCAATTCCCGGCACTTTGTAAGTTATTCTAGACAATAAAAAATAAATTTTGCATGACATTATTGTGTTAAAAAGCTGATTATAGCTGAATTATGGCTGTATTATGCTGAATTCTGCATTTAAAGTGCGTTTCGGGTATCTCTATAGTTTAGATTCCGGAAAGTTTATATGTTAACCCTTGTATCCACACTTAGGTTTTAATGTATTTTAGATGTTGGACCTATTCCTAGGCCCTAATTCTATTATCTGACTGTTTTCTACAGAATTGCTGACACAGCGTGTCTTACCGGTGAGTTTACTAGTCTTTCTGACACAATGCTTAAAGTAATACAATAAGCAATATTTGAAGTATAAAACATGCATGAATTCACATATATAGCATGTAATCAGACAATGTTGACATTTAAGCACATAATTGCAGATATTAAATAATAATTAAACTGTACTGAAATTACCGGTTTTGTGCCAGTTGTCCCATTAATCCCGATTAATCCCTAGTCAGTACTCCACCGCCCGACTAGCGCCTAGCGATCTCTACAACACTGCTTATAACACGATCTCAAAAAAAGATACATCGATTCAACCAATTAAACCAAACACTACCATAGTTTTGCCAAAAAAAATAACTAAAACGATGGCAAACATGTAATTTAGAGCTGGGGGCAAAACAATAATTTGTTAGGACCAATTAGCAATTGCTAGGCAACTGTTTGTCACGAAAAAAAAACTATACTGTGTCAACGAAGTAAAATAAAACACTACCATAGTTTTGTCCAAAAAAATGATGTTAAGAATGGAGTAATATTGCATGGGCAGGGTCGGCCCAACAAGCATAATACCCTAGTGTAATGCGCCGCCCGCGTTGCGGGGCGCTAAACCGAATATTTCCTAGTTTAATAATATGTACGCCTTTATTTCCGTTACTTATACATGTTACTTATAACACGCTCTAAAAAAGATATATCGAGTTAACCAATTAAAGCAAAACACTACCATAGTTTTGCTTAAAAAATAACTAAAACGATGGCAAGGATGTAATTTAGAGCTGGGGGCAAAACAATAATTTGTCAGGACCAATTAGCGAGTGCTAGGCAGCTGTTTGACACGGATAAAAACTATATTGAGTCAACCAAGTAAAATAAAACACTACCATAGTTTTGCAAAAAAAGAAAAGAAAAAAAAAACGATGCAAAATTGCAATTTTGAACTGCGGTAAAATCGTAATTTTAGAATGGAGGCAAAATCATATTTTGAACTGGGGGCGAAACCATATTTTTATTATGAGCCGAAGGCAAAATGGTAATTTTGAGCTGGGGGCAAAACCAAAATTTTATTTTGAATTGAGGGCGAAATCATAATTTTAAAATGGGGATAAAATCGTAATTTGGCAGGACCATAGCTATGGGGAAACCATAATTTTTTTTGAACTGTTGGCAAAATCGTGTTTTTTAACTGAGGGCAAAATCGTAATTTTAAGCTGGGGCAAAACCACAATTTTATTTTGAACTGTGGGCAAAATCATATTTTTGAAACGGGGCAAAATCGTAATTTTAAACTAGGGATAAAATTGCAGTTTGGCAGGACCATTGAAGAAGTGGCAGACAACTGCTTGACACTGTTCCCCATCTTCCTTTTGTAGTAATAGATAACTATTATATGTTATTTTGAACTGTGGGCAAAATCGTATTTTTTAACAGAGGGTAAAATCGTAATTTTAAGCTAGGGGCAAACCACAATTTTTATTTTGAACTGGGGGCAATATCGTATTTTTGAAATGGGGACAAAATCGTAATTTTAAACTGGGGATAAAATTGCAGTTTGACATGACCAATTAAGAAGTGGCAGACAACTGCTTGACTATGTTTCCCATCTTCCTTTTGTAGTAATAGATAACTATTATATGCCAAGTTAAAAAAAAAAAGCAAGTTGGTTGCTTGCCGCCACTTTGGGCCAATAAAAAACATTACTATTCCCCGTAAGGGAAAACGTATATGTCACACCCTCAAAATCCACAAGCGGAGTATTACCGCAAGGCGTGTGACTGACCAGAATAATACCATCAATCATAATAAACACTAAACAAAGTAAAGTAAAACCAATGCAGCTAAACATTTTAAAGTTCACCAAACCAAAGTCCAAAACCAAATTTAAAAAGTCAGCGGAAGCATAAGTTCAAAAACCAAAAATATAAGTTAAACGTTTTATAAGTTTATCATGAACACACAACGGTTCATGTCCCACAACGACTCCTTTCCCATGCAAGCTCCAGCAAATAACCTAACGACCTGCAAGGCATATAATAACGAATCAACAACAAAGTTGAGCGAGTTCACAGTTGGTTGTCCATTTTAACGTTGTTCCAAAAACCATAGTTATGTTTCGAAAACCACGAGTTAACCAGTTCCTTGTTTCCCAAACCATACTCAGTGGGGGCTTCCCCATGTATCCCACTAGACCCGTTACCATATCGACTACTGACTGTTGTTATGTTTATGTGCCCTGCATCAATGTCTATCATCATTGACTAGTGCCCAAGTCCATTAGTCCACGCCCGTCCTCTACGGCACAGTGTGAGGCTTGTCAAACCTAATAGCGCTATTTAACTAATGACCCGTTCGCCATTGGCCCGGCGATTAAGTCGATATAAAATGAGGGACTTAATGATAGAGTTTTTGTCTAGTGTCAATGTTGTCACCCTTCAGTTAAGAGGGTGGGAGTACGTGTCAAGAAGAACATGCAGGTTTCAATGTTGTCACCCTTCAACAAAGAGGGTGGGAGTACGCATTCTACCCAAGGAGAATACACAGGTTTCCTTAGTATACATTAACCCATTTCCAAACCACCTGGAATCCCATGCCTTGTGGAAAGTGTGAACTCACCTTTGGTTGCTCGGTTGAACTCTTAAAATAGCTAACGGTCAGGGTTGGTCAATCACGTCTTAATATGATTACCAGTTAGTCATTTAGTGGTTTCAAATAGAGCACAAAATTCCTACACGTAACTACTACATAACATGCACTCACTTTAACAGTTCACGCCCATATAAACATTCCGCCTATAACTACTCAAGAGCAAACATACGATATTGCTTTCATTGACATATAACACGTTAGATCATCATCGGATAACATAACCAACATTTAGACATGCAAATCACTAGTTAAATTGTTTCAGCTTAAACATCCAAAACTCGACTGTTTTAGGGTATTTTAATAAAATAGTTAGATTATTTCAAAAATTCCCAAACTTTTACAGAACGTTCTAAACAATCCAAATATAAATGTGTAAAAATCTCGGTATCCAATTCATTACCAATTATTTTACAAAAATCAATTACCAGGTTGCAATTAGATTCGTCACTTTCTGACTGCAGTCCACGGAAAAATTTATTTAAAATTCATCGTAAGTCCGATTGATGAAATTCCAATTGGAGAGTTACAAAGACATCAGTGTCCATCTACAGTACAAATTTTGTGTCCTAATTCTACAAATATTTCATGTTATGACAAAAAACATAACACACATTTTCTGCAGTAAAAACACAGCTTTTGCTGCAGTACAAAACGGACCTTTAAAAATAGAAAACGGCCTTAAAAAAATATGATTCCAGTGTCATTTGATTCGTTTTTTGAAAAAATATAATTTAGACTTCAGAAAATCAATTTTTCGATTTATAACGGTCCGTTTACAGCCAACTGAAGTTGGCTATTTTCATCAATCAGCATGCAGTTTTACAATTAATCAACACTAAAACGCGTGTACACGATCCCAACTCTTCCTAATAACAACTCACAATAGGTTAATCATCAATTATTATCTAACCATCTCAAAATCACAAAACCCTAGCCATAACATATCCTGAATTTTCATAAAAACGCAGCCCAAGATCATATATGCATACATACTATCGATTACTTCAACAAATCGCATTCTTAACCGAAATAAATCATATAACATCAAAACCTAGCATGTTACTAAAAATTCACAGCTATGTTTCTCTCAAAATCACACCAAGAATACCAATCCAAATCAAGAACACTAACCTTGAAGTAAGAGAAGGGATTACATGGAAGTGAAAGGCGAATCAAGAAACTGAATCAAGAACTAGGGTTTGAATTTTCGCAAGGGGGGGGGGGTCTTCTCTGGTCGACGATCACAGGGGGTGATTAGGGTTTCTGTTTTTGATTTCTTTTCCCCAAAACCAACTATGTATCAATAAATTAGAAGGAGAGTTGGGCTAATGGGATACAAGGACCAAGGGATGTGGGTTTGGGCCTTGTATTTCGAATTAGGGGGACAAGGGTGGGGTTGGGCCTACAATTGGCGCAAGAAGGGGATAGGGTGAGCTTGGGTTGGGTTTTAGTAGGTAACGGTTTCGCACCAAGTGACGGTTTCGCAAGATTCACAAATTACTTACTTACAACGATTCGTATCGCAAAGCAATATATTGTAACGCTTCATTTCACAAAATATATATTCCATTATTTCAGTTTCGGGTTTCGGTTTCACATAATTCACATTACACTTTACTAAGCACACCACCGTTTAAATAAAATAAATCACCAAATTCAATTCATTTAACGTACATGTAATTATATAGTAAAACGAAACGTTCAGGGATTTATACGAGTTGTCACAGTATATGTAGTAAATGTTTTCTTTAATTAATTTTAATCTGTTAGGTAACAATTAGGGTAAGTGTTGTGGATGAATGAAATGTGAAAAAGAAAGGGTAAATTAGTTTTTGAGCAATTGTGTTTTAGTGGTTTTAACTATTTGAGTACAAAATCAAAATTTTTAACGTCTTGAGTCTCTAGATGGTTATTTTATAACCTTTTGAGTCCTTTTGGGTTCATTTTTAACCTTTTGAGTCCAATTTTTTAAACAAAAATGGACTTAAAACGATATAAAATGAACAAAATTGGAATCAAAACGTTACAAAATGAGCGGTCAGGGACTCAGGGTGTTAAACTTTTTTATTTTGGACTCAAATGGTTAAAACCACTAAAACAAAGGGACTCAAAAAGTAATTTACTCAAAAAGAAATGTTATGTGTGATGTGTAGTCGTGTAGATAGTGGCTCATCTAGGTTAAAATTTTTAACCGTACTTCGTGCCATGTAAACAAAATAAGAAAAAAACACGATTACTGAGCACATCCACTTATGGGGACATGGTGTATTGTTATTGACTTAAATGTACAGTTTCATTGACCTTTATACCCGAGCACATCCACCTATGGGGACATAGGGCATCATCATTGGCACAACTGATTTGCACCATCCGTGGTGGTACAAAAGGCCCTTGGCGTCTCTATATTGTATTGTGTGTTGATCGATCCTAGGATGTTATTGTTGTATTGTATTGGTATTTGGATAGGTGTGTGTGCCCACATCCCCGCATAGTATTGATCGTATCATCACATTGTCATTTTTGTTTAGTGTATGTCGTCGTTCTTATCGTCACATTGTTATTATTAGTGCATTAGCTTTTTAGCTAACACACATTCTTATTGGTTATTGTCATTGGCTCACATGGTTTGTTCCACAATGGACTGTTATTCTAAGGATTCACCATTGGTCGTTCAACGTACAATATTGTTTTTATCATTATATTGTTATTGCTATTTATTTTAAGGGAGGTTGAATTGTAATATACAAAATTTTATAATTCGAAAATACTAAATAATATGAGTTTGGCGACAAATTGTTTTGTCGGATTATAGGCGAATTTATACCTGGTAAAGTAGATTATATGTTATCCACAAAGAATCCGATGTTTTATGTCGAAATATAGGGCATGTTTGGATGAGCCTTTTCATTTATTTTTATTGACTTTTAACATCCTTATCTCCTTTTTGAAAAAGTCACAACCAAGTGACTTTTTCATTTCTTCTTTTAAATGCCTAAAAAACTCCTTTTCACTTTATTACCTAAACATCATTTCACAAAAGCTAATTTTCCAAAAAGTCAATAAGACATAAGAAGGTAAAATAATTTCATTCAAACATGACTATAATTCCGGTAAATATCCAAGATGATCTTCCAAATTTACTAACTAGTAAATTTGGAAGATAAAGCCAAATTTACTAGTTAGTGTGAGATTTTTAGGAGTTACAAGATAAAGCCAAAGTTTTATATTACAAATAAGTTAGCTATGCTTCGAATATTTAGTCATAAAACTCTATAATCCGTTTGTGTGATATATTAGTAGATATTTTGTATTAGTAAAAAAATTTCTAATCAAATATAAGATTTTAATATTATCATGGGAAACCAACGCATGGATTATTGAAATAATTTATAATTAACTAGGAAATTTATTATTCTTGGGTAAATTACATTTTTCGTCTTTTATGTTTGTACCGGATTGCAAAGGATAACCTTTAACTTCAATAATTACAGTCACAATCCTTTATTTGCAAAACCCGTTACACTCTACGTCCTTTAGTATTAACCAGGTTAAAAATTTTAGTTAAGTTAATTCACTTAAGGGTATTTTGGTCAATTTATGTTTTTATTTGAATGTTTAATAAATAAAACCAAAAAAATTGCATATACACTTCATCTTCCTCAATTTCCTAACCCTAAAACCCTAACCACCACATCTTGCCACCACCACCTCATCCTGCCGCCACCACCACCACATCCTACCGCCACCACTCCGGCCACACCCACTGCCAAATCAATTATTAGGGAGGTATACTTGTATTTTTATGTAAATACTTGTGTATTTTACATTATTTGTCAAAAATCAATTTTTTTGATTTTTAATACTTTCGAGATTTATATTTCTTAAAAATAATATATATTTAAGGTTTGTTTGAAATATATACACATACATATATATATATATATATATTTATTTATTGTTGTCATTTACCCTATTTTTGTATAATTTTCATTACTTGGTAGTAATTATATATATTTAGGTCCAAATATTTGTCCAAGTCCATATGTTTTGAGGAATATATATATGTTAATATATATATTTTGTATATTGTCCAAATATCCCTTTTATGGGTAATTTTGTGTGTATATATATATATATATATTTATAAATAATTCCTTGTGTATTTTTGAGTGTATTTTTGTATTTATATTCCTTGGGAGTATTTAGTGTATTTTTCAAGTTCCTAATACACTACTACATATAATATACATAATATACACTTAGCACAAAATTTGGTGGCCACTAAATATATATATATTTTTCCTAAAAATATACATACTTAATATTGATTTTAAGCATGAAGAAAACCTTATTTTTTGACTTGTAATTTTGTATAAAAATTAGGAAACCTTAGTAAATATTTTTAGGTGAATTTTTTGGGAAATAAGTTTCACCAAAACTTATATTTTTCTAAGTGTCAAAATTTTATAAAAATTTTAACATAGTTTCCCCTAAAAATGGAGGTTTCCCATGTTTTCAAAACATGTGTTTATTTACTTTTCATCACCAAAAATCAATTTCCAACAATCTCACAAGTTACATACACTAAAATCATCATGTTAAACTCTAGGATGAACTTGATTATTTTGTAAAAACATGTAGTCTTGTAAATCTACATTTAACATACCTAGTTCTTTCAAAAATAAGCTTCTTGATGATTTTTTCATGAACTTTTTATGAAGCTAAATCTCATAACTTAACAATCCATAAACTTAGTCACTTCAAGATCATAAGAACATACTTTAAAAACCAATTTTCATGTTTACATAAAGACTTTTCAAGTTCATCTTCAAGTTTAACCATGGATCTTTCAAGATCCATGCTCAAACTTGTTAGATCTAAGCTTCTAACAAGCTTTCACATGATGGATCTAACTAAAAGCACAAGATTCAACATTCACAACTTCATAACATACATCAAACAACTTCAAAAACAACTTATTTTCACTTAGATTATGTTAGATCTTCATGTTACCATCTTTTAAAGTTTAGGTTCTTTGATGGTGTAACTTGTACATACTAATAGCAAGAAGTAAAATAGAGATTATGGTACTTACTACTAGCTCTAGTGGCTAGGGAAGTGGCAAGAACAAGAAGGAGATGAAGAATGATGAAGATGAGTGGTTAAAAGCTCCTTAAGGTGGTCCTTTCACTTCTTTTGCTCCAAACCTTCTTAGATCATCCTTGTGCACCTTTGTATAACCTTAGATTGCTTGATTGATGAGTGAAAATGGTGGGTGTATGGTGGAGTGGTGGTGCCCGTAAGGTGTAGAGAGGGAAGGAGAAAGAGTGGAGTTTGAAAATGAAGAAGAAGATGATGTTTTCTCAACTAATGGTCCCTTATTATAACCTTCCAACAAGTGTTTAACCAAAGGTTTACATGTCCAATATCTTGCCCACATTATGAATATTATATGGGAAAGGGAGTGGGGTCCACTTGGGGCCGGTTATATCATGGGGGGGGGGGGGTAAATTGTAAAATTTTGGAAGTTAGGGGTAGAAGATGTAAAATGGAAGGTTTAATGTAAGGTTTAGTATGTTTAAGTGTTTTGATGATGTTTAAGGTGTTTTATCACCATAACTAGCTTTAAATCATAAAAACAATGCTTCTAGTCTATTTTTAATGTTTTGGGTAGTGTCCGGTTAATCGTTCGGTTATTGGTTCGTTAAAGTGCTAAATGGTGAATTTTATAAGGTATGAAGTACCTTTTGTGACAGTTTTCATTTCCAACACTTTACAAGTTATTCTGGACACTTAAACATAAATTCTGCATGTTATTTTGGTGTTAAAATACTGTTTTTGTTGATTTTCTGCAGAATTATGCATTTTAGGTGCGTTTCGGGTAGTTTTTAGTGCCTATTTTAGCTTCCGAAAAGTGTTTATGTTAACCCTTGATCCTACACTTGGGTTTTATTGTATTTTTGATGCTGGACCTACAACTAGGCCCAAAATCTATCGTTTAACTGCATGCTAAGGCGGTGCTGTCACAACTTGTTTTACCTGTGAGTTTACTAGTCATTTCAACGCAACGCTTAATGTAATGCACAATGCGATAATTGAAGTATAAAACATGCATGAATTCATATGTAAAGCAAGTAAGCATATAATGTTGACGTTTAATCACACAATGACAGGAAATAAATAATTATTAAAATAGTACGAAATTTACCGGTTTTGTGCCAGTTATCACAGCATCCCCCCGTTAAAAGAATTTCGTCCCGAAATTCAAGCTGAGTCATCTCTCGCAGGAGCTTCCTCGAATAGGTGGGGGTACTTAGCTTTGAACTGATCCTCGCATTCCCAAGTATACTTGGGCCCGTGTTCAGAGTTCCAATGTACTTTAACCAGTTTAATGCGACTCTTCCTTGTCTTCTGGACCTTCCAGTCCATTACCTCAATAGGTTCTTCTGTAAATCGGAAATTATCGTCAATATGTACCTCATCCACAAGGATGATAACTGTTTCTTGGGTTGGAATCTTTTTGAGGTTTGACACATTGAACGTATCATGTACGCTATTCAGTTCCTCCGGTAACTCCAGTTTGTATGCTATGGTACCAGACTTTTCTAAAATCTTGAACGGTCCAATGTATCGTGGATTCAACTTTCCCCGTTTATCGAACCTTGCTACACCTTTCCAAGGTGAGACTTTTAGTAAAACTTTGTCTCCCACCTCGAAGGCTAAAGGTTCCTATCTTCGATCTGCATAGCTCTTCTGGCGATCACGAGCCACCTTGATACGGTCTCGGATCTGAATGATTTTGTCAGTCGTTTCTTGAACAAGTTCGGGACTAATCAACTGTCTATCTCCAGCTTCTGCCCAACACAGCGGTGAGCGACACTTGCGACCATATAGAGCTTCGACCGGTGCGGCTTTTATACTGGTATGATAGCTGTTATTATAGGAAAACTCGAGCAAAGGTAGGTGAGTATCCCAGCTGCCGCCTAGATCCATTACACATGTGCGGAGCATGTCTTCAAGAGTAGGTCCGTTCGCTCAGGCCGTCTGCTTGCGGATGGAAGGTCGTGCTTAGATCCATTGAGATCCAAAGGCCTCTTGGATGGATTGCCAGATCCTTTATACAAAAAGTCCATCTCTATCCGAAATTATCGAGACAAGCACTCCATGATGTGCCACAATTTCCTTAAGGTACAACTCGGCAAGCTTTCATGTGCTATCTTTTTCCCTTATCGGTAGGAAGTGCGCAGACATTGTCAATCGATTGACTATCACCCATATCATATCGTGTTCTCTAGAGGTCATGGATAATTTCGTTATAAAGTTAATCGATATTTGTTCCCACTTCCAAACGAGTATTTCTGGTTGTTGTAGTAGACCTGATGGTTTCTGATACTCGGCCTTAACCTTAGCGCATGTTAGGCACTTTCCAACATAAGCAGCAACGTCGTTCTTGAGGTTTGGCCACTAGTAATACTCCTTCAACTCTTGATACATTTTGTCTGATCCTGGGTGAATCGAGTATCTTGACTTATGGGCTTCGTCAAAGATTACTTCCCGAATACCGCCAAAGGGTGGAACCCAAATGCATCCCATGAAGTATAAGGTTCCCTCTTCATTTGGCACCAATTGTTTCTCCATACCCCGGAGAAATTCAGCTTTAAGATTTTCTTCCTTGAGTGCTTCTTGTTGTGCATCATGAATGTGTGAAGTGAGATTCGTCTGAATCGTCATCTCCAAAGCTCGAACCCTTAAAGTTTAACCCTTTCCTTTCGACTCAAGGCATCTGCTACCACATTTGCCTTTCCAGGGTGGTACTTAATCTCGCAATCATAATCGTTCAACAACTCAACCCATCGTCGCTGACGCATATTTAATTCCTTCTGATTAAATATGTGCTGCAAGCTCTTGTGGTCTGTGAAGATAGTACACCGAGTACCATACAGATAATGCCGCCAAATCTTCAAAGCAAATACCATCGCGCCTAGTTCCAGGTCGTGGGTGGTATAATTCTTCTCATGAACCTTCAATTGTTGTGATGCATATGCGATGACCTTTTGGCGTTGCATGAGCATGCAACCCAAACCTTGACGAGAAGCGTCGCAGTACACCACAAAATCATCAGTACCTTCGGGTAGTGATAGGATCGGTGCATCTCATAGCTTATCTTTGAGTAGTTGGAAGGATTCCTCCTGTTTGTCTCCCTAGTCAAACTTTCTGTCTTTCTGTGTAAGGGAAGTTAGCGGTTGAGCAATTTTGGAAAAATTCTCAATAAATCTTCGATAATAGCCCGCTAATCCCAGAAACTGTCGTACTTTAGTCGGAGCCTTGGGCGCTTCCCAATTTTTGATCGCTTTAATCTTTGACGGGTCTACATGTATACCATTCTCGTTCACAACATGACCAAGGAACTGTACCTCGTGAATCCAAAATTCGCACTTTGAGAACTTCGCGTAAATCTTTTCCTTCTTCAACAGTTCCAGAATGGTTCTCAGATGTTGCTCATGCTCTTCCTTTGTTCGTGAATATATCAGAATATCATCGATAAATACTATCATAAATTTATCGAGATATGGTTTGCATAAACGATTCATCAAGTCCATAAATATAGCCGGTGCATTCGTCAATCCAAACGGCATAACGGGGAACTCGTAGTGTCGAGTCCTGAATGCTGTCTTGGGTATGATTTCCTCTTGTATCCTCAACTGATGATAGCCGGATCAAAGGTCAATCTTGGAGTAATAGCTTGATCCTTGTAATTGGTCAAATAAATCGTCAATCCTCGGTAATGGATACCGATTCGTGACTGTGACTTTATTCAACTCTCTATAGTTGATGCACATCTGAAACGTTCCATCCTTTTTCTTCCCGAACAACACTGGAGCTCCACAAGGCGAGAAGCTTGGCCTTATAAATCCATTATCCAACAACTCCTGTAGTTGCGTGGATAATTCTTGCATCTCGGATGGCGCAAGTCGATAAGATGCCTTGGCCACAGGTGCGGCTCCTGGGACCAAGTCAATATGGAACTCGACTTGTCTCTGCAGAGGTAATCCTGGCAAGTCTTCGGGGAAGACTTCAGGGAAATCCTTCACTACAGGAATATCTTCAAGCTTTGGTTCTTCGACCTTCTTATCTACCATGTGCGCCAAAAAGGCAACGCATCCTTTTCACAAGCATTTATAGGCCTTCTTGCAGTTGATGATCCGTAGGGGCGTGTCACGCTTCTCCCCATGTATTATGAGCGTTTCCTCATTCGCAAGAGGGATGCGGATGATTTTCTCATGACAGACAACTTCGGCTCTATTCTTGGATAGCCAATCCATGCCGACTACAACATCAAAGCTACCCAACTGGACAGGCAACAGATCGATGCTAAATCTTCGTTCACCAAGTTCCAATGTACACTCTCTAACAACTTCGCCCGATTCAACAAGTTTACCATGGGCTAATTCTATGGAATAAGGAATGTCTAACCTACTAGACTCAACTCCAAGCATATGTTTAAATTCCACAGACACGAAACTAAAGTCGGCACCAGTGTCAAATAGTATGGATGCAAAGTGATTGTTAACGAGAAACGTACCGGTGACCACAATAGGGTCTTCGCGGGTGTTCCTTGCTCCTATGACAAATGCTCGAGCTTGAGCGTTGTTCTCCCTCGGGCAATCTTTCTTAAAGTGCTCCTTACTACCACAACCAAAACATCCTTGGTTTTGCCCGTTTCCATTCCATTTCTATTGCCAGTACCATTTCCATTTCCGTTACCGTTTCCATTACCAGCACCATTACCATTCTGGTTCCCATTTCCATTTCTATTACCACCTCCATTTCCTCTTCCCCAACAGTCTTCAGTACAGTGACCCAATTTTCCACATTTATCGCACCTTGGTATGCGACAAGCTCCCTCATCGTGACGCTTGCACTTGTTACATTTGGGCAGGGTGCCCTGGTATCCTCTAGTCACAACGTCATTCGTCGCTGCAAATGTTTTCGCCTCTTTAGGCGGGTTGGTGTCACGTTTCTTGTTGTTGCAGCCTTTGTTGTTGTTGCGTGTCACTTGATTCAGATTCAAATGTTTTCTTTTCTTATCCCCAGACGATTCAGCATGCGTTTCAGCTTTCTCAGTGACTTTCATTGACAACTTCTTCATACGAACAACATCTTTAGTAAGGCTAACAGCCAGAGTTACAGCCTGTGTAATGGTTGCAGGGTTTGCTGAAGTCACCATACTACGAATCTCTAGAGCCAATCCCCAGATGTAGCGCTCAATGCGCTTAAACTCAGGAGTTACAAGGTAGGGGATCACTCGTGAGAGATCATGGATCCTTTGTGTGTACCCTATAATGTCCGCACCAACCATGGACAAATTCCAGAACTCAGTCTCCAGCTTTTGAAGTTCAGCACGTGAACAATACTTCTCCCTCATCCTTTCCTTCAAGTCGTCCAATGACATACCATAAGCTACGTCATCACCCAAAGTCTGAACTTGCAAGTTCCACCAAGTCAAGGCTTCATCAACAAACAACCCAGTAACGAAAGTAACTTGTTGATACGCGGTACACTTGCTCATTCGAATCGTGGAATCAGTCTTTTCCGTTCAACGCACAAAAGCCACTACACCTCCAGTGCCATCATAATTCAGTGGCTTGCAGTCTAGAAACTACTTGTAGGTGCAACCTGGAAATCATACAACCGATTCATGGATGAGAAATGAATGAAACAATGATTGTTCTTAAGTTTCATTAAATTGTAGAAAATCAACTCAATGTTACCTTGGTTAGGGTTTCCTCCAGATGAATATCCATGACCGTTTCTGCTAGTACCTCCTGAGCCACCACTGTGCTCAGCATGGTTCGCCTCGTACAGGGCGATAGCTACAAAAATCCTTTCTTCAAGAAGAGAATTCAACTCCTCTACAGTTCTCGGTATCGGTGGGGGTGGGTTTACCCCTCGTGTGCGAATCATCCTTCCTTCTGGTGTCGTGTTCTTCTAAACAATAACACGATAGTGATTAGGGTGGTATGAGGGGGATATGAGGTGTGAGTGAGTGTAGGGGTAGGAGTAGGATTAGGTTTAGTTGAGACCATAGAGGAGACATCATCAGCAGGATATACCTCTAGGCCAACGGTCCGAAGTGCAGTTGAAGTAACCGACTCCTTAGGGTTGGAATCAGAAGGGATATCGACAACCGCCACCACAGATAGATCAACCTCCACAGTAGCAATATCGAAGACTTCTCCATAGCCAAGAACCTCATCAGGGTGGTTGACCTCGACCACTGGGACCTCGGCATCGTCATCTAAGTCAACGATGAACGGCCAATCCTCGACGGGGATGGCAGCAAGTGGAATAGCAAGGATAGGAATAGGCGCTGCAACGTGCTCTCCATCAGGATGCCCAATAATGAGCTGGTCGTGAATGGGTAGGGGTAGGGCCAGAACATCGTCTACAAAAGGAATATCGTCTTCAAAATTAGGTAAGGCAAAAGGCTGGAATTCATCTAGATCCTTGTCATCAGACATCATCTCAGGATCGGTCTCGGAGTCGGAAGTGAAGATCTCCGGCACTGGGTCAATCTCATCATCAGAGACGATCGCCCTCGTGTCGTGCTCCTCGGACAAACCACTGCTCTCTGAGGAGGAAATGAGTACTTGTAACATAGAAGTCATGGTATACGTACATATATTAGTTATTATTACTTAATTAGTATATATATAGTTACACACATTGTTGCAAGTAATCCCTAGTTGAAGATAAGTGCTACTTTGGTATACCCTAAGCCACATAGTGTCCTCGCTTTGTTTTTTAAAAACAAGTTAATGTAGTGGATGTCGCGAAATGTTTCATGCAATGAAAACTTTTATAAAAATTGTTTTCGTGAGAGGATCCTAAGGATTGTAGACTAGACTCGAGAAAGAATCCTGGTTCACTACAATCGAAGCTCTGATACCAATCTATCACACCCCTTTCAAAGGCGGAAGCATAAGGTGTGATCTGAAAGGTTCTCGTTGCATACGACAAGTAAACATACTACATGAATATAAAATAACTCCAAATTGCCATTCATGGTTTAACCATTCAAACAAAAGATGAGTTAAAGTTTACATCATAACAAAAGATAATTGTTTGAAAAGTTTACAACTTCATTCCAAATCAAATATCAAGGTTTTGTTCACTATATCTCTACAAGGAGGCGGGATATAACAAACAAATCCATCAAAAGTGGCAACGGAGCAAAGACACGTGATAACTTGAAACATAAACAACATTCTTGAGCAAAGAGACCGCACGCACATCCACTTAGTTCCCTGAAATGCATGTAAGTTTTGAAAATCGTCAACAAAAGTTGGTGTGAATTCATGCAGTTTGTGTAAAATATATGAGTAATTGTTGTAAGAATCATGGTATATCATTCTATATACGTACTTGAAAAGTTGTATTATGTAAATGTAAGGAAATCGAGATCGCTAATGGTTGCAAGGCCATTAACATATGTAACGACATAGGAAGCATCCAAACCATAGGCATTTTTTTTGTCAATTTACGACTAGAGACACAAAAGCACTCTTGGTAAAAAGGTGTCCAAGAGTGTGGCTGCCTAAAACCCATTAGATCTAACATTTTGTTCTGCGGTCTAGGTATATAGTTGATTAATGGTGCTTAAGTCTCACCCTACACGTGACATGATCTTATTGTGTCATTCCTTAGTTTTGTTCTAATATACCATAGTACATGTATTTTCCCCAAAGTTTAGAAAACAAGAAAATGTTTAAAAAGTGGGGACATGAACTCACTAATATGCGTGTCCTGCGTCGAAACTTCACCGGGCTTGTCTTGTAGGCGTCGTAACCAATAAATGTTTCTACGTACGTTAATCACTAGAATTATCACTCACTAAGTACAAGTCACCATCTTAAGTTATGTATTTGTTTTGTGTAAGTTCGTCGTATGTGAGGGTCGTGCCCTTGTTTGTCGGGTCTCGCCCATTCGTCGCGTTATTGTAATTTGAATTTGTATTGTTCACTTTTAAATATATATTTTACTTTCAAAAATATATATTTGTATATGTAGGATTTGAAAAACGGTACGTGTTAAAAATAATTTATATTTTTAACTTATCCAAAATATGTTACTTATATTATTTTCCAAATATCAATATAAGTAATTTGTTAAAAAATATTTTCAATATTATTTTGTGTAAGTATACTTAGGGAAGTATATGTAAATACTTGTGTATTTTACATTATTTGTCAAAAAATCAATTTTTTGATTTTTAATACTTTCCGGATTTATATTTCTTAAAAATAATATATTTTTAAGGTTTGTTTGAAATATATATATATATATTGTTATGCTTGCTAAATATATATATTTATTTTTGTCATTTACCCGATTTTGTATAATTTTCATTACTTGGTAGTAATTATATATATTTGTCCAAATATATATTTAGGTTCAAAAATGTCCAAATATTTGTCCAAGTCAATATGTTTTGAGGAATATATTTATGTTAATATTTGTATATTGTCCAAATATCCCTTTTATGGGTTATTTTTGTATATATATTTATAATACTTCCTTGTGTATTTTTGTGTGTATTTTGGTATTTATACTCCTTGGGAGTATTTAGTGTATTTTTCAAGTTCCTAATACACTACTTCATATAATACACATAATATACACTTAGCACAAAATTTGGTGGCCACTAAATATATATATTTTTCCTAAAAATATACATACTTAATATTGATTTTAACCTTGAAGAAAACCTTATTTCTTGACTTGTAAATTTGTATAAAAAGTAGGAAACGTTAGTAAATATTTTTAGGTGAATTTTTGGGGAATAAGTTTCACCAAAACTTATATTTTTCTAAGTGTCAAAATTTTATAAAACTTTTGACATAGTTTCCCCTGAAAATGAAGGTTTCCCATGTTTTCAAAACATGTGTTTATTTTCTTTTCATCACCAAAAATCAGTTTCCAACAATTTAACAAGTTACATACACTAAAATCATCATGTTAAACTCTAGGATGAACTTGATTATTTTGTAAAAACATGTAGTCTTGTAAATCTACACTTAACATACTTGGATCTTTCAAAAATAAGCTTCTTGATAAAATTTTATAACAACTCTCCTAAAATTCTTAAAACACCCCTATATGTCCTAAATTACACCTCGTATACGGTAAATAGGCCCGAAATACCTTTATTTTACAAAAATTAAATAAAAACGAGATTTTTGGGGCTCTCGCGGGGTGCGGCCCACTTGGCTACCTCAGTCGCGGGCCGCGACCTCCTTGACACCAGTCGCAACCCTAGGCTGACACGTGTCCCAGTCGTGTCGAGGCTATAGGTCAACTCAGCAACCCTAGGGCCTACTCTAGAAGACCTCGTGGGGCGCGATGGCCCCTTGTTTCTCTCGCGGGGCGCGAGGGAGTCCCTGATCAGCCCTATAAATAGATGAGAATAACTTCAGTTTGCAGTCGTTCATTTCTCGAAAATCCTCTCAACTTTCTGAATAGAAATTATAATTCCCGGGCATAATACCCACTAAATAACGAAGATTTGCCTCGATGTAAGTATTATAACCCCCGGTTACGTATTAGTTACTCTGCCCGATTGATCTAGTGCTCCGTAACGCATGTCAAGGCTCTGCCTGACTCAGTCATTGGAGTTCTTTCTCGGGAGGGGGACATAGCTAATGTAAATTTGGGTTATTATACTAACGCGTGTGCATTGTTTAAATTAATAGATTATAACCAGGAAGTCACAAGAAAATACCTAAATTAGCAATGTGAGTTAATCCTCCTTTTTGTTAAATCTTTTTGTAAACTGTTTTTACAAGACCTCAATTTTTTAAATTACAATTCACAGTGATTGAGTATTTGTAAATCTACAATTATCGTCGGTATGTTGCGGTTTTATATACATAATTTGTTACTACACTGTGAGTAGTAACATGACCACAAGTCAGGATTGACAGTATCATGGGTGGTAATTAAAGTAGATGTAAACAAATGTAATTGTGGGTTGCCTTCAATGCTGTAAAATGATAAAACTTGTTTTGATTAAACTGGGATTCACTCACCAGTATTTTACACTGACAAATGTTTTTAAAACGTGTTTCAGGTAACAAAATGTGAAAGCCAATTAGAAGTCAGCTGGAGAGCATTGAAGGCTTGGAAAAGTGGCTATAAAAGTTAACTAATCAAGAAAGATGTTTTATTTGAATAAAATAGGGTTTATCCCTATAAACATATCATGAATGGAAACTTGGGTTTTACCCATGTGTTTATTATTTATAAAATGAGGTGTTTTACTCTAATAAAATATTTCCTAACTACGGTCCAGATGAAATTTCCGCTGCCAAATAAATAAACATCGATACCACCGAATGTGCGAGCGCATGACCGCCCGCCTCTCGGGGCAAGGGGTCGGGGGTTGCGACAGAAGGTGGTATCAGAGCTACAACCACTGATTTGAGCCACTGAAGTGTTCCGATGACATCAAAATTTGTCAATTCTGTTAGGAAATAATCTATGTGACTATGTTGATACTTGTATATTATTGGTTTGTGTTATTTGACAATCTGTTAGTTTACAGTATGAGTGGTCAAGGTCCGTTTGACGCCTATCGTCACAGGTCTAGTTCTCCTAGAGATAAAGGAATGTCCTCCCAGCCTATTCCTTCGGGATATTCAGCTGACACAGAAGAGGGGATCTTCATATTTAAGGCACAATCCGAAGAACCATTCCCTAAGAAAAAGAGAGGATGGTTCAGTTGGGGAGCACATGAGCGTAGAAAGCGAATGAGGAAGTTACAACAATAAAGGGCTTTAGCACAGACCCAAGACATAATCAATAGGCGATTGGCCAACTTTCACATACTAGCTACCACTGCGGCAGACCCAAACCTAGAACAAATCATTGCACCACAGCCAAGGCCACTGTTCCCAACCCAACCGATGGAAATAGAACCAAACCCATGAACTTAATTTCCCATACCAGCCTTTAACCCTGATGAGGTACCTAGAGTCCTAGCACCCAATCCTCTAGCATATAATCCATGGAATGATGACCATAGGGATTACCAATAACTTTACCCACAAGAGGAACCCATACCAAACCCATTAGCACCATACCCCAACCTTGACCCTCTAGATCCATTTTGGGATGCCGATCAGTATGTTCGGGAAATACTAGAAAACCCGTATCCATATGGAGAACCATTACCTATGTACCCTGACCCAGTACCCGCACCACGACCACCCATGAGCGATGAGAACATTCAGGAACTCCGCCTGTATGGTGAGGAGTTAATAGATGAAGGAGAAATGATAAAAGAGAAAGGAGAAAAGCTCGTGTGGAAATACGACGAGCGGGAGATGCAGTTTAACCCAAAGTAATAATAATATTATATATATAAATGCGTGTAGTTAAAAAAACATTTTCAACTAAAATAGATGATCCAATACCTACTGATGCATAACTAATATTGTGTTTTAAATTCCAGTTGCAGCTTGTAATAGATGCATATATATATGAAATAGAGTAAATGTCGCAATGCTCGACGGTTTTGACCAATGTGTTTGTTTGTGTAATTGTTGGCATAAAGTTTTATCTTGTGATATTAATACCTGATAAATGTTTATAATTCAGATGGACAACGAAGTGAATCAGGAAAACCCGAATAACGATAATAACGGGAACCAAATAGATAACAGTGCCATCCAACATATAGTGGCACAAGGAATTATAGACGCTATGCCATATATTATCAACACTGTTAGAGAAGCGGAAAATAATAAAAGTAATAGTGGAAGTAAGCAACCACCTACTGAACCCAGTCACAGCGTAAACAATGGACCATTACTTCAATTGCCTATTCCAAAGAATTCTGGTCTTGCAAACCAATAGAATTCTCTGGCAATGAAGGAGCCATTGCAGTTCTACGCTAGATAGAAAAGATAGAAGCAGTCTTAAAAATAAGCAAATGTGCAGAAGAAGATAAGATTATGTTTGCTTCCAATCTTTTTAAGAATGCAGCCTTAGAATGGTGGAACACTATTCTCCAGTCTAGGGGAAGTAACAGAGTCTATAATATGGAATGGACTGAGTTTAAGAACATGGTTGAAAGAAAATTCTGTCCTCCCAATGAAAAAGAACAAATAGATAATAAGTTCTTAAACCTTAGAATGACTGGAGTAGATTGTTAGGGTTACACTACCATATTCTTCGAATATGCTAGAATAGTGCCATCCTTAGCTTCACCAGAACCAGTATTAATCTCCCGTTACATCTGGGGATTAATCAGTGAGATTAGACATGTAGTCAAGGCAGCTAGACCACAAACCATAGAAGAAGCTGTAGAACTAGCAAATACCTTGACTGATGAATTAGTACGTTCACAAGAAGAAAACCAAAGGAAGAACCTAGTCCAAAAGCTTACCCAGGAATTCCGCTACGGTAATTCCAACCGTGGGAAAGGTACAGGTTCTACTTCTGCACCTTACTGCAAGTCCTGCAAGAAAAAGCATTCAGGAAGATGTTTCACATACTGCAACTTTTGCAAGATACCTTGACACAAGGAAGAAGACTGTAGGAAGAAACCCAGTAATGGAATATGCTTCAATTGTGGAGAGAAGGGGCATATCAAACCAAACTGTCCGAAACTAGCTCCATCCATGAACAACATGACTACTAAGAATGCTAGAGCGTTTGTTCTGACAGCTGAAGAAGCCAAGCTGATTCTGGATGTGATTGCCGGTACATTTTTAGTTAATGAAGTTTTTGATAAAGTATTATTTGACTCTGGTGCAAACCTAAGTTTTATTAATACTTCATTTTGCAAACTTCTCAATCAACCATTAACTAAACTTCAACAAGAATGCCTGGTAGAAACGGCAAATGGAGAATCCATTAAGATTACTGAAATGTTGCAGGGAGCAAGAATAGAAATTTTAAACCATAATTTTATTGCTAACCTTTATCCAATGAATCTGGCTGGATTTGATATTGTATTAGGAATGGATTGGTTAGTAACCAATAAAGCCAGTATTCTATGTGATCAAAAATTAATACAAGTAAATTCACCAAAGGATGAAAAGATCACAATTAAAGGAGATAAGCCACCTAGGTCCACGAAATTCATCTCTGTGGTGAAAACAGCAAGCTATGCAAGAAAAGAGTCACTAGTATATATGATTTCCATAATCATTAACACTAAAGGAAAAGAATGGAAAGATATTGCCATAGTATATCAATTCTCAGATGTTTTCCCAGAAGAATTACCGGGACTATAGCCAGATAGGGAGGTCGAATTCAGAATTCACCTACTACCAGGGACAGCACCGATTGCCAAGGCACCTTACCGCTTAGCACTAGCAGAGATGCAAGAACTGAAGAAACAATTGGACGAACTCCTGGAGAAAGGTTTCATACAGCCTAGTTCATCACCATGGGCAGCACCAATCTTGTTTGTCAAGAAGAAGGACGGATCAATGCGTATGTGCATTGATTACCGAGAATTGAACAAGGTCACGATTAAAAATCGGTACCCATTACCGAGAATCGATGATCTGTTTGACCAACTGCAATGAGCTCGATTCTTTTCTAAGATCGATTTACGCTTAGGATATCATCAACTGAAAGTATTGGAAGAAGACATTCCTAAAACCGCTTTCAGAACAAGGTATGGTCATTATGAATTTACCGTCATGCCATTTGGTTTAACCAATGCCCCAGCCGCATTTATGGACATGATGAAAAGAATATGTACACCATATCTGGATAAATTCATTATCGTTTTTATAGATGATATTCTTATTTACTCTAAGAGTAAAGAAGAACATTCAGCACATCTGCATACACTTCTGAATTTGCTGAGAAAAGAAAAGCCTTATGCTAAATTTTCAAAATGTGAATTTTGGTTACAAGAAGTGCAATTCCTTGTACATTTAGTCAATCATGAAGGAATTCATGTGGATCCCACAAAGATCGAGGCAATTACTAAATGGAAAGTCCCTGAATCACCAACGGAGGTGAGGAGTATTCTTGGATTGGCAGGTTATTATAGACGATTTATCCGAGATTTTTCTAGAATAGCCATTCCATTAACAAAACTGACATGTAAATCAGTCAAGTTTGAATGGGGACCAAAACAAGAGGAAGCTTTTAGAATTCTTAAGCAAAGATTAACCAACGCACCCATACTAGCGTTACCAGAAGGAACCGAAGATTTTGTTATCTATTGTGACGCTTCTAAGTTAGGTTATGGATGTGTGTTGATGCGACGCCAAAAGGTTATAGCCTATGCCTCTAGACAACTTAAGAATCATGAAGAGAATTATACAACCCATGATCTAGAGTTAGGAGCCATTATTTTTGCCCTTAAAATTTGGACACACTATCTTTACGGTAATAAGTTTACCATTTTCACCGATCATAAGAGTTTATGTCACACCCCAACAAATGGCGGAATCATCAGTGTGGGACTTGTTCAAGATTGCAAGAGACTTCATAACACTATTTGCGACAATATTTAATTCAACCAATTTCATTTCATAATCAAATTGTCAAAACAATACAAGGAAACTTAAATAACAACATTGTTCAAACATAACATAACAAAATTGATACACCACTTTAAACCTAAACGTCTAAGTGAGTATCTAGGCATCTTTGCTAGTCCATAGCATCATCAATCCTCAACCTGTAACATGTTTAAAAATCAATTCAATGCAAAAGCAAAGGCGAGTATACAAGTTTAAGATTAAGTATAAGTATAAGTTTAAAAGTTTAAAATGAATCCACATGGCAACTAGTTTATATAAGAGCATCATACAAGGCATGCGATATTTCTAGTCAACCCTCTGTTTACGCAAAAATGATATAATTCAACATGACCTCTCGTTCACGGGTGGTGCATTACTCCTATTGCGCTATACATGTTAAATGGAGGCTCATACAAAGCTAATGACTAAAGCATCACATAAGAATAAACCAAGTATAAGCATCAAAGTATAACAACATAGCATTCATGTATAAGGATTGTTTTCGTGCAAGTATAAAGATTAACGTTTAAGTGTGATTTTATAATTTAACATGTTGCACCCCAAAAGTGGTAAACCTAAAAAGGGGGTTTGCGAATATACTCATGGTTTTGCAAGTCTTCTACATGTGAATCCACAAGTGAGTTGTTGTTGATTAGGAGGTTGGAACACCAAGTCCTTCTACGCGAAGAAACAAAGTCTATGAGTTTCGGAGATTAACGGTAGATTAAGGATTTAGGAATTTAAAACACAAGAACATATGTATACGAAAGTAATCATCTCTTAACATAAAGTACCCGTTTTGACACTATGAAACCTCAAGGGTTAATGTTTTCATGACTAGTATACTCATTAGAATCATAACAAGTCTTATGTCTTAGATGATGTTATTCTAACACTTTGACGAATGAACACAAGTTCACCATCAAGAGTTTGAATATTGAATAGTATATATATATATATATATATATATATATATATATATATATATATAAAAGTATTATATGTATTTTAATGTCCAATAGTCAAGAATGAGGTAGAAGATTAAATCTTCATTTAGGTACCTCTAAGTTTCTTGGAAATCATGTAGGAGGTAGGAAGAGAAGTCTTCCATTTAGGTAACTCTAAGTGTTCACCACTACACTTGATGTAGAAACATACAAGGAGGGTCATGAACTATGAATAATACAAGAATATAAACAACTACTCTATAAGAAATCATCAAGCAATGTGGGGATTTTATGTTGGACAACCCGAGTTAGTCCATAATCACACCTACCTTAAGTCTTGGACTTAAACATTACTTGTGGGTTAAAAATCCTAAACAAAACAAAATGTATATGAGGTTTAACCTCTGATTTTTGAATGTCTCAGCCCCGTTTTTAAGCCCAACTAACCATACAAGTGGTTATGCGCATAAGGACGTGGGTTTGAGTTGAGTTAGACTCAAGTTGAATAAGTTAAGTATAGTTTGATTGAAAACAGAAATGAACAGTGAACTTTGGAGCCTTTTTTCCAGAGTTTCAGGGACTTATTTACTGTGAAAAACCCATGGAATCGAAGCTAAGGTCAATCCAAGCACATAGGAAAAAGAATGAGCTAAAAGGGACAAGAAACGAGTGAGTTATGCTCACTTTAGTGAAGAAGGATGCTCCTGTCCGAACTTGTGCTTGCAGCTACGATTTTGGGGATTTGAGAGAGTTGTGAGGATGTTTGTAAAGTGAAAATGGCTTGGGGAAGCTTGGGTTTATATAGGGAAGGATTAGGGTGGGTGTTAGTTGTGTATTTAATGCCCAAAACCCATTTAAACTCAAAATAAACTCAAATCCCGCTCAAATTCGCTAGCTGAAATGAAGGGTCTGTTCTAGGGGTTGGCTCGCGGCCAGCAAAGACTTTTAAGGGTGTCTTCGTGGCCAGTAACAAGGGAAATGGCTGAAGTTTCATTAAATTGCAATTTAGCCCCTCAAGTTTGCTAATTAGGGTTTTAAGGTGTTTTAGGGACTATTTTCGCCATAAAAGCATAGTATAAAGGAAAATTAAGTATGATGAACATAATCCAAGTATAATTAAGTGCATGAATGCCGTATTTAAGTTTCGTATACGTTCAAAAGACATTTTATGCATAAGTTTCACGTATTTGCAAGTTTAGCACATAGTTTCCAAGAATTACGAATAAGCATCAATTGTTCCACGAAATTGAATGTATGAGCATGAATAAAGTATGTATCACATGAATTTATCAAAATACGAGTTTTATTTATGATCCAAGTCTCAGGTTTTATAATGATTACAAAGAAAATGACGATTTCAAGAACACAAGACTTCCAAAAATAAAAATACACACAAGACTTGCTATAAATGGAAAGTACGAAGAAGCAGGGCGTTACAGTCTCCCCTCCTTTAGGGAATTTCATCCTGAAATTTAGGAAGAAGCAACGTCAAATAGATATGGATACTTGGTCTTTATATCACTCTCGAGTTCCCAAGTAAATTCAGCGCCACGTTTTCCTTCCCATGGAACCTTGACGATAGGAATTCGACTAGGCCTCAGTTGCTTGACTCCTCGGTCCATGATTTAGATCGGCTTTTCCATGAAGTAAAGCATTTCGTTGACTTGCAAGTCTTCGAGAGGAACTTGTAGTCCTTCGTCAGCTAGACACTTCTTCAAGTTGGATACGTGAAAGACAGGGTGTACATTGTTGAGTTCTTCAGGTAGGTCTAGTCTATACGCAACCTTGCCAATCCTTTCGAGGATCTTGAAAGGACCAATGTAGCGAGGTGCGAGTTTCCCTTTCTTGCCAAATCGAACCACGCCCTTTCAAGGGGATACCTTGAGAAGCACGAAGTCACCTGTCTCGAATTCCAAAGGCTTGCGACGCTTGTCGGCGTAACTCTTTTGTCGGCTCCTGGCTTTCAGTAAGTTGTCTCGAACCTGTAATATCTTTTCCATCGTCTCTTGTATGAGCTCGGGACCAGTGATTTGAACTTCACCAATCTCGTGCCAACAAATAGGCGAACGGCACTTGCGACCATACAATGCTTCGAAAGGTGCCATTTGAATACTCGAGTGATAGCTGTTGTTATACGAGAATTCGATCAACGGCAAGTGTGAATCCCAGTTGCCACCAAAATCTATTACGCATGAACGAAGCATATCCTCTAATGTTTGGATAGTACGCTCGGTTTGACCGTCTGTCTGAGGATGGAAAGCGGTGCTAAGGTTAAGAACAGTACCCATAGCAGATTGAAAGGTTTGCCAAAGATGAAACGTAAAACGAGCATCACGATCAGAAACGATGTCAATGGGGATACCATGACGACAAATGATCTCTTCAGTGTAGATTGTAGCCAATTTCTCGACCTTGAAATCTTCACGAATGGGAAGAAAGTGAGCTGATTTGGTCAAGCAATCAACGATCACCCAAATGTTGTCATGACCAGAAGAAGTACGAGGGAGCTTAGTGATTAAATCCATGGCAATGCTCTCCCATTTCCAAACATGGATTTCTGGTTGTTCGAGCAGACTAGAGGGACGTTGATGTTCAGCTTTCACTTTTGAACATGTGAGACATTTCGAGACGAAAGTGGCTATATCCTTTTTCATTCCAGGCCACCAATAGGATGCACGCATATCATGGTACATCTTGTCGGCACCAGGGTGAATAGAATATTTCGTGTGATGTGCCTTCTTCATCAGGAACTCTCGAAGGTTACCACGATTGGGAATCCAGATTCGATCGAGATAGTATTGAATACCATCGGATTTGGTT
Source organism: Helianthus tuberosus (assembly GCA_030545235.1). Lineage (NCBI taxonomy): Eukaryota > Viridiplantae > Streptophyta > Magnoliopsida > Asterales > Asteraceae > Helianthus > Helianthus tuberosus. Next base: position 93,882,845 of record CM060418.1, on the reverse strand, counting down.
ACGAGGCTTTCTTCAGCACCACATCGCATCTCGTTGTAGAGGTTTCCCTCGTTAACAGATGAATATTGAGCGTCACGTATGCGGTTATGAAGATTGTGGATGAGTTGGAAACAACGGATGCTCTTGACATGATTTTTACGACTAAGAGCGTCGGCTACTACATTCGCTTTACCTAGATGGTATTTGATTTCGCAGTCATAGTCGTTTAACAGTTCCACCCAACAACGTTGACGCATGTTCAGTTTCTTTTGGTCGAAGATATATTGAAGTCTCTTATGGTCGGTAAAGACCACACACTTAGTACCATAAAGGTAGTGTCGCCAAATCTTTAATGCAAAAACAACTACGCCAAGTTCAAGGTCTTGAGTAGTACCGTTCTTTTCATGTATTTTGAGTTGTCTCGACGCATAAACGATGACCTTGTCTCGTTGCCTAAGCACACAACCAAGTCCAAGTTTTGAAGCATCGCAATATACGAAGAAGTCGTCGTTACCATCAGGAAGCGTGAGAATAGGAGCATTACAAAGCATCTCCTTGAGCGTTTGAAATGATTCCTCTTGTTCGGGACCCAAAACAAAAGGTTTCTCTTTTTGAGTCAAAGAGGTCAAAGGAACAGCAATCTTCAAGAAATTAGAGATAAAGCGACGGTAATAACCAGCAAGACCAAGAAAAGAACGAATTTCAGACGGAGACTTAGGTGCGATCCAGTTTTTCACAGCTTCGATTTTAGCAGGGTCAATGTGAATACCAAGTTCGTTGACATTATGACCAAGGAATTGAACCTCTTTTAACCAAAATTCACATTTGGAGAATTTGGCGTATAGACGTTCAATACAAAGAAGTTGAAGGATAAGACGCAAGTATCGCTCATGCTCTCCTTGTGTCTTGGAATAGATAAGAATATCGTCGATGAATACGATCACGAAACGGTCCAAATATGCTTTGCACACGCGGTTCATCAAATCCATGAAAACAGCGGGTGCATTGGTCAAGCAAAGGGCATGACCACAAACTCGTAATGACCATAACGTGTACGAAAGGTGGTCTTAGGTATATCTTCTTCAAGAACTCGAAGTTGATGATACCTAGAATGAAGATCGATCTTTGAAAAGCAGGTCGCGCCTTGCAGTTGATCAAAGAAATCGTCAATACGAGGCAAAGGGTATCGGTTCTTGACAGTAAGCTTGTTGAGCTCACGATAGTCAATACACATTAGGAATGACCCATCTTTCTTTTTGACGAACAAAACAGGAGCGCCCCAAGGATAAGTACTAGGGCGTATAAAGCCTTTATCAAGAAGCTCTTGAAGTTGACTCGAGAGTTCTTGCATCTCAGAGGGTGCTAAACGGTAGGGAGACTTAGCGACGGGCGTAGCGCCAGGCACTAAATCGATACGAAAGTCGACAGAACGAGCAGGAGGCGGACCAGGAAGATCGTCGGGAAACACATCGGGGAAATCACATACAACGGGGACGTCACTTATGCTTGGGCCTTTGTCCTTCTTTTCTACAATATGGGCGAGAAAGGCGAAGGTACCCTTGCGTAAGCATTTGTTCGCTTGGATACACGACATAAGCTTGAGACCTTGAGAATGTTTCTCGCCATACATGTGTAGGGAATCACCGTTTGGAAGAGGAAGGCGAATAAACTTTTCAGAACAAACAACTTCAGCACGAACTCACCTAAGCCAGTCCATGCCTACTATGATGTCAAAGCTACCCATTTGCATAGGTATAAGATCGATTGAGAACATATGGTCGTTAAGAATCAAGGAAAAATTGGAAAGAACGGAATCGACAGTGACGGATTTACCATTAGCGACTTCGACAGCGAAAGATCTTGGCAACTTAGAGAGTTTACACATAAGCAATTGTTCGAATTCTAACGAAATAAAACATCTATCGGTGCTAGTATCAAACTGACAAGAAGCAAAAATATGGTTCACAAGAAACGTACAAATAATGACATCGTTTGCATTCTGAGCCTGAGTGGCAGTGATGACAAAAGCTCGGCCTCTAGCAGGTTGTTGAGCTTGTTGCTGCTATTGTGGTGGCTGTAGCTGCTGCTGTTGGGGTTGATTCCTTTGAGGGCAAACATTGGCGAAATGATTGAGATAGCCACACTTGAAGCATGCTCGTACAGGAGCAGCTTGAGGTTGAGCCTGATTAGGAGCAGGGTTTGCAACGAGGGCTTGATTCTGGTTGTTTTGAGTTTGGGGGATGTTGCGGCATCGGTCGGCAAAATGACCATACCTATGACAGCGGGCGCATTTGTGGGGCGGTGTGTTGGTAGGATGATGGTACAAATAGGTAGTACACTGGGGATGAGATCTAGCGTAGGCTCATTTTGGTAGTTCGGTGTTTGCAGGGGTAACGGCGGCTACTGCTTGTAAAGGTTGAGGGTTTAGCGGAGTGACGACCGCATAATTCTGGCTTGAAGCCTTTCGCTTCTTGCCTTTGTTCTTCTTAGATTGGGAGGATGAAGGTTCAGCAGCGGTGGTAGTGTCGGTGGTATCAGTGACGGCTTGATGCGCACTCTTCGTCGAAACCTAGTCATAGGTTCCATGAAGGACGCAATTGTTGTTGAGTTCAGTGGCTATGCTAAAGGCTTCCTCTATGGTTTTAGGGCAAGCAGAGGCAACATGGTTAGTCAAGGATGGTGCAACACAACGGATGAATTTGGCTATGGTCTTGGGGACGGAGTCGACTTGTCCAGGACAGAGGACACTGAGTTGTTTAAAGCGCGTAATCAGATCATCCATGTCGCTCCCCTTTTGCGTTAGGTTCCAAAATTCATTCTCCAACCTTTGGAGTTCGTGAGGGGGGCTGAAATGGTCCTTCATAAGTTGCTTAAGTTCGTCCCAAGGCGTGGCATGTGCAACATCATTTCCCCTCTTGTTGCGTTCGGTAGTCCACCATTCGAGTGCCCTTGAACGGAAAATTCCCGTTGCATTCAAAGTTCGTAGCTCATCAGGACAACCATTTTGCAAAAAAGTAAGCTCAATCGCGTCAAACCAATTCATCATGGCGGTGGCGCCATCTTTGCCTATAAACTCTAAGGGTTTACAAGCCATGAATTACTTGAATTGGAAGGTCGATTTGGGTTTATCTGCCTTTGAGTCGACAGAGCCATGCGGTGAGTCGGGATTGATCTTGCTAACGATATCAGGGATGACCTTAGCCATTTGTGCAGCCATAAACTTCATACAATACTTTTTCGACATTGATTTGGAGCTAGAACCCTTCTTTGATTGGAGCTTCTTGGACACGCTGGACGACATCTAAAGGATCGAAAGAGAAGGAAAGGATGAAACTAGATCATAAATTTAAAATAAGTTTGCAAGTTTAAGTATGCATGCATGATGTAACACGTATGGTTCACATAGTTAACATGAATTCAACAAGTATTCAACAAGTATAGACACGTATGAATGCGTAAAAAGAATATAAATTTAATTTGTTCACGAGAATTATTGTTGTTTTTGATTGCGCGAGACGTGTGAATTGTGTAACGGTTTTGAAACAAACGAGGTAACAAGTATAAAATCACATATAAATTGAATCACATAAAAGAGAGGCTCATAAAACATAGGATTGTTTCGGGTAGAGAAACGTCGACTATTCCAAAGTGAATCAAAAGTCCTTTCAAATTAGAGGAACGTGCTTTGGCCTATAGGTAAGATACTCTCGTCGAGAAGCGATTAACGGTACCTTACCCTTCTATGTTTCATGGAAATCATGTAGGAGGTAGGAAGAGAAGTCTTCCATTTAGGTACCTCTAAGTGTTCACCACTACACTTGATGTAAAAACATACAAGGAGGGTCATGAACTATGAATAATACAAGAATATGAACAACTACTCTATAAGAAATCATCAAGCAACGTGGGGATTTTATGTTGGACAACCCGAGTTAGTCCATAATCACACCTACCTTAAGTCTTGGACTTAAACATTACTTGTGGGTTAAAAACCCTAAACAAAATAGAATGTAAACGAGGTTATCCTCTGATTTTTGAATGTTTCAGCCCTGTTTTTAAGCCCAACTAACCATACAAGTGGTTATGCGCATAAGGACGTGGGTTTGAGTTGAGTTAGACTCAAGTTGAACAAGTTAAGTAAAGTTTGATTGAAAACAAAAATGAATAGTGAACTTTGGAGCCTTTTTGCCAGAGTTTCGGGGACTTATTTACTGTGAAAAACCCATGGAATCAAAGCTAAGGTCAATCCAAGCACATAGGAAAAAGAATGAGCTAAAACGGACAAGAAACGGGTGAGTTATGCTCACTTTAGTGAAGAAGGATGCTCATGTCCGAACTTGTGCTTGTAGCTATGATTTTGGTGATTTGAGAGAGTTGTGAGGATGTTTGTAAAGTGAAAATAGCTTGGGGAAGCTTGGGTTTATATAGGGAAGGATTAGGGTGGGTGTTAGTTGTGTATTTAATGCCCAAAACCCGTTTAAACACAAAATAAACTGAAATCCAGCTCAAATTCGCGAGCTAAAATGAATGGTCTATTCTGGGGGTTGGCTCGCGGCCAGCAAAGAAATTTAAGGTGTCTTCGTGGCCAGCAACAAGGGAAATGGCTGAAGTTTCATTAAATTGCCATTTGGCCCCTCAAGTTTGCTAATTAGGGTTTTAAGGTGTTTTAGGGACTATTTTCGCCATAAAAGCATAGTATAAAGGTAAATTAAGTATGATGAACATAATCCAAGTATAATTAAGTGTATAAATTCCGTATTTAAGTTTTGTATACGTTCAAAAGACGTTTTATGCATAAGTTTCACGTATTTGCAAGTTTAGCACATAGTTTCCAAGAATTACGAATAAGCATCAATTGTTCCACGAAATTGAATGTATGAGCATGTATAAAGTATGTATCACATGAATTTATTAAAATACGAGTTTTATTTATGATCCAAGTCTCGGGTTTTACAACGATTACAAAGAAAAGGACGATTACAAGAACAAAAGACTTCCAAAAATAGAAATACACACAAGACTTGCTATAAATGGAAAGTACGAAGAACCAGGGCATTACAGTTTAAAATATGTTTTCGGGCAAAAAGAGTTAAATATGAGACTGAGACGCTGGATGGAAATTCTTAGTGATTATGATTGTAGTATCCAGTGTCATGCAGGAAAAGCTAATATAGTAGCTGATGCTTTAAGTCGAAAATATCGTGAAAAGCCAAGACGAGTACGTTCTCTCAAACTAAATCTGCAGATAGACTTAAATGAGCAAATTAGAGAAATACAAGAATCAGTAATCAAGGACGATATTGAAAAATTAAAAGGAATGATTAAGAAATTAGAATAAGGCACAGATGGAATTTGGAGATTCCATAAGAAAAGAATTTGGATACCCAAACGAGGAAACCTACGCCACCAAATTTTAGAAGAAGCCCATAAGTCTAAGTATACGATACATCCTGGAAGTGATAAAATGTATCAAGACTTAAGAAAGAATTTCTGGTGGATATGAATGAAAAAGGATATAGCAGCCTATGTGGCCAAGTGTTTAACTTGTTCGTAAGTTAAAGCTGAACATCAGAAACCCACAGGTTTATTGCAGCAATTAGAAATGCCAATATGAAAATGGGATTTGAAAACAATGGACTTTGTTACCAAACTACCCAAGACACGAAAAGGTAATCATACAATCTGGGTGATTGTAGATAGATTAACCAAGTCTGCTCATTTCTTACCGATGAAGGAAACTTCCAGCATGGAACAATTAGCTAAATTATATGCAAATGAAATAGTCTTATTACATGGAATTCCTTTATCTATTGTTTCTGACAGAGATAGCCATTTTACTTCTAATTTTTGGACTAGTTTCCAAAAACCAATGGGAACCAAGTTAAATCTAAGCACAACTTATCATCCTCAGTCAGATGGACAAAGCGAAAGGATAATTCAAACAATGGAGGATATGCTTAGAGCTAGTGTAATTGATTTCGGAGGAAATTGGGATGATCATTTACCATTAATAAAATTTTCTTATAATAACAGCTATCATACCAGCATCAATGCTGCACCGTTTGAAGCACTTTATGGACGAAAGTGCCGAACTCCTGTCTGTTGGGCAGAAATTGGAGAAAAAGCAATTGTCTGGACCAGAGATAGTACAAGAAACAACGGACAAGATCATTCAAGTCAAGGAAAGACTAAAAGCAACACGTGATCGACAGAAGAGTTACGCAGATAACAGACGAAAGCCATTGGAATTTCAAGTGGGAGGTAAGGTATTATTAAAAGTTTCTTCCTGGAAAGGAGTGGTTAGATTCATCAAGAGAGGAAAGCTAAGCCCCAGGTATGTTGGACCTTTTGAGATTATTAGAATAATAGGACCAGTAGCCTATCAGCTACAACTGCCAGAGGAAATAGCAGGAATACATGATGTATTTCATGTATGTAATCTCAAAAAGTGCTTAGCAAACGAATCAATAGTGGTACCTCTTAAGGACATAGAGGTAAATGAGAAACTTATGTTTGTAGAAAAGCCGCTACAGATTGAAGACAGAAAGATCAAGAATCTTAAACACAAGAGATTAGTTCTAGTTAAAGAAAGATGGGATTCCAAGAGAGGACCAGAGTACACTTGGGAGCTCGAATCAGAGATACAGAGGAAATATCCACACCTGTTCCAGTAGACCTCGAGGACGAGCTCTAAAACAAGGTGGGGAGGATATAACAACTCTCCTAAAATTCTTAAAACACCCCTATATGTCCTAAATTACACCTCGTATACGGTAAATAGGCCCGAAATACCTTTATTTTACAAAAAATAAATAAAAACGAGATTTTTGGGGCGCTCACCGGGGGCGACCCCCTTGGCTACCTGAGTCGCGGGCCGCGACCTCCTTGACACCAGGCGCAACCCTAGGCTGACACGTGTCCCTAGGGCCTACTCTAGAAGACCTCGCAGGGCGTGACGGCCCCCTAATTTCTCTCGCGGGGCGCGAGGGAGTCCCTGATCAGCCCTATAAATAGATGAGAACTGCTTCAGTTTGTAGTCGTTCATTTCACGAAAATCCACTCAACTTTCTGAATAGTAATTATAATTCCCGGGTATAATACTCACTAAATAGCGAAACTTTGCCTCGATGTAAGTATTATAACCCCCGGTTACGTATTGTTGCTCTGTCCGATTGATCTAGTGCTCCGTAACGCATGTTAAGGCTCTGCCTGACTCAGTCGTTGGAGTTCTGTCTCGGGAGGGGGATATAGGTAATGTAAATTTGGGTTATTATACTAACGCGTGTGCATTGTTTAAATTAATAGATTATTATACTAACGCGTGTGCATTGTTTAAATTAATAGATTTTTACAAGACCTCAATTTTTTTAAATTACAATTCACAGTGATTGAGTATTTGTAAATCTACAATTATCGTCGGTATGTTGGGGTTTTTTATACATAACTTGCTACTACACTGTGTGTAGTAACATGACCACAAGTCAAGATTGACAGTACCGTGGGTGGTAATTAAAGTAGATGTAAACAAATGTAATTGCGGTTTGCCTTCATTGCTGTAAAATGATAAAACTTGTTTTGATTAAACTGGGATTCAGTCACCAGTATTTTCCACTGACAAATGTTTTTAAAACACGTTTAAGGTAACAAAATGTGAAAGCCAATTAGAGGCCAGCTGGAGAGCACTGAAGGCTTGGAAAAGTGGCTATAAAAGTTACCTAAAAAAGAACGACGTTTTATTTGAATAAAATAGGGTTTATCCCTATAAACATATCATGAATGGAAACTTAGGTTTTACCCATGTGTTTATTGTTTATAAAATGAGGTGTTTTACTCTGATAAAATATTTCCTAACTACGGTCCTGATGAAATTTCTGCTGCCAAATAAATAAACACTGATACCACCGAATGTGCGAGCTCACGGCCGCCCGCCTCCCGGGGCAAGGGGTCGGGGGTTGCGATTGAAGGTGGTATCAGAGCTACAACCACTGATTTAAGCCACTTAAGTGTTCTGCTGAGATCAAAATTTGTCAATTCTGTTACGAAATAATCTATGTGACTATGTGGATACTTGTATATTATTGTTTTGTGTTATTTGACAATCTGTTAGTTTACAGTAAGAGTGATCAAGGTCCGTCTGACACCTATCGTCACCTGTCTAGTTCTCCTAGAGATGAAGGAACTTCCTCCCAGCCTACTCCTTCGGGGTATTCAGCTGACACAAAAGAGGGGATCCTCATATTTAAGGCACAATCCGAAGAACCATTCCCTACGAAAAAGAGAGGATGGATCAGTCGGGGAGCACATGAGCGTAGAAAGCGAATGAGGAAGTTACAGCAACAAAGGACTTTAGCAGCAGCAAATAGGGAGATGAACTCCCAGACCCAAGACATAATCAATAGGCGATTGGCCAACTTTCACATACTAGGTACCACTGCGGTAGACCCAAAACTAGAAAAAATCATTGCACCACAGCCACTGCCACTGTTCCCAACCCAACCGATGGAAATAGAACGAAACCCAGGAACTGAATTTCCCATACCAGCCTTTAACCCCGATGAGATACCTAGAGTCCCAGCACACAATCCTCTAGCATATGATCCATGGAATGATGTCCATAGGGATTACCAGGAACAATACCCACAAGAGGAACCCATACCAAACCCATTAGCACCATACCCCAACCTTGACCCTCTAGATCCATATTGGGATGCCGATCAGTATGTTCGGGAAATACTAGAAAACCCGTATCCATATGGAGAACCATTACCTATGTACCTTGACCCAGTACCCGCACCACGACCACCCATGAGCGATGAGAACGTTCAGAAACTCCGCCTGTATGGTGAGGAGTTGATAGATAAAGGAGAAATGATAAAAGAGATAGGAGAAAATTGAGTTTATCCCTATAAACATATCATGAATGGAAACTTGGGTTTTACCCATGTGTTTATTATTTATAAAATGAGGTGTTTTACTCTGATAAAATATTTCCTAACTACGGTCCTGATAAAATTTCCGTTGCCAAATAAATAAACACTGATACCACTGAATGTGCGAGCTTACAGCCGCCCACCTCCCGGGGCAAGGGGTCGGGAGTTGCGACAAATTTTCATGAACTTTTTATGAAACAAAATCTCATAACTTAACCATCCTTAAACTTAGTCACTTCAAGATCATAAGAACATACTTTAAAAACCATTTTTCATGTTTACATAAAGACTTTTCAAGTTCATCTTCAAGTTTAACCATGGATCTTTCAAGATCCATGCTTAAATTTGTTAGATCTAAGCTTCTAACTGTCACACCCCGACCGCGGAAAACAACGAAACCTCGGCGGAAACGTCGGGGAGTGTTGTAACAGAATTATTGTTTCACAACCATGGCAATTAAAGTTATGTTTTATTTATAAACAAAGGTGTCACATTGTCTTAAAACAACAGAAACAAAGAGTACATCACATAATTAAACTAGTTCTAGCTTCGTTTTATGTCACTAAGGCACAGGTCCGCCTAAGTGTATCTTGACCATCCTATGCAACAGCTCCTGAAACACATGTGAAAATAGGTACGTCAGCATAAAAATGCCTGTGAGATACATAGGTTTTATTGATTTAGGATTCATGACTTGTAAGTTTAAAGGAATGTTTTAACAAAAGTAGTCATGAACCTTGTAAATGTTTTTCTTTTATAAATCACATGAAAATCGATAAGAAAACAGATGATATAAAAGAATAGTGTATGGTTAAATAAATAACCAAGTAAAAATGAATTTGTATAAAATGTGTTGTTTGTAAAACAATGTTTTGTAAAAATGTGTTTATTGTGTAAAATGTAATATGTCAAAATTGAAATGGTTTAAATAACGCTACGATATGTAATATCATAAAAGCACTTATATATAGGAAGTACTAGCGGCGTATCCACCATGCTTTTATCATATTCCACATCGCCTCGTTATGTAAATCACTTACCCAAACAAACCACCATAATGTAATGTTCAAACAAATGTTAAAATGTTATTATGTAAACAAATGTAATGTATAGTAAATAAAAGTATTTACTCAACCCTATAAGAAGAATGTACAAAACAATGTAATTGATGTAAAACACAGTTTAAACCAAAGATATGTTTTGTAAAAATGCATGCTATACTGATACAAACACTTATGTGGTAATGTTAAACGTATACATTCAAACCTTGAGACTGTAGGATAACCTTAGAGTAAAGGTTATCAAAATGTTTTCGGATTCAGTCATTCCTTACATCCAAACAAACCTAGGATATCAGGAATGGGAGTTGTCAAGTCCTATGATACCACTACTTACTACCGAGCGGCGTAGCTAATGTTAATGAACGTATTTTAGTTCGTTAAACAAACCAAATGTCATACCAAATGTAAGCATGTTTTATGAAAACAATGTACCTAGTATGCTAAGTGAACATACAAGATAGAAATGTAAAACAATGTGTCCATATGCTGAGTAAACATATGCAACAGAAATGCAATGTAAAACAATGTGCTAGCATGCTAAGTGAACATACATAGCAAAACATGCAAGAAATCATGTATTATAAGTGTACTAATGAACATAACAAGCATATGATATAAAAAAACATGGAAAGCACGAAAGTAACAAGTAGGCACATGTGTTTCACCACAAAATGTTTGAAAAACAGTAAAAGAGGGGTCTATGTACTCACTTGAGATTGCTCAATAGTCTTTAGATAACCACCAAGCAAAGCAAGAAAGATTACGGAATCAAACGGCACCTAATATAAGTAACTATGTTAATAAACCAGACCTAAATCTGAGGATCGGATAAAATGTGTTTTCGTAAACCAAATGAGTATATGAACTCATGTAATATGGTTTAAGAAAGCCAACATTCTAAAACGGAACTTATCCTAAGTCCTTGTGACCCATTACGACTCGTTTAGGTAGCTTATGCTACTTTAACGCGTCGTTCGCGTAAAATGCGTTTGGACCGCCTAACTAGTCCTATGACAAGTAATATATACCTTAACATGTCTAATTATGTTGCCTAATCAGTTTAGATGTCAAAATTTAGGTTACATACGCTTAAAATGAATTTATGCGCAAAAAGGGCTTTTTGGTAATTTTCCAAAGGCATATAAACTACCTATCATACAACTAACTAAACGATGTGACCATAAGGTATAACCTCGGAAGGTTATTCCCTATACAACTATGGTCACTTAATGTGTTTGGTCGGATCCTAATGATCGACCAAACGGGTCGGGTTCGAAAGTCTAAGCGATTGATTAGATCGCTTACCTAACGACCCTATATAAGCACTAAACCTAAAGTGACAAGCTAAACATGTTAAAACATGTTTAACAAAGTTTGAAAACAGGTTTAATATCAAAACAAACAGTTTTGATACCCAAGAATAGTTTGGTTGCAAAATACGCATTTTGACCGAAACTACGACTCGTCACTATGCCTAGATAACGTGGTAATCAGTAGGTATAGTCACAAGGGACTATAACCATCGTGATTACACTCACGTTACGAAGTTCAAACAAACTTTGTGTTGACCATAAACTGGTCAAAGCTGAAAGTCAAACACAGTTTGACTTTCACGCTTAAAACTTGTAAAAGAACGAAAGAATACTTACAAAAGGTCCAAGAATGGAGGTTTGATCAGCAAATTCTCAGGTATGAAGTGTTTAAACTTCAACTTAGAGAATATGAGCTGATCAAGGTGTGAGTTGAAGTGAAAAGGGTGGGGGTATTTATAGTTTTCAGAGAGCCGTTAAGATCGTTCATCGTAAAACGAGCTTCGATCTCAACCGTACATGTGCACCCATGGTTTTGTAATACCATGGGCACCTCAAAATGGCCCATAGACTGCATGAAAAACCATTTGCAAGTGACCAAATCAGTTGGAACAAGCTGGAAACAGCTGGGAAAGATTCTGTGCAGATCTGATACCAGTACGCGCCCCACGTAAGAGTCATGGGGGGGCTTACGCGGCCCGCCTGATATCCACAGTTCAGCAAACAGCTTTCAGTTTTACAGTTTCAGTCCCTGCAGTTGTTTTAGGCCTATTTCGAATCATTTAAGGCCCGTTAAGCCAACTTTAAGGCTCTATAATGATGCCTAAGCATGAGGGACATGAAACATGTTCAAAAATATGTCGGATGTCGGTTCATTTGGTCGTACGGACGCGTTATTCGCTTAATTACGACGAAATACGAACGAACGCGAAAAACGATCCAAATTACGCGACGAATGGATTTTTATCATGCCAATCACTAAAATAAAATATTTTAGTGGTTACATAAATTTTTGGATGTCCGGATGTATTCAGAACGTAAGTTATGCGCGAAAATGCAAACTTATGCACTTTTTGACGCTTTTAGTCCCTGAATGACCAAAAAGTTTATTTTAGCATACCAAACCCCTCAAAGCCTATTTCTAAGCTATCTAAAGGATATTTAGGGTATTTTTAACTTTTGGTCATGTTCTGGAATGTTCGTTACAGTACGAATCATCATACTTTCGCAGTTTGTCAAAATTAGTCCCTGTAAGCGAATAAACTTGATTTTGCCATACCAAAGCCTTCAAAACTTATTTCTAAGTTGTGTAAAGGTTATTTAAGGTATGTTAAGCATATGTTGATGTTTCGGAGTGTTTGTCGCATTAAACTGATTATGTTTACGCATCGGTTTGCGTATAACTCTCCAGAAATTGATATAGAGTTTGAATTTGAACAAAAACCAAAACATGCAAAATGTCAAACATAATTAAACAAACATCGGGGTCAAATAACATTGTTTTATTGATAACTGAACTGTTTAGAATGATTACAAACACAGGTGTCACAGTCGCCCCTACTTGTGGAAATTTCGTCCCGAAATTTATTTAGAGGAAACTCGTGAGAATAGATGTGGATATTTCACCTTCATTTGATCTTCACGTTCCCAAGTAAATTCTGGACCATGTTTAGATTCCCAGCGAACTTTGACCAAAGGAATGCGCTTGCGCTTGAGCCACTTGACTATACGGTCCATGATTTCCATTGGTTTCTCAACAAAATGCATCGTTTTAGCCACACGAATTTCATCAAGCGGTATGTGGAGGTTCTCATCAGCTAAACACTTCTTGAGATTGGACACATGAAAGGTTGGATGAACATTTCCAAGTTCAGGAGGTAACTCAAGTCTGTAGGCTACCTTACCGATTATTTCGACGATTTAGAATGGTCCAACATATCTAGGTGCAAGTTTTCCTGTCTTTCCAAATCTGACCACACCTTTCCAAGGTGAGACCTTAAGTAATACACGATCACCGACTTGAAACTCCAAGGGCTTGCGTCGTCGGTCCGCGTAACTCTTTTGACGGCTTCTAGCTGTCTGAAGGTTATCGCGAACTTTCTTAACCTTATCTGTTGTCTCTAGAATGAGGTCAAGTCAAGTAAGCTGAGCCTCACCGATCTCATTCCAGCAGACTGGTGAACGACATTTTCGACCATAGAGAGCCTCGAAATAAGCCATGTTGATGCTGGAGTGATAACTATTGTTGTAGGAGAATTCAATCAACAGAAGATACGAATCCCAACTACCACCAAAATCGATCACACAAGCTCTAAGCATATCCTCCAAAGTCTAGATTATTCTTTCAGATTGACCATCTGATTGTGGATGATAAGCTGTGCTCAAATTAAGTTGGGTCCCCATAGCAGATTGCATGGTTCTCCAAAAACGAGAAGAGAATCGAGCATCTCTGTCAGAAATAATGTTCAAAGGAACACCTTGTCTAGATACAATTTCATCCACATAGATTTTTGCAAGCTTGTCAGCAGATAGATCCTCACGGATCGGGAAGAAATGTGCTGATTTTGTAAGACGATCAACAACTACCCAGATGGCATCATGACCTCTCTCTGTGCACGGAAGTTTGGTAATAAGATCCATAGCAATGTTTTCCCATTTCCAAACTGGAATCTCTGGTTGCTCCAATAAACCAGAAGGATGTTGATGCTCAGCCTTAACCTTAAGACAAGTAAGGCATTTTGACACGTATAAGGCAATGTCCTTCTTCATACCCGGCCACCAATACTGAGTACGAAGATCCTTATACATTTTATCTGCACCAGGACGAATAGAATAACGAGACTTATGAGCTTCATCCATAAGCAAGGTGCGAAGATCATCTTGGCTTGGGACCCACAAACGGTTCATGAAATAATACGATCCATTATCCTTCAGTTCAAGATCAGGCTTAATGTGATAGGGTAATTCCTTAGCCATTAAACCTTGTGAGACACAAGTATGTTGAGCCTGAGAAATGCGGGTTTGGATATCAGATCGAGCTTGAATATCAGATTGAACACGAACACAATGAAGCTTGACACGTTCTTTTCGACTCAAAGCGTCAGCTACGACATTCGCCTTACCATGATGGTAGCGAATTTCGCAATCATAGTCGTTTAGAAGTTCAACCCAACGTCGTTGCCTCATGTTGAGTTCTTTCTGATTAAAGATGTGCTGAAGACTCTTGTGGTCAGTGAAAACCACACATTTTGTACCATACAAATAGTGTCTCCAGATCTTGAGAGCGAAAACAACTACACCTAACTCAAGATCATGAGTGGTGTAGTTTTTCTCGTGTACCTTCAATTTCCTCGATGCATATGCTATGACTGTGTTCCTTTGCAAAAGAACACAGCCAAGACCCAAATTGGATGCATCACAATACACGACGAAATCGTCATTGCCTTCAGGCAATGATAGAATAGGCGCATCACAAAGTTTTTGCTTCAAGGTCTGAAACGCTTCTTCTTGCTTGGATCCCCAATCAAAGGGTTTGTTCTTCTGAGTTAGAGCAGTTAGGGGAACTGCAATCTTGGAGAAGTTCTCGATGAAGCGGCGGTAATAACCTGCGAGACCAAGAAAAGAACGAACTTCGGTTGGAGTAGTAGGCGTATCCCAATCCTTAATCGCACTGATCTTGGAGGGATCTGCATGAATACCTTGTTCGTTGACAATATGTCCTAAAAATTGAACTTCCTTAAGCCAAAATTCACACTTGGAGAATTTGGCGAAAAGTTGTTCTTTCTTCAGGAGTTCCAGAGTAAGACGAAGATGTTGCTCGTGATCAGTTTGCGTCTTAGAATAAACCAAGATGTCATCAATGAAAACGATGATGAACTTGTCCAAATAAGGCTTACAAACCCTATTCATCAAGTCCATGAAAACAGCAGGAGCATTAGTCAAACCGAATGGCATAACTGTGAACTCATAATGCCCATAACGAGTGCAGAAAGCTGTCTTGGGAATATCTTCTTCATGAACACGAAGTTGATGATACCCAGAATGCAGATCAATCTTTGAAAAATAAGAAGCGCCCTGTAACTGGTCAAAGAGATCATCAATGAGAGGTAGGGGATATCAATTCTTGATGGTAAGCTTATTAAGCTCACGGTAATCGATACACATTTTAAAAGATCCATCCTTCTTCTTGACAAAAAGAACGGGAGCACCCCAAGGTGAAAAGCTAGGATGAATAAAACCTTTGTCAGAAAGCTCCTGAAGCTGCTTAGACAACTCTTGCATCTCAGACGGTGCAAGACGATATGGAGATCTGGCAATAGGATTTGCACCAGGTACAAGATCAATACGGAACTCGACTTGGCATGCTGGGGGTAAACCAGGTAACTCTTCTGGAAAAACTTCAGGATAATTCCGAACAACAGGGATATCTTCAATCGACTTACCTTTGCCTTTATCTGCTATAACGTGTGCCAAGAAGGCCACATAGTTCTTTCGCAGATACTTTCGAGCTTGAGTACAAGACATGAACTTGAGACTACTAGCAGGTTTCTCACCACGAACCTGTAGGATCTAACCTATCGAGAGTGGAACACGAACAATCTTCTCGAAACAAACTACCTTTGCGTGATGCTTGGCTAACCAATCCATACCCACTATAATGTCGAAACTTCCAAGTCGCATTGGCGTGAGGTCGATAGGAAAAAGATGGTTGTTAAGGTTCAGCTGGCAGTTACGAAGAACGGAATCAAGAACAATAGGCTCACCACTAGCAACTTCTACTGTTAAAGGTTTTCCTAGTTTCGTTCTAGACATGCGAAGCAAAGGCTCGAAAGATAATGACACAAAACTCTTATCGGCACCTGAATAAAAAAGAACAGATGTAGCTGATTATTAACAAAGAACGTACTGTTCACCACCTCGTTGTCTACACGTGCTTTATTAGCATTCAAGTTGAAGACTCGTCCACTAGCCTGAGCCTGATTCTGATTTGCATTGACTAATCTCAGACACTGGTTACGGTAGTGGGTCAGATCCCCACAGTTGTTGCACGAGCCAGGTGGGTAGTGAGGTCGTGCAGCTTGAGCTTGTTGTTAAACAGGAGGCTGAGCAGCTTGCTGAGCTGGGTTGCGAGCTGCTTGATTCTGGTTAGCAAGAAGACGACATGTAGCAGCAAGATGACCAGATCTTCCACAATTGGTACAATAACGACACTGGGTGTGCGACTGGGGATGACCATTACACCTGTTGCACAGAGGTGCATTGCCAAGGTATAGTTTCTAGGCAAGTGGTTGCGCAGGCTGATTTGGGGCAGCTTGATTTGCCTGTGCAGTAACGGCGAAGTTTTGGGAAGCCTTGCGCTTCCTAGACTTCTTTGTAGATCCAGCTTCCTTACCTTTCTTGTTCTTACCCTTCTTGCTTTCACCCTTATCAGATGCCTGTTTCTTACCCTTGTCACCCTTCCTGTGAAGCTTACCCTTTCGGACCTGCGACTCAGTCAAAGTCGTAGTTAGCTCAATTGCCTGACGAACTGTGGTAGGGTTACTACCAGTGACGATGTCTTGTACGGAGTCAGGTAAGCCATCAATATATCTTTTGATAGCCTTCTCGAGTGGGGTAACCATTGTAAGGCAAAGTAGGCTTAGCTCCTCATACCTGTCAGTGTACGCACGGTGCTCACCACTATCCTGCTTCAAGTCATCAAACTCCCTTTCCAACGCCCTCTGTTCATGACGAGGACAGAATTCCCTCATCATAAGAGCCCTAAGCTCGGCCCAAGTCTGTGCTAAAGCAACCTCAGCACCACTGTCTCTCATAACCCCGTTACACCAAGTAAGGGCCCTCTTTTGAAACACGCTGGAAGCAAACTCGACTTTGCGATTATCAGGACACTGAACATGACGAAACGTACTCTCAATGCTCTCGAACCACTGTAGGAGCCCAGTTGCCCCTTCAGAACCCTAAACTTGAGTGGTTTAGCCGAATTGAAACTCATGAAATTGCATGGAGCATTTTGGTTATTGTTGGCTTGGTTCACTTGAACAATAATGTCTGGGAGTACAACAGCCATATACTGCGCCATGATAGCAGCCATTTCGGCATTAGGTAGCGGATTTTCGCGTCGAGGAGGCATTCTAAAAGAGGAAACATGAGAGAAAACGAGTGAGATGATTAGATAAAAAGAATGAGATGATACAAAAATTGACAAAAGCAAAGATGGTGGTCATTCGTCCGTACCAAAAAGCAAACAAACGACGCACAGTGACTAATCAAAGTAAATGAGTCAAAAATAATGTATCGCGAAGACATGTTCGCCTATAAGTGAACACTCACCCCGAGAGTTCCCAGATAAGAGTGACTGGTCCGATTATGTGGATTTGTACGAACACTCTAGCCTTAGACATAAAACCCAGGGTACAGGCATTCACCCTTCCAGTTTGCACGTGTTCACACTATTTAGAACCCAAAACTTTGACGAGATTTTGAAAACTTTGAAGGCACAAGGCCAAAAGAATCATTAAAAAACAGATGATTAAATTTTCAAAATCATTCTAAAAAATTGAAGGGTTCAAGACCTTATAATAAATCATTTAAAAACAAATGATTGATTTTCAAAAATCATTTCGGAAAATTGGGTTCTCGTTTTGGTAATCACCTAAGGATAGGTGAAGTGCATGTTTTAAGATCTAAACACAAGATAACTTGTGTTGGGGTCCTAGAAAGGTTATAGTCTAGGTCAAAGCATTACTAATAACCTAATTCCCTATAACCATTGGCTCTGATACCAACTCTTCTGTCACACCCCGACTGCGGAAAACAACGAAACCGCGGCGGAAACGTCGGGGAGTGTTGTAACAGAATTATTGTTTAACAACCATGGCAATTTAAGTTATGTTTTATTTATAAACAAAGGTGTCACATTGTCTTAAAACAACAGAAACAAAGAGTACATCACATAATTAAACTAGTTCTAGCTTCGTTTTATGTCACTAAGGCACAGGTCAACCTAAGTGTATCTTGACCATCCTATGCAACAGCTCCTGAAACACATGTGAAAATAGGTACGTCAGCATAAAAATGCCTGTGAGATACATAGGTTTTATTGATTTCGGATTCATGACTTGTAAGTTTTAAAGAATGTTTTAACAAAAGTAATCATGAACCTTGTAAATGTTTTTCTTTTATAAATCACATGAAAACTGATAAGAAAACAGATGATATAAAAGAATAGTGTATGGTTAAATAAATAACCAAGTAAAAATGAATTTGTATAAAATGTGTTGTTTGTAAAACAATGTTTTGTAAAAATGTGTTTATTGTGTAAAATGTAATATGTCAAAATTGAAATGGTTTAAATAACGCTACGATATGTAATATCATAAAAGCACTTATATATAGGAAGTACCAGCGGCGTATCCACCATGCTTTTATCATATTCCACATCGCCTCGTTATGTAAATCACTTACCCAAATAAACCACCATAATGTAATGTTCAAACAAATGTTAAAATGTTATTATGTAAACAAATGTAATGTATAGTGAATAAAAGTATTTACTCAACCCTATAAGAAGAATGTACAAAACAATGTAATTGATGTAAAACACAATTTAAACCAAAGATATGTTTTGTAAAAATGCATGCTATACTGATACAAACACTTATGTGTTAATGTTAAACGTATACATTCAAACCTTGAGACTGTAGGATAACCTTAGAGTAAAGGTTATCAAAATGTTTTCGGATTCAGTCATTCCTTACATCTAAACAAACCTAGGATATCAGGAATGGGAGTTGTCAAGTCCTATGGTACCACTACTTACTACCGAGCGGCATAGATAATGTTAATGAACGTATTTTAGTTCATTAAACAAACCAAATGTCATACCAAATGTAAGCATGTTTTATGAAAACATTGTACCTAGTATGCTAAGTGAACATACAAGATAGAAATGTAAAACAATGTGTCCATATGCTGAGTAAACATATGCAACAGAAATGCAATGTAAAACAATGTGTCCATATGCTGAGTAAACATATGCAACAGAAATGCAATATAAAACAATGTGCTAGCATGCTAAGTGAACATACATAGCAAAACATGCAAGAAATCATGTACTATAAGTGTACTAATGAACATAACAAGCATATGATATAAAAAAAATGGAAAGCACGAATGTAACAAGTAGGCACATGTGTTTCACCCCAAAATGTTTGAAAAATAGTAAAAGAGGGGTCTATGTACTCACTTGAGATTGCTCAATAGTCTTTAGATAACCACCAAGCAAAGCAAGAAAGATTACGGAATCAAACGGCACGTAATATAGGTAACTATGTTAATAAACCGGACCTAAATCGGAGGATCGGATAAAATGTGTTTTCGTAAACCAAATGAGTATATGAACTCATGTAATATGGTTTAACAAAGCCAACATTCTAAAACGGAACTTATCCTAAGTGCTTGTGACCCATTACGACTCGTTTAGGTAGCTTATGCTACTTTAACGCGTCGTTCACGTAAAACACGTTTGGACCGCCTAACTAGTCCTATGACAAGTAATATATGCCTTAACATGTCTAATTATGTTGCCTAATCAGCTTAGATGTCAAAATTTAGGTTACATATGTTTAAAATGAATTTATGCGCAAAAAGGGCATTTTGGTAATTTTCCTAAGGCATATAAACTACCTATCATACAACTAACTAAACGATGTGACCATAAGGTATAACCTCGGAAGGTTATTCCCTATATAACTATGGTTACTTAATGTGATTGGTCGGATCCTAATGATCGACCAAACGGGTCGGGTTCGAAAGTCTAAGCGATTGATTAGATCGTTTACCTTACGACCCTATATAAGCACTAAACCTAAAGTAACGAGCTAAACATGTTAAAACATGTTTAACGAAGTTTGAAAATAGGTTTGATATCAAAACAAACGGTTTTGATACCCAAGAATAGTTTGGTTGCAAAATACGCAAGAATACACATTTTGACCGAAACTACGACTCGTCACTATGCCTAGATAACGTGGTAATCAGTAGGTATAGTCACAAGGGACTATAACCATCGTGATTACTCTCACGTTACGAAGTTCAAACGAACTTTGTGTTGACCATAAACTGGTCAAATCTGAAAGTCAAACACAGTTTGACTTTCACGCTTAAAACGTGTAAAAGAACGAAAGAATACTTACAAAAGGTCCAAGAATGGAGGTTTGATCAGCAAATTCTCAGGTATGAAGTGTTTAAACTTCAAGTTAGAGAATATGAGATGATCAAGGTGTGAGTTGAAGTGAAAAGGGTGGGGGTATTTATAGTTTTTGGAGAGCCGTTAAGATCGGTCATCGTAAAACGAGCTTCGATCTCAACCGTACATGTGCACCCATGGTTTTGTAATACCATGGGCACCTCAAAATGGCCCATAGACTGCATGAAAAACCATTTGCAAGTGACCAAATCAGTTGGAACAAGCTGGAAACAGCTGGGAAAGATTCTCTACAGATCTGATACTAGTACGCGCCCCGCGTAAGAGTCATGGGGGGCTTACGCGGCCTGCCTGATATCCACAGTTCAGCAAACAGCTTTCAGTTTTACAGTTTCAGTCCCTGTAGTTGTGTTTAGGCCTATTTCGACTCATTTAAGGCCCGTTAAGCCAACTTTAAGGCTCTACAATGATGCCTAAGCATGAGGGACATGAAACATGTTCAAAAATATGTTGGATGTCGGTTCGTTTGGTCGTACGGACACGTTATTCGCTTAATTACGACGAAATACGAACGAACGCGAAAATCGATCCAAATTACGCGACGAATGGATTTTTATCATGCCAATCACTAAAATAAAATATTTTAATGGTTACATAAATTTTTGGATGTCCGAATGTATTCAGAACGTAAGGTATGCGCGAAAATGCAAACTTATGCACTTTTTGACCCTTTTAGTCCCTGAATGACCAAAAAGTTTATTTTAGCATACCGAACCCCTCAAAGCCTATTTCTAAGCTATGTAAAGGATATTTAAGGTATGTTTAACTTATGGTCATGTTCTATAATGTTCGTTACAGTACGAATCAACATACTTTCACAGTTTGTCGAAATTAGTCCCTTTAAGCGAATAAACTTGATTTTGCCATACCAAAGCCTTCAAAACTTATTTCTAAGTTGTGTAAAGGTTATTTAAGGTATGTTAAGCATATGTTGATGTTCCGGAGTGTTTTTCACGTTAAACTGATTATGTTTATGCATCGGTTTGCGTATAACTATCTAGAAAGTGATATAGAGTTTGAATTTGAACAAAAACCAAAACATGCAAAATGTCAAACATAATTAAACAAACATCGGGGTCAAATAACATTGTTTTATTGATAACTGAACTGTTTACAATGATTACAAACACAGGTGTCACACTAACAAGCTTTCACATGATGGATCTAACTAAAAACACTAGATTCAACATTCACAACTTCATAACATAGATCAAACAACTTCAAAACAACTTATTTTCACTTAGATTATGTTAGATCTTCATGTTACCATCTTTTAAAGTTTAGGTTCTTTGATGGTGTAACTTGTACATACTAATAACATGAAGTAAAATAGAGATTATGTTGCTTACTACTAGCTCTAGTGGCTAGGGAAGTGGCAAGAACAAGAAGGAGATGAAGAATGATGAAGATGAGTGGTTAAAAGCTCCTCAAGGTGGTCCTTTCACTTCTTTTGCTCCAAACCTTCTTAGATCATCCTTGTGCACCTTTGTATAACCTTAGATTGCTTGATTGATGAGTGAAAATGGTGGGTGTATGGTGGAGTGGTGGTGGTCGTAAGGTGTAGAGAGGGAAGGAGAAAGAGTGGAGTTTGAAAATGAAGAAGATGATAATTTTTTCTCAACTAATGGTCCCTTATTATAACCTTCCAACAAGTCTTTAACCAAAGGTTTACATGTCCAATATCTTACCCACATTATGAATACTATAATGGGAAAGTGAGTGGGGTCCACTTGGGACCGGTTATGACATGGGGGGGGGGGGTAAATTGTAAAATTTTGGAAGTCAGGGATAGAAGATGTAAAATGGAAGGTTTAATGTAAGGTTTAGTATGTTTAAGTGTTTTGATGATCTTTAAGGTGTTTTATCATCATAACTAGCTTTAAATCATAAAATAATGCTTCTAGTCTATTTTTGATGTTTTGGGTAGTGTCCGGTTAATCGTTTGGTTGTCAGTTCATTAAAGTGCTAAATGGTGAATTTTACAAGGTATGAAGTACCTTTTGTGATAGTTTTCATTCCCAACACTTTACAAGTTATTCTGTACACTTAAACATAAATTATGCATGTTATTTTGGTGTTAAAATGTTGTTTTTGCTGATTTTCTTCAGAATTACGCATTTTAGGTGCGTTTCGGGCAGTTTTTAGTGCCTGTTTTAGCTTCCGGAAAGTGTTTATGTTAACCCTTGATCCTACACTTGGGTTTTATTGTATTTTTGATGTTGGACCTACATCTAGGCCCTAAATCTATCGTTTAACTGCATGTTGAGGCTGTTCTATCAGAACTTGTTTTACCGGTGAGTTTACTAGTCTTTCGACGCAACGCTTAATGTAATGCACAATGCGATAATTGAAGTGTAAAACATGCATGAATTCATATGTAAAGCAAGTAAGCATATAATGTTGATATTTAATCACACAATGACAAGAAATAATTAATTATTAAAATAGTACGGAAATTACCGGTTTTGTGTCAGTTGTCACACCTTATGGAAATTATAGGGCATGAAGAGTGAGGGTCATTTTTAGAATAATGCCCAATAAGGAGGAAAAACAAAGAAACTAACAAATGAAAGGGCATTATGAAGCCTTAACCATTACATGAAGCATTATGATGGTGATGTGACGAAAAATGCCCTTTAAGGGCATTAACCATTACCTATGGTCTAAGCGACACCATATTTAAACTCACACTATCAATTCATCTGTTTCACTTGACCAAAACACGCTTCTTCTCGTCTCTTATGTTGTCCGTTTCTTTTATTTTTGTTGGTTTCTACCACTTCTCCATACATCGGTTGTCACCAAGTTGGCCACAGTTCGACCTCCGGACCTTGATTTTGGATGAGGATGATGAAGCCGCCCCACCTGCTACTATTCTATTCAGTTTGACAATTGTAGTGCCTCCGCACAGTTAGTTAAAAAATCATTGACTGCTCGTCAACATGGAAAGTTACAATTTTGTTCTACAATGTGACGCCCAATAAAAAATATTTTAGGGGTAGCGGAATACAAAAACGTCAAAAAAAATTGCACTACGTCGGAAAGTTACAATTTTGTTCATATAACTGAGGAACTTTATGATTGGTAAACTCCGTTGACGACTTCGAACCTCATATTTTTAATTTAAATATAGCACCATAAATTATAGTCTCAAGCGATTTAAGTTGAAATATCTTATCTGATAACGTCCAACTCAATAAACCATTACTTTTATATCAACATTTAGGGAAAAGATCAAATATGAAGTATAACAACCCTCGAGAACCCCTATAACGCTCCGTAATCGAGAAACCGGACCTGTGTTACGTTGTTTTCATAAAAAATTAAATAAAATAAGTTTTAGTTGCCGATGGCGGCCCACGACGGACATACCCCTTGTGTGTCGCGAGGCGCGACGGCCATTATTAGTCGGACGCTGCATGGTGACCCGTGTGACGTAACATGTCGAGTGTACTGCATGATCTGCCAAGCTTAAGCCCTAGCTAGGGTGGGCGGCGGCCCGCGACGAGCAGGGCCCTAGTGCATCGCGGGGCGTGAGAGACTTCAAAAACTTGTATAAATTGTGCAGCAACGACACCAGTCCAATCCGCTCAACATTTTCTTTTCTCTCTAGACGTTTTATTCAAGATTTTTCTAGAATAGCCATTCCATTAACCAAACTAACTCGGAAGATAGTTAGATTTGAATGGGGACCAAAACAAGAGGAAGCATTCAAGATTTTGAAACAAAGGTTAATCAACGCACCAATACTCGCGTTGCCTGAAGGAACTGAAGACTTTATAGTCTATTGTGACGCCTTCAAATTAGGATTTGGATGTGTATTGATACAATGTCAAAAGGTAATTGCTTATGCCTCTAGACAGCTTAAGAAACATGAAGAGAATTATACAACACATGATTAAGAGTTAGGAGCAATAATTTTCGCCTTTAAGATGTGGAGACACTATCTCTACGATAGTAAGTTCATTGTCTTTATGGATCATAAGAGTTTAAGATATGTCTTCGGACAAAATGAATTAAACATGAGGCAAAGACGTTGGATGAAAATTCTTAGTGATTATGATTGTGATATCCAGTATCATGCAGGAAAAGCTAACATAGTAGCTAATGCTTTAAGTTGAAAGTATCACGAAAAGCCAAAAAGAGTTTGTGCTCTCAGACTAAACCTGCAGATAGATTTAAATAAGCAAATTAGAAAAATACAGGAAACATCAATCATGGATGATGCTGAAGGATTAAAAGGAATGATTAAGGAGTTAGAAAAAGGAACAGATGGAACTTGGAAATTCCATAAGCAAAGAATCTGGATACCTATTCAAGGAAACCTACGCCACAAAATTCTAGAAGAAGCTCATAAATCCAAATATATGATGCATCCTGGAAGTGACAAGATGTATCAAGACTTAAGAAAGAATTTCTGGTGGATAGGAATGAAAAAGGATATAGCAAATTATGTTGCTAAATGTTTAACTTGTTCACAAGTTAAAGCGGAACATCAGAAACCTTCAGGCTTATTGCAGCAATTGGAATTGCCAATTTGGAAATGGGAATTGATAACAATGGACTTTGTTACAAAATTACCCAAGACACGAAAAGGTAATGATACGATCTGGGGGATTGTAGACAGATTAACCAAATTTGCCCATTTCTTACCTATGAATGAGACTTTTAGTATGGAACAATTAGCCAAGTTATATGTAAATGAAATAGTTTCATTACATGGAATTCCTTTATCTATTGTGTCTGACAGAGATAGCCGTTTTACTTCTCATTTTTTGACAAGTTTCCAAAAAGCAATGGGAACCAGATTAAATCTAAGCACACCTTATCATCCTCAAATGGACGGGCAAAGTGAAAGGACAATTCAAACAATGGAAGATATGCTTAGAGCCTGTGTAATTGATTTTGGAGGAAATTGGGACGACCACTTACCTCTCATAGAATTTTCCTACAACAACAGCTATCATACCAGCATCAGTGCTGCATCATTTGAAGCACTCAATGGATGAAAATGCCAAACACCAGTCTGTTGGGCAGAGATTGGAGAAAAACGACTGTCAGGACCTGAAATCGTGCAAGAAACAACTGACAAAATTTGTCACACCCCCAAAATCCACACGCGGAGTACCACCGCTTGGAGGCGTGACTGAACAGGATCAAGCCACCAATCATATTGAACATATAAGTAACTAATAAAAGTCATTCAACAATACGATAGGCGTTTTGAAAACCCAACATAAACAAGGGTGTAGCGGAAGCAATAATGTAAAACCCAACATAAGTATAAGTACAAAATGTCATAATGTTTAACAACACATTCACGATCCATGTCCACAACGACCGTGCCTCCCGTGCAAGCTCCAAAAGTACCTAATGTCCTGCAAGGCATGTAACAGAGAGTCAACAACTAGTTGAGCGAGTTCACAGTTAGTAGTTCAGTAATGGTGTTCGTATCGTAAATCATGAGTTCGTTTAGTAATCACGTATCGTATGTAATGGTATCGCGGCCCTCTAGGCATGTTTGTGAAGTTTAGTGGGGGTTTCCCATGTGTTCTCTAGACTAGGTATATTTGTATCGCGGCCCTCCAGGCATGTTTCCGAAGATTAAAGTATAGTTCGCGGCCATTCCAGGCATGTTTGCGAAGATCGTTCTAGTATCGCGGCCGATCCCGGCATGTGTGCGAAGAGAAGTATATGTATCACTAGTCTAGTAGTATCTACCATTAACCTTCCTCTCCCGAGGCCTATGGTATGTAATTCCGATAACTCTTAAGCATAAAAAAAAAATCAATCAACCCATTCCCAACCCCGGGAATCCCATGCCTTGGTAGAAGTGTGAACTCACCTTGTTTTGCTCGGTATGCTAAGTTAAGTGCTCACAATAAATTAGTCAAGTCCTATAGTGCACGTATATTCAATCAGTTCCCGTTCGTAATATTTCACATATAACTATCATCACAGTAATATCATGGAGTGTTTGACAGTTCATATCATGCCACACAAGCAGTTAATTGCATCCATACATTTAACAGAGTTGGCATCTAGCAGAACTAGCAAGCTAACTGAGTGAATAAGGTTAACAGATTTCATGAAATAACAGAATTAATCCACTTCATTGGAATAATAAATAAACAGAGTAAGTCAGTTAACTCTGTTAACAACTTAACAGAATTTGTCCACTAACAGAGTTACTCAAAAAATGAAGTTATCAACTTACATATTTAACATAGTTAAATAAACTAACTGAGTTATTCCAGTGATTAGTTTAATCGATTAACATATTTAATGACATTAATAATTACAGTAAACATGTTGTCAAAATCACTTAAGTGCCGAAAACCCCTTTAGCTGAAATCACCTTATGGCCGAAATCCCTTATTGGGCCGAAAACACATCTGGGCCGAACTCACTATATGGGCCGAAATCACTTATGTGATTTCGTCCAGTTCATTATTGTGGGGGTGTTTTCGTTGAGCATGTGTGTGACGAAATCACTAGGGTGCCGAAATCCCTTAGTGATTTCGTTGGTTTCCTCATCATCATCATCATCATTAACAGTAACTTAAAAACCCAGAAACTCTATATCTATTCATTCAATCATCACAACAGTTTCAACAAACTATCAACCTACCCAAACAATAAACACCATCGCACAGATTACTAAATCATTGTGATATCAAGACTATCATTAAATCCTCAGATCTTTCATATCATACAAATCAATAACAATTATCACATACTACCTGTACATTCATGATATCCAGTAATAATAAGAAATCAATAACTAACCTAAGCAGCAAGGTGGTACTTTGATGGATGTGTGCCGTCGGGTTTCAAAAGGAGAGAGAGAAACAATGTGATAAGGTTTGCCAAAAGAGAAACTTCTCCGAGAAGATTGTGATAAAATAAATATATAGTAACTCAATACTGGGCCAAGGCCCATCTCTGTTTTCGTTGGTCTACTAGTGGACGAAAACACACAAGGTGTTTTCACCACTAGGGTGATTTCATTGATGAGTGGGTGAGGGTGTTTGGCCTAACAGATGCCTTGTGTAAATTATACAACACATAAATTAAAAATTAAGAAATACATCAATACACACTTATAAGGCATACCGTATACAACATATCAATCACATTACGATTAACATACTACAAACGTGCACAGTTGTGAAACAAACAAGTCGTATTAACAAACAACTTAAACATTTAACGTGAAATAAATGCGAATATAGAATTCTTGGAAACTCGAGTTGTCACATTATCCCCAACTTGAAAGAAATTTCGTCCCGAAATTTAGCATGCGGTTACTGAGGAAGCTAGGTAAGTTATCGTTTTCTGGTTCTCCTGGGGTGTCACATCATCCCCCCGTTGATTTGGAATTTCATCCCGAAATTTTATAGTAGCTTCAGCCTCAGTAGTAGTTGCATTGTTTTCGAACAACTGGGGATATTTGAGTTCCATTTGGTCTTCGCGTTCCCAGGTGAACTCTGGGCCACGACGGGAGTTCCAACGAACTCGAACAAGAGGTATTCTGGTGTTCTTGAGGACCTTAACATCCCGGTCCATGGTTTCAACTGGTTCCTCGATGAAATGCAACTGTTCGTCGATAGTGAGCTCCTTCAAAGGAACTATGAAGGTCTCATCTGACAGACACTTCTTCAGATTCGACACGTGAAAGACGTTGTGAACTGCACTGAGTTCAGCTGGTAAGTTCAGTCTGTAGGCCACTTTGCCTATTTTCTCAATGACTTCAAATGGTCCTACGTATCGTGGATTGAGTTTGCCCCTTTTGCCAAAACGAACAACACCCTTCCAGGGTGACACTTTGAGTAGTGCTCGATCCCCAACCTGGAACTCGAGTAGTTTCCTGTCTTTATCGGCGTATGCTCTCTGACGGTCACGAGATGCCGCCATGCGTTGTCGTATTTGAGCAATCTTTTCAGTAGTATCAACTACCATTTCTGGACCTGTGATCTGACTGTCACCCACCTCTGCCCAACAAAGAGGTGATCGGCATTTACGCCCGTACAATGCCTCAAATGGAGCGGCTTTAATGCTGGTGTGGTAGCTGTTGTTGTACGAGAACTCCACTAACGGGAGATGTTTTTCCCAGCCGTTGCCGAAATCGATTACACATGCACGAAGCATGTCTTCTAAAGTTTGAATAGTGCGCTCAGACTGTCCATCCGTCTGAGGGTGATAAGCTGTGCTCATGTCTAAACGAGAGCCAAAATATTTGTGAATTGCTTGCCACAGTTCTGAAGTAAAACGTGCGTCACGATCAGAGATAATGGAAGTTGGCACCCCGTGCCTAGAAACCACTTCTTTTAAGTAGATGTCTGCTAAGGTAGAGAACTTGTCTGTTTCCTTAATAGCCAAGAAGTGAGCAGACTTTGTGAGTCGATCCACGATCACCCAAATAGTATCATTTCCGCGCTGAGATCTAGGTAGGCCAGTAACAAAATCCATGGAAATTTGTTCCCATTTCCATTGTGGTATCTCAGGTTGCTGGAGTGGGCCTGAAGGTTTCTGATATTCCGCTTTGACTCTCGCACAAGTCAAACACTTGCTAACGTAAGTTGCTATGTGGGCCTTCATGCTAGGCCACCAATATGTAGTTCTAAGGTCGTGGTACATCTTATCCGAACCAGGATGTACTGAGTAGCGAGACTTATGAGCTTCTTCCATTACAAGCTCGCGTAGGTTTCCATAGAGTGGGACCCAGATGCGTCCGGTTACATAATAGGCGCCGTCTGCCCTTTGTTCTAACCGTTTCCTTGAGCCGCGTAGGGCTTCAGCCCTGACGTTTTCTGGTTTCAATGCTTCTACCTGAGCATCTCGTATCTGTGAAGGAAGACTAGACTGAATAGTGAGTTGCAACGCTCGTACACGCCTAGGTGTAGTATCCTTTCGACTGAGGGCGTCGGCCACCACATTGGCTTTGCCCGGATGGTACTTTATAGCACATTCGTAATCATTCAGTAACTCGACCCATCGACGTTGTCGCATGTTCAACTCTTTCTGCTTGAAGATATGCTCAAGACTCCTGTGATCTGTGTAGATGGTGCACTTAGTGCCGTACAGGTAGTGTCGCCATATCTTGAGCGCAAAAACAACAGCTCCCAGCTCTAAATCATGTGTAGTGTAATTCCGTTCGTGAATCTTAAGTTGGCGTGAAGCATAAGCAATGACTTTATCCCGCTGCATCAACACACATCCAAGACCCTGGATAGATGCGTCGCAGTAGACTACAAAATCGTCCGTGCCTTCAGGCAATGAGAGGATAGGTGCGCTACAAAGTCTATCCTTTAAATGCTGAAACGCTGTTTCCTGTGTATTACCCCAACGGTAAGCAACACCTTTCTGTGTCAGTAATGTGAGCGGCTGTGCAATCTTTGAGAAGTCTTTGATGAATCGTCTATAATAACCCGCCAAACCCAAGAATTGGCGTATTTCGGTTGGTGTGCGAGGTGCAGGCCAGTTCTTGATCGAATCTACCTTGGATGGATTGACATGAATCCCATCCTTGTTTACCACGTGGCCTAAGAAGTGGACTTCACGAAGCCAGAAGTCGCATTTTGAAAACTTAGCGTACAGCTGTTCCGTTCGAAGGAGTTCCAGAATAAGTCGTAAATGCTGCTCGTGTTCCTCCCGACTCTTCGAGTAGATCAGGATGTCATCAATAAAAACAATAACAAACTTGTCAAGATAAGGTTTGCACACCCTGTTCATAAGATCCATGAAAACCGCAGGCGCGTTCGTTAGCCCGAATGGCATGACCAAAAACTCGTAATGGCCGTAGCGAGTTCTGAATGCTGTTTTGGAGACGTCCTCGTCCCGGACTCTCAATTGATGATAGCCTGACCTCAGGTCAATCTTCGAGTAATAGCTCGACCCTTGCAACTGGTCGAATAAGTCGTCGATACGTGGAAGTGGATAGCGATTTTTCACGGTCACCTTGTTCAGTTCGCGGTAATCTATGCACATACGAAAGGTACCGTCTTTCTTCTTCACAAATAATACTGGAGCTCCCCAGGGCGAAGAGCTAGGACGTATGAAACCCTTTTCCAAGAGTTCTTGCAATTGCTTAGACAGTTCTTCCAGTTCAGTTGGAGCTAAGCGGTAAGGCGCTCGAGCTATGGGTGCTGCTCCTGGAGCTAGCTCGATCTGAAATTCGACCTGGCGATGGGCGGTAGCCCAGGTAACTCTTCAGGAAACACTTGAGGAAAATCGCGTACTACAGGAATATCCTCTAACTTCTTCTCTTTCGTTGATGTATCTGTAACAAGTGCTAGTATAGCAGTGTGGCCCTTCCGCAAACACTTCTGAGCCTTCAAGAAGGAGATGATGCCACTCACGACACCACTCTTGTCGCCTTGAACTTCGAGAGGTTCTTTGCCAGTACGGGGAATACGAATGATCTTCTCCTTGCATAGGATCTCTGCTTGTTGTTGGGATAACCAATCCATACCAATGACGACATCAAAACTACTCAGAGTTATAGGAATGAGATTGATAGAGAAAGTCTGACCAGCGAGGATAAGATTACAACCCTGAACTATGTGTGTGGCTTCTAGACTTTTACCGTTAGCTAGCTCTACGACATGTTTGGTGTTTAAAGGTGTTGGTGCGCGTTTAAGCATTTGAGTAACTTTCAGAGACATATAACTGGTATCCGCACCCGAATCAAATAATACAGTAACATAAAAGTCGTCGAGAAGAAACTTACCCATAACCACATGAGGATCGTTCCTTGCATCACCCTGACCAATCACAAATGCACGACCCTTAGCACCATTGTTGTTGTTGTTTCCCCCATTGTTGTTCCCATTGCCCTGATTATTGTTGTTGTTGTTCTGATTCTGATTCTGATTTAACCGAGGGCAGTTCCGCTTGAAGTGACCTTCAGCCCCACACTGAAAGCATGCCTTATTTCCTTGCTGTTGTTGCTGTGGCTGGTTTCGTGGAGCTAGTGGCTGTTGTTGCTGGTTCTGATTCCCAAGCCTTGAGCTCCTGCAATCTTTAGCTTCATGACCTACCCTTAGACATCTCTGACAGCGGCCTTTACGACACTGACCACTGTGGTGTCTGTTGCACCTGTTACACATTGGATGAATTCCCCGATATCCACTCTGCCCCTGACCACCAGACGATTGCTGACTCGGACTCTGGTAATCACTAGTCTTGCGCTGCTGCTGTGCTTGAGACTGTACGGTAGCTGAACCCCTGCTGGAATCCCCTTCCCATTTCCGCTTGTTGTCACTGGGAGTAGCAGGAGTAACTGGAGTGGCAGCGGTAGTAGTAGCGCCGATACGTTTAGGCAGCCTGTTCTGTTCCACTGCCTGATCGGTGAGGCGATGAGCTAACTTGACGATCTGTTGAATGGTGCCTAGATTTGCTGAGGTTACGTGACTTTGAATCTCCGGCACCAGACCATTGAGATACAGTTCGATACGCTTAATGGGAGGGTCTACCATAGTAGGACACAGAATAGCCAACTCATTCGATCTTCTGGTGTACGCTTCAATTTCTGACCCCGTCATTTTCAAATGGTAAAACTCTACCTCCAGCTTATGAATGTCATCACGGCTACAATATTCCTCTTTGATCAATTCCTTAAAATCATTCCAGGGTGTGGCGTTAGCAACAGCCAACCCTAACATCTGAACTTGCGCATTCCACCAAGTCAGCGCAATGCCTTCTAGAGTACCAGTGGCGTACTTCACCCTGCGAGCCTCAGGGCATTCACACATTTCAAATACGGACTCGAGCTTTTCAAACCAATGGAGGAGCCCAACTGCTCCTTCCGTGCCACTAAAAGTAGTAGGACGACCGTCCATGAAAGTTTTGAAGGTGCAAACAGGTGGCTGAGCGTGCTGACCTGTTGTGTATAAGAACCAGGACAAGATTAAGCACAAGAGTTGTTTTAGGAGCGTAGGATCTAAAGATCCTAGTGTGAGTTACAACGGCAGGGTATACCTCCTTCTTGTGCGGCTGCAAGTGCCGCAGCAACTCGTTCGTTAATAAGAGCCGTCAACTGGGCTTGTGTCATGTTAATGCGTCCAGCCATGATCTTCATAGCAAATATGACATAAGTGAGAGAGGTTCGCGAGTAGTGCGATAACAGAAGAGAGTAAGCACACAAGTGTTCTCACGCAATAGTGTTAAGTTAACCTAAGCATACCCTGAGCAAAGTTCTATGCAATTCTAGCAAGTAGGCAACAAAACATGTACCATATTACCTAGGATGTTGAGTCTTGCACGTGGAGCGAGGCGTCGTTGTGGATCGTTGAGCACTGTTTCGGTTATAGTCTGGTTTTAATAAAAACGTTTTCCCCTTATTAAAACCGAGTTCTCTATAACCAATGGCTCTGATACCAATCTGTCACACCCCCAAAATCCACACGCGGAGTACCACCGCTTGGAGGCGTGACTGACTAGGATCAAGCCACCAATCATATTGAACATATAAGTAACTAATAAAAGTCATTCAACAATACGATAGGCGTTTTCAAAACCCAACATAAACAAGGGTGTAGCGGAAGCAATAATGTAAAACCCAACATAAGTATAAGTACAAAATGTCATAATGTTTAACAACACATTCACGATCCATGTCCACAACGACCGTGCCTCCCGTGCAAGCTCCAAAAGTACCTAAGGTCCTGCAAGGCATGTAACAGAGAGTCAACAACTAGTTGAGCGAGTTCACAGTTAGTAGTTCAGTAATGGTGTTCGTATCGTAAATCATGAGTTCGTTTAGTAATCACGTATCGTATGTAATGGTATCGCGACCCTCTAGGCATGTTTGCGAAGTTTAGTGGGGGTTTCCCATGTGTTCTCTAGACTAGGTATATTTGTATCGCGGCCCTCCAGGCATGTTTGCGAAGATTAAAGTATAGTTCGCGGCCATTCCAGGCATGTTTGCGAAGATCGTTCTAGTATCGCGGCCGATCCCGGCATGTGTGCGAAGAGAAGTATATGTATCACTAGTCTAGTAGTATCTACCATTAACCTTCCTCTCCCGAGGCCTATGGCATGTAATTCCGATAACTCTTAAGCATAAAAAAAATCAATCAACCCATTCCCAACCCCGGGAATCCCATGCCTTGGTAGAAGTGTGAACTCACCTTGTTTTGCTCGGTATGCTAAGTTAAGTGCTCACAATAAATCAGTCAAGTCCTATAGTGCACGTATATTCAATCAGTTCCCGTTCGTAATATTTCACATATAACTATCATCACAGTAATATCATGGAGTGTTTGACAGTTCATATCATGCCACACAAGCAGTTAATTGCATTCATACATTTAACAGAGTTGGCATCTAGCAGAACTAGCAAGCTAACTGAGTGAATAAGGTTAACAGATTTCATGAAATAACAGAATTAATCCACTTCATTGGAATAATAAATAAACAGAGTAAGTCAGTTAACTCAGTTAACAACTTAACAGAATTTGTCCACTAACAGAGTTACTCAAAAAATGAAGTTATCAACTTACATATTTAACATAGTTAAATAAACTAACTGAGTTATTCCAGTGATTAGTTTAATCGATTAACATATTTAATGACATTAATAATTACAGTAAACATGTTGTCAAAATCACTTAAGTGCCGAAAACCCCTTTAGCCGAAATCACCTTATGGCCGAAATCCCTTATTGGGCCGAAAACACATCTGGGCCGAACTCACTATATGGGCCGAAATCACTTATGTGATTTCGTCCAGTTCATTATTGTGGGGGTGTTTTCGTTGAGCATGTGTGTGACGAAATCACTAGGGTGCCGAAATCCCTTAGTGATTTCGTTGGTTTCCTCATCATCATCATCATTAACAGTAACTTAAAAACCCAGAAACTCTATATCTATTCATTCAATCATCACAACAGTTTCAACAAACTATCAACCTACCCAAACAATAAACACCATCGCACAGATTACTAAATCATTGTGATATCAAGACTATCATTAAATCCTCAGATCTTTCATATCATACAAATCAATACAAATCATCACATACTACCTGTACATTCATGATATCCAGTAATAATAAGAAATCAATAACTAACCTAAGCAGCAAGGTGGTACTTTGATGGATGTGTGCCGTCGGGTTTCAAAAGGAGAGAGAGAAACAATGTGATAAGGTTTGCCAAAAGAGAAACTTCTCCGAGAAGATTGTGATAAAATAAATATATAATAACTCAATACTGGGCCAAGGCCCATCTCTGTTTTCGTTGGTCTACTAGTGGACGAAAACACACAAGGTGTTTTCACCACTAGGGTGATTTCATTGATGTGTGGGTGAGGGTGTTTGGCCTAACAGATGCCTTGTGTAAATTATACAACACATAAATTAAAAATTAAGACATACATCAATACACACTTATACGGCATACCGTATACAACATATCAATCACATTACGATTAACATACTACAAACGTGCACAGTTGTGAAACAAACAAGTCGTATTAACAAGCAACTTAAACATTTAACGCGAAATAAATGCGAAGATAGAATTCTTGGAAACTCGAGTTGTCACAAAATTATTCAAGTCAAGTAAAGACTAAAAGCAGCACGAGATCGTCAAAAGTGTTATGCAGATAACAGACAAAAACCATTGGAATTTAAAGTTGGAGATAAGGCATTATTAAAAGTTTCTCCATGGAAAGGAGTTGTCAGAATTCAGTAAAAGAGGAAAGCTAAGCCCAAGGTATGTTGGACCTTTTGAAATTATCAAAAGAATAGGACCAGTAGCTTATCAGCCCCAATTGCCAGAGGAAATGGCAGGAATACACGATGTATTTCATGTGTGTAACCTCAAGAAATGCTTAGCAGACGAATCATCGGTAATACTTCTTCAAGATGTAGAGATAAATAAGAAACTTAAGTTTGTAGAGAAACCAATTCAGATTGAAGATAGAAAGATCAAGAATATCAAACACAAAAAATTAGTTCTGGTCAAAGTAAAATGAGATTCTAAGAGAGGACCAGGATACACATGGAAGCTAGAGTCAGAAATTTGCAGGAAGTATCCACACCTATTCTAGTGAATCTCGAGGATGACATTTAAAACAAGGTGGGGAGGATATAACAACCCTCGAAATCCCCTATAACGCTCCGTAATCGAGAAACCGGACCTGTGTAACATTGTTTTCATTAAAAATTAAATAAAATAAGTTTTAGTTGCCGATGGCGGCCCCCCGACGGACACACCTCTTGTGTGTCGCAGGGCGTGACAGCCATTATTTGCCGGACCCTGCATGGTGACACGTGTCACATAACGTGTCGAGTCTACTGCATGATCTGCCAAGCTTAAGCCCTAGCTAGGGTGGGTGGCGGCCCGCGACGGGCAGGGCCCTAGTGCGTCAGGGGGCGCGACAGACTTCAAAAACTTGTATAAATTGAGCAGCAACGACACCAGTGTAATCCGCTCAACATTTTCTTTTCTCTCTATACTTTCACACAGAAATCAAAGCTAAAATACCCCCTAAAACACGAAGCTCTGCCCCGTTGTAAGTATTTTAATCCTCGATCACTAATTCCTTACCTTACCTGATTGATCTAGGACCCAGCAACGCATGTCAAGGCTCTGCCTGGCTAAGTTCGTTGGGGTTCTGTCTCGTGGTGTATGGCTAATGTGATTTGGGTTATTTTACTAACACGCGTGCATTGTATGTTTTTAATAGAAACTCAAGAAAATAATCAGAAAATATCACCAGAAAGCCCGTAGAGAAACCTAAGCTTACAAAGTGAGTCATTCTCCTTTTCTTCACAATTTGTGAGCCATTATATTTAAAATGCTTTATAAAACCCTAAATGTTTATATTTACAGTGAGTAAATCTTTGTATTCTACAATTACTGCCGGTATGTGGGGTTTTGTATACACTACTTGTCAAGCGTTACTATTGGACGGAGAGTTAGCCAACAGTAATATGGTCACGGTCATTGTAACTGCCAACTTGACAAATACTGAATGAGTAATTGGGTAGATATTAACATTGTAATCGCTCTTAATATTGTAAAGTTATAAAAGCTTATTTTTATAAACTGGAATGTAATCGCCAGTATTTCTTGCTGATAAAATATTTTTAAAAGGCGTTTCAGGTAACTTAATGTGAAGCTATTAGAAGCCAGCTATGGAGCACTGAAGGCTTAAAGAAGTGGCTATAAAGTTACCTAGATAAAAAGTTTATGTTTTCAGCAACTAGGGTTTATCTCTATAAATGATATTATAAATAAAATGTTGGTTTTATCCCATTTGTTTATTATAACAGTTTAGTGTTTTGAAACTCTGAAATATATTTGCTAACGACGATCCTGATGTCTCATTTCCACTACCAAATTAATAAACACCGATACCACCGGCTCGTGTTCGCGGCTCCCGCTCTCGTGGTGGGGTCGGGGGTTATGACAGAAGGTGGTATTAGTGCCACTGGTTTAAGCCATTTAAGTGTTCTTTTAAATACCTAAATTTTAAACAATTGTTTTAGGAAATATCTGTAATTTCTGTGCTATTCTATGTATATTATTATTTTATGTTATTTTGACAATTTTCTTAGTTTACAGTATGAGTGATCAGGATACTTCTGACGCTTATCCTCACCTACCTCATTCTCCAATTGATGAAGGAACATCCCAGCTAACCTCAGGATATGCAGCTGATTCTGAGGGAATCTTTGTTTTTAAAGTCAAATCCGAAAAACCTTTTCCTCCTAAGAAACGAGGGTGGTTTATGTCACACCACGTAAAAATATGTCCAATTATGTAAAGACACGTGTCCTAAGCTCTAAATATGAAAAGGATTGAGTTTGAAGGACTAAAGTTGACAAACGATGAAAATATGTATCCGAAAGGACTAAAAGTGTCAACATGCCAAACTTGTGCCTCTGAGTGACCTCACACGAAGAATATGTTCTTAAACGAGTAATTATTTGGATATAAGAAGCCGATTGTGAAAATAATCGAGAGATTATAATCTACAGGGGTTAAACGTGTCAACATGTAAATTCTTACCTCTGAGTGACCTTTTAACGAACCCGAGGCTTCGTAATATTCGAATATACTCTCAAGAATAAGTGATATCAGTTTCACGAGGTTTCGAGATCGATATGCAAGTTTTCGAGACTTTGAGTAAAAAGCGTCAATGTGATGAAACTAGTATTTCGGAGATCCTTTAATGAAACTGAACCTAACGGAGTTTGGTTATACTCCCATGTTCTTCTACAAACGAACTACAAGGGCCTTTTGTGCCTAAAATAAAGTTAAATAAAATTACAAAGGACCAGGGACTTTTTCTGCCAAACCTGAAACAATTTTTACCTGAAAACAAGGTTGTCGCGGCCCGCGAAGACTTCCCTTGAGTCCTACACGCCCCGCAAGAGACGCTTAGTTCTGCAAAATGTTGACAGCTGCTGGTTGCAGCCTGTTCCACCGCCTTAAACACTCCAAATTCGATTCTAGGAGCTGGTTGACGGTTTTAGAATACCACTAGGAGACCTGGGGTGATCCTAAACGCCCCCATAACACTTGTGATGATCCTTGAGCATGGCATTCACCTATAAATAGGCCTTCATGTTGCCTTGTTCATTTGCTCAAATCACTTGAATCTTCTCTACTCTCTCATCTGGTGGTTCCTGATAAAAAAAAAAGGGAGCTTTTTCTTGTAGAAAAGATTGCTAGGACCCTTTGTAAGTGCCTTAGCCCTCTCTTTAGTTCAGTTTTTAATTTAAAAACCGAAAAGTCAAAGTTATCGTAATCTGACTTTGACCTTCGGTTTAAACTCAAATGGTCCAGCCACTGATCGAGAGGAATGTGGTTATGTGACCATAATTAGGTGGGTGATTAACCCTTAAAAGGGGACCTCCTAATTATTTCATTTGCTTAGTTAATTGTCGGGTCAAACTACTTAGTTAAAAAGTCAAACTGGACAGAATTTTAAATAATAATTAAAACTAATAATACAGAGGTTATAAATTATATTTTAACACTCTAATAACTTAATAATTATTATTAGAACATGTACAAACAGGTTCAACCCGACAATTCTAAGTTTAGGGTCGGTTCGCAACCGAAAGTCGCAAAAGCTTGATTTTTGCTTTGACTTTTAGTTCTGACCCGATTGAGCTAAATTTTTCTATATTTTAAGCTTCCATTAGGACCACATTGTGTTGTAGTATAACCCTCTTGAGTTATATTACCTGGTCATTTATATATTGGATTATATGCTAGTTTCCGTTAATATGCTTATAAATGCCCATTATGCCCTTATGTCATATAAACGAGATTTTATAAAATGTGAGAGGACAAAAAGCTTTATTACTGATACATAAGTATGTCCCGAAAATTTGACATCAGTTTCTGGTCTCAAACTGAAGTTATGCAAGATCATAAATTGAAAAAAAAATTTAATTAATTTACGCTGTCTTGCATAAGGCATGTTTAAACATGGATTTTGACACAAAACTCATTACCTACTGTTAAGATATTATTTTTAGGGATTTTTAGGATTTTTGATCAGATTATAAACTGACCATATCATTGAGTTCCTGTATAATTCCGTAAATGACGATAATACCATTTTTATGCATAAAATGAGATTAACATATGATTTGAACGCCAAACCTTTTCCTACTGATATTATACATTAAATAAAATATTTTGAACACTTGAGACTGATCAAAATCTCAGATTTCCATAAACATCTTAATTATCGTCAATTAGCGATTTTTACGCTAACTAGGTGCATAGTATGGTTTAAAACCATATTTAACACCTAAGACTTGTTACCTACTTATTTTATAAATAAAATTTAATATTTTTACAGTAGGTATAATTCATGAACTCAGACTTCCAATTATGTCCCTAAAAGCATATGTGAAATGACCAAAATACCCTTTCGGGGAATAGTTTGGCCATAAACGGTATATCACACATATGTAAGATATCTTACTGTTACAACAACATAAAATAAATATTTTCACTGAATGTTTTAGACCAGAACCTCAGTTTATTATAAATCTCTTTTATAAACATTAAAATGACCAAAATGCCCCTGCGGGACTTAAATTGGTTTTAAATACTTTATGGGCACATATGTTAACATCCTACTGATATATTAACATATTCTAAGCATAATAACTTGTGGGACTTGTATATGGTTCATTTGGTTACCCGTTATGCAGTTATGCGTTCGATTCGGCTTATGTAACTAGTTTACATAAATTAGCCGAAACGGGTTTAACCTTACCATTTTTCATTTTAAAATCCAGAATGTGTTTAGTTTACCCATATTATACAAGTATCCAAACTTTTCGGGTCTAAATCACATTCCATTTTGGTCTCCGCTTAATCCAGCGTTTAGAACCGTTAAGTATCTTTCAAACTAACCGTTCTAAGTCTTTGACTTAAATAAAGACCCGTTAGTATCCTAATAGGTTAATAAACCTTCCATACAGATTGAGTAGCTTCAGTAGAAGGTATTTTCATAAAGCTTTAGGAAATATACGACTGTGTTACATCTTAACACATCTAGCTCAGGTAAATACTTTTAACTTATTTTCCGTTATACGGGCTTGGGATACGGTATTATAATAATACCGCTTGGTCGTGTATGAAATCATTTAATCGGATTGTGATTAATAAATTTACATAACCCGTTTTAATCTGTTTTGTTTGATAACATAAACATTGGGAGTTAATACAACCATGTCCTGGATATCCTTGGCTCATTTAATTTGTAAATGACCACGACTTATGCACGGGGTGTAGGCATACACCTGACAGATGCAAAATGCTAAATAACCCACAGGTTGGGAATAACTCCTTTGTGGGTTTTATAGTGGTGAGTCGGTTAATCATGACCGGCTTCCAAAGCGGCCCCATATGTATGACAAACATGTAAAACGGTATACAAGATTATCTTAAATAATTGTCCCAAGTTATAAATGGTTTGTGCTCTGTGCACTTAAATCAATTTTCGTAAACTCTTTTCAAATGAGTCGCTTAATTGTATTTACCAATGAAAACTGACATATTTTCCAAAGACTAAGTGACAGGTACCTCACGAAATTAGGCTGGAGCTACTTGGTGTCAAATAAGAGGATCTTGCAAATCCTTAGATGCCTGAAGTCTGTTGTTTCAGTATCTTGTATTTGTTTTATGATCCGCCTGTGGATCTCTATTACAACCAGTCTGTATATTCTTTTATTTGGACACTCGGACACTATGGTTTGTAATAGTAATTATCTACCTAAGCCTTCCGCTGTGCTACTATATTGTGTATATTGACTTTGATGATATCAACTACGTCACGATACTCCCCACCGGTAATATGTGAAAATATCGGGGTGTGACAGTTTGGTATCAGAGCCAACATTGAGTGAATTAAACACTAGCCTTTTTGTGTTTAATCTCAATGACACAATAAGCACATTCCTTAGACTTCCGAGTCTAGGCAAATGACCTAGGATTATTCTTAATTTTCCTTTTGTCGTTTATATTTTTGTCTTACTTGTTTTGACAGGTTATTAATCAAAATGCCTCCAAGATTTAGAGGACGTGAAGGAAAAGGAAAAGGTCCAATGAGGGGAGGACCATCCAGCCAAACTGGACCCTCGCAAAGACGCACGCCATCAGCGTCTTTTACTAGCTCCGATTCGCGAGGTAACTTGAGACATTCCTCTGAACCAGCGAGACACTCTGCTTCGTTAGGTTCTTCTCCTTCAGATCACCCACCTTTTATGCTACCTATTCTAGACGAGCGCCAACATTCTCACCATTCTCACCAATCACATCATTCACATCACCCTCTTCATTCTCATTCTTTTCACCATTCTAGTTCTCACGATCTTTATTCACTGGGTCAATTTAACCCAAACGACTATATTAACGAACCACAGGGTTATAATCCTTTAGGACCCGAGGACCATTTCTCCCAAGATATGGAAATGGATGATGACCCCGATCCTGAGCCGCCAACCGGGACACCAACTCATCCCATCAGTATCTCTAGAGGTTCTAGTTATCAAGGATCGCCGTATCAAGGCCCCGATTCATGAGCCGAAAGGTGGAACAAGTATGAATGGGAATTTACCCCATCTTTTCATAATTCTCCCCAACCTCCATTGGAGGAACCGTATCTTCAAACGGTTACTCCACTGCCTTTGCCTGTTGAGGAACCACTTCAACAACCACCGCAACCACCTCCCGAGCCACCAAGGCGAAGGAGAACTCCACGGATGTCCGTGCGAGGGGGACCTAGATTTAGATCCCCACAAGCTTCAAGCACATACCCTCCTATTCCTGAAGATCCACAAATGGGTGGACCTTCTCACGCGGTGCCGGATAATGATCCTCCATCAGCTACTTATGCGCCACCGCCACCACCAACGGGTTATGAAAACCTGATACCAACTTACCCAGGTTCGTCTGGGTATAACCCGTTCGAGTATCAAGCTCCTACCGGTTATGAATACCAAGCTCCTTCCAAGGATCCATATCTTGAGGCAGCTCACTTTAACGCCCTTTACCCGTCATCGTGTCCTCCAACATACCCAACTGGATATCCGACGCAAGGGTATCAATACCCTCATTATCAACAACAACCTCTACCTCCACAGCAGCAAACGCAACAAATCTTGCAGAGGTTAGATCAGGTTGAGCAAAAAGCGGAGGAACGCGAGAAAAAGCATAACAAATTTCTCAAAGGTCTTGCGAACTTCATAAAGGGAAAAAAGAAGTAGAAGTTTGTTTTATTTTATTTTGTATTGAAATTTCAATCAAGTCCCTGCATGGACATTTTATATATGTATTTGGTCTCTGCGTGGACTTATTTTCTTTTCTGTAGTCCCTGCGTGGATAGATTGTTATTTCAAGACCCGTTTAGGGCATATCTTGTAATCACTTAGTATTTTAATAAAATTTCTTTTGGAAATTTTTATATATGTATTTTATTACATCATCTTGCCAATATCATTTCAGCTTTAAATTGATCTGCCAAAGAAATTTCAAAAGATATTCTTAAAGGTATAACCTAGCCAATAAATGGCTATAATGGTACAACCTTTTTAAGACAATAATTCTCTGTTAACATCTGAAAACATGTTAACATTCCTGGCAGTGTGAATTGAGAGACCACACTAGCTTCCAAAAGTACTTGGATCTTTCCAAGCCACCCTCATGGCCAATATGATCAATATGAATCATGGCTATTAAACATCAAATATGATGTATACATCAAAACATCCATTTGAGGTGTATGCCTACGGACAAAGGTGTATTCATGACAATGATAGCTTTACTTTATAAACTTCTTGTCAAAAAAGGCGATGAACTATGTTCGACCCTTAAAGATCACTGATTCAAGAGATCGTTGATTGTGTTTTAATTGTCCTTGTGACAATGCCTTTCGTACCATTTAAATGTCCTTCGAGACGAGCCTTTTGTGCTATATGAAAATGTCTTTATGGCAAAGACAGTCGTGACCTATGTTCCATGTCTGATAAATGTAAAGGATTATATCCTATTTGATTGCCAATTAGGGTTCAATCGTAACCTAAGCAAATCACTCTGACTTATGGTCTATATGGTTTATTAAATACCATGACCATTTAATCATCAGATACGATGATTCATTATATAATCTAAACAAATCATTATTGTTTGATTTAGTAATCAAAACATGGCTGGCTCAGACGAAGTTAACAATCATCCGGTAGAAGGAAACAATAATGATGCCCGGATAAATGTTACTGGTGCTGAATTACAAGCAATGATTGACACAGCAGTTGCTCAAGCTATGGATAAAATGTTTAAAGAACCGAGTCATGTTCGGTCTAATACTCATACGAAGTCCCTATCGCATTCACATACATTGAGAAAGGATGATTCTCAACATTCATCCAATCAAAAGAGCGAACCTCAGAGACAACTTGTTGTTAATCAGGCTCCAAAGTACAACAAAGGTTGTACTTATAAATATTTCGTCTCGTGTAAGCCAAGACACTTCAAGGGAGAAAAGGGAGCCATCGATTGTATGAAGTG
Organism: Helianthus tuberosus; assembly: GCA_030545235.1. Taxonomy (NCBI): domain Eukaryota; kingdom Viridiplantae; phylum Streptophyta; class Magnoliopsida; order Asterales; family Asteraceae; genus Helianthus; species Helianthus tuberosus. The sequence continues at coordinate 93,839,253 of CM060418.1, read as the reverse complement.
GTTGGATGAAATGGAAACTGTTAATGATATCAGTGGGTGTGCGAAGGAGGACGTCGTTAAATTTGTATCTCAATCCTTTAAAGGCGACGCCTTAACTTGGTGGAAAGCTTTGGTACAGTCCACAGGAAAGGTTCCTCTGTATATCCTTTCCTAGAATCAATTTGTTGATCTTATGAAGGAGACGTACTGTCCTCAACATGAAGTGAAAAGGATTGAGACTGACTTCCTCATACTGGTAATGAAGGATTTGGATTGCAGATCTTATGTGACCAGTTTTAACTCAATGTCGAGACTTGTACCGTATCTGGTCACCCCTGAACGCAAATATATTGCGCGTTTTATAGGTGGACTAGCCCCTGAGATTAAGGGAAATGTCAAGGCTTCTAAGCCTGCTACTTATAGATTTGTTGTAGATCTATCTTTGTCACTTACTCTCGATGTTATAAGGAGTAAGGCAAAGAAAACCACCAAAGAAGGGAAGAGAAAGAGGGATGACGACCAGTCCCACCATTCAAACAAAAAGAAGAAAGGAAACTCTGGTTTCAAGAAAGGGCAGTCAGGTGACAAGCCCAGATGTAAAACTTATGATAGGAGGCACTTTGGAAAGTGCAATCAGGATCCACAAGCTAAACCTTGTGGGATCTGCAAAAAGAAAGGGCATAAAACTGTTAAGTGCCGAAACATGAAGGATGCGACCTGTTATGGTTGCAACGAAAAAGCGCACATCAAAACTAATTGCCCTAAAAATGCCAAGAAGACTGAAGAGGCGAAGAAAACCAATGCTAGGGTTTTTCAGATAAATGCAAGGGAAGCAGTGAATGATGACAAGGTTATAAGAGGTACCTTCCTCATTAATGATATTTATGCTAGAGTTTTTTTTATTCAGGTGCTGATAAGTCTTTTGTAGACCATAAGTTTAGTAAGTTACTGAATCTGCCTATTAAAACTCTAGACATAAAATCCGAGGTAGAACTCGCTGATGGTAACTTAGAAACCGCTTCAACTCTTTTTGATGGATGCTTTATATCCATTAAGAATCATTCTATACCGCTATCCCTTTTGCCAATGAAATTGGCTGGGTTTGATGTAGTCTTAGGCATGGATTGGTTATCGCACAACCAAGCCCAAATAGCCTGCGATAAGAAACTAGTTAACATCAAAACCCCATCTGGTGAATCAGTCACGATTCAAGGAGATACACATTACGGTTTGCCCGACAATGTGTCTATTCTCAAGGAATCGAAATGTCTGAAGAGCGGATGTGTCATATACATGGCACAAGTGACAGTAGATGATCCGAAGCCCAAGATTGAAGATATTCCAATCATTTCGGAATACCCTGATGTCTTTCCTGATGAGTTACCTGGATTACCTCCTGAGAGGGAAGTTGAATTTAGGATTAGAATTTTGCCTGGATCGGCACCAATTGCACGAGCTCCTTACCGTCTAGCGCCTACAGAAACGAAAGAGCTCAGGACTCAATTGGATGACTTACTAGAAAAGGGTTTCATACAACCCAGCTCTTCGCCTTGGGGAGCTCCTATTTTTTTTTTGTGAAGAAAAAGGATGGATCAATGCGCCTATGCATTGAATATCGAGAGCTAAACAAAGTAACGATCAAGAATCGTTATCCATTGCCCAGGATCGACGACTTCTTCAACCAACTTCAAGGGGCAAGCTTCTTCTCGAAGATCGATTTAAGATCTGGGTATCATCAACTCAAAGTTAGAACAGAAGATGTACCAAAGACAGCGTTCAGAACGAGATATGGACATTATGAGTTCTTAGTGATGCCTTTCGGGCTCACTAATGCACCTGCAGCATTCATGGACCTCATGAATCGAGTCTGCAAGCCATACTTAGATAAGTTTGTCATTGTTTTTATAGATGACATACTCATCTATTCTCGTAGTCAAATTGATCACGAGAAACACCTTCGGTGTATCTTAGATTTGCTTCAAAAGGAGAAGCTGTATGCTAAATTCTCCAAATGTGAGTTTTGGCTTCGCGAAGTCCAATTCCTTGGACATGTTGTGAGCGAGCATGGTATCCAAGTGGATCCCGCTAAGATAGAGGCCATAATGAACTGGGAAGCGCCTAAGACACCTACAGAGATACGCAGCTTTCTAGGATTAGCTGGATATTATAGAAGATTCATTGAGAATTTCTCAAGAATAGCTGCACCATTGACTACTCTGACCCGCAAAAATGTGAAGTTTGATTGGGGTCCAAAACAACAAGAGACCTTTGAGATTCTTAAACAAAAATTGAGAAATGCTGCGGTGTTAACATTGCCCGAAGGAATAGAAGAGTTTGTTGTGTATTGTGATGCTTCACACACTGGTATGGGTTGTGTACTTATGCAGAGAGGCAAGGTGATTGACTATGCATCTCGACAACTTAAGGTGCACGAAAAGAATTGCACCACCCATGATTTGGAGTTGGGTGCCATTTTATTTGCACTAAAGTTGTGGAGACATTACCTATATGGTACTAAATGTGTGATATATTTGGATCACAAAAGTCTCCAACACTTATTCAATCAAAAGGATCTAAATATGAGGCAACGACGATGGATGGAGACTCTAAATGATTATGATTGCGAAATTCGCTACCATCCTGGCAAAGAGAATGTAGTCGCTGATGCTCTAAGCCGAAAGGAAAGAGTCAAACCTATAAGGATTAATGCCAAAAGCATCGAACTTAAGAATAGCCTGAATGAAAGGCTGTTAGTTGCTCAGAAGGAAGCTGTTTTGGAAGCTAATCTTCCAAGTGAAAAGTTAGGTGTAACTGCTGAACAGTTAACACCTGGTAAGGATGGAATCCTTAGAATGAATGGAAGAATCTGGGTTCCTATTCATGGAGGGCTTCGAGATATAATACTTCAGGAAGCTCACAATTCCAAATACTCAGTTCACCCTAGAGGTGACAAAATGTATCAAGATTTGAAACCCCACTATTGGTGGATAGGCTTGAAAAAGTCCATTGCCACACATGTAGCTAAATGTCTGACTTACGCTCAGATTAAAGCTGAACATCAAAAGCCGTCAGGTTTGCTACAACAGCCTGAACTTCCCACATGGAAGTAGGAGATGGTAACCATGGATTTTATAACCAAGTCACCTAAAACAAGGCATGGAAATGATACTATATGGGTCATAGTCGATAGACTGACTAAGTCAGCACATTTCCTACCCATTAAGGAGACTTATAGCTCCGACAAACTAGCTCAGTTGTATGTGGAAAAGATTGTATCTCTCCACGGAGTGCCAGTATCTATTATATCCGATAGAGATACTAGATACACCTCTCATTTTTGGAAAAGTTTCCAACAATCATTAGGATCTCGTTTGAAATTTAGTACCGCTTACCATCCTCAAACAGATGGACAAAGTGAACGTACAATTCAAACTCTGGAAGACATGCTTCGTGCATGTGTTATTGATTTAGGTGGTAGCTGGGATGACCACCGACCATTGATCGAGTTCTCCTATAATAATAGTTACCATACTAGCATTCAGGCTGCGCCTTTTGAGGCATTGTATGGAAGGAAATGAAGAACGCCTGTTTGTTGGGCGGAAGTGGGAGAAGCTCAGTTATCAAGACCTGATATAGTCCTTGAAACAACGGATAAGATTGTCCAAATTCGTGATCGCCTAAAGGCTGCCAGGGATAGGCAGAAGAGTTATGCTGATAAGAGGCGAAAACCTCTAAAGTTTGAGGTTGGCGACAAGGTCTTACTAAAAGTGTCACCCTAGAAAGGTGTGATGCATTTTGGTAAGAAGGGCAAGTTAAGCCCAAGGTATATCGGACCATTCGAGATCATCGAATGTGTCGGCAGTGTAGCTTATAAGCTAAACTTGCCTGAGGAGCTTAGTGGAATTCACAATGTGTTCCATATCTGTAATTTAAAGAAATGTCTAGCTGATGAATCGCTAGCAATGTCTCATAAAGACGTACAGATTGATGAAAGCCAAAGGTTTGTTGAAAGACATATAAAGATCAAGGATCGACAGGTTAAAAAGCTCCAAAGGAAGCACGTGCCTATAGTGAAAGTTAAATGAGATGCCCGTAGAGGCCTTGAATATACGTGGGAAGTTGAGTCCACTATGCGACAGAAATACCCTCACTTGTTTCAGTAAATCTCGGGGTCGAGATTTCTTTTAAGGGGGTGAGGATGTAACACCACGTAAAAATGTGTCCAATTATGTAAAGACACGTGTCCTAAGCTCTAAATATGAAAATGATTGAGTTTGAAGGACTAAAGTTGACAAACGATGAAAATATGTATCCGAAAGGACTAAAAGTGTCAACATGCCAAACTTGTGCCACTGAATGACCTCACACGAAGAATATGTTCTTAAACGAGTAATTATTTAGATATAAGAAGCCGATTGTGAAAATAATCGAGAGATTATAATCTACAGGGGTAAAACATGTCAACATGTAAATTCTTACCTCTGAGTGACCTTTTAACGAACCCGAGGCTTCGTAATATTCGAATATACTCTCAAGAATAAGTGATATCAGTTTCACGAGGTTTCGAGATCGATATGCAAGTTTTCGAGACTTTGAGTAAAAAGCGTCAATGTGATGAAACTAGTATTTCGGAGATCCTTTAATGAAACCGAACCTAACGGAGATTGGTTATACTCCCATGTTCCTCTACAAACGAACTACAAGGGCCTTTTGTGCCTAAAATAGAGTTAAATAAAGTTACAAACGACCAGGGACTGTTTCTGCCAAACCTGAAACAATTTTTACCTGAAAACAAGGTTGTCGCGGCCCGCGAAGACTTCCCTTGAGTCCTACGCGGCCCGCGAGAGACGCCGAGTTCTGCAAAATGTTGACAGCTGCTGGTTGCAGCCTGTGCCACCGCCTTAAACACTCCAAATTCGATTCTAGGAGCTGGTTAACGGTTTTAGAATACCACTAGGACACCTAGGGTGATCCTAAACACCCCCATAACACTTGTGATGATCCTTGAGCATGGCATTCACCTATAAATAGGCCTTCATGTTGCCTTGTTCATTTGCTCAAATCACTTGAATCTTCTCTACTCTCTCATCTGGTGGTTCCTGATAAAAAAAGGGAGCTTTTTCTAGTAGAAAAGATTGCTAGGACCCTTTGTAAGTGCCTTAGCCCTCTCTTTAGTTCAGTTTTTAATTTAAAAACCAAAAAGTCAAAGTTATCGTAATCTGACTTTGACCTTCGGTTTAAACTCAAATGGTCCAGCCACTGATCGAGAGGAATGTGGTTATGTGACCATAATTAGGTAGGTGATTAACCCTTAAAAGGGGACCTCCTAATTATTTCATTTGCTTAGTTAATTGTCGGGTCAAACTACTTAGTTAAAAAGTCAAACTGGACAGAATTTTAAATAATAATTAAAACTTATAATAGAGAGGTTATAAATTATATTTAACACTCTAATAACCTAATAATTATTATTAGAACATGTACAAACAGGTTCAACCCGACAATTCTAAGTTTAGGGTCGCTTCGCAACCGAAAGTCGCAAAAGCTTGACTTTTTCTTTGACTTTCAGTTCTGACCTGATTGAGCTTAATTCGTCTATGTTTTAAGCTTCCATTAGGACCATATTGTGTTGTAGTATAACCCTCTGGAGTTATATTACTTCCGTTAATATGCATGTATATGCCCATTATGCCCTTATGTCATATAAACGAGATTTTCTAAAATGTGAGAGGACAAAAAGCTTTATTACTGATACATAAGTATGTTCCGAAAATTTGACATCAGTTTCTGGTCTCAAACTGAAGTTATGCAAGATATCGTAAATTGAAACTTTTTATTAATTAAATTACGATATCTTGCATAAGGAATGTTTAAACATGGATTTTGACCCAAAACTCATTACCTACTGTTAAGATATTATTTTAGGGATTTTTAGGATTTTTGGTCAGATTATAAACTGACCATATCATTGAGTTCTTGTATAATTCGGTAAATGACGATAATACCCTTTTTATGCATAAAATGAGATTAACATATGATTTGAACGCCAAACCTTTTCCTACTGATATTATACATTAAATAAAATATTTTGAACACTTGAGACTGATCAAAATCTCAGATTTCCATAAACATCTTAATTATCGTCAATTAGCGATTTTTACGCTAACTAGGTAATAGTATGGTTTAAAACCATATTTAACACCTAAGACTTGTTACCTACTAATTTTATAAATAAAATTTAATATTTTTACAGTAGGTATAAGTCATGAACTCACACTTCCAATTATGTCCCTAAAAGCATATGTGAAATGACCAAAATACCCTTTCGGGGCATAGTTTGGCCATAAACGGTATATCACACATATGTATGATATCTTACTGTTACAACAACATAAAATAAATATTTTCACTGAATTTTTAGACCAGAAACTCAGTTTATTATTAAATCTCTTTTATAAACATTAAAATGACGAAAATGCCCCTACAGGACTTAAATTGGTTTTAAATACTTTATGGGCACATATGTTAACATCCTACTGATGTATTAACATATTCTAAGCATAATAACTTGTGGGACTTGTATATGGTTCATTTGGTTACCCGTTATGCAGTTATGCGTTCGATTCGGCTTATGTAACTAGTTTACATAAATTAGCCGAAACAGGTTTAACCTTATCATTTTTCATTTCAAAATCCAGAATGTGTTTAGTTTACCCATATTATACAACTATCCAAACTTGTCGGGTCTAAATCACATTCCATTTCGGTCTCCGCTTAATCTAGCGTTTACAACCGTTAAGTATCTTTCAAACTAACCGGTCTAAGTCTTTGACTTAAATAAAGACCCGTTAGTATCCTAATAGGTTAATAAACCTTCCATACAAAATGAGTAACTTCGGTAGAAGGTATTTTCATAAAGCTTTAGGAAATATACGACTGAGTTACATCTTAACACATCTAGCTCAGGTAAATACTTTTAACTTATTTTCCGTTATACGGGCTTAGGATACGGTATTATAATAATACCGCTTGGTCGGGTATGAAATCATTTAGTCGGATTGTGATTAATAAATTTACATAACCCGTTTTAATCTGTTTTGTTTGATAACATAAACATTGGGGGGTTAATACGACCGTGTCCTGGATATCCTTGGCTCATTTCATTTGTAAATGACCACGACTTATGCACGGGGTGTAGGCATACACCTGACAGATGCAAAATGCTAAATAACCCACATGTTGGGAATAACTCCTTTGTGGGTTTTATAGTGGTGAGTCGGTTAATCATGACCGGCTTCCAAACCGGCCCCATATGTATGACAAACATGTAAAACGGTATACAAGGTTATCTTAAATAATTGTCCTAAGTTATAAATGGTTTGTGCTCTGTGCACTTAAATCAATTTTCATAAACTCTTTTCAAATGAGTCGGTTAATTGTATTTACTAGTGAAAACTGACGTATTTTCCAAAGACTAAGTGACAGGTGTTTTGGTAAAAAATTACCGAAGCAATTAAGTGATCAAATTAGTTAAGTGAGGTTGTGTGCTAAGAAAATGTGTTGGAAATATGCTAATTAAGTTGTTTGCAAAAACAATTTTCAGGATACGGCTCAGGATATTAAGCTGTATCTACAATCAAACAATGAGCAAAAATGTAAAGGGTGACACGAGATGTACGAGGAAAGCCCTTGATCAATCTAGATCGCCGGCACAAAACCTCGGGAGCTGACAATCGCAGCTGCCTTGTTCTTCTTATTGCTTCAAATGTCAGGATACAGTGCAGGATATGATGCGGATCGACTAAGTGTTACAATGTGAATTCGATACAAGTGTAAGTGTATTGTGAGTGTTTGCAGCTAGAGAGAAAGAGTGTACGAAAGATTGTGTGCCCTAATCTGATCCGATCAATCCTTTTTATAGTAAAAGAAACCAACTAACTATCCTATTATTCCGGGATTCAGCGAATATTCCATATGTGAACGTTGTAGTCCACGTCTTCCGGCTTCAACATCCATAATCTAACTGATTTGCCCGAGTCTTAAGGAGAAGAAGTCCACTTGAATGTTAGAGACTTGCACCTTTTAATCTGCACATGGGTTAGTTAGTTACTACCAGGATATCGTATCAGGATGTTACCAATATCCTGATCCAGCATCCTGGTCACAATAAAACAAACAAAGTCAGCATATCAGTCGGGATATATGAGCAGAAAATCACCCATAACAATTGTCCCCAAAATATATCTGTTGGTATACCAATTCCAACGGATATATTTTAAAACTTATCCCTTAAATCGAGGTTATTAAACTGAAACGACGATTGATGTGACTTTGTGCAACTTCCAACGCGATATTTACTCTTTGCCCCCCTATATCCAGCCTCTATTTAGCTGATTTATTCAGCATTATGATCATCACATTTCAAGCCATTCCTCAGGTATTTTCTTTCTCTCTTCTTCTCTGTTTTTGAACAATTTACATTTCCTGCACTAAAACCACATGATGGCCAAAGTTGGATGGGTCCTGGGTTTCAGGATGAAGCCCTTGGTCATCAATTAGTATAATCTGTTTTGAACAATATAACAGTTGGAGGTGGATGGGTCTCGGTTTGAGATGAAGCCTTCAACTGTTAAGTAAATATGGTAAGGAACTAATCGTGCTTTTGGTGGAGGGATCTCGGTTTGAGATGAAACCAAAAGCACAACTTTTGACATGTTAATAATATAACCTCCTTTTGACTTATTCGTTGTTGTTTTTGCATTGCTTAGTTTAGATTTCAACGTTCCAAAATTAGTGCAATTATTTCCAATGTCTTATCCAAATATTATGAAAATATCTTGATCAGTATATTCGGTAATATCCTATATAGACTTTCATCTAATAGGGTTTTTTTTTAATTCAAACAATAAAGTTTTTAAAGAAAAAAGGACAGTTTATTTTTATTTTACAATGTTTGTTTTGACAACACTTGTTTGACTAGAATACAATTTTAGTTTTTAACCCAAGTATTATATTCCAAATACCCTGGAACATATTTCGAAAAAACATTCCGAGAAGATATCCTGAGAATATATCCTAACCAGGATATTTAAGTTTTTCCCAAACATAGTTTCAAAAACTCAAATGATTTAAATAGGGTTCATAAAGGAAAGATCATACCAGAAATAGAGTGTAACCCTATTCTTCAAACTTCAATCCTTTTGCATTTTTTCCAACGTTGATGTCCCCAGTCTGGGACACTTAGTGTACTAGGTCCAAGCTTGATCCTTTGAGCTTTACACAATTGCCTCAGTAGGAATGTCCCCAGTGCATAATGTCTTGGAACACTTAGAAATTTTCTGAACACCAGTTCCAACTGTTTGAACGGTTCTTGTGTTACAGGGGGTAAACCCTAAAATGTACTGGAGATAAATCCTTTGTATCCTGGGGATAAACCCATAAGTATTCTGGGGATAATCCCAAATTTTCACGCGCTACAGGCGGGAGTGTATAAACTCCAAGACTTAGAAAGGTGATAACCTTTAAACCTTAGAGAGTATGAAAATACCCTTCCGTGAGAGAGGGTGATCAATCCTCATATACCTTTAGGATCCAGGATATAGCCAACAATAACGAAATTGTCAGCCACTTTTACATGGACTGGTCCCGCTATCTTGAACTATCCCTGGATAACTTGCGCTCCAGGCGGGGTGTTTAAACCCAATTCGAGGGAAAGGTGAATACCTTTAAACCTGTGAAGGGATCAGGATGCCATAAACGTGAGAGAGGGGGCCAATCCTCTAATCTTTCAAAGTATGCTGAGTGCGTATCCTGGAGCTATATCCCGAAGCATATACTGCAATACAATCGCAAACTAAGGTGGGTGTTAGCCTGGCTAACACCCCTCCGATGCTTAAGTCGGTAATGGGTTCAAAAGAATAAACAATATCAAACATATTAAAAGAGATAGAATTCATACCATCCTGAGTTAGAAATTAAATTCTAAACTCACTTGAAATAGAGCTTTAGGTGTATAGCATTCCAGGATCTTGGTAGCATATCCCCCTCCATATTCTTAAGTCAGTATGCTCATTTTCCTGATTCTGATTCAATCTCATAGGGTCCTTCCCACTTTGGAGCCAACTTTCCATCAGCGGGATTAGTAGTATTCTGCAAAGCCTTTCTTAATACCCAATCTCCAACCTGAAACCTTCTAGTCCTTATATTCTTGTTGTATGCTCTGGATATCCTCTGTTGATATGCTGCTATTCTTAGCTTTGCCGCATCTCTTGTATCGTCAATAGTAACCAATTCCTGGCAAAGGGCCTCAGGATTCTGCTCAGGATCCTGGAGGTTGGATCTTGCCGTAGGTATCACCATTTCTGTTGGGATCACCGCTTCTGCTCCAAATACTAAGGAAAATGGGGTTTGGCCAGTTGCACTTTTCACCGTCGTTCTATCAGCCCATAAAACAAAGGGTAATTCTTCTGCCCATCTTCCCTTCTTAGCTCCAAGTCTTTTCTTCAAATTGTTGACAATTATCTTATTTGAGGATTCTGCTTGTCCATTTGCTTGAGGATGTACCGGTGTAGATGTGATCATTTTAATTCCCCAACTCTTGCAAAAGTCAGTAGTCCTCTTACTTATAAACTGAGAACCATTGTCACAAATTATCTCAGCCGGTACTCCAAACCTAGTCAGGATATTCCTTTTTATAAAAGATACTACTTCTTGGTCTCTAACTTGAATAAATGGTTCAGCTTCGACCCACTTAGAGAAATAATCAGTCATTGCCAGCATGAAGACTTTTCCACCTGGAGCCTTTGGCAATTTTCCTACTATATCCATTCCCCACTTCATGAATGGCCAAGGGGAAGCGATAGGATAAAGTGGTTCAGCAGGTTGATGTAATATATTACTGTGTCTTTGACATGCATCACATCTTTGAGCATATTCTGCAGCATCTCTTCTCATCGTCGGCCAATAGTATCCTGTTCTTAATACCTTTGAGAATAACGACCTGCCCCCAGTATGGTTAACACAATCCCCTTCGTGTATATCCTGAAGCACTTCTTTGGTTTCGGGATACTCCAAGCACCTCAGATATGGTCCTGCAAGAGATTTCTTATATAAAACATTATTTATAATAGTGAATCGTGATACCTTCATTCTAAAGGCCTTAGGATTTTCATCCTTTGGGATGTGTCCTTCCTTGAGATATCTCATGATTGGAGCCGTCCAGGACTTAGGATCCTCCTCGGGATACTCATCATCAGGAACCTGAATACTCACTACTTCCTTATCCTGAGATTTAAGAGGATCCGTCGTAGGATACAGGATATGTAATATTGGTATTTGGGTTCCCTCCGGTATCCTGACTGATGATCCTAGATTTGCCAAGGCATCAGCTTCAGCATTATCCTCTCTTGGTACCTGCTCAAGTGTAAAAATATCGAAATATCCTGCTAGTTTTTTGAGAATTTCGAGATACTCGATCAACTTTTCACCTTTAACTGCATAGGTCCCATTAAAATGATTAGTAATTAACAAGGAATCAACAAATACTTATAAACCCTTGATATTCATGCTCTTAGCCAATTCTAATCCCACAATTAAAGCTTCAAATTCTGCCTCATTATTAGTGGCAGAAAACTCACACCTAATAGCCTGGGGTAATATGTCCCCCTGTGGCGATTTTAGTAGTATACCCAAACCTACACCTCTTACATTAGATGCACCATCAGTATATAGTGTCCAAGATTCTATATTTTCTCCTGGTTGTTGCACTTCTAGGTCTACTTCATTTTGAATATCACTACTGAAATCAGCCACAAAGTCAGCTAGGGCCTGAGACTTTATGGCATTTCTAGGTTCTTATAGTAAATCATAGGCACTTAATTTTACTGACCACTTAGCCATCCTGCCTGACATCTCGGGTTTCCTAAGCACATTTTTAACAGGATAGTTGGTTTTAACATGAATCCTATGTGTTTCAAAATAATGTCTAAGTTTTGTTGACGCCATAACTAGGGCTAATATCAATTTTTCTAAATGAGAATATCTAGTTTCAGCATCTAATAAACTTTTACAAACATAATAGACAGGATACTGCTGACCTTCATGATCCTTTATAAGGACAACACTTACTGCATTCCCTGATACTGCAAGATACAGAGATAATGGTTCACCATCCTCAGGCTTCATCAATAGAGGTGCGGTTGAAAGATACTGCTTCAAATCCTGCAAGGCTGCTTCATGCTTCTCTCCCCATTCGAATTTTTTATTCTTCTTCAGGATATCATAAAATTCCTTGCATTTTTCCGAGGATCTTGAGATAAATCCGTTTAATGCTGCTACTCACCCTGTCAATCTTTGAATATCTTTCATATTTGAAGGTGACTTGATTTCCAAGATAGCTTTAATCTGCTCCGGGCTTGCTTCTATCCCCCTTATTGTCACCATGTATCCTAGAAACTTTCCTGCTCCCACTCCAAAATGGCATGTGGCAGGATTTAGTTTCATGTTATATTGGTCCAGGATATCGAATGCTCCCTTAATATCCTGGAGGTGATCCTCAGCCTTTTCAGATTTAACTACTATGTCATCGATGTACACCTCCATGGTGTCCCCCAACTTGTCTTTAAACATCAAGTTCACCAATCTTTGGTATGTTGCACCTGCATTTTTTAAACAAAAAGGCATAGCAGTATAACAATAAATACCTGTCGGTGTCATGAAAGCAGTATCCTCCTGATCCGAGGGTTCCATTTGGATCTGTTGGAATCCTGAGGAGGCATCCATGAAGGTTAACATCTCGTGGCCAGCAGTAGCATCCACCATTGAGTCAATATGAGGTAGAGGAAACGGGTCTTTGGGACAAGCTTTGTTCAAGTCCGTGTAGTCTACACAGACTCTCCATTTCCTGTTTTTCTTTTGCACCACAACTACATTTGCCAGCCATTTAGGAAATTTCACTTCCCTAATCATCTTGCTCTTTAATAATCTTTCAACTTCCTCCTGAATGATTGTGTTCCGCTCCGGAGCAAATTTCCTTCATTTTTGTTGGACAGGCTTGAAGGACCTATCGATTCCGAGCTTGTGAGTTATAATATCCTTGGAAATACCTGTCATATCCTCGTGTTTCCACGCGAATATTGACATTCTACATTTCAAAGAGTTAATCAATTGGTTTTCAATATCCTGAGGGATATTGGTTCCTACGAGCACCGAGATATCCGGATTATCCTGATTCAGGATAACTTTCTTTACATCCTGTTCTGAAGCCTCCATGATATCCTGGCCTCGCATCTTTAATTGCTATACTGCACTAGGCTTTGTTGAGGATTTCATCGAGGAAGAATAACACTCCTTTGCTTCCTGGTGATCACTTTCCACCTTGACTACTCCCCAAGGGGTAGGGATCTTGATGCATTGATGATAGGTTGATGGCACAACTTTCATATCATGGATCCAAGGCCTACCTAATATAATATTATAGCAGGATAGGGAGTCCATGACACAAAAGCGCTGCATTGAGTTGACCCCTTCAACATACAGCGGCAACTTTATCTCCCCTACGGTATTCCTGGCTTCTCCACTGAAACCAACAAGCACAGTGGAATTCGAAGTAATATCTATCGGGGATACGTTCATCCTCTTTAACGTTTCCAGCTGAATTATGTTGACGGAGCTACCATTATCCACCAGTATCCTGCGCACAAAATGGTTAGCAACATATAACGTTATTACCAAAGCATCATGATGAGGATCCTGGACAGTATCCCTGTCATCGTTATCGAACGTGATCACTTTATCAGTTGTGAGGGTTGACATCCTAGTTGGCTTGTCTCCCCTCTCTGCCTTGGCTTCCTTCGCGTGCCTTTTCACCGCAGAATATGATGTCCCGCAAATGTCGGATCCTCCTGAAATGAAATTAATTATCTTGGCATCCGCAGGAGGTGATGTTGCTCGTTCAGGATCCTTCTCAATATCCTGACCCTTATTCTTCTTTCTTTCCAGGAGATCCTTCAGATATCCCTTGCTCAAGAGATAGCTTATTTCTTTCCTTAGAGCAATGCAATCCTCAGTAACATGTCCGAAATCCTCGTGGAAGGCACACCATTTGGACTTATCCTTCTAATCAGCTTTTTGTTGATTCTTCTGGGGCCATCTTGCTTTGTCTCCTAAACCCTGCATAGCATACATCAGTTCAGGTATATTAACAGAAAAACAATATTCAGACAACTCAGGATACTCCTCAGGATCCTCGTCTTCATCAGCATTCACTTTTTTGCTGTCATTTCTGCCATATGGCTTAGAGCGATATGGTTTATACGAGGATTCTGATTTCCTGTTGGTCGACTCATAGGTCGTGGATGAATTCATCCTCTCTTGCATCTTTTTGTCATCCTCCAGCCGAATATATCTTAAAGCCCTATTCCGAGCTTCATCCAGATTCCTGCAGGGATTCATTACGAGATCCTGGTAAAATTGAGAATCTTTCTGCAACCCCATCTTGAAAGCCTGCACATCTGTTGCAACATCAAGATGTGGGATATCTAAGGATTCCCAACTAAACTTGTTCACATAATCCCTCAAGGATTCCTGAGGTCCTTGGGTTATCCTGTAAAGATCACTGACTAGTTTCTCAAAACTTTGACTGCAAGAAAATTGACTATTAAACAAATTCACTAAATGAGCAAATGATGTAATTGAGTGAGGAGGAACATTTAAGAGCCATTTTAAGGCTGATCCTGTTAAGGTAGAACCAAAACCCTTGCATAGGCATGCTTCATTGAGATCCGGAGGGATAGGGTTGATTTCCATCCTTTCCCTGTACTGGGCAATATGCTCCTCAGGATCCGTAGTTCCGTCATAGAGCTTCATGTTGGGGGTCTGAAATCTTTTTGGGATTTCAGCATCACAAATAGGATAGGCAAACCGGGATATCCTGTGGCTGTCTTGGGATACTTCTGGAATTGGCTGGACCACTCCAGGTACACTGGATATCATGTCCTTTAATTTCTAAAGCTCCCTAGAAAATGCTGATGTCATACCTGCATCCTGCAAAGATCCAACACCATGAGTAGCAAGAGTATTATTATTATTAGATACGTTACCAGTCTGAGGATTCTGGCCATGTCCTTAAGCATATCCTGAGCTTCTCAAAGTTGACACCCTAACCGAAGAGGGTATCTCAGGAGTATGATTCTGAGAATGGCTAGGCACAATATTCCCCCTGTTATCCTTAGTATATACTGCAGAACTGAAGTTTAGAGCTCTGGGTTGCAAGGGAGTGACAGTATCCTCAGCGGGCCTGCTTGAGCTGTATTTCAAGAGTTGTATCTCTCTCATCAACATCTGGTTGGTCTCCAGCTGCTGCCTCATCTGTTCTTGTACACTACCAAACAAATTCAGAATTTCTTCATTAGAGGCCAAAACAGGACCAGATCCCTGAATATTGCGAGCTGGGATAACATCCCGAGCCACATGAATTTCAGTTCCTTGTGAAGAGGCTTGCGTTCTCGGAGGAGGTGGTGGAAGCACCGAACCGATTGTTGCAGAGGTGGTAGCAGACATGGTGGAAGAGCTCATGATTGATCTCGAGGCCATTGAAAATAGTGTAGCAAAAAGTTTTGAAAATAGAAAACCAAGTAATGATTTTGCAAAAGCTTTTAATAGAAATAGCACCACTTCCCCACGGTGGGCGCCAAATTGTTTTGATCAAAAATTACCGAATCAATTAAGTGATCAAATTAGTTAAGTGAGGTAGTGTGCTAAGAAAATGTGTTGGAAATATGCTAATTAAGTTGTTTTCAAAAACAGTTTTCAGGTTACGGCTCAGGATATTGAGCTATATCTACACGATCAAACAATGAGCAAAAATGTAAAGGGTTACACGAGATGTACGAGGAAAGCCCTTGATTAATCTAGATCGCCGGCACAAAACCTCGGGAGCTGACAATCGCAGCTGCCTTGTTCTTCTTATTGCTTCAAATGTCAGGATACAGTGTAGGATATGATGCGGATCGACTAAGTGTTACAATGTGAATTCGATACAAGTGTAAGTGTATTGTGAGTGTTTGCAGCTAGAGAGAAAGAGTGTACGAAAGATTGTGTGCCCTAATCTGTTCCGATCAATCCTTTTTATAGTAAAAGAAACCAACTAACTATCCTATTATTCCGTGATTCAGTGAATATTCCATATGTGAACATTGTAGTCCACGTCTTCCGACTTCAACGTCCATAATCTAACTGATTTGCCCGAGTCTTGAGGAGAAGAAATCCACTTGAACGTTAGAGACTTGCACCTTTTAATCTGCACGTGGGTTAATTAGTTACTACCAGGATATCGTATCAGGTGTTACCAATATCCTGATCCAGCATCCTGGTCACAATAAAACAAACAAAGTCAGCATATCAGTCGGGATATATGAGCAGAAAATCACCCATAACAACAGGTACCTCACGAAATTAGGTTGGAGCTACTTGGTGTCAAATAAGAGGATCTTGCAAATCCTTAGATGCCTGAAGTCTGTTGTTTCAGTATCTTGTATTTGTTTTATGATCCGCCTGTGGATCTCTATTACAACCAGTCTGTATATTCTTTTATTTGGACACTCGGACACTATGGTTTGTAATAGTAATTATCTACCTAAGCCTTCCGCTGTGCTACTATATTGTGTACATTGACTATGATGATATCAACTATGTCACGATACTCCCCACCGGGCCCATCAGTAATATGTGGAAATATCGGGGTGTGACAGTTTAGCAGAGCTAAAGTAGACATGAGAAAAAGAATGAGAAAAGCATAAAAATAAGAAATAGCGAATAGAGCTAATAGAAATACCCAAAATCAAGAAGCAAGACCGGTATGGGAAGAGGAATTAGATTAGCAACTAGCCAAATTTCATATGTTTAGAAATGCAGAAGCAGAACTTGATCTCAACAAATAGCCGTACAAGAACCACAATTACTACCATTATTCCCTAACCAACCCATGAACCTAGAACAAAATCAGGAGAACCCGCTTCTAATCCCAGCCTTTGATCCAAACGAGATACCTAGGTTACCAACCCCAAATCCTTTAGAACAGTGGTGGGCTAACGACTGGGCATTTCAGGAAGTAATGAATAACCCATATCACTACGGAGAACCAGTCCCAGTTTATCCTAAACCTATACCATCCCCAATGCCATCAATGAACAAGCAAAAATGTGGAAGAACTCCGCCGATATGGTGAAGAGTTGGTTGAGGAAGGAAACAGTATACGCTAAATAGGAGAAAATCTCATCTGGAAATACGACGAGAGGGAGATGCAGTACTAGAAAAATCAACGCCTAATGTACTATATATATGTGTAATTTCTGTTACTTAAAGAATATATATCGATGCATAATTACCAACATTTAAATTCCAGTCATAGTTTGTAATAGATGCATATATATATATGAAAAGAGTAAAAGTCGCAATGATCGACGATTTTGGTTCAATATGCTTGAGTATTTGTTTGTTTAATTTGTTATGTGATATTAATACCTGATAATATTTACAATTCAGATGTCAAATGAAGTAAATCAGGAAATCCAGAATAACAATAATAACGGGAACCAAGTGGATAAAAGTGTTATCGAACACATAGTAGCTCAAGTAATCATAAATGGCATGCCATATATTATCGACTCTATTAATTAAAAGGCAGAAAATAATAATTCCATAATCGGAAGTAAACGTGCACCCACTGAGCCAAGTCACAGTGTGAATGGAAATCACGAACTACTTATCCAAGCTCCGATTCCAAAAAGAAGAAGGACCATCTCATATGGTTGTTGTTATAAAGAATTCTTATCATGCAAACCGATAGAATTCTCGGGCAATGAAGGAGCCATTTCAGCTTTACGCTGGATAGAAAAGACAGAAGCAGTCTTAAAAATAAGTAAATATGCAGATGAGGATAAAATCATGTATGTTTCTAATCTCTTTAAGAATGCAGCATTAGAGTGGTGGAATACCATTCTCCAGTCCAGAGGAAGTGACAGGGTTTACAGTATGGAATGTAACAACTTTAAGCAAATAGTTGAAATAAAATTTTATCCTCCTCATGAAAAGGAACAAATTGCTAATAAGTTCCTAAATCACAGAATGATTGGGGTAGATTGCAGGGAATACACTACCACATTCTTTGAATATGCAAGGATAGTACCAACCCTAGCCTCACCAGAACCAATGTTGATCTCTCGTTACATATGGGGATTAATCAGTGAGATCAGACATGTAGTCAAGGCAGCTAGACCACAAACCATAGAAGAAGCAGTGGAACTTGCTAACACTCTGACAGATGAGTTGGTACGCACACAAGAGGAAAATCAGAAAAAGAACCTAGCTCAAAAGATTTCCCAGGAACTATGATATGGTAATTCCTATCGCGGGAAAGGAACAGGTTCTTCCTCTTCACCCTACTTCAAGTATTGTAAAAGGAAACACTCAGGGAAATGCTCGATATACTGCAATTTCTGCAAAATATAAGGACATGAGGAAGAAGACTGCAGGAAGAAAGCTAACATTAGGATATGCTACAATTATGGAGAAGCTGGTCACATCAAACCGAACTGTCTGAAACTAGCTCTAGCGACAAACAACAAAGCAAAGGCAACAGAAGGACCCAAAAAGAATGCCAGAGCATTTTTTTTACAGCCGAAGAAGCCAAGATGATCCCTGATGTAATTGCCGGTACGTTTTTAGTTAATGATGTTTATGCTAATGTATTATTTGACTCAGGTGCAAACCAAAGTTTTATAAATACTTCTTTCTGCAAAATTCTCACTCAATCATTAACTAAACTTCACCAAGACTGTCTGGTGCAGACGGCAAATAGAAGTTCTATCAAGATAAGCAAAATCCTGCAGGAAGCACGGATAGAAATTTTAAGTCATAACTTTACCGCTAACCTCTTACCAATGGATCTAGCCGGATTCGATGTTATGTTAGGAATGGACTGGTTAGCAGGCAATCATGCAATTATTTTATGTGATCAAAAGTCTGTAGAAGTAGGTACGACAACTGGTGCAAGGATCACAATTAAGGGAAACAAGCTAACGAGAATAACAAAATTCATCTCTGTGATGAAAGCTGCAAGTTATGCACGGAAAGGAGGAATGGTGTATATGATTTTCGTAATCATTAACACTAAGGGAAAAGAATTAAAAGATATTCCTGTAATATCTCAATTCTCAGATGTCTTCCCAGAAGAGTTACCTGGATTACCGCCAGATCGAGAGGTTGAATTCAGAATTCACCTGATACCAGGAACGACACCAATTGTCAAAGCAGCTTATCGCTTAGCACCAACAGAGATGCAGGAACTGAAGCAACAGTTGGATGAATTGCTAGATAAAAGTTTTATACAACCTAGTTCATCACCGTGGGGAGCATCGGTGTTGTTTATCAAGAAGAAGGATGGAACGATGCGCATGTGCATTGATTACCGAGAAAGGTTATGATTAAAAATCGGTACCAACTACCGAGAATCGATGACATATTTGATCAACTTCAAGGAGCCCGAGTCTTTTCTAAGATCAATTTACGCTTAGGATATCATCAATTGAAAGTACAGGAAGAGGACATTCCTAAAACTACTTTCAGAACAAGGTACGGTCATTATGAATTTACCGTCATGCCATTTGGTTTAACCAATGCCCCAGTCGCATTTATTGACATGATGAACATAATATGTAAACCATACCTGGATAAATACATAATTGTCTTTATAGATGATATTCTAATTTACTCTAAGAGTAAAGAGGAACATGCAGAGCATTTGCATATACTTCTGACATTGTTGAGAAAGGAAAAGCTTTATGCTAAATTCTCAAAATGTGAATTCTGGTTATCAGAAGTGCAATTCCTTGGACACTTGGTTAATCATGAAGAAATTCATGTGGATCCCACAAAAATCGAAGCGATTACTAAATGGAAAGTCCCTGAATCACCTACAGAAGTGAGAAGTTTTCTTGGATTGGCAGGATATTATAGATGTTTTATTGAAGATTTTTCTATAATAGCCATTCCATTAACCAAACTAACTTGCAAGACAGTTAAGTTTGAATGGGGACCAAAACAAGAGGAAGCATTCAAGATTTTGAAACAAAGGTTAACCAGCGCACCAATACTCGCGTTGCCTGAAGGAACTGAAGACTTTGTAGTCTATTGTGACGCCTCCAAATTAGGATTTGGATGTGTATTGATGCAACGTCAAAAGCTAATTGCTTATGCCTTTAGACAGCTTAGGAAACATGAAGAGAATTATACAACACATGATCTAAAGTTAGGAGCAATAATTTTCGCCCTTAAGATGTGGAGACACTATCTCTACGGTAGTAAGTTCGTTGTCTTCACGGAACATAAGAGTTTAAGATATCTCTTTGGACAAAATGAATTAAACATGAGGCAAAGACATTGGATGGAAATTCTTAGTGATTATGATTGTGATATCCAGTATCATGCAGGAAAAGCTAACATAGTAGCTGATGCATTAAGTCGAAAGTATCACGAAAAGCCAAAAAGAGTATGTGCTCTCATACTAAACCTACAGATAGATTTAAATGAGCAAATTAGAGAAATACAGGAAACAGCAATCAATGATGATGTTGAAACCTACGCCACAAAATTCTAGAAGAAGCTCACAAATCCGAATATACGATGCATCCTGGAAGTGACAAGATGTATCAAGACTTAAGAAAGAATTTCTGGTGGATAGGAATGAAAAAAGGATATAGCAAATTATGTTACTAAATGTTTAACTTGTTCACAAGTTAAAGCGGAACATCAGAAACCTTCAGGCTTATTGCAGCAATTGGAATTGCCAATTTGGAAATGGGAATTGATAACAATGGACTTTGTTACAAAATTACCCAAGACACGAAAAGGTAATGATACAATCTGGGTGATTGTAGACAGATTAACCAAATCTGCCCATTTCTTACCTATGAAAGAGACTTTCAGTATGGAACAGTTAGCCAAGTTATATGTAAATGAAATAGTTTCATTACATGGAATTCGTTTATCTATTGTGTCTGACAGAGATAGCCATTTTACTTCTCATTTTTGGACAAGTTTCCAAAAAGCAATGGGAACCAGATTAAATCTAAGCACAGCTTATCATCCTCAAACGGACGGGCAAAGTGAAAGGACAATTCAAACAATGGAAGATATGCTTAGAGCCTGTGTAATTGATTTTGGAGGAAATTGGTGTTAGGGATAGATTTTCTTAACCTAAGGATCACGAATCCTCAAGTAATTCCAGGATCACAGATCCTCAATTCTGTTTGAATTAAGGATCCTCAGAAGCCATTGCAGGATCAGGATCCAGGATCCTTATTGTTATCCTTACACTAACGGTTGCCTTGCTATGTTTGAGTTTGTTTTGCAGGAGTATACATGTTGGACTTGGTCTTGCCGATATTCTTGGAGAATATGCTCTCAATTTTCCACACGTGTTCAGCTGGAGTAACCGTTATGGAAGTAGTGGGAGGCTAGCACGAATTGCGGATAGTTAGTTGTTTAAGTTATTTCTATTTTTAAAGGGGATAACAAGCTTGAATAAGAACAATTGGCTAAGTTAGCTGACACTCACACTCTCGCAAGCTCTCAACAGTTCATTTGGCGATTTCATACACATTGCACTCTAGTGATCCTTGTAACAAGCTTGTTATCATCCTGATTTGTAACAATCATTTGTTTAATTATAGTTGGTGATCGGTAGTTTCCATCACCCGAGGTTTTTTATGCCGGAGATCAACTATTGATCAATGGCTTTTTCCTCGTATAAATCCTTGTGTCACTTGTTCATTTCATTTGCAAGTTTGTTCATACATTTGTTCATTGTTTCAAGCATCAATCCTCACAACAAAGATTTGGTTGCATTATCCTAGCCTGATTTTTGACCAAAACAGTTTGGTGCCCACCGTGGGGCAATTGGTGCTTCATTTCTGAAAATTTTTTCTCATTGAGTTCATTTCGGTTCAACCAGATGGCTTCTTCAGCGAAGAACACTTCAAGTTCCATGCCGGCAATCACTTCTTCACAGGGCGTCCCACCTTTGCCTCCACCACCTTTTGGATCTCAGAAGAATGCTGAGAATCCTGCGAAGAAACCGTCCCCCGTTTTTTCAAAACCACCAACTTCTGCTGTTTCTTCTGGCCCTACTAACAGTGATCTTTTTACTTTGATTTTGCAGATGAGGGATCACATACAAGAGCAGGATAAAACCAACAAAAGGATCCTCCAGGAGATTGGTGACATCAAGAAGCAGAAAAAATCAGTGGAGGATCACTCTCCTCTGATGCCGAGGTCATTGAATTTCGACACTCCGGTCATAACTTTCCAGCATTCTGCAGCTCCAGATGTCCAATACCGGGGTGGATCAACAGGAATGCGCTCTGGATCATCGGCAATGACTCAAGCTCTAGGATCCTATTTTCAACCTTCATGATCCTTCTTCCAGCATCAGGGATCCTCTCAGGTTCAGGGATCCTCTAAGGTTCAAGGATCCTCTCAGGTTCAAGGATCCTCTCAGGTTCAGGGATCCTCTCAGGTTCAGGGATCCTCTCAGGTTCAAGTATCCTCTCAGGTTCAAGGATCCTCTTAGGTTCAAGGATCCTCTCAGGTTCAAGGATCCTCATCTCAGGTTTATGGATCCAAGGATTATCCTCCAAGACCCCCATTCATGGCACATCAAGGATCCAACATCTTTCAGGATCAGGGATTCTTAAGAAGTGTACAGCCCTTAAGTTCAGATGTCCATCAAGGAGAATTCATTCCAATGCAGACCATTGCTTCTTCTGGTCCTTCAGTCATACCAGAATCTCGTCAATATGGATTCACATCTGCGATTCTAAACTTGAATCCTTCGGGAGGTAACACTTTGAATAATTCTAGTAACACTAACCATGGCTTTGTACAGGATGCAGGTATCAATCAAGCTATGGCTAGGGAATTACAGAAACTAAAGGATATGATATCCAGCGTTCCAGGAGTGGTTAAGCCCATTTCTGAAATTGCAGATGGAAGCCACAGGATATCTCGCTTTGCACCACCCATTTGTGATGCAGAAATTCCAAAGAGGTTCCAAATACCAACCATGAAGTTGTATGATGGTTCAACGGATCCAGAGGAGCATGTGGCTCAATACAGAGAAAGGATGGAGATCAATCCAATTCCTGAGAGGTTAAAAGAAGCATGTCTATGCAAGGGTTTTGGATCCACACTCACAGGATCAGCTCTTAAATGGCTGCTAAGTCTTCCCCCTTACTCTATTACTTCATTTGCTAATCTAGTTAATCTGTTTAATAGCCAATTTTCATGTAGTAGGAATTTGAACGTTTAACTAGTGATCTATATAGGGTAACACAAGGTCAAAATGAATCACTTAGAGATTATATCACTAAGTTGAGTAAAGAATCCTTAGATATTCCTAATCTGGATATAGCAACGGCTGTGGAAGCCTTTAAAATGGGTTTACTTAGGGATTCATTATTCTATGATGATCTTGTCATGACCCCATGCAGGAATCTTGATGAGGTAAGAACCAGGGCCCTTAGATTCATCCGACTAGAGGATGATAAAAGGATCCAGGAAAGACTGGCAGGATCCTCGAAGCAGGAAAAGCAAGGATCCTACTTCAGGAACAACAAGTCCAAATCTTACAACAAATCTGATAACCAGAACGTGCATGCAGTAGAACAGGAAGAGGATGATGAGGATTATCATCCCATTTCTGAATATTGTTTTTCTGTTGATAACAATGAACTAATTCTTGCAATGCAGAATTTAGGTGAGAAAGCAAGATGGCCTAGAAAAAGTGATAAACCAGCTGCAACAAAAGACAAGTCCAAATGGTGTGCATATCATGAGGATTTCGAACATCTCACTGAAGAATGTATTGCACTTAGAAAAGAAATCGGTTACTTGTTAAGCAAGGGGCACTTGAAGGAGCTTTTGGGAAGAAAAAAGTCAAGGATCCAGGATCCTGAAAAGGTTCCAGAAAGAGCTCCTGCTCCTCCGGCAGATGCACAAGTTATAAACTTCATATCTGGTGGATCAGACATTTGTGGTACTTCCTTATCAGCAGCCAAAAGATATGCCAAGGAGACCAAGATGGATAATGGGGACAGACCCATCCGGGCCTCTACTGTAACACAGGAGAAAGTTATAACTTTCGATGAGGATGATCGTGTTGATGTTCAGGATCCTCATCATGATGGTCTTGTCATTACTTTGTTCATTTCTAACCATTTTGTTCGCAGGATCCTAATCGATGGAGGAAGCTTGGTGAACATCATTCAGCTTGATGTCCTTAAGAAAATGAACATCCCTGAATCGGATATCGTCCCAAGATCCTCAGTTCTTGTGGGATTCAGCGGAGAAACCAAGAATACATTGGGGGACATTAAACTTCCCATCTACATTGAAGAACTTCATTCATATCAAAAATTTTGTGTAATAGATTGCTTATCATGTTGCAATGTTATCCTTAGCAGGCCATGGATACATGACATGAAGGCAGTTGCATCTACATATCATCAATGTGTGAAGCTTCCTAGTCCATGGGGGTGATAAAGATTGAGAGTGACCAACAAGAAGCAAAGAATTGCTATACCTCATCAATGAAGCCAGCCTCAAGACCAAGGGAGCAATAGCAACTAAAGTATCCTCCAAGAGACGTCTTGGAGGCAAGAGAACAAGATGTGAAAGATATCCTTATGGATCCTCATGATCCTGAATCCAAAGTCTTCATAGGATCAGGGATCCTCAGCAACATTGAACATGATCTAGTATCCTTCCTTAAGAGGAGAAAAACTACCTTTGCTTGGAAGCATGAAGACATGATAGGTATCTCTAAAGATATAATTACTCATAAGCTTGGCATTGACAGGTCATTCAAGCCCATACATCAGAAGAGGAGGAAGTTTGCACCTGAGAGGAATGCTATTATCCAGGAGGAGGTAGACAAATTACTCCGAGCAGGTATGATTAGAGAGGTCAAGTATCCAAGGTGGTTAGCCAATGTGGTTGTTGTTAAAAAGAAAAATGGAAAGTGGAGGGTATGTGTCGATTTTACTGATTTAAACAAGGCATGTCCCAAGGATCCTTTCCCATTACCCCACATTGACTCCATGGTGGATGCTACCGCGGGTCATGGGTTGATTTTTATGGATGCTTCATCTGGATTTCAACAAATTCAGATGGAACCATCTGATCAAGAGGATACAGCCTTTATGACCCCAACTGGTATCTATTGTTATATTGCTATGCCATTTGGACTAAGGAATGCAGGTGCTACTTATCAAAGGCTAGTCAATATGATGTTTAAGGAACAAATTGGACACACTATGGAAGTCTATATAGACGACATGGTGGTTAAGTCCAAGAGAGCTGAGGATCACCTTAGAGACCTGGAGGAAGCATTCAATATCCTTGACAAATTTAATATGAAGTTGAATCCTTCAAAGTGTCACTTTGGTGTTAAAGCAGGCAAGTTCCTAGGTTATATGGTAACAAAAAGAGGCATTGAAGCAAGTCCAGAGCAAATTAAGGCCATTATGAATATTAAATCTCCTGCCAATGCCAAGGATGTGCAAAGGTTGACAGGGAGGATCGCAGCCTTGAATAGGTTCATATCCAAATCACCAGAAAAGTGCAAGGAATTCTATGACATTTTGAGGAAGAACAAGAATTTGAATGGACTGAAAAGCATGAAAATGCTCTCAAAGCCCTTAAGGATTACCTATCCTCAGCTCCTGCCTTGATGAAACCAGAAAAAGGGGATGTATTATCCTTATATCTAGCGGTATCCTCTAAAGCAGTAAGTGCAGTCCTTGTTAAGGATCACGAAGGTACACAACATCCTGTCTATTATGTAAGTAAGAGTTTGCTTGATGCTGAATCCAGGTATTCACATTTAGAAAAACTTATCCTTACTTTGATTATGGCATCTACTAAATTAAGACATTATTTTGAAACTCATGCCATTATTGTTAAGACTAATTTTCCAATTAAGAATGTCCTCAGGAAACCTGAAATGTCAGGAAGGATGGCTAAATGGGCAGTGAAGCTTAGTGCTTATGATAAGAGATATGAACCAAGGACTGCCATCAAATCCCAAGCCTTAGCTGAGTTTGTGGCAGATTTTAGTAGTGACTTGCAAAGAGAAGCTGAGTTAGAAGTTCGGCAGCTTGAAGAGACTAAGGATCCTTGGATACTCTTCACTGATGGAGCATCTAATGTCAAAGGAACAGGACTTGGAATACTACTAAAATCGCCACAGGGGGGCATAATACTCCACTCAATAGCTTGTGAGTTCCAAACTACCAATAATGAGGCTGAATATGAGGCCTTGATAGCTGGTTTGCAAATTGCCAAGCATATGAGGATCAGGTATCTTGAGGTACATGTAGATTCATTGTTAATTACTAATCACTTTAATGGACCCTATGCTGTTAAAGGTGAAAAGCTAATCAAATACCTAGAGATAGTCAAGGAATTGGCGCTCTCTTTTGTTTCTTTTAGTTTGACACAGGTACCCAGGGAAGAAAATGCAGAAGCTGATGCATTGGCCAACCTAGGATCATCCTTAAAAATTCCAGAGGATATTAAGATCCCTATCATCCATATTTTGGCTCCTGCTATAGAGGATCACATAACTATGGAGATAGAAGAGGATTCTGCAATGGTTCCTAGTGATGGTGCACAGTCTTATTCAGGATCATGGATCCTTCAAATCATGAGATATATACAACATGGAGAGATCCCTACAGGAGAAAACCCCAGGGCTTTCAAAATCAAGGTATCTCAATTTACAATATTGAATAACATGTTATATAAACGATCTCTTGTAGGTCCATATCTAAGGTGCATAGAGGATCCTGAAATTCAAGAAGTCCTAAAGGATTTTCATGAAGGAGATTGTGGAAACCACACTGGGGGCAGGGCATTGTTCTCAAGGACCCTTAGGACAGGATACTATTAGCCTACAATGAAGAAGGATGTTGTGGATTATGCCAAGAAGTGTGATCCTTGTCAGAGACATAGTAATATCCTTCATCAACCAGCTGAGCTCCTGCATCCTATATCCTCTTCTTGGCCATTCATGAGATGGGGAATGGATATAGTTGGTAAACTTCCCAAAGCACCAGGAGGAAAGGTGTTCATGCTTGCCATGACTGATTACTTCTCTAAGTGGATAGAGGCTGAAGCCTTTGCTCAAGTCAGAGAGAAAGAAGTGATATCCTTTATTAAAAGAAATATCATTACTAGATTTGGTATCCCTTCTGAAATTGTTTGTGATAATGGATCCCAATTTATTGGGAGTAGAACTACTAACTTTTGTGACAGCTGGGGGATTAAGATGATAACATCAACACCAGTCCACCCACAAGCTAATGGTCAAGCAGAATCATCCAACAAGATCATCATCAACAACTTGAAGAAGAAGCTTGGATCCAAGAAAGGGAAATGGGCAGAAGAACTACCTTATGTGTTATGGGCTGATAGGACAACCCCCAAGAATGCCACTAGCAAAACTCCATTTTCTTTGGTATTTGGGGCAGAATCAGTGATCCCTACAGAGATGGTGGTTCCTACTGCAAGGACAAGCATCCGTGATCCTGAAGGAAATGCTGAAAACTTGGTTCAAGACTTGGATACTGTTAGGGGAGGATTTTCTAACAATTAGTGATCCTTACTTGTTATCCTAATTAATGATCCTTATTTCTGTGACAGATAGTGATCCTCAGAAGAGCTTCAAGATCAGGATCATGGATCACCTTAAGGATCCTCATACTAACGATTGTTTATTTGTGTTTCGTATTATTTCGCAGGAGTAACAAGATTGACTTGGTCTTGGCAACGTTACTATGGAATATTCCACGGGTATTTCGCACACGTTTGACTGGAAATGGACGTTGTGGAGAACGTGGGAGCTTGGCACAAAAGTCGGATAGTTTGTTATTGTAGCTAACATCTATTTTTAAAGGGGTGACGAGCTAGAATTAGAACACTTAGCCATTTTCAGCTACACACACTCTCATATAATCGCACTCTTGAAGCTCTCGACGAACACTTGTTAGTTTTCACTCACTTTTACACATTTCACGATAGTGATCCTTGTACCTAGCTCGTTACTATCCGAAGTTGTAAACGTTTATTGATTTATTTGAGCTTGGTGATCGGTAGTTTCCATCACCCGGGGTTTTTTGTGCCGGAGATCAACTCTTGATCAAGGGCTTTTTCCCCGTATAAATCCTTGTGTCATTTGTGCAATTTACATTGAAGTGATCCTTGTCATTGTTCTACATTTCAAGCATCATACCCCGTAACAGGGAGTTTGGTTGCATTATCCTCATCAGATTTTTTGACCAAAACAGTTTGGCGCCCACCGTGGGGCCATTGGTGCTTCACTCTTAGAAAAATTCGTATTTCTGTGCTCATTTCAATTCACTACAACCAAGCAAATGGCTTCCTCAGCGAAGAATGCTTCAAATTTGATGCCCTCATTCACTTCTTCACAAGGCGTTCCCCCTTTGCCTCCACCACCTTCTGGATCCCAGAAGAATGCTGAGAATGTTGCGAAGAAACCAACTCCCATTTTCTCAAAACCTCCAACTTCTTCTGCTTCTTACACTCCCACTACTAGTGACATGTTTACTTTGATTTTGCAGATGAAGGATCATATACAGCAACAGGATAAGACCAATGAAAGGATTCTCAAAGAAATCGGATATCTCAAGAAACAAAAGAAAACGGCAGAGGATCATTCCCCACTGGTGCCAAAATCTTTGAATTTTGATACTCCGGTGATTACTTCTCAGCCATCAGTGGTTCCAGATGTTCAATATGTGGGTGGACCAAAAGGAGTGCACTACGGAACAACAACAGTGGCCCAGGCATCAGGTTCATATTTCCAGCCAGCAGGATCCTATCCTCAGCATATGGGACCCTTCATGACTTCAGGAGGATATTCAGGAGCGCAGCAGGTTCAAGGATCCTCCTTTGTTCCATGATCATCCCAGGTTCAAGGATCCTCCTTTGTTCCAGGATCATCCCAGGTTCAAGGATCCTCCTTTGTTCTAGGATCATCCCAGGTTCAAGGATCCTCCTTTGTTCCAGGATCGTCCCAGTTTCAGGGATCCTTCCAGATGCCAGGATCCTTGAGGAGTTTGCAAACAGGAAGTTCAGATGTCCATCAGGGAGATTTCATTCCAATGCAGACCAATGCTTCTACTGGTCCCTCGATCATTCCAAAGCCCCAACAATATGGATTAACATCCATTCTTCCTAATTTGAATCCGATGGGAGGTAACACTTTTAATAATTCTTATACTACTAACCATGGTCTTATGCAGGATCCAGGTATCAATCATGCCATGGCCAGAGAATTGCAAAAGCTAAAGGATATGATATCAAGTGTTCCAGGAGTGGTCAAACCTATCCCAGAGATTGCAGATGGGAGCCACAAGATATCTCGTTTTGCACCACCAATCTGTGATGCTGAGATACCCAAGAGGTTCCATGTGCCAACAATGAAGCTGTATGATGGTTCGACGGATCCTGAAGAACACATAGCACAATACAGGGAGAGGATGGAGATCAATCCAATCCCAGAAAGGTTAAAGGAAGCATGCCTGTGCAAGGGATTCGGATCCACTCTTACTGGATCAGCTCTCAAATGGCTGCTAAGTCTTCCCCCCTACTCTATTACCTCATTTGCTAATCTAGTTAACCTGTTTAATAATCAGTTTTCTTGTAGTAGAAAATTTGAACGATTAACTAGTGATCTATATAGGATAACCCAGGGTCATAATGAATCATTAAGGGATTACATTACCAAATTCAGTAAAGAATCCTTAGACATTCCTAACTTAGATATAGCCACGGCTGTTGAGGCCTTTAAAATGGGATTACTTAGGGATTCGTCGTTCTATGATGATCTTGTTATGACACCATGCAGGAACTTAGATGAGGTAAGAACCCGAGCACTTAGGTTCATTCGGCTAGAGGATGACAAGAGGATCCAGGAGAGGTTAGCAGGATCCTCAAAGCAAGATAAGCAAGGATCCTCATTCAGGAACAACAAGTTCAGATCCTACAACAGATCTGATAACCAGAACGTGCATTCTGTTGATCAAGAAGAGGATGATGAGGATTATCCTCCAATTTCTGAATATTGTTTTTCTGTTGATAACAATGAACTAATCCTTGCGATGCAGAATCTAGGTGATAAAGCTAGATGGCCCAGAAAAAATGATAGGCCAGCTGCAACTAAGGATAAATCAAAGTGGTGTGCATACCATGAAGATTTTGGGCATCTTACAGAAGAATGCATTGCACTAAGAAAGGAAATTGGATACTTGTTGAGCAAGGAGCATCTAAAAGAATTGTTGGGAAGAAAAAAGTCAAGGACTCAGGATCCTGAAAGGATCCCTGAGAAGGCTCCAGCCCCTCCAGCAGATGCACAAGTAATAAACTTTATTTCTGGAGGATCGGACATTTGTGGCACATCCTTCTCAGCAGCTAAAAGGCATGCAAAGGAAACTAAAATGGATAATGGAGAAAGACCCGTTCGAACATCAAGTGTCTCCGAAGGAAAAGTCATAACCTTTGATGAGGATGATCGTGTTGATATCCAGGATCCTCATCACGATGGTTTAGTTATTACTCTTTTCATTTCAAACCATTTTGTCTGCAGGATCCTTATAGACGGAGGAAGTTCAGTGAACATTATCCAGCTTGATGTTCTAAAGAAGATGGGTATCCCTGAATCAGATATCATACCAAGATCCTCCGTGCTCGTGGGATTTAGTGGCGAAACTAAGAATACCCTGGGGGACATTAAACTCCCAATATACATCGAAGGCCTACACTCTTATAAAAAATTTTGTGTTATTGACTGTTTATCTTGTTGTAATGTTATCCTTGGTAGGCCCTGGATACACGATATGAAGGCAGTCCCATCTACCTACCATCAATGTGTGAAGCTCCCTAGTCCTTGGGGAATAGTGAAGATTGATAGTGATCAGCAGGAGGCTAAGAATTGCTATACTTCATCGATGAAACCAGCCTCGAAGTCAAGGGAGCAATAGCAATCAAAGTATCCTCCAAGGGATTTCTTGGAGGCAAGAGAGCAGGATGTGGTAGAAGTCCTCATGGATCCTAATGATCCTGAATCCAAAATCTATATCGGATCAGGGATCCTTGGCGGTATGAAGGAAGACCTCATATCCTTCCTCAAAAGGAGAAAGACTACCTTTGCATGGAAACACGAAGACATGACTGGTATATCTAAAGATGTAATCACTCACAAACTTGGCATTGATAGGTCCTTCAAACCAATCCATCAAAGGAGAAGAAAGTTTGCACCGGAAAGGAACGCCATTATCCAAGAAGAGGTAGAGAAGTTGCTCCGGGCAGGTATGATTAGAGAGGTCAAATATCCAAGATGGTTGGCCAATGTGGTTGTTGTTCAAAAGAAAAACGGAAAGTGGAGGGTATGTGTCGATTTTACCGATTTAAATAAGGCATGTCCCAAGGATCCTTTCCCATTACCCCACATTGACTCCATGGTGGATGCAACTGCGGGTCATGAACTGTTAACTTTTATGGATGCTTCATCTGGATTTCAACAAATCCAAATGGAACCATCCGACCAAGAGGATACAGCCTTCATGACTCCAACTGGTATATACTGCTATATTGCTATGCCGTTCGGACTAAGAAATGCAGGTGCAACATATCAAAGGCTGGTGAATATGATGTTCAAGGATCAAATTGGACAAACTATGGAGGTTTACATAGATGATATGGTGGTAAAATCCATAAACGCTGAGGATCACCTAAGGGACTTGGAGGAAGCATTCGATATCCTTGACAAATATAACATGAAACTTAATCCTTCAAAATGTCACTTTAGTGTTAAAGCAGGTAAATTCTTAGGATATATGGTGACAAAGAGAGGCATTGAAGCTAGCCCGGAACAAATCAAAGCAATAGTGAACATCAAATCTCCGGCCAATGCTAAGGATGTTCAAAGGCTAACAGGCAGGATAGCAGCTTTGAACAGATTTATATCCAAATCCTCAGAGAAGTGCAAAGAATTCTATGATATCCTAAGGAAGAACAAGAAATTTGAGTGGACTGAGAAGCATGAAAATGCTTTAAGAGCCCTCAAAGATTACCTATCCTCAGCCCCGGCCTTGATGAAACCAGAAAAAGGAGATGTGCTATCCTTGTATCTTGCAGTATCCTCAAAAGCAGTAAGTGCGGTCCTTGTTAAGGATCATGAAGGTACACAACATCCTGTCTATTATGTAAGTAAAAGTTTACTTGATGCCGAATCCAGGTATTCACACCTTGAAAAGCTTATTCTTGCATTAATTATGGCATCTACTAAGTTGAGACATTATTTTGAAACTCATGTTATTGTTGTTAAAACTAATTTTCCAATTAAGAATGTCCTCAGGAAACCAGAGATGTCAGGAAGGATGGCTAAGTGGGCAGTGAAGCTAAGTGCATATGATATAAGATATGAGCCTAGGACAGCCATCAAATCCCAAGCATTAGCTGACTTTGTGGCTGATTTCAGTAGTGATTTACAAAAAGAAGCTGAGTTAGAAGTCCAGCAGCTAGAGGAGACCAAGGATCCTTGGATACTCTATACTGATGGATCCTCAAATGTCAAAGGCACAGGGCTTGGAATACTACTAAAATCGCCACAGGGGGACATAATACCCCACTCTATAGCTTGTGAGTTCCAAACCACTAACAATGAGGCTGAATACGAAGCCTTAATTGCTGGTTTACAAATTGCAAAGCATATGGGGATCAGGTATCTTGAGGTACATGTAGATTCATTGTTAATTACAAACCACTTTAATGGATCCTATGCTGTTAAAGGTGAAAAGCTAACCAAATATTTAGAGATAGTCAAAGATTTGGCACTCTCTTTTGTTTCCTTTAGTTTGACGCAGGTACCAAGGGAAGAAAATACAGAAGCTGATGCATTGGCTAACTTAGGATCATCCTTGAAGATTCCTGAGGATATCAAGATCCCTATTATCCATATCCTGACCCCGGCTATCGAGGATCATGTGGCTATGGAGATAGGAAATGATTCTGCAATTATCCCTAGTGAGGATACTCAATCCCATTCAGGATCAGGATCATGGATCTCACCAATTATGAGATACTTACAACATGGAGAGATTCCTACAGGAGAAAACCCTAGGGCTTTCAAATCTAAGGTATCTCAATTCACAATTTTAAATAATATGTTGTATAGACGATCTCTTGCAGGACCATACTTGAGATGCATTGAGGATCCTGAAATCCAAGAAGTTTTAAAAGACTTCCATGAAGGAGATTGTGGAAACCACACTGGGGGCAGGGCATTATTCTCAAGGATCCTGAGGACAGGATACTACTGGCCAACCATGAAAAGAGATGCTGTGGAGTATGCTAAGAGATGTGATCCTTGTCAGAGACACAGCAATATCCTTCATCAACCAGCTGAATTATTGCATCCTATATCCTCCTCTTGGCCATTTATGAGACGGGGTATGGATATAGTTGGTAAGCTCCCTAAGGCACCTGGTGGAAAAGTATTAATGCTTGCTATGACTGATTACTTCTCCAAGTGGATAGAGGCTGAAGCTTTTGCCCAAGTCAGAGAAAAGGAAGTTATATCCTTCATTAAGAGAAATATTATAACTAGATTTGGAATTCCTTCTAAGATAATATGTGATAATGGCTCCCAATTTATTGGGGGCAGAACCACTAACTTTTGTGACAGTTGGGGGATTAAGATGATAACATCAACGCCAGTCCACCCACAAGCTAATGGTCAAGCAGAATCATCCAACAAGATCATCATCAATAATTTGAAGAAGAAGCTTGGATCCAAGAAAGGGAAATGGGCAGAAGAACTACCCTATGTGCTTTGGGCTGATAGGACAACCCCTAAGAATGCTACTGGTCAAACGCCATTCTCTTTGGTATTTGGGGCAGAATCAGTGATCCCAACAGAAATGGTGGTTCCAACTGCTAGAACAAGTACTCGTGATCCTGAAGAAAATGATGAGAACTTGGCTCAAGACCTGGATACTATTGAAGAAATCAGGGATATGGCTAGGATAAGGATGGCCAGTTATCAGCAAAGAATGGCTGGTGCTTACAACAAAAATGTCAGGATCAGGAGGTTTCAAGTTGGAGATATGGTATTAAGGAAAGCATTTCAGAATACCACCAATCCTGCTGATGGAAAATTGGCTCCAAAATGGGAAGGCCCTTATTTGATTGAAGCTGAAGCAGGAAAGGGGGCATATAGATTGCTAACCATGGAAGGTGATTTGCTACCAAGAGCTTGGAATGCTGTCCACTTGAAGAAATATTTCATGTGAGAAGGATCCTCATGGCACAGATGATCCTCACGTTAGGGGTATCCTTGAAGGATCCTTAAAGTATCGATGATCCTTACTTTGGTAATATCCTAATCTTAAACTATTTCATTTCTTTATTTTCTCATATACGGATAAGGATCATTAGTCCTTTATCCATCTCTCACGTGATTTTAAGTTTTGAAAGTTCAGGTATCCTTAGCATAACATTGGTTATCTGCAGAAGCAATCCGTTCCTTGGGTTTAACCCCAGTTATTAGGGCTTGACCCCAGTTCCGCCTGTAGCGCATGATGATCCTGGTATAGTTCAAGGCAGTGGGACCAGTACTCGCTTTAGGGGCTGATAATTCCATTGTACTGGCTATGCCTAGAATCGTACGTATAATGGTAGACGTACCATACATCCGTTCCTAAGGTTTCTAACGTTTTCACGTTAGCTAAGGTTTTGGCATTTTCATGTCACTAAGTTTGGATAGTCGCCAGTTAGGGCCATACTCCAGTTTACATACGATCCTTGGGCTTGTCCCCAGTTATCCTTGGGCTTGTCCCCAGTTATCCTTGGGCTTGTCCCCAGTTGCTAACTCTTATCTTATATTGGCTTAGTCCCAAGTTATGATCTATTTCAGGTCCTTGAAGATAAGCAACTAGGGATCCTTGATCCTTACTTCTCTCTAAGGTTTATCTTATAGTTATCCTTATTATGGTTAGGATCCTAACTTGGACCCTCAGGTATGATCCTTAACTATTTTTAATCCTATTCATTATTTATTTGAATAACCCTTAAAATTTGACAACTAGACTTGTGATCCTTAAAACATATTGCTTTTTGGGATTCTTTAACTATAGGATATTTGATCATGGATCATGTCCTAAATATTTTCAATATGACTTATTCAAAATTGTTTATTCAATAAATGTGCATCAAAACAAAGGAGAATTAAAGAAACAAAAGGATAACAACACAAGATAAGCGACAAAAGGTTAAGATTTTATTTATTAACAAAAGACTAACCCTTAAAAGGTTGTCAAAATTACCTACCCCGAGCATCTACCAGCAAAACGTGGCCCGTCCGCTGGGGTAGGTAAAGGGTGTCCATGATAATAAGTTCAAAAGTAGTGCAGGAATATAAAGGCGGCAGGATCACAATGGCTTCATCCCCCAAACAGAGGATCCCTCCACCATTTGCAATCCTGCCTATTGTCCAAAGGATCATACATGATCCTTAATCCTAAAAACTATTGTTCAGTACAAACCGTTAAATTTTTCAACAAAACAACCATCAAACTAAAAAATTGGGCTCCGGCTATGTCTAGAAGTTTCCATCATCGCCCAATCATGCAGCCTAAACCTTCGCTGCATTACCACCTCCAGCTCCACTTGTTTCACCACCTTCACCCTTGTCTCCAGCCTCGATCGTCAGGATCTCTTCAACCTCCTCAGCCTCTTCATCATCCAGTTCAGCCAGCCTTGCCTTCCAGCCTTCAACATCCCAGGTGTTCTTGTCAAAAGCAGGATCCTGAGCTTCCAAGGCCATTTGCAGCTTGGTCTTATACATTGCTATGGCGGCAGAGACTTTGGCGTCTTCAGTGATCTCATGCTTCTCATAGTCAACATTAACCAGCACCTTGGCTGTTTCCTGTTTGGCATCCCGGACTTCCTTCTGAAGATCAGCAATCTTGAGGTCCTTTAGCAATGCAACCTGTTGGAGGTCGGCAATCTTCCTATCCTGATCCTCAACGTGGCCAACATAATCCTCAATCTCAGAGAATTTCTGCAAAAGGGATAAAAGATAAGATCAGGACTAAGTGATCCTCAAATCAGCAGGATATCTCAACAGGATATATCAGCAGGATATGTCAACAGGATATACGAGCAGAGACAGTGATCCTTACCTCATTGAAGTACTCGAGGAATTGGTGGCGGATCAGAGGCAGACCCTGCAGATCCTCAGCTTCAGAGGCCTTTCTCTTCTTGATTCCCTTTCCTTTGAGGGGTGCCTTGGGGACCGAAGCTGTCGGACTGGTAGGAGCTTTTCTCTTGGAGGATCTGACGGTGGTGAGATCAGTGACATTGAACTTTGAAGCAGACTTGGTGGATTTTCCAGCACCTACACAACCAAAACAAGATAAGTATCTTCACTTAACTTATATTTCACTATTTATTTAAATTTTAAACAAGGATACTTACTTGACATCGTGACAGAGCCTGAGGATACCTCCTGTGAATCTTGGTTTGTTGTCTTGAAAGATCTTGTTTCAGGATCAAGTTTCTTGAAAGCGATGAGTCCCTCTTTAGCAGCAGGAGACAGTCTGAGATGTGAGACGGTGATAGCTGCATAACAAGAAAGCAAAAATATATAAGTGATCCTTACATCAAAAGGAAGTTTCTGGTGATCCTTCTCAGGATCCTCCACCCTACCATGGGTAGCCCATTTCTTGGGTAGATCCTTTCCATCCTCAATAGAATCTCTCTTGACGAAAAAGAAACGCCGCTTCCAATTAGCATCATTCTTGGTGGCTTTGAAGATCGGGTGTTCCTCACCAGGCTTACGTTTAAACAAATAACGATGAGAACCAAAGGTAGTAAGATCATACAGCTCTCCCAGCTCTGACATTCCTAGGTCTATCCCTTCCTGCTCGATGATCCTTCCAAGGGTATACAAAACCCTCCAAATCATTGGCATGGCTTGGATATAAGAGATGCGGGTTAAAGAAAAGAAAGATTGGGTGAAGGCTGGGAAAGGATATGTATAGCCTATGGTGAACGGAGTGACAGGAAAAGCAACCCACTTGTCGAAGATATGATCACTCAGGGCATTGGGATTAAAAGGTCTAAACTAAGTGTTCGCCGGGAAGCAGTGGCGGATCCTATCAATCTGTGCATCATTGAAACAGCAACGTTCTTTAATGGAATCTTCGATGATCCCCTGGCTTTTCGGAGGGCTGTTTTTCGGGTGATCCTTAGCTGGGGAGTTTCGGAGCAACATCTTTGATGGAATGATGGAAAGAAATGAAAACAGAGCAAGAGAAGGAAGAAGATGAAGAGAGAATACCTGATTATCTTCGGAATGCAGTTATAAAGGGAGTCTCTCTGAAATTTTAAATGCAATCGATCCTATCTCTATCTCCTATTTATAATCATGATCGTGCAGGGTTGTCACTTCTGTGACGTCATGGTTGCAATGGATAGTTCAACAATAACGGCTATATTTACGATAGTTAGTTGCGGATAAGATCAAGAAAACATAACTCGCTCATTTTACATATCACTCCTTATATTTTTGGGGCAATTGTTAGGGGAGGATTTTCTAACAATTAGTGATCCTTACTTGTTATCCTAATTAATGATCCTTATTTCTGTGACAGATAGTGATCCTCAGAAGAGCTTCAGGATCAGGATCATGGATCACCTTAAGGATCCTCATACTAACGATTGTTTATTTGTGTTTCGTATTATTTCGCAGGAGTAACAAGCTTGACTTGGTCTTGGCAACGTTACTATGGAATATTCCACGGGTATTTCGCACACGTTTGACTGGAAATGGACGTTGTGGAGAACGTGGGAGCTTGGCACAAAAGTCGGATAGTTTGTTATTGTAGCTAACTTCTATTTTTAAAGGGGTGACGAGCTAGAATTAGAACACTTAGCCATTTTCAGCTACACACACTCTCATATAATCGCACTCTTGAAGCTCTCGACAAACACTTATTAGTTTTCACTCACTTTTACACATTTCACGATAGTGATCCTTGTACCTAGCTCGTTACTATCCGAAGTTGTAAACGTTTATTGATTTATTTGAGCTTGGTGATCGGTAGTTTCCATCACCCGGGGTTTTTTGTGCCGGAGATCAACTCTTGATCAAGGGCTTTTTCCCCGTATAAATCCTTGTGTCATTTGTGCAATTTACATTGAAGTGATCCTTGTCATTGTTCTACATTTCAAGCATCATACCCCGTAACAGAGAGTTTGGTTGCATTATCCTCATCAGATTTTTTTACCAAAACAGATACCATAGAAGAACTCAGGGATTTAGCAAGGATAAGAATGGCTAGTTATCAACAAAGGATGGCTAGAGCCTACAATAAGAATATCAGGATCAGGAAGTTCCAAGTTGGTGATATGGTATTGAGGAAAGCATTTCAGAATACCACAAACCATGCTGATGGAAAGTTAGCACCAAAGTGGGAAGGCCCCTACCTGATTGAAGCTGAGGCAGGAAAGGGGGCATATCGGTTGCTAACCATGGAAGGTGATTCACTACCAAGAGCTTGGAATGCTGTCCACCTAAAGAGATACTTCATGTAGTAAGGATTCAGGATCCTTAGCAACATTTATGGCCGATATCCTCGAAGGATCCTTAGAGGATAGATGATCCTCATTCTGGTAATGATCTAATTTTAATCTATTTAATTCTTTAATTATCTTATATACAAGGAGAAGGATCCTGGATCCTTTATCCTTCTTTCACTTAGTTCTGAGTTTTACAGAAAGTTAATATATCCTTAACAAAGGATTGAGTATCCACAGAAGTTTCCAGTTATTTGGGCTTGACCCCAGTTATTTGGGCTAGTCCCCAGTTTTTGGGCCTGTCCCCGGTATCGCCAGTAGCGCACGATGATCCTGATGCAGTTCAAGGCAATGGGACCAGTACTCGCTTTAGGGGCTGACAATTTCATTGTACTGGCTGTATTCAGGATCCTACGTATAATGGTAGACGTACCATACATCCGTTCCTAAGGTTTCTAACGTTTTCACGTTAGCTAAGGTTTTGGCATTTTCATGTCACTAAGTTTGGATAGTCGCCAGTGAGGGCCATACTCCTGTTTACACAAGATCCTTTGGGCTTGTCCCCAGTTTTTGGGCTTATCCCCAGTTTTTGGGCTTGTCCCCAGTTTGGGCTTGTCCCCAGTTTTTGGGCTTATCCCCAGTTTTTGTGCTTGTCCCCAGTATATTGGGCTTGTCCCTAGAATTGTTAGGCTTGTCCCCAGTTTCTAACTCTTCTCTAATGCTTAGTCCCAAGTTGTGTTCCATTTCAGGTTTTTGAAGTTAAACAGCTAAGGATCCTTGATCCTAACCTTTTATTAAGGTTTGTTTTTTGGTTATCCTGATTGTAAACGTTAAAGGTTTAGGATCCTACCTTGGATTCTCAGGTATGATCCTTGATCAACTTGATTTTATTTTTTATTTATCTAAGTGACCCCTTACTCTTTGACAACAAGACACATGATCCTTAAATTACATTACTCTTTTGAATTTATCGATTATAGGATATTTGATCCTTGATCATATCCAAAACCTTTTGACATAATCTAGTAAACTTTTATTCTTAACTTATGAATTCAAACAAAATGTATCATAGCAACTGAAAGATAAGGTATTCACAAACGTAATAACACACGAGATAGTCAAAAGATTAAGCTTTTATTTACCAAAAGTTAAACCCTTAAAAGGTTGTCAAAATTGCCAACCCAAGTTTCCACCAGCAAAACGTGGCCCGTCCACTTGGGTTGGCAAAGGGTGTCCAAATTAACAAGGTCTAAGTGCAGGAAATAAAGGCGGCAGGATAACAAGTGGTTTCATCCCCCAAACAGAGGATCCATCCACCACCCATTATCCTACCTATTGTCCAAGGATCCATGATCCTCAACCCTAAAAACTATTGTTTAAGTATAGACCAACCATTGTTCAAGAAAAACACCATCAAACAAAAAATGGGCTCCGACCGCGTCTAGATAAATCCATCATCGCCCATTTCTGCAGCTCACACCTTCGCTGCATCACCATCACCAGCTGTTGGAACTTTTGAGATCGTTCATACTTGTACTGGATTAGGTTTATAGTTGTTTGTAGCTAACTTACTAGTATAGGGGCTTATTTTGTAATTTCATGAAACTAGAAATCCTGACTTGGTGTAGTTAAGATTCCAGCAAATTTATAAATTTGCTGGCAAGTCAGGCACTATATATAGCCCAAGCATTGTAACCTTGTCAAGCTTTTGGCTCTTTGGTGAATGAAGTGTTGTTTACATCAAATCTCTTGATATTGTGCTCAAATCTGTATTCCAAGGTGCTTTATTGATTTATATACTTGTTTGGATTCAATACAACACTTGTTGTATTCATCAATCCATTAGCTTCATCTTCATTCTTGACTATTCTTAACTTTTTCATAGTTCAAACATTTAATCAATAGGTGTTTTGGACTAAAACAACGAACCACTGTGATCCGGATTAATATTGGGATCTACAATTTGGTATCAGAGCCTTAGTGCTCTTGGTTGTTGTGTTCTTGTTGAGATTTTTCAAAGTTTTGAAGGTTTTTCAAAGTTTCAAGGTTTTCAAATTTTTGGACTTAAAATGGACTGATTTGGTGTGTTTAATCGATAGGTTGTTGTTAATATATGATTAGGGAGTCATTTGGGACATTTTGATGCATCAAAACATGGTTTTTGAGCTGTTTTTGAGTGATTAGAGGGTTTTAGTTAGTGTTAAACCCTCTGTCCAGCGAAATTAACTTGAATACAGCGAACAAGTTTTGAAGACAGCGAATTTGTTTTTGAATCCAGCGACGACACTTTTGAATATAGCGAATATAGCGAACAAATTCTTTTAAGAACATCGCATAATCATTAACTTCACCGACTAAAGCTCGAGCGAAGTTATTGATTGCCAGCGAAATAGTGCCAATTGACCCTTTAGCGAATTTATCGAAGGCGACTTCGAGAACTGTGATATAGATCCACAGCGTTCTTATCACGGTATTCGGCGAAATTAGTCAAACTAACATGTGTGCTTGTTGTATCAGCGGAATTAGCGTCATCGCTCGTGCAAGATATCTCCGTGTACCAGCGAAGACAGAAGACCAGTCAGTTCATCGGCGGATTTACTACATTCTCCGGCGAAATTGTGCTTCAGCAGTTCTACCAGCGAATTTAACCTCTAATCAGCTTTCTTTTGTCAAAAACAAGCCAAGATGTCGTTGAATCAGCTAAATCCAATCGCTCAAGCTGAACTTGAGGCCGGAACCACCACTAGGCCTCCAAAGTTGAAAGGAGCTGAAGATTTCAGCACATGGAAGACTAGAATCCAGTTGTTCTTCGAGTACACGGACTACAATCTGTGGGTCTCA
Source organism: Helianthus tuberosus (assembly GCA_030545235.1). Lineage (NCBI taxonomy): Eukaryota > Viridiplantae > Streptophyta > Magnoliopsida > Asterales > Asteraceae > Helianthus > Helianthus tuberosus. The sequence goes on along the minus strand of CM060418.1, from coordinate 93,797,715 downwards.
GTCACCGCTGGACCCCACATCCCAACAGTGGTTCGAAATGATGTGGTAGTTGCTAACCCTGACCCCACAACCTTCACTGACGAAGACAAGGCCCTAATCCAACGCGATCGTCGTGCGCATGCAGCCTTAACCATGGCTCTGTCTACTGATGACTGCAACATGTTTGAAGAACACCGAACTGCAAATGCACTCTGGAATGCATTGATTGAATATTATGAGGGAAATGAAGAGCTAATTGAAAGTAAGAGAGACATGGTGCAGAAGCAATACGACATGTTCTGTGGAGTTCGTGGAGAAAGTCTCTCAGATCATATCAGTCGTTTTCTGAATATGATGACCAAAATGAAGAAGGCAGGAAATCCTGTAACAAACCGTGCCGCTATAAAGAAACTACTGGACTCACTCCCTAAGGAATGGAGTTTGCAATGCATGATGATCAAGAAGGATTTTCTTAATAATCCAAATCCTGTCACTCTGTCAGACTTAATTAACACTCTAAGAGCCTTTGAAATGGATGTTACCAAACGAGAACTGAACACTGCTGGCTACACTCCAAAGACCAATCAAACTTCTGCTGGAATGAAGAATGTGGCATTTCTTGCTTCAGGTGGCATCAGTCAACAAGCTTCTGACATGATCTATGCTAACGCTTCCGCAAGTGCATCAAAAGCTGCACTACCTAGTGAGAAGACTGTCACGGTTGGTGATACACAAGCGTTGAAGGTGTCTACTGAAAACGTGGCACTTTTCAACATGTTCCTGAGTAGCTATGAAGCTTTAATGTAAGGAGAGCTCAAGAAAGAAATGTTCACTGCTGAAGACATGTATCAAGTCGATCCAGATGACATGGAAGAAATGGATCTGAAATGGCAGATGGCCATGATCACCTTAAGGTTGAAGAAATTTCAGGACAAGACTGGGAAACGTTTAGGTCTCGGAAAGGCTGGCTTTGACAAATCCAAACTGAGATGTTACAACTGCAAGAATCTGGGCCACTTCAAGCGTGGCTGCCCCTTGCTGAAAGAAGGAAACATTGAAGCTACTCCTGCTGTAAAACAAATCACCATTGAAGAAAACAAAAATAACGCGTCTCCTAGCACACCAAAGGCCGTAGTCGTTGAAGATTATGATTGGAGTGAGGAAATTGCTGAAGCCAAGGAACAAGTCAACAAAGCTCTTATGGCAAAGATCTCAAGCGGATCCTCATCAAAGCAGTTTGAGAAACCGCCAGCTGGAATTCCAAAAGGTGACAACATCGCTGACAAGGGTCTGAAAAGTATTCTCACCTCTCAGGAGCCTGAGAAAGAGAAGAAGTCTGAAGAAGCTAAGGAGCAGATCCCTAAGGATGCACCTGATCAAAAGAAAGACAAAGAAAAAGCCTCAGCCGCAGCAATGAAAACAGAATCTTCCAAAGAAAAGGCTGACAAAGACTTGGTAAACAGTATTCCACATAACTTTAAAGTAAAGTTATGCTCACCAGCATGCGTTGATGTCGTGGCACATTACAAGTCTCTTAATCTAGAATTTGAGAGACAAAAAGACAAAGCCTTAAAAATGAATAACGAACTTAAACTGAACGAGGCCGCATATCAGAGAAAGTTGAATTCAACTTTAGCTGAAATGCAAACTCTAAAAGAATTTGTGATTAGAAAAGATTTTATCATTAACGATCTCACAGATAGACTAGAAAAGGCTTTGAACGAAAAGAATAAATTGCAAATTATCATCGATAAATGGAATGTCAGTCAAAAGGCCTTTACTGACATAAAAAACTGCCAGCGACCAACGTATGTAAAAGACGGGATCGGGTACAAGGATAGGCAAGGAAATGAAAGAAAACTTTTTCTTCCTCCACATAGCAAAAACTATGTGCCTATACCAACTCCTCATCCCGAAAATGATCTCATTAATGAAAAAGGCCTCTTTAGAACAAAACGAATTTTGTGAGAACGAAACAACCGCTAACTTTTCTAAAAGTAATGCAGATCCAATTGTGTGTAAAGAAGATGTGTGCGATGAGGATGGAGACTGCGGCGGTTCAAAAATAGGAATAGGTTATTCAGGCGACAGTTATTCTACTGTTAACTGGTTCGCCTGGAACTGTTCTAAGAAAGACAATATTCGGGATGAATGTAATAATTTAATTTGGACGGATGACTGTAATGGCCGTGTGCCTAAATTTAAATCTTCGGATGACTGTTAGGGCCATGTGCCTACATTTGAGACCCGTGATCGTGAACATGCTATGTTTGAATGTCATGATTTGAATTCTGCATTTTGTGATGATAAAATTGTTTGTGAATCTCCTGTATTCGTGCCAGAATTGAAAAAGAATAGCTTTGGAAAATTCCTCACAGAGGAAATTCCAGAATTTATTCCTTGTCGAACAGGTATGACAGATTCAGAAAAGATCATCACTGAAGATCACTGCAATGAAGACTCAAGCATTATTGCCTCATAAGATGAAAAGAAGACTTCAAGTACTGAGGATGAGCAAGAATCAGAAACCTCAAGTGAAGATCGAACAACAGATGGTGAAAGCACTGAATTTTCAAGTGAAGAAACCTTGAAAACCTCAAGTGAAGATCAAACAACAAATGATGAAAGCTCTGAAAGTTCAAGTGTTGAAACAATTGAAGACCAAGATTCAGAAAGTTCAAGCGAAGATCAAAACTGCAATGATTCAAGTTACGAAACAAGTGAAGAGCAAGACTCAAGTGAATACCAAACGTCTGAAAGCTCATCTGATTCTGACAATGATGAAGAATGTTCAGAAGATGAAAGCAGAGTTGACAGGAAAATGAAGAAAGCAGAAAGCTCAAGAAACTCATCACATACATCAACTTCCAACACCAAAAGACCCAGACATAAAAGATGTTTTCGCTGTGGTCATTTAGGACATACAGCGAAACATTGTAAAAGCAAGAACTTTTCTAAACCAGAATATGATTTTGTTAAGAATTTCACAGATCAACTAGATTATCTCAAGAAATCTGTTAAAAATCTGGTTAATTCAACAGCTTATTTTTTGAAGCAAAAAGAGGACATCGTGGCTCAAAACCACGATAGATTCAAAATGAAGCAAGTCTGGGTTCCCAAATCAATCTAATTTGTATATATTCTTGTATTTCAGATTAAACTCCAAAAATGGCTTCGAATGCTCATGGAGTACATCTGGCACGTCGACAGCGGATGTTCAAGACACATGACAGGCTTGAAGGAGCTTCTGAAGAACTTTCGTTTTATTGATGGTGATTTCGTGTCATTCGCTGGAGACGAAAAGGGAGGGAAGATTGTTGGAATAGGAGATGTGGTGTCTGAGGCCCTCACCTTGGAAAATATCAACTATGTGCCAGAATTGTGCTACAATCTCATGAGTGTATCACAAGTCTGTGATAAAGGAATATCGGTGCTTTTCAACGACATGGAATGCTTGTTTCTGAAGCCTGAATATGTCGTACCTGCAGAAATGATCATGCTCACTGCTCCTAGACAAAACAACACATACGTGCTCAACATGAAAAATGCTAAGACAAATGATCACCTGACTTGTTTGATTTCAAAGGCTTCAGAATCGGAGTCACTGCTTTGGCACAGGCGATTGGGGCATGTAAATTTCAAAAATATGAACAAACTCTCTAAGTTAAACTTAGTAAGAGGACTTCTGATAAAAGAATTTCCTTTTTCTGAAAAATGTATAGCATGCGCCCAGGGAAAACAACACAAGAAATCGCATAAGTCCAAAGCAGTGAATACGATTACTGCGCCTCTTCAGTTGTTGCATATGGATCTTTTTGGTCCAATTAGTGTTAAAAGTCTTGCTAAAAGTTCTTACTGTTTGGTGATTACAGATGATATCTCTCGTTTTTCATGGGTCTATTTTCTTGAGGCAAAGAGTGAGACAGCTGAAATCCTCAAGTCATTCATTCCCTTGATTGAAAACGTGACCAGATTAAAAGTGAAGTCGATCAGAAGTGATAATGGTTCCGAATTCAAAAATCAAACCTTCATATCCTTCTGTGCTGAAAAGGGAATTCATCTTCAATACAGTGCAGCCAGAACTCCGCAACAAAATGGAGTCGCTGAACGCAAGAACAGAACGTTGATCGAGGCCGCAAGGACAATGCTGGTGGATTCAAAGCTTCCAATCATCTTCTGGGCAGAAGCAGTAAATACAGCATGCTATGTTCTGAACAGGGTTCTCATTGTAAAACCACACGGAAAAACGGCATATGAACTTCTCTTCAAAAGAAAGCCGCTTATTGACTTTTTCAGACCATTTGGATGTTCGTGCACTCTTCTAAATACTCAAGAAAATCTCATCAAGTTCGAAGCAGTGGGTGATATAGCTATTTCATGGGATATTCATCCACTCAGAAAGCCTACAGAGTCTATAACAAAAGAACGAAGATGGTGATTGAATCATATTATGTTGATTTTCAAGAAGGAAACTACACTAACACTGGAAGCACTCCTGATTGGTTCTATGACGTGGGTGTGATTTTCAACACCTTCGAAATTCCAGAAGATACTCCAGAAGCAGAACCCATTGAAGATGCTCAAGTTGAACCCTTGTTCGACCCTTCAGATATTGGTGTAACTCCGTTCACTACCCGCTTCACTCCATTCTCTACTGATCCACTTCTCTCTGTGGATGAAGCAACTGGTGACACTTCGCCTGAGAACACCCCAGAAAACGGTGCTTCTTCTTCACAGGCAAACGTGGATGAACCAACTCAAGAAGATGACCCTCCAGTCATTTACGTGGACGAACACTTCACCAATCTTCCACAGCAGATTGAGTCTCAGACGAATGCAGGATACAAGACAAATTGCAATCATCCTCTTGAGAACGTCATAGGTGCAGTTGAAGAAGGAGTCCATACACGTGGTCAGTCATCAAACATCAACAAAGGTCTCTATGCAGCTTTTCTCTCACAATCAGTGCCACGGGATATTGAAGATGCAATTCTAGACTCCAGTTGGGTTCAAGCAATGCAGGAAGAATTATCACAATTTCGCAAACTCAAAGTCTGGGAGTTAGTAGATTTACCTGAAGGGAAGTTTCTGATTGGTACAAAATGGGTCTTTCGCAACAAGATGGATGATCGTGGAGTTGTGATTAAGAACAAGGCCAGGTTAGTTGTGCAAGGTTTTCGTCAGGAGGAAGGAATTGATTATGAAGAAGTTTTTGCTCCAGTTGCAAGATTGGAGGCAATCAGAATATTCCTAGCATACGCGTCATACAGAAACTTCAAAGTTTTTCAAATGGATGTAAAGAGCGCTTTTCTGTATGGGAAGGTAAAGGAAGAAGTCTACGTGTGCCAGCCTCCGGGTTTCGAAGATCCTCATTTTCCAGGTCGCTACTACAAGTTGGACAAAGCCCTCTATGGTCTTCACCAAGCTCTGCACGCTTGGTACGAGACTTTGTCAACTTATCTTTTGAAGTGCAGATACACCAGAGGAACGATCGACATGACTCTCTTCACCAAAAGAGTCAGAGAAGACGTAATGTTGGTTCAGATTTATGTGGACGATATCATCTTCGGGTCAACTAACGAGGAACTATGTAGAGAATTCGAGTCTGTCATGAAGGCACAGTTTGAAATGAGCATGATGGGAGAGCTGACGTTCTTCTTGGGGCTAGAAGTGAAGCAAAAGGAAGAAGGGATTCTTATTCATCAGGCCAAGTACATTCGGGATATTCTTGCAAAGTACAACATGAACGACTGCAAAGTTGCAAGTACTCCATTTGCATCTCAGACGAAGCTTACTCTAGATCCTCAAGGAAAACCAGTAAACAAGTCCTTCTATCGCTCGATGATCGGATCTCTGATGTACTTAACGGCTAGCAGGCCTGACATCATGTGGGCTGTCTGTCTCTGTGCTCGCTTTCAGACTAATCCCAAAGAATCTCATGAAACCGCTGTGAAGCGCATCTTCCGCTATCTTAAAGGAACTCCGAAACTAGGTCTTTGGTATCCTAAAGATAGTAATTTTGATCTTGTTGCTTATTCTGACAGTGATCATGCAGGTTGTAAAGTAGATCGCAGGTCTGTCTCAAGAGGATGTCAATTCTTGGGAAATCGTCTGATCCCATGGCAAAGAAAGAAACAGACAATTGTGTCCACCTCCACCGCTCAAGCAGAATACACCGTGGCCTACAGTTGCTGTTCACAAGTCCTCTGGATACAAAATCAGTTGTTGGATTATGGAATCAACCTCATGAAGACTCATATATTCATCGATAATGAGGCATGTCTGGGTATTGTGAAGAATCCCATCCATCACTCCAGAACTAAGCATATCGAAATTCGCATTCACGCAATTCGAGATGCCTACGAGAAAGGATACATTCAAGTGGTGCCAGTGGATACAACTCAGCAACGGGCCGACATTTTCACAAAAGCCTTCGATAAAACCCGATTCAACCAGCTGGTAACCTGGTTGGAAATGGTTAATTTCCTTGAGTGGAAATGAATCTTGATGCCCAAAAGTTTTCGTAAATACTCTATCTTTTGTCCATAGTTTTACTTTAAAAAAAGAAAAAACGTTTGTTGATAGTAAAACTAGTATCGTAAAGCGTCGCCCACCAAAAAGATTTTCTGATTCTTAAAATTTCATTTTCGGGCAAATGGACTTTCGAAAATAAAGATTTTAGGGGGGATATTCCAGAAAATCAAAAATGAGATGCTTGTACCTGACTCCTGTTAGAGGAAATGATAGAAAATTGCTAACACTTTGTCATTTCTTGCAAAACAGAAAACAAAACAAAAAGGAAATCGGGGTACCAAGCAACGACATGTCGGTAGATTCAGCAACACCGACGAGTAAACTGCTGTTAGGGAGCAAAACATAACGTTTACACAAGGATTCTGGCTTTTCTCAGGCATTACGCATCACAGTGGGTAACACGTTGCGGCATATGGCTTAATGGTCTTAAATCTTGTGTTGATAGATTGCCAAAGTCTGAGATCTCGGGTCTTTATATTGGTTTTCATTCGGGGGTATCATAGTTGGTCTTCTGCTGCATCCAGATACATGCTGACCTAGAACTCCTATGATATCCCTTCATAATAAGCGCCTTAAAAAAAAGGCCAAGCCCTTTCTTAATAAGTGCCATTTTTGGCCAAAACCTTTTGATGGATTAGTTTCGGTCTCTCTGCTGTACGAAAGTACTGACCTGTTCACCGAACTATCTGTCTCAGCCCTCGATAGTTCTTGGGATCTCTGTTGTATGAAAGTACAGACCTGATCTCCGCTCTATCGTTGAAAAGAATGAATCCAATATACTCACCTGTTATGAAGAACCTTTGTGCATACCTTGATCGCGGGGGTATGTCCTGATATGGGACTCACAAGCGTAATGATTCTATTCTCAATAGCTTGTATGGGGGCCATTGAAGACTTGTCAATATTAGCAAAAACATGATAAAAGCGCTCTCCGAAGGCATGTTGAAAGAAGGATGCATGGATTTAGGCGGACAAACATACTGGCAGTTTTTCTTGTGCCCTGGTTAGTAATTTATAATAATAATAATAAATAAGAAATGGGCAAGTGTTGGCGATATGATCTTCTGCAGGTAAGTCAACGAGCGTCGAATGTTTCAAGTAGATTCGCATCAAATGGAACCTCCCAGAGCTGATAATTCGAAGTTCGGAGTCTAAATGGCCCAAATTTTCCAAATTGTGTAAATATTTCATAAATCATAGTGTTTTAATCAAAAACCGGGCACGTTTTTCGAGAAAGTTTGAAGTTCACAATGGAATTTAAAATCTGGTTCTTGAAATAGATATTTTGATAAATGGCGGCGAAATAAAGATTCTAGCGAAATTGTTTCTTCGCTGTGCACGGTAAAACGTGTATAAATATCTTTTAACCGTCATTTTTTTTAAACTCTTCAAAATCTTTTCATCTTCGTCTTCTCTAAAACCGGTCACACATCACAAATAATCTGTGTTTATCGAAATCAGTTTCAAGATCTTCCATATCTTCACATTGTTTTCGGTCAAGTCAACAGGTAATCTGCTTCACTTATTCATTTATAAATCGTTCCGATTAAGGCTTGTTGATACTTGTGCTAATGATCATCTCTTGAGTTCGAACTTGGCTTCATGAATCTGTATATTTTGAGATGTTCTGATGACATTTGGACATAGGATAATCGATATCTAGAAACCTGTTAACAGCGAATTAACGATGAATGTAGCGAAGGCAGCGAAGATAACAGGGAATCTCAAAAGTCTCGAACGCGAGTTCGAGCAACCAGTGAAATATTCTTATTTCGCCGGCAAAGCGGCCTAGACAAGTGTCTTCGCTGCCAAATCGTTCCGAGGACAAAACCCTATCGTCTTCGCTGGTGGATCGTCTTCGCTGATGGATCGTTTCGGGAACAAAACCCTATCGTCGCTGAGTTCGCTATCGATATTGTCGATGAAACAACCACCGGCCCGGCAACGAAGACAACCACCGGCCTGGCAGCGAATTTATTTATTTTTTTAATATTAATTTTTTGTAAATATTTTTTTAACCTAATTTTTTTTGTAAATATCTTTGTAAATATTTTATATATATATATCAGTTTTTATCTCGAAATTTTCTCTCACTTGCCTCGTTTCTCGTGTTTGAAACAGGATGGTAAAAATTATTGAGTGGGATACTACGTTAAAGCACAACCAGAGTATCAATTTCGAGCAAATACCGCAGGATTTTCAGGATGCAGCAAGATGGATTCGGTCTAGCAGAATCGGTTACGCAGTTGAAACTGTAGTTCCCACTTATCGCATCCACAATCAAGAGTTCTGGGAAAATGCGAAGCCTGAAACTATTAACAACAAGAGAGGAAGTTCTTCAACTGTTCGTAACAAACGCATAGAAGTGACTGAAGAAAGGATTCGAAAAGTTTTGAAGCTAAAAGATGATGCACAAGATCCAATATCCTTGAGCAAGGATGATGTGTTGGACGGATTTCGTGGAATGGGATACGTAGGAGACTTTCGTCTAAAGAAGGAGATTAAGAGAAGTGGGCTCACAAGGGACTGGAGATTTATAGTTCACGTCATTGCTATGTGCCTAGCTCATAGAAAGGGTGGATTTGATGGACTGAACCTAGAGTGGTCGGCGGCCATGTTAAACCTGTGTTTGAATCATAAATTCAACATCTCTGGTCTAATTTTCAACTACTTGCTAGAGAATGTGAGTGGGCGAATTTGGGCAATGTATCCTCGCTTCATCCAGATGTTGATCAACGATCAGTATGAAAATGCGCCACATGATGGAAATCTCTATACTTTTCATGCTCCAACAAGTCGTCAGTACACAGAAATCAAGACAAATGAATGGGTAATGCTGCATGATTAGATGTATTCTGCCGAGAGATTGCCTTTAGTCAAAGAAGCTTACAGAAAATATAGAGAGGCACTCCGAGAAAAGCAGCAAAGGATTGCACAAGCTGAAGCAGAGGCTGCTGAAAAGGAAGAACGATCGAAAGGTAAAAGAAAAGGAAAGGAAGTTGCTAAAGATGAGCCTCCCAAAAAGAAAAAGGCTTCTGAAAACCCAGAAAGATTCATGGGTGCAAGCTTTAGAGCGGCTGAATCTGAAGAACAGCGTCAACATATCAAAGGTATGAAAGATATTCACGCGTTGCAGGAAAAAGAAAAGAGAGAGAAGAGACTCAAGAGACAAGAGATGTCATCATCCGAAAGACCAAAAGTTGTTACAGAAGAAGTACAGTCTCTGAATGACTTCGTTGATACTCTGTTAATAGATCCTGATGAAATTTCAGAAAGCAAGAAAACACCTACGAAAAAGAAGCAGTCAGATGAAGGATCTCCCAGAGTTCCTCTCGTAAAGCCTACCAGAATCTCAAAGCCACCGGTTCCTCCACAAAGGGTTCGACCCTTTCAAGAACTTTATGATAAACTCCTTAAAGATGCCGTTCCATCGGCAGCCAAGGAAATCAGTCTTCTGAAGAACCAAGTTAACGACACAAATATCTTAAGAGAGAAGCTAAAGGATCAGCGCAAGAAGCACAAAGAAATGAACGCTTATATGGCGAAGCAATCAAAATTCATCAGATTCCAACAGATGGGGATTGAAAAACTGTATAGAATGATGAGGAGTATGTGTGCAAAGCTGGAAATGGAACCTATGTTCTCTTTCGAGGAAATTTTTGACTTTGATGCCTTTATAGAAGAAGAAACCACCAGAAAGGCGAAAGAAGCAGAGGCTAAGAAGAAGTGTCTGGAGTCAACCAAAAAGGTGACTGAAGGAGATGAAAGTGATGAAGAAGAAGTCGATAGAGATGAAATGCCTGCCAGATTCATTGAATGGGGTCTGGAAGAGGAAGTGTTATACGAGCAGGAAGATGGAAAAACTTTCTCCCCCCAGCATCCAGAGTGGTTCAAGAAAGAAAGAGAAAAACTCCCTGATTTTTATCAGGTGATAACTGTAGAAAAGACTGAGGCCACCGCCAAAATCATCAGCTGGATGTATGACAATCTGAGAGGAATGTTTGTAGTTAAAAGACGAGGCGGCGTGATTTAGTACTTCCATACTGGATTTGATCTCTTTACTCTTCCTAGGTGGGATTTGCGTGAGCTTGGCCGCCTAGATATTCTAAATCCTCAAGATAGAAGCATTGGCGGGGATTTTGAGCGCATTATTGCTAAGGAATGTAACAAGGGATTCCCAAATCACAGGCCACAGCGTCCAAGACGAAGAGTATCCAAAACAACCAGGGATTCGGTTACTGGAAAGGGAAAGGTGACGTGGGTAATTAACCCTGCTAAAATTGTCACGAGAATCAAACTTCCTGAAGAAGTTCAAGTATCCCTCAACGACTTCAAGAAATGGTTTTACGATAGCAAAACTGGTGAAGCTGTAATCAGATCCAACGAAAATGTGGATATCCGGATCTTGGATCCAATGGACGTATTTATGTTTGGACTCTCGGATTTAACGATACTAAATGCAAGTCGCATAAACGTTGGAGCTGGAAATGCTAATCTTGAGGAGGCCATGCTATTTCAGCGAGCAGTTGATCGCGCCTGGAAGATAAAGAGAGAAATGTTGAATCTCGTAGACAAAATCGAGAAAAGAAAAGAAACAGAGGAAAAGAAGAAGGAAGCGAGGAAAAAGAAGAAGCATGAAAGAAAGAAAGATAAGACTTCCGCTTCAACGACAGAGCCCACCACAACCTCCCAGCAAACAACATCACCTCCGGCCTCATCCACATATGAGGCCACTATGGAGGATCCACCAACAAGTGAAGCTATTACTACTCAAGAAGCTCCGGTTGCACCAATCGAGAGTCAAGCACCACCAGAAACGATAGTGCATGAAGACAATCCCAAAGAGCCTGAAAAGCCAATTCAGAAAATCCAGTGGAAACAACTGAAGAATGAGAAGACAAGTATGCAACGATCTAGGGGGGATATTGTTGGAACTTTTGAGATCGTTCATACTTGTACTGGATTAGGTTTATAGTTGTTTGTAGCTAACTTACTAGTATAGGGGCTTATTTTGTAATTTCATGAAACTAGAAATCCTGACTTGGTATAGTTAAGATTCCAGCAAATTTATAAATTTGCTGGCAAGTCAGGCACTATATATAGCCCAAGCATTGTAACCTTGTCAAGCTTTTGGCTCTTTGGTGAATGAAGTGTTGTTTACATCAAATCTCTTGATATTGTGCTCAAATCTGTATTCCAAGGTGCTTTATTGATTTATATACTTGTTTGGATTCAATACAACACTTGTTGTATTCATCAATCCATTAGCTTCATCTTCATTCTTGACTATTCTTAACTTTTTCATAGTTCAAACATTTAATCAATAGGTGTTTTGGACTAAAACAACCAACCACTGTGATCCGGATTAATATTGGGATCTACACCAGCACCTCCAGTTCCAGCATCACCAGCCTGATCCTTAGCCCCGCTGCCGCTTGCCTCAAGCATCAAGACCTCTGTAGCCTCATCTTCATCATCCAGCTCAGCCAGCCTAGCCTTCCAGCCCTCCTGGTCCCAATTGGTCCTGTCAAAGCCAGGATCCTGAGCTTCCTGGGCCATCTGCAGTTTGGTCTTGTACATAGCAATGGCAGCAGAGAGCTCGGCATCCTCCATCACCTCTCTATTCTCCTGATCAGCAGTTATTTGGGCCCTGACCACCTACTTCTTTGCCAAATTGAGCTCTTTCTCGAGGTTGGAGATGGTTTGATCCTTAGCCAGGAAGATCTTCTGGAAGTCCAGCTCCTTCTACTCAGCCTCCTCAACATACGGATCAAAGAGCATTTGGATCTCAACGAATTTCTGCAAAGAAAGAAGGATTCAATTCAGGATCATTTATCCTCAAATGGGCAGAATAGAATTAAGGATCAAGGATCCTTACATCAGCGAAATATTCTTCAAACTGATGACGGATGAGGGGCAGGCCTTCAAGGTTATCAGCTTCAGTGGACTTCCTCTTCTTTCCTCCCTTGCCCTTGGAGGTGACAGGCTTAGGGATTGGAACGATTGGGCTAGCAGCAGATTTCTTCTCTCCGGACTGGCCAGAGACAGCGTCAAGATCAGTGACGCTGAAGCGAGTGGCTGACTTTGAGGATTTTCCAGCACCTACGAAGGACAAATAGCAGATAAGTATCCTTAATCTATATTTATTTACTCATATATAAATTTAAACACTTACTTGACATGGTTACTGAACCAGAGGATACTTCTTGAGAATCCTTTGTGTTTGCTTGGAATGATCTAGTTGCAGGTGATGGAATGATATGAGAGACTGAGATAGCTGCACAAAAAGACAATAAAGGATCAGTTATCCTCAACAGAAATAGAATCATCCTATGATCCTTCTATAAGAATCCTATATCCTACCAAGGGTGGTCCACTTTATGGGGAGATCTTTCCCATCAGGAATAGAGTCCCTCCTAACAACGAAGAAACGCTTCTTCCAGTTGGTATCGTTTTTTGTGGTCTTGAGGATTGGGTGAGAATCACCAGGTTTGTGTTTAAATAAGAAGCGATGTGAACCATGGCTCACAAGGTTGTACAGTTCTGACATTCCCAACTCTATGCCCTCCTGCTCAATGATGTTCTCTAGGGTATATAAAACCCTCCACATCATTGGCATGGCCTGGATATAGCACATGCCGGTGAGGGAGAAGAAGGATTGGGTGAAGGCAGGGAAGGGATAGGAGAATCCTATCAGAAATGGGGTAGCCGGAAAAGCAACCCAGGTGTTCGAGACAGAATCACTCTTGGCAGTAGGGTCAAAAGGCTTGAAGATGGTATCCGCCGGAAAACAGTGGCGAATCCGGTCAATCTTCGGATCAGTGAAGCAGCAGAGTTCTTTAGAATGATTTTTGATAATCCCTTGGCTTTTCAAAGGCTATCTTTCTGGTGATCCTTGGTGGGGGAGGATCGTAGCTTCATTGTGATCTAAATATTTTGGTGAAGATCAGAATAAGAAAATGAAGAGAGAAAGAGAAGAGAAATACCTGATCGTTCTTGGGATGAGGATTTAAAGGGAGTAACGCACGAATTTAAATGCCCATCGATCCTTATCTCTAATCTCAGATTTATAATGATGGTTCTGCAGGATGTCATGTCGCTGGCGTATGATCAACAACGGCTAGTTCAATCCTAACGGCTATATATCCGTTAGTCAGTTGGAGATAAGATTAAAAATACGACTCGTTAATTTACATTTTACTCCTCATATTTTGGGGGCAATTGTTAGGGATAGATTTTCTAAACCTAAGGATCACGGATCCTCAAGTAATGCCAGGATCACGGATCCTCAATTCTGTTTGAATTATGGATCCTCAGAAGCCATTGCAGGATCAGGATCCAGGATCCTTATTATTATCCTTACACTAACGGTTGCCTTCGCTATGTTTGAGTTTGTTTTGCAGGAGTATACATGTTGGACTTGGTCTTGCCGATATTCTTGGAGAATATGCTCTCAATATTCCGCACGTGTTCAGCTGGAGTAACCGTTATGGAAGTAGTGGGAGGCTAGCACGAATTGCGGATAGTTAGTTGTTTAAGTTATTTCTATTTTTAAAGGGGATAACAAGCTTGAATAAGAACAATTGGCTAAGTTAGCTAACACTCACACTCTCGCAAGCTCTCAACAGTTCATTTGGCGATTTCATACTGTTGGATCGTTGTTTGACCCGACTGAGTCGTTCCGAAGAGTTTTACATCCAGTTTAAAGGCGGAATCAGTAAACCGGACACGAAAACAGCTTGTACTCTTTAATCTGTTGCTTGTATTGATAATAACAGTGTTTACAACCTGACAGGAAATCGGCAGCACTTCGTTACACTTTCGGAAGTTGCGTACCAAATGAAATGACATGTGCACTATATATAAAGGTGAAGATTTCGCTTGAAGACAACCTGAACAGGTTGAAGCGAAATCTGTTGTATGTGATTTCGCTTGAACTTGTAACAAGTTCACTTCAAGCGAAATCATCACTAAAACCACATTTCTCAGTTTCTCAAACCTCGTGCACAGAATATCCTATTCTATCCTATTACATGATACAAGACGAAGTCAATAGACGTAGTGCACTAACAGACTCCCCCTCGGATATTGACGCAGTCTTCAGTGACTAATCTCTGTTATGACACCTTCTTCAGTCTTGATCATTTTGCATCCTCACTCAGATTGTAACATTGTAAGCATCCATCACTTCTCTATCTTCTTTCCATCAGCTTCAGGCTCCCCCTTTCGTCAAGCTTCCGTGCTTTTAGGGATCGACACCTCTCTTTTCAGCTACAAACTCCTCCTAACTTTCAGCTTGTCTTCAGACTCCCCCTTAGACTCTGCTCTCGGGATCGTAGTCTGGACTTTTCCTGCAATCACTCATACAACTATAAGTAACAACATTTTAATATTTCAGATATCGTAATCTGACAATTCAAACCTTCTAAACCACTTCTCATGAATTTGGCAATTTCATCGAATCGAATCGAAAACTAGCTCTTATAACAATATAAGCATCCAAATCCCTCACAGTTTATCATCCAAGTTCAAGTTAATGACCTTGGAGATATCACAGACTGTTTTTAATTTTAGAAATTTCAAGTTTCAAATTAATGAACTTGTTTTATTTTCAGAAACACAATCAGCTTACTTAGATTTTGAAACTCAGCACTCAGACATTAGTTGTCGAAAATAAAGCAGAAATCAAAATCTTTTTGTATTTTCTGAAAATATAAAGCAGTAACGAAATATGTACAAACATATTTACAAATAATATTTTTGTTTGAGTATGCGTTAGAGGATCATATCAGTTTTTGACAAGTCACAAGTACCGTTGAGCTTAAAATCACATTATGAATTAAACAATTCACTTAGATTGTCGATATATTGATCCACTTAAATTTTCATACAAATTTCAACTGATTCAGGATACGAATTAGGTGTTTTATGAACTTAACTCATTCATGTGTCCCACCTCTTGAATATACTCCCGTATCCAAATCCCAATATTCAGTCTTACAAGTGAGTATACCTAGATGATATCTGTCAGGGGTTAATTGCGAGGGCCGTGAGAGCTCAGGTCGATCTTTCGATACGCAGAGAGATGACGGCTTCGACTTTTCGGTGTGTCCCCTTTAGAGGATCTTTTAGTTTCAACAGCACACGATTAGCATTTTGCAATGTTTCATCGTTTTTTATGCTGAGGGTGGTGCTATATTTCAAGCAATGCAGAAAGTATTCTCCGGGGACTACGTCAGAAATTCCTTTCAGCAGAAGTCCCGGGATAATACCCCAGATATCACTAAGCATAAAGACCTAGTATCTCAGAATAAGGGACCTTTCAAACGAGATTTCAGGGGTTACCTATATATCCAAGTAGTGTTCCCCACGAAAAAAGCAAGTATTTGAATTTAGGTTTATATCCCGAAAAAGTTTACTAAATGTATAAAAATCTACCGACACATCCACGGTGAGATCGTTTAAAACATTTAAACTTTTCAATTCTTTAGCATACTGTAACTGTCTACTGATGTACTATCATTTCCTCTTTTTACGCAAAAACTCAATTTTCAATTTTATCATGTTTTTTGCTTTTTCAAATTTTCAAATGTTTTTGTATTTTCTAACACCAATATCTCCCCCTAAAATGCAAAACCATTTAAAGAAAATTTGACAACCAATACTGATAGCTTTGTCTCGCCATCCATTTTCTGCTTCAAGTGCTCTGATTTGCAGAAAATATAACGTACCCCCATGATTTACAACCCATTGATCTTAACAGTTTGAAAACCGTTTTTCAATCTGATGAAAGTAATCATGTTTGTTCAGCCGTGAGGGTTTCGGCATATTCAATCAACATACAATCCAAACAAAATTAAAGACAAACATATTTTTGGATTTTAATTTTTTCAAATTTTTAGGGTTTTGAAAATATTGTTTATTTATATACAGAAAACACTCAAAATAAACTCCCTGTTTAACCAAACCAGGGTCCTGCAACCTCTTCCTGTGCCAGGTTGCTCCAACTACCATTCTCACAGTCTTCAGCTTCGTTGAGCACCTGCACATCCAAACTTTATCAATCATTTGAACAATTTAGCCCAGGTCTGTTGGACCTTAGGCATTTCAATACAATAATGTTCATTCAATTTTGGAAACTCTTTGTCATTTAAAACTTGTTCAACTTTGACTTCAACTTTCTCATCTTTTACCGACGTCACTTGTTTCTTAATACTCCACATTTGACCTTCCGGAGTACCTCTTTTGTAAAAATTTGTCTCTTTTTGAACCTTTTGATTTTGAATAACATTTTTAGGTTTCCAAAACTCTTGAGGTTTTGTCATATCAACAGATGTTCTCCAACTCTGTGTTGTTCTGAATCTGGGTGTGTGAGAATTCCAGGTCTGTCTTGAATCGAACCTGTTCGGGTTTGATTTCCAATTTTGATTTGAAGCAAACTTGTTTGTATTGTACCTCCAAGTTTGTTTCGAATCAAATCTGGTTGACCTAGATTTCACATCCTCAGATTTCTGTTTTTCAACATCAACAGGCTTTGGATTTTGACACTTTCGTGCAACATGTCCAATTTGATCACATTTGAAACACACTTTCTTTGAAACATCCTTGGCCTGTTGTTGTTTCTTTTTCATAGCATCAAACTCATCATTAGACTGTTGACTAAATTTGAGTTTTTCCTCTTCTTTCAAGCTATTCCCTTGAACAAAATTCATCTTTTGTTGCAAATTTGGTTTTTTACTTTGATTCCAATTCCGTTTCTTTTTATAACCCAAACCAGCCTTCATGTTTTTCTTCTTAAAACCAGGTTTGTTATAAAAAGATCTATGACCTTTACCAGCAAACTTTGGAATCTCAGACTTCTCAATCTCAACCATTTTGAAAACTTGATTGACCTTTTCTGAAATCACATTCTGAATTGGGAAAACAACATCTAAGAATAGTTTGTCCGATCCAATCATGGTATAAACCAATCCTTTTGAATCATCATTCAAATTTTTCTCGGATTTTGTGTTTTTCGAATAACCATCATAAAAATTTCCTTCATCTTCATCCTGTGATTCAGACTTACCTTTTGTAGACTCATCTTTCAAAACGCTTTCAACAACCTTACTTACCACCTCTGAATCATTAGCATCATCAGATTTGGAGTAAGTCACATCGATACTTTCAGGTAACTGGTCAGCTATGTTCAAACCTTTTGCCACCTTTTCCTCATCATAAAAAGTATAATTGTTTCTCAATGGTGGTGGTACCTGATGAAATTCTGAACCAATACCCTTTTTGCAATTCTCAGTATCTTTGTCATCTGGTGTGATGTTGAAAATGCGTTCGAGAATGTACGAAGAGTTATGATAACTTTGAAGTTTTGTAACAACCTTTTCTTTTTCAGCCAAGACTTGTTTAAGATTTGCAATTTCATCAACACATTTGTTTAATTCAATTTGCTTTTCTTTAAACTGTCTCTCATACATTTCTTTGGTTGTTAAAGTTTCAGACAATCTTTGATCAAAACTTTTGACTTGGCTCTTCAAAGTATCATAAGCTTCTTGTACTCTCTGACTCGACCACTTTAAAGAATCATACTGTTTTTGTAAATCTTGAAATTTAGATTCTTTTTCAACACAATCAACACATTTTGCTGAACACAATTGTCTATAAACATCATTATCCTTTTCAAGACCTTGACATTTTTGTGTCAAATTTTCAACTTTTAGTTTCAAAATTTCTTCTTTTTCAATCATTTCTTTACATTTTATCGTGAAACCATTTTCAAGTTTGTTTAAATCATTATCTTTTGTTTTTATGATGTCATCTTTTTCAGTACAGGCTTTGCACATTTCTATGCAATTCCTGCACTTTTGTTCTTTTTCATCAACCAAATCAACATTTGGTAACTCAGAAGATTTTCTAACCTCAGTAGCATTTAGCACCGGTTCTTCTGATTCAACTTTCTGATCTTGCTCTTTGTTTTCCTCTTTCTGAGCTTCTTCATTCTTCTGCACTTCTTCAGCTCTCTGTTCCTCTCCAGCAAGCTTTGCAACAGTCTTCACTTCTTCAATCATCTTCTTCAGTTCTTCTTCTTTTCTCTTCTTCATCTCTACCACCTTCGGTAAACTTGCTTCAAAAACTTCTCTTAACTTGATCATCAAATTTGGCAAATAGCTTTTATCAGAAAGCCTTCTTGTGTTGAAAGTGCCTTCACTTGGAAACACATTGGTTACAGCATCAAAATCCACTTTTGATGGATCAACTACTGGATTACCCTGTGGATCCATGTAACACTCTAATTCTTCATTCCATCTCTTAGCTCTCTGTGCTTCCTTAAATGGTTCATTCAATTTGCCAATCTCCCATCTTGCACTGTCTCTTCTCCACCATCTATCATGATCATCATTTGCAACAAATGCATAACCAACTGCATCTTCTTCAGGTAGAACCTCTTGACTCCAGTCATACCCTTCATCATCATATATAACTGCAAGAGCCCTTGATCTTTCTTCTGGTTGCTTTAATCTTGGTGGCTCAGACTTGTTCTGATGATAAATCGCCTTCCTGTAGTAATCTTCATTGAAAGGATTTTCAGAATCATCAGCAGCATACGCATTTCTGCACTCGCGCTTAAAGTGACCTTTTTGTTTACATTTGAAACATGTCACCTTGGATTTATCAAATCCCAATTTGGTAGATGGTCCACCAATTGACTTTCTCCCCGTTATTTCCATGAACCGCTGTGCTCGACGAACCGCACTGGCCATGCACCATCTGATGTCCATTAGTTCCATCTCCTCGGGGTCTAATTGGTTATAATCTTCTTTCGTCAAATTGGTATTGCCAATCTTCCCTGCAACGAGGCTTTCATACGATTCAAGTACAGATGCCAAGAAAACCATCTGTTGTTTTGCCGATTCTTCGCTGAAATTCTGACCATTCTTCAAATCCACTACGATATTACACTGAAACAAATTCTTTGAAGTAGATTGACTTGAAGTGTTTGAAGAAGATCTACTGTGAAAACCACTGTGAAGACTTTCATTGTTCACTGAACTTGAACTTTCTGCAGAAAATGCTGTTCTTGGAGACCCAGCCTGCGGTACTCTGTAGTAAAGCTCTACATTCTGCTGATAAGCTGGATTGTTGACTTTAGATCTCTTTATCTCCAACTCATGACTTTCAAGCTTTTCAATCAGCATATCCAATTTCAAATCTTCAGGCTTGATTGTATTTTTCAACATTAGAGCAAAGTATTGCCACTCTTGATCATTTGGCAATGAATCAAACAGTTTATCCACCAGCTCCTCTTCAGAAGGTAAGATTTGATGTCTGATCAGCTCCATTTTCAGATGTCCGAATCTCTCAATCATTTTACAAACAGATTCATTTTTCATACAATTGAATAAATCAAACTCTTTACGCAACAATTTCTTTTTGTTTTTAACAATTTCATTACTTCCTACACATTTTCTCTCTAACGCTTCCCACAAACTCTTTGAAGTCTTTTCTTGTTCGAGCAATGAAATAATATCCTCTCTTACTGACTGTTTGATCAATGTTATCATTCTATGTTCAGCCACAACATTTTTTATATCTTTTTCTGAAAAATCTTTTGCATCTATTAACTCTCCTCCCTCTTTTACTGGTGCAACATATTCATCTGTCAGTTTTAACCAGCTTTCAGTAGCAAAAGCTTTTACCCAACCCTCAAATCTATTTTTCCACCAGTGATAATCTTCCACTTTCATTAGCTTTGGTGGCTTCTGTTGGCTCCCGTACATGTTCTCAAACTTCAAATTCTCCGAAATCTCTTTTGAATATTCTTTCATCTCAGATCTTCTATCTGACGATTCGGAAGTGAACGCGTACATATCGCTAAACGGGTTTATGAAATTATCATCCATCGTGAACGTACCTGACAAATCAGTCAAACACTTAGAAAATTTTAGGTTTTGAAAATTCAGCAACTTCAAGCGAAATACTTTGAAATAAAATGTTCTCAAGCGAAATCAGCACTATAGGATTGTTCAAGCGAAATCTGATATGAACTAGTTTCAAGCGAAAACAACTATTTCGCTTCAGATGATTATAACCTTTAAGCGAAATCCCAAATGATCTATTTCGCTTCAACAATACAAGTTCCAATCGAATCAGTTTCAAGCGAAACCACTATTTCGCTTCAGAAGAACTCAAGCGAAATCCAATATCTCAACACTATTTCGCTTCAGAGTTTCAAGCGAAATAGTCCAAACAGTCTGATTTGAAGCGAAATCAACTATATCCTTCGAACACTATTCAAGCGAAACCCTGTTTTAGGTCAATATTAATGAGTTTTAATCTGAATTTAAGTCCGAAACTTTGTAGGCTTTGTTAAAACTACGTTTTACACGTTATACTCGAAAATCAGACCATTTCAACCGTTGGAACTAGTTCAGATCTGAAAAATGAGAAAAGAAATGAGTAGAAATGAGAGAAATCGGTAGAATCAAGCTGTAGTAGTATGAACTCCTCGTCCTGAGCTCTGATACCACTTGTTGGATCGTTGTTTGACCCGACTGAGTCGTTCCGAAGAGTTTTACATCCAGTTTAAAGGCGGAATCAGTAAACCGGACACGAAAACAGCTTGTACTCTTTAATCTGTTGCTTGTATTGATAATAACAGTGTTTACAACCTGACAGAAAATCGGCAGCACTTCGTTACACTTTCGGAAGTTGCGTACCAAATGAAATGACATGTGCACTATATATAAAGGTGAAGATTTCGCTTGAAGACAACCTGAACAGGTTGAAGCGAAATCTGTTGTATGTGATTTCACTTGAACTTGTAACAAGTTCACTTCAAGCGAAATCATCACTAAAACCACATTTCTCAGTTTCTCAAACCTCGTGCACAGAATATCCTATTCTATCCTATTACATGATACAAGACGAAGTCAATAGACGTAGTGCACTAACACATACACATTGCACTCTAGTGATCCTTGTAACAAGCTTGTTATCATCCCGATTTGTAACAATCATTTGTTTAATTATAGTTGGTGATCGGTAGTTTCCATCACCCGAGGTTTTTTATGCCGGAGATCAACTATTGATCAAGGGCTTTTTCCTCGTATAAATCCTTGTGTCACTTGTTCATTTCATTTGCAAGTTTGTTCATACATTTGTTCATTGTTTCAGGCATCATTCCTCATAACAAAGATTTGGTTGCATTATCCTAGCCTGATTTTTGACCACAACAATTGGGACGACCACTTACCTCACATAGAATTTTCCTACAACAACAACTATCACACTAACATCAACGCTGCACCATTTGAAGCACTCTATGGACGAAAATGCCAAACACCAGTCTGTTGGGCAGAGATTGGATAAAAGCAACTATTAGGACCTGAAATCATGCAAGAAACAACTGACAAAATTATTCAAGTCAAGGAAAGACTAAAAGCAGCACGAGATCGTCAAAAGAGTTATGTAGATAACAGACGAAAACCGCTGGAATTTCAAGTTGGAGACAAGGTATTATTAAAAGTTTCCTCATGGAAAGGAGTTGTCAGAATTCGGTAAAAGAGGAAAGCTAAGCCCAAGGTATGTTGGACCTTTTGAAATTATCAAAAGAATAGGACCAGTAGTTTGTCAGCTACAATTGCTAGATGAAATGACAGGAATACACGATATATTTCATGTATGTAACTTCAAGAAATGCTTAGCAGACGAATCATTGGTAATACCTCTTCAAGATGTAGAGGTAAATGAGAAACTTAAGTTTGTAGAGAAACCAATTCAGATTGAAGATAGAAAGATCAAGAATCTCAAACTCAAGAGATTAGTTCTGGTCAAAGTAAAATGGGATTTAAAGAGAGGACCAGAATACACATGGGAGCAAAAGTCAGAAATTCACAGGAAGTATCCACACCTATTCTAGTGAATCTCGAGGACGAGATTTAAAACAAGGTGAGGAGGATATACCAACCCTCGGAAACCCCTATAATACTCCGTAATCAAGAAACCGGACCCGTGTAACGTTTTTTTCATTAAAAATTAAATAAAATAAGTTTTAGTTGCCGGTGGCGGCCCGCGACGGACACACCCCTTGTGTGTCGTGGGGCGCGACGGCCATTATTTGCCGGACGCTGCATGGTGACACGTGTCACGTAACGTGTCTAGTCTATTGCATGATCTGACAAGCCTAAGCCCTAGCTAGGGTGGGTGGCGGCCCGCGACGGTAGGGCCCTTGTGCGTCGCGGGGGCAACAGACTTAAAAAACTTGTATTAATTGAGCAGCAACGACACCAGTCCAATCCGCTCAACATTTTCTTTTCTCTCTATACTTTCACACAGAAATCAAAGCTAAAATACCCCCTAAAACACGAAGCTCTAACCCGTTGTAAGTATTTTAACCCTCGATCACTAATTCATTACCCTACCCGATTGATCTAGGACCCAACAATGTGACAACACTCACAATTACAGGTATCCGTACAATTAATTAATATTAACTTTGTGCTTAAGGACTGTGCTAGAATTACAACTGACGAATTAAACTGCTTTACGAGTTCTGCATCATACATACATATGCATCACATTCATACTGTCACTCCATGTATTACACACAAACTTTAGTGATAAACTTGATGCACAAAACACAGTTAGCACAGTGAACGGATAACTCAGGAACATGCTAACAATGCCAACACATAGATAAACAATAGGTTGAGGGACCTATTTGTCATTCTTTGAAACCTGCTAGGAATCTATTACTCTTCAAGTCCAAGGACTAAATTGTCATTTTTGAAACTATATAAGTACAAGGGTTAAAGGTTCAATTATTGCAAACTACAAGTTTAGGGTTCATTTGGTCATTTTCTGAAATTTAGACTTCAGGGACTAAAACTGACTTTTAGAAACTTATTTTAATTGAATATCCTAACCAGGTTAACTTTCATATAAAGAATTCCTTCTTTAAACTTAACTCAGTTAACTTATTTAACTGAACAGTTAAGGGACCATTTCTGTCAATTCCCAAAACTTCAGGGACCAAACATGTATTTTATACGAAAGTTGAGGGACTGTTTATGTAACTTTTCAAAAGTTGAGGGACCATTTTTGTAAAAAATGAAACTTGAGGGGCCAAAGTGTAAATTATCAAAAATCCGGATAAAAAGGGGTCACCTGGGTGAGAACCGGCCCTTGTGAGATTCGAACCCGTGACCTCTCGGTTGTAACAGCAATGCCTTAACCAGTTTATCCTCCTGTACAGGAGCTGAAAGATATGGAACCTTAATTCATTTATACACAAACTAGGATTTAAATATTTTATTAAAATTAATTCAGAATCAAAAAGGTTTTAAATCCAACAAACTGGCCACTGCCGGACTCGAACCCGCGTCGGTCCGCACACAACAACGCGCACAAACCGGCTGGACTAACCAGCCACATGTGATTTATGTTAGATCGTATTATATATATATATATATATATTGATATTAAAACAGATCTGAATTACATAACCAGATCCGCAGGTCGCGGATTTCGACCAAAACTCACCAAAACCGATTTTTAATCCATTCTTTTGATCTGTAAAGCTTACCCACATGTTCCCAACCCCATTGCCAACCCATTTCCCGTAGAATCGCGATGTTTGACTTTTTGTTTGACTCTGAATTGGGGAAGATGACACTTTTGAATTCAGCATTTATTTTATTCAAACTAACATTAAACACAAACCACCAGGCCTAGCCCAGTAGTTGTGTGTGTTTGTTGCAAGCATACAGACCCGGGTTCGAACCCAGGGGTCTGCAAATTTTTTTTAAATCTTTTATTTTTATCATTTCAGTAATTTTTATAACATTATCAGACACTGTTACTTTTATTAAAAATATGAAATTAGTCAATTTATTTATAAAACTAATTTTTACAATATTAAAACAGTTTATTATTAAATAATTAATAATAAATCGATTTTTAATGAATAAATACTGAAATTTTCAGATTTATTATTTTAAATACTGATCTTCACAAAAATAATATTTTTACTGATATTTTATATAATTTTGATATTTATATAATTAAATCAGTAATATTCAAGTTCAATAATTAAAAATGTTATTTTTAATTATTCTGATATAAATTAATTATATCACTTGTACAATATTTTGCCAATAATCATTATATTTAATTATGTTATTTGATCATACTAGTTAAATATATTTGATTTATTATTACAAATGTTTATATTAAATCAATTGTACATTTTTGCAATTTAATTATTTATGATAAATAAATATTTTTCATAAATAATTCCTATATATCATGTTCATTTTTCCGATCCCTCTAAACATATAATTCACAAGATCCTTCTGTTAATCTAAACACTATCAAATACAATAAATGCTCAACAAATCCCGTCAACACTATACGACCTCAATATTGATACATTATTCTTGTTCATGTACGATTCATTAGGACAACTTTGAGTTTCCTTATTATCAGACACCTTAATCTTGACTTGCGTATTCGGAATCGCTTGCAAAATAAGGTGAGTTCATGTTCCCCCTTTTCTCTTAACTGCTTTCAGTTTTATACTTCGGGGGTGGAATACATGTTACAACTATTACAGACATTTTATACATGGTATGGTTAGCTTAAGGAGGGTTTTACTACTAGACTGTGAAAGGTGGGCACAACACTTAAGGCCATTAATCCTCGTCGTAGGACCGAGGGACATGAGTGATAGATCTATTTGGGTATAGCGAGCCCACACCCATGAGGTCGGGGCGGCTCATAGAGGTGACTATGTCTTCCAGTCGGAAGCCCGGTACAAATATGCTAGGTTTGAGTTTTCCTGCACCTTTTCACACATACTAATGGCTTTGCAACCCATTGGTGATCTCTTTTTCCTTAATTGCTACATACCAGGGACATTTATATAAAAAAGACATATTTTAAAGGTTTACACACACAGACGTACACATGAACTCGCTCAACCTTTTTGTTGATTTTTCAAACTACATGTATTTCAGGGAACTAGCAGGATCTGGCAGGGTATGCATGTGTCTAGCTGCGTTGGATAATAGATGTCATCCAGAGTTGTGAAGTTTGAGAGGTGTAACCTATTCCTGGATGTGTTACATGTCTCTAAACCTCGTCTTATCTAAAGTCTTTTGTGTGTCTTATGAACACGTTTTAAATAATTTATGGTTTGTAACTTATTTCAAGTGTCGATGTTTCTAAACAATGTTATGGAGGTATTTTCTCACTTTTATTAATGGATGAACATCTCGTATTTTTATCATATAGCATTGTTGTGATTGTTGCTATGGTATTAAGAAGTCACACCAAATAAACCCACGCTTCCGCAAAAGCCAGGGTGTGACAGCTTGGTATCAGAGCCTCGATCATAGCGAACTAGGATTCTTTCTCGAGTCTAGACTATGATCAACAGGGCTCTCACGAAAACATTTTTACATTGCATATACAAGTTTACAGATCCAGGGTACAAACGTTTCTTTACAAACATGTGTTTTTCGTGTCGGACATGTAGTAACTGGAAGGGTTAAGTACCGATAGTTGAGAACTCCTGTCTAGGCTGGCATTCGTACAAATGCAAATAGAAGGACCCGTTGCCTACCTGGGGACTATCAATGAGAGTACCGATACCTATTAGGCCAAAGCATGTCAAAAAGTTTAGTTTCTGAGTCAGTCTTTATTTAACCATTTTTACAAGTTTTTAACATACCGCTTCCTACACATCAAGTCTTAGAGACTGAGGGGTTCAATCTTAGAGATTGGGGAGGTTTTGGTCTTAGAGGCCAGGGAGTTAGTCTTAGAGACTGGGAAGGTTTGGTCTTAGAGGCCAGGGAGTTAGTCTGAGAAACTAGGGAGTTCAGTCTAAGAGACTGGGTGGGATAGTCTGGGGAAGACTAGGATGATTACTTGCTTACATTGATTGTGACTTACATGCGTTGTTGGATTATTTATTTTGCGTTATGACATGGGATGTTATGTATTATTATCTTATTACATACGTATATTACTTACTATACTTACTATGACACTGGTGCCGACTATAGTTTTGTATCGCTAGAATTTAAGAAAATACTTAGGTTAACTGCTAGTAAGTTAGACATTCCATATTCAATTGAACTGGCTAATGGAACGCTAGTAGAAACGAATGAAGTCATCAGAGGATGCGTGATAGAGCTGGGAGAACACGAGTTTACATTAGACCTACTGCCAGTCGAGTTAGGAAGCTTCGATGTGGTAGTAGGGATGGATTGGTTGTCAAGCAACAGAGCCGAGATTGTATGTCATGAGAAGACCATTCGCATTCCAATGGCGGATGGAGAAACGATCGTAGTACACGGAGAGAAGCGCGATACGCCTTTAAGGATCATTAGTTGCTTGAAGGCTTGAAAATGTTTGAAGAAGGGATGTGTTGCCTTCCTGGCACACATCGTGGATAAGGAAGCCACTGAGCCAAAACTTGAAGACATCCCAGTCATTAAGGAGTATCCTGAAGTCTTTCCAGAAGACTTGCCAGGATTGCCACCACAAAGACAAGTTGAGTTTCATATTGACTTAGTTCCAGGCGCCGCACCTGTAGCTAAGGCACCTTATCGACTTGCACCTTCAGAGATGCAAGAGCTGTCAACGCAACTCCAGGAGTTGTTAGACAAGGGATTTATCAGACCAAGCTTCTCGCCTTGGGGAGCTCCAGTTTTGTTCGTGAAAAAGAAGGATGGTAGTTTTCGCATGTGTATAGACTACCGGGAGCTGAATAAGTTGATAATCAAGAACAGATATCCTTTGCCAAGGATCGATGACCTGTTCGATCAATTACATGGTTCAAGTTTTTACTCAAAGATCGATCTACAATCAGGTTATCACCAGTTAAGGGTACAAGAGGAAAGTATTCCAAAGACGGCCTTTAGAAATCGATATGGACATTACGAGTTCCTGGTTATGCCGTTTGGTTTGACGAACGCGCCAGCAGTATTCATGGATTTGATGAACAGAGTTTGTAAGCCGGACCTTGATAAGTTTGTGATTGTGTTCATTCACGACATTTTGATCTACTCGAAGACGAAAGGAGAGCATGAGCAACATTTAAGAGCTATTCTAGAGCTGCTTAAAAAGGAGAAGTTGTATGCAAAGTTCTCGAAGTTCGAGTTCTGGTTACGCGAAGTCCAGTTTCTTGGTCATGTAGTTAACGGAAATGGAATTCATGTGGATCCCACAAAGATTGAAGCAATCAAGAACTGGGAGACTCCGAAGACGCCAACCGAAATTCGACAGTTCCTAGGTTTGGCTGGTTATTATCATAGGTTCATTGAGGATTTCTTGAAAATCGCTCAACCTTTGACCTCTCTCACTCAGAAAGACAAGAACTTTGATTGGGGAGACAAGCAAGAAGAGGCCTTTCAGCTGTTGAAAAACAAACTTTGTGACGCACCGATCTTATCCCTACCCGAAGGCACTGACGACTTCGTGGTATATTGCGATGCTTCACGTCAAGGTTTGGGATGTGTGCTTATGCAGCGTCAGAAGGTTATAGCATATGCTTCTCGCCAATTGAAGATCCACGAGAAAAACTACACCACGCATGATTTGGAATTAGGCGCGGTGGTGTTTGCTTTGAAGATATGGCGACATTATTTATATGGCACGCGATGCACCATCTACACTGATCACAAGAGCCTGCAGCACATATTCGTTCAGAAAGAGCTTAACATGAGGCAAAGACGCTGGGTAGAGCTGTTAAATGATTATGACTGTGAAATCAAGTATCACACAGGGAAGGCGAATGTGGTCGCTGATGCTTTAAGTCGGAAGGAAAGAATCAAGCCCATAAGGGTTAGGGCTTTGGAAATGATCATACAAACGGACCTCTCATTGCGCATTCGTGCCGCGCAGAGAGAAGCACTCAAGGAAAAGAATATTAAGAATGAGTATCTCCGTGGGATGGAGAAATAGTTGGTACCAAACGGGGAAGGGACTTTGTGCTTCATGAAACGAATTTGGGTTCCCTTGTTTGGTGGTCTGAGAAATGTTATTTTTGACGAAGCTCATAAATCTCAGTACTCGATTCATCCAGGAGCGGATAAAATGTACCAAGATCTTAAGGATTTCTATTGGTGGCCAAGAATGAAAGGCGATGTTGCGGTATATATTGGCAGATGTTTAACTTGCGCCAAAGTGAAGGTTGAATACCAGAGGCCTTCAGGTCTATTGCAACAACCTGAAATACCCCAATGGAAATGGGAACAGATTTCTATGGACTTCATAACGAAATTGCCAAGGACGCCCAAGGGACATGATACGATTTGGGTAATAGTAGACCGTTTAACGAAATCTGCACACTTTTTGCCAATCAAGGTGAAAGATAAAACGAGTAATCTTGCTGAGATATACTTGAGAGAGATTGTTGCACGGCATGGAGTGCCTCTCTCAATTATCTCTGATAGAGACGGAAGATTCGTATCAAGGATTTGGCAATCCTTCCAAGAAGCTTTTGGTTCTCAGTTGAATCTAAGTACTGTCTTTCATCCGCAGACAGACGGACAGAGCGAACGAACGATTCAAACATTAGAAGACATGTTGCGAGCTTGCGTAATGGATTTAGGTGGAAGTTGGGACACTCACCTACCATTGGTTGAATTCTCATACAATAACAGTTATCATACAAGCATTCAGGCCGCACCGTTCGAAGCTCTCTATGGACGCAAGTGTCGATCACCATTATGCTGGGCTAACGCGGGTGATAGACAGCTTGTTGGCCCGGAATTGGTCCAGGAAACGACCGACAAGATTTTACAGACCCGAGAGCGCATTAAAGCGGCTCGTAATCGACAAAAGTGTTATGCGGACCGAAAAAGGAAACCTCTGGAATTTGAGGTGGGAGATATGGTTTTGTTGAAGGTTTCACCCTAGAAGGGTGTAGCACGCTTTGGGAAGCGTGGGAAGTTGAATCCCAGATACATTGGTCCATTTAAAATCCTGAAAAGGATTGGTCTTGTAGCATACAAGTTGGATTTACCTGCAGAACTAAATGGCGTACATGATACATTTCATGTATCTAATTTGAAAAAGAGTCCAACTCAAGAGACAGTAGTCATTCATGCCGACGAAGTTCATATTGATGACACACTCCACTTTACTAAAGAACCCGTTGAGGTTACTGATTGGAAGATTAACAAGACGCGCAGGAATAGTGTCAAACTCGTTAAAGTTAGATGGAATGCACGACACGGCCCGGAATTCACGTGGGAACGTGAGGACCGTATGAAAGAAAAATACCCACATTTATTCCCCAAAACCCCTGCATCTAGTAACAGAACTAAAATTTCGGGACGAAATTTTCTTAACAGGGGGAGAATGTGACAACACTCACAATTACAGGTATCCGTACAATTAATTAATATTAACTTTGTGCTTAAGGACTGTGCTAGAATTACAACTGACGAATTAAACTGCTTTATGAGTTCTGCATCATACATACATATGCATCACATTCATACTGTCACTCCATGTATTACACACAAACTTTAGTGATAAACTTGATGCACAAAACATAGTTAGCACAGTGAACGGATAACTTAGGAACATGCTGACAATGCCAACACATAGACAAACAATAGGTTGAGGGACCTATTTGTCATTCTTTGAAACCTGCTAGGAATCTATTACTTTTCAAGTCCAAGGAATAAATTGTCATTTTTGAAACTATATAACTACAAGGGTTAAAGGTGCAATTATTGCAAACTACAAGTTTAGGGTTCATTTGGTCATTTTCTGAAATTTAGACTTCAGGGACTAAAACTGACTTTTAGAAACTTATTTTAACTGAATATCCTAACCAGGTTAACTTTCATATAAAGAATTCCTTCTTTAAACTTAACTCAGTTAACTTATTTAACTGAACAGTTCAGGGACCATTTCTGTCAATTCCCGAAACTTCAGGGACCAAACATGTATTTTATACGAAAGTTGAGGGACTGTTTATGTAACTTTTCAAAAGTTGAGGGACCATTTTTGTAAAAAATGAAACTTGAGGGGCCAAAGTGTAAATTATCAAAAATCCGGATAAAAAGGGGTCTCCTGGGTGAGAACCGGCCCTTGTAAGATTCGAACCCGTGACCTCTCGGTTTTAACAGCAACGCCTTAACCAGTTTATCCTCCTGTACAGGAGCTGAAAGATATGGAACCTTAATTCATTTATACACAAACTAGGATTTAAATATTTTATTAAAATTAATTCAGAATCAAAAAGGTTTTAAATCCAACAAACCAGCCACGGCCGGACTCGAACCCGCGTCGGTCCGCACACAACAACGCGCACAAACCGGCTGGACTAACCAGCCACATGTGATTTATGTTAGATCGTATTATATATATATATATATTGATATTAAAACAGATCTGGATTACATAACCAGATCCGCAGGTCGCGGATTTCGACCAAAACTCACCAAAACCGATTTTTAATCCATTCTTTTGATCTGTAAAGCTTACCCACATGTTCCCAACCCCATTGCCAACCCATTTCGCACTTTAATCGACATATTTTCGTGCCTTTCCACTATGAACCGAAAGTTTTTATAAACAATTTAAAGTGGAACGATTCCACTGATTTCTGTCGTTTGTGTGTCGAATTAATCGGCTATATAAGTTCATTAACTCCATACGAACATCCTACACCTCTCACAGTTCACAAACACATCGAAATTCACTTCGGTTAATCGTCTGCAAAACTCGTCGGAGTTCAGTCACCGGAGTTTAGTCGTTCCGTCGTTCCAGCCGATACCGGTATGTCCAAAATCACCCAATTCGTTCATTTACACTTATACAATGATTCCCCAAAGTTAATTTTGATATAACACAGTTTTCCCGTAGAATCGCGATGTTTGACTTTTTGTTTGACTCTGAATTGGGGAAGATGACATTTTTGAATTCAACATTTATCTTATTCAAACTAACATTAAACACAAACCACCAGGCCTAGCCCAGTGGTTGTGTGTGTTTGTTGCAAGCATACAGACCCGAGTTCGAACCCAGGGGTTTGCAAATTTTTTTTAATTCTTTTATTTTTATCATTTCAGTAATTTTTATAACATTATCAGACACTGTTACTTTTATTAAAAATATGAAATTAGTCAATTTATTTATAAAACTAATTTTTACAATATTAAAACAGTTTATTATTAAATAATTAATAATAAATCGATTTTTAAGGAATAAATACTGAAATTTTCAGATTTATTATTTTAAATACTGATCTTCACAAAAATAATATTTTTACTGATATTTTATATAATTTTGATATTTATATAATTAAATCAGTAATATTCAAGTTCAATAATTAAAAATGTTATTTTTAATTATTCTGATATAAATTAATTATATCACTTGTACAATATTTTGCCAATAATCATTATATTTAATTATGTTATTTGATCATACTAGTTAAATATATTTGATTTATTATTACAAATGTTTATATTAAATCAATTGTACATTTTTGCAATTTAATTATTTATGATAAATAAATATTTTTCATAAATAATTCCTCTATATCATGTTCATTTTTCCGAGCCCTCTAAACATATAATTCACAAGATCCTTCTGTTAATCTAAACACTATCAAATACAATAAATGCTCAACAAATCCCGTCAACACTATACGACCTCAATATTGATACATTATTCTTGTTCATGTACGATTCATTAGGACAACTTTGAGTTTTCTTATTATCAGACACTTTAATCTTGACTTGCGTATTCGGAATCGCTTGCAAAATAAGGTGAGTTCATGTTCCCCCCTTTTCTCTTAACTGTTTTCAGTTTTATACTTCGGGGGTGGAATACATGTTACAACTATTACATACATTTTATACATGGTATGGTTAGCTTAAGGAGGGTTTTACTACTAGACTGTGAAAGGTGGGCACAACACTTAAGGCCATTAATCCTCGTCGTAGGACCGAGGGACATGAGTGATAGATCTATTTGGGTATAGCGAGCCCACACCCATGAGGCTGGGGCGGCCCATAGAGGTGACTATGTCTTCCAGCCGGAAGCCCGGTACAAATATGTTAGGTTTGAGTTTTCCTGCACCTTTTCACACATACTAATGGCTTTGCAACCCATTGGTGATCTCTTTTTCCTTAATTGCTACATACCAGGGACATTTATATAAACAAGACATATTTTAAAGGTTTACACACACAGACTTACACATGAACTCGCTCAACCTTTTTGTTGATTTTTCAAACTACATGTATTTCAGGGAACTAGCTGGATCTGGCAGGGTATGGATGTGTCTAGCTGCGTTGGATAATAGATGTCATCCAGAGTTGTGAAGTTTGAGAGGTGTAACCTATTCCTGGACGGGTTACATGTCTCTAAACCTCGTCTTATCTAAAGTCTTTTGTGTGTCTTATGAACACGTTTTAAATAATTTATGGTTTGTAACTTATTTCAAGTGTCGATGTTTCTAAACAATGCTATGGAGGTTTTTTCTCACTTTTATTAATGGATGAACATTTCGTATTTTTATCATATAGCATTGTTGTGATTGTTGCTATGGTATTAAGAAGTCACACCAAATAAACCCACGCTTCTGCAAAAGCCAGGGTGTGACAAACAACGCATGTCAAGGCTCTGCCTGACTAAGTTTGTTGGGGTTCTGTCTCGTGTTGTATGGCTAATGTGATTTGGGTTATTTTACTAACATGCGTGCATTGTATGTTTTTAATAGAAACTCAAGAAAATAATCAGAAAATATCACCAGGAAGCCCGTAGAGAAACCTAAGTTTATAAAGTGAGTCATTCTCCTTTTCTCACAATTTGTGAGCCATTATATTTAAAATGTTTTACAAAACCCTAAATGTTTATATTTACAGTGATTAAGTCTTTGTATTCTACAATTGCTGCTGGTATGTGGGGTTTTGTATACACTACTTGTCAAGCGTTACTATTGGACGAAGAGTTAGCCAATAGTAATATGACCACGGTCATTGTAATTGCCAACATGACAAATACTGAATGAGTAATTGGGTAGACATAAACATTGTAATCGCCCTTAATACTGTAAAGTTATAAAAGCTTATTTTTATAAACTGGAATGTACTCGCCAATATTTCTCGCTGATAAAATATTTTTAAAACACGTTTCAGGTAATTTAATGTGAAGCTATTAGAAGCTAGCTATGGAGCACTGAAGGCTTAAAAAAGTGGCTATAAAATTACCTAAATAAAAAGTTTTTGTTTTCTGAAAATAGGGTTTATCCCTATAAATGATATTATAAATAAAATGTGGGTTTTATCCCATTTGTTTATTATAACAGTTTGGTGTTTTGAAACTCTGAAATATATTTCCTAACTACGATCCTGGTGTCTCATTTCCGCTGCCAAATTAATAAACACCGATACCATCGGCTCGTGTTCGCGGCTCCCGCTCTCGGGGTGGGGTCAGGGGTTGCGACAGGAAGTTTACTTTGGGTAGGAACTGTAGCAAGCAATAATAAGAGGACACGCGACAAATAACAAAAAAACATAAGGAAGGACATTTTATTCAATTTCCTTTCTTCTATTCTATTTATCTTTCTCTGCATCTTCAAAACCCATCATTTTCAAAACTCATCATCTTCAACCTTTCCTTCACTTTCTTTCTCTAGAATTACTACATCATAGTTCGATTTTCTTCATCAATGAATGGTTTAAACACTCAATCAACGTGTTATTCAATTTCTTTGAAGAAACTCAGTTTATTTTTATGCAATTTCTCATTTTTTTTTCAATTTAACGTAATGCAATGGAACTTGAGAAATTGATTGAAACATGTACTTCTCTTCTCAAATGTCTATGATTCTAACCTTCTCTTGATGTATTCTTGCATTTGACAAACATTATTTGTTCCAATTTTATTAAGAAATCAGTGGTAAAAAGTTGCACACCAGGTGTTTGACAAAATGTCTCAAAGAAAATTTTAAAACAGTTTTTAGTTTAAACTTTCATTTAGAATTGTGTGTTACAAAATAATAAAAAACATATATTTTTGTGTTTTTTTGTTTGCGTTTTACAAAAAAAAAAAAAAAAAAAAAAAAACACAGTTTTTTGTCCATTGCGTTTTACAAAAAAATGAAAACATACATTTTCTGTGAGCTTTTTGTTCATTGCGTTTTAGAAAAAAAAAAAAAAAAAAAAAAAAAAAACACTTTCTTCTGTGTTTTTAATCAATTGCTTTTTAAAATAAACACTTTCTTTTGTGTTTTTTGTCAATTAAGTTTTAGAAAGAACACTTTCTTTTATGCTTTTAGCCAATTGCGTTTTAGAAAATACATTTTCTTTTGTATTTTTAGTCTATTGCATTTTAGGAAGAACACTTTGTTTTGTGTTTTTTATCCATTGCGTTTTAGAAAAGATATTTTTTTGTGTTTTTTGTTCATTGCGTTTTAGAAATAACACTTTATTTTGTTTTTTTAGTCAATTGGGTTTTAGAATAGACATTTTCTTTTATGTTTTTAGTCAATTGGGTTTTAGAAAGAACATTTTCTTTTATGTTTTTAATCAATTGCGTTTTAGAAAAAAAAAATATTTTTTTATGTTTTTAGTCTATTATGTTTTAGAAAAAACACAGTGTTTTGTGTTTTTTATCCATTGCGTTTTATAAAAGACACTTTTTGTGTTTTTTGTCCATGCGTTTTAGAAGAACACGTTTTTTTGTGTTTTTAATATATTGCGTTTTAAAAATAACACTTTTTTTATGTTTTTAGTCCATTGCATTTTAGGAAAAAAAAAAACCATTTTTTGTGTTTTTTGTCCATTGCGTTTTACGCATCTGGGTTATCGAAAACTTTTTTTTAAAAG
This sequence comes from Helianthus tuberosus, assembly GCA_030545235.1. Lineage (NCBI taxonomy): Eukaryota > Viridiplantae > Streptophyta > Magnoliopsida > Asterales > Asteraceae > Helianthus > Helianthus tuberosus. The sequence goes on along the minus strand of CM060418.1, from coordinate 93,762,346 downwards.
TATAGCAATAGTCTGCTCGTTTTAAAGATAAAAAAAGCTCGTTTTTATGGCGCAATTTTTATATAAAAATAATGTCGTATGAAAAAGTTCACGTTTTAAAAACGAGGGGGGATTGTAGGAGAGATAAACTATTAACTTGGATGGACTAGGATACTCACACGCCTCCTAGTTTTTGTTCATTCTATCCATTTAATCCAAGCTCTTGATTATTTAATTGATGGTCAAGATTACTTTATATCCTTCCTACACAAATAAACTTCGTAGTATATTCTAACCCTTAATATGTAATGCCCACTTTTTAACGACATATTTAAAAGGATTTTTTATTTAAAGCCCATATCTAAAAAAAATTATTTAAAGCCCAATTGAGCTCGGGTCTCACTGGAAGCAACCTATTTATTCGACCTTATCTTAGTTTTGTTATTGGTGGAATTTAAACGATATTATCATTCTAAACTAATATAGATGAACCACCCTTCAAATATAATATAGTAGAACTACTGGATGTTTCAAAATCTCCATCGCCACACAGTATGTTTTAAATTTAACACTGCACAGAACACTTAGGCTGGAGGGTGTGGGGGCGCCACCCTCGCCAGCTGGACACCTATAGCGCCCCAAGGCGCTATCGAACCACACCCCAGGCGCTATGGCGGGGCGCCATTGAAGGCTCGCCACCATGGTAACGAGCTCGAAAGGGCTTTATCAGGTGGGGTCCATGTAAATTCACCAATGAAATTTTTTTATTTTTTTTTTATTTTTATTAATAGGGGGCTCCATCCACACCATGTAAATTAAAGGGGGCTCCATAGGTGAGGTGGATCCTAGGTGGCGCTGACATGGACTTGATAAAGCCCCATGGGGCTCCAACCACACCCTATAGCCTTAGTTGAAGGTTACAAACTGCATCTATCGTCATTATGGGATAAGATAGCTTGAATATATAGAGATAGTTACTCTAGTCACCCCTGAACTTAATTTATGACTTTTGATCGCCTGAAAGTTGCATCATGTTTTTGTCATAGACATCATATGAACATCATATAATAGAAGATAACAAGATTCGGCATATTGAGCCTTACGCACATTACAAAAGTTAATCCATAACCAAAAAATAATCTAAAAATATACTATTGGCACCTTTTTGGGTGCTAGGTTTTACTAAGAAAATAAATAGTTACCTTTTTGTACACATAAAAGATTAAAAGTCCAAATTTTAACCTATGGATGACCCGATACCGGTATAATGGTTTAAACCGGTATAACCCAATTTACCGGCAGTACAATTTCTTTACCGTTCTTTCAGTTTACCGGTATGATTCGTGCGGGCCAAGCTTCCGGCATCCGGTTTAACCGGTTCAACCGGCCGGTTTGAACCGGTTTACAAAACATTGTCTGAATTTGCATCTTGGTGATGACACTTTAGTCCATTTTGGTCCCTATGGTTTGGTCATTTTTGCCACTTTAGTCCAAAACTCAAAACTTTTGCATCTGGGTCCCTGTGGTTTCAGTTTTATTGCCATTTTGGTCCAAAAATGAAATCATGTCATATTTGTCTTATAAAATCCTGCTATTTTGTCCTTTTCCTTAGGGGCAAAATGGTCATTTATTTTTTATAAATAAATACCAGATTTTATAAGACAGATATAACCTGATTTGCCCTTGAGGAAAATGACAAAATTACAAGATTTTATAAGACAAATATGATTTGATTTCATTTTTGGACCAAAATGGCAATAAAACTGAAACCACAGGGACCCAAATGCAAAAGATTTGAGTTTTGGACTAAAGTGGCAAAAATGACCAAACCACAGGGACCAAAATGGCAGTTTACTCTATTATTTATTAATATCACATCTATACCTTATAATAAAACAAAACAAACTTATGCCACTTGGCATATTCTTAACCATGTTGCTGACACGTGGCATTTGATTGTTACCCCAATTTTCTCTTTGAGCGCTAATTTGTTCTACAGTCTTTCACTCGCCCGGTATCAATCATGCGCTCCCATTCTTTCATGAAATTGGAGTTTCCTAAATTACTGTTTACGGTGAGGATAAGCGATGATATTACGATGGTGCTTCCTTAAAATTCTTTTCATCTAAAATCAAACCCTGAAACAAATTCGCACCGAATAATGTTGGTCGGATGCGAAGATGAACACATAAACAATTCAAATACATTATCCCTCTTCAAACCCCCAATGAACCCCGTCAGGTTTGTTTTTCTTCAACTAAATGCTATTTGGTTTGATTTGATTAACATTGTTGGTTGATTATTGTTTTTGTTTGTTGGAATGCAATTAGGGCTTTTCGGTTAAAGGGCCGTAATTAACTCAATGCAACTTCTGGTGTCCGTTAATGATAATAAGGTATGCATATTTTGGTGATTGAGTTTGTTTTTGTTGGAATTTTTATTATTTTTTTGCTCATTTTGATAGTTTTAACTTTTCTGGTTGGTTGTTGATGGTTGGAGCAAACTCTAACCCTAGATTTCAATAATGTCATCCAAGCATGGTGCTGCACAATTGTTCTTCCTCCTTTTTTTCTTTACTTGAAGTTTAAAAATTTTTAAACTCGGATATGTTAGTCTCTGTTATAATTTGTTTTATAAAAAAATTGCATCTTGCTGAGCAGGTGGAAAAGGGAAGCCATTGAAACAACCAGAGGCTGAAAAGAAAGAATACAATGAGGTATTGTTAATCAGCCTGATCGATTTTCTTGCTGAGATGGTGCATTATCATGGTTCAATGTTGGTGTTAAGGTGGGTGTTGGAATAGGGCTTGGTGTTTGTCTTGGGATTGGGGTTGGAGCTGGTCTTCATGTTCGGACATACCAATCAACCACCCAAAACTTTAGAAGATGGTTTTAGTAATTTCGCTTTTTCTTCTTTTATAATTTTGCCTTTAGATCATATGTTATAAAGGATGTAGAAAATAACCTATCTTTTCATAAGTTTTATAATACCTATTATCAAATTAATACACGATGCTATGATTTTCACCTGAATGTATGGCATTAGGGTGGGGGAAAATAGGAAAATTAATACTTTGATAGCAAAAAGGGGATCTGGTGATGATGCATCGATATTGCTACTGTAAAACTTGACACTAACTAGGAATTAGGCACTTGCTTATTGAAATGAACCATAATTTTTTCTACTAGGTGTTTTTTCTTGCTTATTGAAATCAGGCACTTCCTGTGGGTATGTTAATATCATTGAAAACTACACGCTTAATCAACAATTTGAATTCGGAAAACGGCTACATTCTCAACATTCACCCTACGTGAAAAACTTAAAAGAGCAAGGGAGTTGTTTGATGAAATACAGGAGGAGAGTGTGATGATCAACACCTCGACTTATACTACATTAATCGACGGGTACCGGAAATTAAAGATTCTTCTGGAAGCATTTAAGTTATTAGATGAGATGTCGTGATTGGAATTAAGTAGATGAATCCATCTATGGAGCACTTGTGAAGGGCTGTTGTGAAGTAGAGGATACTGAAAGGGCTTTTTTGGTACTTGACAGAATGGTAGAGAGTGGGTTTGCTCAACGTTTAACACGTTATTCGCGGGGTATGTAAGTTAGCCCTTATGGAGTAGACTATCATGCAGGTACTCATAGAGTCTGCCCTTATTTTTTTTACCAATGCTAACTTTCTTCATTGATTTATATTGATTTTGTAGACTTAGAGGGCATTTTGGAGAACTTTTGGTACTTCAGTAAGACTTCTTTATAGTTAAAAAATGCTTTGATATGAGTAGTGTGTCTATGTTGCTCATTGTGTTGTTTGCTTGCTTGAGGTGCAGGACTAAGGGGCAATTCGTTTTTTGTCGTCAAACATATTAAAGAAGGTTGTAAAACCACTTTCTGGTTGCAGGTCGAATCCAAATGAACTTCTCATATAACCTTCTAAATAATACTTACTTTTCTCATACTAATTTTAAATGTTTTAATCACGTATGTATCAAACTGGTTATGTTTATTACTATTGAGTTAAACGGGTCAAAATTGGTAAATGGTCAAATGGGTTAAGCATGTTAAACAATGTTTTAATTGAGTTTGTAATGAAAGAACTTAGTGCTGACGAGAAGATTCTTGGGGCTCAATATCATATTAGGTTCCAACCTGGTCTTATCGCTTCCCGATGGCCGGTTTGTTCACTTTTGCCATGCCATTCATAATTTCACATCTTTTTGTGACTGTCAGGCGACTTATATTGATCAAGTGGTTTCAAATTATGTGAAGGAGGGAGGTCTTCCATAGAATACTTGCAAGGTACCATTTTTATTGCTTTGATAGTATACTTCCAAGATACATTTTTTCATTCGGCCTTCATTTGTTTCGGCATTTGATAGCAAATAATATTTGTTTATATTGTCCATTAAGAGCTTTCATTTATAGATATACTAAAACCACAAATAAGATAGTGGATTTATATTGCAGGTTTGAGGGACACGAATACACCTTTTGTTGAAGTTTCGAGTGGTGAACTTTGGATTAATATTTTGTGAGATAGTTTAAAATATTGGCCCCGAAATCATGGACATATTATCCTCATTTAACCATTGTCCCTATTTGTAGCTAAATTTGAAGAAGACGATATTAACTGTCAGGCTATTTATATTGATCAAGTGGTTTCAATCATGTGAAAGAGGGAGGTCTTAGATAGAATACTTGCAAGGTACCATTTTTATTACTTTGAGAGTTTACTTGCAAGATACATTTTTAATTCGGCCTTCATTTTTTTTTGACATTTGATAGCAACTAATATTGTTCATATTGTCCATTAAAGCTTTCGTTTATACATATACTAAAACCACAAATAAGATAGTGGATTTATATTGCAAGTTTGAGGGACATGAATACACCTTTGTTGAAGTTTCGAGTGGTGAACTTTGGATTAATATTTTGTGAGATAGTTTAAAATATTGGCCCCGAAATCATGAACATATTATCCTCATTTAACCGTTGATGCTACTTTGTCTAATGCCAGGATTAGTGGTCAAGCTTTCCGACATGGACCTCAGATCAATAATGTCTACCGGTTACAAGTTGTTGAAGGTACTCCCATAAAAGTTATGCCTACGTCAGTCGATTTTTCTTTGTTTTTTTAAAGATTTTGCTAAACAGTTTGGAAATATGTGGAAATTGGCAATGCCAAGCTAACAACATTTTCATATTTATACATTATATAATTTCTTTGGAGACCAACTAAAGAGAAATTACAAGTATATTTTTTGGGACAAATCAGTATTATTTGATAAATTCAACTGGTATGATCGTAAAAGGAATAAAAAATCATTAATAAATATTTTTAATAATTTTAACCTAATATTTTATGATCATTCGACTATTGTTTAGTTTCAGGTTCAGCGGACAGCACTATGTCACCTTCAGCAAAAGATGGTTTAACCATATGAGAACAACAAATGGTTTAACGCTATGGGAATTTGGCAGATATGGTATTTTCGAGGCATTCTTGGGATACCGACTTCACTACGAGCAATTAAATGTGGCGTATTCAAGAGTAAAAAGCATGGGAAACTTAAAAGTTTTTAAAATACTTTTAAGTTTTTCTTATTTCACAATGTATTATTTATTCTGTCTCGTGATAGTTCTTCACAGTATCTGCTACTAATGTGGTTTATAAAGAGATTTTCAACGAATTGTGATCGTTGCATATTCACGTATTTCAATTTGTCGTCGAAATCTAATTTATTCGGTTGTCTTTTATCGTTGATTGACACTAATTAGATATATATGAATTTATCAGGCTACTAATATTGAAACGGAAATATTGGGGATTCCTGCAAGCGGGTATAGTTCATACATGGGCTTCAATGCCAGTAGATATTATGTGTTTGTGTTAAGCCACCCGCGAAACTCGCGGGATCTTAAACTAGTTTTATAATAAAGTCGTTTGATAATCAGTAAACTTGTTTGGTAGGTTAAATAACAATTAAGATGTCAATTTAGGTAACAATGGTAAGACATCTTAGTCAGTAGCGACAAAAAGTTTCGGGGATGGAAAGTAAAAGGATTTAATTTATATATTATATAAATATTTAGGTAAAATAATTGAGGGGGTGGTCCTATAATTTTAAAATTTTGGGACGAAAAATCAGAAATTTTATACTTCTAACCGAAACATTGGGGGACGGATGCACCCCCGGGTATCAACTAAGCTACGCCCCTGATCTTAGTGATTATTTGACTTTTTAATCATTTAATGGTCTTTGAAGTGTCACGTTTTCGACTTCTTTTTGTTGTTGTTAGTTATCAGATCCGCTTTCGTCTTCCATTTTCTTTAGCAGCGAAATTCTTTAATTATAGAATGGGGTAAGCATATGCTGTAAATACTCGAAAACATACAAAGGAAAAGAAACGCAAAAAACAAACAATACAATTACATCACAGTGTCTCTCACATTGAATTCAAGCCATCTCTCCCACTCTAAGTTGTGGAACTTCAATCTTCCTTTTAACCATAATAGCGAGTTAGCTTTAATGTCTTCTAATGTTTTCAACCCAGGAATGCTATTTCCTTTAAACTCTTTTTCTTTCCTTGTTTTCCAAATATAACTATAGTGTCTCGCACCTTTTCTAGTTGTGAGCCATTGTCTCCCACTCTTCTTCAGTGAACGGTAAACGCAGTCATCGACACACATCTTTCCTCCTTTGCCTATATCTACTCACCATCGTATGCCCTCCACTCTTTGTTTTGCCTTGTACTTAAATCATGAGTCATATGTGTCTATCATATTGAAGGGGTATGGTCCCAGATCTCACGTCAACACGACCGCGAGTGACCATTACACTTATCAAAAACCCCCACTAGCAAGAACTTATCTGTGTCCGTGCGGGCACGCGCGAACACAGCGGTCGAATCCAATCGGTCAAGAGATGGGAATACATACCTTATGTATGAAAATGGGTGTATACATAGCGATGCGGCCTGGCACCGCATCCTATGAACATTTTCATCATGACAAGGGATCTGGACAGCAGCAACAGTCACCAAACGGCGATGCGGCCCGGCCCGGCACCGCATCCCGCATACGTCTTGGCCAGAACAATAACGCGGGAACAACATCAGTTATCACGAGCAGCGATGCGGCCCGGCACCGCATCCTGCCTACAAGGCAATTGGGACTGACATCACAGTGCAAGTGGCAGCCCACATGTAAGCAACAGACTGACACCACAGCAGGACGTGGCATCACCACCGTAACCGACAGGCCTGACAAGCCTGCAGGAGGCTGTGCAATGTCAGACTAGCCACTCAACTACCCTCCTTCACTCCTCGGCTATAAATACCCATCCCAAACCAGGTTTGAGGTATCTCTTCACTACTCTCTCACTACTACTACTATCACACTTTGCTTCCCAAGCAAATTACTGATTCTCACACCGGAGAGTGGTAACAAGGAGCACCTCCCACCCCATCCTCCTTGTTACGAGTCACGGCTTGTTTCCTTGTGCAGGAGATCAACCAGCGGACGATCTAGTCAGCGATCCTCGGAAAGAAGGGATTAACCCTACTTGACGAGACCAGTGAGTTAACCTCCTTGGTTAACCATTGTTTCATCATTGGTGCTCACCGCTACTCTTAGCATTTTTCTCCACATTCCTTTTTCTTTCCCAAGATCATGTCTGATCGTCTAAACAACACTGTTGGAGATAGCCTAAACCCCGCAAACCCAGGGCTTGCAGGGACCACCCCTCCAGCCCCAAATACTGGCCACATTGGCACATCAACACAAGGGGGTGCATCCCTTACATTTGCACAAGATCTTTCACAGTATGCTTCTATGATACCTCCAGGCATGAACCTCCATGCCAGGTATGACCAACAACAAGCTATGCTGGCCGCAGCATACAACAGAGCTTGCGCATAAGCACAAATACCTGTCGGGCTCCGAACCCCGCACTACATACCTCCGCGCTGCAAAGCGCCACCAAAGCCAACCCTATAGGCCGAAATCTGCGGCCGAAAACTCAAAGTTCGTCCGGGAGATTGCCCACGCCGATGTCACCATGACTAAATTCCAATTAACGATCGGGAAATACAATGGTTCGTCTGACCCGGACAACCACATGAATATTTTTACCGACGCCGAATGCAACGGCAGGTGGGACGAGCCCACTTCGTGTCATTTTTCCCCCAGACCCTCACTGGTCTGGCGAGGGCTTGGTTCGATTCTTTGCCAGTGGGATCACTGGCCTCATTCGAGGACTTGCAAGCAAAGTTCCTCGCGTATTTCAGCCAGCAGCGACGTCACAAACGCGATTCTATGGACGTCATGAACATCTGGCGTGGAGACAACGAATCTCTCGAGTCGTTTGTCATCCGTTACAACAAAGAGTGCCTGGAGATAGGCGGTGTTGCAGACCAAATGGCACGCAACCATTTCATTCGGGCTTTCAAGGATGAAGAAATGGTTATGACCATCTCAGGCAAGGAAGGCTTGCCAAAAAAATGGGACGACGTTATGGCTGCGGTCAAGACGTACGCTCAGACTCAGCGGTCTCTCAAGCTGCACGTTACAAAGGCACAGCCCCAAGCAGAAGGCAAGTCCTCCCGCCAGGACCCCAGGCGCAACAACAAGCGCAACCGGGACACGTGGAATCGTGGCAGCGATCCCAAACCGTATGTTCCGCGTGGTTACCAGCCCGACGTAAGGGCAACAATCAATGCCAAACGTGAGAACCGGGCATCGAAGAAGGAATCTCAGGACCGTAACTGGACCGAGATCAATCAGTCGCCAAGTGACGTCCTCCTCACGGACGTGCAGTTCCTGCGACCGCCCAACCAATGAAGTCCAAGAAGAATCAGGATCTCACACTTTACTGTGAGTATCACAAGGACTCGGGCCACACAACAAACAACTGCATCAGTCTCCGACTGGAGATTGAGCGAGCCCTGAAAGAGGGGAAGCTGCAACATTTATTGCCAGCCGCGCAAAAACAAATCAAGCGTATCACCCCCCACAACGAGGGCACCTCCACGGGTAAGAGGACCATGTATGTGGCCTCAACTCACATGATCAATGGAACACGATAAAAGTCGCGCAAGGCGGCAAGAAGACCGGACAATGACTGGAAAGACGAGCAAGTTGTCTTTCCAAAAGTCCGAAGCGGACCGCGCGACAGGTGCGCCGTCGTAATCACAGGCTACCTGGCTCATTACTGCACGGAGCGGTTATTCATCGACCCGGGCAGTACATCTGACATCATATATGAGCAGTGCTTCAACCAGTTTGATCAAGAAGACAAGGATCGGTTGCAGCCGGTAGACTACCCTTTGGCCGGATTTGCGGGGGAAACCGTATTCCCCCTGGGCCAAATCACTTTTCCTGTGCGTCTCACCAACGGAAGGCACACGCGAACGGAGGAGGTAAACTTCATGGTTTTACCCCACACCTCCAAATACGATGTACTTCTCGAGAGGGAGTCCCAGGGCAATTTCAACATGATTACATCCGTCCCCCACTCTGCCATCGGTTTCCCAACCGAGACGGGGGTTGCGATAATATACGCCCGCAGAGAAGTTATGTCCACGGACGAGCTGCGTCCGACCAAGATAGCAAGGCCTAGCCCCAACACCCAACCAGAAAAATGGGTTCTTAACGCAAGATACCCAGAGCAAACGGTCACGTTGGGCCACGCCTTGTCCCACAGCATCAGAGCGCGCCTGAAACAACTCTTTTTCATAAACCAAGATATTTTTGCATGGACACCCGCAGACATGACAGGGGTGCCACACGAAGTTGCGCAACATTTCTTGAACACCTTGCCAGGTATCAAGCCGGTGATCCAAGGCCAACGCCACCTTGGATCCGCAAAGAACGAGGCGATGCACGAGCAGGTCAAAGAACTGCTCTCCGCAGGCATCCTGCGGGAAGTCAAGTACCAGACTTGGTTATCTAACCCAGTCATGGTAGAAAAACCAACCGGGGGCTGGCGCATGTGCGTCGATTATAAAGATCTCAACAAAGCTTTCCCTAAGGATTGTTAGCACTTACAGAGATCGACGAGAAAGTCGAGAACCTCGCACCATTTCGATGGAAGTGCTTCCTCGATTGTTACAAAGGCTATCACCAGGTACAGATGGCAATCGAGGACGAAGATAAAACGGCATTCCGCACACCTACCAGGAATTACTATTATACAAAAATGTCGTTCGGGTTACGCAACGCAGGCGCAACCTATCAAAAATTGATGAACGACACTTTTGGTGATCAAATCAGCAAAAGTGTCGAGATCTACATGGACGACATAGTCGTCATGAGCATGGAGAAGGATACCATGCTCAATGATATCGAAAGAACATTCCAAACTCTGCACAGCGTCAATATGAAGCTCAATCCAGGGAAATGCTCGTTTGGAATGGAGGAAGGCAAGTTCCTTGGATTCATCGTCACCAAAGATTGATTCAGGGTGAACCCGGAAAAAGTTCAGGCGATCGAGCGCATGCCATCACCTTCCATGATGAAAGAAATGCAACGACTAGCCGGCAGGCTAGCCGCACTTATTAGATTCTTAGCCAATCATGCAGCTAAATCTTATCCTTTCATCAAGACCCTGCGGAACTGCTTAAAAAAGGATCAATTCCAATGGACCGCAGAGGCCGAAAACGCTTTCCGGAAGATGAAAGAGTGTTTGATTCAACTCCCAACTCTAACCGCACCACGCAAGAAAGAGCCACTTATCTTGTACCTATCTGTCGCGGACAACGCGATAGGCGCGGTACTCATAGTGGAGCGAGTGGGAGTTCAAACACCCATCTATTATATCAGCAAAATGTTCAACGACCCAGAGACAAGATACTCCATCATGGAGAAGTTGGTACTGGCACTGGTGCACGCATCGAGACGATTACGACGTTACTTTGCAAATCACGTCATCACGGTGTTAACCAACTACATGATCGGGCCGATCCTATCGAAACCTGACATTTCTGGGAGATTAGCAAAATGGGCCATTGAACTAGGTGCACACACGCTGATCTATAAGCCGCGCCCCGCAATAAAATGCCAGGTTCTAGCTGATTTCGTTGCCGAAGTACCGGCAAATCGCATTCAGGAATGCGAAGAAGAACAAAACCCTATACCACCACCATCCTCCTCAGAAACCTGGGCACTATACACCGATGGTGCTTCCAATAGGATGGTGCAGGTGCGGGTCTGCGACTCGTCAGCCCCGACGGCAAAGAGCTTACCTATGCAATCTGCCTCGATTTCAAAAGCACAAATAACGAGGCAGAGTATGAGGCTCTACTAGCAGGGCTACGTCTGGCAGTCAAACTCGGCGTCCAACATTTGGAAGCATTCGTCGACTCACTATTGATTGCAGGGCAGGTGCGCGACGACTATGCCGCAAAAGGGGACATCATGATCCTCTACCTCGAACAAGCCTTGCAACTGAAATCAAAGTTCACTTCCTTCAATATTCGCCATATCAACAGAAGTGAAAACAAGCCCGCGAATGCACTGTCAAAACTCGCATCCACTAGCTTCCAATATCTGGCAAAGGAGATACGCATTGAGATTAGGCAGAATCCCTCAGTACCCCTGCGCCAAGTCAACGTTATCCAGTACGGGACAACATCCTGGATGACACCGATCATTGCATACCTACAATCAGGTGTTACTCCCGAAAGCAAGGCAGAGGCACGCAAGATACAATACAAAGCGTGCCATTATCAAATAGGAGACGGTGTTTTATACCATAAATCATACCTGGGGCCACTCCTACGATGCGTCGACCCCCAAGATGCCACGTACCTTATCAGAGAGATACACGAGGGAATATGTGTCATACACGCAGGCCCACGTAAGGTAGTGGCCAAAATTATGAACGCCGGGTAATACTGGCCCGGTATGCATCTGGATGCGGTCAAAGTCTTGCGCAAGTGTTTCAATTGTCAGCGGCATGCTCCCAAAACCTTGCGTCCCAAGAACAACCTGATCCCCGTCACCACCGCATGGCCATTCCAAAAATGGGCAATCGATGTGGTGGGACCATTTCCAGACGCACCAGGTGCGGTGAAGTTTATCATAGTGGTTGTTGATTACTTTACAAAGTGGGTAGAGGCAAAACCGCTCGCCTCAACCACCGCTATGATAACAAAGAAATTCGTCTGGGAACATATCATCTGTCCTTTCAGTCTACCGATGTGCATCGTTACGGACAACGGCACCAACTTCGCTGCCGACGACTTTCAAAAATGGCTAAAGGAACTACACATTGAACACATATTCTCCTCTGTGGCGCATCCGCAAGGGAATGGCCAAGAAGAGAGTATCAATAAAAGTTTAGTCGAAGGCATCAAGGCACGGTTGGGAACAGCCAGACGCGGCTGGGTCGATGAACTCCCTAGTATCCTATGGGCTCACAGGACGAGCCTAAAGACAAGTCACGGTGAGACACCCTTCAGCCTGGTCTACCGCACTGAAGCGGTGATCCCCGCTGAAGTAGGTCTCCCTTCACCCCGAATGTTGGCTATCAACAGGATAGACAATAGCGTTGAACGCAGGTTTGACTTGGACCTCCTAGAGGAAAGGCGTGAAAATGCAGCAATCAACGAGGCCAAGTACAAAACCAAACTTGAAAAGTACTACAATGCACGCGTCCGCATTTGTACTTTCAACCCGGGAGACTATGTCCTTCGTGACAATGAAGCATCTAACGCGGAACGCCCAGTGAAACTTGCCCCCAAGTGGGAAGGACCCTACCTCATCCAAGAGGTCCTGGGCAAAGGCGCGTATAAACTACAAACGTTCGAAGGCGAACCTATCGCACGCACATGGAATGCACAACAGCTTCGACGCTGTTACATGTAAGCCATGTTTTTACATTTTCCATGTAACCTTTCGGGCCGCAGGCCATTTTCAAATAAATAAATAAACGATTCAATACAATATTGTTTATTACTTCTATTACAAATGCGTGTTCCACTTTGCGGTATCTGCAAAAACAGATTGGCAAAATCTTCATTCGCGATACCCACACAAAGTGGCAACCACACACAAATATTGTAATAGGACAGCAAAGGCAAAACATTAAATGTCTATCCGGCTGGATACACATTTACGGTTTTTGAAAAACCTACACAATTCCTAAGCCCTAACGGGATAAAAACAGAAATTGACTAATACTCATACGGCAAAGGTACAGAGTATACTCAGCTGCGCTTTACAGCCAACAGAGTCATATGCGCTCACACAAAGAGTAAAAAATAATTTTTTTACACACTTTGAGCCACACATACTTGCATATCACCTAGATATGCAAAAGGCAAATTCAGACTTAATGCTATTCACAATAACATTAACTCATACACGTTCAAACATGCAAGTAGTAAAAACACTTGTACAAATTGAACAAAATAATTAAACTTTGTATTCAAAAAAATTTCTACACCTACGCGGTGCACAAGAGATTTACATAAAGTTTCTGACATTTACATCGAGGAAACCAAAAAGGGCACGTAGGCCAACCTAGTCCTTCTTTGTACCACTGGTACCCGCACCACCCTTGCCACTACCAGTGGTCTCTTCCTCTTCCTCTTCAGGATCACCGTACAACAACCGCAAGCGGTCCACATAATCTTCCGCATCCAAGCATTTATCAATTTCCTCAAGGGCGGAAATGGACAGGTCGTTATACGCTGCAACAGCGACAGCAAGACGCGCTTCAGTATCCACGCCATGGAACCCAGACCTTTCATCGGTAAATTTGCCTTGGGATAAGAGGTTCATATGGCTTATACATCGGTTATAACCAGCTTTAAAACCAGCCTCCCACGCGCGCTGCTTCAGCTCCTCTACAGCAGCTGCGTTCTCAGGTGCATCAAGGATGGCTCTAACAATCTGCAAAACATAAGCAATAAGGTTAGCAAAGGCAAACCTAGACGATAGCAAAGGCACCGGATACTTACATGCCCGATACCGTGATCACGCATCCAATCACGGTCTACCTTAAGCTGATCAAATGAAGAAACCAGGCTATCTCTAGCCTCGGCAGCCTCCCTTGCCCGCGCTTCAGCTTCGGCTGCGCGGGCAGTGACCTCCGCAAGACTGGTCACACGGTTCTGCACTTCAGCCTTTCAACAACAAAGAAAAACACAAGTATACAAAGATAATCAATCATACTTGTGAAACAAAGGTACAAATTCAAGAGCAAAAGCAACTCATACCTGGAGGCCCTCAACAGTCTTGTTTAAATTGGTGCGGTCAGCATTTGCCTCTTCAAGAGCCTTGGCAGCGCGGACCTCCGCCTCCTTGGCCTCTTTGGCAACCGCCTCAGTTGCGGCCTTCTCCTTGACCAAAGCAGCATTTGCTGCCTTGACATTAGTCAGCTCCTGACGAACACGAAACAGCTTTTCATTCTGTTTGGCCCAAGATTCTTTCCAACTCTTGCGCTCATTAGAAAGCGATTCTTTCCAACTCTTGCGCTCATCGGAAAGCAATTTGGCAAGAGTACGAACCTGTTTCAGGCCAGCAGTTGCAGCCCACTCCTCAGTCTGCTTATACTGCTCAAAAGCAGCCTTCTCCCTTTTAAGCTGCTCCGCACCCTCCCGAGCAGCTTTCACCAACGCTTCAGCCTCAGCCCGCAAGCGAGCATTTTCCTCCTCCTTGCGTCCCAGCACCTTGTAGTCTTCCATAATGGCATTCGCCATTATGGAACTCCCAACAAGCATAGACGAGAGTTGGTTGATCCGGTGCTCACGAGGCAGGCCGCGGGCATGAAAGACCTCAAACGGGGTGCCCAAACCACCCAAAATCTCCTTCCAAGCGGAGGGATCAGTTGAAATATCATCCCCTTGCATAACACTCCAAGGGGGACGATGGTAGTTCACACTCCGGTCTTCCGTATAAGTACGGTAGTAGAACTCGAATTCAGACTCAACAGGCTGAATGGAAGGCCCTTCAACACCCGCACCCCCAGAGGCAGAACTGGAGGCCTTCTAGGCAGCAGGAGACTTTTGCTTTTCAGCATCAGCAAACTTAAGGTTCCCAAGATCCCCCGGAAAGATCAGATTATCAGAAGAATCTATCGTATCAAAGATTTGATCTGTAGTCTTCTTCCCAATATCCTCTGCTTGCACAGAAAGCTCAGTAACCACTTTAACAGAAGGGTTTATTGTAGACCCTTTGTCCACCCCCGCGTCCGCAGCCGCGTCATGCATGGGGGAAGGAGGAGTATCAAACAAGGAGAAACCTCCATCTTGCGGTTCTGCGAACAAAGCAAAAATAACTATCAATTACAAGTTACAGTGACAAACACTTGTAAGGTTATGATTCACTTACCAGCCATAACCGCAGGCTTCGTCTGCGAGACAACGGTTGTCCGTTTCGTTTGCAACCGCGAACGTTTCTTCTCACCAGCACCATTAGCCTTCTCCTCCATTTTCCTCTTCCTCTTCTCATCAGCAGGCTTGGAACCCGCAGAGGATCCACCTGCAGCCGCACCGCCACCTGGAACACTCAAACCCTCAAGGGTGTCAGACACTACCACGTAATCGGTGCATCTGCGAAAACGAGAATAAGAGATACCTGTCGCGTGCGGCACCAAAGGATGAACAACTGCGGGTTCAGGCTTTTTCTTATGGCGACCCCGCACAGTTTTCTCCACCTGCTTCTTGGGAGCACCCTTCACCTCAAAATCTCTCAGGGCCCCAAGGTTACCTGTGTTTAAATCATCAAACAAGCAAATCAGAGAGGTGAACTTCTTTACAAAGCAAGTAAGAAAATTATAGACTATACCTTTGCCTTGCAGCAGGGGTGCCTTCATCGCATCACGATCAGGAATCCGGAAGTTGTCGCGGATGGTCAAGTTAAAACCTTCTTCACCTTCCGCACATGCAAGCACCTCCACCATGCCCTCAAACTCCGGATCGAATATTCTCCAAAAGGCATCATCCTCTGATAGTACATTTACAAAGAATTCAATACAAAAGATAAGGAAGTAAGAAAGCCGCACAAGAAGAAAAGTACTTACCACCACTTTTCTCCCGCATAACGGGCCTTGCCTTCCTACTCGGCCTGGTCAACATCATCCGCAGCACCCACAACTGCGAGTTGTCCAGCTTCTTGAACTCAATGGTCCGCACCCTTGGGAACCAGTCCACTGTATCAGCCCTGGGAACGTCAATGCTCTCCGCTAAGATCGTCTCGTTCACATTCCGAAAAGTCATCCTGGCAACGATCGCGGCACCCTTAATGTAAAAGAATCTGGTTTTCCACTTCGTAATACCCTTGGGAGGGGTCATCATCTTGGGGCTACCATAACGCTGACCAAAAGAAAAGAAACCAGTATTTACTGTCAACTGGTAAAACCGCCAGAAGTTTTCAACAGTAGGCTCTATACCGAGAGCACGAAAGGTATACTCAAAATTCTGAATCCGGATCATACCAAACAGACTCAGTTGGGAGATATGGATCTGGTAATATGTCGCAACCCCCGATCCCTGATCCCCGGGAACGGGCGGACGCGATCTCAAAATTTCGGTGGTATCAGGTTATTTAATCTCGCAGCGGAATTTACATCAGGACTGTAGTTAGGAAATGTTTATCAGAGTAAAAACCACCTCATTTAATATTAATAATCACATGGGTAAAACCCAAGTTTCTTATTACAATACATTTATAGGGACAAACCCTATTTTATTGAATTTAAAACATCGTTTATTAGGTAACTTTTATAGCCACAATTTTCCCAAGCCTTCAGTGCTCTCCAGCTGGCTTTTTACTAATTGGCTTTCACATTGGGTTACCTGAAACGCGTTTTAAAAACATTTGTCAGTCGGAAATACTGGTGAGTGAATCCCAATTTAATCAAGAAACCTTTTATCGATTAAAACAGTATTGAGGACGATTACAATGTTTATGTCTACACAATTACTCCATTTGGTACTATCAATCCACTGACTTGTGGGTCATATTACACATTGGCTAACTCATTGTCCAATGGTAACGTACGGTCAACCTTGACTTACTACTCACAAGTAGTACAAATTTTGTATACAAAACCCCAACATACCGGCAGTAATTGAAGAACTACAAAGACTCAATCACCGCTTAATCACATTGTAAAATAATTAAGGTTTTGTAAAACATTCCAAAAACATTAACAAAAAGAGGATAAACTCACATTGCTGTCTTAGGCTTTTCGTAAGGGTTTCCTGGATATAATTTATAATTTATACAAATGTACATTGGTTAGTATCATAACCCTTTGAAAATATTAATAATACCCTCCCCGAGACGGCATTCCAACAACTACATCGGGCAGAATCACGACAGTTGTTACGGAACCCTAAATCAATCGGGCAGCGTAACTGTTATGAAACCGGGGTTATAATACTTACAACGGAGCAGAACCTCGCTAATTAGGGGTATAGTACCCGACTATAATGCTTAATACTTTCAGAATTCGAGATTGAGAAGTGTGAATGAGCGACAGAAATTGTAATCTGATGCTATCTATTTATATGGTCTAATTCTAGTCCTGTCGCGGCCCGCGTAAAAGACAAGGGTCACTTACGCGGCCCGCGTCAACATCGGTCAACGCTGTAGCTTAGCTGGGTCACCAAGTAGACTCGACACGATGTCGACACGTGTCAGCACCGGATGTCTCCGCGTTTCATGATCTGTCACGGCCCGTGTCAACTACACATATACTCTTACGCGGCCCGCTTGAACTAAAGAAGTCAGCGAAGTCAATTTCAGCATTGATACAGCCCGCGTAAGATGTTGGGGTGAGTGTACGCGGCCCGCCTCAGCCCTATATTTCTTATTTTTAATTTATTTTATATGTTATAATCTATTTAGGGCTCGGTTTTCACATACAGGGTGTAATACAAAACATACTGAGATATTTTATAATATATTAGAGTGTCGGAAATATTATAAGGGTGTTGGTTTTACCGAGGGTTGTTACATTCTCCCCACCTTATTTTAGAGCTCGTCCTCAAGATCTACTGAAATAAATGCGGATATTTTCTTTTCATTTCTACTTCAAGTTCCCATGTATACTCAGGTCCTCTTTTGGAGTCCCACTTCACTTTGACTAAAACTAGTCTCTTATGTTTGAGGTTCTTGACTTTTCTGTCTTCAATCTGTAGAGGCCTTTCTACAAACTTGAGTTGTTCATTTATCTCTATATCCTTAAGAGGTACTATCAATGATTCATCAGCTAAACACTTTTTAAGATTAGATACATGAAACACATCATGTATTCCTGCCATTTCCTCTGGCAGTTGTAGCTGATAGGCTACAGGTCCTATTCTTCTAATAATCTTAAAAGGTCCAACATACCTGGGACTTAGCTTTCCCCGTTTGATGAATCTTACCACTCCTTTCCAAGGAGAGACTTTCAACAATACTCTATCTCCTACTTGAAATTCCAATGGCTTGCGTCAGTTATTAGCATAACTCTTTTGTCTATCACGTGCTGCTTTTAGTCGTTCCTTGACTTGAATAATTTTATCGGCTGTTTCTTGTACTATCTCAGGTCCAGATAGTTGTTTTTCCCCAATTTCTGCCCAACAAACTAGGGTTCGACACTTTCGTCCATAAAGTGCTTCGAATGGTGCAGCATTGATACTTGTGTGATAACTATTATTATAAGAAAATTCTATTAAAGGTAAGTGATAGTCCCAATTACCTCCAAAGTCAATTACACAAGCTCTAAGCATATCTTCCATTGTCTTAATTGTCCTTTCACTTTGTCCATCTGTTTGTGGATGATAAGCCATACTTAATTTTAACTTAGTTCCCATTACCTTTTGGAAACTTGACCAAAAATGAGATGTAAAGCGATTATCCCTATCAGAAACAATTGATAAAGGAATACCATGTAAAGAAACAATTTCATTTACATACAATTTAGATAATTGTTCCATACTAATTGTTTCCTTCATTGGTAGAAAATGAGCTGACTTAGTTAGTCTATCTACAATCACCCAGATTGTATCATTTCCTTTCCTAGTTTTGGGTAATTTAGTGACAAAATCCATTGTTATCAATTCCCATTTCCAAACTGGCATTTCTAATTGCTGTAACAAACCTGAGGGTTTCTGGTGTTCAGCTTTAACTTGTGAACAGGTCAAACATTTAGAAACATAAACTGCTATGTCCTTTTTCATTCCTATCCACCAGAAATTTTTCCTTAAATCCTGGTACATTTTATCACTTCCTGGATGCATTGTATATTTAGACTTATGGGCTTCTTCTAATATACGATAACGTAAATTTCCTAATTTAGGTATCCACATTCTCTTTTCATGGAATCTCCATATTCCATCTGTTCCTTGTTCTAATTCTTTTAACATACCTTTTAATTTTTCAGAATCATCCTTGATTACTGATTCTTGTGCTTCTCTTATTTGATCATTTAAATCTACATGCAGATTTAATTTAAGAGAACGTACCCTTTTTGTCTTTTCATAATACTTTCGGCTTAAAGCATCTGCTACTACATTTTCTTTTCCTTCATGATACTGAATATCACAATCATAATCACTAAGAAATTCCATCCAGCGTCTTTGCCTCATATTTAATTCTTTTTGCTTGAAGACATACCTTAGACTCTTATGATCAGTGAATATAGTAAACTTACTACCATAAAGGTAATGTCTCCAAATCTTAAGAGCAAAAATTATAGCTCCTAATTCTAAATCATGGGTTGAATAATTCTCTTCATGATTCTTAAGTTGTCTAGATGCGTAAGCTATAACCTTCTGACGTTGCATCAATACACATCCACAACCTAATCTAGAAGCATCACAATAGACTACAAAGTCTTCAGTTCCTTCTGGTAATGCTAGTATGGGTGTATGGGTTAATCTTTGCTTAAGAATTCTAAAGGCTTCTTCTTGTTTTAATCCCCACTCGAACTTAACAGATTTACAGGTTAACTTAGTTAAGGGAATGGCTATTCTAGAGAAATCTTTAATAAATCTTCTATAATAACCTGCCAATCCTAAGAAACTTCTAACTTCAGTTGGTGATTCAGGGGTTTTCCATTTCGTAATTGCCTCGATCTTTGTTGGATCTACATGAATTCCTTCATGATTGACTAGGTGTCCTAGGAATTGTACTTGTTCTAACCAAAATTCTCACTTTGAAAATTTAGCATAAAGCTTTTCCTTTCTTGTAACACCTCGTAAAATCACGTTCAATGAAGTATTGACACGTGTAATAAACCCTAGTAAAGTCAAACCTTGAATATAAGGGACTAATTTTTCGAAAAAAATCAAAAAACATTAATTATGAAAGAACTGGAAGTATTAACATACCTAAAATACATTTCTAAATAACCTTTTATGGTTTTATATTCACAAATGAGCCACTTGTTAATCAAGTGTAGCCGTTTATGTAATTAATTGAAAGTTTGCGCAGAAAAGGGTTAAAAGCGTCAACATGTTAATTCTTACCTCTGAGTGATCTTTTAACAAACCGAGAGCCTCATGATATTTGATTATACTCTCGGGAATGCCAATCATTGGCCATCCAAGGCTTTTATGCCTAAAAGTGAAGTTACGCGCAACTTTGCAAGTATAAGGGACTAAAAGTGTCAATATGTTTAATTATACCTCTGAATGACCTTTTATCGAGCCCGAAGCATTATGATGTTTAATAATATTTTCAAGAACGCCTAATATGGACTAGATGAGGCTTCAATGCTATTAAATGATGATTTACGCAAGTTTGCGCATTAGGGGGACCTAAAGCGTCAAACTGCTAAAGTATGCCGATTCGTATGTTATCGGACCTTCTGGATTATGACCATGAGTTATACATACCTTAATTATCCTTCTTATAGCTAAGATATAGGCTTTGAGGTGTTTAGTGCGCAGAAATAAACTTTTAAGTCATGTAGGGACTACAAGTGTCAAAAGGCGCACAAGTTTGCGTTTACATGCATATCTTACATTCTGAATATTCCCGGACACCCAAAAATTTATGTAAGCACTAAAATATTTTATTTTAGTGTTTGGCTTGATAAAATTCCATTCGTCGCGTCGTTTGGATTGTTTTCGCATCCGTCCGTGTTTCGTCGTAATTAGCCGAACAACGTGACCGTACGACCAAACGAACCGACATCCGGCATATTTTTGAGCATGTTTTATGTTCTCTATGCTTAGGCATCATTATAAAGCCTTAAAAATGGTTTAACGGGCCTTAGAGGTGTCGGAAATGACATTTGGAAGTTCAGGGGCCAAACATGTCAACGTTTGAAAGTTTCTGGTGGCTGCCCAGGTCCTTGCGCACCGTAACACTTTTACCTTGCGGTGCGCAAGCATCTCCCAGATGCAGAAACTCGTTTTTCTTGGCTGTTCAAGTCCATGAAACGACTTATGGAGATATTTATCAATTCCATGCGCTTCCCCTACTGATTTTAGAGCTTAGGGGCACTTGTTATTGATCTAGATCACTTCATAGACTTAGTTGTCATCATCTAATGGATCAAAAATCACTATAAAAGGCCATTGTTTGCAAACATTTTTGATCATCCATTCCATCTGCAATTGTGGGGCTTTCTGGAGCTCAAGAGCAGACACCAAGCATCCCTAATCGTGATTAGGACTTTGGTAAGCACCCTTGACCTTCCTTGATTAAGTTTTGCTTAGTTATTAGCCTAAAAGTCAAACCGTTGTAATTAACGGTTGACTTAGCGATTTATTATTAATGGTCCAGTGATTTCTCGAATTGAAGGTAGTTATAAGTTGGTAATTATGAGGGGAATAAACCCTTAAAAGGGCACCCACTGATTCCCATCCTATCTAGATCAAATGTCAGGTCAAAGTTGATTAGAAAAAGTAAACAGAAGCCTAAATTGAAAATTTACATGTAATTAACAATATAGAAGGCATGTAACCTATTTTATCACTCATATAACCTATTAATAAGTATAAGAACTGATCTAGGCTTGTTTGATCCGACAATTTTCTGTTTAGACCCGATTCGGAACCGAAAGTCGCAAAACTTTGACTTTTGCTTTGACTTCAGTTCTGACCCGATTTACTATGATTTGGAAATGCCTTAGAGCATCCTTAGGACCAGGCTACATGTTAGCATAACCCTCCGTGGTTGGTTCATTGATTATCCGATTCGTTTACATGTTTCCGTTATTTGCTTAAAGGTTGACCAATATGCCCTTTTGACCATAAAACGAGAATTTTGGGAATGTGAAAAGACAATAATCCTTATTACTGATTTATAAAGTTGTCCCGAAATTTTCATATCAGTTGGAGGTCTAGATTAGGAGTTATGCTCATTAGCGTAATTATAACGCCTTTTAGTAATTAAGAGACGCAATTAGCATAAAGCCTATCTAAACCCAATTTTCGACACCAAACCTTTTACCCACTGATGTAAGATAATATTTTGAGATTTTTAAATATTTTTAATCATTTTTAACCTGTCCATAACCGAAGGTTATGGCCTCAAATCGGTAAATACCGATTATGCCCTTTTAGGCCATAAAATGAGTTTTACAAGCCCTTTTGATACCAATCCAATGGCTACTGATTTTATATAATAAATAAAGTATTTTGAACTTTATAACCTGATCAGAAAACTCAGATTTCCTGTATAACCCGGAAATCGCTTAAAATGGCTTTTAAAGCGTATTAAACGCATAGTTTAGGTTTAAAACCATTTTTGTCACATAAGACTTATTACCAATTGATATACCCTGTTAAAATAAGTCATTTTACTGATGTATTCAGACCCGAACCTCAGAAGTTCATTAAATATATTTTATAATCTTTAAAATGACCAAAATACCCCTACGGGGCTTATTTTGGGATTTAACTCGTTTTGGGCATAATGGAAGGTATCCTACTGATATCACAACATAATTAAGGCATATTAACTTAGGAAACCTGTATATGATTCAGTTGGTTACTCGTTACGCACTTTTCGCGTTCGGATTGGCTTATGTAACTGGTTTGCATATATTAGCCGAAACGGGTCAAACCATATCCTTTTTGTCTCAAAATCCAGAATGTGTTTAAGTTACCCATATTAAACAAGCATACAAGCTTGCCGGGTCGAAACCACATTCTAAACCGGTCTTCGCCTTATCGTGCGTTTGAACCGTATCTTTCTTTAAAACTAACCGGTCTAAGCTTAGGCTTAATTAAAAGACCCGTTAGCATTCTAATTGGTTATATATACCAGCATTCCAGACTAGAGCCTTCCGGTAAATTGTACCTACGCTTACTTAAGTGAATACGGCTGAGTTATTAAATTCTTGCTATTTAAGACAGGAGCTAGCTCAGGTAAATACTCTTAACTTATTTTCCCTATTACGGGCTTGGGATACGGTAATATAAATACCGCATGGTCAGGTATGGGATTCAAAGACCAATAAGTCGGAAATCCAAATAACCTGTTTTTAATTTGTATTGCTTGACTGAAACATTGGGGATTAATGCGACCGTGTCCTGGATATCCTTGACTCATTAAATGCAATGGCCACGACCTAAGCACGAGGTGTAGGCATACACCTAACAGATGCCATATGTTTATTAATTAATTATACCCAATAAGGGATTCCCAATAAGGGAATAGTGGTGTGTCGGTTAATCTTGAGCCGCATAGAACCGGGCCCCGTATGTAAAGCAAGTTATGTAAAACTGATAACATGAAATATAGTTTGTCCCAAGTATAAAAGATTAATTTTGCCTTGTGCATTTTAATCAATGTGTCAACATATTTTATGTCGAAGTGCATTCAAACCAATTTACAAACTCTTTTCAAATGAGTCGGTTGAGTGTATTTACCAGTGAAAACTGACGTATTTTCCAAAGTCTAAGTGACAGGTACAAGTACGTAATAGGCTGGAAGCTGCTCAGGGCGTTAATAAGGAATCTTGCAAGTTCTAGGCGTCCAAAGTCTGTTGAACAATGTTTCATTTTATTTTCGATCCGCTTGTGGATCCCTTACTTTCCGTTGTGATACTGGATATTACTTTATATTCGGATTGTAATATATTTATCTTATGCTTCCGCTGTGCATTTATATATTGTGTTGTTTGACTATGATGATATCAACTACGTCACGATACTCCCCTACCGGACCCACCGGTCAAACGTGGAAATATCGGGGTGTGACAGGTTGGTATCAGAGCCAACACTGAGTGAATTAAACACTAGCCTTTTTGTGTTTAATCTCAGTTACACAGGTGCACATTCTTGAGTCTAGACAAGAACATAGGACAAATTCTAATTCGTTTTATTTGTCCTTATTTGGTTCCTTTGTTATTTTCTGATTAGCTCTTGCATGGGCAAGTCATTTTCTGTAGAAGTCCCGTTTAGGGCAACCATATACTTGTTTAAATTTAATGGAACGATTATATTTAAGATATCATCCCTATATTATAAGATCTACCATTATAATAAAATAGCAATATCTAAAAAGGACAAGACCTAGCTGAAGTGTCATTTTAAGACAGGGCCAAGACGGTAGTTCTACAATTAGATTCAGATCCTTGTTAACACCTCAATTTAGGTTTGTTCTGCGTTAAATATTAAAGGAATCTTAAAGGTAAAACCTAGCCTAAATGTCAATGCAGACATGGCCAAGATGGTAAAACCTAGCCTAAATGTCAATACAGACATGGCCAAGATGGTAAAACCTAGCCTAAATGTCATTGCAGACATGGCTAAGACGGTAAAACCTATCCAAAAGATTCCAGTCCCTGTTAACATCTGTAAGTATGTTAACATTTTTAGTAAACTGTGAATCGTTAAAGTCACACAGGCCATCTATTAAAAAAAAGGGGGGTTAATCTAAGTTCCCTTATTTGAAATAATCATCCCTTAAGGATGAAGTGCCTACGGGCTATAACTAACGTCCTCTGAGACTAAAGACTGTGGTAGCCTATAACTCCCTGTCAAGAAAAGGTAATGAACGTTGATTCAAAACTTAATGCCTCGATTCTCTGAAATCATGGCTTATATCATCCTATGAGATGATCATATTATAAACCTCCCTTAGAAGGGAAGTGCCTACGGGCTATAGTTAACGTCCTCTGAGACTAAAGACAGTGGTAGCCTACAACTCCATGTCAAGAAAAGGTAATGAACAAGAGTGAATATTATAATCAAAATTAGGACAAGGGTGTCCCCTTGGGGACCGAATCCGGTTAGAGGGGGTGGTCATAGTTCATTTCCAACTAAACATTAGGTATTAGTTAGGTTAATTAGGAGGTTAAACCATTTACTAGCATGTAGTGCGTTGTGACGGGTGTTAGGGTATTCAGGGACCCTAACTGGCTCAGAAAAAGAAAAACTATGTTAATGGCAATATTTTTATGTTCCGGATAAAGTCCGGTTGTTTGGTTGGATAGTGATCCGTTTAAGTGCTTAACAAAGCTTTAAAGTGTCGTTATTATTATTTTTAGTGACACAACTTATTCCCGACACTTTGGAAAGTGTCTAGTAATATTTTTCCCCGGTTTTGGCTCTTTATTAGGTAGCTTAATGCTGAATTTTAATTAAAGTGCTGAATTTTACACTTAAAGTATGTTTTAGGCACATCCGGTCACCGTAATCTCATTCCTAGTGACGCAGTTCTACAATCCTCACTTCCCTACACTTTCTATTAGTGTAGTAAACTATCTCTGTCTCATACAGGCCTTAGAGGCAGTGCCTGCCTGGTGCTAGTTATGACAGCACGTTTAATAAGTTATCCGTTCATTGTGCTACTGTGCGTTTGGTGCATCGAGGTTGTCACAAAGGTGCTGTAAGCAAAACATGGGGTGTCAACAAGTAAAGTATGATGCAAGTAAGTACATGTATCAGCATTCAAGTAGCAGTTTATCCACAATTTCAAGTAAGCACAGTAATTAAGCAGTAATTAATTATTAATTAAGTCGTACGGATACCTGGTTTAGTGAGGGTTGTCACATTCTCCCCCCGTTAAACAAATTTCGTCCCCGAAATTTGTACTACCTTATCTCCTTATGGTCACGTCACATATGTATACATAATTAATATCAAGGTAGATAGTCATCAAACCGAATCAACCCTTACTCACACTTGGGGGTCCAAGAATACTTAACAATCCGTACCCTAGGGTTAAGAAGGTGGGTGCTCATAGCAGTCGATGTTAGAAGTACAAAACGTACTTTACGTATAGCCTAATATATTCCAGCTAGCAGGGGGTCCGCAAGAGAGGAGTTTCAACTAATAAGATCCTCAAACGACCGATTGCAGTATCCAAGCGAGTTTTCACGAAACAGAGCGCCCGCTATATAAATTCAAAAATTATCAACTCAAATGAAATGGTAAAGTGATCTGTCAACTCCCAAGTAGACGAGTGGCAAGGTTCAGTGCGTTGAACATTTTGAACTGCGAGAATACACCGAATGAACACAAATGAACCTGGTGTATTCTTGCTTTGATTTGTAGTTGGATCAGGAATGTTTAGATGACAAGTCAACAAAAGTTTATGTATTTTTGCGTGGAACGGTTGACCATGATTAGCACAAGCTACAAGTTTGTAAAGATACCACAAGGTATCTCAACGACATGATTTCCATAATAGCGGTGACTGAACAAATTCATCGAGTTTGAGACCGGATAAAGGTGTACCGGATCAAGTCGGAAGATGAAACTAAGTACTGCAAGGCATTTGATTGGAAACGGAAGAATCGTTTGAGGGTACACCATGATATGAAATGAATTTACGTACCTTTGACTCAGCACGCAAGTGTGTTGAGAGTGATTTAATTGTGATAAAGAAACGGATTTAGGGCAAGTTGTCAAATAATCAATTAAATCCGTATACGAAGTGAGTAGTCAAAAAAAGCGCAAGCTTCTGTTCTGTGAAAGTATCACTGTAAAGTATCGAAATCTATCAACGATTTAGTGGATTCTTAGACCAAATAAGTCTACTACGACCCGAAACAAAAGAATCTGTGCCAAAGTATTAGAATATGATGCTCTCAATGCATCATATGGCGTCTCAAATTAAGCATGTGAACTGGATAAGTTCAAGTAGTTGAACCTAGTTTCAACGTAACCAAACAATAAACGTACACATCAACAAGGAAATCTTGACATGCTAGCAAACATGTAACTTGAAAGAAGGTAGTTCCAATAAGTGTGTTGACTTGATAACAAAAGAGTCAACAATGACAAAAATGTAGGTCATTCGAATTACAACCAGTAATTAGATTTGACAACGTAATATCTGAACATTCATGAAGCGTTTATTCGAAATGAAACCACATGCGTAGCAAATGGTGCATGGGTTATATATAGGTTTTCAAGTGATGAAGTGATGCGTTCTTACCAAAACGAAGAAGTGACCAAATATACGAAGCAAACGTGCGTTCGCTCTCCGCGAAGGAAAACAACGTGATGCAACTACTTGAGGGGAGTAGAAATGCAAATTCCTACTTGTTAGAAGTGAAAGTGAAGACTTCAACGGGAAGAAAAAAAAAATTTAAGTACTTGCGGGCTCGTTAACTGCAATGACAAGTTGGTCAAGTTAATGGTGTTTGATTGAGTTGACAGATATGGTTCCTAGATGTAAGGCTTCTAGTTTTTCTAGATTCCGCACCTCGTGTGGGTCTGGTTTATTCATTGTGTAGGAAGCAGCATTTTGTTTATATCTAAGCACAATCATTGTCCCACAATTTTACCTTGGTATACTCCCTGAGTTGCTCTGCTAACGATGTTCGATCGTCGATCAGTCGTGTAGTAGTAGTTGAATCATCATAGTCGCTCGCGTAAGAAGTCCGCTAATTTTTAGCAAGAGTTACTGACTCTGGTGGGTTAGTTCGTTCG
This sequence comes from Helianthus tuberosus, assembly GCA_030545235.1. Taxonomy (NCBI): domain Eukaryota; kingdom Viridiplantae; phylum Streptophyta; class Magnoliopsida; order Asterales; family Asteraceae; genus Helianthus; species Helianthus tuberosus. The sequence continues at coordinate 93,734,524 of CM060418.1, read as the reverse complement.
GTTCCTGGTAGCTGACGCTTACTTGAAACTCATCATCCCCCTTCGAGCAGATATGGGGTCTTCCCCAACAGGGGATTTTTGGTCTGTTATCTTCCTTCTCCATCCACTTCTGATGCTTCACTGTCAATCCTTGCGTTCCCGAAGATGTAAGTCGTTGAGGGGTATTGACTGCAGGTGCGACGCCGGGAATTTATCTGATACAAACAGGATTAGCCGTGGGAGAGAACATTATGGCAAATCCTCGGGGAAGACCTTAGGGCATTTTGTTGTAATAAGAAGATCTTCGTGCTTAGTTCTTCGGCTCCTCCTGTCCATTGCCTCATGGGTCATGATTGCTTCGTCGTTCGACTCCGGGATGCGGATAACGATTCTCCGCTTGGTTGCTCGACCACGGTTTCATCCTAGCTACTATGACGAGGTCGTTTATTAATCAGCCTCATTAAGAGTGGGTTGTCTAACTTACTCTCTACTAAACTAAGTAGATTCCTAATTCCATGAGATGCGGGGCTATGGTCAGCACTGGTATCAAATAACATGAATGCAAAATTTTGGGTTGGTAAAGAACGTACCAGCAACCATATCTGGGTCCTGGCATGCTTCACTAGCTTCGGCGTTGGATGTTCCTTCATGGTCTTGGTTAATCTCCCTTGGGCAATCCTTCCCAAGCTGCCCCTTACCATCGCCGTTACAACCTTCCTTTCCCCTTTTCGTCTCCTGCCAACACGTTTCCCTGTCGTGTCCCCTTTTACCACAGTTGTCACACTTCCTATTACCGCATTTCCCGTTATGATGGCGCTGGCATACTTCACACTTAGGTAGATTACCCAGGTACATCTTTCCCTTTTTGGCCTTATTCTTTTCATTTGCCTGATCACATCCCTGAAATTCACCGAGCTTCCTTTTGTTCTTCCCAGACGTCTCCACTGGTGTTTCCTTCTTCTCGTCCGGGATCGAAAGTTTCACCAATCTAAGTGCTTCCTTAGTGAGCTCCAGTCCTATCACATGGGCAATCGTGGGTGATGGTGGTGTTGATACCATCATTAAGCTCAAGGCTTGAGGTGTCAGTTCCCAAATGGATTGCTCCATTTTCTTCAACTTGGGTTCCGCTAGGTACGGAATGACCCGTGACAAATCGTAAAGCCTTCGCACGTGCTTCACCACATCTGGACCTTCCTTCTGTAGCTCCCAGAACTCTAGTTCCAACCCTTGGATATCCTTCTGAGAACAATACTCCTTCCGCATTATTTCTTTCAGCTCGCTCCATGACATCGCATATGCTATAGCCTCGCCCAATTCTCGAACCTTACGGTCCCACCATAATAGAGCTCCATCTTGTAGCAATCCGGAAACGTACGGGACTTGCTGCTCTGGCGTGCAACCATTCATTCGCACAACGGCATCCACATTCTGAGCCCATTTTACAAAAGCTATGGCACCTCCCGTGCCACCGAAATTCAGAGGGTTGCATTCTAGGAAATGCTGGTAGGTACAACCTGTATCCAAGAATTCATCATCACAAAAGGTATTAGCAAGGCACTTTGGGGACTTTCCAAACGTATCGTAATGTGTCTTAGGTGACTTAAACATTACCGTTAGGTAGGTTTCTCCCCGAGGCACCTTCGCCATGTTGGTAGCGAAGAACCTCGTGCCGAGCTCTGACTCGAAAGGCGTGCGCTAACCATTCTGCCTCAGTCAGTCGGGTGATCTCTTGATGCGACATCTTCTAGGAAGAAGTTCATGTTACTTAGGTCGCTTCTATTCGGGGAACATAAATAGTTGTTCGAAACACTTGTATCACACATGTTTAAGTCATCATATTACACATCACGCCATTTATCAAGCAAGTAATTGGAATCATGTTTACCGAAAGTATATCAAACAAACACGTGTTTCTCAGTCATAGCACATTCCCATTATATTGGTATCACGTCTTATGATTAGGTTTTCATTATACGGGTAAGCACATTGCATCAAACTCATAACATTCGTACGTAATTTGAGGGTTTCGTTTAATGAAAGTATAGCAAGTAAACATGTAGCATTAAAATTTTAGTACGCACATAAGCGTTACTGATCGCATTTAGTAATGACATGGCGACTGTGCTTTCGTTGGATATTGGCCACAGTGCTTTGGGTGCATGCTTAATGACAATTGGTTCCCATCGTTTTCCAGCTACAACTTCATTGTCTTACAAAATGTATCACATTATCCGGGTCACGCCATTTATCAAGCAAGTAATTGGAATCATGTTTACCGAAAGTATATCAAACAAACACATGTTTCTCAGTCATAGCACATTCCCATTATATTGGTATCACGTCTTATGATTAGGTTTTCATTATACGGGTAAACACATTGCATCAAACTCATAACATTCGTACGTAATTTGAGGGTTTCGTTTAATGAAAGTATAGCAAGTAAACATGTAGCATTAAAATTTTAGTACGCACATAAGCGTTACTGATCGCATTTAGTAATGACATGGCGACTGTGCTTTCGTTGGATATTGGCCACAGTGCTTTGGGTGCATGCTTAATGACAATTGGTTCCCATCGTTTTCCAGCTACAACTTCATTGTCTTACAAAATGTATCACATTATCCGGGTCACCGGGTCTCCCTACCCTTGCCCAACAAGTATATCCGCATATCTAAATTACGTAGTCAGACGTGGTCTTCACAAATTTCCACAATCTTGGGGTCTCTACCCAATCATAACGCAGTCTGCGTTATCCAGACACCAACATTTCTGGTGACTAAGGTGGGGGGGAAGGAAAGAAAAGTAAACTGTCGACATGCTTGAATTCCTCTGCGAGCTCGTATATTCCTCGAAGTAGTCAACTGATTTGCCGCTTAATGGTAAAAGGAACGAGTATCGAGATCCTGAGGACGGTTAAATTTCAGAGGTCAAGAGCATAAAAGGGATCCTGATGTACGTGGCGGATCAAGGCATGCTGGTGGAGGGCGTGGTGTTTACTTAAAGTTTTCAGACAATATGCTATCTTGTGATGTAGACACTTAACTCATGTTTTTGGTTATGTAACGTTTTGCATTTGACGTTGCTCTTTGTGGTGTCAGCTCAAGCTTCCACGTTTCGCGACTCATATCCTCAACTGCAGTTGATGTTACAGGAGAAACTTGTGTGGTTTTCATAACGCGAGAAATGGTGAGGGTTTATAGTTAGCATAGTGCGTTTATAGGGACCATCAAATCAGCTTATCGAGCGTTGTAGAGGTGAATACAGCAAGCGGTGCGGCCTGGAGCATCTCTACTAGGCGCGGGTATGTCCTGACAGAAAGTGTTAGGCACGATGGCGCATGGGCGTCGATCTTCACAAGGGAAAACGAACCTCTCCACAGGTGAGGGGGTTGTCTGATGCAGGTAGATGTAAGGGGAGCAACGTCCGGCAGACAAAAAGAAACAGGATCGTGACCACGTAAAGGTGTAGGTTCAGCAGGCGCAACATCAAGCTGACCCAAATGGTGTAGTAGCTGGTTCAAGTGCAGGCTCTGGGTCATGTAACGGTGTGGAGGACATCAGCGGTGAGTGTGGGTAGCAAAGGTGCATCCATAGGAGCTGGAACAGGGGCTGAAACAGGAGCCACAAGAGAGCGTCACAGGAAACTCGAAAGGTGGGTAACCATTGTCATCGTCTATCCACCCATTTCGGGTGTGCGCGTATCGAGGATCAACTTGGGTTGCAAAAGGTGCATGATCGAACTGTACAGGCACAGGTCAGGGTGGGGTGCAACAAGAGAGTCAGCAGGTATAACAGTGATAAGTGGGGGATCAATATGACCAGCAGCAATAACATGGTCACCCTCCAGTAGTGGTGCATCAGCAGGGTGATCATCAATGGGTAGGTCAGCAATCACAGGATCAATGGGCATGCCAGCATGAACAGGGTCATGCTCAAACACTGGGTCAGGAGCAGCTACTGGCTCAAGGGCCATGGCAGGCTCGGGATCAACGAACTCCCTATCAAAATCTGCATGATCAGCGAATGCAGGGTCAACTGGGTCTACTGGGTCAACCATAGGCTGATCCAAGTGGATGAACTCTATCTCCTGGTCCGGTTCAAGTCCAGGGGAAAAACAGGGTCTGAATCCTTATCGAGGTCGTGATCGAAAGCAAATCTAGGAGCAGAGACAGCAGATGATGCCCTGTCAGGATCTGAACCGTGTGAATAGTGCTGTGCGCTCCGAGTGTGTGACGGTGCGGAGGCCACAGACTCGAAGGAGTCTGGAGCGGGTGAGTGTGCAGGTGACTCCTCAGCTGGAGCATCTGCGAGTAACAAAAGACCACCGTCAGCTAGAAGGGCCTCGCCCTCAACATCGTCCTCCAAGGGCTCATCATCAAACGGATCGACGTCGTCATCAGCATCGGCATCGAGGAGCATATTGTAAGCAGGATAAACGGCCAAAGGTATGGGAGCAGGGATCTCTACGAGTGGTAGGCACCCAGCAAAAGGACCATCAGCGGGCTCATCGACAGCGTTGGGTAGCGCAAAGAGCTGAAAGTTATCCTCGTCTGTGCTGGTAACATTTGATGTGTGGACCTCGTGCTCTGAAGACCCTAAGTCGTCTGATACTATGGGTCTAGGGTCCGTGGTGTCCAAATCACCTGTGCCGGACGAGTCCATGGTGTCTGTAACACAAACACAAATTATGTACAAATAATCAATCATATAATCAGACAAGCACATTAGTCACCAAGTAAGCAATCAAACAATTCTCCTAGTCCCACTAGCCTCCCAGCCTCTCAGACTGCTCTTCCTAGTCCCACTAGCCAAATTCTCCCAGCCTCTCAGACTGCTCTTCCTAGTCCCACTAGCCTATTCTCCCAGCCTCTCAGACTGCTCTTCCTAGTCCCACTAGCCAAATTCTCCCAGCCTCTCAGACTGCTCTTCCTAGTCCCACTAGCCTATTCTCCCAGCCTCTCAGACTGCTCTTCCTAGTCCCACTAGCCAACTACCTCGGTCTCCTAGACCGAGCCTCAGCCTCTCAGACTGAGCCTATAAATAATAAATAAATGTGCTCAACATTTGTTTGTAAAAAGTTTTAGATCTGGACTTAAGTGGTATGCAGTGTAAAAATGTTTTCGTGAGAGCCGTAGTGATCATAGTCTAGACTCGAGAAGGAATCCTAGTTCGCTATGATCAGAGCTCTGATACCAAGCTGTCACACCCTAGCTTTGCGGAAGCGTGGTTAATTTGGTGTGACTTCTTAATACCATAGCTTAATCATAACAAAGCTATATGAAATAAAAATCATGCAAGATCATCCATTGAATTAAGTTTTAAAACATAAGTAACACAACATTGTCTTAAGGCGTTAACTCATGCGATAGACACTACAACCTGATAACATAAAAAGAAACGTTGTTTGAAAAGACACAACACCAACGTGAAATAAACGCAGTTTAAGGACTGTGACTCGTCCAGGAAAAAGCCACATCTCCTAAACTTGGATGACCTCATAACCCTTATGCAGCGGGAAAACGTAGCATACCATGCCAGATCCTTAATTACCTGAAATACATGTAAGTTGGAAAAATCAACAAAAATTGTTGAGCAAGTTCATGTGTAGTGAGTAAGTAAAACCTTTGTAAGTATAAAATCCTGGTATGTAGCAAATAAGGAAAAAGAGATCACCAATGGTTTGCAAGGCCATTGATATTTGTGAAGTGCAAGTAGGAAGACTCAAACCTAGCAGATTTATGCGTTGGGTACAAAGTCACCCCGAGGTCCGTACTGTTTGGGCCTGGGGCTGGGCTCGCTACACCCAGATAGATTTACCGCTCCTGCCCCTCGGTCCTACTATGAGGATTAATAGTCCCAAGTTTCCGCCTACCCACTCACATGATCTAAATAATAACCCTCCTTACGCTAACCATACCATGTAAGAAAATATTCGTAATCATAGTAACATGTATTTCACCCCCGCAGTTTAGAAAACTGAAAATAGTTAAGAGAAAAGGGGGAGCATGAACTCACAGTGGTGCGTCTCTACCAAGTATATCTCCTGATCAAGCAGCTATGCGACGACCTACACGTACTAAGTCTATTAGACGGACGGTCGTGCCTTAGCTTAAGGTTTAAGTTTTTGGGAAATAGTTAGACAACTATTTCGTGTTTATATTTTTGTAAGTACTTGGTAATTATTCTCCTTCCCAAGGATGGGGGATTTATTACATGCGTGTTCGTAACATTCGAAATACATTATTAAGTCTCACTTAATATATTTTATTTCTTACTTCAAAATATAATCATTTTTCCCAAAAAAATATTATATTTTATTTCATACAATTTTCCAAAATAATATTCTTTGACAAATACGCGTTCGTTGGTATTTTCTAAATTGCGTAAGTTACGGCTAAAGATCGGGTGGTAATAATTATACCGTTGTAACTCATTATTTATTGTGAAGGCGTTCGTATTATTTTGGAATCGTTAACATTTGGTAATATTATTTTTACCCTAAAAATAATATTTGTATAGTTCACAAAATAATCATAAAAATCTCACAAGTGTTGTTATGAAATATATATATATATATATATATATATATCAAATATATATTTATCAAGTTTTATTTTGTGAAAATCCCACCTCCGATGTTTCGTAAATAAAGTCGTGGCGAAACTTACGTTTTGAAAACAAGTCAAAATAGATTTACAACACTTGTAGTGAAAATATTCCCAAGTGTTAGGTTTTTAGAAAAATTTCGCCAAAGTTTCCCCTGTAACTGGAGGTGGCCACGCTTTCAAGCGTATCATTTTCTTTTAAAATTCAAATCAACAATTTTCTCAATCAACAATAAACAATATTCAAACCATCAAACTAGTCAAAATAGATGTAAATCGCAAAAATGCATGAACTTGTGGTTTATCTAAAATATGAAGTAAATCTCATTACTTTTAGTGGATCTTTTGTATAAATCCATCCGGTTTCGTAAAAGTCTTGTTTTTAATGAAATTCCATCTTTACAACTTCTAGTAAAATTTGACAAAACTAGTTCCTTGTCGAAAATTAGTGTTACACAAGTGTTTACACACTTGAGTGTTTATAAAAAAAATCATTCTTGTTCGTGTAAGATCCGGTTTTAGAAAATAAGATTTCCTTGACACTTGGTCCTTTGAAAATACCGCTTGTAGATCCGTAGATCTACTAGTTTTAAACACTATTTCATAAGTAATATTGATTTTACACAAGTTCATGTTTAGTGTGTGGTAGAGTTTCATCATTTAACCCTTTGTACACTTAAACAAACTCTATGCCATGATTCTTGATCATGACTAATCCGGGTTAGATGATGATCCGAGCTACCACATCATAGATCGGCACTAAATAATCACACAAAACAAATCTTACAAGATTTACACAACCCTTGTGCTATTAACCAACATTTTTAACATTTTAGTAGACTTTTAACATATCATCTTGCATGTTCTTGAGTTTTAACCGTCATATTTCATTTTACCCACTTTAAAATAGATCGAGAGTGTGTTTCAAGCAACTTACTACTAGCTCGAGGCTAGGGAAGAATCTAGTCGAAGATCGGGTGGATAAAAGCAATGTAGCGAGGTCCTTCACAATCCGAGTGCACCAAGCTTCCTTATACGCAATCCTTAGCACTTGTAGTTGTATGGAATGAGTTGAATGAAATCGAAGGGATGATGGATGGATGTGGGTGCTCTCGGCCGAAAGTTCAAAGAGAGGGAGAGAGTGGAGTGTTGTTGATAAGTGTGGTGAAAGTTATGGTGTGCAAATGATTGTTCTTATAGACAAAGTTATGATCATTGTCCAATGGATCACATGTAAGCTAGATATTAGACAAGAGTGAATATTATAATCAAAATTAAGACAAGGGTGTCCCCTTGGGGACCGAATCCGGTTAGAGGGGGGGGGGGGTCATAGTTCATTTCCAACTAAACATTAGGTATTAGTTAGGTTAATTAGGAGGTTAAACCATTTACTAGCATGTAGTGCGTTGTGACGGGTGTTAGGGTATTCAGGGACCCTAACTGGCTCAGAAAAAGAAAAAGTGCTTAACAAAGCTTTAAAGTGTCGTTATTATTATTTTTAGTGACACAACTTATTCCCGACACTTTGGAAAGTGTCTAGTAATATTTTTCCCCGGTTTTGGCACTTTATTAGGTAGCTTAATGCTGAATTTTAATTAAAGTGCTGAATTTTGCACTTAAAGTATGTTTTAGGCACATCCGGTCACTGTAATCTCATTCCTAGTGACGTAGTTCTACAATCTTCACTTCCCTACACTTTCTATTAGTGTAGTAAACTATCTCTGTCTCATACAGGCCTTAGAGGCAGTGCCTGCCTGGTGCTAGTTATGACAGCACGTTTAATAGGTTATCCGTTCATTGTGCTACTGTGCGTTTGGTGCATCGAGGTTGTCACAAAGGTGCTGTAAGCAAAACATGGGGTGTCAGCAAGTAAAGTATGATGCAAGTAAGTACATGTATCAGGATTCAAGTAGCAGTTTATCCACAATTTCAAGTAAGCACAGTAATTAAGCAGTAATTAATTATTAATTAAGTCGTACGGATACCTGGTTTAGTGAGGGTTGTCACAGTTAGCACAGTGAGCGGATAATTCAGAAACATGCTGACAATGCCAGCACATAGACATACAATGTTTTGAGGCCCAGTATGAGCCAGAGACAAGGTACTACACTAGTATGGAGTGTAGGGAGGTAAGGACCATAAAACTACGTCACTAGGTGATAGTTTAGGTGCCGTAAAGTGCCTAAAACCCACTCAAAGTGCAGAATTCTGCATTTAACATCAAAATTCAGCATTTTAACATGCTAAGAATGTGCAAAAACTTGGCAAAATGGTCCTGTATGCTTTCCTAAGTGTCGGGAATTAAAAGTGTCACAAAAAGTTACATAAAGGACACTATGCGGTATAACTTAGCACTTTAACGGAACGGTATCTAACCGAACAACCGGACATTACCCGGAACACTAAAATATTACAAAAAGCATTGTTTTTATTTTTTTGAGCTAATATTGGTTTCCGAACACTTAAACACCCTACATAAAGCATCCTACACATTAAACACTAGCTTTTACATCTTAACCTCCACTAAATTACCTACTTACCATTTAACTTTGCATTTAACCCCTCCCCCCTTATATTTTCGGTCACCAAGAGTGACCCCACTAAGATTTTCCCAATCTTTCAAAGATCTCAATAAGATATACCTAGAGATCTTATGTGTACTATTAGATCCATGGAAATCTTTATATAATGGACATTAGGTTATATAAGCCAAGGACTTAGCCATTTCTCTTTCATCTCACCACCACACAACTTCCTTCCTTCCTTCCTTCTTGATTCATGGCCAACAACAACAACAACAACAACTCCATCATCTTCATCAACCATCCTCCATTTTTTCCACACATGAACAAAGGTGTAAGAAGGTATATAACAAAGCTTGGAACTCACGGATCTTGAAGGACCTCACTCGTGTGCTATTATCCACTCCATTTTCACTTGTGATCTTCCCTACCTTCAAGCTAGTAGTAAGACTTCTTTGATCCTTGTTAGTTCATGTTTTTAGTGGATAAAAGATTATATCATGTCGATTTACGCAAAAACACTAAAGAACATAAACTCAAAGTTTGAACATAAAGTTTACTTAAAGATGAAATATGATGAAATAATGCTAGTATGAAGTTGGTTTGAATATGTTGTTGATTTCTTGTTGATTACTAGTAATATGATGATTTATCATCATATGGAACTTGTTAAAGTATGATTTAAAAACATAAGTTAACAAGTTAGGAGGTGACTAGGGGTCTACATAAAATATTCACCTTCTCATTTAAACATGAACTTGAAAGAAAAAGCGATTTCTTGTAAAATAATAAACATAGTGAGCTAGTAAACTTATAGCTTCAAGACTTGTGAATGATTTCTCTAAAGGAACCAAGTTTAAAAAGATGCTTCTTGAAAGATCATGGTTTTAATAAACTTACACTATTTTTGGAAAGAAATAAGTATATGGATCCTAGTAAGACATGAAAATGTGGTGAATAAATATTTTTGTAAAACATGTTCACAAGTTGTGAACAACTAAAAATCCTGAGAATGAGATTTTAACAAAAGTAAACACACTTTGGAGGGTAACTAAACCCACTAAACACCCCACTAAGTTACTACGCGTTTTTACGAAAACACAAGTTCATGTTACTATGTAAGGTGCGTTGTCTTTACACTTGGTAAGTGTAAGATGGTTTAATGATTGATTGTTGTTGATTTGAATTATTTTTGGAAAAGAAAATGATATGCTAAAAAGCATGGACACCTCCATTTACAAAGGAAACTATGGCGAAATTTTCTAAAAAAATGTAAACACTTAGAAAATATTTTCTAGACAAGTGTTTACTAGTGTATTTTAAACTATGTCTTTCAAATATAAACCTCGCCATAATTTTGTTACAAAATACAAAGTATCGGAGGTTGGCCTTTGTAAATACAAATGGATAAATATATATTTAGAATATATATTTTATACTAAGACACTTGTGTGGATATTTGTTTATTTTATGGAATAGTTATATTATTTTAGGGTAAAATAATATAACTTAACAAAATACCATGACATTCACAACTCCAAAATAATACCAAAAATCACAAGGAATGAAATATAAGTTACACACCTAATATTTTAAAGCCGAACGATAAAACGTAACTTATGAAATAATCCGGAAAATACTCCTATATATACATTTTTGGTAAATATTATTTTGGAAACGAAAGAAGTGAAAATATGATTTTTATACATATTACCAAGTATATCATATTTTCAACAAAGAGAAAATATATTATTTTTGGGAAGTTAAAATATATTTTCCTAGAATATTTAGAAGATATATGATTTTTTGAGAAAAATATATATTTTCTTGGAATACATTATTTTTGACAAATAAGTTATATATATTTTCTAAGTGAGACTTGAAAATATATTGTGTTGGAAGTATATATTGGGAGTATATTGGTATATTTTTAATTGGAATAATACACCGGAATACGACGCCAATACATGGCTGAAGACACACATACAAAAATACGAATACACATGTATGAGATACCCCCATCCTTGGGATGGAAATATGAATACAAATACATGAGAAATATTACTACAAAAACATTGTTTAACAAATTATTCCAAAAATTCAAGTTAAAATATTTATTATTTTAACAACTAATTATATAACTTGGAATAATGATGAAGACACTTAGAAACGTAACTCAAAAACCTTCATACTAAGCAAAGGCACGGCCCGTTCGTCTAATAGACGTTAGTACACTGTAGGTAGTCGTGTTTGCTGAGGAGACTTGAGTTACACATATTGAAGACGCAATACTGTGAGTTCATGTCCCCCTTTTCTTTTAACTGTTCTCAGTTTTACAACTTCGGGGGTGAAATACATGTTACATACTGATTACAAACGTTTTATACATGGTATGATTAGCTAAGGAATGTACTGCTAGATCACGTGAATGGGTAGGCTATTGTCTTAAGACCATTAATCCTTGTATAAGGACCGAGGGGCATGAGTGATAGATCTATTGGGTGTTGCGAGCCCCACCCATGAGCCGGCGAGTTGGCTGCATGTGGTGACTATGTCGTTCCGCCGGAGTGGCCGGTACGAAATACGCATACAGGTTTGAGTGCTTCCTAGGCCATGTCACTTATTAATGTATTAGCTACACAATAATTGATCTGTTTTTCCTTATTGCTACATACCAGGGACATACATATATACAGACACACTTTAAAGGCTTATTCATACACATACACATGAACTCGCTCAACTTTTGTTGATGTTTTCAAACTACATGTATTTCAGGGAACTAGTGGATCTGGCGGGGTATGCATGTGTCAAGCTGCGTTTGAATAAAAGATGTTATCCAGGGTTGTTGAGTTTAGAGGGTGTATTCCTTTCCTGGACGGGATATATAATTCTAAACTCAGGTTTTATTTAAGTACTTTTGTTGAGTCTTTGTGAACTCGTTTAAACTCGTCATGGTTTGTAACTAAATTCGGTATTGAGGTTTTCAAACAATGGTATTGTGGTAGTTTCTAAACTTTATTAAAGGATAAACATCTCGTGTTTTTATCATATAGCATTGTTATGATTGTTGCCATGATATTAAGAAGCCACACCAAATAAACCACGCTTCCGCAAAAGTCAGGGTGTGACATTACCGTGGCAAGCCAAAACGACCCTTCTCCAAAGGCTTTCTTCTTCCACCCTATATATCCACACCCATTTACAAAGAAGCGCATCATTCACCGTTTTGAGTTTACTTAAGCCTAAACCACCAAGCTTTTTAGGCAAAGTGATTCTCTCCCAAGCCACCCAATGTAATTTCCTAACATCTTCCGAACCTCCCCATAAAAAATTCCTCATAATGGATTCCAAAGTATTAATCACTTTAACCGGCGCCTTAAAAATAGATAGGTAATAAATGGGAAGACTCTCAAGGACTGCCTTTATAAGAACTACATGACCACCGATAGAGAGAGTATTAGCCTTCCAAGATGAGAGCCGATTTTTGAAAATGCTAACAATAGGATCCCAGTTACGAATCCGGTTCATGTTAGCCCTAAGGGAATACCCAAGTACTTAAACGGAAAAGTCCCTCTTTTGCATCCAACAACCGTAGCCATGTCTTCGATAACATCGTCTTCAACTCCAACACCAAAAATTTTAGATTTATGGATATTGATTTTCAGACCTGAACAAGCGTAAAATACCTGCAAAATTCTAGCCACCGTTAAAATATTTTCCTTCTCCCACTCCCCCATAATTAGCCTTCCAAGATGAGAGCCGATGTCACGACGGTTGACAAATCGTTTCTTGCCGTTAAAAAAAACGTTAACTTTGCAAATCAAGCATTTACCGTTTCTTCAACTTTCTTTTTCTTCTTTCTTTCTTTCTCGATTTACCATTTCTTTAACTTTCTTTCTCGATAGCTCCTCCCTTCAATCATTCATCTTCTTCCTCGAAGAACCAACCTGCCCCTTTTGTAAACTTTACAAAACAATACATCAAAGAAGTCAAATGTATTTTCAAGTGTCGCCCCATCATTCTTTTTATCTTTTATTAATAAAAACCATAAACATCGAGGTTGGTGGCCTAATGGGTATGGCTATAAATGAACCGGATGTTCATCGAATAATTCGTAAACCATTCAGTCAGAAGTTCATTTACTTTTGTTCATTTAATAAATGAATGAACATGAACAAAAATTTTCGTTCGATTAGTTAAATGGACGAACATGAACAAAGATCTCGTTCGTTCAGTTGTATTCGTGAATTAGCCTTAAAGATTTTTGTACTTTCATATTTTTTATCTAAACTTTTTATATTCTTTAAATTTTATTTGTTTTAGTACCCTAACAATTAAACAAGGAAACGTTATTTCCACCTTATTTATGCATTTTTCCATTTCCTTTCTCTTTATTTATATCGGCGAATACGAACAATCTCCGTTCGACGATTAGGGATTCAAGTTCTATCACAGCTCTCTCCGCCATCCACCTTTAGCCTTTGTTGGGTTTATTTGTGTTCATTTGTTTTCGCGAACACACTCACTTCCTTATTGAACGAACACAAACATAAAATGTTATTCATTAAGTGTTCATAAACCATTCATGAATACATTTATTTCCTTAACGAACGGACAAGAACAAGGCTTTGTGTTTGTTTACAGCCCTACCAATGGGAGAAGCAAAGCTTCTATGAATACCTAAGTTGGGGATGTCATTGGTTCACGTCCCACAAAGAGTGAAAAATGAAATTCGCCATTAAATAAATCAATAAAAACCATAGCAAAAGCACCAAAACCAACAAAAAATATATTAAAAGACTCACTAAAAGCATAAATTTTTTGACAAAACATCTCTTGGTAATGAATCAACTATTTTTCTCCATCTAGATAGTGCGAGTTCAATTCCCATAAAGTGAGTAATAAACGAACTTTAAGGGTATATTTAAAGAGACTTATGTGTTTGCCATACAAAAAAGAAATATATATAGAGATCTTTAAATTCAAATCATAAAACTGTCTATATTTCCAAAAGTTGCTAAAAAACAAATGAACAAAAATTTAAAAAATTGTTGAGTCTTAAAACATAATCTCACATCATGGGGCATTTGAGCAGCTCGTGGGTTGATGTGGCGCCACATTTGGATGGCCGACCATGGAGGTTGTTGGTTGTTTGGTGAAGGAATGTAGAGGTGTGCAGTGTTTGCTTCGGATTTGAAAATTCGAAATTCAACTCGATTATCAAGTTTTGAATTTGGTTTTCAAATATTCAAGTTTGATTCAATTCAATTCAAGTCAAGTAATTGAATGCAAATCTAATACGAATTTATGATTTCCAATTTGATTTGATTCGAAATTCGACTATAAAGTATACATATATATCTTTTATATTTATATCTACTTTAATCTACATTAACACATGAAAAAAAACCTTTTAAATTTAGGCCAAACTCTAAAAGCCCTTGTAATTAGTTTTTAGTACTTTTAAAATAAAAGCAAAATAAATTAGTATTTATGGTGAATTTAAATTAAATTGAATTTATTCAAATTTGAATACGGATTTTCTGCCGAACGATTCACGAACCCTTTACCGAACGTTTGGTTCATTTGCAGCCCTATTAAAAATGTTTAAAGTTATGTCTTTAGTTAAATAACATTTTAGTCCCTGTGGTTTCGGTCATTTTCCCAGTTTAGTTCAAAGGTTCAATTTTTCGCATGTGGGTCCAAAAAGGTTTCAACGTTGCCATTTTAGTCTACTGGGTTAACTTCATCCATTTTTTCTGTTAACGAGAAGGGCAATTCGGCCATAAAAATGACCGAATTGCCTTTCTCGTTAGTAAAAAAAAAGGATGAAGTTAACTCAGTGGACTAAAATGACAACGATGAAATCTTTTTGGACCCATAGGCGAAAAATGAAAATTTTGGATTAAACTAGCAAAATGGCTCAAACCACATGAACTAAAATGACATTTAACTCAATAGTTTTATTTTAGAGTAAACTGCCATTTTGGTCCCTGTGGTTTGGGCACTTTTCCCATTTTAGTCCAAATCTCAAACTTTTTACATATGGGTCCCTGTGGTTTGCATTTTGTTGCCATTTTAGTCCAAAACTCAAAATCCCTGATTTTTGACTGTTTTAATGTCTCTTGTTTGTCTTTATGTGAAGGGGTAGTTTGGTCATTTAATTTTCATTAAAGCAATTCTTTTATTAAAAAACCCCCAAATATAAAAAACCCATGATCATCATCATCTTCAACCTCTGCACCACCACTTTATTGCTTCAATTCGTTAATTGATAATGAATTTAACAAAATAAACAAACACAAAAGAAGAAACGAGTTACGCCATGGCAAGGAGACAGGCTCAGATCTGTAATTGGGGAATGGGGACAAAGAAGAAACGAGTTACGCCATGGCTGCAGAATACACAGTTGCTTGGTGAGAGAATGTCAAATTCTTCTTCACTATGCCATCTGGATTTTGCCCCGCCAAGATGCGGGTCGGATCTTCAATGTCCCTTTAATTTTGCTCAGGATACTCTGATCATCATAGCCTTGAAACAAACTTAATAAATAAAATGCCACTCCCAGAACAACAACAACAACAATAACCACCACCATCACCACCACCGATCAAAACTTTTTACTCTGATGACGGCGGCTCCACCAGCAGCAGCAAACACCAGCCACCACCGCCCCCATCTGCCACCGCCACCCCCATCTGCCACCACCGCCCCCATCACTCTACACCACCTCTCAATCCCGCCACCTGCCATCACCCACTCCCACCCCCACAACCACCGTCACCACCACCCACCTGCCACCACCACCCAACCTGCAACCACCATCCACCTGCCACCACAACCATCGTGAAAACCCCTCAAATCCGAAAACCCACCATGAAAAACCCTCAAATCCACCACCGTAACCACCCATCATAATCAGTCATCATCATCAGTCATCATCATCATAATCAGTCATCGTCAACCACCCCCTATTTACAGATCTGAAAAGAAAGAAGGATGGAGGAGAGATCTGTGTAGAGAGAGAGAGAGAGTGTGTGTATGGCGGTGGTGAACGGTGGTGATCTGTGGTGATGACGGTGGTGAACGGTGTAGAGAGAGAGAGAGAGAACTGAGAGAGAGAGAGAGAGTGTGTGTATCTGTGTTGTTTTAGTGAGAGAGAGAGAGAACGGTAGTGAGGATTATATATATATATATAATTAATTTTATTTTAATTTATTAGAAGAGTAAAATCAGAATGACCAAAATGCCCCTGCACTAAAGGACAAAATAATCAGGTTTCAACAGTCAAAATAGAGGGTTTTTGGATTTTGGACTAAAATGGCAACAAAATGCAAACCACAGGGACCCAGATGTAAAAAGTTTGAGATTTGGACTAAAATGGCAAAAGCGCCCAAACCACAGGGACCAAAATGGCAGTTTACTCTTTATTTTAAATAACACGTATGAAAGATAGTAACAATTACACATTTCAACGACAAATACATGTAGATGTTGGCCCAAAAAACGAATTTACGATCAAACAGGAATCAAAGTGTAATTGATTGGTGAAATATACAGTGAACAAAACAATGTGTATTAATCTTGATGATAGGACTAATCTTGGTGTCTTTGTTTGGAAACCAATATGCCTTTAAATACATTAGTACATGACCATGCGTATAAAATGTATATATGTGTGGGCCCTCGGGGTGACAAAAGTGAAAGTGCACTAATTGTAACACTATTTTACTAATTTCGTGAAAATAACGTTAAAAGCGGGGGACAGTTAATCATGCATCATGTGGTGGCATTGATAGCCGAAAGACAAGGGGATACATGCACTAATCCGCCTTGATTGAGTGTTATGTGCTTTATGTTAAAGGCTTGATGCAAAACTACTATCGAGTTGGGGGTCTCATTGGAAGCAGCCTCTTTATGCAAAACTCCTATCGAGCTGGGGGCTAATAAAAAACAAGTATTTTTAAGACTTAAATACCTATACTAGTACGGGTAAGTAAGGTCGTCTCCACAGGGAATATATTGTTAGTGTTTACCTGGATTATCTAATTAATTAACTAAGAAAAGAGTTATCAGATTAAGGAGAAGTAACCCCCACCCAGAATCCAGATTGCAAGTTTAACACAAAATTCCGTTTCAATGATTTAAACACCACTGAGACATTATCACAGAATTTATGAATTTACCTATATATTAATAACACAACTAAATGAACAGTAACACACATAGCAATAAACAAATGGTACCGGGTACTTGTATCAAATTTACCAAACCGGATATATTTTCGTTACCGATTTGGTGCCAACTTTTGACATTTTCGGTACCGATTCGGTACCGGCTTTTGACATTTTCGGTACCGGTTTTTACTCTGAAATACTGGTATCGTACCATTTCCGTACCAGGTATATTCGGTACCGGTACCCACTTTTGGGGGTTTTCGGTACCGAGCTCATCCCTAACATCACCTTTGAGCTCATGTCACGTAGCAACGCAAGTAATTGCACCGTCTAGATTGATTTTCATGCACGTGGTAAGTAAATTGTATTTTGTTTGAATGAGGTGTTATATACACAACTTCTTTTGTTTTCTTTTTTGCCTTTTTATGTAATGAATGAATTGTAACATGTAAATTTAAGTTGGATATTTAAATTATTGATGAGCAAATGGTATCAAATCTTGTAATCAAACCGGTATCAAATTTACTATACCAAATCATTTTCGGTACCAATTTGGTACCCACCTTTTGGCGTTTTCAGAATCGTTACTTTCAGTTCGAGACCGGTCTAGCACCATACCCGTAGTTACTTATTTTTACCTTCAAATAACATACCGTATAGTACTGAACATTTTCGGTGCCGGTACCTAATTTCGATTATTTTCGGGATCGGTACTTTCGGTGCCATTACCGGTACCGAGCTCATCCATATTTTAACGTGTTAGTAACGTCATAACTAAACTGAAAACAACTGAATTTCCAACGTGTAGAACGTGTGGGCCCTACTATTATATATTTGATTTTTTAAAATCGTTTTTAGGACGGAGTAACTATCGTTACTACATCATTTTTATCTATGTTTTGATATTTTGGTATCGGCTTGCCGTTGTCGGCACGCGTTTTGCAGACATTGGATTCCCGCCGCAACGCGGGGTCGGAAAATCAACTAGTTTGAATAATGATTAGGGACAGTTTTTAATAATCATCGTACGACCTAATGATCCGTTAAGATATACCAACTACCCACCTAATTACCAACCCGTTAACGATGCAAGAAACCGCCAATACGTTTGATAAAAGACAGACAGTTCAAATATAAATAACGTTTATCAAATCCAAACACGAGTGATCAATATATCAGTTGTAACAATAATAAAAAACAGAGTATTTATATAAAAACCAAACAATCGTTCATCCGGGGAAAGTCACAAAAGGTTTAGAAAAAGGTAACCTCCTCCAAGTTTCAGATTCTAGATTTACACAAAACTCAGTTTACTCAGTTGATTGGCCACCACATAGACATGATGCTGAGAAGTTTGTTAATTCAAATGGTAATAAAAAATAAGTCTTTGTCATTAGATCTTTTATAGTTGAATTACCCTATTTACTAGTGTGAGTCAACTTACTTTATGTCACCCAATAAGCTACTACGTTTTGTCATCAACCGAAGAAGTTGTAAAGCAAGAACTCAAAACACATGCAAATAGTTTAAAGAAACTAACACCTCAAATTGTTTATGAAACGTTTTCAATGTTAAAAATAAATCCAACCATGAATAAAAGTGAGAAAAGTGTTCAACTCTATAAGGCTATGGGGTATGGGGCTTGGGTTGGGGCGTGGGTTGGCTGAAAATGCCCAAGCCACCACCCCGGGGGCTTGGGTTTGGGCGTGGGTTTGAAGCCGGGCGTGGGGCGGGCTAGTAGGTGACATGGAGGGCTCTCAATGGCCAAACCAAACTCATGCCCCCAACCCAAGCCCCCAACCCAACCCAAGCCCCACCATACCCCATGGGCGTGGGCTTGAATTTGCCATTCCACGTGTCAACAAATGCCCCAACCCAATCCCAACCCAATCCTAACCCAAGCCCCACCATACCCCACGGCCTAAACCATTCACTTGAAGAAAGCCACCTATACCCTATGCCTTGAACCCTGTGTCCCCTCTGTCTTGCGTCCTAATCTCCACCTTCCCCCAATTGTCAACCCCTAATAATTGTCGTCCTATCCTATTCCCCCTTATGCGATCTCGTCTCCTCTTCTTTTAATTCCTAGCTACACCGACTTTTGACTTGAATCTCGATAGATATGTTACAGCCCAAACTCACTCAGTAATCCAACATAACTATTTTATTAATTAAGCCCATAATTTGAAGCTCGGCCATGTAAAATATTGGTAACTAATGCCCATTTAAGTCTTTTATCATAACAATCTACTATTCTACTCATCCAAACCCAACTCCATTACTCGTGCTTTTTTTAATCCTTTTAAGACCGTAGGGTATGGTAGGGCGTGAGTTGGGGGCATGGTGCGACACGTGGAGTATGGGGCACCCAAGACCAAAAGCCAATTTCAAAGGGGTATGGTGGGGCGTCGCTGGGGTCGCGTGACTAGTGCTCTTGGCCAATGAGGTTTCACCAATGGGGCCACGCCCAAACCAAGCCCACCTGGGGTGGTGACTTGAGCGTTTCTCTCCAACCCACGCCCCATACCCCATACTCTAAGTCAAGTGACTAGCATCTGGTCTTTTCTTTTGTTGGCATGGATTGCTACAAAACCAAATAGCATTCAAGAATAAAAACCTTAATTCAACTTATTTAATGTAATTCAATTAATATAAACATTATTCTCATAATTAATTCATAAGTAATTAATGTTTGTTTTTCAAGTTTACGTGATATATGCATCTTTCCCAACTAACTAATTCTCATAGTTACAAATTAATCAAACCATCATTTTAACATTATTTGTTCTCTTTAGAACTTTAAATTTATCGTTTTAACCCATTTTCTCTACAACATAACAAATATAAAAACATACATAAACCAATACATCTTACAACTAAATCTGTGCATTTACATTATAATTAGCATCAATTAAGGTGTACCTAAAATGCATCGATCAAACAGCCTCTCTATTCCTACGGATAGAGGTAAAGCTGTCTACAACTTACCCTCCTGATACCCTACCTTAGCTTTGCTATTTGTAGGATTTACTGAGTATAATGATGATAAGTACATGACCGTTATTGTGGCGAATGTGTAGCGGCAAAGTTAACTCCTAAACGGAGTTAGTTACTTACCATTGAAATAAGCACAAACCAGCCGTCGTTACAACAAATTTAACATAATACATATCCTAATTATTGTCATGTAATTACATAATTATATACATAAAATACAGGTTTACTTTATAAACTAATATCACCCCTAGGCTAAACTTCATTAATCATCATCTTAGGCAGTGTCTTGTTGGCTTCATCAAGTGCTTTCATTGCTTCAGTGGAAATCAAACCTTCTTTTCTTGATCAATCGTTTAGCCGCATTCCAATCTCCTTACATGTATAGAGCATAATCTGTTTCATTTGCATTCATGGTCATGTTGTTGAGATTGCCTTGGAAACTCATGCTCCTCGGATGATCTTGTTGCTGCATTCTAGTTCCTTCACCATCCCTTTTTTTGCAGTCTCTCTTGCTACTAAATTTACTAGATAATTCTATTCAAGCACATCTATATATCGAGCATAAAGAATTCTTACCATGTCCTCATCTTCATAGTCTAACTTGAGATCCTTGGCAATCGCATCCCACAAACTGAATTTTAATACTCGTTTGTGGCCACCTTCTCTTTTAACAACGAAATAATTAAAGATCATATAATTGAACCTTTTATTGTTATCATTGGTTATATCCAATGCTTATCCCTCAAAGTACGTTTCAAGGAAATCCTGCTTGAAATCATCATGAGATTATTATCTCCCAACACTTATCTCCTTTAATTTTGACCACAAATCCTTGTAATCTCAGTTATTCGAGACGTAGGATGTTGGGATCAAGATCAGGAGTATAAAATACACTCGGAATCATGATAATGCTATTCTCCAATCTTGGCCTCATTAAACCAATACCTCAGATTAATAAGATACTGTTTCAAATCCGGTTTGTGTTTCAACACCAAACGATTCCATAATCTTATTAAAGTAAAACTCCGTTCCCTCCGCTATGTTCTGTACTGCTAACAATGTACTCTTCGGCATCATTGTTGTCACTTGCCCATGTGTTCTTAATTCCGATGTCAATGGCTTGTCATATTAACAAAGCAACCTCATCTCTTTCTTTGATTTTGCAACCGTGTATAAGATGTCTCGGTTTTCCACAGTAGTAGCATATTCGATTGTCAAAGATCTTTCTTCTCGATCTCTTGTTCCCACTATATTTGCCTCCATCTTTGATTTGAATTTGTAGTGATTTTCGATGATATAACCTCGATCTGATACCAGTATGTTGGCCCAGAAAACGAATTTAGGATCGAACAAGAATCAAAGTGTAATTGATTGGTGAAATATGCAATGAACAAAACAATGTGAATTATATATATATATATGGAACCCATTAAGTGGAAGTTACCTTTGAAATCAATATCATCCGTTCGATCATGCTGAGATTAAATCTCAGCCCTTTAAACTCACAAAAATAACCGCTGTGATGGCGGTTATTTATGGTTTTCTGAACAGGTGGTTTGCTCCACTTTTTTTGCGCCCATGATCTCCACATTCACTAAATTAATCTCAGCCGTATAAAGTCACTAAATTCCTTCTAGAAGCAGTAGTTGGTGTCGGTTTTACACTCTCTCAGCCTTGATCTTTCGGTTACCTGCAGTTTATTAAGATGGACCAATAAAAATGCATTATCAGAACGTGGATACAACAAAAGTGCAAGTTATAATTTGACGGTTAAAAAAGTCTTCCTTATTTTTAGCAAGTTAGTGGGGTAGTGGACAATGTAACTGCCCAATATGATGGCTATATAGGAAGAATGAGGTACCACAAAAATCTGTCTTCTTTTCACATTGATTTAACCCATTCGAACAACACCACATTTGCAGCCATTGATGACATTGATGCCTTCTACCACCTATCCTAAGCAGCTGACTATGCAATGAAGGTACCACTAACCAAAAAAATGAATATTGTTATATATGTTAACGCACGTATTTATTGCAGTCGAGTACTAACGCAGCCATACCCAAGAAGGAACAATTCTACAGCCCATTCAAAGATAACAGGAAGGTATTGTTTTTTCTTTGACACACACACAGAGGTTAGCAATTTAAACATGGTGTAATCTTTTAATACGTTTTCTAAATTTCTATCAAATTATTACAGCTGAGTAAGAATGCAATGACAACCAACAAGGAGCAATTCCCTAGCCAATTCAAAAATTATCAGAAGGTATTTTTTTACTTCCACACACAAGTTAGCAGTTTAAACATTGTTTCAGTGTTTAGTCTATTTTTACCTTCACATATAGCTATGGATGACTACTACCTATTCAAAATAGCTAACTATGCAATGAAGGGTACCAACAAAACAACAGGCAAGAAGAAGCAATTTTAACACACATATTATCAATTTAAACATGATGTGATTGTTTAATCCGTTTTCTAAATTTCTTAATTACAGCTGGGTTAAAATGCCATGATAACCAACAAAGAGGAATTTCGTAGCCCAATCAAAGATTCTCAGAAGGTATTTTTTTTTTACTATCATGGTTTAAGTGTTTAATATGTTTTCTAATTTTCTCTGAATTTTTATTATTTAATCTGACAATGGAAACATGGAGATTATTTCATATGGTCAATTTTTCAGTCCCTGCAAATCTGATATGCACAGGAAGGTAAGAGTTTTATAACAACTGGCAATTGCACAATAATATCATATAGGGGTGTGAATTTCTGACACGACCTGAAAATACGACACGAACCTAATACGAAATTCACGGGTTCGGGTCAGTTTCAGGTTGAGCCCGAATAGCTAAACGGGTCAGGTTTGGGTCAACCTAGTCCCGTTTAACCCATTTATATTAAAATTATATTTTTACAATATGTTTTATGTCATAAATATAATTAGGTGTGTAATTTTATGTCATAATTATAACTTAAAAAGGGAAATTGACATTAACCCATTTATATTAAAATTATATTTTTACAATATGATTTATGTCATAAATATAATTAGGTGTGTAATTTTATGTCATAATTATAACTTAAAAAGGGAAATTGACATAAGATTTTATGATTCTAATGTAATCTTATTATATAAATTTGTGTTTTTTTTTTGTAGTAGATGTTAATTTTAATATATTAATTTGCTGAAAAAATTTTTGTTGGGTTGAATGGGTCGGGTTCGGGCCAGACTGAGAATATTCGGGCCGGGTTCGGGTTCATATGTATGACACATTTTTTGGGTTCGGGTCGGGTTCGGGTCGGGTTGAACCCATCAACCCGCGAACACGACCCGTTTGGCACCCCTAATATGATATGGTCTAATTTTTAAATTACATAAAACTAACCCTAATCTACCCCATGCCACTAACCAAACCTGAAGTA
Source organism: Helianthus tuberosus (assembly GCA_030545235.1). NCBI lineage: Eukaryota > Viridiplantae > Streptophyta > Magnoliopsida > Asterales > Asteraceae > Helianthus > Helianthus tuberosus. The sequence goes on along the minus strand of CM060418.1, from coordinate 93,710,817 downwards.
TTTACTTATGCTAACATAAGAAAACTCAAATTTTTGATAAGTGTCGTTTTTGGAATAAAATACATTTCGTGTTCCGGATTTATATAAAAATCGGGCAGAGTTTCCCCTGTTTTTAAGATGCCCCGACAACTCAAGTTGTCGTTATTTTATCAAAATTCAACAATTCAATCAACTCACGCTATATATATATATAAGTTTCGTCAATTTCGCCAAAAATGTAACAATTCACTAACGTATAAACTAGGGCACTATGGTTCGACCTCGGTTCGCAAATACTAAATAAAATATAAACTAAAGTAATAATGATAACTCGCTACGCTAAAAAATTTACCGGGTCTTTCGTTGACTGTTGTTGACCCGAACCAAGGCTGAGTTGACCGGAACTCGAACCAAACCAGCATCTGACTTTGATCCGGAGTTGACTGAAGTTGACCAAACCAGCACCCGAACTGAAATATGACCCGTACTGTAGACCGAGACTCAAAACTGGACCGTATCACGACCCGAGCGAAAACTGAAACAAGTCGAACCATTAAATGAGTTAACCTTGAACCCAAATAGAGACTCGAACCTGTAACGAAGCTACTTGACCCGAAACGAGACCCGAACCTGTAACGAAGCTACTTGACCCGAAACGAGACCCGAACCTGTAATGAAGCTACTTGACCCGAAACGAGACCCGAACAACCCATTGCCGCCGCCACTTGCTGCTTCTGTTGCCGTGAAATAGGTGATTGGCCCCTCTCCTGTTCTCCGATCTCTCTCTCTCTCTCGCTTTGGACAGGGTAGCGGTGTGTGCGACGGGTTAAGATGAAGAGGGAGCTTGGGGTTGTGTGGGGTGACATGCTAGCAAGCACGGGACCCCTGTGGCCGGCCGGTAACCGGCACCGGTCGCCGATGATCGGACAGAGAAAGCAGAGGGGTGAAAGGGGATGTCGGCTGGAGGTGTGTAGATGTTTTAGGGTTTTTAGAATGATAAAGGAGTGAACACTGACTTATATTTTTAGGTTTATTAAATGGGCTTGGGCCCAAGGACTTCAAGCCCATCTCTCGTGTTTAAGCGGGTTAAGTTAATGTATTTCAATATTAACTTAATGAAATATATGGAAATACAATCGAAGGAAATGCAAGAAAAAGAGGTGGATGTTGAAAAACAACAACTTATAATGATCTTATAATATACATCATGGGAAATATTTAAATTCAAGTTAGTTGTGTTTATAGGTTCATTCATGTTGTTACTATATAATACATTAACTTAACCCGTCCACGGATGGGTATTAAACTAGCCATTAAAAGTTAATATGTCATTTTTGTAGTGTTTGGATAACGTGTTTTGAGAATGCGTTTCAGTGGTTTGAAAAGAAGAAAAAGAAAAGTTCGATGGTTGTAATATTTTCAAATAGGAGATGGAAAAGAGGAAAAGGAGAAGCAAACCGAAACACCATCAATATACATTATCTTTGTTTGTTACCTTAGCGTAACCCGTCCAACGGACGGGTTTTAAACTAGTTAATGTTGATGATAGATAGGATTAATCTTGGTGTCTTGGTTTGGAACCGAAGATGTAATATTAGTACATTACCGTTATTGTGGCGGTTATCTGGCGGTAAAGTTAACTCCTAAACCGAGTAAGTTACCGTTAAAATAACCAAAGACCAGCCACCGTTATAGCGAATTTAACATAATACATATCCTAAATATTGTCACGTAATTACATAATTATATACATATAATATAGGTTTAGTTTATAATCTGAGATAGTAGAGATCTATTCAATTTTTCTTCCATTAATTGTATAAAAATAGTCCGATTATATAGCAACATATTTGATCGTTCTCTCATTATTTCAATATAAATTGTCTGAAAACAGCATCAATCCATACCAAATACTGTTGTATTTGAAATCTACCGCGTTGTTGTTCAAGATCCATGCTTGTTCGCGGTAAGACAATCCATCATCTCGTAGTTTTAGGGTTCTCACATGATTAATATCTATTTGCTCATTTTAATCTTGTGTTCTTGTTTTATTGTGTTTATTTATGGTCATTCGTAAAATGAATTGTATGTCGAAACATACATGTTGGGATGATATATTCTGTATTGATTTTGTCTATCCCCATTGGAATTTAGGGATATATAAGAACTGCTCATATTCCTTTAGTTTTTGTCATGAAAAGGATGCGTATAGATTTTCCTTGAACATCTTTATCTTTCTTTCTCCATACACATCTATTTAACAAAAACAAATATATACTGAAAAAACTTAAACCGAAAAATTATTATGGTGAAGGTGAATAATATTTCTTGTGTATTAAATAACTGAAAACCAGATCTTTATAGAGAGATTACAATGAAAAAGATAATGATAAAGCTAATCAGCTAACGATAAAACTAACTAGCTGATAATAATATACACATCAATAACTATAATAATATGCAAATTAGAGATTCAACAATGACTAACAAACAATAAATTATAAGATAAAAATATACAATATTGTTAGATTTGGAACATAATAAATAATTAGTTTATTACATGAGTTTGTGTAGAATAAATCTCAATAGGTACCTGTACTCTTTTGTTCACATTCAGCAAAAATATAAAACCATATATATTATCTTGACAATCAGTGTGCGTATCCTAGCAGATGGTGTCAACTATGGATCTATGAACACCAACAGGTAAGAATCAAGTACTCATCTTACAAATGGACAAGGTGACTAGCCGCTTTGATCGCCCGGAAATCATGGCATTAGCTTCTGATCAAGAAATCAAAGAACCTTTGTTGAGTAGTAGTGGACAAGGTGGAAGTCTATCTGCAGCTTGTGCATCACCGTTAGATTCAGCTAACACGCCAGTTGTTCTTGATGAAATAGCAAGAAACTTAGAAGACAATCGTCCGCACGTGCAATCTGATCAAACCAGGCAAAAAAGGATTTCCATTTTTCAAGGGTAAAGATTCATTTTTTATACATGGTTACATTACCACTCTTTCAGAAAACACTTTGTTTGATAGTTAATGATTATGCGGAATTATGTTTTAGGCTTGTTGAGCGTGTTCGACGCACAGTTCGTGGGTCAGCTGATGATATTGGATGGCTACAACGTGCTCCAGATATGCCTCCTGTTGAAGATGGGACAGACCGGTTTACTAATATACTTGAAATTATTAGGTACATGCATTCATGGGTAGTTAATTTCCAAACCTACCAGCTTTAGGAACGATACTTGTACCTCTAGATGTTTTTTGCTACTTATGTACTTCGAGGCAGTTAGCTATCCTTGTAAGCGAACTCAGCAAGTTCGTTTGTGTCACAAACGAACTAGATCCATTGACATTGGTGAAAGTTGGTTAAGTTTGGTGAGAAACTTTGCCCATTCTGCTTAGAGGGGTAGCGAACTGCATAGAAGTAAAAGAAGTTTTAAAAAACACGAAAAAGTAACAGTCTCGTTCCTAAACGAACTATTACCGTAAAAGAATTTTTATACAATATTGACTGTGTTTTAATCCCTCACCAGGCACGATGTCCACATGCTGCCAGACTCAATGGTTTATCTTTTGGTTCCTGGTAATAATATAAATATTCCTTGTATCCTATTTCAACCGATTTCGATTAATTATCTTGGCTTATTATCATTATATATTACGCTATGGTTGAAATGGAGGTCTCTTTAGCAACCACGGACCGCTTTATTTTACTAGCACCAAGGCTACTTTCTTAAAAATGGGATTGACATGTCACATTGCAAAGATTCATAGTGAGGTAATATTACAATTGCTTTTAACTTTATTATTATTACTATTACTACTACTATTACTATTATTATTAGTACTGTTACTGTTACTATTATAACGGACATAAGGGGTTCCATATATCATTAACATTAAATGTTTTAGGCATCAGTTGAAAAGAATGCTAGAGAAATAAAGGAGTACATTGAAGAGTTCCATTGGGGATCAAAGAAGCGTGTTTTTCTTCTTGGTCATAGTAAAGGAGGAATCGACGCAGCTGCGGCATTATCATTGTATTGGCCCGAATTAAGAGATAAAGTTGCCGGTCTCGCTTTAGCTCAGAGCCCGTATGGTGGCAGCCCCATTGCTTCTGATATTTTACGAGAAGGGCAGATCGGGGATTATTTTAATGTTCGCAAAATTATGGAAATCTTGATCGGTAAATTGATAAAGGTACATTCTTTTCTGTTTCATTTTGATCCTATGTTGTTTTCTTTCCTTCTTCTGGTTCTGTCATTAGTTGCTTGTTTGTTTCTACTTTGTATATACACAATATATGTCTGTATAAAACTCATTGCTTAGTCATTATCTTCCTGAGGTAATTTGACCAGTTTAACTTGGAATGGGTTGATTTGGGTAAGTTACTTTAATCTTTAATGGATCAAATGGGTAAAATGGAAACAATAAAACTATAAAGAATTTTGGTCTAATTGGTTGAAAAGTCAATGATCTCTAGATCAAGTGGTGGAAGGCTTACATTTCTCTTGAGAGATGCAAGTTCAACTCCCACTTGGTGCAGAGTGAGACATTGGTGGGCAATGGACCCAGGAAAACCTGGGTTCGATCCTTGAGCCAAACGGGTTTTACCGGTAATTTCACCGTCGTGCCTACGGGCGGGTGGGTTACCGGGTTTTCCCCAGAATTGGTGGTGGACTCGGGTTACTCTCGGAGTACTCCGTTTGGTCCAGTGGGTGCCCCGAGAGTACTCAGGATTGATTCTGTTGGCCGTTAAAAAAAATTGGTTGAAAAATGGCATGCTACATAAAAGTTACTAAAACAATTTACTATCGAAACATACCAACTACTTTGAATAAAAATTTACTCATTTGATCCATCTCAAGTTGCACAAAAAAAACTCGTTTTGACCCGTTAACTTAACATATACAATTACTTAAACTACATACTGTCTTCCACGAAGGTCTCCTATTTTTATGGGCAAAACTAGCAGCCCTTCCTATAAAATGAGCACAACCTAAAATCCGTCAACCCATGACAATTGACACTCCTAGTTGTGCTCATTCTATAGAGAAGGAATGCATTTAAATCTTCCGTATTAAATAATATCATGTATTTAAATCGTGATTAGAGAAGATGAATGTAAAAGATAAGAAATGTAGTAGGTAGAACATATGCAATAAAATCATTGGAAATGAAGAATTAATAAAGAGTTTTAAAAGGATGTTGAATTAATCACGCTTTTTTCTTTAACAACAAATTAATTATACTTCTAGAACTTAAGTTTTTAACACATTTCATCTCTAAAAACTAAATATGAACTTTTAGTTTTCAGGTTAATCCATTTATTAAACAATTATGTTTGGTTTACCTAGTTATTAAACAGGTCGTATGTTCGGGTTACTTGACTGTTAATTAACGGGACGTGTTAGCCGACTCAAACCTATTCATTTTCATGTCTTGTTTCAGACTCCGGAATTTCCGCCCCTATAACATAACATTGACAAACATTACGAACACACTGACAAACATTATTTATATATATTATTATTTCAGAAACTGTATATAATCAACAAAGCTTAGTTGTCACATTGACAAACATTACGAACACATTTCCCTATCGTCCCTAGGCCCTTACATTTACAATATATGGTGCATACACCATCTAACCTACATCTAGGAACCGGGCCACATTCAATTGAATTATCACCAGTTTTTTTAGATAGTGTTTGATCAGGCAACCCTTGGTTAGTAAGACCAAATGATATTTGCAAACCTGCAAAATACATTTCGTTAGCAATAAAGTATATAGGAACATGTTAACAATTGGAGAAGGATCTATAGATGAAGAGTACCATAGACTGAAAGCAATAACGCAACTAGGAACACCATCTTTAATGAAATTTGTGCCATGTTTTAGCGGATTAGAATATGCACGATAAACAGTAGAGCAGGTTGTTGTTTCTATACATATGTAGAGTTCTTGTATTCATTTCAATACATTTTGTGTTGTGTCATAATAGTGATATCAAAGCAGCTCCAAAACATCTTGTTATTGATCATAAAGGCTAATAAATACTCATAGTTAGTGTTATAAGAATCAAATTGTGTTATTTGGTATGACATATGTTATGTTATCTTAAATTACATTACATCATATTATATCATATTATATTATAACATTCTATATTGTGATATATTGTACTATACAATACTATGCTAAGTTTTAAAGGGTCAGTGTAAATAATTGACAAAGGTTCAACGTTGGTGATGAATACCAACAAGTGTATGTATGGTGGTCTAGCATTTTAATATAAAGGTTGCTCAACATCGACCTTATAAAGACCAAACAACGTGGATGACTAATCTCATCTAGTGAAATCTCTTTGTGAGACTTCATTAAAACAATCATTCTTGATCGTTGCTCATATAATGGTCATAAATTACAGTTATGATGATTATAACTACTTTTTCCGTATAAATTTAAATGGCACATATGATGGTTAAAGGGTGTAACTAACTATAGCTAACTTCTAGTGACCATTTGTATGCTCCATGTAATGTTATATAATCGGTTTGGGTATTTATACAAAAACAATAATATTGTTTCGTTGTCTTAACATACAACCATCTTAATATACATCTCTATGTTTAGCTCTAAGTTTATTTTCGTGATTTCTTATACTATATTAAAATTAATTTCATGTAACTCAATACAACTAAAAGTTCGAAATACTTCTTTTGTAAAGTGCACTTATACATGAACCAAAAGTATATTTATGAGTATTGAGTATTGTAATCATATCTAATATAGTTTTTTTTTTTTTTTTTGAAAAGTATATCTAATATAGTTGCTATTAATAAAGTTCAAACTAAGCTATGAGTAGGATTTTACTGGATATTATTTGGTTGTTTGTTAGTAAAGTTCAAATTAAATGGACAAAATAGTGTTAGCGGATAAATCAAAACCCACTATAACTTTTATTATAAAATTATTGTGTTTTGATCCTAACTCAACTTGACCTCATTCACCACGTCTTAAAACATGTTAGTGTTGATTTTGAAGGGTGACATGCAATCACTCGAAGATTTAACATACACGAAGCGGAAGGAATTCTTGAAGAACCATCAGTTGCCGAAAGAACTCCCCGTCGTCTCTTTTCATACCGAAGCCAACATCTCTCCAGCAGCTTTAGCAACGCTTTCTCGTGTTGCACAAGCAGAGCTACCAAGATTTGCTCCTATATCAATGCCTGTTGTAATGCCTCTTGGGGCCACATTGGCTGCTACTGCCCAGGTGCTACAAAGCAGATATGGTGAGAAAAGTGATGGGCTCGTTACATGTCGTGATGCAGAGGTCCCGGGCTCTGTGGTGGTGCGACCCAAGCGGAAATTGGACCATGCATGGATGGTTTATTCTTCTAATAAAGATGACCCTTTGGAAGCAGATGCTTCTCAGGTGTGTGAGGCTTTGCTAACCTTGGTCATGGAAGTTGGACTCAGGAAGAATCATCTTTGTAGCCTTAGACCAGAATAAGGCCTGTGTAAAAGATGGTATAAGGGACAGGTTGGATAAAGGGTTATAAATAGTAAGTTATGATTTCACAACAATATATGAAAATACATAGTCCTATAATATATTATAAAAATCAAACATACACATGCATGAATATGTTAACATATTGTGGACAGATTATTCTTGATTCACAAATAACATTTCTGTTTCTGGGACACTCTTTCACCCTTACATAACAAATGGTAGAATAAAATACTTTCTTATTGTTGGTACAATAAGATTTCTATGCTAGAATTGGTTTGAGAGAATTAGACATGATTCGCTACAATTGCACTTTTCTGAGGACATGGTTTATTAAAGGAGTTCGTATAGACGTAGGATTAAAGTTAAGGATTTTTAGGGAAGGGTATAAATTTTGCCACAATTCAAATCAAGAGGCTTTCAATTACACATGAGAATTGTATATTTACAACTTGAGATCCTAAACCCTATTTATACACATATATCGACACATCTAAAGCCATCGTACCCTTTGGAATCGTCGCGTCTCCTTTGGCGCCTCTTCTTGATGTCGATTATACACAACACGTGTATATGGAAGTTTCTTGGTTTAGGGTTTGACACAATACATCCCCTATATAATTACACTTATTCCAATAACATAACATACTAAATATAATATAAACTATTTACAATTTCACCCTTAAACTTTTCATTCAAACTTGATCGCACAATTATATTTATATATAATAACAAAACTTGAAAGGGCTTAGCACAGTACCTGTTTCTAGGTTTTAATAATCCATATGTGACAGTTATTTATATAGTTATAAGTATTTGATTGAATGGTGCAAAATGGTTTTTGTTTTTCTTTATGCTTGGTGGATGTATTTTACTTTGTTGTTTTATTGTAATAAAATGATTTATTGAATTGAGTGCCAAAAATATTGATATATTAAATCGTGTATAGTATGTTAATTTTCATAGCATTTAACTAATTTGTATTAATCAGTACCTTTTTTTCTAAACAAGTTAGCATTTTAATTATGGTTTTATTAATCAGCTTAATGATAAATTATACAAAATATTAATATATTAAAATGCTTATACTAAGTTAAGTTAATTATCAATATTATTAAGGTTTATTACTATATAATATTGAAACTGATGGACTCGTGTTTGTTATTGTTTTAAGAGCTCAATACACGCACGTCTTTAAACTATTTAGACGTTCATTACTATTGACAAAGGAGTTGCCTTCAAGATAGAGTATTTTTTTGGTATTGTAGGCTATAGATGAGTGCCCGTATGTTCACAACCAATCTGGTAGATCGGTTTCAATGTTTTCGATCGATATGAAACACGTGACGATATCCATTTGAGTGTCGGTAACATAACGAACCTAACCGATACCGACCGAGTTCCCGCCGCGTAGCGCGGGGAATCCCACTAGTTATGCCAACATGTCTTAGCTTTATCTTAGGCTATAGGGTGTGAGGGGCATGATTGGGTCATCAATCGTCATGTAGGACCATTAATAGATTGCTACACCACCCCCTTGCCTCATCCATCATGATTCACATGGATTAAATCATGACAACCATGGTTATCTTTTCCTTATTTAATATTTCCTTTCATTTTCACAAAAATAAATTAAAATAAGATAATAGTGGTTTGAGTCATGACCACACCCTTAGGGTAATGGTTTTGAATTATGAATTAGAAGTAAGTGACATGGCGCTGATGTGGAGGGTCATGGTGATCATGAGGGTCATGACCACACCCCATAGACTTAGGGGCTTAAGTTTTCATGTGTTGTAGGTTGACTGTACATGTGATTGTTTTTGTATTTATATCTACGAGTATCCGGGACCCGCGCGTTGCAACGGAACCCTTAGACCAAACAATAAGTAACAGTAATAACGTTGAACCACAAAATTTACACTAAAACATAAAACATTATCGTAAAAAATAGAAAGCTAAGTCGAATTGTTAAAAATCATCTTCCTACTTGTTACATAGATAGATGTTATGTTATTTTTTAAACCTTATTAGTATAACATCAAGTTTTCACTTTCTATGTTTGATTGTTGAATAGTAAATTTAAGGACATAATTGACGAAGCTATTAGGCCACCTGGTATACTCTCACACCTATATGTGTTAATCCTAGTTGGCATCCGTTAACACCTTTTAAACCGCTCTTGAAGGGTGTTAAGAGGCATTAAAAGCTTCACATATTAAGAAGTTAACTAGGAGAGAGAGGGAGGGAATCAAACATTGCAAAATTTGCACACACACAAAAACAACATGCTATATATATGTATTTTGATTAACTTTAAGGGGCGTTAATGGGGTTAAACCATTTTCTTGGTGTACGGTGAAATGAAAGAGGGTCAAGTAGATGATGTGGTGCCTACGTGTAGTTAAGGGGCGTGAAAGTATACCCATAGCCTTAAAGATAAAGTGTTACCCCCTTGATGTCAAGGGTTCGAGCTCCATGAACATTAACTGTTTTTCCTTTTTTATTCTAAATAATTGTTCCAATTTAGTGGTGAGATACATAAATTATTTAAAATTCGATTGTGTAACTATCTAGATGTAAATAAAAAAGTAACATTGTGTTAATAGGATGGCTGCATATATGGTAAATGTTGAATACTTGAATACAATAAAATGGAAAGCTTAGTAATGTTTAGTTGAATAAAATATAATTGAAACCTAAATAGAGAAGTATTATTTTTAGAAATGACTTGGCAGGAAAATATGATAGTGGTAATTGACAGTTTGACACCTACCCTTTGTCTTCCCCCTTCTCTCTCTACAATTTCTCTTTCTATAGTCTATCACCACCACACCATCACAAACCACTACCACACCATCACCACACCACCAATCACCACCACACCACGGTGAGTCACTGTAAGACACCACTGTCATCACCGCCACCTAACACAATCACTACCAACTGCCAGAAAACACCTCGCCTCCATCCTCCGCCACCACCACCGGCCGACTGCCAACACCATTAGCACCAAACCCCCACGACCACCATCATCACAACAGTGCATCACCACCACCTAGCCGCCTCCACAACATCACAACGACTTACCGCCACCACCACAGCACCACCACCAACCGTCATCATCTCCATTTCAACAGCCAGCAACAACGCTTTCATCCTTGGTTACAACCATCACCATCGTCATCTTTGGCCTTTTGGCGACATTTTTGGCCATGAGAGAATGTGTGAAGAGAGTAGAGAAAGATAAATGGAGGTTTATGAGGTGATGGAAAACGAACAGGAGAGATAAAAGTGAAAAGTACTGATCAGGGTGTGCTTTAATGAGTTGTACATATTGCTTTATACACTTGTAAAAAATTGAACAGTAAAAGTCTCTCACATAGTAAAATTACAAATTAATATAGGGAAAATATGCTGTTTTCTGATACTAAATATGTCTATTTTTCCATGTTACTATTTAACCACCTCTTCTGTTACGGGTAGCTTTCTGTGTATATATCTTTAGTTCTGTTTATTTGTTTGCCGATTGTTTGGAGCCGGGGGTCACTCTAGAATTAATTTCTCAATCTCTAGACCCTACTAGTAGTTTTGCTAAATTATGATATTTACCGGGTATGAGTGTTGTAATAAGATTTCTATGTTGCGTGTATTTTATTCTGCTATTAATCTTTTGATCATAATAATTGTTCATATTTTTTTTCCAAATTATTGTTAAAATGTATACTCTTGTATGGAGACGAGTTTGATGATAAGAAACAACATAGAACTTAAATATAACTAAATTATTGATTATTATATCAACATAAAAAAATGATTTTGCATAACTTAATTAGAGATATGATATATTAGAGGATAATGCGTCTAAATTTCATTCATAACAATGGTATTACATTTTTTTCGAAATATAAAAAAACATGTTAAGTATATATACTTAGATTGCTTAGAACGAAAACACCTATGAAAAAACATGTGAAGTATAAAGACTCGGATCGATTAGAACGAAAACAACAAAACAAGAGATTGAACGAATTCACTAGACTCTTTTTATTATAAATCAAAACAAACAAACAAATTACAATAATCTTAACTATCTATTTATAGTAATCAAAACATCTTCGAAAACAAGAAATCTGGCCGATTCAAATAGGAAACTAAATAAAAACTCAATATATATTTTAATCTAAAATTCGACTACATGAATAAAAAAACCTCCAAAAACAAATAACCCAAATAAAAGACACTTCTATAATCTATATTAAAACAAAACATTTTGGTGCCACTTGTCATTAGCTTAAACCACTCATTGCCACGTGTATTCCTCTTAATCCACGCGTTTTGTGTTTAGGCGCTAAAACAAAAGCCTCTAAACCCTAATTCAGTTTCATCTTTCATACGCCCATCATCTTCTACATCCATCGTTGTATCTATCTCTTCCATCACAACCTAGATCTCAGTCTAAAGCAAGGTATTTTTTCTTCTAATCTTTAAGCTTTCCATATTTTCTCTCAATCAATCTCACACAAAACCCTAAATCTCAGCCGTATGGACATTAGCGATTCATCTCATATCGATGATGAATACTTTTCAACAGAGTATAGTAAATCACATGCTCATCTGATTTTGAGGATGGCAATGTGATGAGGATGATGACGACAAATTAGTTTCCAATTTCTCTCTTCAAACCCTAAATGGTTGAGCCGTTTTCCTCTGCAATATTCAAATCGACGATTTAGATATTCATCTTTGATGACAATCAGCATTCTCTTCATCTACTTCTTTCCTTTTGTCGGTTTCAATTCCACCGCAGACTCTTCTTATCATTCAAGAAAAAGGTATGCTCAGAATTTTTCATGTTCGTTATTCGTTTTTCAGATCATAGGTACGATTTGTATTGACTGTGGTTTTTTTTTTATTTCAATTGTAATATCCTTTCAGATATAGGGTTTCAGTTAAATGAATACGTTTTCTTATTTCGATTGAAATTCCATATTCTCATGTTTCCACCGCAATTTTAGATTACTGGTGTTGTGATTCGATTTAGATATTTTCGTTTATGATGAGATTGTTGTTGTTTTGTTTTTAATCTGATTATTCGGGTTTTTTTCATCTATGTTTACTGGTGTGTTTATATTTGTTCTTATTAGGTTTATGTTGCTTATTGTTGCCAATGTACAAGTCAATGTTAAACTATTTATATGAATAAGGTGTGTTTCTTTATGATTTGCGGTCTGTACTCTAATAATTTTCATGAACAACTGTTTGTTATTGAAGCAAAGGAAAACTGCTTATGTAACATTTTCATGGGTGATTCACCAACATTTTGTTTCCAAACAGCTTCTTCCACTCATTTTGTTTGTGTAACATTATTATTTATAGACCGTATAGAGATATCATTATTGGCCCCAATTATATAAAGTGGTAATTTAGGAACAAGGATAATAGAAATACCCATGAAAAGTTCCTTGAAACTTTTTCTAGGACTTTTTTAATAGACTTCTAAACCAAGTACTTAGTGAGAACTATGTTACTAATATGCTTCATTCTTTTGTTTTAATTTAGGTTTGAATAGAGAAATATATGTTTTTCAGCTCAAGTGTTATGATTACTGTTTTTTCAGAGCATATGATACTCTTTACATGTGTAGAAGTTTTGTAAAAAGGGATCATTGATTAATATGTTTTGGGAAAAAAACAGGTATGTGTATTTTATATGTACTTGAAAATAACTATTTTGATTTTTTTGGTCCAGGGAGTAGTTCACAGAGATGATAAGCCTGGCAATTTTCTTTCTCCACATAAGGTTTAAGGGTTAACTCATTAGTTTCAACCTTGCAATTGTAAGTAATGTTGTACCTTCATGTGTAAAATAAGCTTTATCTAACTCATTGTTTATATTAGACTTCATTATGATTTTGTCATTGTTACTCGCTATATCATTTGACAGCTACCACTTGAATCGTTGTTACTGACTATATATTATTATTAGACTACATTTACAGGTATAATTAGCCAGGAATGAAAAAAAGAAAGAAACAGGTCAAGATTAAGGGGCTGAGTGTAAGTTAATCTTGACAGGTTTTTAATCCGGGTTGTCGGGTTAAATGTATTTTTAGATTAAGGGGCTGAATGTATTTTTAGTGTGGATTAGTTTTTTTGTTATAGTAAGATTCGAGATTGGAGATTTAAGGATTAGGTTTAGTAGATTGCTTACTTTACCAATTTCTAAATAACGAACATTATTAATAACATAAAATGTCTGAGCCAAGTGGCTAAAATTGCATAATTGAATGATATTTGTCACGGAATAGGTTTCTTGCGGGTACGACAATTTGGTTTCTTGCTGGACTGCCAGGTGCTTATGTCATGTGTTATCGCCCTTTGTATTGCGCTATGAGGTATGGACTTTAGTCTAATGAAAACACCATCTTGCTGGGATTTTTTTGGTGTTTGGGATATACTGATAACTGTAATTGTGTACAGAGGTGGATTTAAAAAAAAACACCAACAATTTGATTCAAGTAAATATATTATGTTAGTTTTGTATTATCATATAGGCTCCATAGTGATTTTTTGTTTTATCTATTATAAAATTAGATTTCTGAATATTTGACATCATAAATAACAATACTGGTCTTTCATTATTTGACATCATTTCCCTGTTTGATCTTATGCTGTTTTTTTTCCAGGATACCGTTCACTTTAGCTTCATCTCTGAGTCAAACATTAAGTAGTGAATTAGCTGATTCTCAAAGGAAACTAATGGCTCTGGCAGTTCATTCTAAATAAGCAAATCCATTGATAAGTCAACTAAGCAACGTGCCATTAGGTGTTTTCCATGAAGAGGTTGGTTTTACCCTTTCACTATGTTACAACGCTCGAGATAGCTCAAATTGATATCCTAATTATTACAATGAGTCAAACAGGTTTGGGCCGGGTTGAGCAGACCCACCTCACTTTCTTTTCTGAAGTTTTTAATAACAATTAGCGTGTCAAATCCGATAACATAAAATGTAAGTAGTAATCATGTATATTTAATGGTAAATAAAGGTTAGGGTCAGGTTAGGCTGACCGAATCACAAATTTTTAAAACGAGTTTAGGTTGGGTTGGGCTGACCCAAATTACTCTCTTTTCTAAGATTTTCAATAATAATTAGCATGTCGATTATGTTTACGGCAAGTTTCAATAATAGTTAGGTATACTTAATGGGTCAAAACGGGTTTGGGTCGTGTTAGGTTTGTCAATTTTTTTTTAATAATATTAGGTATATTGAATGGGTTAAAATTAGGTATGTAGCATGTCAAATAGATTACATATTTTTTTTATAAGAATTAGGTATTTTCGATTGGTCAAAACGGACGGGCTGGTTAGACTGACCCAAATCGGATTTTATTTCCTCATGAAGTTTGAGGAATGTCCATCAGCAAACCAACATCAGCAGCACTGCGGCTCACCTTGCTTCCCTATCTCTTTCTTTATTATTTTAGTTAAATTAGTGTTTATTTTTTTCAAACTAACTGGCATAATTCTATTTGCAGGCCCTTGAACTCAATAATGAATTATTACCTGACCGTGCTGTCAGACTTGATTTAGCAAAGGAAAAGGGTGCTTACACTCCTGGATACTGATTCTTTCTTATTAAGATTTCATATCTCATTAAAAGTTACAACATGAATCGACGATTGAAAATTTATTATGTTTACTCGACCGTGCTGTGAGACTTGATTTAGCAAAGGAAAAGGGTGCTTACACTCCTGGATACTGATTCTTTCTTAGTAAGATTTCATATCTGATTAAAAGTTACAAAATGAATCGACGATTGAAATTTTATTATGTGGCAATGATAGGTCATCACAAAAGAGTGGGCAATCTCAAGTACGACCTATATTTGTAAGGGGAGTTGGTACCGATGACGGTTTTCATGATCAATCTAGACCTAATCAGATCAATCATGCCAATCTTTCATTCATTTCTCAATTGCCATTTCTTTCATTCAGCATTTTGAACAATTTTGATCGATTCTTTGATATAGTTCAGGTATAATTCGAATCACCCCTGATGTTATATGATTATGTTTGCTTTTTTGTCTTCATGTAATGTTATATGATTATGTTTGCTTTTTTGTCTTCATGTAATGTTATGAGTTCAAAATAATAGTTTTGGTTTGTAGGTTTCAAGATCCATTATGGATGCATATATAAAGAAGCGAAGTTCAATAAAGAACCTTTATTAGCAAAGTTTAGGCTTCTTAAACCTTTTTTAAAGCCGTTTCTTGGTTCTGGACCGTCACAAAGGGATCAATTTCTTCTGTTAGCATCCAATGGTCTACGGGACCATCTTAGCAACGAGGAAGTTGTTTATATTGTCTTCAATTATCCACGAAGCGTAAGTTTACAATCTAATGTTATACATTAATTTTTTATTCTTAATATGTCTTGTGCGGCTTTCAGATGTTCCTTACAAACAGTTACTTATGTACTTGAATGACTCATTATGAGCCGTTACCCATTTACCTATCTAAAATTGCATTGGCCCTGCTCAGATCGGTGGTCATGTATGTTTTATGATACTCATGTTTTGTTTGGTTACTATATAAACTAAAATAATTGTATATGGTATTGCAGTTTGACAACAACTTTGCAACGACCAGTGTATATGAGTGTAGTGAATGGTGTATCCAAAACTGATGGCAAGACCTACTTTGAGTGTAGTGAAGGCTGCACCACCAGAACAAGAGGTACAAACTTACTTGGTGTATGTTGATACTATAATAAGCATGTGAAGTTTGTGTTTGCTTTTAGAGTGGTTGCTGCAGCTATTGTTGGTAATGCATCGCAACTTTTTTAGTAGAATGATCAGGCCATGACTCAATTTTATGCAAATTGGTTCTCCTTTTAAGGTAATTAAAATTACATTTATTAGGTTTCTCTTCAAAAATTTCGAGTAGATGTGCAATTTTAAAACATTTGCTTATATGTGGGTTGGTTCGAGTTATATTTCTCTTTTATGGGGTTAAACGACTAAAATAAAATGGGTCAGTCAAAGTGTTGTTCAACTAATGCGTATAACCTCCAAATATTTTTCATATAATTAGATGTTTTAGATGTAGTGTCTTTTATAAGGTCAATGTAAAAATGATAAGGTTGACATTGAAGTTCAAAGAATTGTTTTGTTTTGTTATTAATTGCTGAGACCCAATGCATACTGGGTGACAAGGCTATTGTCTCAAGTGACATAATAAGGGAAGAAGATATGGCTTACATTTTTCAACGTTCTTATAGTTTTGTTTCAAATGTGAGCAAGGTAGCCATTTATGCGTCAGAGTAAGAAAGAGTATAGTGTTTTAACATAATAATGTTTTTTTTTTTTATAATTTTGATTTGATGACTTATTTATCTTCAGGTTGCTAATCAAAACGGAAAGCAGCTGAATCTTATGGAAGGATTTAGCGCCTTTTTTGAATACTTTGGAATTATATTTGAATGACAAACAACCAAAGTGACTTTTTCATACCTTCTTTTTTTCCTTTGAGAAACTCTTGGTCATCACTAATATTGTCATCCAAGTTAAATATGTTATGTATTACTTAATACGTTTATTAAACTTTATTTTAATGAACTTTGCTTTTGATTATAAACTTAGATATTTAATTGTGTGATATTTTATGTTTAAACGCATGATTACTTTCTATT
This sequence comes from Helianthus tuberosus, assembly GCA_030545235.1. Classification (NCBI taxonomy): domain Eukaryota; kingdom Viridiplantae; phylum Streptophyta; class Magnoliopsida; order Asterales; family Asteraceae; genus Helianthus; species Helianthus tuberosus. The sequence continues at coordinate 93,693,616 of CM060418.1, read as the reverse complement.
TCATTAAAACGGATATAAAACTACTTTTATCAGAGAATAAAGCATTTACAATACCAGCTTAAATTGGTTTATGTTTATTTGGTCATTTTTTTTGTTAGATGTGGCAAAATAGACAAATCAGGCGGATCAGATAGTGAGTTAAAATGGGTAGCTTTTATATTAATGTAATGTATTTCAATTCATTTAATGTTTATTTTTTGTTGTTTTTTAATGAATTTTGTTAACGTAATACAAAAAAACATGTATACTCATACACACACTTAAATATTAACCTAAAATTTTACATAAATAAACAATACGTTGACTTATAATTCGCTATCCATTATCTTCCATAAACACAATATTACACAAATTTGCATCATCATGTATCTCGAGATATTAAATTATTTGTCTCATTGTAGTTTACTAATTTATTATTACTTGAACGGTCATTTAATTCAAACGATTAGTTCAATAAATTAAACTTATTCATTTGTGTTTTAGTCCACCCGCGAACCTCGCGGGTTCTTAAACTAGTATACTCTGTAACTATTAGACTTTGACAAGATTAGTCCAACAATCAACCCTCCTAGGGCTGGCATATCGTGTATACCCGTACACGATAAGACACGACACGATAAGACACGATACACGAAATCCCATACACGAACACGACACGATAACTTATCGTGTCCTTTTTTTCAAACACGAACACGAACACGAACACGACACGATATACACGAAAATTACCTGTTAATACCTGTTAACACGAACAAAAACACGAACACGACATGCTATCTGAGAGTTACAGAGGGAGTTTAGGGGTTTTATTTTTTTGAATTGAATGAGGAATGAAAATAGAAAGGAATTAAGGAGCCCAGACGCACATGGCTGATGAGTTTTATTTAATTTAATTTCTTATCGTGTACTAACGGGTATTAACAGGTAAACAGGTATTTAACCTGTTTATACACAAAAATTAACAGGTAATTTCGTGTCTACCTGTTTGGTACACGATACCTGTTAACTTCGTGTAGGTTCGTGTCGTGTATTCGTGTAAAATTGCCAGCCCTAAACCCTCCTAATCTTTCTTGGTGACATCACCCTTCAGAACAAAGTTGGACTTCTTCCTTTGCTCCCACTTTGGACACTCCGTCACATTATGCCCAAGCTCGTTACGACTGAAACACCATACACGTCTTTTGTCTCGCTCCCTTCGAAATCGTTTGTCCCTCCCGTGATCAACACCGCGACCTCCACGACGACCACGTCCTTGGTTTTCACGGTTCAAACTTCCATGACCACCTCAACCACAATGTTCATAAAACAAGTCGTTTTCCTTTTCTTTACCATCATCCTTTTTCTTTCCGATGCTCTTTTGAAAATAACAACTTACTATGTGGATTAACCCCTTGATCAGGTTCCTTGACACACTCTTTGTAGGCCTCCAATCTCCCTACAACATCTTCGAATCTCATGGTATTCAACTCAAAACACTTCTTAATTGATGCCATTATTTAAATGAACGATTTGGACATTGCTTCAGTGTTTCCAAGGGTTTTTTCCTGTGACACCTAAGTATTTAGTTTTCCCATGAATGTATCAACGTAATCACCCTCCTTCATTTGAAGATTTTAAAGCTCCCTCCTCAAGGTTTGAAGTGGAGCTGTACTAACTCAATCCACCCCAAGAATTCCAAAAACCTTGTCTTCAAAGCATCCCATACCCATTTGACCAGTGTAACCCGCCAATTGCAACACAAGATGTTCAGGTAATGCTTAAAACAAGAAAGCATTTACCATCTTTGACTTTGTTACCCGCAATAGCCCCAGTCATGGATGCAACAGCCTCCCAAAACCCATTTTCATCCATGATCGTTCTAAGCCTTACTGCCCACACTCGATAGTTTGTATTCGACTATTCGTTAGAATAAGACATTGATAGTTCATAGAGCCTTCATCTCGAACTGGTATAGACACCATATTTGTGTGTGGTTCAGCCATATTTGTGTGTGGTTCAGCCATCTTTCCCACTTGTGGAATATGTAACCGACATGTATACTGTATAGAATCAAGAGCATATAATAGAATCAAACAGATAAAGCTAGACACAATGAGACAAATACAATCTTAGATCAGATTCTTATTCAACTATAGTTTTTTATAGGTTCCAAATAGTTACTAACAAAAACACACAAGTCACCTATTTATATGTATGAGATCTGACCTTAGATGCATTGGGTTGCGCTTGCCAGTCAGGCAGCGCAACCTGGTTATGCTTACAAAGAAGTTACACAAAAACTAAGTACAAAATACAATTCAACTAAACATGATTATTCTAAATTATTTATGACACGAGATCTGCACCAACAACAAGATGGCAATGTACCTTTATTGTAAGAGAAACTTATAAAAGTAACAATTCATCCTAGAGTGTTTACCTTTATATTCATTTTATAAAACAAATCACTTCTTGTTTTCGTGTATTAGACTTTATTCATATCAATACAAATTTAAAGCCCATGTAATATACAGAACTAAGTCAAGGGTCACCTCTTCGCTCTCTATCACCAGCAAAGGTATTTGTTAGCTAACTTACAATCGAAGGGACGTTTGATAACGATAAGCGAATGTTAATGTGAATATACATTACTATATAATTATGTATTGCTTAGTTATAAACCTCTTTCTAGCTCCTTTATGTCACACCCCGACCACGTAGAACATACAAAACGTGGCGGAAACATCGGGGAGTGTTGTAACAGAATTAATGTTTCACAACCATGGAAATTTAAATTTCGTTTTATTAATCAAACATGAGAGTTTACATTGTTTAAACAAGAAACAAAGGGTACATCACATAAAGTAATTAGTTCTTGTCTCGTTTTAAGTCACTAAGGCACAGGTCCGCCTAAGTATGTCTTGATAAGTCCTATACATCATCACCTGAAAACACATGTGAAAATAGGTACGTCAGCATAAAAATGCCTGTGAGATACATAGGTTTTGTGAAAATAGGATTCATGACTTATGTTTGAGAAAATGTTTAGTTATGAACCTTGTAATTTGCTTTGTTTTGTAAATCATTTGAAAAACGATAAGATCAGATGATATGTATAAATAAGAGAATAAAGTATGGTTAAATGAATAACAATTGTAAAATGAGTTTGTATAAGATAAGTTTCTTGTAAAACAATGTATTGTGAAAAGTATGTTATTTGTATAAAATGTTATATGTCTCAAACTGAAATGATTTAAATAACGCTACGATATGTAATACCATACAAACACTTATATATAGGAAGTACCAGCGGCGTATCCACCATGCTTGTATCATATTACACACGCCTCGTTACTTAATCACTTACTCAAACCAAACTATCAAGATGAAATGTTTAACAAGTGTAGAAATGTTCATGTATAGTCAAATACGGTTCACACGGTTCACAGATACAAAATGTTCACAGATACAAACGGTTCACAGATACAAACGGTTCACAGATACAAACGGTTCACAGATACAAACGGTTCACAGATACAAACGGTTCACATATATCAACGGATCACATAGTCAAATGATTACAACGGTTCACATAATCAAATGATTACAACGGTTCAATATGTAGTATAATGTGTTCATATGCTGGATAAGCATATGCAACAGAAAGGCAATGTAAAACAATGTACTAAGTATGCACGCAATGGACATACGTAGTATGAAATGTAATGTAGAACGATGTACTAAGTATGCACACACAATGGGCATACATAGCATGTAATGTAAAACGATGTACTAAGTACACACACAATGGGCATACATAGCATGAAATGTAATGAAATCATGTACTATAACGTACTAACGAATATAGCAGGTATATGATGTGAAAACAGGAAAGCATGAAAGTAACAAGTAGGCACATGTGTTCCACCCCAAAACGTTTGGAAAACAGTAAAAGAGGGGTCTATGTACTCACTTGAGATTGCTTAGTAGTTCTTGAGTAACAACCAAACAATGCTAGAGATCGCGGATATCAAACGGCACCTAATATAGGTAACTATGTTAATAAACCGGACCTAAATCGGAAGATTTAGATAGAATGAGGGTTTGTAAACCAAACGAGTATAGAGACTCGTGTCATATGGTTTAACAAAGCCTACATGCTAAATGAAACCCAACCTAATAGCTTACGACCCATTACGACTCGTTTAGGTAGCTTATGCTACTTTAACGCGTCGTGCGCGTGAAACGCGTTTGGACCGTCTAACTAGTCCTATGACAAGTGTTATATGCCTAAACATGTTACATAATCAGTTATGTGACAAAAGTTTAGGTTACATATGCTTAATTACCAATTATACATGAAAAGGGTATTCTGGTAATTTACCTAAGGCATATAAACTACCTATCATACAACTACTTAAACGATGTGACCATAGGGTATAACCTCGGAAGGTTATTCCCTACACTATGGTCACCTAATGTATTTGGTCGGATCCTAATGATCGACCAAACTGGGTCGGGTTCGAAGGTATAAGCGATTTATTAGATCGCTTACCCTACGACCCTAGACAACGTGGTAATCAGTAGGCATAGTCCCAAGGGACTATGACCATCGTGATTACAATCACGTTGCGAAGTTCAAACGAACTTCGCATTGACCATAAGCTGGTTGATGTGTGTAAAATGCAACATATAAATTACATCAAATAATGCATAAAACTAACCCTTTTTAAGTACTAATATTGGAAAAAGAGTGTTTTTGTCTTCCTTTTGTATTCTCAGGATTAAATGAGCTCAAAAACACAAAAGAAGCAAAAAGACAGCTAATTCCAACATAAATACAAGGAAAGGAACATAAGTGGACTGCCCGACCCCTTAACGGCACCTTCCAAAGCAAAATAGAGAAGTCAGAAGACTGAACACGCCCCGTGCTCAGCCAGCACGGGGCCGTGCCCAAGAAGCAGCAGAAAAGACAAATCTATAGAAGCTTCTATTGCCCACCACGGGCCGTGCCCAGCGGACACGGGGGCGTGTCGAAAGTACAGCAGGCGCATTTATTGTAATTGCGAATTACAATTAATGAAGAGAGAGAGTGTCAGACGGGCACGGGGCCGTGCCCAGCGGACACGGGGCCGTGCCCAGCGGACACGGGGCCGTGCCCAGCTCTCTGTTCAGCCTATAAATAGGAGTGCTTGGATTCATTTCAACTCATCCCTTGGCACACCACCTCTCTCACACTTCATCCACCACCCACCACCACCATAACACCATCATCCACCACCATCATCCATTGTCCATCGTAGAGTGTGTGAGTCGTCTCGGGATCCAAGATTGATCGTAAGAGTTCTTGACAATCAAGGCCATGTTTGCCTAAGTCTCTTACATCACTTGGTGAAGACAAAGTGTCTAGTTTAATACTTTTTATTTCTAATCTTTTGCACTTTTTATTTGGTTTTGTATTAATGACTTTAATAACTAGTTACTTATGTTGAAGGTGATCTTTCCTTATCGTTTGTCCGTGGTGTCTTGGCATTATTTTACTGTCTATATAAAATAAAAGATTTTCACCATTCATATCTCCACGGTCTATATGGAGGTATGTTGGCTACCTGGTCGGGGGTTAAGGGAACGGTTTGGTAAAGGTCTTGCCATTGTTCAGCGTTTAGAGGTCCTGCAATGGACCTGGGTCAAATTTAGTAGGACCTCCTTCAATGCTTCACGGTATTGGATGGCGGGGGTCCAAACTCTTTGATCCCCTCATAAGTTAACTACTATTAATACTATAACCCGGCTACTTAGGACTGTATCCCTGCTGACTCAGACTACTTAGTCGAGGGTAACGTCACCGCCAAAAGCGGGGCCTACCATAATACTGCATTAATAACTTAATTCTTTATCTTCCAATAATCCACCCTTTTAGGATTGTATCCTTGCTGACTCAAACTACTGGGGTGAGGATAACGTCACCTTCAAAAGAGGGGCCTACTACAATAACTAAGATAATCTCTTAATTATGTGCAAAAGTGCGGAAATAATCAAAGGTTATACTAGATACGAGTCGGAACCAAGTGATTCATCTTGTCTATCTGTTTTTCTTTTATTTTTATTTTCAGCATTTTAGTTAGTTTTTATTTTTCTTAGTTAAAACATTTTTTCTAAACTTTTATTTTGATTAGACGTTGAGGATAAACCGGTACTAAAAGCTCTTGTGTCCTTGGACGACCTCGGTATCTTACCAACGCTATACTACACTCAACGATGGGTGCACTTGCCCATATGTGTGTTTAGTGTTAGTGAAATATCGTGTTTTATAAATTTAAAACTTGGCTAAAATAAGTGTTAAAAAGGGCTTAAAATATACACCTAATATATATAACACTTCACGCACATCACTGGTCAACGCTGAAAGTCAAACAAAGTTTGACTTTCTGACTCGAAAAGCAATAAAATAAGGAAAAGAACGAAAGAATACTTACGAAGGGTCCCCGAATGCTAATCTCGATTCAAAAATCTCAGGTATGAAACAAAAGTTTCAACTTAGAGTTTCTCAAATCAAAATTCTAGTGATTTTGAAGCATGGGGGGTGGGGTATTTATAGTATTCGGTCCACCGTTAAGATCGTTTCATGGAAAACGTGCCTTAATCCCATCCGTACAAGTGTTGCAAAGTTATGGTAGCCTAAAATGATCCTTATCAGCTGAATAGGCAAGTTGTGAGCTTGTGGTTGTGGTTAAAACAGCTGGAACATGCTGACTGTTCGTTATTATCTGATCAGAGAGGCGTACGCGGCCCGCTTCAGGATCAGAGAAAACTCAGGCGGGCCGCCTGAGGGTCCTGATCAGACAACAACTTTCTGTTTTGACAGTTTCAGTCCCTGCACGTGTTTAAGGCCATTTCCGACACTTCTAAGGCCCCTAAAGCCAACTTTAAGGCCCTAAAATGTTTCCTAAACATTGTGGACATGAAACATGCTCAAAAAATATGTCGGATGTTGGTTCGTTTGGCCGTACGAACGCGATGTTTGCTTAATTACGACGGAATGCGCATAAGCGCGAAAAACGATCCAAAATGCGTGACGAATGGATTTTTCTTATGCCAAACACTAAAATAAAATATTATAGTGCTTACATAAATTTTTGGATGTCCGAATGTATTCAGAACGTAAGTTATGCGCGAAAATGCAAACTTGTGCACTTTTTGACGCTTTTAGTCCCTGAATGACACAAAAGTTTATTTTAGCATACCGAACACCTCAAAGCCTATTTCTAAGCTATGTAAAGGATATTTATGGTATGTTTAACTTATGGTCATGTTCCGGAATGTCTGTTACAGTTCAAATTGGCATACTTTCGCAGTTTGTCAACTTTAGTCTCTGTAAGCGATTTAACTTGATTTTGCCATACCAAAGCCTTCAAAACTTATTTCTAAGTTATGTAAAGGTTATTTAAGGTATGTTAAGTCTATTTCACCATTCCGGAGTGTTCGTTGCATTAAACTGGTTATATTTACGCATCAGGGCGCGTATAACCTTCCAGAAAGCGATTTAGAGCTTGAAATCGAACAAGAATTGATATGTGCAAATGATACACATATTTATACAGATCCCAAGTATAAAATACAATATTTCATTGGCTTGGCAGTTGTTTGATGGTCTCAGTGACACAGGTGTCACACTTTAGAATTGTACTTTTTGCTACATTATTCCATATTTTATTGGATTATGTAATTAATAATTGAGTTGACCCAAGTAGTGTAGAGATAAGGTCATACTATTGATGACTGTCGTGAACGTCAATCAAAAACCTATTTAACCTAGATAGCTAGGGTAAGCATGGTATCGAATCCAGAGGAGTCTAGTGGAAAGTGTTAAGAATTAAGTAATGACTAGCTACTTGTAAAAATATAAACTTGGTTGTTTGAGAATTTGATTAAACTAAGAAATACTAAATTGGGTTGTAAAGAGTAGGAGAAAACAATGGTTCCTCCGAATTTTAGATTCAAAGAAACATTAATGATGTGTTTAATCATGACAATCATATAGACATGATTGTTTAATTCAATTAATTAGTTCTGATTACCTAAAGACTACTTACTTCGATTGTAAAACAACGGAAGGTTATCATATAAGCAATCAACTGATATTACCAACCCTAATCCCTATCAAATATATCCCGATTAGTAGAACTCTCGGGAACTGAATGAAATAGAAATAAAGTTTAGATAAAACCAATCGTTACAACTATTCAATTGAATCAATAGGTAAAAAGCATCGAATGCTTTGATTACCAATATTCACAAACTAGCTCAAACACATAAAAAAACATTAACTTACAAGAATCCTCCATCCGGAGGAAACCATAAAAAGTTTAGCCGCTCATGGTGGTTGGTTGATCTTCAATAGCTTGAGTAATAATTAAAATCATCATCTTCATAATTTAATATGAAAAATTAGGGTAAAATTAATAAAACTCAAATCTTTGATCTCGTCCCCCAAGTCTGTCGTGATGATGATGATTTTCAAGGATAAAATTAATGTGATGTGATGTCTACGTCTCTTGTCTCCTTCACGTGAGTACAAGCCACCAAAATTGTTCTCCCCTAAAGTCCTTAGACTGCGGGGTATGGGAGCTTGGGTTGGGGCGTGGGTTGGGGCATATGTTAACACGTGGAATGGGAAAAAACCCACCACCAAAACCCACGCCCATGGGGTATGGTGGGGCTTGGGTTGGGGGCTTGGGTTGGGGGGCATGAATTTGGTTTGACCATTTAGAGCATGCCATGTCACTTACTAGCCCGCCCCACGCCCGGGCTGAATCCTACGCCAAAGGGGCCACGCCCAAACCCATGCCCACCCGGGGTGGTGGCTTGGGCGTTTTCAGCCAACCCACGCCCCATACCCCGCAGTCTTATGTTCCACGAATTGATCCCAAAAAGTGAGTTGATGTTTTTGTATATTGGCTGCCTCCTTGATTGGATGGAATAAATAATTCTCCTTATAAATCAAAGATTAGCCAATCATGTATATATTTGCCGACCCTGATGTATGCGTGTGTTTATGATATCTCTTGATGATGTGTCATGCCCTAATGATGATGCCCCTCCATTAATCTGCATGTGTCGCCGCTCTCTTAGGGTTTACAAAACCCATTTAATTTTATTCCCCCTCAAAACAATCATGCTCAGCTTTTTGTTTTTGCTGTAAGCTACGGACGTAAAATGTAAGTTACGTTTTGCACTTGTTGTTTAAATTGTTTTGTTACCATATTCAGGTCGTTAGCTACGCTTTTTTTGATCTGTAGCCTACGTCGAAGACCGTTGACCCCATATTTGCTTAGATTCAACTTTCACACTTTGACAATTAATACCCCTGCACTTAATTCTTGCTCATTTCTTGTGTTTCTAAATTGTTTTATCACCCGAAACAAGTACCTAGCAACGTGATATGCCCCGGTTAACACCCATGGGTGTTCCGCTTCATATCCGAGCATCTTAACTTCGTCGAATTAAAAACGTTTTCCTACAAAACCATGAATACTCTTAGTTATCACATTCGAAACACATAATCGTCTAAAACGCAATAAAATGTATAATATAAACACTTTAACACTCGGGTTTCACACTCTCCATCACATCCCCACACTTATCTTTGATTGTCCTCAAGCAACCATTACAAACATTACTCACCTTATTAACAAATCACCTTCAAATCCCTTACCGAATTCACCATTTAAGATCCCAAGTCATACCCGTCCCATAGACTGACACAATCGAGGTTGACAATCTGACAGCTAGATAATATATCTTTGAAACACTTTTAAGACTTGCCTAACTAAAACTAACATGTTTATGATACTACACACACACACCACATGCCCCTCACAATAAGCACTCCTCTCGGCTTTATCTAAACTAGCTTGTAATATGTGCTAGTATATATATCACTCAAAACCGAATATGATACTCTGCAATCATAAGCTTGTATAGCAATCACACCTCCACTGTAACATGTAGTCCCGTAAAGGATCTTTCAATGATATCAAACACTAATCTTATGTTAGTGTGGAATCCTAACACAAGATGATTCGAGAAATAACAAACCAAAACAATAAAACCAAAGCTTATCTTGCATTCATCGATTGGATGACTGATACAAGACCCACAATAGGTTTCGGCTGGCTCTCTAACTTCAATAAACTGATCAACCTCAAAACAACTTATGAGGATTGATTATATACTAGACACATGGGCCTAAAGCCCTTAACTAGCTTAGCCGAAACCATACATGACCTACTACATAGTTGCGACCCAAAACATAAACAAACATAATTACAAAATCAACCTCCAACTATTAGTAACCATCTATGTATAAACTTCAAGTTCCAACAATCTCCCCCAAGGTTTATAACATAGAGGTTCTTCTATCTTTAACTGCTTCCAACACCGTCAATCTTGTCCTTGTAACCACCAAAACCTTTCTTTCTTACGTGCAGTGCCCCAACAACAGCTGTAGTCCACTGTTAGCAGTAGCTTCATACTTTTCTATAGATCGAATCTGATTTTGAGCTAGCACCTATAGATTTACTAAGTCCAAATTCAGTAGATCCACATGATCGGTTAATCGAAACTGCACGTCATCATCACATACAATTAACGCCTGCCCCAACGTGTCATCATAAGCCGAGAAATGCATAGTCTTCAATATACCATCTTGAATCTTCTTCACCAGTGGAATTGTCTTTTCTTTATCAGTGGGCGGCCATGTGACGATCTTCATTCACTTGTTTGTTCGAGGATCTCGTACTCCAGGAGCAGGTGTTACAATGGATTCCACTGTTTTCATAGACGGAAATCCTCGTGTAACCCCTCGCTTGAGCTTTTCGAAAAACAAATATCCTCTACCACCAGGTCTGTCATCGGTGTATGGTGCATTTGAAAGCATACTTAAATCCACCTTCATCATCTTCTGAAACTGAGCTGGTCTTCGATAGTATTCCACTGGACCAATTTTTCTCTTAATCCACCACATCTTTCGATCGTGGTCAAACCCTCAGCTCACAACCCCTGATTTATTTCCAATCTTATCGTAATGACTCTCACCGACATCCATCAAATGATGAGTAACTTGAACATCAGGATCAGCAGGATTCAGATTTCTATTCTTCATAACCACCAGTTCCCTTTTCTGCTTTAACCTCTTAGCCTTTGCTTTATCTTTTTCTTTATCAACTGGTTTATTGAAGTATAGATCCATTGCTGCAGCACGCTTAGCATCATCCTTTGCAATTGCCCTAGCTCGATCCTCAGCAGCTTTCTTTTGTTTCTCCGTATCAGTTGGATCAGTAAACTCGTGACCAAAATTCTTTTCTAACTTTCCACGGATATCATACACAATGTTGAACAATAGGCTGACATCACCTTGTAGTTGATCTATCTGTTGGTTCTTCTAAATGATCTTGTCTTCTAATTAAATAATCTTTGCATCTTTATGAATTGAATCTTGTTCAAGAACCATGATCCTCTTCTTCAACTCTCTAACTTTGATAAACTCATCATCATCATCATCATCATCATCATTATCATCATCATCATCATCACTTGAATCATCAACAAACGGCAATTTCAAACGTTCTTCATGCCTTTTCCCACTAGAACTACAAGGTTCATCATGTACTGCAACAGAAGAACTTCCAATAGCAGCAGTTACTAGGGGTGTTGATACGGTGACAGGGGTTTCAGGTGGAGCATAAACAGTAACAGGAATCTCTGAAGAAACTGACACTTCAGCAGGATCCAGATCCACATCCATTCTTGTTTCAGTGGTTTCAAAATCAAAAGCAGTCTTTGTAGCAGGGGCAGTAGCAGTAGTCTCAAACTCAAATGGTGTTTCAGTCATATCTTTAGTAGACTCAAAATTAAAATCATACAATCCATCATCTTCTTTATCAATCACTGGTTGATCTTGTAACTGTTCGACAAATACTCCAGGTCGAGGATCTCCTTTTCTCCACTTTAACGGCTGAGAATCAGAATCCTTTGGGTCTTCATCTACTGGCTCCTGACTTTGTAGCGAAAATCAGGAGGAGGATTCCCAACTACTTCAATAGTAGAGCCAAACTTTTAGCAGTAAATACCGGTGGAATAGTTGACACAGCGGAACTAACTTCAGCTTCAGAAGGAAGTTCATCATCATCTCCATCAAAACTAATCACAATGCCTTCATCGTCAGAGTCAAGATTTTGAAACTCTGCCTCAGGCTCTTCATTAGCAACTATTTGAACAATATGCTCTTCAGCAACCACAACATTTACTTGAATATTCACTGGTGCAATCTCTGGTTCAGCCATCACTTTTTCAGTCTTAGCAAACTGTCCAAACTTTTCCAGGGCTATTCTTCCTTCAACTTTACTTGCAGTACCCTTCTTTAGAGTCAGAGATCCAAAACAAGTTGGTCCCATTGGCTGCAAATCCAATGTATTTCCACTTCTTTCCAAATAAGAATACCGCGCGTTCAAAATCATCTGTAAGAACCTTGGATACATAACAAACTTGTCCTTGTGCACCCAAGTAACATTTCTCTTCATTCTTTCAAGCACATACTTTGAGTAGTTATAAGCTTAGTTCGTAATCAGACACACAAATGCTGCGGATTGGGTGATATTCAATTAATCAGTCCCTCCTCTGTTCTCTGTCATGCACATGATGAACATGTGCATTAATGAACGCCAGTAAGGATGCACAAACATCTTCATCAGAGAGGGATAAATTCCTTCATAACTCAAACGTGGCAATATTGCTTTAATATTTTCAGAAGGAAGATCAATCGGGTCTGTTTCTTGATCACATGGTCTCGACTGATTTGTTCATGTTGACTGAGTTGACCTTTACTTAGTTGTTTTTCAAATTAACTGAGTTAATTGTTAACTGAATCTTGATAAACTCTATACTAAACTTGATGTGTTTGTGTAGGAACATGCGCTTTAGTAAGTAAATGTCATATGAAAACTCCTTATAAGATTCTGGAAAGACGTAAACCCTCGGTGTCATATTTTCGCATCTTTGGTTGTCCATGTGTGTTATTACTTATGGATGCCAATGGAAGTTTGTGGCTAAGGGGGACGAGTGTTTCTTTATTGGATATGCTAAAGGTTCATCCTAAAGAGTATACAATAAAGTAAGTAAAAAGGTCGCCGAGTCGTGCAACATTGAATGGCTTGAAGAATATTCCATGGATGCTAGAGTTGGTCAAGACTGGTTATACGATTGTGCTGATTTGTTTAAATCTTTTAATATTCTGTCTAGTGTTCCTATAGATGCAGGTGTGTCTACTCCATAACAACCAATTTGATTAGGTGATACTAAAGAAGATGAACTAGCTGAAGGGAGCTCAAGAAAACACACCATAGATCCGCCAGGAATGGTCTTCACTGAGCACCCTCCGTCTCAACAGGTGTCCCACCAATCCCCTGAAGGTGCATCACCAAGTGGTGTTATCTCTAATGGTTCAGGATCTGCACTGTTTCCTGACCCAATACCTAAAGATTGTATAGTTACTGCTCCGGTAGTTAACAGTACTGCATCATCTAATGAGGGGGAGTCGAGCAACACTGATTCTGATAGCTTGAACGCTTCAACTCAAGGCGTGACCGTAGGTGGCAATTCCGACAAGTGTTCAACGGAATCATCCAATAGAGAATGCCATTGCTCCTGTAAATGCTAGAATTCTAACCAGGAGCCAATCAGGGACTATCAATACATGTTTGTACTCCTGCTACATTTATCAAATAGAACCTAAAACTATTGATGTAGCTTTGCAGGAACCAGGCTGGGTGGACGCTATGCATGAAGAGCTGAACCAGTTTGAGAAGCTCGGAGTATGGAAGCTTATTGAGTTGCCGAAATGAAAACGTAAACTTGGAACTCGATGGGTCTACAGAAACAAGCAAGATTCTGCTGGAGTTATAGTACGGAATAATGTTGGTGCATTTACTGTCTGTTAACTTCGTCTTAATCGAGTCTTATGTCTAGATAGGATAAATGAGTGCACAACAGGGATCAAATTAGGGTTTGTTTGTGGTTAAGTGTGTAATTTCGTTTGAATGGGACATGAGCATGTTCAAACGAAATTAACTCATGTAATTTCGTTTGAACAGGGACGTGTCACTTTCAAACGAAATCACTCAGGCTATATATAGGTGTTGTGCATACTCATTTCATACGGAATTAAGTGTGTGAGAGCTGAGGTGCTGCCAGATTTTTGTCAGATTTGAACTTGTAAAAGCTCTAGAAATCAGTAATAGATAAAGATTAGAAAGGAACAAGCTGTGTTGACGTCTTTTACATTGATTCCGCCTTTGTACTTGATGATGAACTACTCATACTGACTATTTAGGGTCACACTACGATCCAACAAGTGGTATCAGAGCTCAGGACGAGGAGTTCATACCAAATTTAGCTTGATTTCATCGGATTCTCTCACTCTACTCTTTCTTTTCTGATTTGAACAAGTTTTCACGGTTGAAATGGCTTAAAACTCTCACATATCAAGCGAAACATAGTGTTAACTAATCCTTGAAAGTTTTGGACTAAAATTCGGCTTAAAACTTGATCAAAAACATAATTCCGCTTGAAAACAGTTCGAACATAATGACATCATCTTAATTTCGCTTGAAAAATCTTGGTAATCTCGTTTGAAAATGCACTATAAACCTAATTTCGCTTGAAGGATCTTGTTAATTCCGTTTGAATAGGTATCTCGCTTGAAATATTTGGCTGATTTCGCTTGAGAGTGTACTTAGGTGATTCCGTTTGAAATCTCAAACGAAATTAGAGATTTCGTTTGAGATAGCCTATTCCGCTTGAAGGCTAGTCTCGTTTGAGATAGCTATTTCGTTTGAAAGCAACTTTTCAAAATTTCAAAAAATATTTCTAAGTGTTTGTTGATCATTTCAGGTACGTGAAGATGGATGATTTCAATCCATTCTATGATGTTTTTGCCTTTGCTGGAAATGGAGGAGATGATACTTCAAACGACACATCAAACAACACAAATGAGAAAGCTCCGAGTGCGAAAAAAGACTCTTTCGGATACATTAAGTGTTGAGAGTGCGTATGAGACGTACAACAAACCTCCAAAGTTGTTGGCAATAGAAGATTATAATAGGTGGGCTACAAGATTTGATGAGTGGCTTCAAGCTTTTGCATATCAAAGCTGGAAAAGTTTAAAGAATGGTTACCTTAGAGGAGAAAAGTTTGGTGAAAGTTTGACAGATACTGATGATATTGAAAGATATATTGCTGAACAAAAGTGCATCGCATTGATTCATCAGTCTGTGAGAGATGATATAATCTCATTGATTGAATATGAAAATTCAAAAGATCTTTGGGAGAAACTGAGGGTAAAATGTGTAGGTAGTGCTGAGATAGTCAAAAACAAAAAGAAACTGTTAAGAAAAGAGTTTGATTTATTTGGATGTTTAAAGAACGAGTCTGTTTCCAAGTTGATTGAGAGATTCGGGCATCTAAAATTGGAGCTGGCAAGACATAAAATTGTATATACTCAAGAAGAGTTGGTTGACAAATTGTTCGACTCGCTGTCGAATGAACAAGACTGGCAGTACTTTGCATTAATGCTGAAGAATACAATCAAGTCTGAAGATTTGACAGTGGATCGGCTTATTGAAAGACTGGAGAGTCACGAGTTGGAGATCAAGAAATCTAACAAAGTCAACAACACATCTTATCAGCAGAATGTGGAGTTGTACTATAGAGGAAATCTACCAAAGACTGGTTCTCCAAGAACAAGATTTTCTGCAGTGGAACATTGCTGTGGATCTGAAGAACGCTCAAAATTTCATAGTGGTTTTCATAGTGGATCTTCTTCAACAAATCCAAGCCAATCTGCATCAAAGAATCTGTTCCAATGTAACATTGCTGTGGATCTGAAGAACGCTCAAAATTTCAATGAAGAGTCTGCAAAACAACAGATGGTGTTCTTAGCGTCGGTGTTAGAATCGTACGAGAGCCTCGTGGCGGGAAAAATTGGAAACACTAACTTGACTAAGGAGGACTATGATCAAATAGATCCTGAAGAGATGGAACTGATAGATATCAGGTGGTGTATGGCTAGTGCGGTCAGACGAGCCCAAAGGTTCATGGAGATTACGGGCAGACATTCAATTGGCGGACCGTCCACAAAACTTGGCTTTGACAAATCAAAAGTCACGTGTTTCAGGTGTAAACAAAAAGGACATTTTAAACGTGAATGTCTTAACGCTCCTGCTGATGATACTGCAAATCCATTTCGTGAAGATTACTACAAAAGAGCGATCTATCATCAGAATAAATCAGAACCGCCCATAATGAAGCAGCTTGAGGATGCTCCCAAAGAAAAATTAAGAGCTCTTGCTGTTATTCATGATGATGAAGGTTTTGATTGGAGTGAACTGCTACCAGAGGAAGATGCAGTAGGATATGCTTTTGCAGCAGAAAAGATTGTTCCTTTCAAAGACACCAGATCTGAAGAACATAAATACCTCGCAAGAAAGCAGAAAGCAGAATTCAAGATGATGAGATTATCTAAGGTGTTCAGTGATGCCAAGAAAGCAAAGAGATGGGATGCTGATAGAGAATGTTACCTTGATCCTCAAGGAAACATTGCTATTGATACGAAAACTCTTAGTATTGAAGCTTTCATTGAGGAATTTGCTTCAGAAGAAAACGCCAGACAGAGAGAATGGTGGGGAAATGGAGAAGAGAAAGAAAAAGAAAAAGAGAAAAAGAATGAATCGCAGTCTAAGAAGATTGATGATGGGATTATAGATACTTCACAAGAATTTACCGCTGAAAACTTGGGGAAGATGGCTGACAAAGTGCTTGCTGCAAAGGAACTTGAGGTAGACTCTAAGTCTGAAACTGAGTCTAAAAGCAAGGTCAGTCCAAACGTTTCAACAAGTGAGACAGGTAAGAAAGTCAAAGGTGATAGTGAATGCAAAAGTTGCATGAAAAACTACAAGTTTTGTAGTACACTCACTTACCTTAGTGATACAAAGGTTACAGAACTGACAACAAGAGTCAGAAAGGTTGAAGATCAGATTCTAGATCGTGATAAAATGCTAAAAGCTTCAAATGATCGAGCTAACAAGTTAACTGAGAAAATTGAAAATGATAAAATTGAAGTAGAAAGAATTAGGAAAGAAAATGAAAAATTGGTTCTTGAAAATCGTAAAATTTCAGAAAATTTGGACAAACTAAAACGAACGGTAAAAGATTCTGATGAAAGAAACGGTAAAACCAATAAAGAAAATGAGCATTTAACTGTAGTTCTCAGACACAAAGAAGAGCAAATCAACCAACAACTGGATGAGATTGCTAAATTGAAGCTTCAGTTTAAAGAAGCTAAGATTGAGAATGAGCGTATCAATCTGAAATTAACCAGTTACAGCTCCGCAAGCTTTGTTTTACAACACATTGTTCCTAAACCCATCGGGAAAAACAAAGCAGGCGAAGATGTTTACTCGGATGGAACTGGGGTTGGGTTTCATCAGGTTCCACCGCCAGTGTTAAACAATTTCTCAAAGAAAAAGTCCGGGTTGGTTAATGATGAAGATGAAACAAATGAGATAAAACTTCCAGAGTCAATTGATGTTACATTTTCTTCATCTGATGATAGTGTTCAAACTGATATTGTGAAAGGCATGGCTGAAAGTGTTTTGAAGTCTGATAGTGATTCAGTTGAGGATGAAGAGTGTTTTCTGAACAATTACATTCCGAAGCCAAAATCCAAAAACAACTTAAATGAAGAACCTACTCTTGTCATGTACAAGATGTCGGGATCAGATAAGTTGTATTCGGATTCTGAGTTTTCTCTGGAGAATGTTAATATGGACAAGTTGAAAAATGTTTTCAAACTGGTTGAAATTGATTTGTCTGAAGTAGAAGGTTTGAATCAGACAAAGAGGCAAATGAATTTTGAAAAAAATAAAGCTTACTACAAGAAACCTGTTGTTCCACCGGGTTTTTATAACAACAATCGAAACAGATGGTCGGGTGGTTATCAGGGTGGTAAGAATTATCAAAGGAAAAATGTTCAAAATAGAAGGTTTGCTGAGAAAAAGGTGTTTGTGAATGGTTCGAGTTCACTTTCTGATGAAGAATCTGAGATTTTTTGAAAGTCTAATGAAGAATTCTTTGAAAAGAGGGCCTCACAGTTTCAGTCTGAAGGCACAAGTCGAGTAGTTGACACTTGAACATGCTTCAAATGTAATCAAGTTGGACATATTGCATGAAAGTGTACCAATTTGAAGCCTAAGACTGAAGTTGTGATGAATTCAAGAAAGAAAGATGATGTGAAGGGAAAAGCTCCATTGGTTGTTGAGAAAAAGGTTTTGAAAAATGACAACACCAAGATCAAAACTGAACCTGTTAAGAATATGGTAAATAAAAATGTCAAGTTTTGCAAACGGGTTGCATCATCTCAACAAACATGGAAACCAAAATCCGAGAAACAAGTTTCAACTCCGCAAGAGAAGAAAGTTATTCCTAAAAAGATTCTTCAAAATGAAAACAGAAAAGAAAACATTTCAATTTCTAATGAAAATTTTGTTAGAAAGAATGTTTCATTGGAAAAAGAGGAGAAAGTTGACATAAAAGAGGTTATTGATAACAAACTGGAAATGAATGATAAAACTTTCCACCTCTTAAATCGGTTGTAAAGTGTGTAGATGAAGTTAAGTTACCCGAGTCTGATGAGGCTTGGGCAGCTTATTTCAGCTAATCATATTTCTATCTGGTGCAGGAGCTTCCAAGATCCGTTTCACGTTGGATTATGGATAGTGGAGCTTCTCGGCACATGACAGGTAAAACAGCTCTGCTGTATGATGTTAGAAATTTCAATGGAGGTTATGTGGGATTCGCAGGAAATCAAGGTGGTAGAATAGTGGGTGAAGGAACGTTATCCAATGGGATTGTTACGTTTGAAAGAGTTAACTACATCGCCGAGCTTGAAAACAATCTTCTGAGCATATCTCAGATCTGTGATCGTATGTATACAACGCACTTTACAGACAAAGAATGTGTGGTCTTGAAACCAGGATTTGTTATTCCTGAAGAATGGATTATCATGAGGGCACCTAGAGTGAATGATTTATATGTGTTGGACATGAGTGTAGCAACTACAACAACGGATCAGGCACATTGTTTTGTTTCAAGAGCAACTGAGGAGGAATCGCAATTGTGGCATCGGAAGATGGGTCATATACATCTTAGAAAAATGAATCATTTGGTGCACAATGATTTAGTTATTGGTGTTCATGTCAAAGGTTTTCATCTTGAAGGGGAGTGCATTAGCTGCATTAAAGGAAAGCAAAAGAAGAAATCTCACCCCAGGAAGAAAGAAAACTCAGTCTCAAGACCTTTAGAGAGACTCCATATGGATTTGTTTGGTCCAGTAAACGTCAAAGGTATTACAGGGGATCTCTACTGTCTAGTGGTAACGGATGATTTTTCAAGGTTTTCATGGGTTTCATTTCTGAAGACGAAAGATGAGACGTTTGATAGTTTGATGGCGTTGTTCAAGAAAATTGAAAACTTGTACCAAAGGCGTATCAAAAGAATCAGAAGTGATAATGGTACAGAGTTCAAGAACAACAAGATGGAAGAATATTGTACTGAGAGAGGTATATTGCATGAATTTAGCGCGCCTTACACTCCGCAGCACAATGGAGTAGCAGAACGAAAGAACAGGACGCTAATTGAGACGGCTAGGACGATGCTTGCTGATTCCAAGCTACCAGTAAATTTTTGGGCAGAAGCAGTATCCGCCGCATGCTATACACTCAATCGGGTTCTCACTGTTAAGAAATTCAATAAGACTTGTTTCGAGCTGATTAATAACCGCAAGCCGAACCTGAAGTATTTAGAACCGTTTGGGTCTCCCTGTACAGTTCTAGTGCCTTTTGGTAAATTTGGTCCAAAGAGCATCGAAGGAATTTTCGTGGGTTACACAAGTCCATTGAAACGAGTCTTTGTTCCAAGCTTGAAGCGGATTATTGAAGTACACAATGTTGAGTGTCAAGGTTACACAGTGCCACCACTGAATCCAGGCGATTCATGGCGTTTTCATTATGATACTTTGTGGGATTCGTTTGAGATGGAAGAAGAAAAGGAAGAAGAAGAAGATTTCTTTGACGAGTTGGATATTCTGAGAGAGTATGAAGAATCGCAGGAAAGGTTCCCAGTTGAGTATTCAAGTCGACAACGACAAACTTCAAATGATAATGAAGCAGGTCCAAGTAATGCTGGAGAACATGATGATATTCAACAAAATGAAGTTGCTCATGATAATCAGACGGCACAGAATGATAATCAAGAATCTGAGAACATGCCAGTATTTGATCGTGGTGATTCAGATTCTGAGGGGGAGCAAATTCAGATTTCAAGTCAAACAAACCCAGTCACTGAACAAGGTGCAAATCAGAATGTTACTAATCTGGAAGGCGAGGTAGATGTTTCAGGCGAGGTGATGCCAAGAACTCTTTCATACCATCCAGAGGAGCTGATCATTGGAGAGTTACAATCAGGCGTTCGCACTAGACGTCAAATTGACCAAGGCCTTACTTGTTTTTATTCTACAGTAGCACCTTTACAAACTGAGTTTTCACTAAGTTGTTTTATTTCGCAGATCGAACCGCGAACTTATAAAGAGGCGCTAACTGAAGATTCTTGGGTCAATGCTATGCAAGAAGAGTTGAGTCAGTTTGAGAAGTTAGGAGTGTGGAAGCTAGTAGACTTGCCTGATGGTCAGAGGAAGATAAACACCAAGTGGGTGTTCAAGTGCAAGAGAGACGATAGAGGGGTTATTATTCGTAACAAAGCTCGACTCGTAGTCCGGGGTTTCAGTCAGCAAGAGGGGATAGATTTCACTGAAGTATATGCTCCGGTTGCTCGACTAGAAGCGATTAGAATCTTCCTAGCATTTGCATCTTGGAAAAATTTCGAAGTTTATCAGTTAGATGTAAAATCGGCGTTTCTCTACGGGAAGGTAAAAGAGGAGGTATATGTCGGACAGCCACCGGGCTTCACCGATCCAATCCACAAAGACAAGGTCTACTTGCTAGACAAAGCGCTGTATGGTTTACATCAGGCCCCGAGAGCTTGGTATGAGACATTGTCTCAACACCTGCTAGCCAACAGCTTCATTCGTGGAAAAGTGGATGTCACTCTCTTCACCAAAGAGGTCGACGGACATTTTCTGATCGTTCAGATATATGTGGACGACATCATATTTGGGTCAACAAATGAAAATTTGTGCAAAGATTTTGAACAAGTTATGAAGCAGAAATTCGAAATATCATCGATGGGTGAGATGAAATTCTTCTTGGGTCTTCAGGTTGATCAACTGCCTAAGGGAATTTTCATACATCAAACGAAGTACGTTCATGATATCTTGGAGAAATTCGGGATGTCAGGTTCTACTCCAGCTTCCACCCCATTAGCGACGAACCATGGGATAAACCCTGATCTCACCGGAGAGAAGGTAGATGAAATGATGTATCGTTCCATGATCGGATCGCTGATGTATTTGACAGCTTCAAGACCCGATATTATGTATCCAACCTGCCTCGCAGCAAGATTTCAATCTAACCCGAGAGCTTCGCACATGATTATTGTTAAAAGGATATTACGCTACCTGAAAGGAACTCCATCATTGGGGTTGTGGTATCCAAAAGATGGCGAATTCATGCTCGAAGGTTATTCCGATTCAGATTTCGGATGCTGCAAAGTTAACGCTAAATCAACAACAACGGGGTGCCAGTTCTTTGGATCACGATTGGTCACCTGGCAATGCAAAAAGCAGACCTCTGTGGCTTTGTCCACATGTGAAGCGGAGTATGTATCTGCTAGCAGCTGCTGCTCTCAGATCTTGTGGATCCAGCAACAGATGCACGATTACGGTTTGCAATTTCTAAATACCCCTATATTTGTTGATAATGAGGCAGCGATTAACATTACTAAAAATCCAGTTCATCACGCTAAAACGAAACACATAGAAATTCGTCATCACTTCATCCGAGATTGTTTCGAGAAGAAGTTGATACGAATTGAGAAAATCCACACTGATGAACAAAAAGCTGATTTACATACCAAAGCGTTTGATAAAACTCGTTTTCAATACTTGTTAAAATTGAACGGTATGAAGCTTTTATCGGTGTTGGAGGAGATCTTGGCGTTGATGAAGGTACCACTGTAGATGATGATGTTGAGAAGCAATCTGCAATGGTTTGTCGATTTTTTACTTGTTTTGGTATTTAGGGGGAGTAGGGTAATATTTTCAGAAAATACAAAAACAGCAAAAAATTTAAAAAATACAAAAACATGAGATATTTTCAAAATCCAAAAACAATAGAAAACAGAAAAGAGCTTGTGTAAAAAGGGAAAATGATAGTACATCGGCTTAACAGTTACAGTATGCTAAAGATATGTAATGTTTAAAAGTCTTAAACAGTCTCGCTGATGATATGCCGATAGGTTTTTGCAAATTTAGTAGGTTTGTTCGGGATATAAACCTAAAATCCTTACTTGCTTATTTCGTGGGGAACACTACTTGGATATATAGGTAACCCCTGAAATCTTGTTTGAAAGATCCCTTTTTCTGAGATACTAGGTCTTTATACTCAGTGATATCTGGGGTATTATTCCGGGACTTCTGATTTTGTGGAAGCAATGGCCTAGTCCCCGTATAATACTTTCTGCATTGCTTGAAATATAGCACCACCCTCAGCTAAAAAATGATAAAACATTGAAAAATGCTAATCATGGCTGTTGTAAAAAAGATCCTCTAAAGGGGACACACCAAAGTCGAAGCCGTCATTTCTCTGCTGAACGGAAGTTCTGACCTGAGCTCTCACGGTTCTTCGCATCTAACCCCTTACAGATATTATCTGTGGTATACTCACCTGTAAGACTGAATATTGGGATCTGGATACGAGAGTATATTCAAGAGGTGGGACACACGTATAAGTTTAAGTCCTTAATTCACTTAATCCGTATCCTGGACAGATTGAAAATTGTGTGAAAATTTAAGTGGATCAGTATATCGACAATCTAAGTGAATTGTTTAATTCTGAATATGTAATCAAAGCTTAACGGTACTTGTGACTTGTCAAACAGCTGATATGATTCCCTAACACGCTCATCAAAAATACGTTTGTAAATAGTTTACTTTTATTGCATTCTATTTCTGCATTTTATTTCTGTAATTCATTTCTAGTTTAGAAACATTATTAAAATCCAAAAAGATTTTACACTTCTGCTTTATTTTCCGACAAACCAAAGTGGAAAGCTGATCTTCAGATTCAATTTGAAGCAGATGCAGGAAGTTTTCTGAACTGGAGGATGAGTCGTGAGCTTAACATGATAAGATTGTGAAGTTGAAAAGTTAAAGCAAGTTCATTAATTTGAAACTTGTAAATTTTCAGAAAAACTTGAACAAAATGTCAGTGTGAATTGTCTCAGATCAACCAAGGTCATTAAGTTGGACTTGGTAGATAAATTGAGTAATCAGGGTCATTAATTTGGACCTGAATACTTAAGTGGATTTCTTTTTCTGACAAAACAACATATGAAGGTGAATGGTAAGTTTGAATTGAAACTATTATTGTCATATATCTTATATTTGGGTAGAGATTATACAGGAAATAAGAGTTAAGTTCCCCATGAAAAAAAAATGTCAAAGTTTGAATCAGAATTCGAGCCCTAGCTTATCGAGAGGGGGAGTTTGTGAAAGGGGGAGTCAGGGTTCTAGATCAACACTCAAAGGGGAGATTGAAGATAAGAGATTGAAGATTAAAGTTTGAAGATAAAGATTGAAGGGAGCTTTACAATGTCAAGATAATTTGGAAAGAGACTAAGACTAAAGACTCGACGCCGAAGACTTCGTCAACATCCAAGGGGGAGTCTGTTGGTGCATTTACTGTCTGTTAACTTCGTCTTAATCGAGTCTTATGTCTAGATAGGATAAACAAGTGCACAACAGGGATCAAATTAGGGTTTGTTTGTGGTTAAGTGTGTAATTTCGTTTGAATGGGACATGAGCATGTTCAAACGAAATTAACTCATGTAATTTCATTTGAACAGGGACGTGTCACTTTCAAACGAAATCACTCAGGCTATATATAGGTGTTGTGCATACTCATTTCATATGAAATTAAGTGTGTGAGAGCTGAGGTGCTGCCGGATTTTTGTCAGATTTGAACTTGTAAAAGCTCTAGAAATCAGTAATAGATAAAGATTAGAAAGGAACAAGCTGTGTTAACGTCTTTTACATTGATTCCGCCTTTGTACTTGATGATGAACTACTCATACTGACTATTTAGGGTCACACTACGATCCAACAAATAAAGTAAGATTGGTAGTCCAAGGATTCAAACAGATAGAGGTTCTGGATTATGATGAAGTTTATGCCCCGGTTGCCTGACTTGAAGCCATCCGGATCTTCTTAGCTTACGCATCCTACATGGGGTTCACTGTTTACCCGATGGACATCAAGACTGCGTTTTTATATGGAGACATGAAGGAGGAAATCTATGTTGAGCAGCCACCTGGTTTTATTCATCCAGATCATCTAGAATATGCCTACAAGCTTGACAAGGCACTGTATGGATTGCACCAAGCACCACGGGCTTGGTATGCTACTCTGACTGAGCATCTTCTGGCTCATGGCTATACTCGTGGCACAATTAATCAGACATTTTTTATCAAGAGAGTTGGCAAGGATCTAATATTGGTTAAAATTTATGTCAATGATATTATCTTTGGATCAAAGAGTGAGGATCTCTACAGAGAATTTGAAGAAGTGATGAAGAAGAAATTCGAGATGAGTACCCTCGGGGAGATGACTATGTTCTTGGGTCTACAAGTTCGACAGGATTCTTGAGGCATTCTTATTCATCAGGGAAAATATGTGGACGACGTACTGGCAAAATTCAAGTTTACTTACGCGAAATCGGTCGGAACACTAATGGTAGAAAGACCTTTGGTGACTGAAGATGCAGATGGATCCCCTGTCGATTAGCGCCTTTATCGGTCTATGATCGGATCTTTGATGTATCTCACTTGAGCCGTCCAGACATCATGTTTGCTGTCTGCAATTGCGCGCAATTTCATGCTAATCCTAAACTTTCTCATCTTACGGCTGTTAAACGAATTTTTCGATATCTTAAAGGCAGACCTTGGTTTGGCTTGTGGTATCCAAGAGAATCAAATTTTGACCTATTTGCGTTTTCTGATAGCAATTTTGGAGGCACTGACAGTGACAGAAAATCTACATCAGCTAGATGCCAATTTTTGGGTTATAGGCTCATTTCCTGGCAATGCAAGAAACAGCAAATGGTGGCGATCTCCACAGCTGGGGCAGAACACGTTGCTGCTTCTGCGTCTTGCTCACAGGTAGTGTGGATGCAACATCAATTGCAGGATTACGGTTTGACTTATCTCAACACTACCATTTACTATGATAATGATGCTGCAATTCAAATTGTCAAAAATACAGTTTTTTCACTCCAAAACCAAGCACATTGATATTAAAGTTCATTTTATACGAGAATGCTTTGACAGAGGTCTTATTAAACTGGAGCAAATCGACACAGATGCAAATTGTCACACCCCCAAAATCCACAAGCGGAGTATCACCGCAGGGAGCGTGACGGACCAGGATCAAGCCACCAATCATATTGAACAATATAAGTAAGTAAATAAAACCCGACACAAACAATATAATTGGTGTCAAACAATTTAGCAAAGTCTAAGTTAACAGCGGAAGCATTAAGTTTAAAACCAAAATATAACTTTAAAGTTTCATAAAGTTTCTTTTGAACACACAACGGTTCATGTCCCACAACGACTCCTTCTCATTGCAAGCTCCAGCAAATAACCTAACGACCTGCAAAGCATGTAGTAGCGTATCAACAAAAATGTTTGCGAGTTCACAGTTGGTTGTATGTTTTAATGTTGTTCCAAAAACCATAAGTTGTTAAGTTGTTTTGAAAACCAAAAGTTATCCAGTTCCATGTTCCATAACCATATACCGTGGGGGCTACCCCATGTTGTAAACCACTAGACCCGTTACCATATCGACAACTGACTTAAGTCATGTTTAAGTGCCCTGCGTCAATGTCTATCATCATTGATGATGTGTGTAAAATGCAACATATAAATTACATCAAATTAGGCATAAAACTAACCCTTTTTAGTACTAATGTTGGAAAAAGTGTGCTTTTGTCTTCCTTTTGTATTTTCAGGATTAAATGACCGTAATTGAACAAAAGGAACAAATATGCAGCCAAATCTAACATATATACAAGAAAAGGAATAAACGTGGCATGCCCGACCCCTCGACAGCATCTTCCCAAGCAAAAACAAAGGAACAGAAGGCTGACCACGGCCCGTGCCCAGCGGACACGGGGGCGTGGCCAGGCACCTGCGGAAAAGACAAAGTTATAGAAGCTTCTATTCCCAGCATGGGGGCATGCCTAGCTCAACACGGGCCATGGTCAACGCTAAGATTCGCAAAATCTTGCAAATCTTGATAGTACATATTCGCTTCTGCACACGGGCTGTGCCCAGTGAACACGGGGGCGTGTGGAGCTAATGCAGAGAAATTGCAATTAGTGAAGAAAGAGAAAAAGGATGGCCACGGGGCCGCGTCCGGGATTCTCTGCAGGCTATAAATAGGGGTGCTTGGTTCACTTCAAAGGCATCCCTTGGCAAACCACCTCTCGCCCACTTCACCCACACTCCACCACCACTAAAACCCACATCCACCACCACCATCCATCATCCATTTTAGAGTGTGTGTAGAAGTCTCGGGATCCAAGATTGATAGTAAGAGTTCTTGACAATCAAAGGCCATGTTTGCCTAAGTCTCTTACATCACTTGGTGAAGACAAGCATTTAGTGTAATACTTTTGATTTTTAATATTTTCGCACTTTTCTTTAATAACTTGTTTCTTATGTTGAAGGTGAAACTTCCTTATCATTTATCCGTGGTGTCTTGGCGTTATTTTACTGTCTATATAAAATAAAAGATTTACACCATTCATATCTCTACGGTCTATATAGAGATATGTTGGCTACCTGGTCGGGGGTTAAGGGAATGGTTTGGTAAGGTTCTTGCCTTGTTCAGTGTATAGATCCTTCAAGGACCTGGGTCAAGCTTACAAGGACCTCCTTCAATACCCACTAGTATTGGATGGCGGGGGTGTGAATGGCTTGATCCCCTCATATGTAAACTACTATTAATACATTAACCAGGCTACTTGGGATTGTATCCCTGCTGACTCAAACCACTTAGCCGAGGGTAACGTCACCTTCAAAAGAGGGGCCTACCACATTACGCATTAATAACTTAATTAATTATCTTCCAATATTCCAACCCTTTAGGATTGTATCCTTGCTGACTCAAACTACTGGGTTGAGGGTAACGTCACCTTCAAAAGAGGGGGCCTACTACTATAACTAAGATAATCTCTTAAAAAGTGCAAAAGTGCTGAAATCATCAAAGGTTACACTAAAGGCGAGTCGGATCCAAGTGATTCATCTTTTCTATCTATTTTTATTTTATTTTATTTTTCAGCATTTTTAGTTTTTATTTTCATGTTTAAAACCTTTTTTAAACTTTTTATTTGATTAGACGTTGAGGATAAACCGGTATTAAAAGCTTTATGTCCTTGGACGACCTCGGTATCTTACCAACGTTATACTACGCTCACGATGGGTGCACTCGCCCATATGTGTGTTTAGTGTTAGTAGAATATCGTGTTTTATAAATTTAAAACTTGACTAAAGTGTTAAAAAGGGCTTAAAATATAAACAAAAACATATCACACCTGACGCACATCAAGTTTTTAGCGCCATTGTCGAGTACACATGGATTTTAAGAAAGTTAGGAATCAACGGCTTAATCGTTTTTCTTATTTTTCTGTTTTTTTTAGATTTTTTTTCTAGATTTTCCAGCTTCTGCAGAGCTCAGCATGGGGCCATGCCCGCTGAACACGCCCCCGTGCCCAATCTTTGGTACTGTCAATTCTGTTTTAAGTTAGACAGTAGCTGAACACGGGGCCGTGCCCACTAAACACGCCCCCGTGCCCAAGTTTTAGATACTGAAAACAGAACGTAAGATTCCGACGGTTGGTAATTTCTGACGCAAATATGAATGATACTGATCATTTTTACTTTCGCTCCTCTTATGGTATGTGGTGTCAAATATGTGGCGGATCTCATGAAGATTTAAAATGTTATTTTTTAAATTACATTCCCCACTATATAGACCCATCGTTTTCCTGTAGCCTTAAGATGGGCGAAAGTAAAAACAATCCCTATCTCTCTTTCGAATGCTCTCAATCATCCCTTCTAGATGAAATGATTCTTGAGGAATTATTTCAAATGGAAGAACTAATTCTCCGATGGATAAAAGAACTTGAGATGGAAATAACTAATTCATCTCAAGACGACGATCAAGGAGAATTATTGAGATCGCATTCGAATTATAACAACATCGTTGCTCCCGAAATCACCTCTAACTCTTGCGAGGACTTGAGCGATAGTCGTCCCTGTGTCGATTGTGCCATGAAGGACTCCCAATCGGTTTCCGCTAATGCATACATAGACCAGAGCGATTCGACGTATACCTTCTTTAACGAGAGCCCGGATAAGGGGAATAAAGGTTGGTTTTGCCCACCGATATTTAGCTTAGGAATCACCCTTTCCTATAACCTCTTGCGTTCTTGTCTACACATAGGGCAAATTAGGTATCTTAGGCACTTCGGTGTTGTTCCGTCCAGTAAGGAACCACCCGATCTGGATAAACTCCTTAAAAATAGACAAAACTTCATAAAACTTCTAGCCACGGGGCCGTGTCCAGGTCAGCACGCCCCCGTGTCCACCCAAAGATTCTCATCTGACTTTTGGTCAGAATACGGACAAAAAAGTGTCAGAATTTTGTCTACACATGGGGCCGTGTTCAGCCGACACGGGGCTGTGTCCAGCGTGCTGTCGTTTTCTATATATGCAGCAAAATTCCTGCACTCTTGGACCCATTCCAAAGACAAAGATCTGGTGGGATATTCACATATACCATACAAGGTATATTCTAAAGAAGGTTCTCAACAACCATCTTGTCTTTTCTACTTTTGTCCATTGCCTTCTTCTTCATTTTCTCCTCAAAACCTCCATTAAAGTTTGAAATCTCCATGTTTTCAAGTTTTATTATGATATTTGCTAGGTTTTTATTCAAGGAATCTTGTCAAAAATAAGTTTTACAACACTGTTTTAAGTTATTTCTGCCTAGAAATGCTTCTAAAGTCAGCAAAATAATTTAAAGCTCCAAGATTCCCTGTTTCAAAAACCTGCAGAGAGGTGGCCACGGGGCCGTGCTCAGCGAGCACGGGGCCATGGCCAGGGTACTGTTTCATTAAATTGAACTTTTTCGACTTGTTTTTCGTAGAATGTCAAGCCAGAAGAGTGGAACCTCTTCAGCGCATTCAAGGAACAGTCGTAGGGAACGAAGGCTTTCAATCAAACCAACTCTAGTGCGCTATGTGATGGCACTACGAGAAGCTCTCGACAAAATGACATCCGTAGAAGAAGTCCTAATCGACTAATGTGTGTAAAATGCAACATATAAATTACATCAAATGAGGCATAAAACTAACCCTTTTTTAGTACTAATGTTGGAAAAAGTGTGCTTTTGTCTTCGTTTTGTATTTTCAGGACCAAATGAGCTTAAACGAACAAAAGGAACAAATATGCAGCAAAAACTAACATAAATACAAAGAAAAGGAATAAACGTAGCATGCCCGACCCCTCGACAGCATCTCCCAAAGCAAAAAAACAAGAAGAAAGCTGAGCATGGGGCTGTGCCCAGCTCACCACGGGGCGTGCCCAGCTCAACACGGGGTGTGCCCAACTCAACACGGTCGTGGTCAATGCTAAGATTCGCATAATCCAAGCAAATCTTGATAACACAGATACGCTTCTGCACACGGGGCCGTGCCCAGCGGACACGGGGCGTGTGGAGCTAATGTAGACAAATTGCAATTAATAAAGAAAGAGAAAGTGGATGGACACGGGGCCGTGCCCAATGGACACGGGGTCGTGTCCGGGCTTCTGTGCAGGCTATAAATAGGGGTGCTTGGTTCACTTCAAAGGCATCCCTTGGCAAACCACCTCTCTCCCACTTCACCCACACTCCACCACCATCACAACACCCACATCCACCACCATCATCCATCATCCATCATAGAGTGTGTGTAGTAGTCTCGGGATCCAAGATTGATAGTAAGAGTTCTTGACAATCAAAGACCATGTTTGCCTAAGTCTCTTACATCACTTGGTGAAGACAAGCATTTAGTGTAATACTTTTGTTTTTTAATATTTTCGCACTTTTTATTTGGTTTTGTATTAATGACTTTAATAACTAGTTTCTTATGTTGAAGGTGAAACTTCCTTATCATTTGTCTGTGGTGTTTTGCATTATTTTACTGTCTATATAAAATAAAAGATTTACACCATTCATATCTCTACGGTCTATATAGAGATATGTTGGCTACCTGGTCGGGGGTTAAGGGAATGGTTTGGTAAGGTTCTTTCCTTGTTCAGTGTATAGATCCTGCAAGGACCTGGGTCTAGCTTACTAGGACCTCCTTCAATACCCACTGGTATTGGATGGTGGGGGTGCGAATGGCTTGATCCCCTCATATGTAAATTACTATTAATACATTAACCCGGCTACTTGGGATTGTATCCCTGCTGACTCAAACCACTTAGCCGATGGTAACGTCACCTTCAAAAGAGGGGCCTACCACATTACGCATTAATAACTTAATTAATTATCTTTCAATAATCCAACCCTTTAGGATTGTATCCTTGCTGACTCAAACTACTGGGTTGAGGGTAACGTCACCTTCAAAAGAGGGGCCTACTACTATAACCAAGATAATCTCTTAAAAAGTGCAAAAGTGCGGAAATCATCAAAGGTTACACTAAAGGCGAGTCGGATCCAAGTGATTTATCTTGTCTATCTGATTTTATTTTATTTTTATTTTCAGCATTTGTAGTTTTTATTTTCATGTTTAAACTTTTTCTAAACTTTTGATTTGATTAGACGTTGAGGATAAACCGGTACTAAAAGCTCTTGTGTCCTTGGACAACCTCGGTATCTTACCAACGCTATACTACGCTCACGATGGGTGCACTTGCCCATATGTGTGTTTAGTGTTAGTAAAATATCGTGTTTATAAATTTAAAACTTGACTAAAGTTTTAAAAAGGTCTTAACATATAACTAAAAATATATTCACACCGACACACATCAAGTTTTTGGCGCCGTTGCCGGGGATACAAGGATTTTAAGAAAGCTTAAAATCGACGGCCTAATCAGTTTTTCAAAACCTTTTTAAATCGCGTGCATTTTCTGCATTTTAGTTAGTTTTTGCATTTAGAGTAGACTGAACATGGGCCGTGTTCACTGAACACGGGGCCTTGCTGCACATTTTTTTCAAAACTCCTAGATACAAAGTCTGAACACGGGGTCGTGTTCACTGAACACGCCCCTGTGCTGCACAAAACCAGTCACTTTTATTAAAACGCCCAGATACAGGACCTGAACACGGGGCCGTGTCCATCCTCTGTTTCCGTTTTCATTTTTGTTTTCTGGTCCCGAGACTCTGTTGTGGTCTGCTGAGTGATTCTTATGGATCAATACTCAGGAGGTTACAACTACCACTATGAGGAGGATAATTATAGGGAAGACTATTGCACCAATTGTGGTAACCCTCACTCGGTACAATATTGTGACCTCTTTGAACCATCCACTTCATACAACTACTATGAGGAGCCCAGGTACGAGTTGTCAACTTCATACACACCCTATGAAGACCCAAGGTATGAACCTTCTCCCTCAAACTCATATTTTGATGAACCAAGGTATGAGCCTTCATACTCATACTTTGAGGAACCAAGATATGAGCCTCCACCTTCATATAACCACTATGAGGAACCATGGCGTGAACAACCCACCTCATATGAGTATTATGAAGAACCAAGTTACGACCCTTATCCATCATATACTTACAATGAGGAACAATGGTGCGAACCATCTACCTCATATGAGTATCATGAGGAACCAAGGATCGAACTTCCGAATTCAAGCTTTGAGGATCCAGATCCTTATTCTATCACCCACATAGT
Source organism: Helianthus tuberosus (assembly GCA_030545235.1). Lineage (NCBI taxonomy): Eukaryota > Viridiplantae > Streptophyta > Magnoliopsida > Asterales > Asteraceae > Helianthus > Helianthus tuberosus. The sequence goes on along the minus strand of CM060418.1, from coordinate 93,661,397 downwards.
CGATAAGATAATAGAACACATTAAAACTATCGAGCGCTGCATAAAAGAATCCCGCGCATGGGAAGAGGAGTCCCGCGCAAAGGAGGAATTAACTTGTAATAAAGAAGAGATAGTTAAAAATGTAAAAATGGAAGAACAAGTAAGTAAAAACCGACACATGAGTTAAACAACGAAAAAAGTGAGTCTGATAACGTTAAAATTCAAGAAGAGTCTAATTTTCAAGAAATTAATCTCTTATCACCTTCTTTCGAAAATCATTGTTTAGTTCTTACTCATGCTAAGTTTTTAAAAGAGTTAAACACTAACACTAAAATTGACGAAACGGTAAGCATTAAGTTAACAAATGATCTAACTACGCTAATAAAAGAAGACCCATTTGAAATTAACATTACACCGGTTCCATGTTTTTTTCAAAATTCCTTTATTAGTAATATCACAATTGATAAAGATCTTTGTGTTAATATAATGCCAAACTACATTTTCGAAAAATTAAGTATTGGTGATTTCTCTCCACTTCAAATACCCATTTTTCTACCTAATCGGAAAACAATAAAATCAATGGGGATAGTTGAAGATGTGTTAGTCCAAACAAATCACACGGTGGTTCCAACCGACTTTGTCATCCTTGATGACGCTCCGCTTGTGTTGGGATAACCTTTTGTGAAAACCCACAAAGCTTTGATTAATTGGAAGAAAAACAACTTTCCCATTCAATTAGGGGCCTTCAAAAGGTGTGTCGATCTTGAACGATCAATGAAATATACAATCGGCAATGACGACCCCCTAATTGAAGATGAGCAAGAACCACCCGATAAGGAGGGTCTAGCCAAGGACACTTATAAACGTGGCGCACCACGGAGGCATTCCGCGGAACTATCCTTAGTTTTAGATTAGTTTAACTTTTATGTTTTCTAGTTTAGTTTTAATTTTCAGGAATAAAGCACACTCGAAATGGTGAAGGTTACTAAGGATAACTTGAACCCACACCCCATGCACAAAAACAGAGCCTCTCGACAATTTTTCTTCATTACAGCAAGTTCAGCACGGGGCCGTGCTCAACCCAACACACCCCCGTGCGCGAGGTTCTGCAGAAAACGCCCAGTTAAGGTAACTGGTGTTGGGATTGAACCCTATCAGAGGAACAGATAATGAAAGCCAAAACTGGTTCACAATAGTGGTTTCATAATAAGCAGTTGTTTACACCAGACTTTCCCCTTGAAAGTGTTTATAACATCTGATGTCCTCTAGCCACTGTTCGTATACAACAGCTGCTGTCCTTGAAACTACTGATGAAGCCCTAAAGACTAAACACTGCTAGTTCAATCTACTGAAGACTGTTAAGTACCGCTGATTAAAGGACTGCCCACTCAAGGACTGATCAACCTTGAGGAAAGCACTGATGGAAGTAGAAAGCAGTAGTTCAGTGTGTCAAGTATATTGTATAGAGTCAGTGGTTAAGATTAGCAGTGTTTGTATAGGAACATTGGTTATAGGTTGTTAGGTTGTTAGATGTCACTTTCATGGTGATGTCAGCTTAGATGCTTCAGTGGTTTGATTTGCCTATAAATGGAACAGTACCCTGTACTGTTACATTTGATTGACTGAGTGAGTTCTTCTCCTCTAGTCCAATCCTTTCATCTTGAGCGATCAACCAGGAAGCATCGGGCTGAGGGGGAGTCTTGTTGTAAGCATGCAGTGTAATCTTTTGATTTGATTTGTAATCTTTTGACCTAATGAAAAGCATGTGTTTATCAAACTATTCTCCCTTTTGATTGTGTTTATAAAGTTTGTTTCCATTTCCGCTGCACTTTACATTATTTCATATTCACTCATTGTTCAAATTATACAAACAAACACAATCATGAAAGCCTCTGATCCTAACAATTGGTATCAGAGCCTGGACAGTAAAATTCGATCTAACAATCAATTTGATATAACAGTTCAGCTCAAAATTCATTGATGCTAAGGTTGATCGTATTTAGTTGAAAAACAGAGTAACGAATAATCACGTTTCAAAGTTGATTTTCAAAAACTCTGTAAAACAACCAAGATGTCATAGGACACACAAACTTCATATAACAAGTGATGTCATACATAAACCACCTATAGTTTTCAGATCTGAAAATATGTCTGATAACTATGGTATAATCATCTTCTTTACAAATTGATTTCAATTGTTGTTATGAAGTTTTGTGCAGTATTCATCATGTTTGCCGCTAAAGTATGTACCTTAGGTCGACAAAAACCTATGTTCATAAAAACATTAGTGTTTTTGTTAACATAAAAAGAGGGAAATTAAAACTTTAGTTATTAGATCTTATGTGTTAAAAAACAGGTTGAGAATCCTCAAAAGGACCAAATCAACTTTGTTGATAATACATTAAGAAAATCAGGGGTCAAAATAGTCCGAATCATATGTAGTGTGAGATTTGATAATAAACATGTACAAATGTGACCTGATCTCTCAAAACATTACTGCAAAATTATTCTGGATTAAGTATTTCTTAAATAAAATCTCCCAGTAAGTATTTTAGTACTTATGAATGGGAAGAGTAAAAAGGGAAGAAGAAGAAAAACCACAAAAACTTAAAAGTGTGTTTATCTCAAAACTTTTGAAGTCGAAAGAAAAGAGCATAAATGTAAAACACTTAAGAGTCCAAAATTGGGTGAAAGATGGTCATCAAGCAACTGTGTGCATTCATTGATTCAGGAAAGTTCAGGTAACATAGTGTCACCAGTGATTAAACTTATAAGAGGACTAGACAAGCTTTTCAGAATCATCACATGGTAACAAAGTTCATAACAGGACTTTCAAAAACACATGTAAACATGTCTCCTCATTTCGACAATCAATTAAACAAGAAAATGGTCTCAAACAGTGCTTATTAAAATGTTTTTAAACTTCTGACCATTTTCATAAAACTTGAGAGTGATGTGATTATGAGTTTTATTGGAAAATATACCAGATCCTTTTTGATGCTGTTTTCAGAAAAAACCTTTAATTTTTTTTTGAAAAGGTTTTTCTCAAATAAAGCAGGATATATTATTCTTTATTTTTTTAAGAGTGATATATTTTGTACTTTTACTTGTTTTTGATAGCATAAGTTTCAAACTCCTGTCAGGATCAAGAACCATCAGTTTTTTTGGTACTATCCTTGAAAATAGGTCAAAAGGAAATGGTACAAGTGTCAAGGTCATGTCAAACTCAAGTTTGTTTTTAACACAAATCAAAGATTGATTGCTAAACAGATCTTAAAATACTTGGGTATTCATGTCCTAATTCAAATATTATGACAAAAAATGAGTAGCCTTAGTAAAAAGTTTTCATCATCTGGGGTATTAAATCACTGTTAGGAATTTATAAAAGCTTCAAAATCTGTAATAGACATGTGGCAAAACCTTGAATGCAAATTCCTGGAAAAAACTGATGACATATTGAACTTGACAATTTGCATCTAAAATGTATTTTGTTGAGGATAACAATCTTGCAGATGCTTCATAATCATCATCAACAGATGTTGAAAATGATGTTGTGGTTTCACAAAGACAAAATCATTTCTTTCATCAGAAGCAGCAGAAGTTCAAAAATTTGTCAAGAGCTTATCCACTGTTGCACTAAAAGTTGCTGACATAATGGGCTTTCAAATCTTTACCATTATCTCACCCTTAACTACTGTTCTGTTCAAACATCTGCTTCCTAAATACGTTCCACTGCTGAAAGTCAACCCCTGTTCTTTCATTAATTTTGGTAATCACTGTTGTTCAAAATCAGTGTTTTATCCACTGATATGCTATCCACTGATAGTAAGAATCACCCATTGTCTTCACTTTGACCGTTGCAACCACTGATACTAGCTTCATCAGTGGTTTCCTAAACAACTGTCCTCCATTATTCATCTTTTCATCAGAGGTTGACACGTGGTCAGTTCTTAGCCATCAGATCATTATAACCGCTGCCACATCAGTATTCACTTTTTCCCTAAATAAAACCCTGACCATAATCCCAAACAGGTTTTTACACTGTCGAATTGAATTCCAAAATTCTCTTCTCAAAGCAGTTTCCAACCTTCCATCTCAAATCATCCTTCGTTCTTCTTCATCAAAATGACGAAATCAAAATCAAAATCAAAATCAAAATCAAAATCATCCTCATCTTCCAAAGAAATCACTCAAATGGCCACTGAGTCCATTGAAATCCCATACAAATCTCCTCACAATTACTTGGGTCTACTCACAAAACCCACTACCACCAACACTTTCGATTCCATCATCGACATCATGTCTGCATCAAAGTACAAAACTTTGCTAACAGCAGATGCTCCAATCTACCAACAAACCCAGAGAGAGTTTTGGAAAAATGCTACCCTTGACAAACAAGGCGAGAATGTAATAGCCATCAACTCTTCCATACAGGGTAAAACGATTCAAATTACTCCGCAATCCATCTCAGAAGTCTTTAAACTCGATGATCAGAAAGGTAAAACTTCCTTTCTTAAAAGCGAGTTGAAAATTGATTTTCTAGGAAGGGGGTATGCAGAACAAACAAAAAGTGATACCTTACAAAAAGGTTTCTTCCCTTCTGCACCTAGGTTTTTATTCCATACACTTTTAATGTGTGTTTCAAATAAAACAACTGCTTTTAACGAAATACCATTAAAAATCCAAAGTCTGGGTTATGCTATTTTACATAATGAAAATTTTAACTATTCCCAGGAGATCTTTGATGACTTGGTAAAAAATGTTGATAGCAAATCATTTTTACTTTTTCCAAGGTTTCTAAGCTATTATTTTAAACAAAAATTTGGAAAGGAAAATGAAAATCTGCTCAAACAAGGTGTTTATTTTCAAATAAAAGGTTTAACACCTAAAACATTCACTAGAATGTTAACACCTTCAAAAACAAAAGCAGAGGTGCCTGAGCAGAATTTAGCAGCTATCACTGCTCCTCAGGTATCAGCTGCTGAGCCCACTGCCCCAGGTGATCATAGTAGCAGAACCACTGCTTTGAAACCCACACCTGCCATTACCAAAAAGACCAAAAAGAAAACATCCAGAAAGCCCCCCAAACCCAAAACAAAGGCAACTCTGGAAGATGAGATCCCAGAGCCATTGCCAGTGACAACACAAATGTCACCTACAACCACTGCTGCTACTTCCTCACAGCAGATGGAAGAAAGATCTCCACCTTTGCCTCAAACTCCTCCTGCATCCTCATAAAAGGATCAGGTTGTAAGCACAGGGACCCCACATTATGAAGCTCTGGAGCCAATTGGATCCATCTTCCTCAGTCCTGATCCCAAGGACATGTCTCTTTCAACACCCTTATCTTCACCCCTCACATTACCACAATCCATAATACCCTTGTTGCATGCAGTTGCTATAGCTCAGACACAAACCAGTTCCTCTCTATCACCTATCACTGAGAGTACACCCCCACAAGTGACTGGGTCTGATGCTTATACCTCTGCTATCCCAGCAACATCTGAGGAGGTTACACTGCAGGAGTTACAAGTAATTCCTGACAGTAGTTCAAGTGGAGCAGCAACTACAAGTGTTGGATCAACATATCTACACTTGGCCAGTTGTTTCATCAATCAGACTCCCTTGAAGGCAATTTCTTCTATAGCACCTCTGGTAACCACTAGTGAGTTAGTTTTGACCACTGGTACCTTCAAAAGGTTATCAAGTGTTGAAGAAAGAAGACCCCAGAACCAAGAACAAGGGGCATCAATGGATGACTTTTGGGATTCATTTCCTAAGTCACACATTGATACAACCACTGCTGGTGGGGAATCAGATGATCCCATTAACTTGGGTGATGATTCAAAATATCAGGAATTGATGGGTAGAATTGACAACCTTGAGACATCTGTTGCTGAAATAAAAGATATGGTGCAATAGTTGTTGAAAGCTCAGAAGGTCACAACCACTGCTATTCCAACTCAAGCACCTGGTCCATCACAAGAACTTGCTACAAATGAGTTATGGAATTTGTTTCAACCCCTGCTCCAACAACAAAGAGAAATGGCTGATCAGCAGCATGCTATACATGTTCAAGAGCTGAGAAATATGGTGGAGTCAAGGTTTAGAGATACTCAAGCAGATATCAAGGCTATAAAGGCCCACATCCTGAACACTACTGGCAAAGCCCCTCCCACTGTTCTTTTCATTGATAAACTTCCTTCAGATAATGCCAAAAAGGGGGAGAAAATCAAAGAGTGTAAGAAGAAGGGAATAAAAGATGGTCTCTATATTGAACCAGAAAAAGAAAACATGACCAAAACCATTCCTTTGCCAGATGGCAGCAAGAAAATTGATACTACCACAAATGCACTTGCAGAAGCAAAAGCAAGTGTTAAAAGAGATAGAGAGGCTAAGGATAAAGCCAGGTGAGAACAGGAGGAAAGAGCTTACATAGAGCTGAATGCACAGGGTACTTCTGAGCCAAAGGATGATGAAAATCCTAAGGATGAAAAGAAGAAGCCCACTAGACAAGTGAGGCAACCCAAATCCACACCATCCAGACCAACAAAGCTTGCCTCCAAACCACCTCCCAAAGGCTCCAAACCTCAAACCACAAAATCTCAAACTTCCACCCAAACAGTTGATATGTCAGTGGTTTCAAAAACTGCTAGCCAAATAGCTGCCACCACTTCAACACACACCACAACCACTGCCCTATCATCACCACATAAATCACCACCTGCTGAAAAGCGGAAGACATCTACTGACACATCAGTAGTTGTAATGACAACAGAGGTTGAAACACCAGTTGTTTCAACAGCTGTTTGTCAGCCATCTAACACTGCACTTACTATCACATCACAACCAAAACCCCCTTTCACCCAAAAGGCTTTACACAAGGAAAAGGAAATCTCATGAGGGTAATGATGATATACCAGCACCCATTCCTTTATCCTCCACACCTTACATTGCCATCAAACCACAACCATCCACCTCACCAACTCTTGTCAAACCAATAAACCCTGCTAACCTTGTATCCATTGCTGAAAGTTATCCACTGGAATTGGAAGTTGTAAAGGATGAGATGAAACAATTCTATATAGAAGATGATCCTTCAAAAAGAAGATTTCCTTCTCTCAAGGGCTTCAGGAACCCAAAAAATATGGATGCATATCTAAAACTCAAAACCAGGCAAGCAGATATAAGAGCAAGAATTGAACGCAAAGATCAAGGTGACAAAGCCATTTCTGAAAGAATGGAATTTTCCTCACTAAGGTCAAACAAATGGAAGATTATGCAAGAGACCTGAGCAAAGACATGTCAAATATGCCAGCTGATGCTGCCCTACAAAAGGTAATGAGAAAGGAATATCTTTAATACATCATGAAAGAAAAGTTTTATCCAGCCAAAGAAGAACAATTCAGTGAATGGCCACTCATTGCATTAAAGCATGAGGTAAACAGAATCAAGAAAATCAAGGATAATCCAAGTAAGAAAAGAACAGCTCCAAACTGGAGCAAATACAAAAAGGCTATTGATAAACTTACCTTGGAGTACAAACAGAAGAAACAAGAGTTGGTGGATGCAAAGGTTGGAACTGCTAAAGCCATAGAAAAATGGACAAAGAAGTATACAGATGAGGCTTATGAAAGGCTTAAGAAAAGAAGGATGACAGATTCTGATACTCCAAAGAAGCCTGACTACAAAAAGCCAAAACAACAGATCAATACTTCTGAACCACTGATCACATCAGTGGATATCTCAGACATTGATCTAGATCAAAGGAAGAGACAAGAGCAGATTGAAAAAGAAACTGCAGAAGATATAGCTGCAGCAAATGAAATCATACACAAGGCTTTCAAACAAATGTCAGCTGAAAACTCTGAACTAGCAAAAGCTCAGGGTACTGCTCAACAAATTTTCACAAGGCCAGCATCACCAAACTCCTCATTAGTAAATAAACCTCTCCCAAGAAACCCATTGGGTTCAAAAATACTAAAATGGATGTCTGACCTGTTCAGATCCAATGGAGAAGTAAAACTCATATCAAGGGAACAAGCACTGGGCCTGAGTGTTGAAGATCTACAAGATCTCCTTAAGCTTATACTATGTAGGGATGAGGAGGATACAAGTTCCATGGATTTTGAGTTGCAATTTAAAGGACAAGTTAGGGAACTTCTGATGAGAAAATAAAAATCCAAAATAATGAAGTGTTTTGGCATTATCTGTTCCAGGGGGAGATTTTTGAGATTGAACCCTATCAGAGGAACAGATAATGAAAGCCAAAACTGGTTCACAACAGTGGATTCATATTAAGCAGTTGTTTACACCAGACTTTCCCCTTGAAAGTGTTTATAACATCTGATGTCCTCTATCCACTGTCCGTATACAACAGCTGTTGTCCTTCAAACTGCTGATGAAGCCCTGAAGACTAAACACTGCTGGTTCAATCTACTGAAGACTATTAAGTACCGCTGATTAAAGGACTGCCCACTCAAGGACTGATCAACCTTGAGGAAAGCACTGATGGAAGTAGAAAGCAGTAGTTCAGTGTGTCATGTATATTGTATAGAGTCAGTGGTTAAGATTAGCAGTGTTTGTATAGGAACCGTGGTTATAGGTTGTTAGGTTGTTAGATGTCACTTTCTTGGTGATGTCAGCTTAGATGCTTCAGTGGTTTGATTTGCCTATAAATGGAACAGTACCCTGTACTGTTACATTTGATTGACTGAGTGAGTTCTTCTCCTCTAGTCCAATCCTTTCATCTTGAGCGATCAACCAGGAAGCATCGGGCTGAGGGGGAGTCTTGTTGTAAGCATGCAGTGTAATCTGTTGATTTGATTTGTAATCTTTTGACCTAATGAAAAGCATGTGTTTATCAAACTATTCTCCCTTTTGATTGTGTTTATAAAGTTTGTTTCCATTTCCGATGCACTTTACATTATTTCATATTCATTCATTGTTCAAATTATACAAACAAACACAATCATGAAAGCCTCCGATCCTAACAACTGGACACGGGGACGTGTTCACTGAACACGCCCCCGTGCCCAGCCTTATGTTTACTTTTGGTACTGGCAGTCTGACCAGGGGGCCGTGCTCAGCCCACTTTTACACATTTTAAAATCTTGTTTTTAACCCACTTTTACACATTTTAATCAACCGAAAAACTTATTTTTGGGACACATTGAGGACAATGTGTAATTTAAGTGTAGGGGGGATGCTAAAACCTTGAATTTTGCAAGTCCTAATAACAAGCCTTACACAAAACTCTATTGGAACCGCTAATCACCCCAAATTTTTTCAAAAACTTTTCGTTTTTTTACTTGTCTTGGTTTAATTTGGGAATAACAAGTTCTAAAAAGGTTATATTTTTACAAATTTACAACCGAAGCATCGTGATAAAAAGAACCAACATAAGAAAATTATGAAAAGGCATGACAAATCTAATTAAAATTTGATTATATATACTTGATCACATTATAAACCCATTCCTACAACAAGTGAGTTTTGAGCCTTTATTGAGCATACAAGCATATATCTTTAAACTAAATGCTCATTTTTCGTTTCTTGTGTGAATAGTCGCTTGGTTCTTACGACTCTAGAACTTGCCATGACGATACATTCCCGGTCCTTACCAACTTAAACCCAAGTAAGTAAATGATGGAGGCATTAGGACTAATCCATTTTCCTTTCAACACCATTATTTTTCATTTTCTTTATCACCTACCCAAAATCCCCCTAGTTATCCCCTTTGAGCCTAAACCTTTTCGTTTCAAAACCCACAAAACAAACACCCTTTACCCAGCAAAACCTTTTTCTTTTCAAACCCATTTTGTTTTAGTAAAAAGCTCGGTTATCTTGTGCAAAAAAAAAAAAAAAAAAAAAAGAGAAAGAATTTTGCAATAACCAAACAAGTTTCTCAAAAATCTTGGTTGAATATGCTTAGTTTGAATAAATGTAAAAAAAAAGAGGATTCATGACAACCGACGCTTTTTACTCTCTTAGCCCTTTTTTACTAACCAATAACCCAAAACCACCTACCTTTAACCCAAGCCTAACCCTTCCCCAAGTCCTCTTGATATTTAAAAAGGCTTATAGTTAAAAAGGAGGAGGATTGATTGCTTGGCAAGCATATGGTAGAAGTAAGTTCTATGCCGGTCTCGAGTGTTTCACAAAAATACATCTTCGGCCGAGTGTTGAGTGATCTTCCGTGAGGTATGTGAACTTGTATATAAATGGAATTTTAAAAAAAGGCATGTTATGCCCAAGTAAGTAATTTCTCTTATGAAACGTTCTAAATAAATCATAACGAATAGGATTGTAAATAATATAAAAATAAAACCCAATAAAGATCTTGGATTCCCGACACTCAAGACAAGCCCAAAAGTTCTCTTCTACCCATTCCATTAGGGTGTGTAAGCCACATAATAAAGAGTTTTGCTTGAGGACAAGCAAAGATTCAAGTGTGGGGGTTTTTGATGTGTGTAAAATGCAACATATAAATTACATCAAATGAGGCATAAAAATAACCCTTTTTTAGTACTAATGTTTGAAAAAGTGTGCTTTTGTCTTCCTTTTGTATTTTCAGGACCAAACGAGCTTAAATGAACAAGAGGAACAAATATGCAGCAAAAACTAACATAAATACAAAGAAAAGGAATAAACGTGGCATGCCCGACCCCTCGACAGCATCTCCCAAAGCAAAAAAACAAGAAGAAAGCTGAGCATGGGGTTGTGTCCAGCTCACCACGGGGCGTGCACAGCTCAACACGGGGCGTGCCCAGCTCAACACGGGGCGTGCCCAGCGGACACGGGGGCATGCCCAGCGGACACAGGGGCGTGTCCCGTTGTCTGCAGAAAAGACAAAGCTGTAGAAGCTTCTATTCCCGACACGGGGGCGTACCCAGCTCAACACGGCCGTGGTCAATGCTAAGATTCGCAGAATCCAAGCAAATATTGATAGTACAGATACGCTTCTGCACACGGGGTCGTGCCCAGCGGACACGGGGGCGTGTGGAGCTAATGCATACAAATTGCAATTAATGAAGAAAGAGAAAGTGGATGGACACGGGGCCGTGCCCAATGGACACGGGGCCGTGTCCGGGCTTCTGTGCAGGCTATAAATAGGGGTGCTTGGTTCACTTCAAAGGCATCCCTTGGCAAACCACCTCTCTCCCATTTCACCCACACTCCACCACCATCACAACACCCACATCCACCACCATCATCCATCATCCATCATAGAGTGTGTGTACTAGTCTCGGGATCCAAGATTGATAGTAAGAGTTCTTGACAATCAAAGGCCATGTTTGCCTAAGTCTCTTACATCACTTGGTGAAGACAAGCATTTAGTGTAATACTTTTGTTTTTTAATCTTTTCGCACTTTTTATTTGGTTTTGTATTAATGACTTTAATAACTAGTTTCTTATGTTGAAGGTGAAACTTCCTTATCATTTGTCCGTGGTGTCTTGGCATTATTTTACTGTCTATATAAAATAAAAGATTTACACCAATCATATCTCTACGGTCTATATAGAGATATGTTGGCTACCTGGTCGGGGGTTTAGGGAATGGTTTGGTAAGGTTCTTGCCTTGTTCAGTGTATAGATTCTGCAAGGACCTAGGTAAAGCTTACTAGGACCTCCTTCAATACCCACTGGTATTGGATGGCGGGGGTGACAATGGCTTGATCCCCTCATACGTAAACTACTATTAATACATTAACCCGGCTACTTGGGATTGTATCCCTGCTGACTCAAACCACTTAGCCTAGGGTAACGTCACCTTCAAAAGAGGGGCCTACCACATTACGCATTAATAACTTAATTAATTATCTTTCAATAATCCAACCCTTTAGGATTGTATCTTTGCTGACTCAAACTACTGGGTTGAGGGTAACGTCACCTTCAAAAGAGGGGCCTACTAATATAACCAAGATAATCTCTTAAAAAGTGCAAAAGTGTGGAAATCATCAAAGGTTACACTAAAGGCGAGTCAGATCCAAGTGATTCATCTTGTCTATCTGTTTTTATTTTATTTTTATTTTCAGCATTTTTTGTTTTTATTTTCATGTTTAAAACTTTTTCTAAACTTTTGATTTGATTAGACGTTGAGGATAAACCGGTACTAAAAGTCCTTGGACGACCTCGGTATCTTACCAACGCTATACTACGCTCACGATGGGTGCACTTGCCCATATGTGTGTTTAGTGTTAGTAAAATATCATGTTTTATAAATTTAAAACTTGACTAAAGTGTTAAAAAGGGCTTAAAATATAACTAAAAATTATATAACACGACACGCACATCATCGACCGTATTAATTATCCCACGGTGGGGCTAGAAAACAGTTTCCAAGAAATCAACCTCTTGCACCAGAGGTTGAACATTCTTGTAACACCTCCCATGGAACCAATCCTTCCCCAAGAAGATTGGAACTTAGCTCAAGGAGTCATTAACCTCACCGGGTGGGATGGCATTCCCGCAGAACCCCCTCTTGACAACTTACAAGAGGTTCCGGTGGAAGTCACACCCCCTCAAAATGAGGACGCCAATGAGCCCGCCTTCCTTCTCCCTCGGGAGATAGAAAAATGGCTTAATGATGTATGAGGGGCCCTTCCCGGAGAAGAAGTTCTTCAAGCCGCATTCAACCGAGAAAATTATCTTTTTCGGAAATTTTTCTCTTAAAATAAACTATAGGCTAGGACTTCTTTGTGGTTTTAGATTTCTTGTGTTTCATGACCTACTTATCCAGATTTAGTTTATGCTTTTATTTTCTAGGAACTAATGTAATTCACTCTTTAATGAATGATGGTTTCTAAGTATTAAAATGGTGTTTGGATGATGTTGTAATGGAAAAACACACTCGAAATGGTGGAGGTTACTAAGGGAAACTTGAACCCACACCTCATGCACTAAAACAGAGACGCCCGACAAATTTTTTTCATTACAGCAAGTTCAGCACAGGGCCGTGCTCAGCCCCACACGCCCCGTGCCCGAGGTTCTGTAGAAAACGCCCAGTTCAGGTAATTGGACACGGGGCCGTGCTCACTGAACACACCCCCGTGCCTAGCCTTCTGTTAATTATGATACTAGCTATCTGAACACGGGGCCGTGCCCGGACCAACACGGGCCCGTGTCCAGACGCCCAGTTAAATAAAATCTTGTTTTTAAACACCTTTTTACACATCCAATCAACCTAAAAACTCTTATTTTTGGGACACATTGAGGACAATGTGTAATTTAAGTGTGGGGGGGGGGGGGATGCTAAAACCTTGAATTTTGCAAGTCCTAATAACAAGCCTTACACAAAACTCTATTGGAACCTCTAATCACCCCAAACTTTTTCAAAAAACTTTTCGTTTTTTTACTTGTCTTGGTTTAATTTGGGAATAACATGTTCAAAAAAGGTTTTATTTTTACAAATTTACAACATATAGCGTCGTGATAAAAAGAACTAACATAAGATAATTATGAAACGGCATGACAAATCTAGTTAAAATTTGATTATATATACTCGATCACATTATAAACCTATTCCCACAAAAAGTGAGTTTTGAGCCTTTATTGAGCATACAAATATACATCTTTAAAATAAATGCTCATTTTTCGTTTCTTGTGTGAATAGCCGCTTGGTTTCTTACGACTCTAGAACTTGCCAAGACAATACATTCCCGGTCCTTACCAACTTAAACCCAAGTAAGTAAATGATGGAGGAATTAGGACTAACCCTTTTTCTTTTCAACACCATTATTTTTCTTTTTCTTTTAACCTACCCAAAAATCCCCCTAGTTAACCCCTTTGAGGCTAAACCTTTTCATTTCAAAACCCACAAAACAAACACCCTTTACCCACCATAACCTTTTTACTTTTAAACCCTTTATTTTAGTAAAAAGCTCGGTTTTCTTGTGACGCTCCTTATAAAAAAATGAAGTATAGCAATAAACAAACAAGTTCCTCAAAGAAACTTTGTTTGAAAATGCTTTGTTTGAATAAAAGTCACAAAAACAAAAAGTTTTACGATGACCGACGCCTTTTACGCTTTTTAGCCATTTTACTAACCACTAACCCAAAACCACCTACCTTTAACCCAAGCCTAACCCTTCCCCAAGTCCTCTTGATATTTACAAAGATTTATAGTTAAAAAAGAGGAGGATTGATTGCTTGGCAAGCATATGGTAGAAGTAAGTTCCATACCGGTCTCGAGTGTTTCATAAAAATACATATTCGGCCGAGTGTTGAGTGATCTCCCGTGAGGTATGTGAACTTGTATATAAATGGAATTTTAAGAAGGCATGTTATGCCCAAATAAGTAATTTTTCTTATGAAACATTCTAAATAAATCATAACGAATAGGATTGTAAATAACATAAAAATAAAACCCAATTAAGATCTTGGATTCCCGACACTCAAGACAAGCCCAAAACTTCTCTTCTACCTATTCCATTTGGGAGAGTAAGCCACATTATATAGAGTTTTGCTTGAGGACAAGCAAAGATTCAAGTGTGGGGGTATTTGATGTGTGTAAAATGCAACATATAAATTACATCAAATGAGGCATAAAACTAACCCTTTTTAGTACTAATGTTGGAAAAAGTGTGCTTTTGTCTTCCTTTTGTATTTTCAGGACTAAATGAGCGTAATTGAACAAAATGAACAAATATGCAGCCAAATTTAACATAAATACAAGAAAAGGAATAAATGTGGCATGCCCGACCCCTCGACAGCGTCTTCCCAAGCAAAAACAAAGGAACAGAAGGCTGACCACGGCCCCGTACCCAGCGGACACGGGGGCGTGGCCAGGCACCTGCAGAAAAGACAAAGTCTAAGAAGCTTCTATTCCCAGCATGGGGGTGTGCCAAGATCAACACGTGCCAAGCTCAACACGGGCCGTGGTCAACGCTAATATTCGCAAAATCTTGCAAATCTTGATAGTACAGATTCGATTCTGCACACGGGGGAATGTGGAGCTAATGCAGACAAATTGCAATTAAAGAAGAAAGAGAAAGAGGATGGCCACGGGGTCGTGTCCAGCGGACACGGGGCCGTGTACGGGCTTCTGTGCAGGCTATAAATAGGGGTGCTTGGTTCACTTCAAAGGCATCCCTTGGCAAACCACCACTCTCCCACTTCACCCACACTCCATCACCACTTCAACCCACATCCACCACCATCATCCATCATCCATTTTAGAGTGTGTGTAGTAGTCTTGGGATCCAAGATTGATAGTAAGAGTTCTTGACAATCAAAGGCCATGTTTGCCTAAGTCTCTTACATCACTTGGTGAAGACAAGCATTTAGTGTAATACTTTTGATTTTTAATCTTTTCGCACTTTTTATTTTGTTTTGTATTAATGACTTTAATAACTAGTTTCTTATGTTGAAGGTGAAAGTTCCTTATCATTTGTCCGTGGTGTCTTGGCGTTATCTTACTGTCTATATAAAATAAAAGATTTACACCATTCATATCTCTACGGTCTATATAGAGATATGTTGGCTACCTGGTCGGCGGTTAAGGGAATGGTTTGGTAAGGTTGTTGCCTTGTTCAGTGTATAGATCCTGCAAGGACCTGGGTCAAGCTTACTAGGACCTCCTTCAATACCCACTGGTATTGGATGGCGAGGGTGCGAATGGCTTGATCCCCTCATATGTAAACTACTATTAATACATTAACCCGGCTACTTGGGATTGTATCCCTGCTGACTCAAACCACTTAGCCGAGGGTAACATCGCCTTCAAAAGAGGGGCCTACCACATTGCGCATTAATAACTTAATTAATTATCTTCCAATATTCCATCCCTTTAGGATTGTATCCTTGCTGACTCAAACTACTGGGTTGAGGGTAACGTCACCTTCAAAAGTGGGGCCTACTACTATAACTAAGATAATCTCTTAAAACGTGCAAAAGTGCGGAAATCATCAAAGGTTACACTAAAGGCGAGTCGGATCCAAGTGATTCATCTTGTCTATATGTTTTTATTTTATTTTATTTTTTAGCATTTTTAGTTTTTATTTTTATGTTTAAAACCTTTTCTAAACTTTTGATTTGATTAGACGTTGAGGATAGACCGGTATTAAAAGCTCTTGTGTACTTGGACGACCTCGGTATCTTACCAACGCTATACTACGCTCACGATGGGTGCACTTGCCCATATGTGTGTTTAGTGTTAGTAGAATATCGTGTTTTATAAATTTAAAACTTGACTAAAGTGTTAAAAAGGGCTTAAAATATAAACAAAAACATATCACACATGACGCACATCAATTGACTAAGTGCCCAAGTACATTAGTCCACTCTCGTCCTCTTCGGCACGGTGTGAGGCTTGTCAGACCTAATAGCGCTATTTAACTAATGACCCGTTCGCCAATGGCCCGGCGATTAAGTCGATATAAAAATGAGGGACTTCATGATAGAGTTTTCTCTAATAAGTTTAAGGTTGTTGTCCTACCCAAGGAGGAACGAGGTACGCATTCTACCCAAGGAGAATACGCAGATTATATCCCACCTACGGGGGATAGTTGCTATTTAACCCATTCCCAAACCACCGAGAATCCTTATTTAACTCATTCCCAAACCACCGGGAATCCCATGCTTTGTAGAAAAGTGTGAACTCACATTTGGTTGCTTGGTTGGACTCTTAAAAATGGCTAACAGTCAGGGTTGGTCGATCACATCCTAGTATAGTTACCATTTAATTTATTAGTGATTTCAAATAATGCACGGAGTTCCTAGACGCATCTACCACATAACATGCACTCAGTTTGACAGTTCATGCCCATAGACACATTCCACCTATGACTACTCAAGAGCAAGCACACAACACTTCACATAACACTTCCTTTGACATATTACAAGTTGGATCATTATCAGATAACATAACCGACATTTAGACACGCAAATCACTACTTATATTGTTTCAGCTTTTACATCCAAAACTGGACTGTTTTCGGGTATTTTAATAAAATAGTTAACTTGTTCCAAAATTCCCAAAATTATACAGAATGTTCTAATTGGTCCACGTATCATTGTGTAAAAATCTCGGGGTCCAATCCAATTATTTTATAAAAATCATTTACCGGACTGCAATCAGATTCGTCACTTTCTGACTGCATTCCACGAAAAAATTCATTTAAAATTCATCGTAAGTCCAATTGACAAAATTCCAGTTGGAAAACTACAACGACACCAGTGGCCATCTACTGTACAAATTTCGTGGCCTAACTCTATCCAGATATCCAGTTATGATGAAAAACATAACACACATTTTATGCAGAAAACAACGTAGCTTTTGCTGCTGTACAAAACAGGCCTTTAAAAATAGCAAACCACCTCAAAAAAATATGATTCCTGCGCCATTTGAAGCGTTTTTTGAAAACGTATAATTTAGACTTCAGAAAAATCAATTTTTCGAACTATAACGATCCGTTTACAACCAAATGAAGTTGGCTGTTTTCGTCAATCAGCATTCAGGTTTTACATTTAAGCAACACCAAAACAGGTATAAACAATTCCGACCCTTCCTAATAACAACTAACAACAGGCTCATCATGAATTACCGTCTAACCATATCAATAATCACCAAACCTTAAATATAAACATCATGATTTTCACCAAAAACACAGGCAACGATCATTTACGCATACATACTATCGATTACTTAAACAACTCGCATACTTAACCGAAATAAATCATGTAACATCAAAACCCTAGCATGTTAACTAAAAATCACAGCCATGTTTGTACAAAATCATACCAAGAATCACAATCCAAATCAAGTATACTAACCTTGGAGTAAGAGAAGGGATTACGAGGAAGAAGGAGGCAAATCAAGAAGCTGAACTAGGGTTTGATTTTCGTGGGGGGGGGGGGGGGGGGGGCTCTTCTGGTCGACGATCACAAGGGAGGGGAGTATTAGGGTTTTGGTTTTTCTTGATCCATGCACGTATATATTAAAAATTCAAGGGAATTTGGCTTAATGGGCTGCAAGGAACAAGAGGTGTGGGTTTGGGCCTAAATTTTCGAACAAGGGTATGGGAGTGGGGTTTGGGCTCGTTTGTGGCGCAAAAGGGGAGAGGGGGTTTGGTTTGGGTTGGGTTTGCTAATTGACGGTTTCGCAAGTTTCATGAAATAACTAATTAAAACGTTTCATATCGCAAAGCACTATAATACAACACTTTGTTTCACAAAATAATATATTCCAATATTCCTGTTTCGGGTTTCGGTTTCACATAATTCACATTACACATTACCAAGTACACAATCGTTCAAATAAAATAAATCACCAAATTTAGTTCGTTTAACGTACAAGAAATTACACAGTAAAATGAAACGTTCAGGAATTTACACGAGTTGTCACATCATCCCCAAGTTGAAAGAAATTTCGTCCTGAAATTCAGCACATCGTTGCCGGAGACGCTAGTTTTGTTGTGCGTTTTCCTGGGGTATCACATCATCCCCCTGTTGGTTTGGAATTTCGTCCCGAAATTCCGAAGTAGCTTCTGTACTAGACTCACCTTTCTTGAACAACTGGGGGTACTTGCGTTTCATCTGGTCCTCCCGTTCCCAAGTGAACTCTGGGCCCCGACGGGAGTTCCAACGAACTCGAACAATAGGTATTTTAGTACGTTTGAGAGTCTTGATTTCCCGGTCCATAATTTCCACGGGTTCCTCGACGAAGCGCAACTGGTCGTCGATAGTGAGTTCCTTGAAAGGAACTATGAGGGTCTCGTCTGATAAACATTTCTTCAGATTTGACATGTGGAAGATGTTGTGAACACTGCTGAGTTCTTCGGGAAGATTCAGTCTGTAAGCCACCTTGCCCGATTTTCTCAGTGATTTCAAAAGGTCCGACATATCGCGGATTAAGTTTGCCCCGTTTACCAAAACGGACCACCCCTATCCATGGTGAGACTTTGAGTAGCACACGATCCCCAACTTGGAACTCGAGGGGTTTCCTACGCGTATCCGCGTAACTTTTCTGACGGTCACGAGCTGTAGCCACTCGTTGTCTGATTTGGGCAATCTTTTCCGTTGTGTTGAGAACAAGTTCTGGGTCAGTGATTTGGCTGTCACCAACTTCCGTCCAGCAAGGCGTGTAACAACCCGCACCTTCGTGCTTGTTACTCTCGTTACACCTAGCACCAGAGATTCGGATCATAATGTAACTATATCGCTTACATCGCTATCTCGCATATATTCGCTTACTTTCAACACGCTATACCGCACATCACAACGCATACACTAACGCTAATGATGACATTGCGTGAATAGTTAAGCTGCTCCCCTCGATCGTCGTGATGCAACGCAATCACGCTAACCACGATATCGCGTGAGTACTTAAGCGGTTCCCATCGATCGTCGTAAAGCGTCGCAAACGCTAACGCTAACTCAATGCAATTACATATGCTATGACCTCTGTTATATATAATAATAATAATAATAATAATAATAATAACAATAATAATAATAATAATAAAAACAATAATATTGCTGAAACTATCTAAACACGCACTCGCAGGTACGCGCAACTCAATCTATCGCACGTAACACGATGCTATTTATATCGCTAAAATGCTTAATGTGTCCATAATGCTTAACGCAACAAAACACGTCGAGCGAAACAAAAGTCGGAAAACGAACTCGCACAAACCGCCTGATCGAATGACCATTCGATCGAATGGCCATCCGTCCGGATGACCATCCGATCGGATGGCCATCCGATCGAACGGCCGTCCGACCCGTCACCCTCGCACCGCCTTTCTCACCTCTCACCTATAAATACCCAATTGTCACATCAACTGTTCGTTGATGTGACAGCCTTATCCGACCAGCACGCTTTCAAGCACTTTTCTCTCGATTCCTCGCGATTCGGTAAGTATTTCATCCTAAATCTTGTACTTCTATCATCAGCACACACTTCCTTATCATCTTCTCCTTCAAATCTTACATTTTCACTATGAAATCACATGATTTAGGCTGTTTAGGGGTGACGTCACCTCGGGTTCTTATGAACATTGAGGTATGACCTCATCTCATCAAGAACGGTCCAGATCTAAGGGATTTCTACATGATTTTACACAAAACAAAGCTAGATGTAAACACTTTTCAACTGATTCAAACTTTCTTTCAACTCTTTTACACTCTTCTATGCAAAACCGATGGAATCTGAGCTCGTTCAGGTTCTCTACTCGTTCTCTGAGTGGAGAACCGGTCTGAGAACGGATCTCTGCCTAAGAGATGACCGATTCATGGGTTGAACATGAAACTCCGTCAAGAACAGTTAAGTCTGATCGAACAGGGGTGATTCTCATCCGATTAGATGAGCTCGGCTTGGAGTGGTTTCCATTATTTAACACGACGTCACACCGTCTCGGTTACACCGCAAAACTTTTTAACTTAGCAAAGTGTACAAAATTTGCAAAACATCAAGAGACTGATCGAATAGCCGTCCGATCGGATGACCATCCGATCGAACGACTATTCGACCAGGGGCTGAACTTCAAAAGTGTTGAACTTACTTAATAAATTTCTCAAAGAAAAATCACACCTCCAATCGAATAGTCATCCGATCGAACGACCATCCGTCCGGACGACCATCCGATCGAATGACCTATTCCTTGTAATTTTCCACACTTAATCAATTTTCAAAACTTCAAAGAATGCCAACCTCTCAATCGAATAGCCATCCGATCGAACGGCCATCCGTCCGGATGACCATCCGATCAAATGACTTTATTTATACTACAACGAGAACTTCAAAAGTTCAAGCAATTTACAACACACTTCCTCAATCGAATGACCAACCGAACGAATGGTCATCCGTCCGGATGACCATCTGTCCAGACGATCATCCTGATCGAACTACCATTTGATCGCACACCTTACTCGACGCACTGTTACACGCTGCTCAACGCTTACACTATCATTCTGTGATCAGGCTAATCTCCCACGCGCTCCCTTCAATCTAATTAAGTTGTGTTTAACTGTTAAACACCCACTGTGAGTATACTTAACCCCTTTTTAACGCTTTAAACACACTTTGGGGTGTAACATACGTTCTTATCTAAAACGCACTTATCAAAACTATTATCACATGCGAATTACTATCGTACATATTTACACGTGATGCTTGATACATATGTGCTAGGACTCTTACTCGCGACGTCCCACCTTAGCTAGCATCGAGTGACTTAGATGGTAGTATTTGTTTTGTAGTATATATGTTGTGTGTCTCGTTTATGTATGTGGAAATTCGCAGCACTTTTATCTACTTTATGCCAAACCTGTATACTCGCCAATACATTTTGTATTGACGTTGCTTTAACATATGTTGCAGGATAATCGCAGGGTATCTCGAAATCAAGCTAGGAAGTCTAGAAACTCACCATAAATCTAGGTTGTCGGATTTGTACTATTTGAGAGAACATGGAAATCTGTATGACTGTTTACTGATGTACTGTTTGTTAGTATGGGATAATGAATGCTTTAAATATTGTCACTAAATAGTTGTTATGGATTCTCTTGAACAATCTGATTCGCCTAGTGCCGTACCCTGATGATTCCGCCATCGGTTGGTGTCACGACCCCCGACCACACCCTGGAAGGGAGCCGCGAGCAGGCAAGTGGTACCGGTGGTTATTTTGAAAATATTGCAGCGGAAAATTTCATCAGGACCGTGAGTTGGGAAAATACCAGAGTTTAGAAACACCAGATTTTAATATGGGATAAACCCATGTTTTACAAAGGTAGCTTTAATATGGGATAAACCCGAATATATGAAACAACGTTTTCTTAATTTAATTTAATTGATAAAATAAGCCAGTTCTTTAAGCCTTTCGGTGCCGTATCATCACGCGTTTTAAAAACATTTGGTCAGCAGGAAATACTGGTGAGTTCATTCATTTTGTACAAAAACACATTTGTTATAATTCACAGCATTAAGAGTTTTTACATTTGCCCTTTCAAGATTGGCAAAGACTTAATCACTGCAATTCACAGCATTAAGAGTTTTTATATTTGCCCCTTATCTTATAATTATCTGGTCCAGTTATCACTCGACCAGATCTATGACTGTGGACATATCACTAATTAGGCTCGCCCACCTAAGAGTGATAAATCAGTAGTAATGTATACAAAACCCCCACTTACTGCCAGTAATTACAGATTAGCAAAGACTTAATCACTGCAAAGTATAACTGGAAAACATTTAGGGTTTTACAAAGCAATTTGATAAAAATAGAATGACTCACCTTGGTAGCATATAGTCTTGATTAAACAAGCATCTTGAGTCTAAGCACCTACTTTATAGTTCTAAATCTTCTGATGATTAATCATTTTGTTTGATAGTAAGGTTATGGATCAGAGTTTCTGATAGTTTAAACATATAGTTTAACAGAGTGGAATACGTTTTAGTGTAAAACCATATCAAACCTAACGATGGTCACGAGATCAGAACCTTAACGGAATTCACAAAGTATAGTCTTATTAAGACAGCACTTTGGCATTCGTTAGTTGAACCTTCCCTAGATAAAACCTTCCTTAGATAATATTTTCCTTAGATAATACCTATCCTATATATACCTATTTAGATATTATCTACTCATGTATATCTTTAGCTGTTTCACTTTTACTTAACTGTTTAACTGATTAACTTACTTAGCTGATTAATTAATCTTACTTAGCTTAATTAATCTTACTTAACTTAATTAATCTTACTTAGCTTAATTAATCTTACTTAGCTAAATTAATTAATCTCAACTGGTTAATTACATCATTTACTTATTCGATTAATTAACTTAATTAGCTGCTTAACTACTAAGTTTTACTTAACCATTAAGTTTACTTAAACACTAAGTTTACTTAATTGCTAAGTATTCTAGTTAAACAGCTCCCCGAATAAGAGTTCTAATTCTAGATACAATGGAACTCGTATTAGTGTATTAACTCAATTCAACTTTAACGATAATCACGAACGAATGACAAAGTATAGCTATATATTGGCAGCACTTAAACATCCATTCGATCGGTTTTAATCGATCAGATATAGTACCGTGTCAGTGATTAGAGTTATTACCATGATAACGAGCAGAGTTTCGGGGTTCTAGGGCGTTGATTGAAAGAAACGGAGATACAAGGAGTAGGACGACATTTTAGACTGTCGAACTGAGCAATCTGATCAAGTGCCAAACCAAAGGCTTTATAGCCAATTTTTGTTGCCTCCTGCGTGTCGCGCCAGGTTCGGCTTTCCCTGGCGCGTGTCGCGGGGATGGTTGACCTGGCTTTGGTCGCCACGTGTCCCACGTAGGTCTGACAAGTGTCACAGTGTCGTGACCCGTGTCCTTGGCCGCCCTTCTTGTCCAATCGCGTGTTTTTCCACGATTTTCATGCTGATACTTATCGCGTATGTTTGGGTCTTGATCCTAAATGGTTCGGTTTATAATTACGAGTCTACTAAAGGAACTTTTATGCGGTTTAGTTCATTAACCGTCAAGTTTTCAAGTTTCGTCGCGCATACTTCGGATTTTGTTTATGGATCTTTCTGAGGGTTGTTACATCCTCCCCACGTTGTTTTAAATCTCGTCCTCGAGATTTGCTGGAGCAAGGGTGGTAACTTCCGTCTTATCTTCGATTCCCAACTATATTCTTGTTCACGTTTTAAATCCTACTTTACCTTGACCAGAAGTAATCTCGTATGCTTAGGAAGTCTCATATTTTGACTTGTAAGGTCTTTCAATGGACTTAAAATTTTCATTTACCTTTATATCTTGATGAGGTATCACTAAAGATTTATCAGTTAAGTATTTCCTTAAGTTTTATACATGAAATAAATCATGTATACCTGCCATTTTCTTTGGAAATTTTAACTAATAAGCTACTGGTCCAATTCTTTTAATAATTTCAGACGATCCAACAACTCTCGGGCTTAGCTTTTCTTTCTTACTGAATCTGACTATTCCTTTTTCACGAAGAGATTTTTAGTAGTATTCTTTCTCTGATTTGAATTTCTAACGATTTGCCTATCTCATGGCCCGATAGTTGCTTTTCTCATTTTTTCTGCTCGACATAATGGATGGTACTTTCATCCATAAAGTGCTTCAAATGGGCAATACTAATACTTGTAGGTTAATTATTGAAAAATATTATGGGTGATAAGTGATAGTCCCACTTTCACCAATATTTATCATATATGTACATAGCATGTCTTCCTGCGTTTTGTAGTGTTCCTTCACCCTGCTCAAAATAAGTCGGGTTTCAATGGCTTTTTGGAAATATTCCCATGAAAGATAAGTGGAATGACTATCTCGATCCCATACAATAGATAACATGATTCTATGTAACAAGACTATTTCGTCTACATACAACTTAACTAAGCGTTTTATACTAAAGGGTTTCCTTCATTGGTAGTAATTCAGCTGACTTGGTTAGTTCATCCTCAATCACCCAATTTGTGTTGTTACAATTTATTGTTTTGGGGATTTTGGTAATAACATTCATTTGCTATCAATCCCATTTCTATACTAGCATTTCTAATCATTGAGGTAAACCTAAAGGGTTCTATTGTTCAACTTTAACTTGCTAATCGATTAAATACTTAGAGACGTAACTTGCTACATCCTTTTTCATTCCTATCTATCAGTAATTCTTTTTCAAACCTCGATTCCTCATATTACGATGCATCAAATACTTAGTTCTATGAGCTTCTTTGAGAATCCTTTCTTGTAGGTTTCCTTGAATAGGTACCCGAATTTTTTATGGAATCTCCAATTTCCATTAGTTCTTTTTCTGATTTCTTCATTATCCCTTTTTAAATCTTTCAGCATCATCCTTTATTGCTATTTCTTGGGTACTTTTTAATTGTTCCATTAAATTTATCTGTAAATTTAATCTAAGAACATGTACTTATTTTGGCTTCTTAAGAAACTTATGGCTTAAAGAATTAATTACGACATTAATCTTAACCTTGTGATATAACAATCGGTGTTGTTCCTAGTCTCAGATGAATTCTGAGTTTCTCCTCACGATCGGGTGATAGTCCAAGTAGATCTTCTAGGAGAACGTTGGTTGGAATTTCTTTCAGTTCCATGCCTCTAGTGTTAATGTACTCCGAGACCATATACGCTATGTCTTACTTCTGTACATAACTCGCAACTTTCAATACAGAGAGGAACTTTGTCGGCTGGTATGTATTGTCTCCTTGTGGTCACTTCTCCGGTTGGCTTGCAAATCTAAACCTAAGTCAGCAATCACCTCAGGAATCATTGTTGCCATTTTATTTATGAAACAGGCAGGGTTTCCTTTCTGTCAGTTCTTTCCATTTCATGGCATACGTCGTGATCATGTGTTTTGAAGATCGGGTCTTACTATCTTACTGTCTAAATTTTGAAGCATACATTACTTCGTTCTTCTTAACATATATATTAATGGTTTGGACAACTTTAGTCCTTTGCAGCCCATGTATTCCGTAACAACTACTTTATTACTGGTAATCTTAGTAGGATTATAGGTGAAGAGTCTTTGTAAGTGTATCTAGGCGTGGTTACTCTTATCTTCGCAAGAGTTCTTAAAGAAAGTAGAATTACTCCTATTAGCGTAAATTTTGAGACATTTTTTGCCTTGCATGACTTTTAGTTACAGGTTTCCTAATGCGTTAATATGGTAATGCAAAGGGAATTCTTATACTTTCGATGGCGTCCCAACATAAGGGGTTTACATCGTTTATCTTGTTGCTCTCGTTGAAACAATTTTTGATACTGGAATTATAGATGTATACGAAAGGTTCCTGATAAGAAAATCTAAAATTTATCATTGACACATATGTTCGTGATTCATCCTAAATTGTCAATCCTTATGGCTTTTGGATTTCCTTATAGATATACATATATATACAATCATATATTTCATGTAATATACAAGCCATTCATAAGGTTAATGTATTTAACAGATTCATGTTTTCAAAAAAAAAAATAAGTCAGACATCAGGTCATGATACTATTTAGGGAATTCTGTCACTTGTTCGACATATCATATACCTCATCTTACCCGCTTCTTGCCGGAGAGGTAACCCCATCTTACCCGGACAAGCTGGAGAGTCTGCCACACCATACCCAGTCTTGCCAGAGAGGTAATTTATCATTGTATTTCCCATAAATAGAATTTTCTCAACTCATGATTTAAAAATGAATCTTTTATTAGGGATTTCATCAAGGAAATTAGTATTCACATGACGGTTCATATTCCAGAACCAAGTAGTACCAATAAATAAGAAATAACAGTGGCCAAGTGTTATCGCTTATTTACCATACTTGCAACGTTCTAGTCATCATCCTCATGGCATACCAATACCCATCATATTTTATTTATGCAAGCTTATCTCGAAGAGAATACTAAAGTATCTTTCTTAAGTTCAAGTCTAGATACTATCCTTGTTGCTACTAAATAATAATTTCCTAACTCTTTTATTTAAGCTTAGGTATTATTACAACACCTAATTGCTTAAACCAGTGGCTCTAATACCACCTCTGTCACGACCGCCGACCACACCCTGGACGGGAGCCACGAGCAGTCAAGTGGTACTGGTGGTTATTTTGAAAATATTGCAGCTGAAAATTTCATCAGGACCGTGAGTTGGGAAAATACCAGAGTTTAGAAACACCGGATTTTTTTATTTATTAAACAGATGGGAATAAACCCATGTTTTACAAAGGTAGCTTTAATATTGGATAAACCTGAATATATGAAACAACGTTTTCTTAATTTAATTTAATTGATAAAATAAGCCACTTCTTTAAGCCTTTCAGTGCCCTATCATCACTCTTATTCCAATCTACTGTAATCACCTAAAACGCGTTTTAAAAACATTTGGTCAGCAGGAAATACTGGTGAGTTCATTCATTTTGTACAAAAACACATTTGTTATAATTCACAACATTAAGAGTTTTAACATTTTCCCTTTCAAGATTGGCAAAGACTTAATCACTGCAATTCATAGCATTAAGAGTTTTTACATTTGCCCCTTATCTTATAATTATCTGGTCCAGTTGTCACTCGACTGGATCTATGACTGTGGACATATCACTAATTAGGCTAGCCCATCTAAGAGTGATAAATAAGTAGTAATGTATACAAAACCCCCACTTAATGCCAGTAATTACATATTAGCAAAGACTTAATCACTGCAAAGTATAACTGGAAAACATTTAGGATTTTACAAAGCAATTTGATAAAAATAGAATGACTCACCTTGGTAGCATATAGTCTTGATTAAACAAGCATCTTGAGTCTAAGCACCTACTTTATAGTTCTGAATCTTCTGATGATTAATCATCTTGTTTGATAGTAATGTTATTCATCGGAGTTTCTGATAGTTTAAACATATAGTTTAACAGAGTGAAATACGTTTTAGTGTAAAACCGTATCAAACCTAACGATGCTCACGAGATCAGAACCTTAACAAAATTCACAAAGTATAGTCTTATTAAGACAGCACTTTGGCATTCGTTAGTTGGTTCCCGAATTGATCGGACATAATATCGTATTGGTGATTATTGGTTAGAACACCATCGTATAGGGAGGAGAAAAGAAGAAATGAGTAAAGAAAAATGAATCCTAAGCTTCCTATTTATAGGTAAGGGATAAGTCGTATCCCATATTGAACTCCCCTAGGTGTTATTTACCCATATACATCTTCCTCAGTTGAACCTTCCCTAGATAAAACATTCCTTAGATAATATTTTCCTTAGATAATACCTACCCCATATATACCTATTTAGATATTATCTACTCATGCATATCTTTAGTTGTTTCACTTTTACTTAACTGTTTAACTGATTAACTTACTTAGCTAATTAATTAATCTTACTTAGCTTAATTAATCTTACTTAACTTAATTAATCTTACTTAGTTTAATTAATCTTACTTAGCTTAATTAATTAATCTCAACTGGTTAATTACATCATTTACTTAGTCGATTAATTAACTTAATTAGCTGCTTAACTGCTAAGTTTTACTTAACCATTAAGTTCACTTAAACACTAAGTTTACTTAATTGCTAAGTATTCTAGTTAAACAGCTCCCCGAATAAGAGTTCTAATTCTAGATACAATGGAACTCGTATTAGTGTATTAACTCAATTCAACTTTAACGACAATCACGAGATCGAAATCCTCACAACGAATGACAAAGTATAGCAAGATATTGGCAGCACTTAAACATCCATTGGATCGGTTTTAATCGATCGAATATAGTACCGTGTCAGTGAATAGAGTTATTACCCTGATAACGAGCAGAGTTTCGGGGTTTTAGGGCGTTGATTGAAAGAAACAGAGATACAAGGAGTAGGACGACGTTTTAGACTGTCGAACTGAGCATTCTGATCAAGTGCCAAACCAAAGGATTTATAATTACGAGTCTACTAAAGGAGATTTTGTGCGATTTAGTTCATTAACCGTCAAGTTTTCAAGTTTCGTCGCACATACTTCGGATTTTGGTTTATGGATCTTTCCAAGGGTTGTTACATCCTCCCCACCTTGTTTTAAATCTCGTCCTCGAGATTTGCTGGAACAAGGGTGGTTACTTCCGTCTTATCTTCAATTCCCAACTATATTCTTGTTCACGTTTTAAATCCTACTTTACCTTGACCAGAACTAATCTCGTATGCTTTGGAAGTCTCATATTTTGACTTGTAAGGTCTTTCAATGGACTTAAAATTTTCATTTACCTTTATATCTTGATGAGGTATCACTAAAGATTTATCAGTTAAGTATTTCCTTAAGTTTTACACATGAAATAAATCATGTATACCTGCCATTTTCTTTGGAAATTTTAACTAATAAGCTACTGGTCCAATTCTTTTAATAATTTCAGACGATCCAACAACTCTCGGGCTTAGCTTTTCTTTCTTACTGAATCCGACTATTCCTTTTTCACGGAGAGATTTTTAGTAGTATTCTTTCTCTGATTTGAATTTCTAACGATTTGCCGATCTCATGGCCCGACAGTTGTTTTTCTCATTTTTTCTGCTTGACATAATGGATGGTACTTTCATCCATAAAGTGCTTCAAACGGGCAATATGTGACAACCCTCATAATTACAGGTATCCGTATGATTAATTAATATTAAATTTGTGCTTAATGACTGTGCTTGATTACAACTGATGATATAAACTGCTTTATGATTTCTGTATCATACATACATATGCATCACATTTCATACTGTCACACCATTTATTACATACAAACTTTAGTGACATACTTGATGCACAAAGCACAGTTAGCACAGTGAGCGGATAACTCAGAAATATACTGACAGTGCCAGTACATAGACAGACAATGTTTTGAGGTTCAGTATGAGCCAGAGACAAGGTACTACACTAGTAGGGAGTGTAGGGAGGTAAGGACCGTAAAACTATGTCACTAGGTGAGAGTTTAAGTGCCAGAAAGTGCCTAAAACCCACTCAAAGTGCAGAATTCTGCATTTATTAACAAAATTCAGCATTTTTAACATGCTAGTAGTGTGCAAAAATATGGCAAAATGGTCCTGTATGCTTTCCTAAGTGCCGGGAATTAAAAGTGTCACAAAAAGTTACCTAAAAGACATTATACGGAATAACTTAGCACTTTAACGGAATGGTATTTAACCGAACAACCGGACATTACCCGGGACACCAAAATATGGTTAAAAACATTGTCTCACTTTTTCTGAGCTAGTTATGGTTCCCGAGCATAATAACATATTACATAATACATGTTACACATAAATGCAAGACACTTACACATAAATGCAAGACACTTACACTTAACACCCCACTAATCACCTACCTTACCATTTAAATTTTCATTTAACCCCCCCCCCATGACAACCTACGGTACATGTATGGCCCCACCACAAAGAATTGTGTAATCTTCATAATCCCCATACAATCTTCCTTGTCATGTACTTCATGGACACTTAAACCAATGGATAAAGAGTTTAGTGGGTTATAAGAATTAAACACTTTCCAACTTCAACTCAAACTCTCTCCTCTCCTCTAAAGCTCGACTGTGAATCCCCTATATACCACCACCATTTTCGATTTTCCATCATCCAATCCAAGGTTGTTTCAAGGTGCACAAAGGTGATTTAGAAGGTGTGGAACACTCAGATCTTGAAGGACCTCTACCACAAGCTTTTATCCACTCATTTTCTCCCTTGTTTCTTCCCTAGCTTTAAGCTAGTTGTAAGACTTCTTTAAGCTCTTGTTTATTTCATATTCTTAGTGGTTAATAGATATATTATGATGAAATAACTAGAACACTAAAAGACTTGAATCTTGAGTCATGAAACATAAGCTTAAATAAGATGAAACATGATGAAATAATGCTAGTATGATGTTGTTTTGAATGTGTTGATGATTACTTGTTGAGTTCTTAGTAATGTGATGTTGATCATCCTATGGAACTTGTTAGATGGTGATTAGAAACATGATTTAACAAGATTAGGAGATGATTATGTGGTTGCATAAAATAATCATCTTCTAATAAAAATATGAAATTGATAAATAAAGATGGTTTCTTGAAATATAAAGTGAGTTGGTGATCATGTAGATCCGAGATTTACAAATGATTTTCTAAAGAAAACCAAGTTTAAAAGACGTTTTTTTTTTGAAAGATCATGATTCTTACATATACTTACACTATTTTTGGAAATAAAATAAGTATATGGATGCTAGTAAAACAAGAAGATGTGGTAAATAAATAATTTTGTAAAATGTGTTCACAAGTTGTGAACATCTAAAGATTTCGAGAATGAGAATTTAACAAAAGTAAACATACTTTGGAGGGTAACTAAACCCACTAAACACCTCACCAAGTTACTACGCGTTTTTATAAAACATCAAGTTCATGTTGTGTTATAAATAGAATAGTTTTGCACTTGGTAAGTGTAGTATTGTTTAAAGTATGGTTGTTGATTGATTTGAATGATTTTTTGGAAAAAGAAAATGATATGCTTAATAGCATGGACACCTCCATTTACAAAGGAAACTATGGCGAAATTTTCTAAAAATTCCAACACTTAGAAAATATTTTCTAACAAGTGTTTACGAGTATATTTTTTAACTTTGTTTTTCAAAATAAACTTCGCCATAGGTTTTGTTACAAAAATACAAGGTATCGGAGGTTGGTTTTTGTAAATAAAATGGGCAAATATATATTTAGAATACATATTTTATATCAAGACGCTTGTGTGAATATTTGTATGATTTGTGAACTAGTTATATTATTTTAGGGTAAAATAATATAACTTACAAAATACCATGAAAATTACTACTCCAAAATAATGCCAAAAATATCACAAGGAATAAATATTTAAGTTACACACTTGGTATTGTAAAACCGAACGCTAAAACGTAACTTATGAAATATTCCGGAAAATACTTTTACAAATAGATTTTTGGTAAATATTGTTTTGGATACAAGAAGTGAAAATATATTATTTTTGGGAAAATATATATATTTTGGAATACATTATTTTTGACAAATAATTTATACATATTTTCTAAGTGGGACTTAAAAATATATTATTTTCGGAACTACAATATACATGTATAAATACCCCCATCCTTGGGAAGGAAATATGGAAATTAAAATACTTGTGAAGTATTAATACAGAAATATTGTTTAACGATTATTCCAACACTTGAATATAATTTAAGGTTAAAATAATTTATTTTAACAAATAATTATAACTTGGAATAACATAAGGAACGCAACTCAAAACGTTAAACTCTAAGCCAAGGCACGGCCCGTTCGTCTAATAGACATTAGTACGTTGTAGGTTGTCGTGTAGCTGACAGAGTTTGAGTTGACGATACTGAAGACGCACTACAGTGAGTTCATGTCCCCCTTTTCTTAAACTGTTTTGTTTACTTACTTCGGGGGTGAAATACATGTTACAAAGGGATACTTACAATACTATTGGTATGATTAGCCTAGGAAAGAACCATAGATCATGTGATAGGGTAGGCGGATACTTGGGACCATCAATCCTCGTTGCAGGACCGAGGGGCATGAGTGATAGATCTATTTGGGTGTAGCGAGCCCACACCCCCGTGGCCAGGGTGGCCCGTTGTGGTGACTATGTCTTCCAGCCGGGAGCCCTGTACAACTTTGCTAGGTTTGAGTCTTCCTACACCGTCACACATATCAGTGGCCTTGCAAACCATTGGTGATCTTTTCCTTGTTTGCAATCATACCGGGACATACATACATACACTGTTTACAAAGGTTTATACATACTCACATACACATGAACTCGCTCAACTTTTGTTGATTTTTAAAACTACATGTATTTCAGGGAACTAGTGGATCTGGCGGGGTATGCACGTGTCAAGCTGCGTTTGAATAAAAGATGTTATCCAGGGTTGTTGAGTTTAGAGGATGTATTCCTTTCCCGGATGGGATACATAATTCTAAACTCAGGTTTATTTAAGTACTTTTGTTGAGTCTTTGTGAACTCCGTTAAACAAGTCATGGGTTGTAACTTAATTAGGTATTGATGTTTTCAAACAATGGTATTGTGGTAGTTACTAAACTTTATTAATGGATAAACATCTCGTGTTTTTATCATATAGCATTGTTATGATTGTTGCTATGGTATTAAGAAGTCACACCAAATAAACCACGCTTCCGCAAAAGCCAGGGTATGACAGCTTGGTATCAGAGCCTCGATCATAGCGAACTAGGATTCTTTCTCGAGTCTAGACTATGATCATCAGGGCTCTCACGAAAACATTTTTACATTGCATACACAAAAACGTTCAGATCCAGGGAACAAATATTTTTACAAACAAAAGGCACAAATACACATTTCAAAATTTATGTTTATAATTCAATCTTAGAGACTGAGGGAGGATCAGTCTTAGAGACTGAGGGAGGATCAGTCTTAGAGACTGAGGGAGGATCAGTCTTAGAGACTGAGGGAGGATCAGTCTTAGAAACTGAGGGAGGGTCAATCTTAGAGACTGGGGAAATTTGGTCTTAGAGACCAGGGAGTCAGTCTTAGAGACTGGGGAAGTTTGGTCTTATAGACCAGGGATTTATTCTTAGAGACTGGGGAAGTGGGACTTAGAGACCAGGGAGTTGGTCTTAGAGACCAGGGATTTAGTCTTAGAGACTGGGAAGTGTGGTCTTAGAGACCAGGGAGTTGGTCTTAGAGACCAGGGAGTTAGACTGAGAGACTAGGGAGTTCAGTCTAAGAGACTGGGTGGGATAGTCTGGAGAAGACTAGGATGATTACTTGCTTACATTGTTATTACATACATGCTTATTTGCTGATTGTATATGTGCATATGTTGTGGTTGTTTTACAGACACCATGTCATCATCCTCCGAGAGTGGAGTGTCAGACACACTGTACCCTATAGCTATAGTATCAGACGACGAGATTCTTCCAGAGGGCGAGGTTTACACTTCAGATACTACGAGTAGTGACGACGATGACTTCCAGCCCTTCACCTTACCGGAGTTCGGAGATGATTTACCTTTAGCTGATGGTTTTCTCGATGGGGATCTACCTCTTGCTCAGATCCCTGCACCTATTCCTCTCGCTGCATTTCCCTTGGAGGATTTGCCTCTCGACGATATGTCGGACGATGATGTCGATCTCTTCATCGAGGGTCCCCCGGAGGATGACCAGGATGGCGGGGCCTCGATGGATGATGATATTCCACTTGCTGATATTCCGGTTGATGACCTTGTTGTTCCTGTGGTTAAGGTTCCTGCTGTTGATGCTATTGTTTTGCCACCTGTCGAGGCTGCTGTTGCGGAGGCCTTATCCGATCCGTCTGGTCCCGACTCATTTGAGTCTGTATCTTCCGCTCCTCTACATGCCCAGGGCATGCAGCACTACTCCACCGACACTGATTCAGACATGGCGATGTCTGCTGCACCCATTGTTCCCCATGACTTTGACCCGGATCCTGAGGTTGAGTTTGTACCTGCTGAGCCTGCTCCAACTGATCCAGAGCTTGGAGTTGCACCAGAGCCTGTTTTCGCTCATGACCCTTTACCTGTGCACGACCCTGTTCCTGTTGATGTACCGGTCGTTGCACCACCAGTTGTTGATGTTCCAGCTATTGCACCACCAGTTGTTGATGTTCCAGCTATTGCACCACCAGTTGTTGATGTTCCTGTTGTTGTTGCACCTCTGCCTGACCCTATGCCAGTGTTTGTTGACCGTGCACCTTTTGCTACCCACGTTGATCCTAGATACGCTCACACCCGTAATGGGTGGATTGAGGATGATGATGACTATCCTCCGTTTGTTCGACCAGTCACTCCCCCCTGCTGCACCTGTTTATGCACCCGTTGATCTGTTTATGCACCCGTTGACGTCCCACAGTATCACCCTCACGTGTCAGATGTTCACCGCATGGATTTACCCATCACTTTTCTCCAGGACATTCCTCCTCCCCGTACAGGGGAAGGACCTTCTACTCAGCAGCATGATCACATACCACCTATGACAGCAACCTTTCCATTTATGCCCCCTTTTGCACCTGCTGCACACACTGCTTTTTCTTCTTCAGCACCCATGGGCGAGCCATTTATGTGGTCTTCGCCTAACGTCATGCCTTTGTCAGATCCATACCATCCTTTTCATGTTGGGTATACGACGGATGATATACTTCTATCCTTGCAGTTACAGCAGGATATGTTGAGCCGGAGAGTCGCTGAGCTTGAGAGGATCCCGCGTTCTCCATCTTTTGCTGATCCATCACAGTCTGCTTTTCCACCTGCTCTACTATTTTCTTATCTGGATTTCCACATCCGATTTCTGACAATGGAGCAGCAGATCGCTTGTTTGTTGTATATTGTGCATGCACTCGAGGAGGATTTGGTGCATTTGCGCCGTTTACTTTTCATCCCTCCACCTCCTCTTCCTCCCCTATCAGCTTGAGGTTTTTGGTTTGTTGTAGATGTTATGCTTTTGACGAGAATTCAGCTATTGAGCCTGACTGCACAACATTTTGAAGACCACATTTTGACATTATGACTTTTGACATTGACTTTTGGTTGTTGTAGTTGGTTAAACGATTCGGACAAGGGCGATGCGACCCTTAGTCTCTTTTGATGTACGATACATTTTTAAAACTTGTAAACTGTACTTGTGGTCTTGTTATATGATAGCTCAATCGCAAAATTCTCATTACATGCGTTGTTAGATTATTTTTTTTGTGATATAACATGGGATGTTATGTGTTATTGTGTTGATGAATGTTATTACATGCGCGTGTTACGTACTCATTATACCTATTATGACTTGACCAATACAATCTTCTTATAGAAGATGCCTCCCCGAAGGGAAAATCGCTTACCTACTACTGAGGCCGAATTGCAAGCAAGGATCTCCCAAGCAATAGCGGATTACGAGGCCTCACGCGCTGAAATAAGCGGGAATACCTCAAGAAACAACAACCCACCCAATGGTAATGTTCAAGTCGCTTGAGACACACTACGTTACATTTGGATATTCCTTGCACATCCGCTAATGCTTTCTGTAAATGTTATTGCCTCTACAGGCTGTACCTACAAACAATTTCTGGATTGTAAGCCCTTAAATTTCGACGGCACTGGGGTGCTGTTGCTTTCGTCAGATGGACGGAAAAGACGGATTCTGTTTTAAGGATGAGCAAGTGTGCTCCTGAACAACAAGTTACTTACATCTCAGGGCTTTTTCTTGATGGTGCTTTATCCTGGTGGAATCTTCAAGTATAAACCCTGGGGGAGGCGGCGACGTATGCATTGACATGGACTGAGCTGAAAGAGCTCATGCGGAAGAAATACTGTTCACGGGCCGAAATACAGAAGCTGGAAACTGAATTTTGGAATCTCAAAATGGACGGCCCAAAAATTGTTGAATATGTACAGAGATTCCATGATTTATCTCATGTGGTACCCTACATGGTTAGTCCAGAGTTCAAGCGTGTTGAACGTTTCATCTGGGGGTTGGCACCTCAGATTATGAGCATGGTGACAACATCGAAGCCTGCTACAATTACTGAGGCAATTGATCTAAGCGTGGCTTTAACTGAAGAGGCGATCAGGCTAAACAAGTTTTCAATTTCTGACCCCAAGAAAAAGGAGACTCACGTCGAGCCCTCGGGAGAGAACAAACGGAAGTTCTCTAACTTTAAGAAAGGTACCAGCAGTTTGAACAAGAAGGATGAGATGAGCGCACCGGCCAGGGCCAAAGGAAAAGGGTATATGGGCACCTTGCCCAAATGTAACGCGTGTCAGTTGCATCACGAGGGACGATGCCGATCGGGAAAATGTGAAGCATGTGGAAGAGCTG
The DNA here is from genome assembly GCA_030545235.1 of Helianthus tuberosus. Classification (NCBI taxonomy): domain Eukaryota; kingdom Viridiplantae; phylum Streptophyta; class Magnoliopsida; order Asterales; family Asteraceae; genus Helianthus; species Helianthus tuberosus. The sequence continues at coordinate 93,625,100 of CM060418.1, read as the reverse complement.
GGCACTCGAAGGAAACTTGTTGGGTAGGTACTGGCCGTGGTGGCCAAAGGGGTTTTGGTAACAACAATCGTGGAGGTAATGAGAATGGAAACCGTCCGCAAGGAAATAATGGAGGTAATGGAAACCGGGGTAATTTTGCGAATCAAGCTGGAAGTGGGAATCGCAACCAAAACAACGCTCAAGGTGGTAATGGTTGAGGACCAGGGTGTTTTAATTGTGGAGACATGGGGCACTTCAAGCGAGAATGCCCAAAGCTTAATCAAGCACAAGGAAGAGTTTTCAATATCGGTGCGAGGGAAGCACGCCAAGATCCAAATGTCGTTACTGGTACGTTCCCTATTAATCAACGCTTTGCATCTGTACTATTTGACACTGGTGCCGATTATAGTTTCGTGTCGCTAGAATTTAAGAAAATGCTTGGGTTAACTGCTAGTAAGTTAGACATCCCGTACTCAATTGAACTGGCTAATGGAAAGCTAGTTGAAACGAATGAAGTCATCAGAGGATGCGTGATAGAGCTGGGAGAACACGAGTTTACATTGGATCTACTGCCAGTCAAGTTGGGAAGCTTTGACGTGGTAGTAGGGATGGATTGGTTGTCAAGCAACAGAGCCGAGATTGTATGTCACAAGAATACCATTCGCATCCCAATGGCGGATGGAGAAACGATTGTGGTACATGGAGAGAAGCGCGATACGCCCCTAAGGATCATTAGCTGTTTGAAGGCTAGAAAATGTTTGAAGAAGGGATGTGTTGCCTTCTCGGCATACATCATGGATAAAGAAGCTGCTGAGCCGAAGTTAGAAGATATTCCAGTCATGAAGGAGTATCCTGAAGTCTTTCCAGAAGACTTGCCAGGATTGCCGCCACAAAGACAAGTCGAGTTTCATATTGACTTAGTTCCAGGCGCCGCGCCTGTGGCTAAGGCACCCTATCAACTTGCACCTTCAGAGATGCAGGAGTTGTCGACTCAACTTCAGGAGTTGTTAGACAAGGGATTTATTAGACCAAGCTTCTCACCTTGGGGAGCTCCAGTTTTGTTCGTCAAAAAGAAGGATGGTAGTTTTCGCATGTGTATCGACTACCGGGAGCTAAACAAGTTGACAATCAAGAATAGATATCCTTTGCCACGAATTGATGACCTGTTCGATCAATTACAAGGTTCAAGTTTTTACTCAAAGATCGATCTTCGATCGGGACATCACCAGTTGAGAATACAAGAGGAAAGTATTCCAAAGATGGCCTTTAGGACTCGCTATGGACATTACGAGTTCCTGGTCATGCCGTTCGGGTTGACAAATGCGCCAGCCGTGTTCATGGACTTAATGAACAGAGTTTGTAAGCCGTACCTCGACAAGTTCGTGATTGTGTTTATTGATGACATATTGATCTACTCAAAGACGAAAGAAGAACATGAGCAACACTTAAGAGCTGTTCTAGAGCTGCTTAAAAAGGAGAAGTTGTACGCAAAGTTCTCGAAGTGCGAGTTCTGGTTACGCGAAGTTCAGTTTCTTGGTCATGTTGTTAACGGAAATGGAATTCATGTGGATCCCACAAAGATCGAGGTGATCAAGAACTGGAAGACTCCGAAGACGCCAACCGAGATTCGACAGTTTCTAGGTTTGGCTGGTTATTACTGCAGATTCATTGAGGATTTCTCGAAAATCGCTCAACCTTTGACCTCCCTCACTAAAAAAGACAAGAAGTATGAATGGGGAGACAAACAGGAAGAAGCGTTTCAGTTGTTGAAGAACAAGCTTTGTGACGCACCAAGTTTATCTCTACCCGAAGGCACGGACGACTTCGTGGTATACTGCGACGCCTCGTGTCAAGGTTTAGGTTGCGTGCTGATGCAGTGACAAAAGGTTATAGCATATGCTTCTCACCAGTTGAAGGTCCACGAGAAAAATTACACCACACATGATTTGGAATTGGGTGCAGTGGTGTTTGCTTTGAAAATCTGGCGACATTACTTATATGGCACGCGATGCACAATCTTCACTGATCACAAGAGCCTGCAGCACATATTTGACCAAAAAGAGCTTAACATGAGACAGAGACGCTGGGTTGAACTATTGAACGACTATGATTGTGAGATCAAGTATCACCCAGGGAAGGCGAATGTGGTCGCCGATGCCCTGAGTCGGAAAGAAAGGATTAAGCCCATAAGGGTTAGGGCTTTGGAAATGATCATACAAACGGACCTCTCGTTGCGCATTGGTGCCGCGCATAGAGAAGCTCTTAAGGAAAGGAATATTGAGAATGAATATCTCCGTGGGATGGAGAAGCAATTGGTACCAAAGGAGGATGGAACATTGTGTTTCTTGGGAAGAATTTGGGTTCCCTTATTTGGTGGTTTGAGGAATGTTATTTTTGATGAGGCTCAAAAATCTCGGTACTCGATCCATCCAGGAGCGGATAAAATGTACCAAGATCTAAAGGATTTCTATTGGTGGCCAAGGATGAAAGGCGACGTTGCGATATATGTTGGCAAATGTTTAACTTGCGCCAAGGTTAAGGTCGAATACCAGAAGCCTTCAGGTCTTCTGCAACAACCTAAAATACCCCAATGAAAATGGGAACAGATTTCCATGGATTTTATAACAAAATTGCCAAGGACGCCCATAGGTCACGATACGATTTGGGTAATCGTAGACCGTCTGACGAAGTCTGCACACTTTTTACCAATTAAGGAGAAGGATAACACGAGCAAGCTAGTTGAGCTCTACCTGAGAGAGATTGTTGCACGACATGGAGAACCTCTCTCAATTATCTCTGATAGAGATGGAAGATTCGTGTCAAGGATTTGGCAGTCCTTCCAAGAAGCTTTTGGCTCTCAGTTGAATCTGAGTACTGCATTTCACCCGCAAACAGACGGACAGAGCAAACGAACAATTCAAACATTGGAAGACATGTTGCGAGCTTGCGTAATGGATTTAGGTGGAAGTTGGGACACTCACCTACCATTGGTTGAATTTTCATACAATAACAGTTATCATGCAAGCATTCAAGCTACACCGTTCGAAGCTCTCTATGGGCACAAGTGTCGATCACCATTATGCTGGGCTGACGCGGGTGATAGACAGCTTGTTGGCCCAGAATTGGTCCAGGAAACGACTGACAAGATTATACAGATCCGAGAGCGCATTAAAGCGGCTCGTGATCGTCAAAAGAGTTATGCGGACCGAAGAAGGAAACCTCTGGAATTTGAGGTGGGAGACATGGTTTTGTTAAAGGTTTCACCCTGGAAGGGTGTGGCACGCTTTGGGAAGCGTGGGAAGTTGAACCCCAGATACATTGGTCCATTCAAAATCTTGAAAAGGATTGGTCTTGTAGCATACAAGTTGGATTTACCTGCTGAACTTAATGGCGCCCATGATACATTTCATGTATCTAATCTGAAAAAGAGTCCAACTCAAGAGACAGTGGTCATTCCTGCCGACGAAGTTCATATTGACGACACACTCCACTTTACTGAAGAACCCGTTGAGGTCACTGATTGGAAGGTTAACAAGACACGCCGGAGTAGTGTCAAACTCGTCAAGGTTTGATGGAATGCACGACATGGCCCAGAATTCACAAGGGAGCATGAGGATCGTATGAAAGAAAAGTACCCACATTTATTCCCCAAGACCCCTGCATCTAGTAGCAGAACTAAAATTTCGGGACGAAATTTTCTTAACAGGGGGAGAATGTGACAACCCTCATAATTACAGGTATCCGTACGATTAATTAATATTAAATTTGTGCTTAATGACTGTGCTTGATTACAACTGATGATATAAACTGCTTTATGATTTCTGTATCATACATACATATGCATCACATTTCATACTGTCACACTATTTATTACATACAAACTTTAGTGACATACTTGATGCACAAAGCACAGTTAGCACAGTGAGCGGATAACTCAGAAATATACTGACAATGCCAGTACATAGACAGACAATGTTTTGAGGTTCAGCATGAGCCAGAGACAACATACTACACTAGTAGGGAGTGTAGGGAGGTAAGGACCATAAAACTATGTCACTAGGTGAGAGTTTAAGTGCCGGAAAGTTCCTAAAACCCACTCAAAGTGCAGAATTCTGCATTTATTAACAAAATTCAGCATTTTTAACATGCTAGTAGTGTGCAAAAATATGGCAAAATGGTCCTGTATGCTTTCCTAAGTGACGGGAATTAAAAGTGTCACAAAAAGTTACATAAAAGACACTATACGGAATAACTTAGCACTTTAACGGAACGGTATCTAACCGAACAACCGGACATTACCCGGGACACCAAAATATGGTTAAAAACATTGTCTCACTTTTTCTGAGCTAGTTATGGTTCCCGAGCACTATAACATATTACATAATACATGTTACACATAAATGCAAGACACTTACACATAAATGCAAGACACTTACACTTAACACCCCACTAATCACCTACCTTACCATTTAAATTTTCATTTAACCCCCCCCACCCATGACAACCTACGGCTCATGTGTGGCCCCACCACAAAGAATTGTGTAATCTTCATAATCCCCATACAATCTTCGATGATCTTTCATTGGATTTTGAATTGATTTTGTCATGTACTTCATGGACACTTAAACCAATGGATAAAGAGTTTAGTGGGTTATAAGAATTAAACACTTACCGACTTCAACTCAAACTCTCTCCTCTCCTCTAAAGCTCGGCCGTGAATCCCCTACATACCACCACCATTTTCGATTTTCCATCATCCAATCCAAGGTTGTTTCAAGGTGCACAAAGGTGATTTAGAAAGTGTGGAACACTCGGATCTTGAAGGACCTCTACCACAAGCTTTTATCCACTCAGTTTCTCCCTTGTTTCTTCCCTAGCTTTAAGCTAGTTGTAAGACTTCTTTAAACTCTTGTTTATTTCATATTCTTAGTGGTTAATAGATATATTATGATGAAATAACTAGAACACTAAAAGACTTGAATCTTGAATCATGAAACATAAGCTTAAATAAGATGAAACATGATGAAATAATGCTAGTATGATGTTGTTTTGAATGTGTTGATGATTACTTATTGATTTCTTAGTAATGTGATGTTGATCATCCTATGGAACTTGTTAGATGGTGATTAGAAACATGATTTAACAAGATTAGGAGATGATTATGTGGTTGCATAAAATAATCATCTTCTAATAAAAATATGAACTTGATAAATAAAGATGGTTTCTTGAAATATAAAGTGAGTTGGTGATCATGTAGATCCGAGATTTACAAATGATTTTCTAAAGAAAACCAAGTTTAAAAGACGTTTTTTTTGAAAGATCATGATTCTTACATATACTTACACCATTTTTGGAAATAAAATAAGTATATGGATGCTAGTAAAACAAGAAGATGTGGTAAATAAATAATTTTGTAAAATGTGTTCACAGGTTGTGAACATCTAAAGATTTCGAGAATGAGAATTTAATAAAAGTAAACACACTTTGGAGGGTAACTAAACCCACTAAACACCTCACCAAGTTACTACGCGTTTTTATAAAACATCAAGTTCATGTTGTGTTATAAATAGAATAGTTTTGCACTTGGTAAGTGTAATATTGTTTAAAGTATGGTTGTTGATTGATTTGAATGATTTTTTGGAAAAAGAAAATGATATGCTTAATAGCATGGACACCTCCATTTACAAAGGAAACTATGGTGAAATTTTCTAAAAATTCCAACACTTAGAAAATATTTTCTAACAAGTGTTTACAAGTATATTTTTAACTTTGTTTTTCAAAATAAACTTCGCCATAGGTTTTGTTACCAAAATACAAGGTATCGGAGGTTGGTTTTTGTAAATAAAACGGGCAAATATATATTTAGAATACATATTTTATATCAAGACGCTTGTGTGAATATTTGTATGATTTATGAACTAGTTATATTATTTTAGGGTAAAATAATATAACTTACAAAATACCATGAAAATTACTACTCCAAAATAATGCCAAAAATATCACAAGGAATAAAATATTTAAGTTACACACTTGGTATTGTAAAACCGAACGCTAAAACGTAACTTATGAAATATTCCGGAAAATACTTTTACAAATACATTTTTGGTAAATATTGTTTTGGATACAAGAAGTGAAAATATATTATTTTTGGGAAAAATATATATATTTTGGAATACATTATTTTTGACAAATAAGTTATATATATTTTCTAAGTGAGACTTAAAAATATATTATTTTCGGAACTACAATATACATGTATAAATACCCCCATCCTTGGGAAGGAAATACGGAAATTAAAATACTTGTGAAGTATTAATACAGAAATATTGTTTAACGATTATTCCAACACTTGAATATAATTTAAGGTTAAAATAATTTATTTTAACAAATAATTATAACTTGGAATAACATAAGGAACGCAACTCAAAACGTTAAACTCTAAGCCAAGGCACGACCCGTTCGTCTAATAGACATTAGTACGTTGTAGGTTGTCGTGTAGCTGACAGAGTTTGAGTTGACGATACTGAAGACGCACTACAGTGAGTTCATGTCCCCCTTTTCTTAAACTGTTTTGTTTACTTACTTCGGGGGTGAAATACATGTTACAAAGGGATACTTACAATACTATTGGTATGATTAGCCTAGGAAAGAACCATAGATCATGTGATAGGGTAGGCGGATACTTGGGACCATCAATCCTCGTTGCAGGACCGAGGGGCATGAGTGATAGATCTATTTGGGTGTAGCGAGCCCACACCCCCGTGGCCAGGGTGGCCCGTTGTGGTGACTATGTCTTCCAGCCGGGAGCCCTGTACAACTTTGCTAGGTTTGAGTCTTCCTACCCCGTCACACATATCAGTGGCCTTGCAAACCATTGGTGATCTTTTCCTTGTTTGCAATCATACCGGGACATACATACATACACTGTTTACAAAGGTTTATACATACTCACATACACATGAACTCACTCAACTTTTGTTGATTTTTCAAACTACATGTATTTCAGGGAACTAGTGGATCTGGCGGGGTATGCATGTGTCAAGCTGTGTTTGAATAAAAGATGTTATCCAGGGTTGTTGAGTTTAGAGGATGTATTCCTTTCCTGGACGGGATACATAATTCTAAACTCAGGTTTTATTTAAGTACTTTTGTTGAGTCTTTGTGAACTCCGTTAAACAAGTCATGGGTGGTAACTTAATTCGGTATTGATGTTTTCAAACAATGGTATTGTGGTAGTTACTAAACTTTATTAATGGATAAACATCTCGTTTTTTATCATATAGCATTGTTATGATTGTTGCTATGGTATTAAGAAGTCACACCAAATAAACCACGCTTCCGCAAAAGCCAGGGTGTGACACAATACCAATACTTGTAGGTTAATTATTGAAAAATATTATGGGTGATAAGTGATAGTCCCACTTTCACCAATATTTATCATATATATACTTAGCATGTCTTCCTGCGTTTTGTAGTGTTCCTTCACCCTGCTCAAAATAAGTCGGGTTTCAATGGCTTTTTGGAAATTTTCCCGTGAAAGATAAGTGGAATGACTATCTCGATCCCATACAATAGATAACATGATTCTATGTAACAAGACTATTTCGTCCACATACAACTTAACTAAGCGTTTTATACTAAAGGGTTTCCTTCATTGGTAGTAATTGAGCTGACTTGGTTAGTTCATCCACAATCACCCAGATTGTGTTGTTACAATTTATTGTTTTGGGGATTTTGGTAATAACATTCATTTGTTATCAATCCAATTTCTATACTGGCATTTCTAATCGTTGAGGTAAACCTAAAGGGTTCTATTGTTTTGCTTTAACTTACTAATCGATTAAATACTTAGAGACATAACTTGCTACATCCTTTTTCATTCTTATCTATCAGAAATTTGTTTTTAAACCTCAATTCCTCATATTACGGTGCATCAAATACTTAGTTCTATGAACTTCTTTGAGAATCCTTTCTTGTAGGTTTCCTTGAATAGGTACCCGAATTCTTTATGGAATCTCCGATTTCCATTTGTTATAATTCACAGCATTAAGAGTTTTTACATTTGCCCTCTCAAGATTGGCAAAGACTTAATCACTGCAATTCACAGCATTAAGAGTTTTTACATTTGCCCCTTATCTTATAATTATCTGGTCAAGTTGTCACTCGACCGGATCTATGACTGTGGACTTATCACTAATTAGGCTCGCCTACCTAAGAGTGATAAATCAGTAGTAATGTATACAAAACCTCCACTTACTGCCAGTAATTACAGATTAGCAAAGACTTAATCACTGCAAAGTATAAATGGAAAACATTTAGGGTTTTATAAAGCAATTTGATAAAAATAGAATGACTCACCTTGGTAGCATATAGTCTTGATTAAACAAGCATCTTGAGTCTAAGTACATACTTTATAGTTCTGAATCTTCTGATGATTAATCATCTTGTTTGATAGTAAGGTTATGGATCGGAGTTTCTGATAGTTTAAACATATAGTTTAACAGAGTGGAATACGTTTTAGTGTAAAACATTATCAAACCTAACGATGGTCACGAGATAAGAACCTTAACGAAATTCACAAAGTATAGTATTATTAAGACAGCACTTTGGCATTCGTTAGTTGGTTCCCGAATCGATCGGACAGAATATCGTATTGGTGATTATTGGTTACTTAATTGCTAAGTATTCTAGTTAAACAGCTCCCCGAATAAGAGTTCTAATTCTAGATACAATGGAACTCGTATTAGTGTATTAACTCAATTCAACTTTAACGATAATCACGAGATCGAAATCCTCACAACGAGTGACAAAGTATAGCCAGATATTGGCGGCACTTAAACATCCATTGGATCGGTTTTAATCGATCAGATATAGTACCGTGTCAGTGATTAGAGTTATTACCCTGATAACGAGCAGAGTTTCGGGGTTTTAGGGCGTTGATTGAAAGAAACGGAGATACAAGGAGTAGGACGACGTTTTAGACTTTCGAACTGAGCAATCTGATAAAGTGCCAAACCAAAGGCTTTATAGCCAATTTTTGTTGCCTCCCGCGTGTCGCGCCAGGTTTGGCTTTCCCTGGCGTGTGTCGCGGGTGTGGTTGACCTGGCTTTGGTCGCCACGTGTCCCACATTGGTCTGACACGTGTCGTAGTGTCGTGACCCGTGTCATTGGTCGCCCTTCTCATCCAATCGCGTGTTTTTCCTCGACTTTCATGCTGATACTTATCGCGTATGTTTGGATCTTGATCCTAAATGGTTCGATTTATAATTACGAGTCTACTAAAGGAACTTTTATTCGGTTTAGTTCATTAACCGTCAAGCTTTCAAGTTTCGTCACGCATACTTCAGATTTTGTTTATGGATCTTTCCAAGGGTTGTTACATCCTCCCCACCTTGTTTTAAATCTCGTCCTCTAGATTTGCTGGAACAAGGGTGGTTACTTCCGTCTTATCTTCGATTCCCAACTATATTCATGTTCACGTTTTAAATCCTACTTTACCTTGACCAGAACTAATCTCGTATGCTTTGGAAGTCTCATATTTTGACTTGTAAGGTCTTTCAATGGACTTAAAATTTTCATTTACCTTTATATCTTGATGGGGTATCACTAAAGATTTATCAGTTAAGTATTTCCTTAAGTTTTACACATGAAATAAATCATGTATACCTGCCATTTTCTTTGGAAATTTTAACTAATAAGCTACTGGTCCAATTCTTTTAATAATTTCAGACGATCCAACAACTCTCGGGCTTAGCTTTTCTTTCTTACTGAATCCGACTATTCCTTTTTCACGGAGAGATTTTTAGTAGTATTCTTTCTCTGATTTGAATTTCTAACGATTTGCCGATCTCATGGCCCGACAGTTGTTTTTCTCATTTTTTCTGCTCGACATAATGGATGGTACTTTCATCCATAAAGTGCTTCAAACGGGCAATATGTGACAACCCTCATAATTACAGGTATCCGTATGATTAATTAATATTAAATTTGTGCTTAATGACTGTGCTTGATTACAACTGATGATATAAACTGCTTTATGATTTCTGTATCATACATACATATGCATCACATTTCATACTGTCACACCATTTATTACATACAAACTTTAGTGACATACTTGATGCACAAAGCACAGTTAGCACAGTGAGCGGATAACTCAGAAATATACTGACAGTGCCAGTACATAGACAGACAATGTTTTGAGGTTCAGTATGAGCCAGAGACAAGGTACTACACTAGTAGGGAGTGTAGGGAGGTAAGGACCGTAAAACTATGTCACTAGGTGAGAGTTTAAGTGCCAGAAAGTGCCTAAAACCCACTCAAAGTGCAGAATTCTGCATTTATTAACAAAATTCAGCATTTTTAACATGCTAGTAGTGTGCAAAAATATGGCAAAATGGTCCTGTATGCTTTCCTAAGTGCCGGGAATTAAAAGTGTCACAAAAAGTTACCTAAAAGACATTATACGGAATAACTTAGCACTTTAACGGAATGGTATTTAACCGAACAACCGGACATTACCCGGGACACCAAAATATGGTTAAAAACATTGTCTCACTTTTTCTGAGCTAGTTATGGTTCCCGAGCATAATAACATATTACATAATACATGTTACACATAAATGCAAGACACTTACACATAAATGCAAGACACTTACACTTAACACCCCACTAATCACCTACCTTACCATTTAAATTTTCATTTAACCCCCCCCCCCCATGACAACCTACGGTACATGTATGGCCCCACCACAAAGAATTGTGTAATCTTCATAATCCCCATACAATCTTCCTTGTCATGTACTTCATGGACACTTAAACCAATGGATAAAGAGTTTAGTGGGTTATAAGAATTAAACACTTTCCAACTTCAACTCAAACTCTCTCCTCTCCTCTAAAGCTCGACTGTGAATCCCCTATATACCACCACCATTTTCGATTTTCCATCATCCAATCCAAGGTTGTTTCAAGGTGCACAAAGGTGATTTAGAAGGTGTGGAACACTCAGATCTTGAAGGACCTCTACCACAAGCTTTTATCCACTCATTTTCTCCCTTGTTTCTTCCCTAGCTTTAAGCTAGTTGTAAGACTTCTTTAAGCTCTTGTTTATTTCATATTCTTAGTGGTTAATAGATATATTATGATGAAATAACTAGAACACTAAAAGACTTGAATCTTGAGTCATGAAACATAAGCTTAAATAAGATGAAACATGATGAAATAATGCTAGTATGATGTTGTTTTGAATGTGTTGATGATTACTTGTTGATTTCTTAGTAATGTGATGTTGATCATCCTATGGAACTTGTTAGATGGTGATTAGAAACATGATTTAACAAGATTAGGAGATGATTATGTGGTTGCATAAAATAATCATCTTCTAATAAAAATATGAACTTGATAAATAAAGATGGTTTCTTGAAATATAAAGTGAGTTGGTGATCATGTAGATCCGAGATTTACAAATGATTTTCTAAAGAAAACCAAGTTTAAAAGACGTTTTTTTTTTGAAAGATCATGATTCTTACATATACTTACACTATTTTTGGAAATAAAATAAGTATATGGATGCTAGTAAAACAAGAAGATGTGGTAAATAAATAATTTTGTAAAATGTGTTCACAAGTTGTGAACATCTAAAGATTTCGAGAATGAGAATTTAACAAAAGTAAACATACTTTGGAGGGTAACTAAACCCACTAAACACCTCACCAAGTTACTACGCGTTTTTATAAAACATCAAGTTCATGTTGTGTTATAAATAGAATAGTTTTGCACTTGGTAAGTGTAGTATTGTTTAAAGTATGGTTGTTGATTGATTTGAATGATTTTTTGGAAAAAGAAAATGATATGCTTAATAGCATGGACACCTCCATTTACAAAGGAAACTATGGCGAAATTTTCTAAAAATTCCAACACTTAGAAAATATTTTCTAACAAGTGTTTACGAGTATATTTTTTAACTTTGTTTTTCAAAATAAACTTCGCCATAGGTTTTGTTACAAAAATACAAGGTATCGGAGGTTGGTTTTTGTAAATAAAACGGGCAAATATATATTTAGAATACATATTTTATATCAAGACGCTTGTGTGAATATTTGTATGATTTGTGAACTAGTTATATTATTTTAGGGTAAAATAATATAACTTACAAAATACCATGAAAATTACTACTCCAAAATAATGCCAAAAATATCACAAGGAATAAAATATTTAAGTTACACACTTGGTATTGTAAAACCGAACGCTAAAACGTAACTTATGAAATATTCCGGAAAATACTTTTACAAATAGATTTTTGGTAAATATTGTTTTGGATACAAGAAGTGAAAATATATTATTTTTGGGAAAAATATATATATTTTGGAATACATTATTTTTGACAAATAAGTTATATATATTTTCTAAGTGAGACTTAAAAATATATTATTATCGGAACTACAATATACATGTATAAATACCCCCATCCTTGGGAAGGAAATACGGAAATTAAAATACTTGTGAAGTATTAATACAGAAATATTGTTTAACGATTATTCCAACACTTGAATATAATTTAAGGTTAAAATAATTTATTTTAACAAATAATTATAACTTGGAATAACATAAGGAACGCAACTCAAAACGTTAAACTCTAAGCCAAGGCACGGCCCGTTCGTCTAATAGACATTAGTACGTTGTAGGTTGTCGTGTAGCTGACAGAGTTTGAGTTGACGATACTGAAGACGCACTACAGTGAGTTCATGTCCCCCTTTTCTTAAACTGTTTTGTTTACTTACTTCGGGGGTGAAATACATGTTACAAAGGGATACTTACAATACTATTGGTATGATTAGCCTAGGAAAGAACCATAGATCATGTGATAGGGTAGGCGGATACTTGGGACCATCAATCCTCGTTGCAGGACCGAGGGGCATGAGTGATAGATCTATTTGGGTGTAGCGAGCCCACACCCCCGTGGCCAGGGTGGCCCGTTGTGGTGACTATGTCTTCCAGCCGGGAGCCCTGTACAACTTTGCTAGGTTTGAGTCTTCCTACCCCGTCACACATATCAGTGGCCTTGCAAACCATTGGTGATCTTTTCCTTGTTTGCAATCATACCGGGACATACATACATACACTGTTTACAAAGGTTTATACATACTCACATACACATGAACTCACTCAACTTTTGTTGATTTTTCAAACTACATGTATTTCAGGGAACTAGTGGATCTGGCGGGGTATGCATGTGTCAAGCTGTGTTTGAATAAAAGATGTTATCCAGGGTTGTTGAGTTTAGAGGATGTATTCCTTTCCTGGACGGGATACATAATTCTAAACTCAGGTTTTATTTAAGTACTTTTGTTGATTCTTTGTGAACTCCGTTAAACAAGTCATGGGTGGTAACTTAATTCGGTATTGATGTTTTCAAACAATGGTATTGTGGTAGTTACTAAACTTTATTAATGGATAAACATCTCGTTTTTTATCATATAGCATTGTTATGATTGTTGCTATGGTATTAAGAAGTCACACCAAATAAACCACGCTTCCGCAAAAGCCAGGGTGTGACACAATACCAATACTTGTAGGTTAATTATTGAAAAATATTATGGGTGATAAGTGATAGTCCCACTTTCACCAATATTTATCATATATATACTTAGCATGTCTTCCTGCGTTTTGTAGTGTTCCTTCACCCTGCTCAAAATAAGTCGGGTTTCAATGGCTTTTTGGAAATTTTCCCGTGAAAGATAAGTGGAATGACTATCTCGATCCCATACAATAGATAACATGATTCTATGTAACAAGACTATTTCGTCCACATACAACTTAACTAAGCGTTTTATACTAAAGGGTTTCCTTCATTGGTAGTAATTGAGCTGACTTGGTTAGTTCATCCACAATCACCCAGATTGTGTTGTTACAATTTATTGTTTTGGGGATTTTGGTAATAACATTCATTTGTTATCAATCCAATTTCTATACTGGCATTTCTAATCGTTGAGGTAAACCTAAAGGGTTCTATTGTTTTGCTTTAACTTACTAATCGATTAAATACTTAGAGACATAACTTGCTACATCCTTTTTCATTCTTATCTATCAGAAATTTGTTTTTAAACCTCAATTCCTCATATTACGGTGCATCAAATACTTAGTTCTATGAACTTCTTTGAGAATCCTTTCTTGTAGGTTTCCTTGAATAGGTACCCGAATTCTTTATGGAATCTCCGATTTCCATTTGTTATAATTCACAGCATTAAGAGTTTTTACATTTGCCCTCTCAAGATTGGCAAAGACTTAATCACTGCAATTCACAGCATTAAGAGTTTTTACATTTGCCCCTTATCTTATAATTATCTGGTCAAGTTGTCACTCGACCGGATCTATGACTGTGGACTTATCACTAATTAGGCTCGCCTACCTAAGAGTGATAAATCAGTAGTAATGTATACAAAACCTCCACTTACTGCCAGTAATTACAGATTAGCAAAGACTTAATCACTGCAAAGTATAAATGGAAAACATTTAGGGTTTTATAAAGCAATTTGATAAAAATAGAATGACTCACCTTGGTAGCATATAGTCTTGATTAAACAAGCATCTTGAGTCTAAGTACATACTTTATAGTTCTGAATCTTCTGATGATTAATCATCTTGTTTGATAGTAAGGTTATGGATCGGAGTTTCTGATAGTTTAAACATATAGTTTAACAGAGTGGAATACGTTTTAGTGTAAAACATTATCAAACCTAACGATGGTCACGAGATAAGAACCTTAACGAAATTCACAAAGTAAAGTATTATTAAGACAGCACTTTGGCATTCGTTAGTTGGTTCCCGAATCGATCGGACAGAATATCGTATTGGTGATTATTGGTTACTTAATTGCTAAGTATTCTAGTTAAACAGCTCCCCGAATAAGAGTTCTAATTCTAGATACAATGGAACTCGTATTAGTGTATTAACTCAATTCAACTTTAACGATAATCACGAGATCGAAATCCTCACAACGAGTGACAAAGTATAGCCAGATATTGGCGGCACTTAAACATCCATTGGATCGGTTTTAATCGATCAGATATAGTACCGTGTCAGTGATTAGAGTTATTACCCTGATAACGAGCAGAGTTTCGGGGTTTTAGGGCGTTGATTGAAAGAAACGGAGATACAAGGAGTATGACGACGTTTTAGACTTTCGAACTGAGCAATCTGATAAAGTGCCAAACCAAAGGCTTTATAGCCAATTTTTGTTGCCTCCCGCGTGTCGCGCCAGGTTTGGCTTTCCCTGGCGTGTGTCGCGGGTGTGGTTGACCTGGCTTTGGTCGCCACGTGTCCCACATTGGTCTGACACGTGTCGTAGTGTCGTGACCCGTGTCATTGGTCGCCCTTCTCATCCAATCGCGTGTTTTTCCTCGACTTTCATACTGATACTTATCGCGTATGTTTGGATCTTGATCCTAAATGGTTCGATTTATAATTACGAGTCTACTAAAGGAACTTTTATTCGGTTTAGTTCATTAACCGTCAAGCTTTCAAGTTTCGTCACACATACTTCAGATTTTGTTTATGGATCTTTCCAAGGGTTGTTACATCCTCCCCACCTTGTTTTAAATCTCGTCCTCTAGATTTGCTGGAACAAGGGTGGTTACTTCCGTCTTATCTTCGATTCCCAACTATATTCATGTTCACGTTTTAAATCCTACTTTACCTTGACCAGAACTAATCTCGTATGCTTTGGAAGTCTCATATTTTGACTTGTAAGGTCTTTCAATGGACTTAAAAGTTTCATTTACCTTTATATCTTGATGAGGTATCACTAAAGATTTATCAGTTAAGTATTTCCTTAACTTTTATACATGAAATAAATCATGTATACCTGCCATTTTCTTTGGAAATTTTAACCGATAAGCTACTGGTCCAATTCTTTTAATAATTTCAGACGATCCAACAACTCTCGGGCTTAGCTTTTCTTTCTTACTGAATCTGACTATTCCTTTTTCACGGAGAGATTTTTAGTAGTATTCTTTCTCTGATTTGAATTTCTAACGATTTTCCGATCTCATGACCCGATAGTTGCTTTTCTCATTTTTTCTGCTCGACATAATGGATGGTACTTTCATCCATAAAGTGCTTCAAACGGGAAATATTAGTACTTGTAGGTTAGTTATTGAAAAATATTATGGGTGATAAGTGATAGTCCTACTTTCACCAATATTTATCATATATGTACTTAGCATGTCTTCCTGCGTTTTGTAGTGTTCCTTCACCCTGCTCAAAATAAGTCGGGTTTCATTGGCTTTTTGGAAATTTTCCCATGAAAGATAAGTGGAATGGCTATCTCGATCCCATACAATAGATAACATGATTCTATGTAACAAGACTATTTCGTCCACATACAACTTAACTAAGCGTTTTATACTAAAAGGGTTTCCTTCATTGGTAGTAATTGAGCTGACTTGGTTAGTTCATCCACAATCACCCATATTGTGTTGTTACAATTTATTGTTTTGGGGATTTTGGTAATAACATTCATTTGTTATCAATCCCATTTCTATACTGGCATTTCTAATCGTTGAGGTAAACCTAAAGGGTTCTATTGTTCAACTTTAACTTGCTAATCGATTAAATACTTAGAGACATAACTTGCTACATCCTTTTTCATTCCTATCTATCAGTAATTCTTTTTCAAACATCGATTCCTCATATTACGATGCATCAAATACTTAGTTCTATGAGCTTCTTTGAGAATCCTTTCTTGTAGGTTTCCTTGAATAGGTACCCGAATTCTTTATGGAATCTCCAATTTCCATTAGTTCCTTTTTCTGATTCCTTCATTATCCCTCTTTTATTTAAATCTTTCAGCATCATCATTGATTGCTGTTTCTTGGGTACTTTTTAATTGTTCCATTAAATTTATCTGTAAATTTAATCTAAGAACACATACTTATTTTGGCTTCTTATGAAACTTATGGCTTAAAGGATTAATTACTACATTAGTCTTAACCTTGTGATATAACAATCGGTGTTGTTCCTAGTCTCAGATGAATTCTGAGTTTCTCCTCACGATCGGGTGATAGTCCAAGTAGATCTTCTGGTAAAACGTCGGTCGGAATTTCTTTCAGTTCCATGCCTCTAGTGTTAATGAACTCCGAGACCATATACGCTATGTCTTACTTCTGTGCATAACTCACAACTTTCAACACAGAGACGAACTTTATCGGCTGGTCTGTCTTGTCTCCTTGTGGTCACTTCTCCGGTTGGCTTGCAAATCTAAACCTAAGTCAACAATCACCTCAAGAATCATTGTTGCCATTTTATTTGTGAAGCAGACAAGATTTACTTTCTATCAGTTCTTTCCATTTCATGGCATACGTCGTGATCATGTGTTTTGAAGATCGGGTCTCACTATCTTAATGTCTAAATTTTGAAGCATATATTACTTCGTTCTTCTTAACATATATATTAATGGTTTGGACAACTTTAGTCCTTTGCAGCCCATGTATTCCGTAACAGCTTCTTTATTACTGATAATCTTAGTAGGATTATAGGTAAAGAGTCTTTGTAAGTGCATCTAGTCGTGGTTGCTCTTATCTTCGCAAGATTTGTTAAAGAAAGTAGAATTACTCCTATTAGCGTAAGTATTGAGACGTTTTGTGCCTAGCATGACTTTTAGTTACAGGTTTCCTAATGCGTTAATATGGTAATGCAAAGGGAATTCTTATACTTTCGATGGCGTCCCAACATAAAGGGTTTACATCGTTTATCTTGTTGCTCGAGTTACTAGACGGATGCTCAAATGAAACAGTTTTTGATATCGGAATTATAGATGTATACGAATGGTTCCTGATAAGAAAATCTAAAATTTATCATTGACACATATGTTCGTGATTCATCCTAAATTGTCAATCCTTATGTCTTTTGGATTTCCTTATAGATATACATATCTATACAATCATATATTTCATGTAATATACAAGCCATTCATAAGGTTAATGTATTTAACAGATTCATGTTTTCAAAAAAATAAAAAAAAAGTCAGACATCAGGTCATGATACTATTTAGGGAATTCTGTCACTTGTTTGACATATCTTATACCTCATCTTACCTGGTTCTTGCCGGAGAGGTAACCCCATCTTACCCGGACAAGCTGGAGAGTCTGCCACACCATACCCAGTCTTGCCAGAGAGGTAATTTATCACTGTATTTCCCATAAATAGAATTTTCTCAACTCATGATTTAATAATGAATCTTTTATTAGGGCTTTCATCAAGGAAATTAGTATTCACATGATGGATCATATTCCAGAACCAAGTAGTACCAATAAATAAGAAATAACAGTGGCCAAGTGTTATCGCTTATTTACCATACTTGCAACGTTCTAGTCATCATCCTCATGGCATACCAATACCCATCATACTTTATTTATGAAAGCTTATCTCGAAGCTAATACTAAAGTATCTTTCTTAAGTTCAAGTCTAGATACTATCCTTGTTGCTACCAAATAATAATTTCCTAACTCTTTCGTTTAAGCTTAGGTATTATTACAACACATAATTGCTTAAACCAGTGGCTCTGATACCACCTCTGTCACAACCCCCGACCATACCCTGGACGGGAGCCGCGAGCAGTCAAGTGGTACCAGTGGTTATTTTGAAAATATTGCAGCGGAAAATTTCATCAGGCCCATGAGTTGGGAAAATACCAGAGTTTAGAATCACCGGATTTTTATTTATTAAACAGATGGAAATAAACCCATGTTTTACAAATGTAGCTTTAATATTGGATAAACTCGAATATATGAAACAACGTTTTCTTAATTTAATTTAATTTAATTGATAAAATAAGCCACTTCTTTAAGCCTTTCGGTGCCGTATCATCACTCTTATTCCAATCTACTGTAATCACCTGAAACGCGTTTTAAAAACATTTGGTCAGCATGAAATACTGGTGAGTTCATTCATTTTGTTCAAAAACACATTTGTTATAATTCACAGCATTAAGAGTTTTTACATTTGCCCTTTCAAGATTGGCAAAGACTTAATCACTGCAATTCACAGCATTAAGAGTTTTTACATTTGCCCCTTATCTTATAATTATCTGGTCCAGTTTTCACTCGACCGAATCTATGACTGTGGACTTATCACTAATTAGGCTCGCCCACCTAAGAGTGATAAATAAGTAGTAATGTATACAAAACCCCCACTTACTGCCAGTAATTACAGATTAGCAAAGACTTAATCACTGCAAAGTATAACTGGAAAACATTTAGGGTTTTACAAAGCAATTTGATAAAAATAGAATGACTCACCTTGGTAGCATATAGTCTTGATTAAATAAGCATCTTGAGTTTAAGCACCTACTTTATAGTTCTGAATCTTCTGATGATTAATCATCTTGTTTGATAGTAAGGTTATGGATCGGAGTTTCTGATAGTTTAAACATATAGTTTAACAGAGTGGAATACGTTTTAGTGTAAAACCATATCAAACCTAACGATGGTTATGAGATCAGAACCTTAACGAAATTCACAAAGTATAGTCTTATTAAGAAAGCACTTTGGCATTCGTTAGTTGGTTCCCGAATCGATTGGACAGAATATCGTATTGGTGATTATTGGTTAGAACACCATCGTATAGGGAGGAGAATAGAAGAAATGAGCAAAGAAAAATGAATCCTAAGCTTCCTATTTATAGGTAAGGGATAAGTCTTATCCCATATTGAACACCCCTAGGTGTTATTTACCCATTTACATCTTCCTCAGTTGAACCTTCCCTGGATAAAACCTTTCTTAGATAATATTTTCCTTAGATAATACCTACCCCATATATACTTATTTAGATATTATCTACTCATGCATATCTTTAGCTGCTTCACTTTTACTTAACTGTTTAACTGATTAACTTACTTAGCTGATTAATTAATCTTACTTAGCTTAATTAATCTTACTTAACTTAATTAATCTTACTTAGCTTAATTAATCTTATTTAGCTTAATTAATTAATCTCAACTGGTTAATTACATCATTTACTTAGTCGATTAATTAACTTAATTAGCTGCTTAACTGCTAAGTTTTACTTAACCATTAAGTTTACTTAAACACTAAGTTTACTTAATTGCTAAGTATTCTAGTTAAACAGCTCCCCGAATAAGATTTCCAATTCTAGATACAATGGAACTCGTATTAGTGTATTAACTCAATTCAACTTTAATGATAATCACGAGATCGAAATCCTCACAACGAATGAAAAAGTATAGCCAGATATTGGCAGCACTTAAACATCCATTGGATCGGTTTTAATCGATCGGATATAGTACCGTGTCAGTGATTAGAGTTATTACCCTGATAACGAGTAGAGTTTTGGGGTTTTAGGGCGTTGATTGAAAGAAACAGAGATACAAGGTGTAGGATGACGTTTTAGATTGTCGAACTGAGCAATCTGATCAAGTGCCAAACCAAAGGCTTTAAAGCCAATTTTTGTTGCCTCCCGCGTGTCGCGCCAGGTTCGGCTTTCCCTGGCGCTTGTCGCGGGGATGGTTGACCTGGCTTTGGTCGCCACGTGTCCCATGTAGGTCTGACACGTGTCGCAGTGTTGTGACGCGTGTCCTTGGCCACCCTTCTCGTCCAATCGCGCGTTTTCCTTGATTTTCATGCTGATACTTATCGCGTATGTTTGGGTCTTGATCCTAAATGGTTCAGTTTATAATTACGAGTCTACTAAAGGTACTTTTGTGCGGTTTAGTTCATTAACCGTTAAGTTTTCAAGTTTCGTCGCGCATACTTCGGATTTTGTTTATGGATCTTTTCAAGGGTTGTTAAAGTTAGGGTGTGACAGATTGGTATCAGAGCCATAACTTGTGAGTGCAGATATATCTATCGCCTCCGTTAATCAAGTTTGTAGTGGAAAACAGAACAAGTCAAGGTCTTTTATTATGTAATATGTAGGGAAAAAGGCAAGGTGGCAATATTGTAATTAAGGAGAACTTCCTTAAAAGCCTTGGCCTATAAATAGGAGGCTTATGCCTTAGATTTAGAACTTTTGCTACGTTTGCATCTTGGAGAGCTTGGAGCCTAGAAAGAGAAAGTAGAGAAAGAAAGTAGCAAGGTGATTTAAGGTGCTTGTATCTTTTCACATCTTTCTATAGAATCACGATTATATTACGTTCTCGTATTCGGTCCACGTACGTGTACGGATTCCTCACGTTACACGTATCGGTTCGCAATCGTTTCGGAGTCTTGAACGGTCCTATAACACGCTCACATGTGGTATCAGAGTAGGAGCTTGATTGCATGGATCATACACATAAGAATTCACGAGAATTCATCAGATTCAGAGTCAAATTCACATCAGATTTGTGAAATTTCTTTCTCTACTCATTTTCTTCACTTTTTGTCAGAAAAACGCAAAATTAACGAGGTTTTTAGGGTTAAAATTGGCTGAAATTTTAACACGTTGTGAGATAATCATAGTTTTAAAAGCCTACAAATTTTCAGATCCAAATTCCAAGTGGTTTGTGAGAAATCAAGATTTTTTTGGTGCGAAAATGTTGAAAAGTTGCTGCTGTTCGTGTTCATATTTTTCACCCGGATGGCCATCCGTTCGGTTGACCATCCGAACATAGCACACTTTGAAAAATCAAGTTAAAAAGATATTCACACCTCCCGAATTGTCATCCGTTCGGAGGGGTTGTATTGTTTTAAAAAAGTCATCCGTTCATAAGTTGTTACCCTCCGATCGGAGGAGTGTTTCTTTTTGTCACTTTCTGTCACCACTCGGAAGGCCCTTCGATTGAAGGGTGATCTGATCCAAACAAATCTTAAAAGTCATCCGATCAACTTTATTATTTGCAGTTTACAATTGTTAGACCCACTTAAAACTTTGGCCCAATTAAACGTGATCATTTCATCTAAAAAATGTCGGTCCAATTAATGTAAAAGTTGTCAAGCCCACGTGAACTGTTAATGAAATAAGTGTTTTCCCCAAGTTTGGATAAAACATAAAAGGTCCAATAGCATCACATTTATAAAAGTATGGCGGCCATGTGATCTTGAAATAGTTCAAAGTGTCAGATTCCATTAACATTTCGGCTCAATTAGAAATCATATAAAAATAAAGTTGTCGGCCACTGACACATGAATTGTTCAAATAAATTGTTTGATCATGAGGCCATGTGAATACATCAGCTCATTTTAAATGAAGCAACCCATGTGCTATTGAATACAGTCAATCAGTTCCATATGTGATAATTGAAGATACATATCCGAGTCCGGATCTCATCCTTAGGGACGGACCGAACTACATCTAGACGAACACTCTGAAGACGTTCGTACTCCATGTCACCGAGGACGAACATCCAAACAAGTGCGTCTAGATGAATGACGTCAACTCAGTTGACCATTATAAATACCCCATCAAGTACAAAGCCAAGTACGATTTTTCTGAACCTTCGTCCTTACTTTCTCTCTCTATTTTCTCTCTCTACCAATACTTATCCTCACGCCGGAGGGTGGTCGCATAGGGGCCCTCCCATCTCTGCAACGAGCCTAACGGTTTATTGTTTTTTTGCAGGTGAAGGTTCTAATCTCCTACAAGATTCAAACCCCCATTTACAGGCTCCGGCCTTGTTCGATTTTTGGATCTTCAATTGGCGCCATCCGATTTCACAGCTCATAGTCCTTCACTTTGGTGAATTTCTTGAGCAACGAAATAACTGACCTATGGCGACCTCGGGCTCTATGAATTCGGGATCCATTGCTGCTAGTGTACAAGCTACTGCTTCGACAAGCCTCACTTCTATGGTTTCAGCTCCTTTGAGCTCGGGACAAGGAACAACTCTTCCGTTCATATTGATGCCAACTTCGTAGGCATCAGAATTCGATGCGGAGTTTCTTGCCAAAAATGCAAGTCTCTTACGACGACTAAAAGCCCAACAGGCTGGAGATGAACAGATCCTCGGTTTACGAACCAGGCTCTTTCATGATGAAACTCCGGTAAGGACTACGGGTCCTACAATTTTCACCTCTCCTATTTTCTCCACAGTTGTTACTTCGGAAACTTATAACGGATATGTGCAGGGTTCCTCCGGACCATCTCCAGCAATGATAGTGCGAAATGATTCCCAAATGGAAGGGGTTAAAGATCCGGAGCTCACTAAACCATATCATCCGGTATCTATGACGGCTAAGTCCAAATTCAGTGCCCACATCACTCATGCCAAGCTCCCTCCGAAGCTCAGAATGCCAACTACAGGAAAGAATTATGACGGCACCACAGATCCGGACGATCACATGTTTGATTTCGACGGAGCCGCGCGAGTGGAACAGTGGCCGATGCCAGCCTGGTGTTTCATGTTTGCACATACGTTAACCGGGGCCACTCGCGTGTGGTTTGATGCGTTAAATGAAGGGGAAATCAATGACTTGAAGAATTCCGGAGGTTATTCCTCCAGAACTTCAGTCAGCAAAGGCACTACTCCAAGGAAATAACCGAAGTACACAACATCCGAAAGAAGGATGGCGAGTCTCTAGACAACTTCATCGACCGTTTCAATCGAGAAAGTATGCAGATCAGTGGGGTCGTGGACCAACTGAGGATATCCGGCTTCTGTCATGGTGTACGGAATAATCAGTTGGTGGAAAAGTTGCACGAAAATCTCCCAAAAACAATGGAAGTGCTCATGGAGCGAGCCCGAGCCTTTGCTCATGGGAAGAATGCTTGTAATCCGGCTCCAGAAACAGATCAGAAAATGTCTTCTTGGAAGAAGAATGGTGGGTCCGTGTTCGATAAAGCTCCACCCAGAAATAGGGGACGAACGTACCCATATAGCAGAAATGATCGATCTCAGCGTGGGAGAAGTTCTGGGTCACGGTTCTATAACCTATCGGATCTCTCCAAAACTCCTAGTGAAATCCTCAGCGCTGAAGGAGCAAACTTCCCTACACCTCCAAAGCTTCGGAATCCGGGGGATAAAGACTCTAAGAAGTATTGCGACTACCACCACGCAAGAGGCCATAAAACGGACGGCTGCTGGTCTTTAAGGCAGGAAATCAAGAAAGCAGTCCGGTCCGGTAAGCTTTCGCATCTGGTGAAAGAAGTAAAGGAGGGGAAATCTTCTAGTAATTCGGTAGACAATCTGAATAACCAATCAGCAATTTGCATGATAAGAAAAATGAATAACCAAGGCATCAAACGGACCAGCCACCATATGGCCGCTTGGATGCACCAGCCAATTGCCTTTCCACCAATTACTCTGGGAGAAATCAAAGACAGACCGATCATTGTATCTGCGATTATAGCAGGACATAAGGTCCGGTGGATTTATGTTGATAGCGGAAGCGCCTCTGAAATCATGTACCAGCAGTGCTTCTAACAGCTGGCTTCGCAGACCAAAGAAAAGTAAATACAAGTATCTATGCCATTAGTGAGCTTCTCCGGAGAAGTAGTTCAGCCGATATTGGGCATATTACATTTCCAACTACGTTGGGCTCCGGAAGTCTGGTGAGAACTGGCAACTTAACATACTTGGTGGTAGGAGCAAGGTCCGTTCATAATGTCATATTAGGGAGACCGGGGATGTGGGCTTTCGGCATTGTCAGCTCCACCATCCACGGATCATTGAAGTTTTCCACCGAAGCTGGCGTAGCAACCTTGCATTCTGAGTCCACCCTGTGCGTAGCAGAAATACGGCAAAGCGAGGGAAGTAGCACATAACCTTCGAACCTCCTTATGGAGGAATGGGCTATCCACCCACGATTTCCAGAGAAAATGATCGCCATCGGAGCACAACTCCCTGAGCGAACCAAGAAGCGGTTATGGAAGGTGCTATCCAGTTCCCTCGAGGTATTCGCTTGGAAAACATCTGATATGGTTGGGGTTCCTCGTGCTCTGGCCGAACACAAGCTGAAAGTGTCACATTCGGTAAATCATGTCGCTCAGAGAAAAAGGAACATGACTCCGGCCCGGCATAAGGTTATTGCAGAGGACGTACGAAAATTATTAAATGCAGGAATCATCAGGGAGGACCCTAATCCTAGATTATTTGAAAAACGGCAAGCTTGCGGAAGATAAAGCCCAGGCACGGAAGATGAAGGTCAAAGAACTGCAATACCAAGTCCATGATGGGAAGCTTTATCGGAAGACATTCTTGGGTCCGCTCCTAAGATGTTTAACACCGGAAGAAGCTAGTTATGTCATCACAGAAGTTCACTTGGGGATTTGTGGCATACACTCCGGACCAAGGATGGTCGTGGCCAAAGCAATGAATGTCGGATATTTTTGTCCAGGTATGCACCAAAGTGCCGTTAGTGAATTACAAGCCTGCGAAGACTGCCAAAGGCATGCTCTAATCATTTATCGTGCAAAAAATGATCTCGTACAGGTAACTTCGGCCTGGCCCTTCCAAAAATAGGGAATTGACATCGTCGGTCCTTTTCCTGTTTCCACCGGAGGAGTAAGATTTCTATCGGTCGTAATTGATTATTTCACAAAATGGATTGAAGCCAAACCCCTCCGAACCATCACCGGGGATCAGATACTCCGGTTCGTATGGGAAAACATTGTGTGCAGATACGAAATGCCGCTGTGCATTATAAGCGACAATGGGAAGCAGTTCGCTGAAAAACCGTTCAAGACTTGGTGCGAAAAAATGCACACTGAGCAAAGGTTCACTTCGGTCGCCCATCCCCAGGCTAACGGACAGGTGGAAGGGCCAACCGCAGCATCGTGGAAGGCATTAAGAAGCGCCTGGGGAAAGAAGGAGTCTAATGGGCAGATGAACTTCCCCATGTCCTGTGGGCACTCCGGACGATGCCGAAGATAAGCACAAGGGAAACTCCCTTTAGTTTGATGTATGGCTCGGAGGCGGTCATCCCCGCCGAAGTCGGCATCCTTACCCCTCGCATGCAACAAAGCCAAGAAGAGAACGAACAATAACTCCGTCCGAACCTCGACCTAGCTGAAGAGCGAAGAGAAATCGCGGCCATCCGAGAAGCTAAATATAAAAAAGAGTTGGAAAAACACTACAACTCAAAGGTCAAAGAGGTCCGTTTCAAAGAAGGAGATTATGTGATGCGGAGGAACGATGCAAGCCTGGCCGAAGGAACAGGAAAGATGGCTCCAAAGTGGGAGGGACCCTACATAGTGAAAACCTCCGGAAAAGATGGTGCTTACACACTTATCAAAATCGACGGAACTCCCGTTCCTCGTACCTGGAACGGGATGCACCTCAAAAGATGCTTCCTTTGAAGAAAGCCTTGAAAGTTTTCTTTTTTAAATAAGTTTGTAATACGGAAGTTATTACCCGCATCTTTTTATTCTCATGTACTGCGAAGGGTATTACCCGCATCTTTTTCTCTTTCATGTATTGCGGAGGGTATTGCCCGTACCTATTAAACGCTCTTACCAGTCTGTATCATCCGGAGACTATACTCCAGAATATTTTAAATAGAATGCATGAATTTTCTATCACTTAGAAGTTGCAACGTAAAGTTATCATCGACCGAATCAGGGATACTAACCCTAAAAAGCAAGAATGGACTGGCGTACGTCCAAACCTTTGCTTTCACCAAAAATTATCCAAAACATATAAATAAGACGGATTCGCACATCAATAAGAACGTTCTAAGAAAAAGAAAAAATGCAATCATAAAAAACATGGATGCATGTAAGTAAAATGATCACATCAAAAGTAACCGGATTAGTACATCCGGAAGTCGTTTCAACCATTTACAAAGTTAAGGATAATTGTCAAACATATAAACGGTAAAGACGAGAGTCATTACAAAGTTACGAATTAAACAAGGTGCATATCCCAAATTATCGGATATGTCCACCTCCCAAAAAACTTTAAACTAAAATTTACAGAGGTGCATACCCCAAGGAACCGGGTATGTCCACCTCATTCTTTCGAGGACTCCCTTCCGGCAAAGAAAATATCATCTTTGATTTTTGAGAGCGGCTCATGTACAAGCTTCGGTAGGTCATTCACCACCGGGAAGGTCAAAGAATCAAAGCAGGCAATGGCTGTATATAGCTTAGCTTCAGCATTCCGGTTAAGCAGAGGCACTTCAGGATAAGGAGTTTTCTTTTTAAGTGCATGAACGTATCCATGTTGTAGACCGGAGTTAACTCCAATGGCACTCATGGTGTAGTTTACTGCGGCAACGGCCACAGTCATCTCCGGTCCCTTATGAATGTTCTTTGCCAACAGTTGCGCTCCCTCCAAGAGAAGCCACGCCTTGGTCGCCTGCAAATCCTCCACCTTCTTCGCCAAATTAGCACTTTCCAACTTAAGCTCCTCAATCTCGGCTTTGTGTTGCCCTTTCATCTCGTCGATCCGAGCCTTAAGATCGGCCTCTCCTGTTTTGAGGGCATCACATTCTGGCGAAAGTGTTAGCAAATTAAAAAAGAAGATATAGGAAATAAAAAAGTAAGAAATGAACCTGCAAGCATCTTCTCATAAGCCGAACGAGCGTTAGAAACAGACTCCTCCATCTTCGCCAAGAATTCTTTATGCTCCTCATCTTTTTTCTTGGAAGACTCAGCAAAACTCTGTAACTCTGCTGAAATTCTATCCCACTCCTCTGCAGCAGAGGCAGCTGCAGCTTGAGATGATAGATTCTGAGTAGTCAAAGACTTAACCTTCTCCTTCTTAACTTGAAGATCTAAAGCAAGTTGGGAAAGTTTCTTCTCGACGTCCGGAGTCCGTTGAATCTTTCGCTTTAAAGAAACAGTTTCCTTCTCCAAATCCTCTTTCACTGACTCCGCTTCAACCCATCGGCGATATAATTCCGTCACATAAACATTGGACTGATCCTGATTCGCCAAAGCCGCCGCTCCCAAATCTTGATTCTTCATCTTCCTGCTCCGGGCGTGATCCAGCGGGGTACTAATGTTAATAAAAAATGTCCTGGCAACAAGGTCGTCGATCACCGAGTCCTTATTCTGAATATCCCACTCCGGCACAAATTTCTCATCAGCCGTTGCCAGATCAATCTCCATGTCATCCGCAAACACATCTGCATATCGAAAAAAGGACATCAACTTGGGTCCGAACCAAGATGGAGGAAGAGAAGACACTTGATCTTTCTCGTCATTAATAAAACATTCTGGACCCAATGATGAGTCCAAAATTGTACCTGAAAAGGTTACCACTTTCGCCTCACCATGAGTCTTCCCATCCCCCTTGCTCATAACCACCAGATTCTCAATCTCCATATTTTCGGCCTCGTTCACGGGAAGATAACCTCCAGAAAAAGCAGGAGTAGGAGCGGAAGAGCCAAGGCAGCCTCCTCTCTGGACGACTTTCCACCGGAGAGGTGTTCATCTAGCTCAGTTATAACATTGTCACTAGTATGGGAAGAGCTCTTCTTAGTTTTCTTCAGCTTCGGTATAGGAAAAAGATCGGACGATTGGACTTGAGAGGCTTCGGTTTTTCGCTTACGAATAAGACCTTTTAACTCAATATTAGAAGTAGTACCTTTGCCCTTAAGAGAAGTAGAAGAAGGACGATACTTCAAAGCCTCATCCAAACTCCGCACCTCCAGATCACTATCAGCCTCTTCCTGTTGAGGCTCGCTTCTGGCTCGGGATCCAGATGATCCAGAGGCATCCTTTATACGTGTCAGTCCAGATGAAGTAGCATCAGCAGTAGGTGGCTCCGAAGCACTTTGATCAGTCAGAGGACGAATCGGCTGGGCCGACGAAGAAACTTGCTTCATAAAAGGAATCTCACCTTCGACTTGTTCATCAAAATCAAAATCCAGAACATTAAAATTCGGGACTTTCAGCGCATCCCTGAGAGACATTTCAACTCCTGCATTACAAAAAGAAAAAGTAAGAGACAAAAGTAAAAACGCCAAAGGGAAGGTAAAAGGCCGGAGACTTACTTTCACGGTTCGTGCGTATAACCGGCCAATCCCTATCCCATCAACCCCAGGAAAAGCAAACACATCCCAATAAAAGAAAATGTTCGGGGAAGGGGCGGATAGGGGATTTATTTTCAATAAGAGCTAGGGCCAATTCTTTATAAAAAACGAAGTCCTCCCCTAGATCAAAAGACATTGTTTGGTCCTTAAACCTCCACACCATCTCCACCGGAAGACAACGGTCGTCCAGCCAGAAAAAGTTATCTTTCCAATTCTTTAAGCTGGACCGTTCGTCTCTGGAAGGAGAAGGAATACCCTTCCGATGGGCGAAGGTATACCAGTCGCCGGCCGTAATAAATTCATAGAAGTACCTAAAAACATCCAGATCCGGCCTCTGGTCCAAAGCCCTACAGGAAACCTCGAAATGGCTTATACGGCTTAATCCAAAGGGATTCACCTGGAAAAGGTGAACCCGGAAATACCAGAGAACCCTAATCAAAAATTTCGAAAAAGGAACCCAATAATTTTCAAAATTGCACACGCGAGTATACAAAGGGAACTTCCCCTGACGGAAGGGGTATATAATTTCATTTTTCGAAGGGAGGACCGGGTTAAAATCTAGAAGAATCCTATACTCCTGAACGAACTTATCCAACTGACGTAGGGTAAGAACACTGACACTCTCGGCGAGGTTATATTTACCAGGAGCCATTACAATAACAGGAGAAAGGGACGCACCTTTGTAGAAGAAGAAGATAGACGAACAAGAGGGTAACAGTTGAAGAGAAGATGAGAGAGTAAAAAAGGTAAAAGTGAAATGGGATAAAGGGTTTTTATAAAAAAAATTTAAGTCGGTTAAGGGGCTGTCAAATCAAACCATCCCATCATAAGGCAATTACGATTCCCAACATAGGGTTTTGTAACCGTCACCTGCTGGTGATCGATGGTCAAAGATATTTACCTCACCCACGCCATGTCGGATCCATACAAATAATGCCACGTCACTCAATCAGAAACACTTTGAGAAAACATTTTATTAAGTCATTGGTAGAACTTAACAAACTGGGGGACTTGAAGATACATATCCGAGTCCGGATCTCATCCTTAGGGACGGACCAAACTACATCTAGACGAACACTCTGAAGACGTTCGTACTCCATGTCACCAAGGACGAACATCCAAACAAGTGCGTCTAGACGAATGACATCATCTCAGTTGACCATTATAAATACCTCAAGTACAAAGCCAAGTACATTTTTTCTGAACCTTCGTCCTTACTTTCTCTCTCTATTTTCTCTCTCTACTAATACTTATCCTCACGCCGGAGGGTGGTCGCAGAGGGGCCCTCCCATCTCTGCGACGAGCCTAATGGTTTATTATTTTACAGCTGAAGGTTCTATTCTCCTACAAGATCCAAACCCCCATTTATAGGCTCCAGCCTTGTTCGATTTTTGGATCTTCAATAATATAATCAGAAACTCAACCAACTGGGGTAGCCCAGTTGGCCACCGACACCCACCTCTTCCCAGAGGTACCGGGTTCGAGTCTTGGGAGTGGCATATGTCGTCCATGGTAAGAACTCGGCAAGGGGAATTCACCGCGGAGCTATCTTGGTCGGGTAGCGGCTCCTGGAGTAGGATCACTCCGGTGGTTGGGAGGACCGTGCACTATCCCCCCTATAATCAGAAACTCAAGTTATTAATTTGAAATGGACAAATAGCATCACAGTTCATTATTGTCGGCCATACCTAGTGATATTTTTTTAAAATCATTGAATGCATGTATCATCGATCCAATCAAAATTGGTTATAGGTCACATTGTCAGTGTCAACTAACGGATAGTCATCCGCTCAAAAAGAATGCCTTCCGTTCGGAGGACTTTTAAGTGTGACGAAGGGTCGTTCGATCGAATAACCATTCGGTCCAGTTACATATCTTTTGAATATTACATAATACTGCCCAATTCATTCAAGTCTCATCTGAACAATATTTTGAATGGCCCAATTATGATAAAGCCATGAAGTTGTTATTTAAAAAAAAAGGTGATCAGTTGACGGATAGTCTTCCGAACGAATAGTTGTCCGAAGATTTTATATTATACCAATTGAACGGATAGTGATCGGTTCGGGTCATCGTTCGATCCATATCATTTGTGGCCCAATAGTTGGTGTTTTTGCTAAGTGACTCGTTCCAAGTGATCCGTTAGATTTGCCATCCGATCAGAGTCATCCGATTGACTTTCGCTGACCCCGTCCGATCGGTTACTCATCAGATCCAACTGATTATTTTAACTTGATCGTTTATTTGTTTGTTTGCAGGTGATTAAAGGTGATAAACGAGTTGCAAATTCAAGAAGCTTTACGCGAAGGAGAAAAACAGGGAATCAAGTGTCATGGCTGAAGAATTCTACAACATGTTTTACAAAGTGTTCACTTCCGAGTCTTCCAAAACATCGATTGTTATACCGAAAAGCTTATCGAAAGCAATGACTGAAAACACTAATCATGATAATTTTTACGGAACTCATTCAAAACCACCAAAACTTGACAGTATTGAAGATTATATGTGGTGGAAAGAATGACTCATTAACTGGGCCAAAGCTTATGCGCATGAAAGCTGGTTTTGCATGGAATTCGGCTACAGTAGGCCAGTCGATGATAAGAACGAAGAGATCCCACTTAAAAGCTTATCCGTTGACGATAAAAAGAATTTCTCATATGAACAACGAATGATTGCCTTAATCCAGCAATCGATTACAGATGATATCTTCGCACTGCTTAATCACGATAGATCATCCAAATCAGTGTGGGAAGCTTTACGGGTAAAAGCAGAGGGTGGTAAACAAATTAAAAAGAACAAAATGGCTTTACTTAAAAAAGAATTTGATTTGTTTGACGGTTCAAAAGGTGAATCTGTAAGACAAATGATTGAAAGATTTTGTCACCTTAAAATTGAGCTCGATAGGTTTGGAATAACAAAAACCCGTGAAGAAATCATTGATAAAATCATCAAAGCGTTACCACGAGCTGATCAGTGGAAAAAATTTGTGTTCATTTTGAAAAATGATGTATTATATGATACAATTACTCTTGATGTTTTGATTGAAAAGATAGAAAGTCATGAGCTTGAGCTGCAAAAGCAAAGCAAGATGAGCAGTTCTTCGCATCAACAAAATATCGGTCTTTCCAACAAGGGAAGTGTACCTTCGGTGACAGTTAGTGAATCGCCAAAGACTGCATACAGTGTTGAAAAGATGAAAGACTCACAGAAAAGCTCATCAAGCTACGATCCAGGATATCATTCATCATCAACAACATCAAACTCTGAAGACTCTGAAGAAATTCTCTGCAACATCGCTTTAAAGCTGAAAAACTCTCCAGCAATGAGCATCAATGCTGCTAAACAACAAATGAGCTTTCTGGGATCGATTCTGGAATCATATGAAGATCTGGTGGCTGGGAAAATTGGAAATTCCAAACTGACAAAGGAAGATTACGACCAGATTGATCCAGAAGAGATGGAACTTATTGATCTGAGATGGTGTTTGGCAAGCTGCATTCGAAGAGCTCAGTGGTTCATGGAAATTACTAGCAGACAATCCATCGGTGGACCATCAACAAATCTAGGCTTCGAAAAATCAAAAGTGACCTGCTTCAAATGCAAGCAAAAAGGTCATTTCAAAAGAGAATGCAAAAACTCTGCTGTTGAAGAAACCGCTAATCCGTTTAAAGACGATTACTATCAAAAAGCGATCTATCACGGGAGCAGAGAGGAATCACCGAGGTCGAAACAAATTGAAAATAATTCTGAAAAAGAGAAGTCAAGATTATGTGTTGTGATCCAAGATGACGAAGGATTCGACTGGAGTGAATTTCTTCCAGAAGAGGATGCTGTCGATTACACGTTCACAGCACATGGCAAAACCGAATCAACGAATAAACATGGTGCATTTGTTGCTGTTGTGAAAGAGAAAACAAAAGAAAAGATTCTGAAAGAGAAGACATATAAAGAGATATGTAATGTTGGGTATCGAATCGAAGAAATGGAGAAGGAATATGAAGAAGCGAAGAGTTATGGAAGGTACGACAAGAAACGAGAATGTTATATCAATAGCAAAGGAGAGCTAGTTGTTCATCAAAAAGAAGTGGTGTTTGACGTCGTTCTTGCAGTAATCCCTCTATCCGGTGAGTACTATTCAAATGTTGCGAAAGATAAACATTATGAGAAAAAGCTGGATAAAATCATCAGAGATATCATGACTGCGAGTCTAAAACAGAGAGATGAAGAGAGGGTGAAGAAGAATGTTGAAAATCTAGTGGATGAACTGAAGAAGGTTGCTAAGGAAAAGAAAGGAGAAGATGATGTGAAGCTGGAAAGTTCGGTTGAAGTGATCGATGCTGATGATGCTACTAAGGAAAAATCGAAGAAAGAAGTAGATGATGTGTGTCGGTGTGAATATGTTTTTAAGTATATTTTAAGCCCTTTTTAACACTTTAGACAAGTTTTAAATTTATAAAACACGATATTTTACTAACACTAAACACACATATGGGCAAGTGTGCCCATCGTGAGTGTAGTATTGCGTTGGTAAGATACCGAGGTCGTCCAAGGACACAAGAGCTTTTAATACCGGTTTATCCTCAACGTCTAATCAAAATTTTAAGAAAAGGGCTTTAAACATGAAAATAAAAACTAAAAATGCTGAAAATAAAATAAAAATAAAAACAGATAGACAAGATGAATCACTTGGATCTGACTCGCCTTTCGTGTAACCTTTGATGATTTCCGCACTTTTGCACTTTTTAAGAGATTATCTTTGTTATAGTAGTAGGCCCCTCTTTTGAAGGTGACGTTACCCTCAACCCAGTAGTTTGAGTCAGCAAGGATACAATCCTAAAGGTTCGGAATATTGAAAGATAATTAATTAAGTTTTTAATGCGTAATGTGGTAGGCCCCTCTTTTGAAGGTGACGTTATCCTCGATTAAGTGGTTTGAGTCAGCAGGGATACAATCCCAAGTAGCCAGGTTAATGTATTAATAGTAGTTTACATATGAGGGGATCAAGCCATTCGCACCCCCGCCATCCAATACCAGTGGGTATTGAAGGAGGTCCTAGTAAGCTTGACCCAGGTCCTTGCAGGATCTATACACTGAATAAGGCAAGAACCTTACCAAACCATTCCCTAAACCCCCGACCAGGTAGCCAATATATCTCTATATAGACTGTAGAGATATGAATGGTGTAAATCTTTTATTTTATATAGACAGTAAAATAACGCCAAGACACCACAGACAAATGATAAGGAAGTTTCACCTTCAACATAAGAAACTAGTTATTAAAGTCATTAATACAAAACCAAATAAAAGGTGCGAAAAGATTAAAAATCAAAAGTATTACACTAAATGCTTTTCTTCACCAAGTGATGTAAGAGACTTAGGCAAACATGGCCTTTGATTGTCAAGAACTCTTACTATCAATCTTGGATCCCGAGATTACTACACACACTCTATGATGGTTGATGGTGGTGGATGTGGGTTGTAGTGGTGGTGGAGTGTGGGTTAAGTGGGAGAGAGGTGGTTTGTCAAGGGATGCCTTTGAAGTGAACCAAGCACCCCTATTTATAGCCTACACAGACGCCCGGAAACGGCCCCGTGTGCAGAAGTGTATCTGTACTATCAAGATTTGCTTGGATTCTATGAATCTGAGCGTTGACCACACCCCGTGTTGAGCTGGGCACGCCCCCGTGTTGGGAATACAAGCTTCTATAGCTTTGTCCTTTCTGCAAACATCTGGCCACGCCCCCGTGTCCGCTGGGCACGGGGCCGTGGTCAGCCTTCTGTTTTCTTATTTTTGCTTGGGAAGATGCTGTCGAGGGGTCGGGCATGCGACGTTTGTTCCTTTTCTAGTAATTATGTTAGATTTTGCTGCATATTTGTTCCTTTTGTTCGTTTACGCTCATTTAATCCTGAAAATACAAAAGGAAGACAAAATCACACTTTTTCCAACATTAGTACTAAAAAAGGGTTAGTTTTATGCCTTATTTGATGTATTTTATATGTTGCATTTTATCAAATACCCCCACACTTGTATCTTTGCTTGTCCTCAAGTAAAACTCTTTACAATGTGGCTTACACTCCCAAATGGAATGGGTAGTAGAGAAGTTTTGGGCTTGCCTTGAGTGTCGGGAATCCAAGATCTTTATTTGATTTTATTTTTATATTATTTACAATCCTATTGGTTATGATTTATTTAGAATGTTTCATAAGAGAAATTACTTATTTGGGCATAACATGCCTTTTTAAAATTCCATTTATATACAAGTTCACATACCTCACGAGAGATCACTCAACACTCGGCCGAAGATGTATTTTTGTGAAACACTCAAGACCGGCATGGAACTTACTTCTACCATATGCATGCCAAGCAATCAATCCTCCTCCTTTTTAACTACAAACCTTTGTAAATATGAAGAGGACTTGGGGAAGGGTTAGGCTTGGGTTAAAGGTAGGTGGTTTTGGGTTAGTGGTTAGTAAAAAGGGCTAAAAGCGTCGGTTGTCGTGAACCCTTTTTTTGACATTTATTCAAACTAAGCATATTCAAACAAGATTTTTGAGGAACTTGTTTGGTTATTGCAAAATTCTCTTTTTTTTTGGCACAAGATAACCGAGCTTTTTACTAAAACAAAAGTGGTTTGAAAAGAAAAAGGTTTTGGTGGGTAAAGGGTTTTTGTTTTGTGGGTTTTGAAACGAAAAGGTTTAGGCTCAAAGGGGTTAACTAGGGGAATTTGGGTAGGTGATGAAAAAATAATGGTGTTGAAAGGAAAATGGGTTAGTCCTAATGCCTTCATCATTTACTTACTTGGGTTTAAGTTGGTAAGGACCGGGAATGTATCGTCATGGCAAGTTCTAGAGTCATAAGAACCAAGCGGCTATTCACACAAGAAATGAAAAATGAGCATTTAGTTTAAAGATATATGCTTGTATGCTCAATAAAGGCTCAAAACTCACTTGTTGAGGGAATGGGTTTATAATGTGATCAAGTATATATAATCAAATTTTAATTAGATTTGTCATGCCTTTTCATAATCTTCTTATTTGGTTCTTTTTATCACTACGCTATCAGTTGTAAATTTGTAAAAATATAACCTTTTTAGAACTTGTTATTCCCAAATTAAAACAAGACAAGTAAAAAAAAATGAAAATTTTTGAAAAAAAAATGGGGTGATTAGAGGTTCCAATAGAGTTTTATGTAAGGCTTGTTATTAGGACTTGCAAAATTCAAGGCTTTAGCATCCCCCCACACTTAAATTACACATTGCCCTCAATGTGTCCCCAAAATAAGTTTTTTCGGTTGATTAAAATGTGTAAAAGTGGGTTAAAAACAAGATTTTATGTTACTGGGTAGCTGAACACGGGGTGTGGTGGGCTGAGTACGGCCCCGTGGTCAGACTGCCAGTATCAAATTTAAACAGAAGGCTGGGCACGGGGGTGTGTTCAGTGAGCACGGCCCCGTGTCCAGTTACCTGAACTGGGCATTTTCTGTAGAACCTCGGGCACGAGGGCGTGTTGGGCTGGGCACGGCCCCGTGCTGAACTTGCTGTAACGAAGGAAAATTGTCGAGAGGCTCTGTTTTTGTGCATGGGGTGTGGTTTAAAGTTCCCTTGGTAACCTCCACCTTTTCGAGTATGTTTTATTCCTGAAAAGTAAAGCTAAACTAGAAAACCAGGAACTCTCGATGGGTCGCTCACTCAGCGCATTATTCTTAGCACGAGAATTTTCGTTGAGCCAGGAGTGATATCCACATCTCAGCGGAAATCTTCATTTCTACCTAGTGGAACCCCCGAATTTATTCGATGAGTACAACCACAGCTAGGAGCGAAGTTGTTAAGTCAGGGGTGAAACCCATATCTTAATAACCCGTTCCACTCTCTAAAATGGTTTTCCAAAAGCTCTCACTAAAGTCTCGATTGTACCAACAACTCGAGTCTTGTTGTAACTGGGAGGACGAAGCTGTAGCCGCAGCCCGGTGAGAGCATAGTCCATCAGGCCAACGCGTGTGTTCGAACTTGTTAGGGATAGTTGAATCACTTTGGGTAGTCAATGTCTAACACCCCAGACACTCCATCTATTTTAGAGCAGCAATCGTCAAGTTTTGACGCGTCAGCGAATTTTACAAGTTACGATTTTATGCTTCATCGAATTTACTACGCTTATGTGTTTACAACTGAAAATTTTACGCTTTTACGATTTCTCGATTTATCTCTTTTCGCTCCCCGCTTTATACGCACAACTCGCACAACCACCGCAATCTAAAACAAAAGCCGAATGCTCGCAACAAAACTAAAGTCTAATAACTCGCTCGCTCTCTCTCCATCGCGTCCTCACGTAATCCACACAACTATATATATGTAAGTATATATATTATACGATTATATGTGTAACATGTGAGAACTTAGGAATCTCGTGTCTCCTATGTGGCTCCTATGTGAATACGTATTACTATACTACCTGCAACAAGCTTTAAACGCGCTCAATCGCATCGCATACTCAAAATGATTATGATCGAATCTCACTCCAAATCTCTCTTCGTTTAGTTGTCTTCGAATGACTTCACCTCGAGATGTACAGCCAAGAGAAGAGCCAGACGAAGCGCCGATAAGAGGATCGCCTCACTCGTGGCCAAGGAAGTGGCCAGGGTCGTTCCTCAAATCGTTGCATAGGTTCAATCTCTCAGTGACTCTCGAACGTCGGAAGACTCTAAGACCAACACGCCGCAACCTACATTCTACTACAAACACTTCAAGGCCTGTGACCCGATGACCTTCACAGGTGAAGGAGGTGTACCTCAGCTCCTCCAATGGTTTGATGCCATCGAGGTGACCCTTCGTGAAAGTGGGTGCCCTGAGCATTTTCGTACCACATGCACAACAGGAGTATTTCAATCAAGAGCCCTCGACTGGTGGACAGCTGAGCGTAAAAAACATGGGAACGATGCAGCTTACGCTCTTTCCTGGAACGAGCTGAAAGAGCTCATGAAGGAAGAGTACTGCCCTCCCCACGAAGTTCAGAAGCTAGAGAACGAATTTTGGGAAATCAAGCAAATCGATGGCGACAACGCAGGCCTCACAGCAAGGTTCAAACAGTTTAGCATCATCTGCCCAAGCCAAGTCGACACTTCTGAAAAGGCTATCAAGAAGTACATCCGTGCTTTGCCTGAATGTATGGGCTATTTTGTCGAAGCTGCAAAACCTTCTACCATCGAAGAAACCTATCGCTTGGCCGCAGAAATCAACGACAAACGGGTCTTGGATGGATTCTTCTCCAAGAATCCTATCAAAAAGACTAATCAAGTAATCGTCATCGATTCCTCCGATGATTCCTCTGACGATTCTCCCGACGATTCTTCTGACGAATCCTCAGATGAATCCTCTGACGACACCGCACCGCCACAAGATGCTTGGCCCAGCCGCAAACGAAAGACCTCGAGCCCAAACTCTCCAACAACAGAACTGCTGCAACCAGAACCTCTCCGCGCAGCTCCAGTTCACCAAAAGCGCGCCTACACTGGAACGCTTCCCCTGTGTCTGAAGTGTACCTATCACCACCAGCTAGAAGCCGACTGCCGCTATTGCGCAAATTGGAACCGTCTTGGTCACCATACCCATCACTGCCGCACAGGGCCACAAACTTAAGGTACGCTAACACTCCCCGCACCGCCAACTCAACCCACAGCTTCAACAGCAACCACAATCCCAGCAGGATTCTACAACACCGAACACCAACCAGGCGTAGAATAATGTTGTAATGATGCCTTACTCGATGAAAACTCTTGTGTACTTATTCTAGGACTCGATGCAACATTTACTTTCTCTCTCTCTCTCCCTCGTTCTTGCACTTAGTCTAAGTTCGCACACCACAATAATACTAATACTATCTACTATATCACGATATAATGTGTTTTACCCTCACAATGCATCATTGAAATAAGTTACGATAAACGTGCAAGGAACAACTTAATCACGGGTGCACACGGGATTATTTTGGTCAGTGCACGGAGATCGTAGTAAGTTCCAATGATGCCATAACGTTAAAAGCATGGTTAAGCATGGTGGATACGCCGCTGGTACTTCCTATATATAAGCGTCTTAAACATGTCGAGAAAGTGTGACACCTATTCACGGGACAGAGGCGTGTGGTTGAAGCATGGTGGATACGCTGCTGGTCCTTCCTATATATAAGTGCTTCGCCATGCTAACCAAAGTCTTATGAAGTAAGTGCCATGCAGAGTTGAACGTTATTAGACCTATTATACTATCGATACTATTTTTTTCAACACGCTAAACTCATTCTCAAGGCGTAACATCTCATCGCAACTCAACGCGTCATCGCTAGACTTTTCGTAAGTCTACTCGCACGCGATCACATACTCGCTAAAATCTAGCTTGCATTCGCAATTGCTTAAACGCTTATCGCATGTGTCAATCTCAATGCTTCAATACTCGCCTTACTTATCGCTTATCGCTTATAGCATTTCGTTGTTCGCTACTCGCCTATCGCACGTCGTTTATCGCTTTTGACGTTTTTTTTTCGCTTACCCCCTGTCGCTCCTCGCGTATCGCTTATCATCTCCCGCTATCCGCTTATCACTTATTGTATATCGTTGTTCGCTTATCGCCTACCGCTTTTTGCTTTTCGCTTAACCGCGTAACGATCGCCGCCTATCGTGTCTCGCTTATCGCGTATTGCTCACTGCTTACCGCTTATCGCTACCTCGATGCTTCAATCATCAACTTGTTCGTACACTCATATCGCTAAACTAAGTTCGTGAAAGACACGTCGCTCAGTTGGTCAAACTACCTCTCAGACTTGGTCCAACTAATCGCTCGGACCGAGATTGCAAATCTATCTATACCACGTCGACACACATGACACCGCTTCACGGGACAGAAGCAATATGGTTAAAACATGGTGGATACGCCGCTGGTACTTCCTATATATAAGTGTTTTAGCCATATTGACAAACTTTCATGGAAAGGTGCCATGTGGGGCTTGTCGCTAATTAAAACTTTTTAAACCTTTCTGGAAACAAGATTTCCTTACCAACTTTTTAGAATAAATGGAAAATTTTCTGAAATTTTTTAATTAAAACCTTTTTGACAAACAAAACTCTCTTGTAACGTTGGTTTAACAATCGACTCAGGTTAACATCACGTTATAAGAAACTTTTTGATAATTCAACAAAACCATTTCGACAGCGCCAGTGTGAACATCAACTCAAGGTTCAACGCCGCACTATACGAAAATTTCCTAAAACGAACTTTTCTTTAAAATCTCAATGCCATAAAACTGTTTCGAGAACTCAAAAGGCTTTTGGATCGCTAATTACCATCCTTCAGGAAAATTAAACGTCTATTTCACCGTTGTTTCTTATGTTGCCAAGACGCACTCGTTAGTCAATCCCTGATCGATCGCTCATTCGCTCTCCCTTTACCCTAACGCTTTCGTCGCTCATCGCTTTTCGCTCATCACCGCTCATTTGTTCACTCTCCGCTTATCTCACTCGCTTTTATCGCTACTCTCACTCGCATCCATTTTCACAGCCCTCCTTGTGGATAAATTCCGGGATGAAATTTCCTAAAGAAGAGGAGACTGTAACAACCCGCACCTTCGTGCTTGTTACTCTCGCTACACTCGTTACGCCTAGTACCAGAGATTCGGATCATAATGTAACTATATCGCTTACAACGCTATCTCGTATATATTCGCATACTTTCAACACGCTATACCGCACATCACAACGCATACACTAACGCTAACGATGACATCGCGTGAATAGTTAAGCTGCTCCCCTCGATCGTCGTGATGCAACGCAATCACGCTAACGACGACATCGCGTGAGTACTTAAGCGGTTCCCATCGATCGTCGTAAAGCATCGCAAATGCTAACGCTAATGCAAACTCAATGCGATTACATATGCTATGACCTGTTATATATATATATATATATATATATATATAGGGTGGGGTTCCTCTACAAAGTATATTTTTCCTACAAAGTGTAGGAAGTGATCTTAACCACTGGATGGGTGTGTTTGATGGTTGAGATCATCTTGGTGGCATTTTGGTAATATATGTCTTAAAAATAAGCTAATTTAATTGATTTTGGGTAGATGTGTCATTTAACTTGTTTTAAATAAGGAAATAACTATCATACCATAACTTCCCACCTTTCTCGCGAGTTTTTTTCTCTCTCCCTCTCTCTCTCTCTCTCTACCTTCTCTCCTTCGAAACTACTGCGTTCTACGTGTGTTACTAACTACTAAGACACAACGTCAAGACACTGGCTTGTTTTATGTGTTATTTAACTTATTTCAGAAGACGCTGGTGTGTTTTATGTGTGTTACTAACAGCTAAAACGCAGCGTCAAGAATTTTTCATGATTAAATTCCATGCTTTTTGTAACAGACTCATATACGAAATAAAATACAACGTATAATATTTTTTTTCTTCAAAAAGTAACTGATAAAACAGAACGTCAAGAATTTCTTCATGTTTAATCTAAAACCATGATTATTACAATAGAAAATATTTATTCATGATTAATCTCATTCCACTCAAAATGAAATAAAACACAACGCATAGTATTCAATTTTTTTTTTCAAAAACTGACTGATAAAACACAACATCAAGAATTTCTTCATGTTTAATCCAAAACGAATGAACTGTGAATATAAAATGGTGATCCTCTAAGTATAAAAGATAACTGTCATATTTGAATTCAAAGATGGTTTTCACTTTCCATAAAAATCTTATTTTTGGTTTAGCAGATAAAATCTTCCAAAATTAAAATAATTAAGCAATTACAATTATGCCCTTTTGTATAAAATAACTAAATACGACATGTCAAATGGAGAATGCTGCTTACACTTTGTAGGAAAAGTTGGCTTTGTAGCCAACTCCTACACTATATATATATATATATATAAATATAAATATAATAAAAACAATAATATTGTTGAAACTATCTAAACGGCACTCGAGGGCACACGAACTCAATCTATCGCACGTGACACGATGTTATTTATATCGCTAAAACGCTTAATGTGTCACACCCTGACTTTTGCGGAAGCGTGATTATGGTGTGACTTTCTTAATATCATTGCATTCAATCATAACATCAACTATATGATAAAACCATAGGTTTGTCATCCATTAAATAAGTTTAAAACATAACAACATTGTTTTAAAACATAGACTTCAAATTCAAGTTTTACAAACCGTACAAATTGTTTATGATTTCATTGAGGACTCTTCAAAAGATATTGAATAACACCAAGGTTTGGAAGACGTGTCTCATCCAGGAATAAGACACACTAACCAAACTCAAAGACCATGGATGACATCTTTATTCTTAACGCAGCATAAAAACTTCCAACGCCCGCCAGATCCACTTACAAATTCCCTGAAATACATGTAGTTTGAAAACATCAACAAAAGTTGAGCGAGTTCATGTGTTCATTTGTGTGTATGTATAAACCTTTGAAAACGATGTAAGTATGTATGTAAGTCCCTGGTATGTAGCAATAAGGAAAAAGAGATCACCACTGGGTTGCAAAGCCAATGGTATGTGTGAAGTGATGCAGGAAGACTTAAACCTAGCAGATTTTGTCAGTAAGACATAGTCACCTCATGGTCCACTCAGCAGACTCAGGGGTGGGGCTCGCTACACCCGAATAGATCTATCACTCATGTCCCTCGGTCCTACGACGAGGATTAATGGCCTTAAGTGTTGTACCCACCACTCACATGATCTAGCAGTAACCCTCCTTAGCTAACCATACCATGTATAAAGTGTTTGTAAACAATTGTAACATATATTTCACCCCCGAAGTATAAAACTGAAAACAGGAAAAGAAAAGGGGGACATGAACTCACCGTATTGCGTCTTCGGTACTCGTAACTCAAATCTCCTCAGCAAACACGACTACCTACAATGTTCTAACGTCTATTAGACGAACGGGTCGTGCCTTGTCTTAGTATTTACGTTTTTGAGTTATGTTTTTGATATTATTCCAAGTTATAATTATTTGTTAAAATAATAGTTATTTTAACTTTCAATTATATTTAAATTTGGAATAATTCTTTAAACAGTATTTTGTAACAATACTTCTCAAGTATTTGCATTCGTATTTCCTTCCCAAGGACGGGTATATTCGTATTTGTATTTGTGTATTTTGCCACGTATTGGTGTCGTATTCCGGTGTTTTATAAAAATATGCCAATATATTCCCAATATATATTTCCAAAACAATATATTTTCAAGTCTTACTTAGAAAATATATATAAACTTATTTTGTCCAAAAATACTGTATTTCCAGAAAATATATATTTTTCCCAAAAATCATATATCTTCTAAATACTCTAGGAAAATATATTTTTACTTCAAAAAATAATATATTTTCTCTTTGTCGAAAATATGACATAGTTTGTAATAATAACAAAAATCATATTCTCATTTCTTTCATATCCAAAATAATATTTACCAAAAATATATTTACAACGGTATATCCCGGAAGATTTTATAAGTTATGTTCTATCGTTCGGTTCCACAATATTTTGTGTGTAACTTATATATTTATTCCTTTGTGATTTTTGGTAATA
Source organism: Helianthus tuberosus (assembly GCA_030545235.1). Lineage (NCBI taxonomy): Eukaryota > Viridiplantae > Streptophyta > Magnoliopsida > Asterales > Asteraceae > Helianthus > Helianthus tuberosus. The sequence continues at coordinate 93,581,610 of CM060418.1, read as the reverse complement.
TTCTAAATTGTAAATTCTGGGTATTTTGTCAAGTCATATTATTTGACCCTAGAATAATATAGCTACTACACGAAGTATACAAATAATCACTCACAATGTGGCTTTAATGTAAATATATATTCTAAATACATATTTATCCATTTTTATTTATAAAAACCAACCTCCAATACTTGTATTTTTGTAACAAAGTCTATGGCAAAGTTTATATTGAAACCATAGTTAAAACACACTTGCAAATATTTGTTTAGAAAGTATTTTTCTAAGTGTTTATATTTTTAGAAAATTTTGCCATAGTTTCCCCTAAAAATGGAGGTGTCCATGTTACCAAACCATATCATTTTCTTTTCAAAAATCATCACAAACAATCAACAATTAACCCTAGATAACTTACACTTACCAAGTGTCCAAAATTATACAATTTACATAACAACATGAACTTGATCGTTCACAAAAACTTGTAGTAACTTGGTGGTGTTTTTAGTAGGTGTAGTTACCCCTTTAAAGTGTGTTTACTTCTTTAAAAATCTCATTCTTGGAAGATTTAGGTGTTTACAATTTACTAGATGATTTTCCCAAAAATCATTCTTTTGTATTTTTCTTGTAAACAATGTATTCTTATACTTGTTTCACCACTAGAAACATGATTAGTTTCTTTAAAAAAAAATATGTTTATACAAATCTTGTTATTTAACTTGGTTTCTTTGGAAAAACTATTTTAGAAATCATTCACTCACAAGACTTGTATTTTGTTTAAATCATCATCACATGAAAAAAACTTCTATTATTCAAGTTAATGTAAACATAAAGCATGATGTTCTTGGTCTTTCACAAGATCACCACCTTAACTTACTAGATCACCACCTTAACTTACTAGATCATGTGTTTAATCACAATCTAGTAGGTTTCTTATGATGTCTAACATCACTAACACAAATCATCAATCATCAAGAAGCAAAATAACACCAATCAACATGTATTCATTTGTTATTAAGCTTATGTTCATGTTTCAAGATTATGTTCTTTAGTGTTCATCAAGATTAACAATGTTCATCAACTATTAACCATCAAAATGTGAAGTAACAAGAGATCATAAAGGCCTTACTACTAGCTCTATGGCTAGGGATGAACACTTGATGAAGAAGATGATAAATGTGGTGGATAATAGCAAATGGAAGAGGTCCTTCCAGATCCACAAGTTCCAAACTTCTTTAGGCACCTTCTAGCACCTTGTGTTGAACATGGATTGCATGAACAATGTTGGATGAAGGTGGTGGTGTGGGGGTGGCTCACGGCCGAGATGATGGGAGGAGGAGAGGGAGAGTTAAGTGTGTGTGATGTGTGTGAGATAATGAGATTTTGATCCTTTATCTAATACTTATAACCATCCTAACTCTTTTAACCTTTGGGTAGTATGTTTACTAAGTACATTACAATATCTTCATAAATCTTACAAGATCTAACCATATCTAGCAAGATCATGCAAATCTTGATGGTGGGCCACAAGGTGACCGTCCATATGAGGGGGGGGGTCTTGGTTGGTGTTGAATGATAAGTTAAGTTATTGAATTAGATTTCAAGTGTAAAGTTTAGTGTCTAAGCATATTAGGTGTTATATAGCGTGTTAGGGTGTTCAGGAATCATAACTAGCTCAGAAACATTAAAACAATTCTTCTAGTATAATTTTGGTGTTTCGGGTAATGTCCGGTTGTTCGGTTAGATACCGGTTCGTTAAAGTGTCAAACTATTCCGTTTAGTAATCTTTAAGTACCCTTTTGTGACACTTTTAATTCCCGACACTTAGGAGAGAATTCAGGACCATTTAGTCATATTTTTGCATGAAACTAGCTTGTTAAAATGCCGAATTTTGCTGAAATATGCAGAATTCTACACTTTATGTGGGTTTTAGGCACTTTCCGACACTTAAACTATCACCTAGTGAAGCAGTTTTGTGGTCCTTACTGCCCTAGACACTATACTAGTGTAGAACTTGGTTTCCGGCTCATACTGGGTCTCAAAACACTATATGTCTATGTACTGAACCCCGTCAGCATTTTTCTGTCTTATCCTTTAACTGTGCTAACTGTGCTTTGTGCATCATGTATGACAATAAAGTTTGTACGTAATAATGATGTGTCATTATGCAATATGTGATGCACATGTAAGTATGATGCAGTAATCAGAAAACGATTCAAGTCATAAAATGTAAATCAACACAGTCGTTAAACACTAATCATCATTTAATAATTGTACGGATGCATGCAAATTTGGCAGTTGTCACATTCTCCCCCTGTTAAGAAAATTTCGTCCTCGAAATTTATTCTACTTTATCTCCTTAGGGTTACATTATGCGTGTATGTATATGGATAATATTGAGGTAGGTAATCACAAAACCGAATCAAACCTTATTCTCATCAGGTGAATCCAAGAATATATTACAACAACACGAATCCAATGGTTAAAAGGTATGTGCTTTTAGCATTTGATGTCAAAGGACACGAGATGTATAGATGTAGATTCTAGTGTAACTTAGTTAACAGGGGTGCAACAAAGGAGTTTCGATCGATGGATTCTCAAACAATCGGTCACAATATGCAAACGGGTTTTCACAAACCATAGCATCCGCTATATGAACTCAAAATCAACAACTTGAATATGAAAATGATCTGTCAACTTTCGAATAAATAAATGGTAAGGATTAGTGTGTTGACATTCTTAAATTTCGAAAATACACCGAATGAAATACAAGCGAATCTGGTGTATCATTGTCTTGATTCGTAGTTGCATCAGGAATGTTTAAATGACTAGTCAAACAAAAGTATATGTAGTTTTGTGTGAAACGATTGACCATGATTAGCACAAGCTACAAGTTTGTATTGACACCACAAGGTGTCGTAATTGACATATTTCAATAATAGCGGTGACCGAACAAGTTCACCATGTTTGTAAACAAATGAAAGTGTATTGAAACAATTCTGAAAATTTAATTTAAACAGCGTCAGGGGGTTTTTGATCGAATGTGGAACATCAAAGAACTACTGTTTCTGATTGAAGGTGGAAAACAATAAACACTGCAAGGTGTTCAATTTGTAACGAAAGAATCGTAGGAGGTACACCGTGATATGAAATGAATCTAGGTACCATTATCTTAACACACAACTGTGTTGAGACCACTTTAATTGTGATAAACAAAACGGATTTAGAACAATTAAATAGACAATTAAATCCGTGTATAGGGTGCGTAACTAAATTAGCGCAATCTTCAATTCTGTGAAAGTATCACCGCAAGGTATCGAAACCAATCAAAAGATTTAGTGGAGTCGTAGACCAACCAAGTCTGCCACGACTCGAGATGAAAGAATCTTTGCAAAAGTATTTGAATATGATGTTCTCAATACATCATATGACGTCTTAAACTGAATATGCGAAGTGGATAAGTTCAAGCAATTGAACTTGGTTCTAGTATAATCTGACAATAAACGTATGTATTAACAAGGGAATCTCAGCATGGTTACGAAGATAAACCATGAATGTAACTTGAAATGAAAGAAGTTTCAAGAAAGTGTGTTGACTTGGTAGCAAAAGAGCCAACAATTACAATAATGTAGGTCATTCGAATCATAAACCAATAGATAGCTTTAGCAAAATAATATTTGGGCTTCAATGAAGCATTTATTCGAAATGAAACCACAGGCGTAGCAAATGGTGCATGTGTGGCATATAAGTTTCCGAGTACTGAAACAATGAGTATTTGCTAAAATGAAGAAATGACCAAGTATCGAAGCAAATGTGTGTTCGCTCTCAGTGAAGAGAGTTAATGCGATGCAACTACCATTAAGGGGAGTAGAGATGCAAATGTCTACTCGCTAGAAGCAAAAGTGAAGATTCCAACAAAAGAAATATAAGTACTTTCTGTTTGGTTAACTGAAATAGTATATATATCAGGATAATGGGGTTTGCTTGAGTTAACAGGTGTGGTTCCTAATTGACAACCTCTACGAGTTTTGGCCTGGGTTCCCAAAGGATTTAGCACAAGTTTTCAAAGTTTCGTATTCTGTGCGAAACTGTTTTGTGCATTGCGTAGGAAATACAATTTTTGTGTATGTCCAAAATAAGTCATTGTCCCACAATTTCCCGGTATGCTTTCTTTCTGAATTCATAGGTAAAGACCCTCACTCACCGATCAATCTTAAAATAGTAGTTGGGTCCTTATAGTTAGTTAAATAAATAATTCGTTAATCCTTGGCAAGAGTTACCAACTCTTGTTGGTTGGCTTGTTCGGCTCCTGGTAGTTGATTCTTATTTGAAAATCATCGTCCTTCTTCTTGACGAGCAGAACTGGGGTTATCCAAAACGGGAATCTTGGTCTGTTATCTTCCTTCTCTATCAACTACTGAGGGTACACTAACAATCCTTGCATCTTCGAAGGTGTAAGTCGCTAAGGTGCGTTGACTGCAGGCGCGACGCCTGGAATCAAATCGATGTGAAATTTGACTTGTCGTTGAGGATATAATTCTGGCAAGTCTTCGGGGAAGGCTTCAGGATATTCCCCTATCACAGGGATATCTTCGAGTTTTGGTTCTTCGGCTCCCTTGTCCACGACATGAGCCAAGAAAACAACACATCCTTTACGCAACAACTTTCATGCCTTCAAGCGATCAGTAATCTGTAGAGGCATACCCTTCTTCATGAGTCATGATCGTTTCTTCGTTCGCCATCGGGATGCGGATATCAATCCCCGCTTGATCGCTCGACAACCAATCCATCCTACTTACCTCGTCGAAGCTTCCCAACTCAGCTGGCAGTAGATTAGCGTAAGCTCACGCGCTCCGGGTTCTATCTTGCTGTTTCCAAATACTTCGTCCGCTTCCACTAGCTTCCCATTAGCTAGTTCTATCGAGTACGGGTTATCTAACTTACTTGCTACTAAACTAAGTATACTCTCAAACTCTAGAGATGCGAAGTTACAATTTGCAATAGTATCTAGCAGCGTAGATGCATAATGTTGACTAATATGGGACGTACCGATATCCATGCTTGAATTCCTGGCGTGTCTCCCTAGCTCTGGTGTTGAGCTTTCATCCTTGTGCCTGATTGTTTTTAGGGCAATATTTTCTGAAATGCTTTTTGCTTCCACAGTTAAAACAACCTCGAGCACGTTTCTGTCTGTCACTCGTTCTGCCTTGATAATTGTCATTGTAGTTGTTTCCTCTGTGATTCTCGCTACCATCTTGGCCTCCATTACTACGTTCAGTATCTTGCCTACAAGTTTCCTTAGGATGCCCCCTCTTGCCACAGTTATCACATTTTCCATATTTACATCGCCCGACATGATAACGTAGACAATTGTCGCACTTAGGTAGGATACCCATGTAGTCTTTTCCCTTTTTGGCCTTCTTCTTGTTACTCGCCCGAGTAACCTTCTTGAAATTTGCGAGCTTTCTCTTGTTATCTCCAGATGACTCTTTAGGAGTTTCCTTTTTCTCTTCCGAAGTGGAAAATTTTCCTAGTCTAACCGCTTCTTCAGTAAGCGCCACACTTATGCCGATAGCCTCGGTGATCATTGGAGGTTTAGATGTTGTTACCAGGCTTAGAATCTGAGGTGCCAATCCCCCGATGAAGCGTTCGATCTTTCTAGATTCTGGTTCCACCAAACGCGAAGCAACTTGTGATAAATCGTCAAATCTCTGCACGTACTCAGTTATCTTTAGGCCTTCCATTTTCAAGTTCCACAGTTTGGTCTCCAACTTCTGGACTTCTGCCCTAGAGTAATATCTTTTACGCATCAGTTCTTTCAGTTCGTCCCAAGTCAAAGCATTCGCAACAGTCTCGCCCAACGTTTGAACCTGAAGGTTCCACCATGACAGAGCCCCATCTTGAAGCAGTCCAGAAATGTACGCGACCTGATGCTCTGGGGTACATTTGCTCTACCGCAAAACATAATCCGTCTTCTCAACCCAGCACACGAAGGCTAAGCCACCCCCAGTGCCGTCGAATTCTCGAGGTTTGTGGTTCAAGAACTTCTTGTAGGTGCAGCCATTGGGTGGGTTATTTCCTGAGGTACCTCCGCCGCGTTCGGAGAGAAGGGCCCCGTGCTGTGCAATGGCCTGTGAGATGCGTTCTTGTAGTTCTGCCGCTGTCGCTGGCAGAGGGTTGTTGGTATCGACGTTCCCTTGTATCGACATCTTCTAAGAAGAAGATCGGTTAGGTCAGGTCTTATTTGTTTAGGGAGTGCATACAGTTGTTTTAGAGGTCATATGTACATACACATAATAGATTATCATATCAACCAATCAAGCAATAGCATAATCATAGCATAATCAAGTAATTTGGGAATTATGTTTAATGAGAGCATAGCAAGCAAGCACGTAGCATTATAATTATAACACACACATATAGATCGACAACGTGCTTAACGAAGACATAACGACTGAGCTTTCATTGGTTATTGGCCACAAAGTATTGTCGCAGGTTTAATGATGATTGGGCTCTCAATATCCTCCGAACACAATTGCATTATCTTACAAAATGTGTCACATCAAAAGGGACACAGGGTCACCCTACCCTTGTCCAACAAGTATATCAGTGTATCAAAAGTACGTAGTCAGAAGTGGTCTTCAAAAGTCTCCACAATCCCGGCTTATCATTAGTGTCTTTACCCAAATGTAATGCAATCCGCATAATCCAGAAACCAACTATACTGGTGACTGAGGTGGAGGAGGAAAGAAAAGTAGACTGCTAACATGCGTAAACTCCCCCTCGAGCTTGTATATACGTCGAAGTAATTAACTGTTCTGCTGTTCGACAGTAAAGAAACGGGCATCCAAAAACCTAGGAAAGGTGCAATAGCAGCAGGTGAGAGCGCAAAAGGAATCTTTGATAAATGTGGAGGATCAAAGTATACTGGCAATAGGCAGGGTGGAGGACGTGGTGTCAGCTCAAGCTCCAACATTCTACGACTTATAACCTCAAACTATAGCTGATGTGACAGGAGCAACTCATTCTGTGTGAAGCCTCCATAATGTGAGGGGTGGCAGGGGTCTGAAATCAGCATAGCGCATGGTAGGGACCATCGGAATGGCTCGTCCATCGGTGAAGTATTGAAAGGAGCAAACGGTGCAGCCTGTGAGGTTGGGGAAAATGCTGCTGTAGCTAAAGGATCATCATGCGGGTGCTGACCTGGAGTACCCTCTCGGGGTGCGGGTAAGTCCTGAAAGAGAGCGATAGGCATGTCGGTGCAATGGACGTCGGTCTCCATAGGAGCAACATCAGCGGGTGAAGGTGCAGGAACAAATGTCTCAACCAATAAGGAGATCGTCAGGTGCAGGTACTGGGTCAGGTATAAGGGGTGCAATGTCTGGTAGACCAAAAGAAACAGGGTCATGATTAAGCAAGGGTGCAGGATCAGCAGGTGTAACATCAAGCTGGCCCAAAGGAACAGGAGTTGGCTCAGGAGCAGGCTCTGGGTCGTGTAAAGGTGTGGCATCTCGAGCAGGTGGTAGTGCAGCAGTTATAGCGACGTCGTCGTCTGAGTCAGTAGCAGAAAGCTGTAATCCGGCCGCCTGTAAGGCTGCAGATGTCACAGACTCAAAGGAGTCTGAAATCGTGTGTATACTAGATTCAGGGGATAGCTTGATAACAGGGGTCTCAAGAAGTAACAACGTTCTCGTCTAACTTTCTATCATCATGGGCGTCAGCAGGAGGACCATCGATAAACATGTCAACGTCATCATCAACTACTCATCGAGTAGCCAACCTTCGAAAGGAATGTCCGCAGGAGGCGTACCGTCGAGGATCGGAGCCATAGTGTGCTCACCATCGGGATGACCAGTGATGAAGTGGTTATGGACTGAATCAAGAGTAACAGAAGGATCCTTGTCAGAGTAACCATCAGCAAGGGTAAATCGTTACCAAAGTCTAGTAGCGCGGATGGTTGGAAGTCGTCCTCGTCTTCGGTCAGCATATCAGGGTCACTCTCAGTGTCTGACGTAAATATTGCTGGCGCAGGTGCAATCTCATTATCTGTGGCGGTGGCCGTAGGGTCATCAATGTCTGATATCTCGCTTTCTAAAATAAAGTGACATGTGTGCCGGTACATAATAGTCATAACATGTATATCCATAGTGATCACTAACAATTAGTGTATGCAAACAAAGGTAATTTATCATGTAGTCATGTATTCACATTATTCTTCGTGAAACTTTCTATCCTTCCTAGTCTCTCAGACTAAGCCACCTAGCCTCTCAGACTAAGCTTCCCAGTCTCTCAGACTAAAACACCCAGTCTCTCAGACTAAAACACCCAGTCTCTCAGACTACCCCAGCTAGTCTCTCAGACTATCTCCCCAGTCTCTCAGACTGACCTCCCCAGTCTCTCAGACTGCCCCAGCTAGTCTCTCAGACTATCTCCCCAGTCTCTCAAACTGACCTCCCCAGTCTCTCAGACTGCCCCAGCTAGTCTCTCAGACTAAACTATAAACGAATTCTTTGAAATGTGATTTGTGTCTTTTGTTTGTAAAAATGTTGTTTCCTGGATCTGGGCGTTTCGTGTATGCAATGAAAACATGTTTGTAAAAACGTTTTCATGAGAGCCCTAATGATCGTAGTCTAGACTCGAGAAAGAATCCTAGTTCGCTACGATCGAAGCTCTGATACCAAGCTGTCACACCCTGACTTTTGCGGAAGCGTGATTATGGTGTGACTTTCTTAATATCATTGCATTCAATAATAACATCAACTATATGATAAAACCATAGGTTTGTCATCCATTAAATAAGTTTAAAACATAACAACATTGTTTTAAAACATAGACTTCAAATTCAAGTTTTACAAACCGTACAAATTGTTTATGAGTTCATTGAGGACTCTTCAAAAGATATTGAATAACACCAAGGTTTGGAAGACGTGTCTCATCCAGGAATAAGACACACTAACCAAACTCAAAGAGCATGGATGACATCTTTATTCTTAACGCAGCATAAAAACTTCCAGCGCCCGCCAGATCCACTTACAAATTCCCTGAAATACATGTAGTTTGAAAACATTAACAAAAGTTGAGCGAGTTCATGTGTTCGTTTGTGTGTATGTATAAACCTTTGTAAACGTTGTAAGTATGTATGTAAGTCCCTGGTATGTAGCAATAAAGAAAAAGAGATCACCACTGGGTTGCAAAGCCAATGGTATGTGTGAAGTGATGCAGGAAGACTTAAACCTAGCAGATTTTGTCAGTAAAACATAGTCACCTCATGGTACACTCAGCAGACTCAGGGGTGGGGCTCGCTACACCCGAATAGATCTATCACTCATGTCCCTCGGTCCAACGACGAGGATTAATGGCCTTAAGTATTGTACCCACCACTCACATGATCTAGCAGTAACCCTCCTTAGCTAACCATACCATGTATAAAGTGTTTGTAAACAATTGTAACATGTATTTCACCCCCGAAGTATAAAACTGAAAACAGTAAAAGAAAAGGGGGACATGAACTCACTGTATTGCATCTTCGGTACTCGTAACTCAAATCTCCTCAGCAAACACGACTACCTACAATGTTCTAACGTCTATTAGACGAACGGGTCATGCCTTGTCTTAGTATTTACGTTTTTGAGTTATGTTTTTGATATTATTCCAAGTTATAATTATTTGTTAAAATAATAATTATTTTAACTTTCAATTATATTTAAATTTGGAATAATTGTTTAAACAGTATTTTGTAACAATACTTCTCAAGTATTTGCATTCGTATTTCCTTCCCAAAGATGGGTATATTCGTATTTGTATTTGTGTATTTTGCCACGTACTGGTGTCGTATTCCGGTGTATTATAAAAATATGCCAATATATTCCCAATATATATTTCCAAAACAATATATTTTAAAGTCTTGCTTAGAAAATATATATAACCTTATTTTGTCCAAAAATACTGTATTTCCAGAAAATATATATTTTTCCCAAAAATCATATATCTTCTAAATACTCTAGGAAAATATATTTTCACTTCCAAAAATAATATATTTTCTCTTTGTCAAAAATATGACATACTTTGTAATAATAACAAAAATCATATTCTCATTTCTTTCGTATCCAAAATAATATTTACCAAAAATATATTTACAACGGTATATCCCGGAATATTTTATAAGTTATGTTCTATCGTTCGTTTACACAATATTATGTGTGTAACTTATATATTTATTCCTTTGTGATTTTTGGTAATATTCTGGATTGTAAATTCTGGGTATTTTGTCAAGTCATATTATTTGACCCTAAAATAATATAACTACTACACGAATTATACAAATAATCACACACAATGTGGCTTTAATGTAAATATATATTCTAAATACATATTTATCCATTTTTATTTATAAAAACCAACCTCCAATACTTGTATTTTTGTAACAAAGTCTATGACAAAGTTTATATTGAAAACCATAGTTAAAACACACTTGCAAATATTTGTTTAGAAAGTATTTTTCTAAGTGTTTATATTTTTAGGAAATTTTGTCATAGTTTCCCCTAAAAATGGAGGTGTCCATGTTACCAAAGCATATCATTTTCTTTTCAAAAATCATCACAAACAATCAACAATTAACCCTAGACAACTTACACTTACCAAGTGTCCAAAATTATACAATTTACATAACAACATGAACTTGATCTTTCACAAAAACTTGTAGTAACTTGGTGGTGTTTTTAGTAGGTTTAGTTACCCCTTTAAAGTGTGTTTACTTCTTTAAAAATCTCATTCTTGGAAGATTTAGGTGTTTACAATTTACTAGATGACTTTCCCAAAATCATTCTTTTGTATTTTTCTTGTAAACAATGTATTCTTATACTTGTTTCACCACTAGAAACATGATTAGTTTCTTTAAAAAGACTATGTTTATACAAATCTTGTTATTTAACTTGGTTTCTTTGGAAAAACTATTTTAGAAATCATTCACTCACAAGACTTGTATTTTGTTTAAATCATCATCACATGAAAACAACTTCTATTATTCAAGTTCATGTAAACATAAAGCATGATGTTCTTGGTCTTTCACAAGATCACCACCTTAAGTTACTAGATCATGTGTTTAATCACAATCTAGTAGGTTTCTTATGATGTCTAACATCACTAACACAAATCATCAATCATCAAGAAGCAAAATAACACCAATCAACATGTATTCATTTGTTATGAAGCTTATGTTCATGTTTCAAGATTATGTTCTTTAGTGTTCATCAAGATTAACAATGTTCATCAACTATTAACCATCAAAATGTGAAGTAACAAGAGATCATAAAGGCCTTACTACTAGCTCTATGGCTAGGGATGAACACTTGATGAAGAAGATGATAAATGTGGTGGATAATAGCAAATGGAAGAGGTCCTTCAAGATCCACAAGCTCCAAACTTCTTTAGGCACCTTCTAGCACCTTGTGTTGAACATGGATTGCATGAACAATGTTGGATGAAGATGGTGGTGTGGGGGTGGCTCACGGCCGAGATGAAGGGAGGAGGAGTGGGAGAGTTAAGTGTGTGTGATGTGTGTGAGATAATGAGAGTTTGATCCTTTATCTAATACTTATAACCATCCTAATTCTTTTAACCTTTGGGTAGTATGTTTACTAAGTACATTACAATATCTTCATAAATCTTACAAGATCTAACCATATCTAGCAAGATCATGCAAATCTTGATGGTGGGCCACAAGGTGACCGTCCATATGAGGGGGGGGGGGGGTCTTGGTTGGTGTTGAATGATAAGATAAGTTATTAAGTTAGATTTCAAGTGTAAAGTTTAGTGTCTAAGCATATTAGGTGTTATATAGCCTGTTAGGGTGTTCGGGAATCATAACTAGCTCAGAAACATTAAAACAATGCTTCTAGTATAATTTTGGTGTTTCGGGTAATGTCCGGTTGTTCGGTTAGATACCGGTTCGTTAAAGTGTCAAACTATTCCGTTTAGTAATCTTTAAGTACCCTTTTGTGACACTTTTAATTCCCGACACTTAGGAAAGCATTCAGGACCATTTAGTCGTATTTTTGCATGAAACTAGCTTGTTAAAATGTTGAATTTTGCTGAAATATGCAGAATTTTGCACTTTATGTGGGTTTTAGGCACTTTCCGACACTTAAACTATCACCTAGTGAATCAGTTTTGTGGTCCTTACTTCCCTACACACTATACTAGTGTAGAACTTGGTTTCCGGCTCATACTGGGTCTCAAAACACTGTCTGTCTATGTACTGAACCCCGTCAGCATTTTTTTGTCTTATCCTTTAACTGTGCTAACTGTGCTTTGTGCATCATGTATGACAATAAAGTTTGTACGTAATAATGATGTGTCATTATGCAATATGTGATGCACATGTAAGTATGATGCAGTAATCAGAAAACGATTCAAGTCATAAAATGTAAATCAGCACAGTCGTTAAGCACTAATCTTCATTTAATAATTGTACGGATGCATGCAAATTTGGCAGTTGTCACATAATGTGTCCACAATGCTTAACGCAACAAAAGACGTCGAGCGAAACAAAAGTCAGAAAATGAACTCGCACAAACCGCCCGATCGAATGACGATTCGATCGAATGGCCATCCGTCCGGATGACCATCTGATCGGATGGCCATCCGATCGAACGGCCGTCCGACCCGTCACCCTCGCACCGCCTTTCTCACCTCTCACCTATAAATACCCAATTGTTACATCAACTGTTTGTTGATGTGACAGCCTTATCCGACCAACATGCTTTTAAGCACTTTTCTCTCGATTCCTCACGATTCCGTAAGTATTTAATCCTAAATCTTGTACTTCTATCATCAGCACACACTTCCTCATCATCTTCTCCATCAAATCTTACATTTTCACTGAAATCGCCTGATTTGGGGTGTTTAGGGGTGACGTCACCTTGGGTTCTTATGGACATTGAGGTGTGACCTCATCTCATCAAGAACGGTCTGGATCTAAAGGATTTCTACATGATTTTACAAAAAAAAAAAAGCTAGATCTAAACACTTTTCAACTGATTCAAACTTTCTTTCAACTCCTTTACACTCTTCTATGCAAAACCGATGGAATCTGAGCTCGTTCAGGTTCTCTACTCATTCTCTGAGTGGAGAACCGGTCTGAGAATGGATCTCTGCCTAAGAGACGACCGATTCACGGGTTGAACATGAAACTCCGTCAAGAACAGCTAAGTCTGATCGAACGGGGGTGATTCCCATCCGATCAGATGAGCTAAACTTGGAGTGGTTTCCATTGTTTAACACGACGTCACACCGTCTCTGTTACACCGCAAAACATTTCAACTTAGCTGATTGTACAAAATTTGCAAAACATCAAGACACTGGTCGAATAGCCGTCCGATCGGATGACCATCCGATCGAACAACGACTCGACCAGGGGTTGAACTTCAAAAGTGTTGAACTTACTTAACAAATTTCTCAAAGAAAAATCACACCTCCAATCGAATAGTCATCCGATCGAACGACCATCCGTCCGGATGACCATCCGATCGAATGACATATTCCTTGTAATTTTCCACACTTAATCAATTTTCAAAACTTCAAAGAATGCCAACCTCTCAATCGAATAGCCATCCGATCAAACGGCCATCCATCCGGATGACCATCCGATTGAATGACTTTATTTATACTACAACGAGAACAAAGTTCAAGCAATTTACAACACACTTCCTCAATTGAATGACCAACCGACCGAATGGTCATCCATCTAGATGACCATCCGTCCGGATGGTCATCCGATCGAACTACCATCCGGTCGCACACCTTACTCGAGGCACTGTTACATGCTGTTTAACACTTACACTATCATTTTGTGATCAAGCTAATCTACCACGCGCTCCCTTCAATCCAATTAAGTTGTGTTTAACTGTTAAACACCCACTGCGAGTATACTTGACCCGTTTTTAACGCTTTAAACACACTTTGGGGTGTAACATACGTTCATATCTAAAACGCACTTGTCAAAACTATTATCACATGCGAATTAGTGTCGTACATATTTACACGTGATGCTTGATACATATGTGCTAGGACTCTTACTCATGACGTCCCACCTTAGCTAGCATCGAGTGACTTAGCTGGTAGTATTAGTTTTGTAGTGTATATGTTGTGTGTCTCGTTTATGCATGTGGAAATTCGCAGCACTTTTATCTACTTTATGTCAAACCTGTATACTCCCCAATACTTTTTTTATTGACGTCGCTTTAATGTATGTTGCAGGATAATCGCAGGCTATCTCGAAATCAAGCTAGGAAGTCTAGAAACTCACCATTGATCTCATTGATCTCATTGGGCAATCTCTTATTTCATGTGAATCCCATGCATACTTCCTTTGTTTGAACGTGATGTGAATGTATGATGTCATATTGATGTCACTTGTATGATGTCATAATTGAGAATGATGACATCATTCTTGTTCAGATTCACAACGAAACCAATACTCGATATAAGACGAAGTCAACAGACATATGCACCAACAGTCTCCCCCTTGGATGTTGACGGAGTCTTCAGTACAAGACTTTAGTACGTCAAAACTTCAGTCTTAATCAGTCTTCACACTTTCCAAAATATTTGACGCTGAAGCATCCTTCAAACTCTCTCTTTCTCTTCAAACACCATTAACAGCTATTCTCTAGAATCTGAATCTAGCTCTATCACTCTTCAATCTCCCCTTTGCTAACAGACTCCCCCTTAAGTTGTTCCGGGATCGCAGTCTGGAATTTGCTATCGCCTTGAGAACGAATCCTGACTCAAACCTGTACACATCTCTACCAATTGTAAGATAAACAATTTTGACGTTAATAAACTCTACTTAACCTCTTGAATTCGTAACACTCAAAAATTTTTTGATTCAAATTAATGAACCATTTAAACATTTCAAAAACATTTCTCATCTCAAATAAACATTCCCAACCCATAGTCGTTCATCATGTTTAGCATTTGGAATTTTGAATATCAGCTCTCCAACATCAGTTGTCGAAAATCTTTTTGGATTTTTCAAAATTTTAAGCTAAAACACACTAAACTCTTTTTGGATTTAAGAAAATAAACTATATACAAACATCTTTTTGTGAGTTTGTGTAAGAGGATCATATCAGTTTATGAGACAAATCACCAGCACCGTTAAGCTTTAAACATATTAAGTTCTAAACGGTTCACATAGATTAACGATATTGTTGACCTCTTAAACTCAATCTAAAAATTTTCGAAATGCTTACCGATACGTTAAGGTATATTAATTTTGCACTAAATTCTTATGGACACCACGATCTCAGCATATCCCCTCATCATGCAATACACTAACTCGAGTAATACCTTTAAACTTTTATCAACTGTGATATGTGCGAAAACAACGCAGAATGTTTAAACATTAACAATCAGGTCGATCTTTCGATACGCAGAGAAAGTCCAATGTTTAAACAAAATAAGAAATAAAAACAAGTTGAAATTGTTTAGGCTTTAACCACCAGTTCGATACTCCCGTATACGCAGAGGTGATCCAAAGCTTAAACGAAACACCAAAGAAAATAAAGCAGAACGTTTAGGCACTAACATCCAGTTCGATACTCACGTATACGCAGAGGATGTTCAATGCTTAAACAAAATAAAGAAATAAAACAAATTTAAATCTTTGCAAAAAGAAATGCATAATCACAGCGACTTTTTCAGCAAGTTGTGAAAGTTCACAAATTGACCAGCTTTTATGCTCTTTAGCATTCAGCGATTACTGAGTAGGCACACAATCAAGAAGGACAAAACTAAGTACTATGCTTTCAATCATGTTTCCCACTAGAACTAGGCTTTTTCATTTAAGTTTGTATCGTTATCGCAAATCTACTAGTCTAGCTGAGCCTATCGTCACATCTTTAGTGAGACCGTTTATCACATTTGACATTTCATTTCTTTAGCGTGCTGTGATAGTCCAACTGATTTACTATCATTTCCTCTTTTTCACAACAAAACTCATTTTGATTTTTTCAATGTTTTTGGCAATTTCAAATTTTCTAATTTTTTTAAAATAAAATTTTTCTCCCCCTAAAATCAAAATATGTTTCAATTTTGATTTTCTGAGAAAATTTGAAAACAAACTATACAGATAAAATGATAACATAATATCGAATTGCTTCAATTCGCCATCCACTTGGCATAAACAATCAGAACTCCCCCTGACAACAAACTATTTTCCATTATGATTTCAAAACACTTAAGTTTGTTTTAATCAAAATGGTTTTTCCGGAAAATTAGTTTTGTGTGTCATTTCACAAACATGGGGTTTAATTCATCACACTGTCGTTTCACAATCCACTTGTAAAACTTTAACACTTTTTGGTTTTTCACAAAAAAAAACAATATCACTTGTAAGATAGTTAAATCAAGTACAACTTAATGTCCTTGATTAACCACTTGAAAGACGAAATATCACAGTTAACAACCTGTGAATTTCTCAAGAAAGATGCCGATTCCTACTCCTCAATTACCAACCTGGGAGTTCCAGCAAGTCAGGATTTTAGACAAAGAATGGTGACACCCAAGTCTGACCAGTCTTGGGTGCATCCGAGTTATTTTTACTTGGTGTATCAGTTTTCCTCTTTGATTCATAAAATTCATTTACCCCTTTGACTTTTCCGTCAACCTTTTTTCCAAAAATGTTTAGAACATTGGGGTTAAAGGCTTTTTCAACATCAAAATCTTTCTTTTCAGAAAAAAAATTGATTTGAAATCTCAACTTTGTCAACTTTTTGTTTAAAATTTTCAGCTCGCAATGGTGGAAAGTTTACGTCATCCATTGGCGGCACTGAATTTTCACTTTTGAGCTCAACTTGTGGCTCCTCTGATTTTGACGAGTCAGATTCATCGCCAACACGTGGCTCCTTTGTTTCCGAAGAAACAAATTCATCACCAGGAAGTGAAAATCTCACTTTCTTTGATTCGTTAATCGGTTTTTTTTTTTTTTTGGGGTAAAGGGTTACCCCGGTGATTCTATTATAGACAACCGCCAAATAAGTACAAGTAGTGAGGATGAATTCCCCACTAGTTCATATACAGGACATGCCCCATATATGTAAACAAAAACCAAACAAACCAAGTTACCACATTAATCTAGCCTACTACAATCATGATAATGACTAACTAGTAGACAAACGAAAAAAACAAACAAAAGACGTCAACCGCCATCGTCAAAAATGAAATTGCTACCAACTGGCAGCCCTTTAGCATGAAAAAGACGCCACCTATCCATTAGACAACTTTATGTGAGAGGAGCTTGCCCCTGTACTGGAAGACGTAGGATGAATACCCGATGTCATAAACTCATTCGTTTCATCATATACAACCTCTACCCCGTCATCATCAGACTCCTCATTTGGCTCACGTCTCCCTTTATCCCCGTTCCCTCCAACAAACCCAAGAGCGCTAAAAGAATTATGTGTTTGAACCTTAGAAGAACTAGTGCTCCTCGCACTCATGTAAGCAGAACTCACTGCCTTTTTCTTTTTATCCACAGGTCTATATTCAAACTTGGGCTTTTGATTGTTAACTTGAAAACCGCTTTTCTTTACATTCTTCTTTGTCTTGACTTCCGTATAACCATCCTCATCTACTTTCGGTCTATATGTAGGAGGTTTCACTGTCGGTCGAATGCGTTTTGGACACTCCTCAGAATCATGCCCAAATACACAGCAGTGTACACATCTCGGAGGTTCCCATTCATACTCCACCCGAATAGTCTCATTAACATATTTGTTCCCATCCAATTCAGGAATAGCCATGGTTAGAGTCTCTTTCAACTCATGATCAGCTGATATTTCAATGAGAGCCCTAGCATAGCTGCTCCTTCCCCAAGCCTCATTACACATATCACTAGTATACGAATCCAGACGCATAGGGGACCCAATTTTTGAAGCCAACATGCTTAAACCATCATCAGAATATGCCACTAGCGGAACATCATGCAATTTAACCCAAACTGCAACCTTTTTAACCTCTTCTTTTTTCAGGGTGTTTGTAGGAGACCAAATGTTGAGAAACATAGGTTTGTTACGGATCAGCCAAGGTCCCCCTTCAAGAACAGTATCCATACCCTTTCTGTCTTCAAACTTGAAGAAAAAGAAACCATTTGAATTCATCATAGTTTTCTGAAGACCATGTTTTTTCCAATTTGTTCTGACAAAATATTCAACTACTGGATATGCAATCCTATCCCCCAGGAAATAACCATAAAGAGTGTTTGCTAACCTGTTATTAACCTGGCGAACCGAATCAATCGGAAGCACTACATCCACTCCATCCAATGATACATCTGATTTTAGTTGTCGAAAATTGACTTTAGGAACTTGAACAACCGCATCATTGGCCTTCCTAGTGTTTTCATCTTCATTCTGATTCTGAATTGAATCCCCACCCCTCTTAGTATCCCCCTGCTCAATTCGTTCATGTAGGACCACATCCGCATAAGATTGAACATGAGCATTATCATCTTTATTCAGATTTTGAACTCGAGTAGGACTAATATCATTCACCGGTAACACAAATGCTACCTTTCTCTTATCAAAGACTTTCGCATAATTCTGATTAGGAGAATCAGAACAACCAATAACATGTTCAGTATCATTAAGCGGCATCATAAAACATACCTTCTTACTCGGCATTTCAGAAACCCTAGTCGCCAAAGATGATGTTTGTCTTGGCTCAAATGTTTTACCGTCAATGTTCTTAATTTTTTTGGCAAACACATTTGAGTTTTCTGCAGTTTGGCTCTCCATTCGGACAGATTGTGATCAACAAACCAGCAAAAACAAAGAATAAAGAAACCTGCTGAAACCCTAAAGCAAAAGAAACCAGCCGCACCACCTTCGCAAACAGAAAACCACGACACAAAACCCTAATCTCGAAATCTGGAAGCACCTCAATAGCGCCAAAATCAGAACAACAAGCCGAAATCAGATGTAAGCCGAAATCAGATGTAAATTCGAAATCAGACTAACGAAATCAGATCCGAAATCAGACGCGCAAATCAGAACAACCAGCTACACCTCCGTTTGCAAACAGAAAATTAAAGCCGAAAACAAAACCCTAACTACAAACCCTAATCCGAGAACAATTGAATATCACCTAAGGATCGATCATAATCCTAAGCTGATAAACAAGAACAATCGATACGAGGATTAGCAAGAGAAAATTAGGGTTTTACCAAAATCGCCAAAAATCGTTTGATTAACCACTTTTTCTTTCTTTACTCTCTCTTCTATCCTCAGATTTGTATCTGATGAATTCGTTTTACTTGACTGATCATTCTTTGGAGAGTAAAATGATTTATCAGAACTGTTATCTGATTTTCTGGTTGTATCCGAGGACAAAATCCTTTCAAGATACTCTCTTGCTTTCTTTCTTTTCTTCCTCAGTCTGTCTTTCTGCCCTTGTGAAAGTTTCACTTTCTGTTCTTTCACCTTCTGTTCTTTGGGCATTACTTCGACCTTGACTGATTTCTTCATCTTTTTCTGAGATTCAACCCTTGATCTTCCCATTGATCTCATTGGGCAATCTCTGGCAATATGACCTTTGATTTGGCATTCATAACATCTCCTCGTCTCAAAGCTCCGACTCCGGCAGTTAACAGCAATGTGTCCTCTAAAACCACAGTTCTAACACACTCTGTTATCGTACCATTCATCACTTTCATACCAAACACTCAAATTATAACACTGCTTTGATTTGTAGTACTCATCATTCTTCAGTTTTCTATCATTGTAATGATTTGACTTTGAAGAATCTTCATCCCATCTTCTCCAGTAAGCTTGATTTGACTTTTGAGCACTGTGGTCAAACCTGCACCACTTATTACCAACTTTTTGTGAGTTTTGATTTTCAAAATTTTGTGGTTTTTTATAATGATTGGATGACTGAACTGATGACCTTTTATTGTTGTTTTGAAATTTTTTCGAATTTTTAACATTTTGTTTTTGTTCTACATTCTTCTTAACAGGTTTTTGCTTTGAGCATTCACCTATTTTAGTCGAATGTAAAACAGTTTCTTTAAAATTTTCTTTTAATTCCAAAAATATTTTCTTTTTCTCTTTTTCATCATCAGTTTTATCATCACAATTTTCAACTATGACTTTGTCATAATTTGTGACATTGTCACTTATTGGACCTTCATTGATCGGTTTTGGACAAATATGATCTAGTAATGCGGACGAGGTCACAAAACCTTTCAATGTCTTTGCTAACTCAGCAATTTTATTTCTAGCACACTCAACTTCACTTTCAAGTTGAGTGATTTTCTTAAGATGAGAATTTATTGCTTTTTCATTTTCAATTTTATTCTTTTCAAGAACAGATTTTTCATTTTCTAAAACTTTTATTTGATTTTGAAATCTTGTTTCTTTTTCTTTTAAATTTTTGTTTTCCAATTTTATCCAAAAAACATTTTCATTTTCAATTTTAATTTTTTCAAAATCTTTTTCAACTTTTAACTTTTCATTTTCCAAAAATGTTATTTTATCTTGAAAATCTTTTTCTTTTTCTTTCAAATTTTTGTTTTCCAATGTCAAACTCTTCATCTCTTTTAAGAGTTTGACATTGTCTGCTTTAGATTTATCACAGTTTAAGCACTTCTCGGACATCATTTCAACTTCAGCTTTCTTCTCGATCTTGATAACTGAAATTTCTTCAACTTGCTTCTCTACCACTTGAACATTTTCTTCATATTTGACTTTTACTTCAACAGTTGTTGCTTTCTGATTCTTCTCTCTTGCAGCTTGTCTTTCTTTGATCTCTTCCATCTTACCTGAAACAGACTTCATTTTTTCAATCTGTTGGAGTTCAAGTTCTTGAGCTTTAATCTTCTCAACAAACGTGCTCAAATTGAAACCATAATATCCAAAGCTATTCTTCCAAGCTAACAAATACGTTCCCCACACATCATTTGGTAAAGCATTTGCCAACTTATCAACCCATGTCTCATCCACTTTTTTAATGTTCAAACGCTCCATCTCTAAATATAACTTGACTTACCTTTCGATCAACTCTTTAGTTGATTCTCCCTTGATACCCGTAAAACTAGCAAACTTATTCTGTGCAATATAAAACTCAGAACCCATGTTTCGTTATTGAAAGATTTACAAAGGCAGATTTGCAAACGATACGAAAATTCACTCAACCTAAGATTATTTCAATCATTTTATCAAACAACTGAATCATCAAAAAATCTGAGTTTACTTTATAATGATTTGGGCTGAGAATCTTCAACAAACAAATGACTTTGTATTGGGCCGAGATCACTTAAATCATATGCAAATTTCTATTATCAAAAACACTTTTGCCGATAACAATGCTCAATCTGATTGGACCTCAATATTGAACAATTATCTCAATCAAATGCGCCGAACAATTTATTTAACTCAACCTCGATGTTATCACATGCAATCTGACTTTTAGATTGACCGACAAGTTAAAATCTCACTAACCTTTTGATGAGGTCGCAACTATGGACTGTTATATTCACAAGACTTAGTAAATGACCTGTAAAACAATTAAAGAATCATGTGACTTCTGATCAATACTAAAATTTTATTGGACCTCCCTTTCCACTTAACCAACAACTTCAAGTATGCATGAAATCTGATTGGGTTGATTTATAGTAATAGTGAATCTGTTGTCAATTGATAAATCCAATAAAACCAACTAAGTTGACAATCTGTTTAATCCTTCACATGCAAACTGATATCACCGACAAGATCTTTAATGATCATAATAGTCACATGTAAAAGCTGACAATTTTAATTTTCAACTTAATTTGATTGGGTCGCACTATGAATTCACATGCAATATAAGACTATTGTTTTTAAAAAAAAAACACACCGATTGCATTTAATGATTCACTTAATACTTCTGATAAAGTTGACTAAAAGACCCGATCAAACCGATGCAACCTGACACAAATCTTAAATGAACTGAACAACTTTCGCGTGAATTGGACTTTTTCACAAGAAATACATTCACACGAAATAAACTTTTCAAACGGAATTAGACTTCCTCAAACGAAATTAGTTTGATTTTCAAACGGAATTAACTTTTTCAAACGGAATTAGATTGATTTTCAAACGAAATTATCTTTTTCAAACGGAATTAGATTGATTTTCAAACGAAATTACTGTTTTGCCCATTTTTTGTCACTTTTACTTTGAATTTTGATCTGATTCTCTCAAGGGTTTGTTAAAACAGTATTTTACACACAATATCCGAAAATCAGTCCATTTTGTCCGTTAAATTGTCCAGAAGTCCAAGAAAGTGTAGAAAAAGGCACTGATTCAAGTGTATTGGCTCATAACTGGCTCTGATACCAATTGTAGGATCGTTTTACTGACCAAGTGAGTCAATCAGAGGCAATACACAACTGTTTGAGTGGCGGAAACAAACAAACAGCCTAGAATCAGTAAGAATTGAGTAGAAACAGAATTATTTCACTTTAAATCACACTTCTCATTCAAATTGGACTTGATTACACAAAGGAATTTTGGCAGCACTTCGTGACAAGTTCCCTAATTCCATATGAAATGAGAAGACTACATGCCTATTTATAGGCTGACTAATTTCGTTTGAAACACACACATGACTTGTTCAAACGAAATTACAAGTTACAAGTTCAAACGAAATTAAAACATAAAGTCCTATTTCATGTGAATCCCATGCATACTTCCTTTGTTTGAACGTGATGTGAATGTATGATGTCATATTGATGTCACTTGTATGATGTCATCATTGAGAATTATGACATCATTCTTGTTTAGATTCGCAACGAAACCAATACTCGATATAAGACGAAGTCAACAGACATATGCACCAACATAAATCTAGGTTGTCAGATTTGTACTATTTGAGAGAACATGGAAATCTGTATGATTGTTTACTGATGTACTATTTGTTAGTATAGGATAATGAATGCTTTAAATATTGTCACTAAATAGTTGTTATGGATTCTCTTGAGCAATCTGATTCGCCTAGCGCTTCGATGATTCCGCCATCGGTTGGGGTGTGACAAGGCGGTGATTGGCATTTCCGTTCATACAAAGCCTCGAACGGAGCAGCTCTGATGCTGGTGTGGTAACTATTGTCGTATGAAAACTCTACCAAGGACAGCCGTTACTAAAGTCAATAACACATGCTTGAAATATGTCTTTTAGAGTCTGGATGGTGCGTTCAGGCTGCCCATCTGTCCGAGGGTGATAAGCTGTGCTCATGTCTAGACGTGAGCTGAAAGATTTGTGCATCGCCTGCCACAACTCAGATGTTAAGCGTGAGTCTCGATCAGAGATAATAGAAGTTGGCACTCCGTGCCTAGAGACTACTTCCTTCAGATAAATGTCTGTGAGTGTAGAAAACTTGTCAGTTTCCTTGATTGCCAGAAAGTGTGAAGACTTGGTTAGTCGATCCACGATAACCCAAATGGTGTTGTTTCCACGTTGAGGTCTAGGTAAACCAGTGACGAATTCCATGGGAATCTGCTCCCATTTCCATGTTGGAATTTCTGGTGGTTGGAGTAGTCCTGATGGCTTCGGGCATTCAACCTTAACCCTACCACAGGTCAAGCATTTACTAACATAGGTCGCTATGTTAGCTTTCATGTGAGGCCACCAGGACAACATTTTGAGATCTCGGTACATCTTGTCAGAACCAGGATGCACCGAGTAACGAGACTTGTGTGCTTCGTCCATCACAACTTTCGTAGGTTTCGATAGGATGGAACCGAATACGTTCCATGAAGTAATAGGTACCCTCTTCCTTGGATACGAGTTGCTTTTCCATGCCTCGCATGGATTTAGCTAAGAGGTTCTCTTCCTTCAGTGCTTCAATCTAAGCGTTTCGGATTTGGGTAGGAAGACTAAAGTGGATATTAAGCTGTAACGCATGTACATGCTTAGGTTTGGTTTCCTTCTGACTGAGGGTATCAGCCACAACGTTGGCCTTGCCTGGATGATACTTGATTGCGCACTCATAGTCGTTGAGGAGTTCGACCCATCGACGTTGTCACATGTTCATCTCCTTCTAACCCAAGATATGCTGGAGACTCTTGTGATCGGTGTAGATGGTGCACTTGGTACCATACAAGTAATGTCTCCATATCTTGAGTGCAAACACTACTGCTCCCAACTCCAAACCATGGGTAGTGTAGTTCTTTTCGTGAGCCTTGAGTTAGCGTGATGCGTAAGCAATGACTTTCTCACGTTGCATCAACACACAACTAAGTCTTTGGATAGACGCGTCACAGTAACCAACGAAATCGTCTGTGCCTTCTGGTAACGAAAGAATGGGTGTACTACAGATTTTCACTTTCAACTGTTGAAACGCGGATTCCTGAGCAATCTTTCGAGTTAAAGTTGCGAGGGTTTGTGCATACGATCAAGAAAAGCGGGCTTCTTAACGTCAAAAGTCGTTCGTTGGACACTAAACATAAGGTTGTTTGTGTTGTAGGGGCTCCATGGTACGGTGTAGGTATCGTTCGGATTCCTACTAGTTCTTGGAGTAGTTTCAGATGTCGTCAAGGAAAACAAGTGACCTAACCATCAAGGTAGGCTAAATTCGAATGTCGTGACCGGGAACCTATCTCGGTCGTATCGAGTTCCAAGGACAGTTCTCGTGATACCTCCATACCTGTGATATTCATGACCCATTGCTCCTCGAGTAACGTTCGTAGAGAGTAACTCATCGAAGCGAGAGTTCGCGAAGAATGTTGTTAGGATAAGAATCATAGGATTCGAGCAGTATATCGTGAATGGATGTGGAAACATGCAAAAAGGGTAGTCGCAATCGATGCGTAGGCGTTTAAGAATCCGTATTAGGGTTTACCTGATGTCGAGAGCATAGCTGGTTGTACGCAAGTTGTACAAGGTAAAAATGAAGAACGTCATTTGCGGAATAGAGGTGCCACGTGGGTATATTAAGCCTAACAAAAATTAACCAGAGAAGAATGATTGTCGCACAAGTTTGTAGTGTTAAGGTTCGCTGAAACTTCCGTCAAAGTTGTTGGGCTCGCCCACACGCAAAGGAGGAATAATTCACCTTGATCCATGATCTTAGATGGGTTTGCGATTTATCGAGTCGACAAGCAACCAAATTTGGAGGAGTTTCCTAAGGTCGTGTGAATGATTCTGAAATATGCCTGTGTAGTCAAGAGGTTTCAAAGAAAGGACGTGAAAACATGTTGATGTGGGGTAAAATACACATATTTGTCCCGTGTAAAATGTATAATTTATGTATAGTTTTTATTTATTTTTCTTTAGTTTTAATGCTTTATTATATTATTTTTTGTTAGGCCAGGTCCCTGTGCAAAAGGAGCAAAAACGAGTAATATGGAAATAACCAGCCAGTTGGGCAGAGTGGGGTGCAAGGAACCGAATAAAAATTGCAGCAATTTTCTTTGAGTGGGCCGAGGCCACTATTTTTTATTTTATAATGGCTCTAGTGAAAGAAATACAGTATATGGAGTTTGAAAAGAATCTGGACGTACGTAAATAATAAAAGGATTATATTGGAATTAGAGGCAGGCAATTGTGAGGGTCACGAAAATAAAATAAAAAGAAAGAAGGCTGCTATCATATATGATATCAGAGGAGAAGATCAATCACGTGCTACATGGGTTCGGTCCAATAAGTATTCGCTAAAAGATGTCATGTTGGCCCAAAGTGATATATTGACTCAAATTCTAATATATGGCAGCGGCTCAATACATTGGGGAGATATATATCAACATCAGACGAAAGAAGGGGAGCCGCACATAATTCGACAGACAACTATCAGATCAGATGCACGAAAACTTTCTGGGTCGCAACTCTTGGATATATATATATATCACATCAGACGGCAGAAGGGAGGATAGATAGGGGCACAAATTTTTAAAAGAGGGGGTCAGCTACACAGTTGGTGATCAAGAGAAAAAAGTTTATTGGATCGAGCTTCAAGAGTGGGATTTAAGATTCGGGTCGATTAGGCAACGAGTTATTGTTCGACTTGTTTTACTTTTTGTTTTCAAACTTGATACTATGACTTCTTTGTTATTTGAGACTTGTTTATTATTTTCGTTCTTGACTATGTTCCTTGGCTAATTCCTTAAACTACCTAGGTTATGATGATTGTTTAACAAAGATTGGATTTTTTATTCGTTAATAATGTTGGTTATGGGTTTTCTTGGAAAGTAAAGAACTTTGGAATCTTTAATTTGGTGTATATGCGTATCTCGTATTGATTTTCAATTAGTTGCTCGTTTCACATGAATCTTGATGAATGTCTTTCAAAGAATAGGTTCGTGTTAATTATCTAATCTCACGGGTTTGGGTAATTTTTGGGTGAATTGATCAATAGCCTTAGAAACGGTAATTAAAAGATTATTGAAACTTGATATTCTACTAATCTTGTCGCTGTAAGACTTGAGCTTATTAATAGGTCTCGATTTGGTATATAGCTAGGATTAGGTTTTGTAAGAAATCGGTCTTAGTTCCCTAATCATACTCGTGTCTATTAAACCAAGTTAAAATCCATAGTTGCCTTAGACTTTCGCGCTATAAGGTAGATTGTCATATTAGGGCACTTTTCAAGAAGTTAGAGGATTGTAAGAAATTCTAACAACCGATAGTCGTAACAGCCTTGTAGAGTCTCACAAGTTTCTTCCTGAGAAGGGTCGGGAGGTCTTAGTAGGGATTTCTTAGGGTTTAGCATTAAAAGATCCCGGTTCCATACCACGTTAATTTCGAATAGAAATCCAATCCTAGTTAAACATGAGTCTAGCCTAGGTAGCCTTCATCATCACTGAGTTAAGTCTTCGTCCAAATTCGCGTCTAGCTAATTTAGTTAAATTTGTTTAATTTAATTGCATTTTTTAGGATTTTTAGAAACCCCCCCCCCCCCCAATCAACAGTTAGAGTCCGTGTCAGTCTAGGTCTAGATAGAGTCTAATTAGCGTAATTAGAGAATCTCGTGGGTTCGATACTCGGACTTACTTGGGCAATACTGCATTGACCGGTACACTTGCCGGTGGTTTGGTCTAGGTTTTAGAGAGCCTGTTTTTATAAATTTAAAACTTAGAGTGTCTAATTTAGGGTTAAAATTAGTTAGTTTAATTAGACCACTTTTAGCACATCAAGTTTTTGGCGCCGCTGCCGGGGACTCTGTGGCAATTGCGTTGATTACTCTATTTGGATTTAATTGACATCATACGTGCTAGTTGTTTTCTTTTGTTTGAGTCGTAGGAGTCTAAGTATTTTACTGTCTTTATTATTTTGTTGAGTCAGTTACTACAACCACCACCCTCCCGTCCTGCTAGCCCACAACCCGTTGTCCATATGGCCAACCGTCGTCAAACCGTTCACCAGCAATCCACCATCGGTTTCACCGTTGCGAACTCACCCATCACCCTTCCCGCCATCAATAATGATAAATCATGGAAAATCTCTTCATACATCATGACCGCTATCACCAACTCTTGTCAATTTCATGGTCGCGATGACGAAGACGCACCCGCTCACATAAACCATCTTACCCACCTTTGTAGCACCTACTCTATAGAGGGTGTTAACCTTGATGCTCGATACATCTTCCCTTTCTCACTTGCAGGCCGCGCAGCCACCTAGCTTGATTCGCAGCCCGCGGGTACTTTTACCATCTAGGCCACCCTTAGAGATTCCTTTTTAGCCAAATACTTCCCACCTGCCAAGGCATCCCGACTTCGCGATCAGATCCATTAGTTCCGAATGGAGCCTGATGAGCCCTACCACCTAGCTTGGGAGAGGTTCCAAACCCTCCTTTAACGCTGTTTGCAGCACGGTCTAGCAGATTAGGCACTTGTAGAGAAATTCTACAATGGCCTTACTCCTGAGGTTCGAGCCCGATTTGATACTTCTGCAGGAGGCCACCTTATGGGTAGGAAAACCGTGGCCGAATGCAACGACCTTTTTGAGAGTTTCGCCCATTCCGACATTGATCATCGCGCCATCAGCAGGACTTCCATTCCTGTGTCTAGTACTTACTCGGCCGGTCGAGGAGTACACCAAGTTAGCTTGGATACATCGATGGCGGCAGCAATGGAAAACCTTGAGAGAAAGCTTACCAGTAGGATGAACGATTTAGAGAAGAGGGTCGATAGGTGTGAGGTGTGTAGAGGGGGTCACGATACCATAGATTGTCCCACACTCACGGTTGAGCAGGTAGAGTTCATAGCCAATAGAGGTCCAACGAACCCTTTCAACTATTCAAATTTAGGGTCCAACTGGCGCAGCAACACCTTCCATCTTCCGGTAATTCCCCCGGTTTCCAATCAGGTTCAAATCAAAACATGGAGCAGGATTATTATTTTAATGGGGGTTCGAATCAGCAGGGTCAGTTTGGTAGTTCAGGGACAGGTTCAGCTTCAGGCTCAGGTTCAGGGGGTCAGCTCAATAGTGGGGGGTCAAACAGTCAAGGTTCAAACAACCAAGACTTAGGTAGTGGTCTAGATGAGATTAAAGCTATGTTATCCCAAATACTAGTTAACAATCAAGCAATCGAAAGGACCTTAGAAGCAAATCAGAGGGCCTTAGAGGCCACTCAAAGAACCTTAGAGGATCATGCCATATTCTTAAAGAACAATCACTCCAACTTTTTGGACCTTCAAAGGCAAGTCAGTGATATAAATCATCAATTGCAAGAAAGGCCTTTCGGTCAGTTTTCAGGTAACTCCCAACCCAACACAGCCAATCATCACGTTAAAGCTATATCTACTAGGTTGGGTCTAGAGTTAAGAAAGGTTGGTCCACCACCGGTTCAAGTAGAGGAAAAGGAGCCGGTGGATGACGAGATAGAGCTAGAGGCCCCGCCACTAGAAAAGAGTGTTAGGAATCCGGTTAAGATAGTTAGACCGAGTCCTGAGATTGATCATGCTCGTACTCCTTATCCTGAATGTTTAAAGAACCAAAAATACGCTAAGGAATACTGGTACTTCCTAGACATATTCAAACAACTTAAGATCAATCTACCGTTAATCGAAGCCCTCAAGCATATGCCGAAATATGCTAAGTTCTTAAAAGAAATCCTGAAAGGGAAAGATAAGTTAGAGGAAATTTCGAATGTCTCCTTGAATGTCGAATGCTCTGTCGTGGTCACGAACAACCTACCGAAGAAACTAACAGATCCGGGTATCTTCACGATCCCGTGTTTGTTTGGTGATGATGTTCAAAACCACGCATTGGCCGACCTTGGTGCTAGTATTAATTTGATGCCATATTCAATTTATGAAAAACTAGGCCATGGTGATCTGAAATCCACTCGTATGACCCTATCTTTAGCAGACAAAACAGTTAAGTTCCCTGGGGAATTGTAGAGAATTTGTTAGTGAAAGTTGATAAGTTTGTATTCCCGGTGGACTTCGTAGTACTAGACATGGAAGCCGATGAAAACGTACCATTGATTTTAGGACGTCCATTCTTGAACACATCCAAAGCTCTTATAGACGTCTTCTTAGGCACTATCACACTTCGAGCGGGTGAGGAGTCGGTAGTTTTTAAGGTTACCAAATCGAGAGGGTCGAATGATAGAGTGGAGGCAGTGGCGTCTGTAGGGAAGAGTGGGAAAGATGAGAGAAGTGAGAAAGAGGTGGTAAATGGTCCTAGTCTAGAGGAAGCGATAGGACCTAAGTGTGGGGATCCACCCGATAGGAGAGTAGAGGATCTTGAAAAGAGAGTAAAGTGTTTAGAATCGAAGCTAGAAGCACTGAGTGAAGCTCAGTGTGGGGATAGATTTAGGTTTGAAACGTCTAAGTTCAAACCGCCCGATAATGAGTTGAGAGGTTGTGAGAGGTATGAAGGAGTTTGGAGAGATTCGGGTAGTAATAGGTATGATGGTACTACGGCCCGTGACTTTTGGCATGGAGGTGAGCCAGGTCTACATGATCCTCCGTGAGTGTTAGAAAACTGATAGCCCACCTGTAAAGTTTGTAGATTTTGAGTCTTTATCGTAGTTTTAGGTATTTTCATGTTTCCTTGGTTATTGAGTCGTTTATTTTGTACAATGAGTCTAAGTTAGTAGTTTTGAGTCAGTCTTTTGTTTAGAGTCGGTACTTCTTTGGTTTTTGCTTGTTTTTGTTTATGCTGGTTTGAATTGTACCACCCGTACTCAATCTCCATTCGGGTGATTTTGGAGCTGCTTATCAGATTTCAGGCATTTATCAAGTATACCGGTCAATGTCAAAGCCGATCGCGACCGAAATGCTATACGATTGAGCCGGATTAGACGAGAGTTTTGGAGCATACGCATTATAAAACTAGCTAAGTCCTTTCCGATTTGCCCTTTATTTTTTATTTCTTATTTATTTTAGTCTTTTGAGTCGGTTACCATCCTACATTGAGGGCAATGTAGAGTTTAAGTGTGGGGATGGGAAACTGTCGTTTAGGTCTTAGTTAGTGAGTCTTGAGTTATAAAATTTTAAAAAATTAAAAAATTAAAAAATTAAAAATTAAAAAAATTAAAAAAATCAGAAAATGTCTTTTGAATAAAGAAGTTTGCAAAATTAATACGGAAAATGATAGAAAATATGGGTTTTTGTTCGGGTTTAAATAATGATAATATGAGATTAATTAAGTCGAGCTTGTGTCTAGTTTGGGATATGTGAATAGGCCCGGTTTGGTTTTAGGTTCCTTTGATTTAATATTACCTTAATTGTCGGTCTACTAGTGGGTACTCATCTGGGAAAATGGGAAATTGAAACCGCCAATAAGAGTATAAAGAATGCCGTTATAAGTCAAAATCGTTAGAATTTTTTATCATGAAAAAGAAATAAAACAAAATAGAATAAATGAGCTAGAAACTAAAGGAAAGTAGCGCAGGCCTATGTAATCTTGGTTGGGGATAGTGACTCTGACCCGGAATGCCTCTAGGATGTGTGAAATCGAAATTGCAATAAAAAAATTACCGACGCCTATTGTAATCTCTCTCGGGGATGGTGACTCCGATTGGGAATGCCTCTGGGTTAGGTAAAGCAACGTCTATGCTCAAAAGAAAGAAAAAAAAATAGAAATGAAAAGAAAAAAAATGAGAAAAAAAATTGGTTTTAAATTCTCTTGATTTTGGTATAAAACGGTTAGGAATTGGTCCAGCGATCGTTCCTTTTGTTCTATAAGCTTGAGGCGGGATTAGGTGGACTGTGGCTTCTAGCATGAGACCCTAGGTAGATTGACCACACTTGAACTAAATTTGCATGATAAGGGGCTTAGAACTGAGTTTGGGTTTAAAGGGACAAGCATATTTGCAATCACGGCTAACACAAGTTTTGATTTTAACAGGTATAAATAAGTTTTTTGACCCGAGTATTTATCCATCTCTGATTCTGTATGCATAAGTCTTTTTCGGGGACGAAAAAAGGTTAAGTGTGGGGATATTTGATATGGGGTAAAATACACATATTTGTCCCGTGTAAAGGGTATAATTTATGTATAGTTTTTATTTTTTTTCTTTAGTTTTAGTGCTTTATTATATTATTTTGTGTTGGGCCAGATCCTGGTGCAAATGAAGCAAAAACGAGTAATATGGAAATAACCAGCCAGTTGGGCAGAATGGGGTGCCAGGAACCGAATAAAAATTGCAGCTATTTTCTTTGAGTGGGCCGAGGCCACTATTTTTTATTTTATAATGGCTCTAGTGAAAGAAATATATGGAGTTTGAAAAGAATCTGGACGTACGAAAATAATAAAAGGATTATATTGGAATTAGAGGCAGGCAATTATGAGGGTCACGAAAATAAAATAAAATAAAAAGAAAGAAGGCTGCTATCTGTTGTGAAACAACGACCTACTAGCAATGTATAGAGAAGAATGAGAGAATGGAAGATGGATTTCTTATTGATGTAAAATATGGATCACATATGCCTCTATTTATAGGCTTACAAGATAAGAGTTAAGTACATGAAGATATGAGAGTTAAGTACATGGAGAGTCATAATATAATGATAAACACAAGTGGATAGTCACACAATAAATAAATATTAATTCATAACACTCCCCCTTGACTATCCATTTGACAAAACTATCCACATGATGATATACCATTCTTTAATACGCTTGGTGATGCTGACTCGTTAAAAACCTTGCTAGGAAAACCCAGTGTGACAAAACCTCAGCTAAGGAAAAAAGAGTGCAGCGCGCATTTTCTCACCCTGATACTTTTGGGTCAGGTATGTTGCCTCATTAAAAACCTTACTAAGAAAACCCAATGGGACAAAACTTAGTCAACGAAAAAAGAGTGCAACTTGAATAAGTCTCCCCATCATTTTAACATGTATCCTTTAAGTGACGTGTGTCCATCTTCCTTGAAAGTCGAATAAAGCTTTTGTAGCGAATGATTTGTCGCTTGAACCCTTAATGTGCAATCCTTTATTTTGAGCAATGTTGTATAATCTTCTAACGAGACTTTAGGTGCCTCCTTCCAAAAATTATCATATGTCCACGACTGTATTTCATTAATTCCTGCATCTACAAGACTAACCAAACTTGTTTTGATAGGTTAGTAAAATATAATCAAATATCGTTTATACCTGAAATATTTCTTTGAACTCATTCAAATGTCTTTTCGCTTGACAAAGGTTATATCATGACAATAAGCTCAAGTGAAAGATATTATAACCATACATAGCTAGCAAAACATATTAATGCAATTATGCATTTAACGATGGTACTTCTAGAATGAGAATCTCTACTTTGGTAGGAGATGATAATAGGCATTTCTTATAACAAATGACTTAACAACCTTTAACATACTTTAAGGTTCAACTATGTCCATACTAAAATATCCAAACATCATCTTCTAGATATACTTGAGGGATTAGTAAAATATAATTACATATATACTCGAACTGCAGTTCGAGTAATAATTAGATCGTGCCAAGGTCATTCAAAAATTCTCCTTCTAAAAGCTCGACAATTTCTCTCAATGATGCCTAGACATCATTACTGTAAATTGCGATTATAGTGAACTTTTAAAAGTGGAATGGTCATAGAACATGGCTAGTTTAATCAAACTTATATCCCTCTTTATGCGAATATCCCGAGTTGTACAACACTCGTTTCGGCTATTTAATCCATACGTATTTTGTCAACTTCATATAATACGTTCTTGAGGTTTTGACATCATTAATGCTTCTAGCATTATCAATCCATGAGGGAATTCTTTCCATCTTATCCAAATATGCATGTGCTTTCACTCTTTAGAAGTTTTGCTACATAAATTTGCCCATTTAACACATTGATATCTATATCATATGCAAAAATGTCATGAACACTTGCTTTTATCTTCAAAATCCATATTGTACCATGTGTGTACACTATTTATTGAGATATCACAATCACTGGGTACAAGTTTCTATGCACGTTTTCTTGGTGCACAAGTATTACATCGTTAAGATGTTTCAATTAACCTTTTAAGCACCCAATTGCTTTAGAAACTTATCAGGATTTTCAATTATATCCAACATGTAAAAAATCATAACCTAGTCAAAATCCGAATATGTATAGAATGATCACATTGTTCTCGAGAACTTACTTTACATGACTTACATAATTTAATCCTTCGGGACTTTCATGTAAACTTTCAGTATCAAAAGATACATAACATTCATAAGACGAATATCAATTCTCTCTTTATATTACCAGACTAATAAAATATTAGAAAGTCAATACATCCACCACTGGAGAAAATGTCTCCCATAATCAATTACAGGTCTTTGCGAAAATTATCGTGCCACCAATTTTTCCTTATATCACTCAATTTGATTTTCACATAATTTGCATAAAAGACCCGTTTATGTCTAAAATATTTTACAGCTTCAGTTGTATGTACTATTGGTCCAGATACTTTCCATGTCATTAGAGAATTCAGCTTTGCCTTATTTACGTCTTTCCATTTTGGCCAATCATTTCTTAATATTCATTCATAGGCAGATCTTAAATCTTGATCCTCATCATTTAATCATTTTAAGCGCTACATTATATACAAAAGTATAACGACGTCGATTTTTATTTCGATTCCATACATATCTTAGACATGATACAACTTATCGAGATCTCTTTGTTTTCAGGTACCTGAGGTTCTTCTTAAACCATCATGTCTATTGTCTCTTCAGGAGATCCTATTACTATAACCTCGACTTGACCATCTTAATTACTTGCTCCAATTTTCGAGGAATTTTATTATTGGAATCAACTAGTCTATCACGTTTTAGGCGTGCAATAGACTCATTACAAAAATATGTGGTTGTCCTCTTGGGACATAAATATAACTGGAGCATAAGCAGTTGATTATGTGACTTACTTAGTCACTCTATTTAGGTCAGTGAACTTGTCTGGTAATTTGTTCTTTAATATTGGTAAATGAATTATACTTTAAACTTCTAGTTCATAGTTTATAGTCTGAGGATCAAGATGACATGATAATTCATTTCACTTTTCACTTTCCAACTGCTTGTTATCTCTCCCTAATATTGGGAACATTCATTCATTAAAGTGAAAACCAATGAGCCATAAACGAATTTCTCACTAATGGCTTTAAGTATTTAATCATAGACGATTATTTATACCCAACATATTCTCAAACTTTTTAGAAGTCCCATCTTTGTGCAGTGTGGTGGATGAGTTTCAATATATGTTGCACAACCAAAATCTTTGATGAGACATCTTTGGTTCTTGACCAAAAACCAACTGTATGGGGAGAACTATAACTTATTGGCTTGATGTGAATTGATGGTACTAAATATAAAGTTCCATGTACCTAAATGAACTTTTGCTCCTCTCAAGATTATTGGTTTGTAACCAATCGTGGACGTTTAGTGATCACAATAACACTTATTCCAATGATCGTTAATAACTTGGGAATCAAATTCACCATTATCAAATAAATATACTAATCTGGATTAATATGCTTGCTATCACATTAGCTAAGCCACAATCACACAAGCTTCAGGTTGTGAATTTGATAACCGTTTAGACGATGCATCGATTTTAAAAAAAACTAAATGGTATCATGTTGGGATATGCATATCCTTTAATCGATTCTAGAATATTTAGGTATACACACCCTCGTTTATTTTTGCAAATATATGATTTCCCTTGAGAGCAAACATTACATGCTAATTATTATCTTAAAGAATCTTCTAGTTCTTCATTATGTTTCACATCATCATTGACTTGGTGTGGTCTAACTAGTCATGCCAATTAAGTAAATAATCATGATACATAAACTTATAGTTTACGATCGTATGTGTAGTAGTTGCATTATACGAGAGAACAACGTGTTATCATTGCAAACTATTGTGTTATATAACTTTTATCCTTTTTCACATTTTGTTCTCGTATAATCACTACGATAATTTGCCACTTATAGTGGTCAATCTCATTATGACCATTATTACAATTCTGAACTTGGCTATCATATCATTCTGATATGGTCAATCTCATTATCAACTTGGCTATCATAACATTCTGATGACCGATCTCATTATTATTATGATCGTTATTACAAATTTCTCAATTATGTCCGTGATCACGATATTTTCAATGATCGTTATATAATCACATTCAATTCAGGGAATGAAGTAGAACCAGAACAAGTCTTATAGCTTTTCATTCTTCATCGGAGGTTTTATGGATCATACATGTTTTAGTTGCACTCGTGTTTGTTTAATACACGACATAAAATATGAGAGAACCGTATCTTATTATTTCAAACATTCATGTTATACATGTTTCATATATTATATTCTCGTATAATCACTTCCTTAGTGAGTCACTTCTTATGGTTGATTTCAATATTAACATGGTTGATCTCACTATTAATATAGGATCATTACAGTTTTCTCATTTACCATGATCACGACCTTTATAACGATCATTGTATAATCACCACATGGTTGATCTCATTATTCACATGAGCATAATAACAAACTTTCATGGTGGCATCATTTTAATTTCCTTTCAGTCATGATCGTGACCTTTACACTGATCATCATCATATTCACTTTAAGTAATGGGATAGAATGCGAAAACATTCATGGATTCTCATTCTTTGTTCAGCCATATGGGCATGAAATCATTTTAA
Source organism: Helianthus tuberosus (assembly GCA_030545235.1). NCBI lineage: Eukaryota > Viridiplantae > Streptophyta > Magnoliopsida > Asterales > Asteraceae > Helianthus > Helianthus tuberosus. Next base: position 93,545,499 of record CM060418.1, on the reverse strand, counting down.
ACTCATACTTTGTTAATGGTATCGCTACTTCATGAGCATATCTCAGGTGTGACAAATGAACATCTTTTATCCAGTTTTTCATTAAAACAATCTTCTTTTCATATATTATAAATTGAGAAATCGTTACATGACCAAGTCATGTAGTATTATCGGTCTATAAATCTTATGACCTTTTTATAAATTAATAATCAGATTAAGAGAGTATGACAATTCTGATGTCATATTTAAGCATATTTATACTTTTTTTTTATGATAACATATAAACCACAAATTTGGTTTTGTTGTTTTATTCAACAATATTTACATGATGCATGATGGCATACAAAATCAAGGTATAATGTAGAGTCAATTTACATAATACACTACGTTATAACATATCGTAGTAGAAAACAAGTTATAGAAAAACTTTATAAAATAAGATATAAATCTTTTCATCACTTGCAATAAAATGTATGTAATTTATGCATAAATGTAACATGATATAGCCAATGATAGGTATATCATATATATATACACATATTTGTCACTATAGTTTAAGAAATAAACAAATGCCACTATCAACTTTCTCGATCATATAATAATATATGAATCTTTATTACTTGTAAATGAGCTTTTTTTATACTAATAAATTTTGTTGCTCAAGAAAATATAACAGGCATCTTGAGAATTTTAGTGTCATGTTAATTTGAAAATAATATCTTTTACCACACAAATATTTCATAGAATTAAATCATATATTTAAATATCAGATAGCAACTAAAAGGCTTATACAATTGCAGTAACAATGATATACAACAAAGTTAACTAAGTAGTTGTCATATTATAACATATTATCATATAAACATGTCCATTATTGTAAATTCATTAATAGAATTGCACTAATCATTATCTTCAAATAGAACAATTAGACATCACCTTTTAATACAAATTGTATTTGGTAATTCGTATAAATACTAATAACAAAAACTAATTAATGGACCAATCAAAACTCATAACCATAATAATAGTTACATCCATTCACCAAATCAAAATTAAATTTATATATTAATATATTGAAAATTTCTTAGTAACCTTGCGGATCATTTATCGGCGATTTCACAAAACATCATCCCAAAATCAATAAAATTTTGTAAATTAAATGCAAATAATGATTTAGAATTTGTAATGTCTCTTTGAAACCTGTCACACCCTGATATTTCCACGTATTACCGGTGGGCCCGATGGGGAGTATCGTGACGTAGTTGATATCATCATTGATAAATAATCACAGTTTAATGCACAGTGGAAGTCTAATGTAATATTACAAACCGAATTTGAAAAGTATAATAAAATATTACACAACGGTTGTAAGTGGATCCACAGGCGGATCTAAAACAAAAAGTAAATATTGTTCAACATACTTTAAGTATTAAAAGCTTGCAAGACTCTTTAATTAATACTCAAGAGTTTCCAGCCCATTACGCGTAGTACCTGCACTTAATCATTTTGGAAAATACGTCAGTTTACACTGGTAAATACAATTAACTGACTCTTTTGAAAAGTATTTATAAAATTGGTTTGGATGCACAAGGCATAAAATCTTTTATAACTTGGGACAATTATTTAAAATAATCTTGTATACAGATTTATATGTTTGTCGTACGTTCAGGACCGGAATAGAAGATCCGGTACAAGATTAATAGACACACCACAAGTATAAGCCCACAAGAAGTTTTCTCACGAGTGAGATACCGTTTTACATACGCAACTGTCAGGTGTATACCTACACCCCGTGCTTAAGTCATGGCCATTTCAAATGAATGAGCCGAGGATATCCAGGACACGGTCATATTAACCCCCAAATGCTTTGTATCAAACAAAAAAGATTAAAACGGGTTATCTCAACGATTTAACCACTAATCAATTAAATATTCAATACCCGACCAAGCGGTAATAATTTACCGTATCCCAAGCCCGTATAAGGGAAAATAAGTTAAAAGTATTTACCTGAGCTAAATGAAATTTATTCTCAGTCGTATTTTCTAATCAGCAAGTACAGGGAGATTTTACTGGGCTCCTAATCTGGAACGAAGGTTTTAATAACCTATTAGATTCCTAACATGTCTTATTTAAGTTATAACTTTGACCGGTTAGTTTCAAAGGAAAGTTTATGGTACGAAACGCAAGATTAAGCGGTGACCGGATTGGAATGTGATTTAAACCCGACAAGTATGAAGACTTGTATATAATGGGTAAACTAAACATATTCTGGATTTTGAAGTAAGAATGATAAGGTTTGACCCGTTTCGGCTAATTTATGCAAACTAGTTACATAAACCGTACCATACGCGTATATGCATAACGGGTAACCGGATGAGTTATATATAAGTTCCAATAGTTATTATGCTTAAAATATGTTGTGATATCAGTAGGATATCAACAATTATGCCCAAAATGTATTTAAGTCCAATTTAAGTCCCGAAAGGGTATTTTGGTCATTTTAAAGTTTTATAAAAGAGGTTTAAACATAACCTGAGGTTCTGCTCTAAAATATTCTGTAAAAATATTTATTTTATGTTGTTATATCAGCAAGATATCATACATATGTGTGTTTAATCATTTATTGGCCAAACTATGCACCGTAGGGGCATTTTGGTCATATCACATATGCTTTTAAGGTTAAATTTGGAAATCTGAGTTCAAGACTTATACTTATTGTTAAAGTATAAAAATTTATTTTTAAAATCAGTAGGTAACAAGTCCTAGGTGTTAAATATGGTTTTAAACCATACTATGCGCCTAATAAGAGTAAAAGTCGGTATTTGACGATATTTGAGTTGTTTATAAAATTTTGAAGTTCTGATCAGCCTTGAATGTTAGAAATATTTTATTTAACATATGACATCAGTAGGAAAAGGTTTGGTATCAAAAAGATATATAAAACTCATTTTATAAATGAAAAGGGCATTATCGTCAATTACCGAATTATACGAGAACTCTATGTTATGGTCAGTATAAAATTTGACAAAAATTTCCAAAAATCCATAAATAATGTTTGGTGCCAAAAATTGGGTTTAAATATGATTTATGCTGAAAATGCCATTTAATTAACAAAAAGTTTTTATTTTACGATATCTTGCATAACTTTTATTTTAGACCAGAAACGGATGTCAAATTTTTAGGACATACTTATAAATCAGTAATAAAACTTTTTGTCCTCTCACATTTTCAAAAATTTCGTTTTTATAACATAAGGGCATAATGGTCCATTTTTAAGCATTTAACGGGAATATGCAAATAACTCAGATTTCTATGGAACCGTTTAGTAAAACCTCAGAGGGTTATACTAACATATAATGTGGTTCCAAAGGAACCCTAAGGCATAACTAAATTAAGCTAAATCGGGTCAGAACTGAAAGTCAAAGCAAAAGTCTACTTTTGAGACTTTCGGTTGCGAACCGAGCCTAAACTCAGAATTGTCGGGTTGAACATGCCTAAACATGTTCTTATTTTATTTACCCAGTTGTTTAAGTGATAAAATGTATTTCGTAGCTTCTACACTATCAGTTATGATTTATTTTGCAAAAACTGACTCGTTTGACTTTTCTGTTAAGCTGTTTGACCTGACAATTGAACAAGTAAATGTGATAATTAGGAGGTGCCCTATTAAGGGTTTAACACCTACATAATTACTAACACATAGCCAATTTCAATTCGAATAATGGCTGGACCGTTAGTGATTAATCACAAAGTCAAAGCGTAATTACGATATCTTTGACTTTCGGTCATTACACTAATGAAAACTTAACTACAGAGGCTAAGAACACTTACAATGGTCCTTAGCACGAAAATTTTCGCTAAGAGAGCTTCCTTCTAAGTCAGGATGCTCTAGAGAAGTTTGTAAGATGAAAATTGAAGTGTGCAAGTTCAAGAGCTCAACTTTGGGTTCTATTTATAGTGAGGAGGATGAATCAAGATTAATCCATGTGTCCTCAGGTGAATTATGATGCTTCCAAGTGTCTAGTGGTTTTCCAAAACAGTTAACTTGCGGTTGTTTTCGTCCCAGTATTGCAGAGAATCAGAAGGAAGATTGCAGGTTGCATGCTGGGCACCTGCCAGTTTTGCTGAAAGAGGTCCTCCGTCGCGCCACGCGCTAGACCAGGCAAGTCCTGGCGCGCCACGCAAGGGTACCAGTTTTAAAGTTGTTTTGTTTGTTTGCATGATCAGTCCCTGCACTTTCAGAACGTGAATGACTGACTTTTTCAGCATGCATGGTCAACCTAATCGGGTCTGGGATGCTCTAGGGAGTGGGAACATGCATTCATAAGTTTTGGTTGCTTTGAGAAAGTCTCTTGATTGAAGAATTACAATATTTACACTTTTGACCCTTTTCTTGGAAATTTCAATTTACATCACAATATTGAACCGGATCTTTATGAAATCTTTATCAGATATTCATGAGGGTATATTAACACATTACAAAGCTTTGGGAACATTAAAAGGTCACTCAGAGGTAAGAATTAACATGTTGACACTTTTAACCCCTGTGTTTTGTAACTTTTGATTTTTAAGCACAAACGGCTTCTTGTGTCCGTCATTTTATTCAATAATGAATACGAATATCTTATAAGGTCATTCAGAGGCATAAGTTTGGCATGTTGACACTTTTGGTCCTTTTATTTACATCTTTACATTGTTTGACAGTTTTAGTCCCTCAAGTTACCGTTTATCATTCTTTCTTCGATGCTTCTTAACCTGTCGATCCTCGATCGACAAAGGTTTTTCAATGAACTTCAAGCTTTTGTCAATCTGCACATCCTTATGCAACATTGCTAGCGATTCATTGGCTAGACATTTCTTTAAATTACAGATGTGGAACACATTATGAATTCCACTAAGCTCTTCAGGTAGATTTAGCTTATATGCCACACTTCCGACACATTCGATGATCTCGAATGGTCCTATGTACCTTGGGCTCAGCTTGCCCTTCTTGCCAAATCACATCACCCCTTTCCAGGGTGACACCTTGAGTAGAACTTTATCACCAACTTCAAATTTTAGAGGTTTACGCCTTTTATCCCCGTAGCTCTTCTGCCCATCCCTGACAGCTTTCAGACGATCGCGGATCTGAACAATCTTATCCGTCATCTCGAGGACTATATCAGGTCCTGACAGTTGGGTTTCTACAACTTCCGCCCAACAAACTGGCGTTCTACACTTTCTTCCATACAAAGCTTCGAAAGGTGCGGCTTGGATACTTGAATGATAACTATTATTGTATGAAAATTAAATCAAAGGAAGATGGTCATCCCAACTTCCACCCAAGTCTATAACACAAGCCCTGAGCATATCCTCAAGCGTTTGAATCGTGCGCTCACTTTGGCCATCCGTCTGAGGATGATAAGCAGTGCTGAAATTTAGACGAGTGCCTAGGGGTTGCTGAAAGCTTTTCCAAAAATGAGATGTGTATCTAGTATCCCTATCAGAGATAATGGATACTGGCACTCCGTGGAGAGATACTATCTCATCCACATATAGCTGAGCTAGCTTATCGGAGCTGTGTGTTTCTTTAATAGGCAAGAAGTGAGCTGACTTGGTCAGCCTGTCGACTATAACCCAAATCGTATCATTCCCGTGCTTCATCCTTGGTAACTTAGTGATAAAATCCATAGTTACCATTTTCCACTTCCAAGTGGGAATTTCAGGCTGTTGAAGTAAACCTGACGGCTTCTGATGCTCAGCTTTAACCTGTGCGCACGTCAGACATTTAGCCAGATAAGTGGCTATAGATTTCTTCAAACCTATCCACCAATAATTTGCCTTTAAATCCTGGTACATCTTATCACTGCCTGGATGGACTGAATATTTTGAACTATGAGCTTCTTGAAGAATCACATCTCTAAGTCCTCCCTGGATTGGAACCCAGATTCGACCATTTAATCTAAGGATTTCATCCTTGCCATATGATAATTGATCAGCAGTCACACCTAACTTCTCATTCGGAAAGTTAGTTTCCAAAATAACTTCCTTCTGAGCAGCTAACAACTTTTCATTCAAGTTGTTCTTTAGTTCAATGCTTTTGGCATTGATCCTAATAGGTTTAATCCTTTCCTTTCAGCTCAAAGCATCAGCAACAACATTCGCTTTGCCCGGATGGTAGCGAATTTCGCAATCATAATCATTTAGTGTCTCCATCCAACGACGTTGCTTCTAGGGGTGTAAACGAGCCGAGCCGAGTCCGAGCTTGACTGGGCTCGTCATGTTTTTCTAAAGCTCGAGCTCGACTCAGTTCAAGCTTACTTGTTTGAGCTCGAGCTCGGCTCGCGAGTAAAAACCAAAGCTCGAGCTCGGCTCGACTCGGCTCGAGCTATTTTGAGAACAACGGCTTAAGCTCGTTTCAATATCGCTTAAACAAGCCAAAGCTCGGCTCGAGCTCGGCTCGCCAATGTTATCATCATTTTTATTGTATTATATATAATAAAAATAAAATTTTGTTTGGGCTCGTTTAGGCTCGCGAGCCTAAACGAGCTTTGTATTTCAGGCTCGAGCTCGGGCTCGATAACAAAATGAGCTCTATTTCAGACTCGAGCTCGGGCTCGAGCTCGTTAAAGCTCGACTCGTTCGAGCTTTTAACCGAGCCGATAACGAGTAGCTCTCGAGCCTCTGGGCTTGTTTACACCCCTAGTTGCCTCATGTTAAGATCTTTTTGATTGAACAAGTGTTGAAGGCTTTTATGATCTGAATAAATTACACACTTGGTTCCATATAGATAATGTCTCCAAAGTTTTAGTGCAAATACAACGGCACCCAATTCCAAATCATGGGTGGTGTAGTTCTTTTCGTGCACTTTTAGTTGACGTGAAGCATAGGCAATAACCTTGCCTCTCTGCATAAGCACACAACCCATACCTGTGTGCGATGCGTCACAGTACACAACAAACTCTTCAATCCCTTCTGGCAATGTCAACACAGGAGCATTGCTTAATTTCTGCTTGAGGATCTCAAAAGATTCTTGTTGCTTGGGACTCAAGTCAAACATTACATTCTTGTGCGTTAACGAAGTCAAAGGTGCAGCAATCCTTGAAAAGTTTTCTATGAAAAGCCTGTAATATCCTGCTAGGCCCAAGAAGGTGCGAATCTCTGTGGGTGTTTTTGGTGCTTGCCAATTCATAATCGCTTCAATCTTAGCGGGATCCACCTGGATGCCACACTCACTCACTACATGCCCAAGAAGTTGGACTTCTCGGAGCCAGAATTCACATTTAGAGAACTTTGCATAAAGCTTCTCTTGTTGCAGAAGTTCAAGAATACATCGGAGATGTTTTTCATGATCGGCTTGATTCTTCGAATAAATAAGTATGTCATCAATAAAAACAATGACAAACTTGTCTAGATATGGATTGCAAACGCGATTCATGAGATCCATGAATGCTTCAGGTGCATTAGTAAGCCCGAAAGGCATCACTAAGAACTCGTAATGGCCATATCTCGTTCTGAACGCGGTCTTGTGTACATATTCGGTCTTGACCTTCAACTGATGATATACTGACCTCAAATCGATCTTTAAAAAGAAACTTGCCCCTTGAAGTTGATCGAACAGATCGTCGATCCTGGGTAATGGATATCGGTTTTTGATTGTAACTTTATTCAACTCACGATAATCAATGCATAGACGCATTGATCCATCCTTCTTCTTCACAAATAGAATCGGCGCTCCCCAAGGGGATGAGCTAGGTCTAATAAAACCCTTCTCCAGCAAATCATCCAACTGTGTTCTTAATTCCTTCATTTCTGTCAGTGCGAACCGATAAGGAGCTCGTGCTACAGGTGCTGCTCCTGGAATGATATCAATCCTGAATTCCACTTGTCTGTCTGGAGGTAAACCAGGTAGCTCTTCAGGAAACACGTCTGGGTATTCTGAGATAACGGGAATATCTTCAATCTTGGGCTTTGGTTTATCTATAGTCACCTGTGCGATGTAAATAACACACCCTTTCTTCAAACACCTTGATGCCTTAAGCATAGACACCTGCTTAGGCAATCCATACTTCGTATCTCCCTGAATTGTGAGTGGCTCACCATGAGGGGTTTTAATGACTACTTGCTTCTTGTCACATACAATTTGGGCTTGGTTAGAAGATAACCAATCCATGCCTATCACTATATCGAATCCTGCCAATTTCAATGGAAGCAAAGACAGCGGAAAAGAATGATTCCTAACGGATATAAAACATCCATCTAAGATTGTTGAAGCAGTCTCTATTGTACCATCGGCCAATTCTACCTCGTATTTTATGTTTAGAGTTTTAACAGGCAGATTTAATAGTTTACAAAATTTATTGTCTACAAAAGACTTATCTGCACCAGAATCAAATAAAACTCTAGCATATACATAATTGATGAGGAATGTACCTTTTATGACATTATCATTCTGAACTGCCTCCTGAGCATTCATCTGGAAGACTCGAGCATTGGTCTTTTTAGCCTCCTTAGGCTTCTTTGGATTTTTCGGGCAGTTAGTCTTTATGTGCCCCTTCTCGTTGCAAGCATAACAGGTTGCATCCTTCATTTTCTGGCAATCCAAAGTCCTATGCTCTTTGGACTTGCAGATCCCATAGACTTTAGGCTGTGAATGCAATTGCGACTGTGATTCGAATCTGCACTTTCCAAAATGGTGCTTCTTGCAGATTTTAAACTTAGGCTTCTCCCCTGACTGCTAGGTATCCTTTCTAAATCCAGAACCCTTCTTATGCTTAGAGTTCCCCTTTCGTTTCTTATCTGAGCGACGATAACTCTCATCCTCCCGTTTCCGCTTTTCTTCATCAGAAGTTTTGATAGACTTGTTTCTGACTGCATCGAGTGTGAGAAATAGAGACAGATCCACCACTGACCAGTATATGGTAGGTCTGGATGCTTTCACATTTCCCTTGATTTCTGGAGCCAGGCCTCCAATAAAACGTGCTATGCGCTTTGGTTCCGGTGTGACCAGATAAGGAACCAATCGGGACATGGTGTTGAAGCTTGTAACATACGCCTGACAATCCAAGTTTTTCATGAATAGAGTCAAGAAGTCGGTTTTGATTTTCTCTACCTCATGCTGAGGACAGAAGTTTTACTTGATCAGTACGACAAATTGATCCCAAGTCAGATTATACAATGGGATCTTCCCTGTGGCTTGGATTAATGACCTCCACCAAGCCAAAGCTTCACCTTTAAATGATTGTGCAACAAACTTCACAATATCCTGTTCCGCAAAACCACTAATATCAACTACAGTATCCATCTCATCGAGCCATGTCATACAATCAATGGCTACTTTTTCTCCTGTAAAGTCCCTTGGCTTGCAAGAGACGAAGTATTTGTAAGAGCAAGTCTTGACACGTGGCTCCTGATTAAACACAGTTTGCTTGGATGGGAGACTCCTTTGATTCGACGAGTGACGAGCATCGTCCTTCTTTGACTCATGTGTTTTAGAAGGGGGCTTACTATGAGCCACAGATTGAGTCTTAGTACAAGTATTACTTGATTCCTTAAACTGCCTGTCAATGGCTCTAGTAACAGCATTGTCTATTAATGCTTGAAGATCTGCACCAGCTACATTTATCCTGGTGTTATCATTTCTCTCCCTTGGATGACTATTGACCTCTTTTGATTCAGACATGCTGAAGCTTGGTTGCTATAAAACAAATTAATAATAGTTTGTTTAGAGGTTTATTATGGAATCATCATTTTTGATGATTCATTAACCATGGTAGATATAAACCATATTGGTTAATTTATTAGTCATATTTATTTAAAAATTTTCATTATAATTTTTCCTGGTTACAAATAATTAAGGATATTAGAGTGGCACAAAAGGCCTAGTCACAAGGACAATTTTATATTTATAAGCCATGATCTCATAGGATAGAGGCATTAAGGGTTGAACATAGTTCATCACCTTTCTCGACAGGGAGTCATAGACTACAACTGTCATTTGTCTTATTGGACAATCAGTATGGCCCGTAGGCACTTCATCACTAATGGATATTTATATCATTAGGCAAGAAATTGGAAAAACCCAATATAAGGATGACTAATGTGACTTTATCGAATCACATTTCCCAGGAGTGCTAACATGTTTTCAAATGTTAACAAGGATTTATTATCTTAAAAAGGATTTACCATCATGGCCATGTCCTAAAGTGACATATAGGCTAGATTTTAACCTTTAAGATTTTATGTAATAGCGGATCAATTACAAATTGGAATGATATGGTTGCAGAAATAGGTGAAGATCCGACTCGATTTTTTGGAACAAGATACTATTGAATTAGCTATTATATGGCTGTTAAAACGCATAGGCAAAAAGGAATGTTGCTCGAATTATTGCGGAATAAAACAAGAAATGCATCAATTTGTGTTGTTTTTTTTTACACCTGAAAAGCCGGGATCGAAGGAATCCCGATTGGAAAACGGTGGGAAAATTTGAACTGTTGCTTTATTTTAAAGATTCTCAGGATTTTGTCATTATTATATAATTATTATATATATATATATATATATATATATATATATATATATATATATATATATATATATATATAGGGTAGGGATCCTAATAGAAGTCCACCCTATTTGAGAAACTTAAGAATCAATCTGGACCATACATTTTCCCTAAGCAAAAAATGCAAAAAAGGTGAAAAAAATGCAAATTTTTTTTTTTTTTGGAAAAATTGCAGTTTTTTCTTCAAGGATTAAATTTTTTATTATTTTAAATTTTATTTTTTTTTGAATTTATACACATGTGTATTTTGTTAATCTTTTAACTATACATATATGTATATTGTCAATTATACATATATGTATATACATGTTTAAAATTGAAAAAATATGTGTTATAAATCCTAAACCTTAAACCATAAACACTAAAGCTAAACCTTAATGCTAAACCCTAAACCCTAAGGCTAAACCCTAAAGCTAAACCCTAATTCTAAACCCTAAAGCTAAACCCTAATGCTAAACCCTAAAGTTAAACCCTTAATGCTAAACCCTAAAGATAAAGCTAAACCCAAAAGTTAAAGCTAAACCCTAATGCTGAACCCAAAAGCTAAACTCTAATGCTAAACACTAAATACTATTGCTAAACCCTAATGCTAAATCCTAAAGCTAAACCCTAAACCATAAAGCTAAACCCTAAATACTAATGCTAAACCCTAAATAACACTTATTTTTCAATTTTAAACATGTATATACATATATGTATAATTGACAATATATATATATGTGTAGTTAAAAGATTAACAATATACCCATGTGTATAAATCTCAAATAAATTTTTTTTAAAAAAATATAAAAAATTAAATCCTTAAAGAAAAAGCTGCGATTTTTCAAAAAAAAAAAAAAATTGCATTTTTTTTACCTTTTTTAAGGAAAATGTGTGGTCCAGAATGCTTCTCAAGGATCTCAATTAGCCTACTACTTCTCACATGATCCTTATCATATACATACATATATATATATATATATATATAATTAATTTATACTTACAATAGAAATTTCAGAAATGGAGAACAACGATTTCGGTGGACTATTATTATTACAATTATTATTATTATTATAATAATTCATTCAGCTGATTAACTCGTTTTTCTCATGTAACTCAAATATAATGTTTTATAAAAATATGACTATACTGTTGGGACGAGCGTATTTCTCTCTATAATATGACCTAAGTTTCATAAATTAGAAGTAGGGTCAAAAATAATATATTTTATTTATAACGGTTCGAACTAGTTTACAAATGGTTCGGATTAAATTTTCAAAACGGGTCGGATTTTTGGAGCCCATTTTGTCGGATGTTACACAAGTAAACCTTACCACCGGCCTTATTAGTGGCTCCATAAGCTTGCGTGCCACGAGGCGGGTTCACTTCCCTTCTTTTGTTTGCTTTAGAGCTTACATAACTGACTTGGGTGCCTATCTTTAGGTTCGAAGACTTCGTTTTCTTATTGCCCGAAGACTCCACATGAGTCTCTTTCTTGTTTGCCTCAGATCCTAAAAACTTTCCCATACGCAGAGCTTCTTATGTAAGTGTGACACTCAAATCGATAGCCTCTGTGGTGGTTAGAGGCTTTGAGACAGTAACCATGCTCCAGATTTGAGGTGCAACTCCCCAAATGAATCGCTCAATCCTTTTGAACTCTGGCTTGACTAAATAGGGAACAACCCCAAACAAGTCCTGAAAGCGTTGGACGTACTCAGAAATCTTCGGCCTGTCCATTTTCAAATTCCAAAACTCAGTCTCAATTTCTTGAGCTCGTCCCAGCTCAGTGCATAAGCAGTAGCTTCACCAATGGTCTGAACCTGAAGGTTCCACCAGGAGAGTGCGCCATCCAAAAACAACCCTGAGATATAGGTAACACTCCGCTCGGGCGAACATGTGACAACCCGCACTAAACCAGGTATCCGTACAACTTAATTAATAATTAATTACTGCTTAATTACTGTGCTTGTTTGAAATTACTGACGAACTGCTACTTGAATACTGATACATGTACTTACTTGCATCATACTTGCTTGCTGTCACTACATTATTTACATGCTGAACCTTAGTGACAAACATGATGCACAAAAAGCACAGTAGCACAATACACGGATAACCTATTGAACATGCTGATAAAGCCAGCATCAGGCAGACACTGCCTCTAAGGCCTGTATGAGCCAGAGATATTTTGCTACACTAGTGGTGAGTGTAGGGATACAAGGGTTGTAGAACTGCATCTCTAGGAATAAGTCACTATGACTGGATGTGCCTAAAACGTACTCTAAGTACAAAACTCAGCACTTTACAAAATAATTCAGCTTTTAGCTAACTAATAAAGTGCCAAAACATGAGAAAAATAACACTAGACACTTTCCAAAGTGTCAAGAATGAGTTGTGTCACTAAAAAGGGTATTAACGACACTTTAAGCTTTGTTAAGCGCTTTAACGGATTACTATCCAACCGAACAACCGGACTAAACCCGGAACATGAAAATATTGTTATTTTCATTATTTATCTTTTTCTGAGCCAGTTAGGGTCCCTGAATACCCTAACACCCATTGTAACGCGTGACACACCACTAACCGGGTTAAGCACTTAATTAACTATACTTAACCTAACCACTAGTTGGTTTCGGACTAGGACCCCCCCCTCCTAACCGTCCCCAACCATGGGGGAACACACTTGTACCCTTTGTGATTATTTTAATCACCTTTGCCTAATATCTAAGTAACATATGAACCTTTGGTTAATACCTACACTATTTGTCTATAAGTATGAGCATTAACACAACATAACATTCCACCACTTAATCAACAAACACACCACTCCCTCTCCTCTCTAGAGCTCTCGGCCGAACACCCCCCTCCCCATACATCCATTTTCGGCTTCCATCTTCACATCACAAGATCATACAAGCTTCAAGGATCACGCATTAGGAAGCTTGGTGCAAGCGGAACGCGAAGGACCTCTCTACTTAGCTTTTATCCACCCGATTTACGTCTAGATTCTTCCCTAGCCTCGAGCTAGAGGTATAATGCTTAAAAATCATACTTGAACTAATCTAAGGTGGTTAATAAGATGTATGATGATTAAAACTCGGAATCTTGCATTTTGAAGCATTAAAGTTTACTAAACTTGCAAGTATTGTTGGTTAAAAGCACATAAGTTGTGTAAAACTTGTAGTAATTAAAATTTATGGTTATTTAGGCCCGATCTATGATGTGGTAGCTCGGATCATCGTTTAACCCGGTTTGGTAAGGTCATGGATCTTAACATAAGCTTGTTTTGAATGATACAAGGGTTAAAAGGTGAAACTCTACCACACGCGAATCATGAACTTGTGTAAAAGAGTTTTACTTGTGAAATTGTGTTTAAAACTAGCAGATCTACGCATCTGCAAGTGGTATCTTCAAAGAGCCACGTATCAAAGAAATCGTGTATTTTAAAAGATAGATTTTACACTAACAAGCATGATTTTTATAAACCACAAGTGTGTAAACACTTGTGAAATAAAAAGATCCGACAAAATAACAGTTTTTGGTAAAAGATGACTGGAAGTTGTAAAGATGGATTTTCTCTAAAAACGAGGTTTTTACAAGATCAAATTACCTTATATGAAGATCTACTAAATTTAAGGGGATTTATACCACAGTTTTGGGAAAACTGCAAGTTCATGTAATTTTTGGCAATTTACACATATGTTGATTAGTTGTTGTGATGAAAGTTGTTCTGATCAAATAAAGAAAATTGTTGAGTTGATTTGTTAAAGAAAATGATACGCTTGAAAGCGTGGCCACCTCCAGTTACAGAGGAAACTCTGGCGAAATTTTTCTAACAACCTAACACTTAGAACTATTTACACTACAAGTGTTAGAATTATTTTTGACATGTTTTCGAAATATGAATTTCGCCATGACTTTATTTACTAAATATTCGGAGGTGGGATTCTCACAAAATTTAACGTGATAAATATATTTTTCACACACTGTTTATGATTATTTTGTGAAGATACATAAATATTATTTTTAGAGTAAAAATAATATTTACGAACGTTAACGAATCCAAAATAATACGAACGCTCTCACCATAAATATATAAGTTACACCGGTAATTATATTACCACTCGATTGTTAAAACGTAACTTACGCACTTACGGAAATATTTATGAACGCGTATTTTAACAACGTATTATTGGAGAAAAATTATGTGAAATGAAAATATAATATTTTTGAGAAAAATACTTATATTTTGGAATTGGAAATATATATATATATTAAGTGAGACTTAATGATATAATTTGAACGCACATGTATTGAATCCCCCATCCTTGGGAAGGAGATTAACTACCAAGTATATACAAATGTAAACACGAAATAGTTGTCTAACTATTTCCCAAAGACTTAAACTATAAAGCTAAGGCACGGCCGTCCGTCTAATAGAAATTAGCACCTGTAGGTCGTCGCACAGCTGCCTGATTTGGAGTACTTGGTAGAGACGCACCGACTGTGAGTTCATGTCCCCCTTTTCTCTAACTGTTTTCAGTTTTCTTAACTGCGGGGGTGAAATACATGTTACTTTGATTACATGTACTTTATACACGGTATGGTTAGCGTAAGGAGGTTTACTGCTTAGATCATGTGAGTGGGTAGGAGCAATATGAGGCCATTAGTCCTCATAACGGGACCGAGGGACAGGAGCGGTAGATCTATCTGGGTGTAGCGAGCCCAGCCCCAGGCCAAACTAGAAACGGACCTTGGGGTGACTTTGTCCACATACTAATGCCGTGGCGAAATCTGCTAGGTTTGAGTCTCCCTATTTACACTTCACATATATCAGTGGCCTTGCAAACCATTGGTGATCTCAATTCCCTTATTGGCTACATACCAAGACTATTTTTATACTCACAACGGTTTACTTACTCACTTACACATGAACTCGCTCAACATTATTGTTGATTTTTCAACTTACATGTATTTCAGGAAATTAAAGATCTGGCGCGGTATGTTATGTTTTCCCGCTGCATAAGGGTTCCGAGGTCATCCGGGTTTAGGAAATGTGACTCTTTCCTGGACAAGTCACAAATCTTAAACTGCGTTTAGTTCATGTTAATGTTTATGTTTTTCAAGACAATGTTTTACGTTATGAGGTTGTAAGTCCCTAAGACAATGTTATGTTACTCTGGTTTTAAAACTTAATCAAATGGATGATCTAGCATGATTTTATTTCATATAGCTTTGTTATGGTTAAGCTATGGTATTAAGAAGTCACACCAAAATTAACCACGCTTCCGCAAAGCCAGGGTGTGACAGCTTGGTATCAGAGCTCTGATCATAGCGAACTAGGATTCTTTCTCGAGTCTAGACTATGATCACTAGGGCTCTCACGAAAACATTTTACTGCATACCACTTAAGTCCAGATCCAAAACTTTTTACAAACAAATGTTGAGCACGTTGATTTATTATAGGCTCAGCCTGGAGGGCTGAGGCTCGGTCTGGAGGATCGAGGCTCGGTCTAGGTGACCGAGGTAGTTGGCTAGTGAGGCTAGGAAGAGTAGGCTCAGTCATGAAGGCTGAGGCTAGGTCAAGGGGACCGAGGCTCGATCTAAGAGGTCGAGGTGGAGGATATAGCAGTCTTAGAGACTGGGAGGAATTTGGCTAGTGGGACTAGGAATGTCAGTCTAGGAGACTGGGAGGCTAGTGGGACTAGGAGAATTATGTGATACCTTACGTGGTGACTTATGTGATTATCTGATTGTATGACTGATTATTTGAGCATATTTGTGTATATGTTACAGACTCATGGACTCAGCCGGTACTGGCGATTCGGACACCACTGGACCCATACCTATCGTATCTGATGACCTCACATCCTCCGAGCACGAGGTGCACACATCTGACTATACCAGTACTGACGAGGATGATTTCCAGCCTTTCGCACTACCCGATGGTGCTGATGAGCCTGCAGATGACCCTCCCGCTGAGTACCTACCTCTAGTAGAGATTCCGGCCCCTATACCCTTAGCCGTTTATCCAGCATATGATTTTCTTCTTGACGCCGAGGCTGAGGGCGATATTGACCTGTTTGAGGATGAGCCCTTTGAGGATGAGATCCAGGGCGAGGCCCTTCTTCCTGCGGACGATCTTCTGATGATCGCTGACGTTCCCGCTGAGGATTCGCCTGCACATTCTCCTGTCCCAGACCCTTTTGAGTCTGTGGCATCCGCACCTTCTCACACATTGAGCGCACAGCACCTTGCGCATGATTCTGATCCTGACCAGGCATCCTCTGTTGCACCTATTCCCAGCTTTGCGTTTGACCATGATGACATAGAGGATTCTGATCCTATCTTTCCCCCGGGATACGACCCAGATCATGATATCGAGTTTATACCTATGGATCAGCCTATGGAGGATCCAGCTGACCCAGTAGATCCTATCGACCCCGAGTTTGACTTCGAGATGGCTTTTGATGATCCCGAGCCTGCCGTCGCCCCTGAGCAGGCAGCCGCTCTAGACCCCATACTTGAGCATGACCCCGTACATGCTGGCATCCCTATTGAGCCTGTTATAGCAGACCCACCTGTTGATGATCTCCCCGTGGATGTTCCTTTGTTAGAGGGCGATCATGTTGTTGTTGATCCTGTTGTTCCTCTACCTGTTGTTGATATACCTGTTGACCATCCTGTTGAGCACATTGCACCTGTTCACCCTTTTGTTGCTCCCCCACCTGATCCCATCCCACTAGAGCCCGAGCATGCACTGTTCGCGGCACACATGGATCCACCAGATGAGCATGCACAGCACGGTTGGATACCTGCTGATGAGGATGTTCCACCTTTTCCCCCTCAGATCCCTGATACACGACATGTTGATTTTTCTTTTCAGGTTCCTCAGTTTGTACCCCCAGCGAGGACTGGAGAGGGTTCTTCAGCCCATCCTTTTGGGCATATACTGATGTCTATCCCCTTCATGCCCCAGATGTCATCTGTTCCACCCTCTGTTGCTCCATTTCATGTGGCACCTTTTGATCCCACCAGTGAGCCGTTCCTTTGGGCACCAGACTCTGCTATGCCACCTACTGACCCCTACCATTCTTTCCACATGGGGTATACCATCGAGGACGTTTTGATGTCTTTTGTCGCCCAGTACGAGTCACACACGCAGTGCATCCAGGAGCTTGAGAGAGCTCAGCTGCCACCATGCCAGTGTCATGGTCAGACACACTCTCCTCTGCAGCCATTTCGACCCCTACCTCCAGATTATGCTGCCCGTCTCTTTACACTAGAGCAGCAGGTTGCTTCTATCATTCGTACCCAGCGAGCCATGGAGGAGGACTGGCTCCAGTTACGTCGTTTGCTTTACACCCACTTTCCCCCTCCTCCACCGCCATCTGTATAGAGCTCATCAGTGCTGTTTGGGTAGACGAGGGTGAGAAGACGGCGATTGTTGGACTGCACAGCATTTTTGGAGACTACTTTATGATCCTGACTTTTGTTGACATATATTTGACGTATTTGACACTGACATGATATAGTTTTTGACAGGGGTGATGTAGCCCCTAGTTGATTGATGATTGTATGACACAGGGATGTACTGATACACTTACTATGTGGTCTCGATATATGGAAATCGCAGTATTCTCACCATATTTGATTCGCTTGATTGCTTATTTATATTTTTATGACATGGATGTTGTGTGATTGGTATTTGTGATGTGTTGATAACATGAGATGTTATGTGCTATTACTATTACTATATACGTACGTTTTACTATGGCCTGACCAACGTAAACCATCTTTTAGAAGATGCCGCCGAGACGTGAGACACACATGCCTACTAATGAGGCAGAACTCCAGCAAATTATCGCTGCTGCCATTGCACAATACGCCGCCTCTCAAGGAGGGACTAGTGGAAGCAACTCTGGCAACACTGGCAACAACAATAATACACCTCATGGTAATACTAAGTCATTTAGACATACCATGACCTAATTGGATATCCTTAGCAATGATGCTAATGTCGATCGTATGTTATAACGTATGTGCAGGATGCACCTACAAGCAGTTTCTAGACTGCAAACTGGTCAACTTTGATGGCACAGGAGGTGCTGTCGCCTTTGTTCGTTGGGCCGAGAAAACTGAATCTGTCCTTCGCATGAGCAAATGCGCGCTAGATCAGCAAGTCACCTATATCTCAGGGCTATTCTTGGATGGAGCCCTCTCTTGGTGGAATCTGCAAGTACAGACACTTGGTGAAGCTGCTGCCTACGCGCTAACCTGGACCGAACTGAAGGAACTTATGCGCAGGAAGTACTGTTCCCGCGCAGAAATCCAGAGATTGGAGACCGAGTTTTGGCATTTGAAAATGGACGGTCCAAAGATCGCAGAGTACGTTCAAAGGTTCCATGACTTATCGCATGTGGTACCCTACATGGTCACTCCTGAGTTCAAGAGAATTGAACGCTTCATTTGGGGACTAGCTCCTCAAATCATAAGCATGGTAACCTCATCCAAGCCTGCGACCATTACTGAGGCGATTGATTTGAGCGTAGCTCTCACTGAGGAGGCTATTCGCCTGAACAAGTTTGATGATGCTGAGCATAAGAAGAAAGAGACTCACGTCGAGTCGTCAGGAGGTAACAAACGGAAGTTCTCAAACTTCAAGCAGGGCGCCAGTGTGGCGGTTAAGAAAGGAGGATCAGGCACGCCAGCTCAGGTTACAGCTGGTAGTGGAAAGAAAGGAAAAGGATATCAGGGCACCCAGCCCAAGTGTAATACCTATCAACGCCATCATACTGGCCATTGTAGCGTGAAAGTTGTCACACCCTGGCTTTGCGGAAGCGTGGTTAATTTTGGTGTGACTTCTTAATACCATAGCTTAACCATAACAAGCTATATGAATTTAAAAACCATGCAAGTCATCCATTAAGTTTTGAAAATCAAACACAATACCATTGTTTTAACATACAACCATAACCTTGTTCAGTAGACATTACAACTTATAACATAACATAAACGTGGTTTAAGGACTGTGTCTTGTCCAGGAAAGAGACACATCCCCTAAACCCTGATGACTTCATGACAAGTGCAGCGGAAAACGTTCCATACCGTGCCAGATCCGTTTAATTTCCTGAAATACATGTGAGTTGAAAAATCAACAATAATGTTGAGCGAGTTCATGTGCAAGTGAGTAAGTAAAACACTTGTAAGTATAAAAGTTTCCTGGTATGTAGCAGTGTAAGAGGACTTGTGATCACCAATGGTTTGCAAGGCCATTAGCATGTCATGAAATGCAAGTAGGTAGACACAACCCTAGCCGATTTTTGCGTTGGGTACCAAGTCACTCCAGGTCCGTTCTGTTGGCCCTCCGAGAGGTCCGTTCTGTTGGGCCTAGAGCTGGGCTCGCTACACCCAGATAGATCTACCGCTCGAGTCCCTCGGTGTTCTAACTACCCATTCACATGATCTAAACCTCCTTACGTTATTCATACCGTGTATAATAGTACTTGTAAACAAAGTAACATGTATTTCACCCCCGTAGTTGAGAAAACTGAAAACAGTTAGAGAAAAGGGGGACATGAACTCACAGTGAATGCGCGTCTCTACCAAGTGTCTCCAATATAGTAAGCTGTGCAACGACCTACAAGTGCTAATTCTATTAGACGGACGGCCGTGCCTTAGCTTTACAGTTTAAGTCTTTGGGAAATAGTTAGACAACTATTTCGTGTTTATGTTCCGTATACACTTGGTAGTTATACTTCTTCCCAAGGATGGGGGATACAATACATGTGCGTAAGTTACGTTTTATTAGTCGTGTGGTAATGTAATTACCGGTGTAACTTATATGTTAATGTGGAAGCGTTCGCAAAGTTTTGGGATCATTAACGCTTGTAAATATTATTTTTACTCTAAAATAATATTTATGTATTTTCACAAAATAATCATAAACAGTGTTGTGACAAATATATTTATCGCGTTAATCCTTGTGAAAATCCCACCTCCGAATATTTAGTCAATAAAGTCATGGCGAAATTTTATGTTTCGAAAATATGTCCAAAGATAGTTCTAACACTTGTTGTGTAAAAATTCTAAGTGTTAGGTTTTTAGGAAAATTTCGCCAGAGTTTCCTCTGTAACTGGAGGTGGCCACGCTTTCAAGCGTATCATTTTCTTTTAACAAATCAATTCGACAATCCTCTTTATTCAATCAAACAATTTCCGACACATCAAACTAGTCGACAAGTATGTAAATTTGCGTAATCGCATGAACTTGTAGTTTTTCCCGCATCTATAATGTAAATCCCCTTTATATATGTAGATCTTTATATAAAGTAACTTTAATCTCATAAAAACCTCGTGTTTAGAGAAATCCGTCTTTACAACTTCTAGTAACAAGTGACAAAGCTAGTCCTTTGTCGGATCTTTTTGTTTCACAAGTGTTTACACACTTGTGGTTTATAAAACCATATTTATTAGTGTAAGATCCTTTCTTTAAAATACATGGTTTCTCAAATGTGTGGTTCTTTGAAGATACCGCTTGCAGATGCGTAGATCCGCTAGTTTTAAACACCATTGTACCGGTTAAATCACTTTTACACAAGTAAAATATTTCTACACAAGTTCATGTATCTTGTGTGGTAGAGTTTCGCCTTTTAACCCTTGTGGTAACCAAAAACAAGCTTATGTGAAGATCCATGATCTTACAAAGTCGGGTTAAACGGAGATCCGAGCTACCACATCATAGATCGGGTCTAGATAAACACAAATTCCAAATACTACATCTTTTACACAAGTTACTAGCTATTAACCACCACTTTTAGTATTTTTTAGTAGACTTTTGATCATCATCTTTCATTTTAACGAGATTCAACCGACATAATTTCTTTTAACCACTTTAGATGAGTGTAAAAACAAGTTTTAAATGATATACCTCTAGCTCAAGGCTAGGGAAGATCTTTGGCGAAAATGAGGTGGATAAAAGCTAACGGTAGAGGTCCTTCGTGTTCCGAGTGCACCAAAGCTCCTTATACGCAACCTCTAACACTTGTATGATGATGAAATTGCAAGAACCAAAGTCGAAAATGTGGTGGTGTAGTGGAGGGGGTTCGGCCGAGAGTTCAAGAGGGCAAGGGAGAGAGTGAAATGTGGTGTTGATTAGTGATAATTATCTCAAGTAATCATGTGTTATATATAGGCAAGATTAGGTGTTATTAACCAATGGATAAAGTGTCCCCTAGATATTAATCATCTAAGATTAAGATAATCTCCATTGTACTAGTGTGTCCCCCCTAGTTTGGGGCCGGTTATGATAGGGGTGGGGGGTTGGTTCGATTGTAACTAGATAGTTAGGAGTTTAGTTGTGTTAAACCAAGTTAAGTTAAGCGTTAAACTCCGTTAGTTGTATGTTACACGTTATGGCGGGTGTTAGGGTAATCAGGGACCCTAACTGGCTCAGAAAAATATAAATAGTGAAAATAGTAATATTTTCATGTTCCGGGTAAAGTCCGGGTGTCCGGTTGGATAGTAATCCGTTAAAGCCTTTTGTAACGCTTTAAAGTGTCGTTATTAACATTTTTAGTGACACAATTTGTTTTCCCGACACTTTAGAAAGTGTCTAGTAATATTTTCTCATGTTCTGGCACTTTACTAGTCAGCTAGAAGCTGGTTTATTTATTAAAGTGCTGTGTTTGGTACTTAAAGTACGTTTTAGGCACATCCGAATCAGTGTATCTTATTCCTAGAGACGCGGTACCACAACCCTTATATCCCTACACTCACTACCAGTGTAGCCAAAATATATGAGGCTCTTAACAGGCCTTAGAGGCAGTGTCTGCCTGATGCTGGTTATATCAGCATGTTCACTGTGTATCCGTTTAGTGCTACTGTGCTTTTTGTGCATCATGTTTGCCACTAAGGTGCCGTATGTAAATAGTGTAGTGACAGCATATAAAGTATGATGCAAGTAAGTGCATGTATCAGTATGCAGGTAGCAGTTCATCAGCTAGTTCAATCAAGCACAGTAATTAAGCAGTAATTAATCAGTAATTAAGTTGTACGGATACCTGGTTTAGTGCGGGTTGTCACATTCTCCCCTCGTTAAATAAATTTCGTCCCGAAATTTAAGTTCTGCTTGTAGATGCAGAGTTTTTAGGAAATAAGTGGGGGTATTTCTCTTTCATCCGGTCCTCACGTTCCCAGGTAAATTCAGGACCATGTCTGGCATTCCAACGAACTTTGACGAGTTTGACACTGCTCCGGCGGGTCTTGTTAACTTTCCAGTCTGTGACCTCGACAGGTTCTTCCACGAAGTGGAGCGTGTCGTCAATATGAATCTCGTCGATGGGAATGGCAACGTCAATTTGAGTTGGACTTTTCTTTAGATTGGATACATGAAATGTATCGTGAACACCATTCAGTTCAGCAGGTAGGTCCAACTTGTATGCTACAGTTCCAATTCTTTCCAGAATTCTGAAAGGACCAATGTAGCGCGGATTCAACTTCCCACGCTTCCCAAAGCGTGCCACTCCCTTCCAGGGTGAAACTTTCAATAACACCATTTCCCCAACTTGGAAAACCACATGTTTCCGGTTTGGATCCGCGTAGGCCTTTTGCCTGTGGCGAGCAGCTTCGATGCGTTTAAGTATTTGCGCAATTTTGTCTGTCGTCTCTTGGACGATCTCGGGACCAGCAAGCTGCCTATCACCTGCGTCAGACCAACATAGTGGTGATCGGCACTTGCGTCTGTATAGGGCCTCAAATGGCGCGACACCAATACTGGTGTGGTAGCTGTTGTTGTATGAAAATTCGACCAAGGGTAAGTGTTTATCCCAGCTACCTCCCAAATCCATAACACATGCCCTTAGCATGTCTTCCAAAGTTTGTATCGTTCGCTCGCTCTGGCCGTCAGTTTGCGGATGGAACGCAGTGCTCAGATTCAATTGTGAGCCAAAATATTCTTGGAAAGATTGCCATATTCTTGACACAAACCTTCCGTCTCTATCAGAGATGATCGAGAGTGGTACTCCATGACGTGCTACGATCTCTCTCAAGTAAATTTCCGCAAGTTTACTAGTGCTGTCTTTCTCCTTGATTGGCAGAAAGTGTGCGGATTTTGTTAGGCGGTCAACTATTACCCAAATCATATCATGGCCTCTTGGCGTTCTTGGCAATTTCGTAACAAAATCCATTGAGATTTGTTCCCATTTCCACTTGGGAATCTCAGGTTGTTGCAGAAGTCCCGAAGGCTTCTGGTATTCCGCCTTGACCTTAGCGCACGTTAAACATTTGCTCACGTAAACAGCAACGTCGCCTTTCAT
Source organism: Helianthus tuberosus (assembly GCA_030545235.1). Classification (NCBI taxonomy): domain Eukaryota; kingdom Viridiplantae; phylum Streptophyta; class Magnoliopsida; order Asterales; family Asteraceae; genus Helianthus; species Helianthus tuberosus. Next base: position 93,521,680 of record CM060418.1, on the reverse strand, counting down.
CCTAGGCCACCAATAGTAATTTTTGAGATCCTGGTACATCTTATCCGATCCAGGGTGGATAGAGTACCGTGACTTGTGCGCTTCGTCGAAAATAACTTCCCTTAATCCACCAAACAGAGGAACCCAAATCCTTTTCTCAAAACATAACGTTCCTTCCTCGTTTGGTACCAAAAGCTTTTCCATTCCACGGAGATATTCTTCCTCAAGGTTTCCCTCCTTGAGAGCTTCCTTTTGTGCAGCACGAATGCGCAAGGAAAGATCGGTTCGTATGATCATTTCCAAAGCCCTAACCCTTATGGGCTTGATTCTTTCTTTACGACTTAGGGCATCGGCGACTACATTCGCCTTCCCTGGATGATATTTTATCTCGCAGTCGTAATCGTTCAATAATTCAACCCATCGTCTTTGCCTCATATTTAACTCCTTCTGGTTAAATATATGTTGTAGGCTCTTGTGATCTGTGAAAATTGTGCACTTCGTACCATACAGGTAGTGTCTCCAGATCTTTAAAGCGAAAACCACTGCGCCAAGCTCTAAATCGTGTGTGGTATAGTTCCTTTCGTGCACTTTCAGTTGGCGTGATGCGTAAGCAATGACCTTTTGGCGTTGCATCAACACACAACCCAATCCCTGACGCGATGCGTCGCAGTATACCACAAAATTGTCGGTACCTTCTGGTAGAGCTAAGATTGGCGCGTTACAAAGCTTATCCTTCAATATCTGAAACGCTTCATCCTGTTTGATTCCCCAATCAAACTTCTTATCTTTCTGGGTCAGGAGCGTCAACGGTTGAGCGATTTTCGAAAAATCCTCGATGAACCTTCGATAGTAGCCAGCCAAACCCAAGAATTGTCGAATCTCGGTTGGCGTCGTAGGCGTTTCCCAATTCTTGATCGCCTCGATCTTTGTGGGATCAACATGAATTCCATTTCCATTAACCACATGTCCAAGAAACTGGACTTCGCATAGCCAAAACTCGCACTTGGAGAATTTGGCGTACAGTTGTTCTTTCTTTAGCAGCTCCAATATGGTTCTAAGATGTTGTTCGTGTTCAGCCTTCGTCTTTGAGTAAATCAGGATGTCGTCGATGAATACAATCACGAACTTGTCTAAGTATGGCTTGCAAACTCTATTCATTAGATCCATGAAGACCGCAGGTGCGTTCGTCAAACCAAATGGCATAACGAGGAACTCGTAGTGTCCATAACGAGTTCGGAAGGCTGTTTTCGGGATACTTTCCTCCTGTATCCTTAATTGATGGTATCCAGATCGAAGATCGATCTTAGAGTAACAGCTTGAACCTTGAAGTTGGTCGAACAGATCATCGATTCTTGGCAGAGGATACCTGTTCTTGATCGTCAGCTTGTTCAATTCTCTGTAGTCAATACACATGCGGAAACTTCCGTCCTTTTTCTTGACAAACAGGACCGGAGCTCCCCAAGGCGAGAAGCTTGGTCGGATAAAACCCTTGTCTAACAACTCTTGAAGTTGTGTCGACAATTCCTGCATCTCAGATGGAGCAAGTCTATAAGGTGCCTTAGCCACAGGCGCGACGCCTGGAACTAAGTCAATGTGAAACTCCACTTGCCTCTGAGGTGGCAGTCCAGGTAAGTCTTCTGGGAAGACTTCTGGATATTCCCTTACGACAGGGATGTCTTCGATCCTTGGCTCGGCAGCCTTCTTATCCACAATGTGTGCCAGGAAAGCAACACATCCTTTCTGTAAACATTTCCTTGCTTTCAAGCAGCTGATAAATCTTAGTGGCGTGTCACGCTTCTCTCCGTGAACCACAATTGTTTCACCATCATTAGTTGGGATACGAACAACTTTCTCGTGACATACTATCTCAGCCTTGTTTCCGGATAACCAATCCATTCCTACCACCACGTCGAAGCTTCCCAATTGAACGGGTAGTAGATCCAAAGTAAACTCACGTTCTCCCAATTCTATCACGCAGCCTCTGATTACTTCGTCGGCTTCAACTAACTTTCCATTAGCTAATTCGATCGAGTAGGGAATGTCTAACTTATTTGCAGCTAACCCAAGCATATTCTTAAATTCTAATGATACGAAGCTATAATCGGCACCGGTATCAAATAAAACGGATGCATAGCGTTGATTGATAGGGAACGTACCAGTAACAACATTTGGATCCTGGCGTGCGTCCCTAGCTTCGAGTTGGAACACTCTACCACGGGCTTGATTCAACGTTGGGCAGTTCTTCTTAAAATGCCCGATTTCCCCGCAGTTATAACATCCGAGTCTCTGCCCGTTTCCACCAGCTTGATCATTCCCCGGATTACGATTCACTGCGCCCGCTTGGTTAGCATTGTTGCCTTGATTTCTGTTACCTCCAAAATTTCCTTGTGGGCGGTTCCCATTTCCACCACGGTTATCATTCCTATTTCCATATCCTCCCTGGCCTCCGCGGCCGGCAGGGACCCAACAAGTATCCTTCGAGTGACCACGTTTCCCACATGCTTCACATGTTTTTAGCCCACATTGCCCAGAATGGTGACGCTGGCAGGCATTACACTTGGGCTGGGTGCCCATATATCCCCTTCCTTTCCTTCCACTGCCAGTCGTACCCTGAGCTGGCGTGTTTGGTGCTCCTCTCTTACCATCACCGCTAACACTTTGTTTGAAGTTCGAAAACTTTCTTTTGTTACTTCCTGACGACTCAACATGAGTCTCTTTCTCCTTTGCCTTAACATCACCAAACCTGTTTAGACGAATCGCCTCCTCGGTGAGAGCCACGCTCAAATCGATGGCTTCAGTGATAGTCGCTGGTTTGGAGGAGGTTACCATGCTTATTATTTGGGGAGCCAAACCCCAAATGAAGCGCTCGATTCGCTTGTATTCAGGCGTAACCATGTAAGGAACCACTTGAGATAAGTCGTGAAACCTCTGGACGTATTCCGCAATCTTTGGTCCGTCCATCTTTAAGTGCCAAAATTCAGTCTCCAACCTTTGAATTTCTGCGCGTGAACAGTACTTTTTGCGCATCAGTTCTTTCAATTCGGCCCAAGTCAGGGCGTAGGCGGCAGCTTCGCCTAGAGTTTGTACTTGTAGGTTCCACCAGGATAGGGCTCCATCTAGAAACAGCCCTGAAATGTACGTGACTTGCTGATCCTCTGCACACTTGCTCATGCGTAAGACAGAATCGGTTTTCTCAGCCCAGCGGGTAAAGGCAACTGCACCTCCTGTGCCATCGAAGTTAACTGGTTTGCAGTCTAAGAACTGCTTGTAGGTGCATCCTGCACGTATGTTAAAACATGTGTTTGGCATTAGCATCATCGCTAAAATCTCCAACTAGTTCATGGTAGGTTCGAATGGCGTGGTATTACCGTGAGGTGGATTGTTATTGCCTTGGTTAACACTTCCGCTTGCTCCTGGATGAGATGCTGCGTACTGTGCTATGGCAGCAGCAATAATCTGCTGGAGTTCTGCCTCATTAGTTGGCATCTTTGGTTCGCGTCTTGGCGGCATCTTCTAAAAGATGGTTTACGTTGGTCAGGCCATAGCGAAAAGTACGTATATAGTAATAGTAATAGCACGTAATATCTCATGTCATCAATACATCACATATATCAATCATCCACATCTCATACCATAACAATGCAAATAAGTAATCAAGCGAAACAGATATGATGAGAATACTGCGATTGTCATACATCAAGACCACAGAGTAAGTGTATCAGTACATCATAGTGTCATACAATCATCCATCAACTAGGGGCTACATCACCCCTGTCCAAAAATCATAACAGATCAGTGTCAAATACAACATCAAGTACATGTCAAAAGTCAAAATCAAAAAGTGGTCTCCAAAATGCTGTGCAATCCAACAATCGCCGTCTTCTCATCCTCGTCTATCTAATCAGTAACTGGTGAGCTCTATGCAGATGGTGGTGGAGGAGGGGGAAAGTGGGTATAAAACAAGCGGCGTAACTGGAGCCAGTCCTCCTCCTGGGCTCGCTGAGTACGAATAATGGAAGCAACCTGCTGCTCTAAAGCAAAGAGACGAGCAGCAATATCTGAAGGTAGTGGTCGAATCGGCTGTAGAGGGGAGGGTGCCTGTCCATGGCACTGATAAGGTAACAACCGAGCTCTCTCGAGCTCCTGTATACGCTGTGTGTGGGACTCATGCTGTGCGACAAAGGACATCAAGACGTCCTCAATAGTGTGTCCCCTGTGAAAAGCATGGTAGGGGTCAGTGGGTGGCATACCAGAGCCAGGTGCCCAAAGAAATGGCTCGCTAGTGGGGTCGAAAGGTGCCACGTGAAACGGTGCAACAGCGGGTGGAACAAATGACGTCTGAGGCATGAAAGGGATAGGCATCGGTACATGCCCATCAGGGTGTGCTGAAGAACCCTCTCCAGGCCCTGCTGGAGGTACAAACATAGGAACCTGAAATGAAAAGTCAACATGTGGTGCAACAGGAATCTGTGGAGGAAAAGGTGGAACGTCCTCGTCAGCCGGTATCCAACCGTGCTGTGCGGACTCATCCGGTGGATCCATATGCGCCGCGAACAGTGCATGTCCGGGCTCCAGTGGGACGGGATCAAGTAAGGGAGCAACAACAGGGTAAACGGGTGCAAAGTGCTCTATAGGGTGGTCAGCAGGTATATCACCAACGGGTAAGGGAACAACGGGATCAACAGCAACATGATCGCCCTCAATCACAGGAACATCTACAGGGAGATCAGCAACAACAGGCTCAAAAGGGATATCAGCATGTACTAAGTCATGCTCTGGTATAGGGTCTAGAGCGGCTGCCTGCTCAGGAGCAACGACAGGCTCGAAGTCATCAAAAGCCATGCCAAACTCAAAATCTGGGTCAATAGGCTCAAATAGGTCAACAGCGTCTACTGGATCCTCCATAAACTGATCCATCGGAACGTACTCTATGTCACGATCAGGGTCGAATCCTGGGGGAAACATAGGGTCGGAATCCCCCTCGTCATCATGGTCAAAAGCGAAACTGGGGATAGGAGCGACAGAAGATGCATGATCAGGCTCTGACTCATGAGAGAAGTGTTGTGCACTCTGGACATGTGAGGGTACAGAAGCCACAGACTCAAAGGAGTCCGCGACTGGGGAGTGAACAGGTGGCTCCGCGACGGGAGCGTCCGCGATCAACAAGGGATCGGCAGCAGGAAGGGCCTCGCCCTGAGCATCGTCCTCGAAAGGCTCCTCATCAAACATATCGATATCATCCTCCTCATCGTCGATGGGTAAATCGTAAGCTGGGTACGCAGCAAGCGGTATAGGAGCAGGGATCAATGCCAATGGTAGATCCCCGGCGATAGGACCATCTGCGAGCTCGCCAGCACCGTCAGGTAGTGCAAAAGGCTGGAAATCGTCCTCATCTGTGCTAGTGTAGTCGGACGTGTAAACCTCGTGCTCCGATGACTCAATGTCGTCTGAAACGATAGGCCTCGGGCCTGTGGTGCCTGAACCACCAGTGTCTGCAGAATCCATGTGTCTGTAACATATACACAAACCTGCACAAATAGTCAATCATAAATCAAGTAATCACATAAATCACCAAGTAAGGCATCACATAATCCTCCTAGTCTTACTAGCCAATTTCATCCAGTCTACAAGACTGCTCTATCCTTCCCTTAAACCAAACCTCGATCCTCCAGATCGATCCTATAACAAACCAACGTGCTCGACTACCTTGATCACCTCGGTCCTCCAGACCGATCCTCAGCCCTCCAAGCTGAGCCTATAAATAAATAAAATGTGCTCAACATTTGTTTGTAAAAAAAGTTGTGGATCTGGACTTAAGTGGTATGCAGAAAAATGTTTTCGTGAGAGCCCTAGTGATAATAGTCTAGACTCGAGAAAGAATCCTAGTTCGCTATGATTAGAGCTCTGATACCAAGCTGTCACACCCTGGCTTTGCGGAAGCGTGGTTAATTTTGGTGTGACTTCTTAATACCATAGCTTAACCATAACAAGCTATATGAATTTAAAAACCATGCAAGTCATCCATTAAGTTTTGAAAATCAAACACAATACCATTGTTTTAACATACAACCATAACCTTGTTCAGTAGACATTACAACTTATAACATAACATAAACGTGGTTTAAGGACTGTGTCTTGTCCAGGAAAGAGACACATCCCCTAAACCCTGATGACTTCATGACAAGTGCAGCGGAAAACGTTCCATACCGTGCCAGATCCGTTTAATTTCCTGAAATACATGTGAGTTGAAAAATCAACAATAATGTTGAGCGAGTTCATGTGCAAGTGAGTAAGTAAAACACTTGTAAGTATAAAAGTTTCCTGGTATGTAGCAGTGTAAGAGGACTTGTGATCACCAATGGTTTGCAAGGCCATTAGCATGTCGTGAAATGCAAGTAGGTAGACACAACCCTAGCCGATTTTTGCGTTGGGTACCAAGTCACTCCAGGTCCGTTCTGTTGGCCCTCCGAGAGGTCCGTTCTGTTGGGCCTAGAGCTGGGCTCGCTACACCCAGATAGATCTACCGCTCGAGTCCCTCGGTGTTCTAACTACCCATTCACATGATCTAAACCTCCTTACGTTATTCATACCGTGTATAATAGTACTTGTAAACAAAGTAACATGTATTTCACCCCCGTAGTTGAGAAAACTGAAAACAGTTAGAGAAAAGGGGGACATGAACTCACAGTGAATGCGCGTCTCTACCAAGTGTCTCCAATATAGTAAGCTGTGCAACGACCTACAAGTGCTAATTCTATTAGACGGACGGCCGTGCCTTAGCTTTACAGTTTAAGTCTTTGGGAAATAGTTAGACAACTATTTCGTGTTTATGTTCCGTATACACTTGGTAGTTATACTTCTTCCCAAGGATGGGGGATACAATACATGTGCGTAAGTTACGTTTTATTAGTCGTGTGGTAATGTAATTACCGGTGTAACTTATATGTTAATGTGGAAGCGTTCGCAAAGTTTTGGGATCATTAACGCTTGTAAATATTATTTTTACTCTAAAATAATATTTATGTATTTTCACAAAATAATCATAAACAGTGTTGTGACAAATATATTTATCGCGTTAATCCTTGTGAAAATCCCACCTCCGAATATTTAGTCAATAAAGTCATGGCGAAATTTTATGTTTCGAAAATATGTCCAAAGATAGTTCTAACACTTGTTGTGTAAAAATTCTAAGTGTTAGGTTTTTAGGAAAATTTCGCCAGAGTTTCCTCTGTAACTGGAGGTGGCCACGCTTTCAAGCGTATCATTTTCTTTTAACAAATCAATTCGACAATCCTCTTTATTCAATCAAACAATTTCCGACACATCAAACTAGTCGACAAGTATGTAAATTTGCGTAATCGCATGAACTTGTAGTTTTTCCCGCATCTATAATGTAAATCCCCTTTATATATGTAGATCTTTATATAAAGTAACTTTAATCTCATAAAAACCTCGTGTTTAGAGAAATCCGTCTTTACAACTTCTAGTAACAAGTGACAAAGCTAGTCCTTTGTCGGATCTTTTTGTTTCACAAGTGTTTACACACTTGTGGTTTATAAAACCATATTTATTAGTGTAAGATCCTTTCTTTAAAATACATGGTTTCTCAAATGTGTGGTTCTTTGAAGATACCGCTTGCAGATGCGTAGATCCGCTAGTTTTAAACACCATTGTACCGGTTAAATCACTTTTACACAAGTAAAATATTTCTACACAAGTTCATGTATCTTGTGTGGTAGAGTTTCGCCTTTTAACCCTTGTGGTAACCAAAAACAAGCTTATGTGAAGATCCATGATCTTACAAAGTCGGGTTAAACGGAGATCCGAGCTACCACATCATAGATCGGGTCTAGATAAACACAAATTCCAAATACTACATCTTTTACACAAGTTACTAGCTATTAACCACCACTTTTAGTATTTTTTAGTAGACTTTTGATCATCATCTTTCATTTTAACGAGATTCAACCGACATAATTTCTTTTAACCACTTTAGATGAGTGTAAAAACAAGTTTTAAATGATATACCTCTAGCTCAAGGCTAGGGAAGATCTTTGGCGAAAATGAGGTGGATAAAAGCTAACGGTAGAGGTCCTTCGTGTTCCGAGTGCACCAAAGCTCCTTATACGCAACCTCTAACACTTGTATGATGATGAAATTGCAAGAACCAAAGTCGAAAATGTGGTGGTGTAGTGGAGGGGGTTCGGCCGAGAGTTCAAGAGGGCAAGGGAGAGAGTGAAATGTGGTGTTGATTAGTGATAATTATCTCAAGTAATCATGTGTTATATATAGGCAAGATTAGGTGTTATTAACCAATGGATAAAGTGTCCCCTAGATATTAATCATCTAAGATTAAGATAATCTCCATTGTACTAGTGTGTCCCCCCTAGTTTGGGGCCGGTTATGAAAGGGGTGGGGGGTTGGTTCGATTGTAACTAGATAGTTAGGAGTTTAGTTGTGTTAAACCAAGTTAAGTTAAGCGTTAAACTCCGTTAGTTGTATGTTACACGTTATGGCGGGTGTTAGGGTAATCAGGGACCCTAACTGGCTCAGAAAAATATAAATAGTGAAAATAGTAATATTTTCATGTTCCGGGTAAAGTCCGGGTGTCCGGTTGGATAGTAATCCGTTAAAGCCTTTTGTAACGCTTTAAAGTGTCGTTATTAACATTTTTAGTGACACAATTTGTTTTCCCGACAGTTTAGAAAGTGTCTAGTAATATTTTCTCATGTTCTGGCACTTTACTAGTCAGCTAGAAGCTGGTTTATTTATTAAAGTGCTGTGTTTGGTACTTAAAGTACGTTTTAGGCACATCCGAATCAGTGTATCTTATTCCTAGAGACGCGGTACCACAACCCTTATATCCCTACACTCACTACCAGTGTAGCCAAAATATATGAGGCTCTTAACAGGCCTTAGAGGCAGTGTCTGCCTGATGCTGGTTATATCAGCATGTTCACTGTGTATCCGTTTAGTGCTACTGTGCTTTTTGTGCATCATGTTTGCCACTAAGGTGCCGTATGTAAATAGTGTAGTGACAGCATATAAAGTATGATGCAAGTAAGTGCATGTATCAGTATGCAGGTAGCAGTTCATCAGCTAGTTCAATCAAGCACAGTAATTAAGCAGTAATTAATCAGTAATTAAGTTGTACGGATACCTGGTTTAGTGCGGGTTGTCACAAAAGTATGCGAAGCATGTGGAAAGCCGGGCCACTTGAAGGATTCTTGTTGGGCTAGTGCTGGCCGGGGAGGCCAAGGAGGATTTGGGAATAGGAATAATAATCGTGGTGGTAATCGCTCACAAGGAAACTATGGAGGAAACGGGAATCGAGGCAACTTTGCGAATCAGGCTGGCAATGCAAACCAAAACAACAACCAAGCTGGAAATGGAGGTGGAAACGGGCAAAGACTTGGATGCTATAACTGCGGTGATATCGGGCATTTTAAGAAGAACTGCCCAGAGTTAAACCAAGCCCGTGGAAGAGTGTTCCAAATCGAAGCTAGGGAAGCGCGCCAGGACCCCAATGTTGTTACTGGTACGTTCCCTGTAAATCAACGCTATGCATCCGTTTTATTTGATACTGGTGCCGATTATAGCTTCGTGTCGTTAGAGTTTAAGAATATGCTTGGTTTAGCCGCTGATAAGTTAGATGTTCCCTACTCGATCGAATTGGCTAATGGAAAGTTAGTAGAAGCCAATGAAGTTATCAGAGGTTGTGTGATCGAATTGGGAGAACGTGAGTTCGCTCTAGATCTACTACCAGTCCAGTTGGGAAGCTTCGACGTGGTGGTAGGAATGGAATGGTTATCAGGCAACAAGGCTGAGATAGTTTGTCACGAAAAGGTTGTTCGTATTCCAACCGATGATGGTGAGACCATTGTTGTTCATGGAGAGAAGCGTGAGACGCCGTTGAGGATTATCAGCTGCTTGAAAGCAAGGAAGTGTTTGCAGAAAGGATGTGTTGCTTTTCTGGCATACATTGTGGATAAAAAGGCTGCTGAGCCAAGAATCGAAGACATCCATGTCGTGAGGGAATACCCAGAAGTCTTCCCAGAAGACTTACCTGGACTGCCACCTCAGAGACAAGTAGAGTTCCGCATTGACTTAGTTCCAGGCGCCGCGCCTGTGGCTAAGGCACCTTATAGACTTGCTCCGTCTGAAATGCAGGAACTGTCGACACAACTTCAAGAGTTGTTAGACAAGGGATTTATCCGACCAAGCTTCTCGCCTTGGGGAGCTCCGGTCCTGTTTGTCAAAAAGAAGGACGGTAGTTTTCGTATGTGCATCGACTACCGGGAGCTGAACAAGCTGACGATCAAGAATAGGTACCCTCTGCCAAGAATTGATGATCTGTTTGATCAACTGCAAGGCTCAAGCTTTTATTCAAAGATCGATCTTCGATCTGGATACCATCAGTTAAGGATACAAGAGGAGAGTATCCCAAAGACAGCCTTCAGAACTCGTTATGGACACTACGAGTTCCTTGTTATGCCGTTTGGTTTGACAAACGCACCTGCAGTCTTTATGGATTTGATGAATAAAGTTTGCAAGCCGTACTTGGACAAGTTCGTGATTGTGTTTATCGACGACATCTTGATCTATTCAAGAACAAAGGCCGAGCACGAACAACATCTAAGAGCTATTTTGGAGCTGCTAAAGAAGGAACAGCTGTATGCCAAATTCTCCAAGTGCGAATTTTGGCTACGTGAAGTCCAATTCCTTGGGCACGTGGTAAACGGAGATGGAATCCACGTGGATCCAACCAAGATCGAGGCGATCAAGAATTGGGAAACGCCAAAGACGCCAACCGAGATTCGACAATTCTTGGGTTTGGCTGGTTACTATCGAAGGTTCATTGAGGATTTCTCAAAAATCGCTCAACCATTGACGCTCCTCACCCAGAAAGATAAGAAGTTTGATTGGGGAATCAAACAGGAAGAAGCGTTCCAAATACTGAAGGATAAGCTCTGCAATGCGCCAATCTTAGCACTACCGGAAGGTACAGATGATTTTGTGGTATACTGTGACGCTTCGCGTCAAGGATTAGGTTGTGTGTTGATGTAACACCAAAAGGTTATTGCTTACGCATCGCGTCAACTGAAAGTGCACGAAAAGAACTATACCACACATGATTTGGAACTTGGCGCAGTGGTATTTGCACTAAAGATCTGGAGACACTACCTTTATGGTACAAAGTGTACAATCTTTACAGATCACAAGAGCCTACAGCACATATTCAACCAGAAGGAGCTGAATATGAGGCAAAGACGATGGGTTGAGTTGCTGAACGATTACGACTGCGAGATAAAGTATCATCCAGGGAAGGCGAATGTAGTCGCCGATGCCCTAAGTCGGAAGGAGAGGATCAAACCCATAAGGGTTAGAGCTTTAGAAATGATTATCCAAACCGATCTTTCCTTGCGCATTCGTGCCGCGCAGAAAGAAGCTCTCAAGAAAGGAAACCTTGAAGAAGAATATCTCCGTGGGATGGAGAAGCTACTGGTACCAAACGAGGAAGGAACATTATGTTTTGAGAAAAGGATTTGGGTTCCTTTGTTTGGAGGTTTAAGGAAGGTTATTTTTGATGAAGCTCATAAGTCGCGGTACTCTATCCACCCTGGAGCGGATAAAATGTACCAGGATCTTAAAGATTATTATTGGTGGCCTAGGTTGAAAGGCGATGTTGCTGTTTATGTGAGCAAATGTTTAACGTGCGCTAAGGTTAAAGCGGAATACCAGAAGCCTTCAGGACTTCTGCAACAACCGGAGATTCCCAAGTGGAAATGGGAACAAATCTCAATGGATTTTATTACGAAATTGCCAAGAACGCCAAGAGGCCACGACACTATTTGGGTGATAGTGGATCGATTAACGAAGTCAGCACACTTCTTACCTATCAGAGAGAAGGATAATACGAGCAGATTGGCTGAAATTTACATGAGAGAGATCGTCGCGCGCCATGGAGTACCTCTCTCAATCATCTCTGATAGAGACGGAAGGTTTGTGTCAAGGATATGGCAATCCTTCCAAGAAGCCTTTGGCTCACAATTGAATCTGAGCACTGCGTTTCATCCGCAAACTGACGGTCAGAGCGAGCGAACGATACAGACTTTGGAAGACATGCTGAGAGCGTGTGTTATGGATTTGGGCGGTAGCTGGGACAAGCATTTGCCTTTGGTCGAATTTTCGTACAACAACAGCTACCACACCAGTATTGGTGTCGCGCCATTTGAAGCCCTTTACGGACGCAAGTGCCGATCACCTTTATGTTGGGCTGACGCAGGTGATAGGCAGCTTGCTGGTCCCGAAATCGTCCAAGAGACGACAGACAAGATTGCGCAGATTCTTAAACGCATCGAAGCAGCTCGCCACAGACAGAAGGCCTATGCGCATCCAAACCGGAAACATGTGGAATTCCAAGTTGGAGAAATGGTGTTATTGAAAGTTTCACCCTGGAAGGGTGTGGCACGCTTCGGAAAGCGTGGGAAGTTAAATCCGCGCTACATTGGTCCCTTCAGAATTCTGGAAAGAATAGGACTAGTAGCATACAAGTTGGACCTACCTGCTAAACTGAATGGTGTTCATGACACCTTTCATGTATCCAATCTAAAGAAAAGTCCAACTCAAGTCACCGTTGCCATTCCCACCGACGAGATTCATGTTGACGACACGCTCCACTTCGTTGAAGAACCTGTTGAGGTCACGGATTGGAAAGTTAACAAGACCCGCCGGAGCAGTGTCAAACTCGTCAAAGTTCGTTGGAATGCCAGACATGGTCCTGAATACACCTGGGAACGTGAGGACCGGATGAAAGAGAAATACCCCCACCTTTTTCCTAAGAACCCTGCATCTACAAGCAGAACTTAAATTTCGGGACGAAATTTATTTAACGGGGGGAGAATGTGACAACCCGCACTAAACCAGGTATCCGTACAACTTAATTAATAATTAATTACTGCTTAATTACTGTGCTTGTTTGAAATTACTGACGAACTGCTACTTGAATACTGATACATGTACTTACTTACATCATACTTGCTTGCTGTCACTACATTATTTACATGCTGAACCTTAGTGACAAACATGATGCACAAAAAGCACAGTAGCACAATACACGGATAACCTATTGAACATGCTGATAAAGCCAGCATCAGGCAGACACTGCCTCTAAGGCCTGTATGAGCCAGAGATATTTTGCTACACTAGTGGTGAGTGTAGGGATACAAGGGTTGTAGAACTGCGTCTCTAGGAATAAGTCACTATGACTGGATGTGCCTAAAACGTACTCTAAGTACAAAACTCAGCACTTTACAAAATAATTCAACTTTTAGCTAACTAATAAAGTGCCAAAACATGAGAAAAATAACACTAGACACTTTCAAAAGTGTCAAGAATGAGTTGTGTCACTAAAAAGGGTATTAACGACACTTTAAGCTTTGTTAAGCGCTTTAACGGATTACTATCCAACCGAACAACCGGACTATACCCGGAACATGAAAATATTGTTATTTTCATTATTTATCTTTTTCTGAGCCAGTTAGGGTCCCTGAATACCCTAACACCCATTGTAACGCATGACACACCACTAACCGGGTTAAGCACTTAATTAACTATACTTAACCTAACCACTAGTTGGTTTCGGACTAGGACCCCCCCTCCTAACCGTCCCCAACCATGGGGGAACACACTTGTACCCTTTGTGATTATTTTAATCACCTTTGCCTAATATCTAAGTAACATATGAACCTTTGGTTAATACCTACACTATTTGTCTATAAGTATGAGCATTAACACAACATAACATTCCACCACTTAATCAATAAACACACCACTCCCTCTCCTCTCTAGAGCTCTCGGCCGAACACCCCCTCCCCATACATCCATTTTCGGCTTCCATCTTCACATCACAAGATCATACAAGCTTCAAGGATCACGCATTAGGAAGCTTGGTGCAAGCGGAACGCGAAGGACCTCTCTACTTAGCTTTTATCCACCCGATTTACGTCTAGATTCTTCCCTAGCCTCGAGCTAGAGGTATAATGCTTAAAACTCATACTTGAACTAATCTAAGGTGGTTAATAAGATGTATGATGATTAAAACTCGGAATCTTGCATTTTGAAGCATTAAAGTTTACTAAACTTGCAAGTATTGTTGGTTAAAAGCACATAAGTTGTGTAAAACTTGTAGTAATTAAAATTTATGGTTATTTAGGCCCGATCTATGATGTGGTAGCTCGGATCATCGTTTAACCCGGTTTGGTAAGGTCATGGATCTTAACATAAGCTTGTTTTGAATGATACAAGGGTTAAAAGGTGAAACTCTACCACACGCGAATCATGAACTTGTGTAAAAGAGTTTTACTTGTGAAATTGTGTTTAAAGCTAGCAGATCTACGCATCTGCAAGTGGTATCTTCAAAGAACCACGTATCAAAGAAATCGTGTATTTTAAAAGATAGATTTTACACTAACAAGCATGATTTTTATAAACCACAAGTGTGTAAACACTTGTGAAATAAAAAGATCCGACAAAATAACAGTTTTTGGTAAAAGATGACTGGAAGTTGTAAAGATGGATTTTCTCTAAAAACGAGGTTTTTACAAGATCAAATTACCTTATATGAAGATCTACTAAATTTAAGGGGATTTATACCACAGTTTTGGGAAAACTGCAAGTTCATGTAATTTTTGGCAATTTACACATATGTTGATTAGTTGTTGTGATGAAAGTTGTTCTGATCAAATAAAGAAAATTGTTGAGTTGATTTGTTAAAGAAAATGATACGCTTGAAAGCGTGGCCACCTCCAGTTACAGAGGAAACTCTGGCGAAATTTTTCTAACAACCTAACACTTAGAACTATTTACACTACAAGTGTTAGAATTATTTTTGACATGTTTTCAAAATATGAATTTCGCCATGACTTTATTTACTAAATATTCGGAGGTGGGATTCTCACAAAATTTAACGTGATAAATATATTTTTCACACACTGTTTATGATTATTTTGTGAAGATACATAAATATTATTTTTAGAGTAAAAATAATATTTACGAACGTTAACGAATCCAAAATAATACGAACGCTCTCACCATAAATATATAAGTTACACCGGTAATTATATTACCACTCGATTGTTAAAACGTAACTTACGCACTTACGGAAATATTTATGAACGCGTATTTTAACAACGTATTATTGGAGAAAAATTATGTGAAATGAAAATATAATATTTTTGAGAAAAAATACTTATATTTTGGAATTGGAAATATATATATATATTAAGTGAGACTTAATGATATAATTTGAACGCACATGTATTGAATCCCCCATCCTTGGGAAGGAGATTAACTACCAAGTATATACAAATGTAAACACGAAATAGTTGTCTAACTATTTCCCAAAGACTTAAACTATAAAGCTAAGGCACGGTCGTCCGTCTAATAGAAATTAGCACCTGTAGGTCGTCGCACAGCTGCCTGATTTGGAGTACTTGGTAGAGACGCACCGACTGTGAGTTCATGTCCCCCTTTTCTCTAACTGTTTTCAGTTTTCTTAACTGCGGGGGTGAAATACATGTTACTTTGATTACAGACTTTATACACGGTATGGTTAGCGTAAGGAGGTTTACTGCTTAGATCATGTGAGTGGGTAGGAGCAATATGAGGCCATTAGTCCTCATAACGGGACCGAGGGACAGGAGCGGTAGATCTATCTGGGTGTAGCGAGCCCAGCCCCAGGCCAAACTAGAAACGGACCTTGGGGTGACTTTGTCCACATACTAATGCCGTGGCGAAATCTGCTAGGTTTGAGTCTCCCTATTTACACTTCACATATATCAGTGGCCTTGCAAACCATTGGTGATCTCAATTCCCTTATTGGCTACATACCAAGACTATTTTTATATTCACAACGGTTTACTTACTCACTTACACATGAACTCGCTCAACATTATTGTTGATTTTTCAACTTACATGTATTTCAGGAAATTAAAGATCTGGCGCGGTATGTTATGTTTTCCCGCTGCATAAGGGTTCCGAGGTCATCCGAGTTTAGGAAATGTGACTCTTTCCTGGACAAGTCACAAATCTTAAACTGCGTTTAGTTCATGTTAATGTTTATGTTTTTCAAGACAATGTTTTACGTTATGAGGTTGTAAGTCCCTAAGACAATGTTATGTTACTCTGGTTTTAAAACTTAATCAAATGGATGATCTAGCATGATTTTATTTCATATAGCTTTGTTATGGTTAAGCTATGGTATTAAGAAGTCACACCAAAATTAACCACGCTTCCGCAAAGCCAGGGTGTGACAGAACAGTTACTCATTCTCAGAATGGAGTCAGTCTTTTCTTCCTAACGAACAAATGGAACGACACCCCCTGTGCCGTCAAAATTCAATGGCTTGCAGTCCAGGAACTGTCTATAGGTGCAGCCAGTTGGAGGGTTACTTCCGGGAGTGCCACCGCTGTATCTAGAGCGGAGGGCTTCATGCCGCGCTATAACTTGGGAAATGCGCTCATTGTATTCGGCCATAGTTAACGTAATGGTGTCCGTGTCACGTCTGGACGGCATTTTCGTCTGTCAAAAGGTATGGGGTGGGTTAGACAACATTCCATAATTGTCTATGAGGTGCATATTACCACAAGATAACATGTAATCACCCAATATAACATGCATATATAATAAACAATGTATAAGTAAGGAAACAACTACTGAGATTTCATATATGCTTGACAACTTGACTTATTGTTTGTAATGAGGAAAACAAAATGAAATCGAGGTTACATCACATTGGTCATACAAGTTTCATAATATGAAAGTAGTAGTTTTCTTCCTTCTACATTGGTTTTCTTAGGTCTTTAGCTTCACAAAGACGGGTATACTTCCCGAGAGATGGGGGTTGTACATGTAGGGGTGATAGAGAGTGTGACGTCACTGAATCTTTCCCGCGTGTTAGCCATCTTCTCTTGCTTAGATTTCGGTTCCCAAACGCCTCGTATACGGGTAGAAGTGTTTGACACGAAGTGGGTAAAGACAGGTTTCCTACTTTGTAAAGTGCTAAGGCAACTTCTTAGGTATTGTTCTACTAGTTGGAGGTGTGAACACCTAGTGATTATTTTCGGATGGGTGGTGATCACTTGCTCGACCCGCAGAGTCCACCAGGATTTCCATGCACTACAAGTCGTTATTACGTGGGCCCCCGTAATAATAAATTGTCTTGCACGATCACCCCAACTTTCCCTCGTTCAAGCAGATGATCAACCAAAGAGGGGACACTACTGTCCTTATACCTCTGACATGGAAAGGACCATTGTGGTGGTCCACGCGCTAACATCCATTATCTTTACGTGCGAATAGGCATGATGATTAAAGGTAATAGGAATGAGGAGAATTCCTAGTAGTTGGAGGGGCACCTTCAAGATGAGCATCTCAGCTTCCTTGACTGGCCAAGAGTGTCGTCAATCTTGTTTCGCAAAAGCCACAAGGACCTCGTCCTGTTGATAAGGGTGTCGTCCAAGGTTGCCGCCTCCGTAGTCAGGCACCTTCACAATCGAGAGGGAAGAGCATCCGTCTTCTACGGAAACAAGCTCAGGATCTCGTTTGGTGTCACTCCAGCCACGAGCTTTGCAATAAACGCGAGGTCGATAGTCTCATCGTGAGAGTCACGAACAATGATAGGATTCGGAGTCGTAGGTATCTCGTTCACGTCTTTAATTATTCCGTACACTTATACACATATATATTAATAAATAAGTATGTTACTTAGTATAAACAGGCAAATAGATGCATCATATCACATATAACTCTCGTTTATCCTTTCGGAGGGGGGTAATTTTGTCTTTGGCAAGTCTATCCCACATAGACTATGCCTTAATTGGCACTTCAAATTGGGGTATTCTCCTCCCTATTAATGTCCTTGCCTTGTCTTTTCTTTGAAAAATGTTTGACTCATGGATCTTGGCGCTTTCGTGAATGCAATGAAAAACCTTTTTGTGAAAATGTTTTCGTGAGAGAGTTCTAGTGATTGTAGTCTAGACTCTAGAAGGAATCCTAGTTCACTAGAATCGAAGCTTTGATACCAAACTGTCACACCCTTACTTTTGCGGAAGCGTAAGATGTGTGACTTGTTCAATATCATTGCATTCAATCATAATAAACAACTATATGATCAAAACGATGTTCATCCATTCATTAAGTTTAAAATATTACAAACACTAGTCATTTAAGTTTCAAACAACACAACCTTGACTAAGTTACAAACCAACAAAAGTGGATGACACCTAAACTTGGAATTTACTTCTAGAAACAACACCCGCGCCCAAGATCCAATGTGTTACCTGAAATACATGTAATTTTGGAAAACATCAACAAAAGTTGAGCGAGTTCATGCGTTTTGCATAAATACTGATAGACTTGTAAACGTTTGAGAGACTCCTTTGAAAACAGGTATGAAAAGCATCTATGAACAGATCAAATTAATGTTTTGCAAGGGCACTAATGCATGTGGAGACTTAGGGAGTACTCAATATGAGTAGACTTATACCCTCGTCGATTTCCTCGATTGTGTTGAATTTCCCCTTCGACTGTATCAATTTACCTTGAACGTGAAAATTTTCCTTGACTGTGTCAATTCACCTTGACTGTTGTCGAGTTACCTCGACTGGGACACCGAAGCACTCAAGTGGTCACATAAGGACCATGAGTGGGGCTCGGCCGTACCCGTTAGATCTAACCTTCGTCCATATTTATTATGAGAGTTAATGACATTTCAATTTCAATGTATGCTCACATGATCTATAATTCATTTCATAGCCAAATCATACCGTTTAATCATTTGTAACATGTATTCCACCCCCGAGAGTTATAAATCTAAAAACAGTTAAGAGAAAAGGGGGACATGAACTCACAATTTTGCGTTCTTCAATCTGACGTAACTCAAGCTGCTACTAGTGTGCACGACTACCTACAACGTACTACGGTCTATTAGACGAGCGGGTCATGCCTTGGCTTAGTATTAATTAGTGTCTTTGAGTTTCGTTTCTTTGTGTCCTTAATATTATTCCAAGTTATGTAATTATTTGTTAAAATAATAAATATTTTAACTTGAATTATATTTATGAACTTTGGAATATTAGTTAAAATAATACATTTTAACTTGTCAAGTTTATGTATTCGTACTAGCATAACTTGTCACACCCCCAAAATCCACAAGCGGAGTATCACCGCAGGAGGCATGACATGACCAAGATCAAGACACCAATCATATTGAACAATGTATTAAAGTAAATATAAAACCAACCACAACATAATTGGTGTCCAAAACAAATTAACTAAGTTCAAGTTATCAGCGGAAGCATAACGTATAAAACTAAAACGTAAGTTTAATAGTTCAAATGTTTAAACATGGAACTCAATAGTCCATGCCCCACAACAACCTCTCCTTCTCGTGCAAGTTCCAAGTAAACACCTAATAACCTGCAAGGCATATAGTAACGAATCAACAACAAAGTTGAGCGAGTTCACAGTTCGTTGTCCATTTTAGAGTTATTCCAAAAACCATAAGTTCTTTCGAAAACCATGAGTTAACCAATTCCTTGTTTCCCAAACCATAACCAGTGGGGGCTACCCCATGTTAACCACTAGACCCGTTACCATATTGACTACTGACTGAAGACATGTTTATGTGCCCTGCGTCAATGTCTATCATCATTGACTAAGTGCCCGGATCCATTAGTCCACTCTCGTCCTCTGCGGCATGGTGTGAGGCTTGTCAAACCTAATAGTTCTATTTAACTAATGACCCGCTCGCCATTGGCCTGGCTATTAAGTCGATATAAAAATGAGGGACTTCATGATAGAGTTTTGTCTAGTAAGTTATATGTTGTCATCCTTCCTATGGAGGATGGAGGTACGTAATCTACCCAAGGAGAATACGCAGGCTTAATGTTGTCATCCTTCCCATGGAGGATGGAGGTACATATTCTACCCAAGGAGAATATGCAGGTTTCATTTTAGATCCTTAACCTATTCCCAACCACCGGGAATCCCATGCCTTGTAGAAAGTGTGAACTCACCTTAGGTTAGCTCGGCAGATAAACGAAAGGTCAATCGACCTGCTAGAGGTTAACCACGTCCTAACATGGTTACCGTACAAGTCAGGTCTAGGTTCAAGTAGTGCACATAGGTTTACACATAAACTAACAGGTTGCGAACACGTAATGATCATGGCAAACACATAAGATCACATTCAACACGTTAACTGTCAAGTACACATAATGTCCAACTTGTGCGACTCAGATGATTGGGCCGTTGAGCTTGTACGAGCCCAATCATCTTGTACGATCCAATATTAAAGTACAATAAAACTGGCCCAACCTGTTGTGCATCCAGCACAATCTTGTGCGACTCACAACGGGTTGTGCGACTGAAAACATACCCGGCCCAATAACATAAGTAACCCAATATTCACACGGTCCAAACAAATAAACAGAAAATCAACTTATGCGGTCCATTTAATCTTGTGCGACCCGAATTTAACTTGTATGATTTCAAATGGCTTGTGCGACTAGAATCTACTTGTGCGAATGAGTTTTGGGCTTTAAGGCTCAACAACATAATAAGGTTCAAATAGTTGTGTGTGCCCAAGACTTGTGCGATCGGCACTGTCTTGTGCGATCCACATGTCTTGTGCGATCATGCAATTTCTAAGTTGTACACTGTGCTTAAACGGTTGCACCCAGTCTTGTGCTACTGTATTGTGCGACCGGGGCTTGTGTGATCAATATTAGATTTCCATATTTTATGGAAATCAGTTACACTCTCCATTTACCCGATCCATTCTAATAATTTCCAACTTTGCAACAATTCGATCAAACCAACAGATTTACCAATTAATTTGTATGAACCCTAATTAATCATATAACAACTCATCATCATCACATCGAATCAATTAGCATGATTAACATCAAGATCCTTAATTCATCATTCAATAACTCAAGCCAAATCTTAAAATCCATCCGAATCCAAACACATATAGCCGATTGCATTCATTCGGTTCTAGATCATTATTATAATCACATGATTATCAAACCCTATGTTGAACTAACATATTACACATATGAGCCGATTTACATGAACACTAACCTTATCAATTTATATCAAAATCAGTCATATATCATTCGTAAATCATTATGTAGGAACATATAAACCACAATATCATCTAACAAAACAATAATCATGAAACACTAACCGGTTAGAAGGTAGAACAAGGATGATCCGAATCAAGAAAACTTTGAGGAAGAGGGGATGCGGCCGTCGGCTTCGAGAGGAGAGGAAGAGAGATTTAGGGTTTGCTAAACTTTGTGTATTTTGGTGAAGTGTAGGATTTATACTAACACCCTAGGTGTTATTCGAACTAAGAGAGTGGGCCGAACCCTTCATGGGCTTCCCTTGGTTTCGACTACAAAGAGTGTGGCCCGAATGAGGTTGTACGATTGGACTAGTGTTGTGTGATTACATTATATACATACATTACACACATTCACATAACATGTAACATTTATTCATTAAAACCAACATATCAATTAGTCACATAGAGTTCATACACGTTACATTAAACACAAAAATAGGTTCTGAAATACGAGGTGTCACATCATCCCCTCGTCCCGAAATTTAGCACGTAGTTACTAAGGATGTAACAGCCTAGCGTAACCGCACCATGATATTGTCCGCTTTGGTGGCCAGCACGCCCTCGGCGTTCGCCCCTCACGGTTTTCAAAACGCGTCATGATGGTGAAGGTATCCAGCCCCTTATAAGGAAATCTTTGTTCCCCTTCACAACCGATGTGGGATGTCACAATCCACCCCCCTTAAGGGGTCAAGCGTCCTCGCAGGACCCGGCACCAACGATCCGGCCCTGGCTCTGATACCATTTGTAACAGCCCAGCGTAACCGCACCATGATATTGTCCGCTTTGGTGGCCAGCACGGCCTCGACGTCCGCCCCTCACGGTTTTCAAAACGCGTCATGATGGTGAAGGTATCCAGCCCCTTATAAGGAAGCCTTTGTTCCCCTTCACAAACGATGTGGGATGTCACAATCCACCCCCTTAAGGGGTCCAGCGTCCTCGCAGGACCCGGCACCAACGGCCCGGCCCTGGCTCTGATACCAAACTGTCACACCCCCAAAATACCACATGCGGAAACACCACGGGACATGTGACGTACCAGGATCCAAGCCACTAATCATATCGAACCAATAATAAATATTTAAATAGAACATTCGTTTTATTGCATAAGATAAATCCAAGTCATGAGTTAAAACCAGAGAAAACATTCAGCGAAAGCGTAAGGTAAAAGGTTAAACAACTGTTGCAAAATAATTGTTCAAAACCAATGTATCAAGTATCCAAGAGTCTCGATCCATAACCACACCAGCACTCCCAGATAGCAAGTCCATATCAAGAATCTAACGACCTGCAAGCATGCAGACAAGTGTGTCAGACGACGTTGGTGAGTTCAAAGTTTTGTTAACGCGTTTAGTTACCAGATATGTGTATAGAACAGTTTAACGATTTGTTTTGATGTTGTTATTAACTCGATTACCGCAATGGCTAAAAGATTTATGTGCCCAACCCCAATGCCTCTATCAAAGCATTGGTCAAGTGGTCAAGGTAATTAGTTCACGCCCGTCCTCCCCGGTATGGTGTGAGGGTGCCAATCCTAATAGCGCTATCAACTAATAACCTCGTTTCCTCCCCGGCAACTATCGGTAGATGTAAGGGGTCTTATATGATAGAAACTGAGTAATAATAAACATCCCATTAACCCGCCATTCCTCCCCGGAAAAATTACCAGATATCCCTCCCCGGGATGCATGCTTGGGAAAAAGAGAAGTGAACTCACCTTGGTTTGCTCGGTATGATTTGCTACTTGTTCACACTTAAACAATCACAGCCTATGGTATTCACGTATGCGATATTAGTTTACATTCATAAGGTTTACGTATGAATCATAATCATAGTGTGTGTGTACACCACAATCATCGAATAACACATAACAATTATTCTACTCATGTATATCCAAACCCACATGTATGATTTGTATCAATATTCAATAGTCAAGTGATTAGCATCGGGTGGTCACACTATGTAATGTGAATTACTAACTAAGCATATGAAATTTGACAACACTATTAATTCTTGTGAATATATGATATCTTTAATAAAAATAGCCGACAACATTAAATTAGTGATAAAGCTTCATTGGGCCTCTCAACTTAATCACATGGATTGTGTGTAGTAGATCACATGACTTCTGATGAGCCTAATAAATGAAGTCTACACTTGTTGACTATCAAAAGCATTTACACAAGTTTGACTATGTTAAGTGTGCCAATCAAAACTAATTCATGCTTCATCGGTGGTCATCATCAACGAAGTCAACAATATGATATCATTATCATGCACATTCAACAACATAAACAATTCAGTCCACTACTCCATAATGATGACCTGATCGACGAAACCCCCATGCAATCAGGTCGACGAAACCCTCTTGCAATCAGGTCGACGAAACATTATCATTCATCAAGGGTCAAGCCGACGAAACTCCATTGTTTCGTCGAGAGATAGGCCGACGAAACTCCATTGTTTCGTCGAGAGTTGTGTGACAACTGGCACCAAACCGGTAATTTCCGTACACTTTAATTATTGCTTAATGACTGCAATTATGTGCTTAATTGTCAGAAATGGCTGAACACATGATTAAACAAGTGAATTCATGCACGTTTTATACTACAAGATATTGCTTTATGCATAAACGAGAGCGTTGCGTCAAAAATAATAGTAAACTCACCGGTAAGACACACTGTGTCAACAAAACTGCAGAAAGCAGTCAGACAATAAAATTGGAGCCTAGGTGTAGGTCCGACAACAAGAATGCATTAGAACCCAAGAGTACATATAAGGGTTTAATATATATGCATTACGGAAGCAAAAATAAGCACTAAAAAGCACCCGAAACGCACTTTAAGTGCAGAATTTATATAATTCAGCAATAAATCAGCATTTAAACATATAAATATTATGCAGAAATTTCGTTTTATCATCCAGAATACTTCCTCAAGTGTCGGGAATCGAAAGTGTTACAAAAGGATACTTAAAAGACACTAAAAGGTGCAATTTAGCACTTTAACAAATCGGTATGTAACCGAATAACCGGATATTACCCGGAACACCAAAATAATGCTAGAAGCATTGTTTTTATTTTTCTAAGCTGGTTAGGGTCCCCGAACACCCTTACACAGTATAGATTGCTTAACATACATGAACCACTAAATATTTCATTTATTTACTAACTAGATTAGTAACTTGGAATTGAAATCAAACTAAGCCAACCCCCCCCCCCCCCCAAACCGGATTTGAACATGAGGTACACCCCCATGATTTTATTTATTTGTTTAATTGATATGGTTGGATATCTTGGAGACACAAGGACCAAAGGGTTCAAGACTTGATGGATATAAGTTCACATGGACCACTAGACTTCACCATAACTTCATCTTCATCATTCAACAACACCAAAACCTTCTCTCTTCCCTCCCTTGGCTACGGCCTCACCCACACACACCCATACTTTCATTTTCTATCCACATCCATCCATTCCAAGGTGATATTGAGGTGTAAGAATGTCACTAACAAAGCTCGGTGCAAGCGGATCTTGAAGGACCTTCACCATTTGCTTTTATCCACCTCATTTGCCCTCTTGAACTTCCCTAGCCTTGAGCTAGTAGTAAGTGTTCTAAAACACCATCTTGTTCTTGTTTAAAGTGGTTAATAAGTGATTTAACGTTTAAAACTCAAGAACACACAAGATTAAAACTAAAAGTCTTGAACATAAGATGAATAAGGTGGATAAAGAAAAGATGTGTGTGTAAATCTTGTAGATCTTGTATAGTTTTTATTATTTGATGTTGTTTGTTGCTAGAAGTGGATGGATCATCATCTAACCATACTAGATCATGTTCAAGAACATGAACTAGTAGTATGTTAGTGTTAGAAATGTGAAAGATGATGAAACCATCCACTCATGAAACATGAATTTGAGTAAAAGTAATTTTTCTTTTAAAATAAGACTCTAAACATGTAGATCTAAAGATCTACAAGTGGTTTTTCGGAAGAACCAAGCAAAAATATTAGTTTTGTTAAAACCCGGATCTTATCCGAACTAAAAGCCTTTTTAGTAAATAAACAAGTGTGTAGACACTTGTGTCACAAGAAAGATTTAACAAAGAAATATTTTTGCGAATCTCGACTAGAAGTTGTGAAACTTCATATTCTTTAAAAATAAAGTTTTTAAGGAACTAAAATTATTTTTTAAAGATAACAAGACTTACTAAATGTGCTAGTAAGTTACTACACATTTTTGTAAATATTCAAGTTCATGAAATGGAGAAATTAGCGATTATTGTTGATGATTATTGTTGATAATTGTTGTTGATGATTGTTGACGATTTAAAAGAAAATAAACACATGTTTTGAAAACATGGGAAACCTCTATTTTTAGGGGAAACTCTGTCAAAATTTTTATAAATTTTGACACTTAGAGAAATATAAGTTTTTGGGAAACTTATTCCCTAAAAATGTATTTAAAGTATTACCAAGGTTTCCCTAATTTTTGGTGATAAGAAATAAGGATTTCTTCAAGAATAAAAATGGATATAAGTATGTATATTTTTGAGAGAAAAATATATATTATTTTATCACCAACTTTTGTGCTAAGTGTATATAGTATGTGTTATACGTGCTAGTGTATTAAGACTTAAAAATACACTAAATACTCATGAGGAGTATAAACATAAAAATACACATACAAGATACATAATTCGGGTGCAAAGTGCAAAACATGAGATACTTATATTAATTTTTGAGAAAATAATATAAGTAAGATACTTAGTTAAAAATATAAAATATTTTTAACACAAGAATATATACACAAAAGAGAGTGACTGTACTTGTGCGACGCAAGTCTAGTGACTAACGTTAAGAAAACGCGTATAGGTTACGACGTTAATTAAGCAAATCCAGTGAAGTTTACGACGCAAGGAACGCAAAGTTGTGAGTTCATGCTCCCCCTTTTCTTTGACTGTTTTCAGTTTTTATAACTTCGGGGGTGAAATACATGTACAAATGTACAATATGTATAATTGGTATGATATAAATATAAGAAGCACACTTGGTGAGAACGAGAATCAAGTGTGATGAAATATAAGAATACAAGAAGTACACTTGGTGAGAACGAGAACCAAGTGTGACGAAATATAAGATAATAAGAAACGCACTTGGTGAGGACGAGAACCAAGTAGGATACGTTATGAGAAATGATAATAAGAAACGCGCTTGGTGAGGACGAGAACCAAGTAGGATGCGTTATGAGAATTGATAACAAGAAACGCGCTTGGTGAGGACGAGAACCAAGTAGGATGCGTTATGAGAAATAGTGTCACGAATAGGGTACAGAAGCACCATTAATCAACAATATACCTAGACCGCAGAACAAAAGGTTAGATCTAACGGGTGCCTGGCAGCCACACTCTCGGTGAGGGCGAGAATCGAGTAGTGCTTTTGTGTCTCAGAATATACCAATTAAATGCCTTAGGTTTGGTGACTTCCTATGCCGTGTCACATGTTAATGGCTTTGCAACCCATTAACAATCCTGAAACTTACAGGAATACTTTATTTACATAAAAGTCATACCATACTAAAAATTGATGAATACTTGAGTACGTGGGGTACTCAAGAAAAGATTGATGAATACTTGAGTACGTGGGGTACTCAAGAAAAGATTGAATTATACTTGAGAACGTGGGGTACTCAAGAAGAAATTGAATTATACTTGAAGTACGTGGGGTACTCAAGAAAAATTGGAATTATACTTGAGTACGTGGGGTACTCAAGAAGAAATTGAATTATACATGAGTACGTGGTGTACACATGAAACTGAATTTATATATGAAAACTTGATTTATTCACAAACTATGTTTTCATACAAAGTATACAAACGTGAAATACAAAACTGCATGAATTCACACCAACATTATGTTGACGTTTTTCCAAAAACTCACATGTATTTCAGGTAACTAGGATGGATGTGCGCGTGGTCTTGCTTATGCTCGTGGATGTCGATTGTGTTTAACTTTAAATAAAGTTGTAAACTTTTTAAGACAATGTTTTAAGCTGTCTAGCGATGTAAACGCTATCTTATGTTTTCAAATTATGGTATTTGAAGTATTTTTACAAGCATGTAGCATGTTTACCTTTCGTATGCAATGAGAACCTTTCATGATCACACCTCGTGCTTCCGCCGCAGAAAGGGGTGTGACAGATTGGTATCAGAGCTGCGATTGTAGTGAACCAGGATTTCTTCTCGAGTCTAGTCTACAATCTCTAGGATCCATTCACGAAAACAATTTTCAAAGAGTTTTCATTGCATAAAACGTCCCGCGACATCCACTACCTGAAACTGTCTACAAGAGTCTAGAAAAGACACTACGAGACTTAGAGTGCACTTGAGTAGCACTTGTCGTTGACTAGAAATTACTTGCAATTATGTGTGATAATTAGCATGTACTAGAAGTAGAATGTCACAAGTATATGTGACTTTTCCTGGAAGCAATGGCCTACCTGAAGGAAGAAATACGAGGATGAAACGAACTGTGTGGACTGTGCAAGGAGTTACGTAATTATGGATGCATACATAATTATGGAATTCAGTGCACAGAAATCACAGCAAGTCTTGTCACGTGTAGATTCCCTCAGTGCAAGCCTACTAAGTACTCTGCTAGAGTAATAGTTGTTTGATGTCACTTATGTGGTATATACTTGTGTATATATATATACTACTACTGTCCAGTATGACGATATCAAACAAATGCCTAAACCTATTGGGTTGTGTTCTTCAGAACATGGCACCCGGGAAAGCTGTTAATGCTCGCAATGACGATCAACCTCCTCCTCCCCCACTGCCAAGAACGGCTGAAGAGCTGAACGCTCTACTGGAAGAAAGGATCTCCGCTGCTATCGCCCAATACGAGGCAAACCGTACTCAAGACAGTGGAGGACCAAGCAACGCTAGACGTAATGGGAACGGAGATTCATCTGGAGGCAATGCAGCTCAAGGTAACCTTAAGACAACACACTAGTCATGGAGAAATTTATGAACGGTCTTTGTTTCATTATTTCTTCGATTGCTCACATGTGAATTGGTTGAATCAATTCCAGGCTGCACTTTCAAGCACTTCCTCGACTGCAAGCCGATGAACTATGACGGCACAGGAGGTGCAGTAGCATTTGTGCGCTGGACGGAAAAGACGGAAGCTACCATCCGCATGAGCAAGTGTACCGCGGACCAGCAAGTCACTTTTGCCACTGGGTTGTTTGTCGATGAAGCCCTGACTTGGTGGAACCTGCAAGCCCAAACTTTGGGTGATGATGCCGCTTATGGCTTAACTTGGGAGGAACTGAAGGAAAGAATGAGAGAGAAGTATTGCTCTCGCGCTGAACTCCAAAGGCTGGAAACGGAGTTCTGGCACTTGACTATGGAAGGTGCTGACATTAATGGTTATACTCGAAGGTTCCACGATCTGTCAAGAGTGCTTCCCTACATGGTGACTCCCGAATTCAAGCGCGTTGAACGCTACATTTGGGGACTGGCCCCAGAGTTTCGTGGCATGGTGACATCGGCCAAACCACAAACAATCACTGAGGCTGTAACTCTGGCTGTCAGCCTGACCGAAGATTGTGTTCGTATGAAGAAGTTATCACTGAACCCAACAGAGAAGACCGAGACACATGCTGAGTCGTCCGGTGACAAAAAGAGAAAGCATACAAGTTTGAACCAAGCAACTCGTAACAACAAGGGTTTCAACAGGAAGCGTGACGCTAAACCGTCCCAGGAGGCGAAAACCCATGCAACCAAAGCATACCAAGGCTCCATACCTAGATGCCAAAAATGTAAGTATCACCATGATGGAGCTTGTCGCATTCCAAGGTGCGACAAATCTGATAAATTGGGTCATCAAACAGAAGACTGTTGGGGAAAAGGAAAGAACCGAAATGGAAACGGTGCTGGTAACAAGAATGGTAACGGGAAAGGGCAGAACCAAGGATGCTTCAAGTGTGGAAGCAATGATCATTTCATGAAGAACTGCCCAGAGAGAAATAATGCTCAGGCTAGAGTATTTGTGATTGGAGCAAAGAACGCACGCGAGGACCCTAACGTGGTCACCGGTACGTTTCTCATTAACAATCACTTTGCATCCATATTATTTGACACTGGCGCCGATTATAGCTTCATGTCTGTGGAATTTAAACGCATACTCGGAATAGAATCTAGTAGATTAGAAATTCCTTATTCCATAGAACTAGCCAATGGCAAACTCGTTGAATCGGGCGAAGTTGTTAGAGGCTGCACACTAGAACTTGGTGAACGAAGATTTAGCATCGACCTCCTACCTATTCAATTGGGTAGCTTCGATGTAGTAGTCGGGATGGACTGGTTGTCCAAGAACAAAGCTGAAGTTATATGTCATGAGAAAATCATTCGCATCCCTTTAACGAATGGTGAAACTCTCATCGTGCATGGAGAAAAACGAGACGCACCTCTTCGAATCATCAGTTGCATAAAGGCACGGAAGTGCTTAAGGAAAGGATGTGTCGCCTTCCTAGCACACGTTATAGACAAGAAGGCTGTGGAGCCAAAACTTGAAGACGTTCCTGTGGTGAAGGAATTTCCTGATGTGTTCCCTGAAGACCTACTAGGACTACCTCCGCAACGACAAGTCGAATTCCGTATAGACTTGGTTCCAGGAGCTGCTCCTGTAGCCAAGGCACCCTATCGACTTGCGCCATCCGAAATGCAAGAATTATCTACACAACTCCAGGAGTTGTTGGATAAGGGATTTATAAGGCCAAGCTTCTCACCCTGGGGAGCTCCGGTATTGTTCGTGAAGAAGAAGGATGGAACACTGCGGATGTGTATCGATTACAGGGAACTGAACAAACTCACGATCAAGAATCGGTATCCGCTACCAAGGATTGATGACTTATTTGATCAATTGCAAGGATCAAGCTACTATTCCAAGATCGACCTTCGATCTGGATACCATCAGCTGAGAATCCAAGAGGAAAGCGTACCAAAGACTGCATTCAGAACGCGATATGGGCACTACGAATTTCTTGTGATGCCGTTTGGGCTGACGAATGCACCAGCGGTCTTTATGGATCTGATGAACCGCGTATGCAAACCATATCTCGATAAATTCGTGATTGTATTTATCGATGATATCCTGATTTATTCGCGAACGAAAGAAGAACACGAGCAACATCTCAGAACCATCTTGGAACTACTGAAGAAAGAGAAGCTTTATGCAAAGTTCTCGAAATGCGAATTCTGGATTCGCGAAGTACAATTTCTTGGTCACGTTGTGAATGAGAAGGGCATTTATGTAGACCCGTCCAAGATAGAAGCAATAAAGAATTGGGAAGCTCCCAAGACCCTAACCGAAGTTCGACAATTTTTGGGCTTAGCGTGCTATTATCGGCGATTCATCGAGAATTTCTCAAAGATAGCTCAACCGCTAACGACCCTTACATAGAAAGATAAGAAGTACGACTGGGGTCACAAACAAGAAGAAGCCTTCCAGTTACTTAAGAGCAAGCTATGCGATGCACCGATACTATCATTACCCGAAGGCACTGAAGACTTCGTGGTATACTGTGACGCCTCACGACAAGGCTTGGGTTGCGCGCTCATGCAACGCCAAAAAGTCATCGCTTACGCTTCAAGACAACTGAAGGTACATGAAAGAAACTATACCACGCACAACCTGGAGCTAGGTGCGGTAGTATTCGCCTTAAAGATTTGGCGACATTATTTATATGGTACTCGATGTACAATCTTCACAGATCACAAAAGCTTACAACACATATTTGATCAGAAGGAATTGAATATGCGCCAGCGACGTTGGGTCGAGCTGCTGAACGATTATGACTGTGAGATTAAGTACCATCCTGGAAAGGCAAACGTTGTAGCGGACGCGTTGAGCCGAAAAGAAAGGGTTAAGACCCTAAGGGTTCGAGCATTGGAAATGACGATTCAAACGAACCTCACAGCACGCATTCGGGATGCACAACAAGAAGCTCTTAAAGAAGAGAACCGTAAAGCTGAATACCTACGGGGTATGCTGAAATACATGGTGCCAAACGAAGAGGGAGCCTTATACTTCAAGAAGCGTATTTGGGTTCCACTCTATGGTGGCATACGAGAGGTCATCCTTAATGAAGCCCACAAATCGAGATATTCGATCCATCCAGGATCGGACAAGATGTATCAAGACTTGAAAGAGTACTATTGGTGGCCGAGACTCAAAAGCGATGTTGCTGTTTATGTGGGAAAGTGCCTAACCTGTGCTAAGGTTAAGGCAGAATATCAGAAACCGTCCGGCCTACTACAGCAACCAGAGATTCCCGTGTAGAAGTGGGAACAAATCTCGATGGACTTCATAACGAAATTACCCAGGACCCCGAGAGGGCACGATATGATATGGGTAATAGTTGATCGATTAACGAAGTCTGCGCACTTCCTACCGATCCGAGAAAAAGACAGCACTAGAAAGCTTGCTGAAATATACTTAAGAGAAATTGTGGCACGTCATGGAGTGCCAATCTCAATCATTTCAGGAAGCCTTTGGATCTCAGTTAGATCTGAGCACGGCATTCCATCCCCAAACAGACGGCCAGAGCGAACGGACTATACAAACGTTAGAAGATATGCTTCGCGCATGCGTCATGGATCTAGGCGGCAGCTGGGATACTCATCTACCTTTAGTTGAGTTTTCCTACAATAACAGTTGTCATACAAGCATAAAGGCCGCGCCGTTTGAAGCTCTGTATGGCCGCAAATGCTGATCGCCCTTATGTTGGGCAGACGCTGGAGATAAACGTATGGTTGGTCCTGAACTTGTACAAGAGACAACCGACAAGATTGCGCAGATCCGAGAGCGCATTAAGGCGGCTCGAGATCGACAAAAGAGCTACGCTGATCCGAATAGAAAATCAGTAGAATTCAAGGTGGGAGACAAAGTGTTGTTAAAAGTCTCACCATGGAAGGGCGTAGTCAGATTTGGAAAGCGTGGAAAGCTGAATCCACGATACATCGGACCATTCAGAATATTGAAAAGAATTGGTACTGTGGCATACAAGTTGGAGTTACCGGAAGAACTTAATGGAGTACATGATACGTTTCATGTATCCAACCTGAAGAAGAGTCCAACACAAGAAAACGTGATCATCCCGATGGATGAAGTGCATATTGATGAAGCCCTCCGATTTACAGAACAACCCGTTGAGGTTACCGACTGGAAAGTCAACAAGACCAGGAGGAGCAGCGTAAAACTTGTCAAAGTACGTTGGAGCTCTAAGCACGGACCCGAGTACACATGGGAACGTGAAGACCAGTTCAAGGAAAAGTATCCCCACCTGTTCAAGAAGACTCCAGCGAGAGTTAGTTCAGCCTGAATTTCGGGACGAAATTCTTTTAACTGGGGGAGACTGTGACAACTGGCACCAAACCGGTAATTTCCGTACACTTTAATTATTGCTTAATGCTTGCAATTATGTGCTTAATTGTCAGAAATGGCTGAACACATGATTAAACAAGTGAATTCATGCACGTTGTATACTACAAGATATTGCTTTATGCATAAACGAGAGCGTTGTGTCAAAAATAATAGTAAACTCACCGGTAAGACACACTGTGTCAACAAAACTGCAGAAAGCAGTCAGACAATAAAATTGGAGCCTAGGTGTAGGTCCGACAACAAGAATGCATTAGAACCCAAGAGTACATATAAGGGTTTAATATATATGCATTACAGAAGCAAAAATAAGCACTAAAAAGCACCCGAAACGCACTTTAAGTGCAGAATTTATATAATTCAGCAATAAATCAGCATTTAAACATATAAATATTATGCAGAAATTTCGTTTTATCATCCAGAATACTTCCTCAAGTGTCGGGAATCGAAAGTGTTACAAAAGGATACTTAAAAGACACTAAAAGGTGCAATTTAGCACTTTAACAAATCGGTATGTAACCGAACAACCGGATATTACCCGGAACACCAAAATAATGCTAGAAGCATTGTTTTTATTTTTCTAAGCTGGTTAGGGTCCCCGAACACCCTAACACACTATAGATTGCTTAACATACATGAACCACTAAATATTTCATTTATTTACTAACTAGATTAGTAACTTGGAATTGAAATCAAACTAAGCCAACCCCCCCCCCCCAACCGGATTTGAACATGAGGTACACCCCCATGATTTTATTTATTTGTTTAATTGATATGGTTGGATATCTTGGAGACACAAGGACCAAAGGGTTCAAGACTTGTTGGATATAAGTTCACATGGACCACTAGACTTCACCATAACTTCATCTTCATCATTCAACAACACCAAAACCTTCTCTCCTCCCTCCCTTGGCTACGGCCTCACCCACACACACCCATACTTTCATTTTCTATCCACATCCATCCATTCCAAGGTGATATTGAGGTGTAAGAAGGTCACTAACGAAGCTCGGTGCAAGCGGATCTTGAAGGACCTTCACCATTTGCTTTTATCCACCTCATTTGCCCTCTTGAACTTCCCTAGCCTTGAGCTAGTAGTAAGTGTTCTAAAACACCATCTTGTTCTTGTTTAAAGTGGTTAATAAGTGATTTAACGTTTAAAACTCAAGAACACACAAGATTAAAACTAAAAGTCTTGAACATAAGATGAATAAGGTGGATAAAGAAAAGATGTGTGTGTAAATCTTGTAGATCTTGTATAGTTGTTATTATTTGATGTTGTTTGTCACACCCCCAAAATCCACCTGCGGAGTACTACCGCTTGGAGGCGTGACTGACCAGGATCCAGCCACCAATCATATTGAACAAGCATATAAGTAGTTATAAAAATCCAACTAATACAATTGGTGTTCAAACAAAACATAGTTAAGTTGCAAGCGGAAGCATAAGTCTTAAATCAAAGCATAAGTTTATTTGTTCCAAAGTTTAACATGGCACACAGTCGTCCATGTCCCACAACGATCCTCCTCCATGCAAGCTCCAGTTCAGAACCTAAGGACCTGCAAAGCATGTAGTAACGAGTCAAGAAACAAGTTGAGTGAGTTCACGGTTGGGTGTTTGTTTTAGGTTGTTTCGAAAACAGTTTCCTTTAGCTGGCATCCTGCCGTGGGGGTTACCCCATATATAAAAATGTTACTTGTTTATTCCCGGTTACTCTGGCAATCCAGCCGTGGGGGCTACCCCGTGTTAGTTATCTGGCATTTCGGCCGTGGGGGCTACCCCATGTACACACTAGACTCGTTACCATATCGACTGCTGACTGTAGTCATGTTTATGTGCCCTGAAACTGTCAATGTCTATCATCATTGACGTGCCCCAGATCCATTAGTTCACGCCCGTCCTCTGCGGCACGGTGTGAGGTTTGTCAGACCTAAATAGCGCTATCTAACTAATGACCCGCTCGCCATTGGCCCGGCGATTAAGTCGATATAAAAATGAGGGACTTCATGATAGAGTTTTGGTCTAGTACGAGTTATCTGTCCGTGAGGACGAGGAATTACATTCCTGAACCATTGCTGTCCTACCCAAGGAGGACGAGGAACCCATGTTCCTTAATCCCAATTCCCGACCCCTGGGAATCCCATACTTTGTAGAGGGTGTGAACTCACCTTGGTTTGCTCGGTAGATACACAGAAAAGTCAAACAAGCAATATTGTGGTCACTCGCGTCCTATCATAGTTGTATCATACCGATCAGGTTCGTATTCAAGCAGTACACGTATGTTTCTAGCACATTGCATTCAAGTATTACTCATGGCATACATGTATAAACATGGCAGTTTGCAAATAATGCCTACGGGTTGAACAGTAGTATATAAATAAACAAAGCCCAAGGTCCGGCCCATCAACTAAGCCCGTAATACTGTAAGTCCGATTCAGTGTATGTGTACGTGGTCCCGAGTCGAGACTAGAGATCTCGAGTCGAGACTGTGCGGTTTCGAGTCATTCATGCATTAGCCGAGACAGGCGGTCTCGAGTCGCAACCGGACTCGCAATCATGGTCTCGGTTCATGCTGTTTTGGTCTCGAGTCGCAACCGGACTCATAACTGAGATTTCGAGTTGTGCTGTTTTAGTCTCGAGTCGCAACCAGGCGTTTGCGACTCGCAACCTGTGTCGCAATCGGGGATCTCGAGTTGTCATGTGGCGGTTTCGAGTCGAGACAGGAGGTTTCGGTTGGACATCTGCTGACTTCCGACATGTACTATCCAATGAGGTTTTAATTTCATGCAACATTATGTACTACCCTCATAAACATGTTTATTTGTCTAACCCTAACCAAAAACGGATCAAACACATAAATTTCAAATATTCATGTCATGTTCATATCACATTCATCCTATATTTATCTAGTTCATCTTTAGGGTTTTTCATCCTTTGAACAAACAAGCTCATGAAACCGATTCATGTTAACATAATCTACCTAGTTTAATGCACCAATAATCCTTATCATTCACATATTCAACCGAGAACATACAAGCACCATATTCAAACATATCTCTACTTATTCATATGTCCAACTAGCATGATTCTTAACAAACCAATCTATTCTTACTAACCATGACTTTATCTAGAATTCAAATATCAACACCATAGATGAACAACAACAATCCTAGTATCGATTATTCAAGTGGGGTATGTTCATCATGCATAAGGCAACATATTATCAAATAACTTCATTATTCATTATCATCAACCAAAACATCACACATAATGAGAGTCACTAACCGGTTAGCTTTTTAAGGTGCAAAGGTATGAGAAAGTCGATGAATAAGCTCCCAATCCGAGGGCTCTTGTTATCGCCGGTTGAATCCGAAGAGAAGGAGAGGAGATCTATGGCTTAAGGTTTTTCTAGAGTGAGGTAGTGTAGGAGAAGGTGTGTGTGAGAGTGAGTGTGTTGTCCAAAATGGTAAACATGGATAACCACTAAGGTTATATACCCGTCCCAAGTAGTGCACCCTAATGGGTCTTCGAATGGGCTAAGGGTGTGTGTGTGGCCAACCGGCCCATATGTTGCATTGTTCACTCGAGACCACATGGTCTCGAGTCGGGTTCTTATGTCTCGGGTCATAATAATACGCACATACATACAAGCACGACACATAACATAACACATAATCACATACGAGGTTCGCTTACCATTAATCACATAAGTTAACTAGTTACACGTTTAAACATGATATAACGGGATATAAGAAGGTTCTAAATTTCGAGTTGTCACATCATCCCCAAGTTGAAAGAAATTTCGTCCCGAAATTTGGTAAGCACTCACTGAGGAAGCTAGTTAAGTTGTATGGTTTTCTCGGTTTTCCTGGGGTGTCACATTGTTTGTTGCTAGAAGTGGGATGGATCATCATCTAACCATACTAGATCATGTTCAAGAACATGAACTAGTAGTATGTTAGTGTTAGAAATGTGAAAGATGATGAAACCATCCACTCATGAAACATGAATTTGAGTAAAAGTAATTTTTCTTTTAAAATAAGACTCTAAACATGTAGATCTAAAGATCTACAAGTGGTTTTTCGGAAGAACCAAGCAAAAATATTAGTTTTGTTAAAACCCGGATCTTATCCGAACTAAAAGCCTTTTTAGTAAATAAACAAGTGTGTAGACACTTGTGTCACAAGAAAGATTTAACAAAGAAATATTTTTGCGAATCTCGACTAGAAGTTGTGAAACTTCATATTCTTTAAAAATAAAGTTTTTAAGGAACTAAAATTATTTTTTAAAGATAACAAGACTTACTAAATGTGCTAGTAAGTTACTACACATTTTTGTAAATATTCAAGTTCATGAAATGGAGAAATTAGCGATTATTGTTGATGATTATTGTTGATAATTGTTGTTGATGATTGTTGACGATTTAAAAGAAAATAAACACATGTTTTGAAAACATGGGAAACCTCTATTTTTAGGGGAAACTCTGTCAAAATTTTTATAAATTTTGACACTTAGAGAAATATAAGTTTTTGGGAAACTTATTCCCTAAAAATGTATTTAAAGTATTACCAAGGTTTCCCTAATTTTTGGTGATAAGAAATAAGGATTTCTTCAAGAATAAAAATGGATATAAGTATGTATATTTTTGAGAGAAAAATATATATTATTTTATCACCAACTTTTGTGCTAAGTGTATATAGTATGTGTTATACGTGCTAGTGTATTAAGACTTAAAAATACACTAAATACTCATGAGGAGTATAAACATAAAAATACACATACAAGATACATAATTCGGGTGCAAAGTGCAAAACATGAGATACTTATATTAATTTTTGAGAAAATAATATAAGTAAGATACTTAGTTAAAAATATAAAATATTTTTAACACAAGAATATATACACAAAAGAGAGTGACTGTACTTGTGCGACGCAAGTCTAGTGACTAACGTTAAGAAAACGCGTATAGGTTACGACGTTAATTAAGCAAATCCAGTGAAGTTTACGACGCAAGGAACGCAAAGTTGTGAGTTCATGCTCCCCCTTTTCTTTGACTGTTTTCAGTTTTTATAACTTCGGGGGTGAAATACATGTACAAATGTACAATATGTATAATTGGTATGATATAAATATAAGAAGCACACTTGGTGAGAACGAGAATCAAGTGTGATGAAATATAAGAATACAAGAAGTACACTTGGTGAGAACGAGAACCAAGTGTGACGAAATATAAGATAATAAGAAACGCACTTGGTGAGGACGAGAACCAAGTAGGATGCGTTATGAGAAATAATAATAAGAAATGCGCTTGGTGAGGACAAGAACCAAGTAGGATGCGTTATGAGAATTGATAACAAGAAACGCGCTTGGTGAGGACGAGAACCAAGTAGGATGCGTTATGAGAAATAGTGTCACGAATAGGGTACAGAAGCACCATTAATCAACAATATACCTAGACTGCAGAACAAAAGGTTAGATCTAACGGGTGCCTGGCAGCCACACTCTCGGTGAGGGCGAGAATCGAGTAGTGCTTTTGTGTCTCAGAATATACCAATTAAATGCCTTAGGTTTGGTGACTTCCTATGCCGTGTCACATGTTAATGGCTTTGCAACCCATTAACAATCCTGAAACTTACAGGAATACTTTATTTACATAAAAGTCATACCATACTAAAAATTGATGAATACT
This sequence comes from Helianthus tuberosus, assembly GCA_030545235.1. NCBI lineage: Eukaryota > Viridiplantae > Streptophyta > Magnoliopsida > Asterales > Asteraceae > Helianthus > Helianthus tuberosus. Next base: position 93,483,374 of record CM060418.1, on the reverse strand, counting down.
TGAGTACGTGGGGTACTCAAGAAAAGATTGATGAATACTTGAGTACGTGGGGTACTCAAGAAAAGATTGAATTATACTTGAGAACGTGGGGTACTCAAGAAGAAATTGAATTATACTTGAAGTACGTGGGGTACTCAAGAAAAATGGGAATTATACTTGAGTACGTGGGGTACTCAAGAAGAAATTGAATTATACATGAGTACGTGGTGTACACATGAAACTGAATTTATATATGAAAACTTGATTTATTCACAAACTATGTTTTCATACAAAGTATACAAACGTGAAATACAAAACTGCATGAATTCACACCAACATTATGTTGACGTTTTTCCAAAAACTCACATGTATTTCAGGTAACTAGGATGGATGTGCGCGTGGTCTTGCTTATGCTCGTGGATGTCGCTTGTGTTTAACTTTAAATAAAGTTGTAAACTTTTTAAGACAATGTTTTAAGCTGTCTAGCGATGTAAACGCTATCTTATGTTTTCAAATTATGGTATTTGAAGTATTTTTACGAGCATGTAGCATGTTTACCTTTCGTATGCAATGAGAACCTTTCATGATCACACCTCGTGCTTCCGCCACAGAAAGGGGTGTGACAAGTTGCCCCAACCTTTGCTAATCAACCACAAAACCCTACCTGCAACTGTTCTTATCCATGACAATGCGATCAATTGTAATTATCAACCACATTCCACATGTTACATCCAGTTATATTTCAGTTTTGCATTGAAACCCTAATCATTGATTAATCAAGAGCACTTAGCATATTATATCTAATCTAGAGACATATATATTTACTGACAATCACATGCGCATATGAACACAATGGCCGACAACCATGAAATAATCCTTATCCAATTGACTGCACTTTCAAGACATCTCACATGCAAATATTATAGGGTATTGACCTCAGGAATAAAACAAGTAATGATATTACTGACCGAGATGTATAACGACTGGAACAAGGGATCAGAATGATTCAAAGATGATGATGATTGCCGTCAGTTCGTAGAGAGAAAGAAAGAACTAGGGTTTCCCGTTAAGTTTTGCAAACAAGGAACGGTTACGAGAAATATAAGTTAAAGATTCTACTGGGCTGCCTTCGGGCCAAAAGCCCACACGATGACACCACTTTCGTCGGGGTGTGCGTATGATGAAACTCACAAGTTTCGTCGAGTTTCGTCGAGTGAGGGAGGTGGCGAAACCTCAAGTTTCGTCTAAAGAGGAAGGTGGCGAAACTTATAAGTTTCATCATGCTAGAATTATAAGTTTCATCAACATAAGATTCACTAACATAAGTTTAACAGTTAACAGTCCACAAGTTCCTTATTTAATCCCACTATAACACAATACCTCAAACATCTATTAAACATGAACAAGTTACAGTGCACTAATCACAAAACCAAAGTATGAAACAGGTGACGTGTCGGGGAAAAAGCCTTGAAAGGTCGGGTGATTGTGTTATAGTGGGATTAAATAAGGAACTTGTGGACTGTTAACTGTTAAACTTATGTTAGTGAATCTTATGTTGATGAAACTTATAATTCTAGCATGATGAAACTTATAAGTTTCGCCACCTTCCTCTTTAGATGAAACTTGAGGTTTCGCCACCTCCCTCACTCGACAAAACTTGTGAGTTTCGTCATACGCAACCCCGACGAAAGTGGTGTCATCGTGTGGGCTTTTGGCCCGAAGGCGGCCCAGTAGAATCTTTAACTTATATTTCTCGTAACCGTTCCTTGTTTGCAAAACTTAACGGCAAACCCTAGTTCTTTCTTTCTCTCTACGAACTGACGGCAATCATCGTCATCTTTGAATCATTCCGATCCCTTGTTCCAGTCGTTATACATCTCGGTCAGTAATATCATTACTTGTTTTATTCCTATGGTCAATACCCTATAATATTTGCATGTGAGATGTCTTGAAAGTGCAGTCAATTGGATAAGGATCATTTCATGGTTGTCGGCCATTGTGTTCATATGCACATGTGATTGTCAGTAAACAAGTGATTGTTATATGTGTCTCTAGATTAGATATAATATGCTAAGTGCTCTTGATTAATCAATGATTAGGGTTTCAATGCAAAACTAAAATATAACTGGATGTAAGATGTGGAATGTGGTTGATAATTATAATTGATCGCATTGTCATGGATAAGAACAGTTGCAGGTAGGGTTTTGTGGTTGATTAGCAAAGGTTGGGGAAACTCTAGATGAAACAATCTCGACGAAACAATGTAGTTTCGTCGGCCTATCTCTCGACGAAACAATGTAGTTTCGTCGGCCTGACCCTTGATGAATGATAATGTTTCGTCGACCTGATTGCAAGAGGGTTTCGTCGACAGGATTGTATGGGGGTTTCATCGATCAGTTCATCATTATGGAGCAGTGGGCTGAATTTTTTATGTTGTTGAATGTGCATGATAATGATATCATCTTGCTGACTTCGTTAATGATGACCACCGATGAAGCATGAATTAGTTTTGATTAACACACTTAACATAGTCAAACTTGTGTAAATGCTTTTGATAGTCAACAAGTGTGGACTTCATTTATTAGGCTCATCAGAAGTCATGTGATCCACTACACACAATCCATGTGATTAAGTTGAGCGGCCCAATGAAGCTTTATCACTAATTTAATGTTGTCGGCTATTTTTATTAGAGATATCATATATTCACAAGAATTAATAGTGTTGTCAAATTTCATATGCTTAGTTAGTAATTCACATTACATAGTGTGACCACCCGATGCTAATCACTTGACTATTGAATATTGATACAAATCATACATGTGGGTTTGGATATACATGAGTAGAATACTTGTTATGTGTTATTCGGTGATTGTGGCGTACACACACACTATGATTATGATTCATACGTAAACCTTATGAATGTAAACTAATATCGCATACGTGAATACCATAGGCTGTGATTGTTTAAGTGTGAACAAGTAGCAAATCATACCGAGCAAACCAAGGTGAGTTCACTTCTCTTTTTCCCAAGCATGCATCCCGGGGAGGGATATCTGGTAATTGTTTCGGGGAGGAACGGCGGGTTAATGGGATGTTTGTTATTACTCAGTTTCTATCATATAAGACCCCTTACATCTACCGATAGTTTCCGGGGAGGCAACAATGTTATTAGTTGATAGCGCTATTAGGATTGGCTCCCTCACACCGTACCGGGGAGGACGGGCGTGAACTAATTACCTTGACCACTTGACCAATGCTTTGATAGAGGCATTGGGGTTGGGCAAATAAATCTTATAGCCATTGCGGTAATCGAGTTAATAACAGCATCAAAACAAATCGTTAAACTTTTCTATACACATATCTGGTAACTATATGCGTTAACAAAACTTTGAACTCACCAGCGTCGTCTGACACACTTGTCTGCATGCTTGCAGGTCGTTAGATTCTTGATATGGACTTGCTATCTGGGAGTGCTGGTGTGGTCATGGATTGAGACTCTTGGATACTTGATACATTGGTTTTGAACAATTATTTTGCAACAGTTGTTTAACATTTTACCTTATGCTTCCGCTGAATGTTTTCTCTGGTTTTAACTCATGACTTGGATTTATCTTATGCAATAAAACGAATGTTCTATTTAAATATTTATTATTGGTTCGATATGATTAGTGGCTTGGATCCTGGTACGTCACATGTCCCGCGGTGTTTCCGCATGTGGTATTTTGGGGGTGTGACAGTTTGGTATCAGAACCAGGGCCTGACCGTTGGTGTCGGGTCCTACAAGGACGCTGGACCCCTTAAGGGGGGTGGATTGTGACATCCCACATCGGTTGTGCCGGGTCCTGCGAGGACGCTGGACCCCTCAGTAGTGGTTTCGCTTTTCTTGAACAATTGGGGATACTTGTCTTTCATTTGGTCTTCTCGTTCCCAGGTAAACTCATAGTACGCTTGAGGACCTTAACATCTCGGTCAGTGATCTCTACTGGTTCCTCGACGAATTGCAACTGATCGTCGATAGTGAGTTCCTTGAGAAGAACTATGAGGGTCTCATCTGACAGACACTTCTTCAGATTTGACACGTGGAATACGTTATGAACTCCACTAAGCTATTCAGGTAGATTCAATCTATAGGCCACCTTGCCAATTCTCTCAGTGATTTCAAAAGGTCCAACATAACGTGGATTTAACGTGCCTAGTTTACCAAAACCTATCACACCCTTCCAAGGTGAGACTTTTAGTAGCACTCGATCCCCAATCCTGGAACTCGAGTGGTTCCCTGCGCTTATCAGCATAGTTTTTCTGACGGTCACGAGCTGCCGCCATTCAATGTCGTATTTGGGAAATCTTTTCTGTCGTGTCGACGACGAGTTCTGGGCCAGTGATTTGGCTGTCACCAACTTCTGCCCAGCATAAGGGTTATCGGCATTTCCGTCCATACAACGCCTCGAACAGAGCAGCCTGGATGCTGGTGTGATAACTGTTGTTATACGAAAACTCTACCAAAGGTAGGTGACTTTCTGTGACAACCCTCACTAAACCAGGTATCCGTACGACTTAATTAATAATTAATTACTGCTTAATTACTGTGCTTGTTTGAAATTACTGATGAACTGCTACTTGATTTCTGATACATGCATATACCTGCATCATACTTTACTTACCGTCACTACATTATTTACATGCTGAACCTTAGTGACAAACATGATGCACAAAAAGCACAGTAGCACTATAAACGGATAACCTATTGAACATGCTGATAAAGCCAGCATCAGGCAGACACTGCCTCTAAGGCTTGTATGAGCCAGAAATATTTTACTACACTAGTGGTGAGTGTAGGGATACAAGGGTTGTAGAACTGCGTCTCTAGGAATAAGTTACAATGACTGGATGTGCCTAAAACGTGCTCTAAGCACAAAAACTCAGCACTTTAATAAACAATCCAGCTTTTAGCTAACTAATAAAGTGCCAAAACATGAGAAAAATATTCCTGACACTTTGGAGGAATAAGTTGTGTCACTAAATATAATTATAACGACACTTTAAGCCTTGTTAAGCACTTTAACGGATTACTATCCAACCGAACAACCGGACTATACCCGGAACATGAAAATATTGTTAATAACATTATTTATCTTTTTCTGAGCCAGTTAGGGTCCCTGAATACCCTAACACCCACTGTAAAGCACTACACACCACTAACCGGGTTAATCACTTAACTTAACTAGATTAACCTAACTAATATCCTAACTATTGGTTAGAAATGAACTAGCTACCCCCCCCCCTTAACCAACCGTCCCCAAGAGGGGGACACCCTTTGTACCCTTATGATTATTTTAATCTTCATGTTTAGTATCTAGAGAGCATGAAATCCTTTGGGTAATAATCTTGTGATTGTCTATAAGAACTAGGATTTACACACTTGATCTTTCACATTACACAACTCACCAAAACACTCCCTCTCTCTCCCTCAAGAACTCATGGCCGAACACCCTCTTGCACCCATCAATTTTTCGAGCCTTGATCATCACATTCCAAGTTCATACAAGTCTTAAGGATCACCTACAAGGAAGCTTGGTGCAATCGGAAGGCGAAGGACCTCCCTACATTGCTTTTATCCACGCATTTTTTGCTTAGATTCTTCCCTAGCCTCGAGCTAGTAGTAAGTTGCTTAAATCACCTTCTCGAACCATTTTAAAGTGGTTAATATGATTTGTAATGGTTAAAACTCGTAAACATACAAGATGACACACAAAAGTCTACTTAAAACACTAAAAATGTTGGTTAAAAGCTCATATGTTGTGTAAAATTGTAGTAATTGATTTGTGTGATTATTTGGACCCGATCTATGTTGTGGTAGCTCGGATCGTCATTTAACCCGGGTTGGTCACGATCTTGGATCATGACATAAGGTTGTTTTGGAAGTAACAAGGGTTAAAGGATGAAACTCTACCACACACGAATCATGAACTTGTGTAAAAGCGATTTTACTTGTGAAATAGTGTTTAGAACTAGTAGATCTACGGATCTACAAGCGGTATTTTCAAAGGACCACGTGTCAAGAGAAAACATACTTTTAAAGATGGATCTTACATAACCAAAAGTGTTTTTGTAAACACACAAGTGCGTAGACACTTGTGTAACACAAAGTTTCGACGAAAGAACTATTTTTGTAAATGTTGACAAGAAGTTGTGGAAATTTATTTTCTTTAAAAACGAGACCTTTACGAAACTGGGTTGATTTATACAAAAGATCCACTAAAAATAATGGAAAGATACTACATATTTTGGAAAAACCGCAAGTTCATGTATTTTTGCGATTTACATCTATTTTGACTAGTTTGATGGTTTGAATAATGCTTATGGTTGATTGAGAAAGTTGTTGGTTTGATTTGCAAAAGAAAATGATACGCTTGAAAGCGTGGCCACCTCCAGTTACAGAGGAAACTCTGGCGAAATTTTTCCAAAAACCTAACACTTAGAAATATTTTCACTATAAGTGTTAGAAATACTTTTCGACATGTTTTCAAAATATAAGTTTCGCCACGACTATATTTACAAAACATCGGAGGTGGGATTTTCACAAAATAAAACTTGGTAAATATATATTTAGTATATATTTTTCTTAACGACACTTGTCAGGTGTTTATGATTATTTTGTGAAAACACTAGTATTATTCTTAGGGTAAAAATAATACTATCGATTGTTAATGGATCCAAAATAATACGAACGTCTCTACGATAAATATATAAGTTACACCGGTAATTATTATTACCACTCGATCATTAAAACGTAACTTACGCATTTTGAGAAAATATGACTTAACGTGTATTTTTGTCAAGGTATTATTTTGGGAAAATTATGCAATAGAAAATATAATATTTTTGAGAAGAATATTTATATTTTGGAATTAGAAATAAAATATATTAAGTGAGACTTAATAGTGTAATTCGAATGTTACGAACGCACATGTATTAAATCCCCCATCCTTGGGAAGGAAAATGATTACCAAGTATACAGAATGTAAACACGAAATAGTTGCCTAACTATTTCCCAACAACTTAAACCATAAAGCTAAGGCACGGCCGTCCGTCTAATAGAATTAGTACGTGTAGGTCGTCACACAGCTGCTTGATCAGGAGACATACTTGGTAGAGACGCACCACTGTGAGTTCATGTCCCCCTTTTCTCTTAACTGTTTTCAGTTTTCTAAACTACGGGGGTGAAATACATGTTACTTTGATTACAAGTACTTTATACATGGTATGGTTAGCGTAAGGAGGTTTACTACTTAGATCATGTGAGTGGGTAGGCATAAACTGGAGGCCATTAATCCTCATTGTAGGACCGAGGGACGTAAGCGGTAGATCTATCTGGGTGTAGCGAGCCCAACCCCAGGCCCAACCAGAACGGACCTCGGGGTGACTTTGTACCCAACGCTAAATCTGCTAGGTTTGAGTCTTCCTACTTGCACTTCACACATATCAATGGTCTTGCAAGCCATTGGTGATCTCTTTTTCCTTATTTGCTACATACCAGGGATTTTTATACTTACAAGTGTTTTACATACTCACTTACACATGAACTCGCTCAACATTATTGTTGATTTTTCAACTTACATGTATTTCAGGGAATTAAAGATCTGGCGCGGTATGTTATGTTTTCCCGCTGCATATGGGTTCCGAGGTCATCCCAGTTTAGGAAATGTGACTTTTTCCTGGACGAGTCACAAATCTTGAACTGCGTTTTATTCATGTTGATGTTTATGTCTTTCAAAACAATGTTTTATGTTATGATGTTGTAAGTCCCTAAGACAATGTTATGTTACTTCAGTTTTAAAACTTAAATCTATGGATGATCTTGCATGGTTTTATTTCATATAGCTTTGTTATGGTTAAGCTATGGTATTAAGAAGTCACACCAAATTATCCACGCTTCCGCAAAGCCAGGGTGTGACAGCTTGGTATCAGAGCTCTGATCATAGCGAACTAGGATTCCTTCTCGAGTCTAGACTATGATCACTAGGGCTCTCACGAAAACATTTTTACTGCATACCACTTAAGTCCAGATCCAAAACGTTTTTACAAACAAATGTTGAGCACATTTATTTATTATTTTTAGGCTCAGTCCGGAAAGGCTGAGGCTCGGTCTTGGAGGCCGAGGCTCGGTCTGGGAGATCGAGGTAGTTGGCTAGTGGGACTAGGAGAATTGGCTAGTGGGACTAGGAGAATTGGCTAGTGGGACTTGGGAGAGCAGTCTGAGAGGCTGGGAGGCTAGTGGGACTAGGAGTATTATTTGATTGCTTACTTGGTGACTTATGTGATTAATTGATTGTATGATTGACTGTTTGTGCATGTTTGTATTTATGTTACAGACACCATGGACACCTCTGGCACAGGTGACTCAGACACCACAGGACCTAGACCTATAGTATCAGATGACCTAGAGTCTTCAGAGCACGAGGTCCACACATCCGACGTTACTAGCACGGACGAGGACGACTTTCAGCCCTTTACCTTACCTGATGGTGCTGATGAGCTCGCTGATGGCCCTTTGGCCGGGGACCTACCGTTAGTGGAGATCCCAGCTCCCATACCACTTGCTTCATATCCTGCTTACGATTTGCTTCTCGACGCCGACGATGATGACGACGTCGATCTGTATGATGATGAGCCCTTAGAGGAGGATGTTCAGGGCAAGGCCCTTCTTGCAGCTGGAGATCTTTTGATGATCGCAGATGCTCCCGCTGAGGAGTCACCCGCTCACTCTCCGGTCCCAGACTCTTTCGAGTCTGTGGCCTCCGCACCTTCACACACCTAGAGTACGCAGCACTTTTCTCCTGGATCAGATCCCGACCAGGCATCCTCTGTTGCCCCTATTCCTAGTTTTGCCTTTGACCACGATGATTTGGAGGATTCCGATCCTGTCTTTCCCCCAGGATTCGACCCAGATGAGGATATAGAGTTTATACCCATGGATCAGCCCATGGAGGATCCAGTCGACCCAGTTGACCCAGTTGATCCCATCGACCCTGAGTTTGATTTTTAGATGCCTTTGATGATCCCGAGCTTGCCATGGCCCCTGAGCAGGTAGCCGCTCTAGACCCTGCGTTTGAGCACGACCCAGTTCATGCTGACTCACCTATTATTGATCCTGTGATTGTTGACCTACCTATTGATGATCACCCAGTAGATGCTCCATTGTTGGAGGGCGATCATGTCATTGCTGCTGATCATGTTGATCCCCCACTTATTGCTGATGCACCAGTTGACCCTCTTGTTGCACCTCACCTTGATCCTATGCCTGTACAGTTTGATCGAGCACTTTTTGAGGCACAGATTGACCCACGAGATGAGCACGCCCAGCATGGGTGGATTCTGTAACACCCCGAAAACGGGTTTGGTAATTAACCCACGTTAATACTAAAAGACGGGTAAAGTGCCGCTAGTAGTAAAAATAACCCGGTAAATATTTGGGATTTAATAAGAAATCCTAATATTAAATACAAGCGAAACAAAATTTTAAGGAATTGAGTTTATAAGAGCCCGAGTTAACGGGACTTAAAATACTACGGATTATAACTCCCGGAACCCACCAAGTAACTAGGAGTATTAACCTAGTTAGATAATGTTTTGACATTTATAGAACAAATATGGTTAAGATATCCTTTAAATAACTTGGGTAAATGGAGGGACTAAACCTGGGCAAATGAGATAAGCTTTTATCAAAACAAAATAAATAAATAAAACACACACATACGTGTGTGTATGTCTGCGATTTTAACCAGAGCCAGGAAGGCTCTCTTGCTCAAAACCCTAAAGTGCCAAGAATCACCAAATTGAAGGGCAGAACTAGCTCAAATCAGATGCATGAACACGAATTCATGATCACCTAGTCATGGGGATTACAAGGTATGTTGAATTTTACGATTTGGTGATACTTTGAGATTATGATGAATAATCAAAATCGAAATTCTGGAATGAATGTTGAATCCATGAGTGTTGTTGTGATTATATCTTAGTCTAGAAACAAACCCTAGTAGAAAACTTTTTGAATTGTTGTCAAAACTAGGGATTTGATAATTAACCTATTTTGTGCTAAGTGGGTTTTGATTATGTAGTGAAGATGATGATTTACACATGTTTAAAATCATCATAGTTGCTAGTAGAAACAAGATACTTGAACAATTTGCAAGTTTGAGTGTTTAACATACATGACTTGAGATGGGTTTTTATGATGTGATGATGTTAGTGTCAAACTTGTGATTAGAATCATCATATTAGTTAGTAAGACAAAGTACTTGAACCATTTAGGTGTTTGGATACATAAATCATATTTACCATGAAATGGGTTGTTATATGATATAGGAGAATTGATGTTAAGATCGTGATATAGATGCTTGAAATCATGTTACCTAGTTGTAAAATGTGTAAAAAACAATGTATGCATATTAGGTGTTTGTTAAAATGCCTAAATGAAAACTAAGGTGTTGAAATTAGAGTGAAAATGTGCAATGAATAAGTTGATAAGTCGATTGACTTTAAAAGGTCAAATCGACCAAGTGTATGATCGGATGGTAAATTCGATATAAGAAGAGTAGGATGGAATAGTCGTAAATGAATATGACTAACCTAACCATCTTACAATTACAATGATAGTTTGACGCTTGGCAAGCTAGGTGAAGGCTTGGGGAAGGAAGCGGGTCAAACGAAGCAAGAATGACGGAAAAGCATAATTCGGATGCAAGGTAAGTATAGCTTACACTAGTCTTATACTTCAGAATATTTTCTTATCGTATTAGTTATGAATAAGTTAAATACAAAATCGAGGTATGATGTTCCGGCGTGTAGACGTACGGAACAAGATAGTCGAGCATAATTAGAAGCCATGTTGATGGTTTAAAAAGAAGTAAATCGATAATTCGGTTATATTAAGTCGAAGGTAATAAACGGTTTATAAGTTAAAATGACCGTACGGTGTTAAACGGAACGAGTCATGTAGAGGAGATGATAATAAATATCATCTCGCAAAGATAAATGGTCAATTCGGCCAAACGGGTCAAAAGGTGTAGACAACACCTTTTGACTATATAGACTAATGATTCTTTTGTCGAGTTATATGCTTACAGGAATAGATATCCAATGGGTATTCGCATCGTTCTTAATTAGCGAATATAAAGCAAGGTATTACAATCGGGTCTATTTGTTGATCCGAGCCAGGTACGCATATTTATGATGTATGTAAAAGTGCTAATTTGGTCGAATAATTGGTGATAGCCCTTCATTTTAAAAGAAGGACCAAAATCGACCAAAACGCCCTTGTAGGCTAAATTGAACGAACAACTCTTAAAGGTTGTTTGGGAAGGAGTCTTATGATTAAACAAAAGTTTAGAACGAGTACGGGTAGTGAAAGATGTAATTCTTGGGCCAAAAGACTCCATATGAGTCTCTGCCGTAAAATGATAGTTCAAGAAGTATAAATTCGGAACACATAGATATCTACTTTAAATCCAACACATATTTAGGTTGTGATGGAAGAGTACTAGATAAGAGATATAGGTTACAATGCTAGTTTAGAATGAAAGCGAAATTGAGCTTAAAAGTGCTTAAAATATCCTTAACGGGTCAAAATAAGCATACTAGTGAAAACAGGTTTAACTTGTGTAATAAACCTATGATTAGAACCTAATATGGTATATCACAATTATTTGATGAAGTGTATGAAATATAGGAATCAAATAAATACGTTTGTTTGATAAAATGCATAAGCGGGTCAAAGTTTGGTATAAAGGGTAAAAAGCCGAAGACTTAGAAGTCTTGAATTTTATCAAGCCGGATGTCGGATTTTAACTCCATATGATGGAGAATCAAATTACAAACATGTAGGAAGAAACGGTAGGTCAAACGGATAAGCGGTTTGAAAGATACGAAAGATTTCGTGTCAAATTACGGCAAAATGGAAAGGTGGGATGCAGGTGCCACCGTAAATTACGGTGCCACCGTAATTTACGGTGGACCTGAAATGGTTTACGGTGAAACACTCCTGATTTACGGTGGAAACAAATCAAAACAAGGACCACCGTAAATTACGGTGTCCACCGTAATTTACGGTGGACCTAGTACAAAAATGTATTTTTGATCAGTTTTGTTTTCCGGACTCGTTTAGATGCGTTTTAAATACCGTATGACTAAAGCATTTCATGTTTATGAAATGTAAGTACTTTCTGGGATGCCGGAAGACGATCAAGCTCAGCGAAGAACCGAACACGATAAAGATACACGCTTCCGCACATTGCAACGTTGTAGATTTTAATCAACGAATTCGATATCGTTTTGTAGAATAACCTATGATTTGTAAAAGTTTTAATAAACCCGTATTTTTATAGCGTGTGTAGTCTTAACTACACATCTAATTGTTGGTATTTACATATAAAATAACTAGGGTGTTACAAGTTGGTATCAGAGCCTTGGTTTAAGAGATTCGAGTATGGTGGGGAGGAACCATGCTTGGACTTAAACCTTATGCTCTTGACAAAGAATAGTGTTCGGTTCGAGGCTTGATCGCAAATCCGGTAAGTACAAGTACGTGAATAGTTAGTATGCTAAAGTGTTGTAAACAACACATAGAGCTATCGTGTGGTATATGTTACCCCAATTTAAATGATTGCTATGGTTGACGAAAATACGCGCGTTGACGCGTATAGTAGAAAAAGCCTTGTATTATAATACGGGCGATTATTGAAGTTGACATTACTAACTCTTGTGAATGTTTTAATTGAAGGACACTCGCGTCTGAGGATGACGGGAGTTGAACGAATTATGGATATGATGATGGAACGGTACGAGGTATGACAGGAAGAGCATACTCATCAAGGACCAAAATCGCATAACGGTCGCGAACAAGGTTAATAGCAAGGAACGCCCGTAGGGGCAAACATTACAAGGTGCACATTTTAAATAATCGCACAATTAGCAATATGCAACAAACACGTAGAGAATGATCGTTGCATGGGTAAATTAGAAACTTGGAAAGCCTGAACAGGAATACATATCCAGGATATAATTTCCAAGAAAACTGAATAGAGGCGTTACTTACATAGGGCGTGATGTGAAAACTATAAAAAGGTCGTGTACGTCATGTGTTAAATCGCTTACTCTGGCCAAGTAAGTAGTGGCATATGATACCACGAGTTTCTTATAGCGGACACATTTACATCCGATGTAGTAAGGGCGGAGTAAATGGGACTAATTAAAAAGTACCCAAATGAATCAGATAAGCAAAATATTTGATAATAATGTAAACGCACAACCGAGTGACTGAAGCGTATTACATCAGGATAATGAGCCCGAGCGAAGGGACAAAGAAGCATGTAAAATGATTTAGACAAGTATTGGGAGGGAGTGTACTTACACTCGAACCCATAAAACGCAAGCAAGTAAAATGATTTAGACAAGTATTGGGAGGGAGTGTACTTACACTCGAACCCATAAAACGCAAGCAAGTAAAATGATTTAGACAAGTATTGGGAGGGAGTGTACTTACACTCGAACCCATAAAACGCAAGCAAGTAAAATGATTTAGACAAGTATTGGGAGGGAGTGTACTTACACTCGAACCCAGAAAACGCAAGCATGAAAAATGATTTAGACAAGTATTGGGAGGGAGTGTACTTACACTCGAACCCAGAAAACGCAAGCGTGTAAAATGATTTAGACAAGCATTGGGAGGGAGTGTACTACACTCGAACCTGGAAAATGCAAATATGTCCCTTAACGGGTCGTTTTTGTAAAACGACAAACTTAAAGACAAAGTCAGAATATAAAAATGAAGCGAGGTCTTAATGCATACCGGGAGGATTGCAATAATAACGACTTCGGTAAAACACCCGGTTGATGGGTAAGAATTAAACACATGCGTAAACCGAGAAACGAGAACACGAATTTAAAGTCAAAAGACTCGGATTATGAGTTATGACTAAAAGAACATAAAATTTCGTAAACAGAAATATTGATAATTATATTCAACTATTTTGAGATTGAACGGGTTAAATAAAGTATAATGCTTGAAGGCATAAGTAAGCGCAAGCCGGATAACGGTAAGCTTGAGACAAATGAATTTCAAACGTAAAAAGAGTGCTTTGACACCAAATATATATTTTAATAAGACACGAGTAAAAAGAGTGATCTACGGGATCAACATAACCTTTAGGGTTATGAACAAATGAGAGATCTACGGACTAAAACGACCCCCAGGTCATGATTAGAAAGAAGTTATAAGGACTTCGCCCTAAAGAGGTGAATGTCTAATCAAAAAAATAGCCCATAAGGCTAAGTGATAAAATCTACGGGTTAGATGGGATAAAGCGAGGAAATCAGTTAAGAATCCCCGCATAAAACCAAGACTGTAAAGGATTAAATTACGGACTGTCAATATCCCGGTATGGATGATTGACACAAGTTAAAGAAAAGATCCAAAAACTAAAACTTCGGTTTTAGTAAGAAATAATGTTTTTACAAACATAAATTCCTATAGGAATTTAAATAGTAAGCATGAAAGATACAAGTCTTGACACTGATAGGCGCAAGATGATATATTCGAAAAGTGATATTCTCAAAAATGAAAGGTTGATACAAATTAAACATGATGTAACACGATCACGGTTAGGAAACGTAATGTGAAGTAAAATCACATTATAACCAAGCGAGTGATAAAAGTAACTGAACTAATAAGACTGGTTAATGAGACCGGTTAAGGTCACCAATTCAAATCAAGAAATTTGGTTTGCTTGTAAGCGGTAGATTCGGTATAGCTGAACCGAATAGATAAATTTGAAAACAAAAGAATTTGTTGCTAAAAGTGAAAGATTTCACTAAAGATCTTTAAACGGGTCAAAGTAACGGATTCATAAGGAATTCGATGGTATATGAAAGCGATGGATATCGCTAAGTTAACTAAACTAGTGGAAATAACGAGACTACGTTATTTCGAAGTTACATTATGTCATATGAGATACGTAGAGGTTCTGTAACCAAAAAGACATTACCATAATTTTTTCTGGTAATGCTAACAATTGGTTAAAGTATGAGTAATGCTAAGAGATTACTCAAGTCAAACGCATTGGGTTTAGAAACTCAATGAACTAGATAAGTAAGGTTTCGAGGACGAAACCTCTTTAAGGGGGGTAGACTTGTAACACCCCGAAAACGGGTTTGGTAATTAACCCACGTTAATACTAAAAGACGGGTAAAGTGCCGCTAGTAGTAAAAATAACCCGGTAAATATTTGGGATTTAATAAGAAATCCTAATATTAAATACAAGCGAAACAAAATTTTAAGGAATTGAGTTTATAAGAGCCCGAGTTAACGGGACTTAAAATACTACGGATTATAACTCCCGGAACCCACCAAGTAACTAGGAGTATTAACCTAGTTAGATAATGTTTTGACATTTATAGAACAAATATGGTTAAGATATCCTTTAAATAACTTGGGTAAATGGAGGGACTAAACCTGGGCAAATGAGATAAGCTTTTATCAAAACAAAATAAATAAATAAAACACACACATACGTGTGTGTATGTCTGCGATTTTAACCAGAGCCAGGAAGGCTCTCTTGCTCAAAACCCTAAAGTGCCAAGAATCACCAAATTGAAGGGCAGAACTAGCTCAAATCAGATGCATGAACACGAATTCATGATCACCTAGTCATGGGGATTACAAGGTATGTCGAATTTTACGATTTGGTGATACTTTGAGATTATGATGAATAATCAAAATCGAAATTCTGGAATGAATTTTGAATCCATGAGTGTTGTTGTGATTATATCTTAGTCTAGAAACAAACCCTAGTAGAAAACTTGATGAATTGTTGTCAAAACTAGGGATTTGATAATTAACCTATTTTGTGCTAAGTGGGTTTTGATTATGTAGTGAAGATGATGATTTACACATGTTTAAAATCATCATAGTTGCTAGTAGAAACAAGATACTTGAACAATTTGCAAGTTTGAGTGTTTAACATACATGACTTGAGATGGGTTTTTATGATGTGATGATGTTAGTGTCAAACTTGTGATTAGAATCATCATATTAGTTAGTAAGACAAAGTACTTGAACCATTTAGGTGTTTGGATACATAAATCATATTTACCATGAAATGGGTTGTTATATGATATAGGAGAATTGATGTTAAGATCGTGATATAGATGCTTGAAATCATGTTACCTAGTTGTAAAATGTGTAAAAAACAATGTATGCATATTAGGTGTTTGTTAAAATGCCTAAATGAAAACTAAGGTGTTGAAATTAGAGTGAAAATGTGCAATGAATAAGTTGATAAGTCGATTGACTTTAAAAGGTCAAATCGACCAAGTGTATGATCGGATGGTAAATTCGATATAAGAAGAGTAGGATGGAATAGTCGTAAATGAATATGACTAACCTAACCATCTTACAATTACAATGATAGTTTGACGCTTGGCAAGCTAGGTGAAGGCTTGGGGAAGGAAGCGGGTCAAACGAAGCAAGAATGACGGAAAAGCATAATTCGGATGCAAGGTAAGTATAGCTTACACTAGTCTTATACTTCAGAATATTTTCTTATCGTATTAGTTATGAATAAGTTAAATACAAAATCGAGGTATGATGTTCCGGCGTGTAGACGTACGGAACAAGATAGTCGAGCATAATTAGAAGCCATGTTGATGGTTTAAAAAGAAGTAAATCGATAATTCGGTTATATTAAGTCGAAGGTAATAAACGGTTTATAAGTTAAAATGACCGTACGGTATTAAACGGAACGAGTCATGTAGAGGAGATGATAATAAATATCATCTCGCAAAGATAAATGGTCAATTCGGCCAAACGGGTCAAAAGGTGTAGACAACACCTTTTGACTATATAGACTAATGATTCTTTTGTCGAGTTATATGCTTACAGGAATAGATATCCAATGGGTATTCGCATCGTTCTTAATTAGCGAATATAAAGCAAGGTATTACAATCGGGTCTATTTGTTGATCCGAGCCAGGTACGCATATTTATGATGTATGTAAAAGTGCTAATTTGGTCGAATAATTGGTGATAGCCCTTCATTTTAAAAGAAGGACCAAAATCGACCAAAACGCCCTTGTAGGCTAAATTGAACGAACAACTCTTAAAGGTTGTTTGGGAAGGAGTCTTATGATTAAACAAAAGTTTAGAACGAGTACGGGTAGTGAAAGATGTAATTCTTGGGCCAAAAGACTCCATATGAGTCTCTGCCGTAAAATGATAGTTCAAGAAGTATAAATTTGGAACACATAGATATCTACTTTAAATCCAACACATATTTAGGTTGTGATGGAAGAGTACTAGATAAGAGATATAGGTTACAATGCTAGTTTAGAATGAAAGCGAAATTGAGCTTAAAAGTGCTTAAAATATCCTTAACGGGTCAAAATAAGCATACTAGTGAAAACGGGTTTAATTTGTGTAATAAACCTATGATTAGAACCTAATATGGTATATCACAATTATTTGATGAAGTGTATGAAATATAGGAATCAAATAAATACGTTTGTTTGATAAAATGCATAAGCGGGTCAAAGTTTGGTATAAAGGGTAAAAAGCCGAAGACTTAGAAGTCTTGAATTTTATCAAGCCGGATGTCGGATTTTAACTCCATATGATGGAGAATCAAATTACAAACATGTAGGAAGAAACGGTAGGTCAAACGGATAAGCGGTTTGAAAGATACGAAAGATTTCGTGTCAAATTACGGCAAAATGGAAAGGTGGGATGCAGGTGCCACCGTAAATTACGGTGCCACCGTAATTTACGGTGGACCTGAAATGGTTTACGGTGAAACACTCCTGATTTACGGTGGAAACAAATCAAAACAAGGACCACCGTAAATTACGGTGGACCTAGTACAAAAATGTATTTTTGATCAGTTTTGTTTCCGGACTCGTTTAGATGCGTTTTAAATACCGTATGACTAAAGCATTTCATGTTTATGAAATGTAGGTACTTTCTGGGATGCCGGAAGACGATCAAGCTCAGCGAAGAACCGAACACGATAAAGATACACGCTTCCGCACATTGCAACGTTGTAGATTTTAATCAACGAATTCGATCACGTTTTGTAGAATAACCTATGATTTGTAAAAGTTTTAATAAACCCGTATTTTTATAGCGTGTGTAGTCTTAACTACACATCTAATTGTTGGTATTTACATATAAAATAACTAGGGTGTTACAGATTCCTGCTGATGATGAGGTCCCACCTATTCCCCCTCAGATCACTGATACCCGTCACGTTGATACCTCTTTTACTTTTCCTCGATTTACACCTCCAGCGTGACCTGGAGAGGGTTCTTCGGCTCACCCTTTTGGACATGTACCGGTATCTATCCCTGCTATACCACCGTCTGCTACTTTTCCCCCTGTTTCTCCATTTCATGTGGCACCTTTTGATCCAGCCAGTGAGCCGTTTCTATGGACGTCACCTTCTGTTATGCCACCGACCGACCCCTACCATTCTTTCCATATGGGGTATATTATTGAGGACGTTTTGATGTCGTTTGTCGCCCAGCACGAGGCACACACACAGCGCATTCAGGAGCTTGAGAGAGCCCAGCCGCCGCCGTGTCAGTGCCAGGGTCAGACCCACTCTCCTTTGCAGCCCTCTCGACCTTTACCACCAGACTATGTTGCACGCCTTTTTGCCCTAGAGCAGCAGGTTGCTTCTTGGTTGCGTACCCAGAGAGCCATGGAGGAGGACTGGCTCCTTTTGCGTCGCTTGTTTTACACTCACTTTCCCCCTCCTCCACCGCCATCCGTGTAGAGCTCTTCAGTACCGTATGGGTAGACACTGGTGAGAAGACGGCGAATGCTTTTGACTGCACAGCATTTTTGGAGACTACATTATAATTCTGACTTTTGTTGATGTATTGACACTGAGTTGATATAGTTTTTGGACTAGGGTGATGTAGCCCTTAGTCGACTGATGTTGTATGACACTGTGATGTACTTGTACGCTTACTATATGGTCTCAATATATGGCAATCACGGTATTCTCATCATATTTGATGCTTGATTTGGTTACTTATATTCTATGACATGAGATGTTGTGTGATTAATGTTTGTGACATGGGATGTTGTGTGATTGATATGATTATAACATGAGATGTTATGTACTATTACTATCATTATATACGTACGCTATATTATGACCTGACTTACGTATTATAACATGGAATCTTTATTATGGCCTGACCGACGTAAACCCATCTTTTAGAAGATGCCGCCGAGACGTCAAACGTCATTGCCTACCAATGAGGCAGAACTCCAACAAGTCATCGCTACTGCCATCGCGCAATACGCCACCTCGCAGGGAGGACCCAGCGGAAGCAGCTCAAACAACAATGGCAACAACAATCCACCTCATGGTAATACTGAGTCATTAAGACATACCATGACCCAACTGGATATCTATAGCAATGATGCTAATGCCGATCATATGTTTTAACGTATGTGCAGGGTGCACCTACAAGCAGTTTCTAGACTGCAAACCGGTCAACTTTGATGGCACAGGAGGTGCTGTCGCTTTTGTTCGTTGGGCCGAGAAGACTGAATCTGTTCTTCGCATGAGCAAATGTGCACCAGACCAGCAAGTCGCCTACATTTCTGGGCTATTTCTGGATGGAGCCCTATCTTGGTGGAATTTGCGAGTACAGACACTTGGTGAAGCTGCTTCCTACGCGCTAACCTGGACCGAACTGAAGGAACTCATGCGCAAAAAGTACTGCTCTCGCGCGGAAATCCAAAGATTGGAAACTGAGTTCTGGCACTTGAAAATGGAAGGTCCAAAGATCGCAGAATACGTTCAAAGGTTCCATGACTTATCGCATGTGGTACCCTACATGGTCACTCCGGAGTTCAAGCGGATTGAACGTTTCATTTGGGGATTAGCTCCTCAAATCATAAGCATGGTGACCTCATCCAAGCCTGCAACAATTACTGAGGCAATCGACTTGAGCGTGGCTCTCACTGAGGAGGCTATCCGCCTACACAAGTTTGATGAGATCAAGACGAAGAAGGAAGAGACTCACGTCGAGTCATCCGGAGGTAACAAACGAAAGTTCTCGAACTTCAAGCAGGGCGCCAGTGTGGTGGTTAAGAAAGGAGAGCCAAACGCGCCAGCTCAGGTTACAGCTGGTAGTGGGAAGAAAGGAAAAGGATATATGGGCACCCAACCCAAGTGCAGCACCTGCCAACGTCACCATTCTGGCCGATGCGGGCCAAAAGTATGTGAAGCTTGTGGAAAGACTGGTCACTTGAAGGATTCCTGTTGGGCTAGTGCTGGCCGGGGAGGCCAAGGAGGATTTGGGAATAGAAATAATAACCATGGCGGTATTGGGAATCGCCCACAGGGAAACAATGGAGGAAACGGGAATCGAGGCAACAATGCGAATCAAGCTGGTAATGCGAACCAAAACAACAACCAAGCTGGAAATGGAGGTGGAAACGGGCAAAGAATTGGATGCTTTAACTGTGGAGACATTGGGCACTTTAAAAGGAACTGCCCAGAGTTGAACCAAGCCCGTGGAAGAGTGTTTCATATTGAAGCAAGGGAGGCGCGCCAGGATCCCAATGTTGTCACTGGTACGTTCCCTGTAAACCAACGCTATGCATCCGTTTTATTTGATACTGGCGCCGACTATAGCTTCGTATCATTAGAATTTAAGAATATGCTTGGTTTAGCCTCTAATAAGTTAGATATTTCGTACTCAATCGAATTGGCTAATGGAAAGTTAGTAGAAGCCAATGAAGTGATCAGGGGTTGTGTGATCGAATTGGGAGAGCGCGAGTTTGCTCTGGATCTACTACCAGTCCAGTTGGGAAGCTTCGACGTGGTGGTAGGAATGGATTGGTTATCAGGCAACAAGGCTGAGATAGTTTGTCACGAAAAGGTCGTTCGTATCCCAACCGAAGATGGCGAAACAATTGTGGTTCACGGGGAGAAGCGTGATGCGCCGTTAAGGATTATCAACTGCCTGAAAGCGCGAAAGTGTTTGCAGAGGGGATGTGTTGCCTTCCTCGCACACATTGTGGATAAGAAGGCTGCTGAGCCAAGAATAGAAGACATCCCTGTCGTGAGGGAATATCCAGAAGTCTTCCCAGAGGACTTACCTGGACTGCCACCTCAGAGGCAAGTAGAGTTTCACACCGATTTAGTTCCAGGCGCTGCGCCTGTGGCTAAGGCTCCTTATAGACTTTCTCCGTCTGAGATGCAAGAATTGTCGACACAACTTCAAGAGTTGTTAGACAAGGGATTTATCCGGCCAAGATTCTTGCCTTGGGGAGCTCCGGTCCTGTTTGTCAAGAAGAAGGACGGTAGTTTTTGTATGTGCATCGACTACAGAGAATTGAACAAGCTGACGATCAAGAATAGATACCCTCTGCCAAGGATTGATGATCTGTTTGACCAACTGCAAGGTTCAAGCTTTTATTCAAAGATCGACTTGCGATCTGGATATCATCAGTTAAGGATACAAGAGGAAAGTATCCCGAAGACAGCCTTCAAAACTCGTTATGGACACTACGAGTTCCTTGTTATGCCGTTTGGGTTGACAAACGCACCTGCAGTGTTCATGGATTTGATGAATAGAGTTTGCAAGCCGTACTTGGACAAGTTCGTGATTGTGTTTATCGACGACATCTTGATTTATTCGAGAACAAAGGCTGAGCACGAACAACATTTAAGAGCTATTTTGGAGTTGCTGAAGAAGGAACAGTTGTATGCCAAGTTCTCTAAGTGCGAATTTTGGCTACGAGAAGTCCAATTTCTTGGACATGTGGTTAATGGAAATGGAATCCATGTTGATCCCACAAAGATCGAAGCGATCAAGAATTGGGAAACGCCTAAGACGCCAACCGAGATTCGACAATTCTTCGGTTTGGCTGGCTACTATCGAAGGTTCATTGAGGATTTTTTGAAGATCGCTCAACCATTGACGCTCCTCACGCAGAAAGATAAGAAGTTTGATTGGGGAATCAAACAGGAAGAAGCGTTCCAGATATTGAAGGATAAGCTCTGCAATGCGCCAATCTTTGCACTACCGGAAGGTACAGATGATTTTGTGGTATACTGTGACGCTTCGCGTCAAGGATTGGGCTGTGTGTTGATGCAACGCCAAAAGGTTATTGCTTACGCATCACGCCAATTGAAAGTGCACGAAAAGAACTATACCACACATGATTTGGAACTTGGCACAGTGGTATTTGCATTAAAGATCTGGAGACACTACCTTTATGGTACAAAGTGTACAATCTTTACAGATCACAAGAGCCTACAACACATATTCAACCAGAAGGAGCTGAATATGAGGCAAAGACGATGGGTTGAATTGCTGAACGATTACGACTGCGAGATAAAGTATCATCCAGGGAAGGCGAATGTGGTCGCCGATGCCCTAAGTCGAAAGGAGAGGATCAAGCCCATAAGGGTTAGGGCTTTAGAAATGATTATCCAAACCGATCTTTCCTTGCGCATTCGTGCCGCGCAGAAAGAAGCTCTCAAGGAAGGAAACCTTGAAGAAGAATATCTCCGTGGGATGGAGAAGCTTTTGGTGCCAAACGAGGAAGGAACGTTGTGTTTTGAGAAAAGAATTTGGGTTCCTCTGTTTGGTGGTTTAAGGAAGGTTATTTTTTATGAAGCTCACAAGTCGCGGTACTCTATCCACCCTGGAGCGGATAAGATGTACCAGGATCTCAAAGATTATTATTGGTGGCCTAGGATGAAAGGCGATGTTGCTGTTTATGTGAGCAAATGTTTAACATGCGCTAAGGTTAAAGCCGAATACCAGAAGCCTTCAGGACTTCTGCAACAACCTGAGATTCCCAAGTGGAAATGGGAACAAATCTCAATGGACTTTATTACAAAGTTGCCAAGAACGCCAAGAGGCCATGACACTATTTGGGTAATAGTGGATCGATTAACAAAGTCAGCACACTTCTTACCTATCAGAGAGAAGGATAATACGAGCAAGCTGGCCGAAATTTACATGAGAGAGATCGTCGCACGTCATGGAGTGCCTCTCTCAATCATCTCTGATAGAGACGGAAGATTTGTGTCAAGGATATGGCAATCCTTCCAGGAAGCTTTTGGCTCACAATTAAATTTGAGCACTGCGTTTCATCCGCAAACTGACGGTCAAAGCGAGCGAACGATACAGACTTTGGAAGACATGCTGAGAGCGTGTGTTATGGATTTGGGCGGTAGCTGGGATAAGCATTTGCCTTTGGTCGAATTTTCATACAACAACAGCTGCCACACCAGTATTGGTGTCGCGCCATTTGAAGCCCTTTACGGGCGCAAGTGTCGATCACCTCTATGTTGGGCTGACGCAGGTGATAGACAGCTTGCTGGCCCCGAAATCGTCCAAGAGACGACAGACAAGATTGCGCAGATCCGAAAACGCATCGAAGCAGCTCGCCACAGACAGAAGGCCTATGCAGATCCAAACCGGAAACACTTGGAATTCCAAGTTGGAGAAATGGTTTTATTGAAAGTTTCACCCTGGAAGGGTGTGGCACGCTTCGGAAAGCGTGGGAAGTTAAATCCGCGCTACATTGGTCCTTTCAGAATTTTGGAAAGAATAGGACTGGTAGCATACAAGCTGGACTTACCTGCTGAACTCCATTCAGTTCACGATACATTTCATGTATCCAACCTGAAGAAAAGTCCAACGCAAGATACCATTGCCATTCCCATCGACGAGATTCATGTTGACGACACGCTCCATTTCGTTGAAGAACCGGTGGAGGTTACGGATTGGAAAGTAAACAAGACCCGCCGGAGCAGTGTCAAGCTCGTCAAAGTTCGTTGGAATGCCAGACATGGTCCTGAATACACCTGGGAGCGTGAGGACCGGATGAAAGAGAAATACCCCCACCTATTTCCTAAGAACCCTGCATCTACAAGCAGAACTTAAAATTTCGGGACGAAATTTTTCTAACGGGGGGAGAATGTGACAACCCTCACTAAACCAGGTATCCGTACGACTTAATTAATAATTAATTACTGCTTAATTACTGTGCTTGTTTGAAATTACTGATGAACTGCTACTTGATTTCTGATACATGCATATACCTGCATCATACTTTACTTTCCGTCACTACATTATTTAGATGCTGAACCTTAGTGACAAACATGATGCACAAAAAACACAGTAGCACTATAAACGGATAACCTATTGAACATGCTGATAAAGCCAGCATCAGGCAGACACTGCCTCTAAGGCCTGTATGAGCCAGAAATATTTTACTACACTAGTGGTGAGTGTAGGGATACAAGGGTTGTAGAACTGCGTCTCTAGGAATAAGTTACAATGACTGGATGTGCCTAAAACGTGCTCTAAGCACAAAAACTCAGCACTTTAATAAACAATCCAGCTTTTAGCTAACTAATAAAGTGCCAAAACATGAGAAAAATATTCCTGACACTTTGGAGGAATAAGTTGTGTCACTAAATATAATTATAACGACACTTTAAGCCTTGTTAAGCACTTTAACGGATTACTATCCAACCGAACAACCGGACTATACCCGGAACATGAAAATATTGTTAATAACATTATTTATCTTTTTCTGAGCCAGTTAGGGTCCCTGAATACCCTAACACCCACTGTAAAGCACTACACACCACTAACCGGGTTAATCACTTAACTTAACTAGATTAACCTAACTAATATCCTAACTATTGGTTAGAAATGAACTAGCTACCCCCCCCCCTTAACCAACCGTCCCCAAGAGGGGGGACACCCTTTGTACCCTTATGATTATTTTAATCTTCATGTTTAGTATCTAGAGAGCATGAAATCCTTTGGGTAATAATCTTGTGATTGTCTATAAGAACTAGGATTTACACACTTGATCTTTCACATTACACAACTCACCAAAACACTCCCTCTCTCTCCCTCAAGAACTCACGGCCGAACACCCTCTTGCACCCATCAATTTTTCGAGCCTTGATCATCACATTCCAAGTTCATACAAGTCTTAAGGATCACCTACAAGGAAGCTTGGTGCAATCGGAAGGCGAAGGACCTCCCTACATTGCTTTTATCCACGCATTTTTCGCTTAGATTCTTCCCTAGCCTCGAGCTAGTAGTAAGTTGCTTAAATCACCTTCTCGAACCATTTTAAAGTGGTTAATATGATTTGTAATGGTTAAAACTCGTAAACATACAAGATGACACACAAAAGTCTACTTAAAACACTAAAAATGTTGGTTAAAAGCTCATATGTTGTGTAAAACTTGTAGTAATTGATTTGTGTGATTATTTGGACCCGATCTATGTTGTGGTAGCTCGGATCATCATTTAACCCGGGTTGGTCACGATCTTGGATCATGACATAAGGTTGTTTTGGAAGTAACAAGGGTTAAAGGATGAAACTCTACCACACACGAATCATGAACTTGTGTAAAAACGATTTTACTTGTGAAATAGTGTTTAGAACTAGTAGATCTACGGATCTACAAGCGGTATTTTCAAAGGACCACGTGTCAAGAGAAAACATACTTTTAAAGACGGATCTTACATAACCAAAAGTGTTTTTGTAAACACACAAGTGCGTAGACACTTGTGTAACACAAAGTTTTGACGAAAGAACTATTTTTGTAAATGTTGACAAGAAGTTGTGGAAATTTATTTTCTTTAAAAACGAGACCTTTACGAAACTGGGTTGATTTATACAAAAGATCCACTAAAAATAATGGAAAGATACTACATATTTTGGAAAAACCGCAAGTTCATGTATTTTTGCGATTTACATCTATTTTGACTAGTTTGATGGTTTGAATAATGCTTATGGTTGATTGAGAAAGTTGTTGGTTTGATTTGTAAAAGAAAATGATACGCTTGAAAGCGTGGCCACCTCCAGTTACAGAGGAAACTCTGGCGAAATTTTTCCAAAAACCTAACACTTAGAAATATTTTCACTATAAGTGTTAGAAATACTTTTCGACATGTTTTCAAAATATAAGTTTCGCCACGACTATATTTACAAAACATCGGAGGTGGGATTTTCACAAAATAAAACTTGGTAAATATATATTTAGTATATATTTTTCTTAACGACACTTGTCAGGTGTTTATGATTATTTTGTGAAAACACTAGTATTATTCTTAGGGTAAAAATAATACTATCGATTGTTAATGGATCCAAAATAATACGAACGTCTCTACGATAAATATATAAGTTACACCGGTAATTATTATTACCACTCGATCATTAAAACGTAACTTACGCATTTTGAGAAAATATGACTTAACGCGTATTTTTGTCAAGGTATTATTTTGGGAAAATTATGTAATAGAAAATATAATATTTTTGAGAAGAATATTTATATTTTGGAATTAGAAATAAAATATATTAAGTGAGACTTAATAGTGTAATTCGAATGTTACGAACGCACATGTATTAAATCCCCCATCCTTGGGAAGGAAAATGATTACCAAGTATACAGAATGTAAACACGAAATAGTTGCCTAACTATTTCCCAACAACTTAAACCATAAAGCTAAGGCACGGCCGTCCGTCTAATAGAATTAGTACGTGTAGGTCGTCACACAGCTGCTTGATCAGGAGACATACTTGGTAGAGACGCACCACTGTGAGTTCATGTCCCCCTTTTCTCTTAACTGTTTTCAGTTTTCTAAACTACGGGGGTGAAATACATGTTACTTTGATTACAAGTACTTTATACATGGTATGGTTAGCGTAAGGAGGTTTACTACTTAGATCATGTGAGTGGGTAGGCATAAACTGGAGGCCATTAATCCTCATTGTAGGACCGAGGGACGTAAGCGGTAGATCTATCTGGGTGTAGCGAGCCCAACCCCAGGCCCAACCAGAACGGACCTCGGGGTGACTTTGTACCCAACGCTAAATTTGCTAGGTTTGAGTCTTCCTACTTGCACTTCACACATATCAATGGTCTTGCAAGCCATTGGTGATCTCTTTTTCCTTATTTGCTACATACCAGGGATTTTTATACTTACAAGTGTTTTACATACTCACTTACACATGAACTCGCTCAACATTATTGTTGATTTTTCAACTTACATGTATTTCAGGGAATTAAAGATCTGGCGCGGTATGTTATGTTTTCCCGCTGCATATGGGTTCCGAGGTCATCCCAGTTTAGGAAATGTGACTTTTTCCTGGACGAGTCACAAATCTTGAACTGCGTTTTATTCATGTTGATGTTTATGTCTTTCAAAACAATGTTTTATGTTATGATGTTGTAAGTCCCTAAGACAATGTTATGTTACTTCAGTTTTAAAACTTAAATCTATGGATGATCTTGCATGGTTTTATTTCATATAGCTTTGTTATGGTTAAGCTATGGTATTAAGAAGTCACACCAAATTATCCACGCTTCCGCAAAGCCAGGGTGTGACACTTTCCCAGTCGTTACCAAAGTTGATTACATATGCTCAAAGCATGTCTTCAAGAGTTTGGATGGTGCGTTCCGACTGCCCATCCGTCTGTGGATGATAAGTTGTGCTCATGTCGAGACGTGAGCCAAAGGATTTGTGCATCGCTTGCCACAAATCAGAGGTAAAACGTGGATCACGATCAGAAATGATGGAGGTTGGCACCCCGTGCCTCGAAACTACTTCCTTCAGGTAGATGTCTGCTAGAGTAGAGAACTTATCCGTTTCCTTGATAGCCAGGAAGTGTGCAGACTTGGTCAATCTATCCACTATCACCCAAATGGTATCGTTTCCTTGTTGAGATCTAGGTAAGCCAGTGACAAAGTCCATGGAAATTTGCTCCCATTTCCATGTGGGAATCTCTGGTTGTTGAAGTAGGCCTGATGGCTTCTAGTATTCAACCTTGACTCTTGCGCAAGTTAAACATTTACTAACGTAGGTGGCTATGTTAGCTTTCATGTGGGGCCACCAGTACGTAGCTTTGAGGTCGTGGTACATCTTATCAGAACCAGGATGTACTGAGTAACGAGACTTGTGTGCTTCATCCATCACAAGCTCACGTAGATTACCATAAGATGGAACCCAGATGCGCCCCGCCAAGTAGTAAGCACCGTCTTCCTTTTGTTCTAACCGTTTCTCCAATCCTCGCAGGGACTCAACCTTGATGTTCTCTTCTTTCAACGCTTCCACCTGAGCATTACGAATTTGGGCAGGAAGACTAGAGTGAATGGTAAGCTGTAATGCACGTACACGCTTTGGTTTGGTTTCCTTTCGACTGAGGGCGACAGCCACCACATTGGCTTTGCCTGGATGGTACCTGATTGCGCATTCATAGTCGTTAAGAAGTTCGACCTATCGACGCTGTCGCATGTTCAACTCCTTTTGATCGAAGATATGCTGGAGACTCTTGTGATCGGTGTAAATGGTGCACTTGGTACCGTACAAGTAATGCCTCCATATCTTAAGAGCAAACACCACTGCTCCCAACTCCAAGTCGTGAGTAGTGTAGTTCTTTTTGTGAACCTTTAGTTGTCGTGATGCGTAAGCAATGACTTTCTCACGTTGCATCAACACACAACCAAGTCCTTGGATTATCACGTCACAATAAACCATGAAATCGTCTGTGCCCTCAGGCAATGAGAGAATAGGAGCGCTACAAAGCTTCAACTTCAGCTGCTGAAATGCGGATTCCTGAGCATCACCCCAACGGTAGGTGACAACACCCTTCTGAGTAAGAATAGTAAGAGGCTGCGCAATCTTCGAGAAATCTTTGATAAACCTTCTGTAGTAACCCACCAAACCCAAGAATTGACGGATTTCAGTTGGAGTTTGAGGTGCAGGCCAATTCCTGATTGAGTCAACCTTGGATGGATCAACGTGAATCCCATCCTTATTAACCACGTTGCCTAGAAAATGAACTTCACGAAGGCAGAAGTCACATTTTGAAAAATTAGCATAAAACTGTTTTGTTCGAAGAAGTTCCAAGATGAGTCGCAGATGACGCTCGTGTTCCTCCTGACTCTTGGAATAGATCAAGATGTCGTCGATAAACACAATAATGAACTTATCCAAGTAGGGTTTGCACACTCGGTTCATAAGATCCATGAAGACTGCAGGTGCGTTTGTCAACCCAAAAGGCATGACCAGAAACTCGTAGTGCCCGTAACGAGTCCTGAATGCTGTCTTGGAGATGTCCTCGTCTCGGACTCTCAGCTGATGATAACCCAATCTCAGATCAATCTTAGAGTAGAAGCTCGACCCTTGCAACTGGTCGAACAAGTCATTAATGCGAGGAAGAGGATAATGATTCTTCACGGTCACCTTGTTGAGTTCACGATAGTCAATGCATATTCGAAAGGTACCGTCTTTCTTCTTCACCAACAAGACTGGTGCTCCCCAGGGCGAAGAGCTAGGACGAATGAAACCCTTGTCCAAAAGCTCTTGTAGTTGTGTAGACAGCTCTTCTAATTCTGATGGGGCTAAGCGATAAGGTGCACGAGCTATAGGCGCTGCTGCAGGAGCTAGCTCGATTTGGAACTCGACCTGACGATGAGGCGGAAGACCAGGTAGTTCCTCAAGGAATACCTCAGGAAAGTCGCGTACGATCGGGATATCTTCTATCTTCTTTTCCTTCGTGGAGGTGTCAGTAACGAGAGCTAGAATAGTTGTGTGGCCCTTTCGCAAACATTTCTGGGCCTCAAGGAAAGAGATGATGCTCACAATAGCACTACTCTTGTCTCCATGAATAATGAGAGGTTCTTTACCAGAACGAGGGATGCGGACAATCTTCTCCTTGCATAGAATCTCTGCTCGATGATGGGATAACCAATCCATCCCAATGACGATGTCGAAGCTACCAAGAACGATGGGGATAAGGTCGATAGAGAAGGTCTGACCAGCAAGAACAAGATTACAACCCTTAACTATATGTATGGCCTCAAGACTTTTACCGTTTGCTAGTTCTACAACATGCTTGGTGTTCAAGGGGATTGGGGTACGCTTAAGAATTGACTAACTTTTAAGGACACATAACTAGTATCGGCACCCGAATCGAATAAAACAGAAAAAAAGAAATCATCCAGTAGGAACTTACCCGTCACGATGTTGGGATCGTTTCTTGCATCACCATGACCAATCACAAATGCACGTCCCCTGGCACCATTGCCATCGTTGTTACCCCCATTGTTGTTTCCATTTCCTTGGTTGTTGTTCTGAGTCTGGTTCAGCTGGGGGCAGTTCCTCTTAAAGTGGCCTTCAGCACCACACTGAAAGCACCCTTTATTATTACCCTGTTGTTGCTGCTGCTGCTGGTTCTGTGGAGCTTGTTGCTGATGCTGACGATTCTGATTCGCAGGATATGGGCTCCTACAATCCTTTGCTGCGTGACCAAGCTTGTTGCATCTATGACAGCGACCCTTGCTACACGGCCCGCTGTGGTGCAAGTTACAACGGTTGCACTTAGGTTGATTTCCTTTGTACCCTCCTTGTTGACAAGGGCTCTTGTAGTCGTCAGTCCTTCGCTACTTAGACTTAGACTGAGACTGAATAGAAGTCGATCCCTTACTGGAATTTCCATCCCACTTGCGCTTGTTGTCGCTAGGAGCATCAGAAGTAGTGGTAGCACTAATACGCTTTGGCAGCCTGTTCTGCTCAACTGCCTGATCAGTGAGATGGTGGGATATTCGAATGACCTGCTGAATCGTGAGAAGGTTAGCCGAAGTCACCATACTCTGAATTTTTGGCACTAATCCCTTGATATAAAGCTCAATACGTTTGTATGGAGGGTCCACCATAGTAGGACACAAAGCAGCTAGTTCATTTGATCTCTTCGTATACGCCTCGATTTCTGACCCCGTCATCTTTAGGTTGTAGAACTCCACTTCTAACTTGTGAATGTCATCACGATGACAATACTCCTCCTTGATCAGATCCTTAAAGTCGTTCCATGGGATGGCATTAGCAGCTGCCAACCCTAGCATTTGAACCTGTGCGTTCCACCAAGTGAGCGCAACACCTTCAAGAGTTCCCGTAGCAAACTTCACCCTACTAGCAACAGGGCATTCACACATTTCGAAGACATATTCGAGCTTCTCAAACTAATGGAGG
The DNA here is from genome assembly GCA_030545235.1 of Helianthus tuberosus. Classification (NCBI taxonomy): domain Eukaryota; kingdom Viridiplantae; phylum Streptophyta; class Magnoliopsida; order Asterales; family Asteraceae; genus Helianthus; species Helianthus tuberosus. Next base: position 93,452,303 of record CM060418.1, on the reverse strand, counting down.
AGGCCTACAGCTCTTTCCATACCACTGAAGGTACTAGGTCGACAGTCCATAAAGGTCTTGAACGTACACACGGGAGGCTGAGCATGCTGACCTGTCGCGCGAGAAAGAAAAGACAAGGTTAAGCACAAGAGTTGGTTTGCGAGAGTAGGATCTAAACATCCTATGATAGGTCGAAATGGCAGGTTATACCTCCTGCTGGAGCTGCTGCGAGTGCCTCAGCAACTCGTTCGTTGATTAGAGCCGTCAGCTGGGCTTGAGTTATGTTCAGGCGTCGACTCATGATCTTCACATCGAAGGAAACACAAGTGAGAATGGTGTCGCGAAAGTGCGAAAGTATGGGATGACAGAAGAGAGCAAGCACACAGGGTTTCAAGCAACAATTGTTTATACTAACTAAACATACCATGATCAAATGCACTACTTTAACTAACAGGCAGGCAATACAAAAATAAACCATATCACCTATAGTGTTGAGTCTTGCACGTGGAGCGAAGTGTCGTTGTGGATCATTGAGCACTGTACATGTTATAGTCTGGTTTTGTCAAAAAGCTTTTCCCTTTTTAAAACCAAGTTCACTATAACCAATGGCTCTGATACCAATTTGTCACACCCCCAAAATCCACAAGCGGAGTATCACCGCAGGAGGCGTGACATGACCAGGATCAAGCCACCAATCATATTGAACAATGTATTAAAATAAATATAAAACCAACCACAACATAATTGGTGTCCAAAACAAATTAACTAAGTTCAAGTTATCAGCGAAAGCATAACGTATAAAACCAAAACGTAAGTTTAATAGTTCAAATGTTTAAACATGGAACTCAACAGTCCATGCCCCATAACGACCTCTCCTTCTCGTGCAAGCTCCAAGTAAACACCTAATAACCTGCAAGGCATATAGTAACGAATCAACAACAAAGTTGAGCGAGTTCACAGTTGGTTGTCCATTTTAGAGTTGTTCCAAAAACCATAAGTTCTTTCGAAAACCATGAGTTAACCAATTCCTTGTTTCCCAAACCATAACCAGTGGGGGCTACCCCATGTTAACCACTAGACCCGTTACCATATCGACTACTGACTGAAGACATGTTTATGTGCCCTGCGTCAATGTCTATCATCATTGAATAAGTGCCCAGATCCATTAGTCCACTCCCGTCCTCTGCGGCACGGTGTGAGGCTTGTCAAACCTAATAGCGCTATTTAACTGATGACCCGCTCACCATTGGCCCGACGATTAAGTCGATATAAAAATGAGGGACTTCATGATAGAGTTTTGTCTAGTAAGTTATATGTTGTCATCCTTCCTATGGAGGATGGAGGTACGTAATCTACCCAAGGAGAATACGCAGGCTTAATGCTGTCATCCTTCCCATGGAGGATGGAGGTACATATTCTATCTAAGGAGAATATGCAGGTTTCATTTTAGATACTTAACCCATTCCCAACCACCGGGAATCCCATGCCTTGTAGAAAGTTTGAACTCACCTTAGGTTAGCTCGGCAGATAAACGAAAGGTCAATCGAGCTGCCAGAGGTCAACCACGTCCTAACATGGTTACCGTACAAGTCAGGTCTAGGTTCAAGTAGTGCACATAGGTTTACACATAAACTAACAGGTTGCGAACACGTAACAGTCAAGTACACATAATGTCCAACTTATGCGACTCAGATGATTGGGCCGTTGAGCTTGTACAAGCCCAATCATCTTGTGCGATCCAATATTAAAGCCCAATAAAACCGGCCCAACCTGTTGTGCATCCAGCACAATCTTGTGCGACTCACAACGGGTTGTGCGACTGAAAACATACCCAGCCCAATAACATAAGTAACCCAATATTCACACGGTCCAAACAAATAAACAGAAAATCAACTTGTGTGGTCCATTTAATCTTGTGCGACCCGAATTTAACTTGTACGATTACAAATGGCTTGTGCGACTGGAATCTACTTGTGCGACTGAGTTTTGGGCTTTAAGGCCCAACAACATAATAAGGTTCAAACAGTTGTGTGTGCCCCAATACTTGTGCGATCGGCACTGTCTTGTGCGATCCACATGTCTTGTGGATCATGCAATTTCTAAGTTGTACACTGTGCTTAAATGGTTGCACCCAGTCTTGTGCGACTGTATTGTGCGACCGGGGCTTGTGCGATCAATATTAAATTTCCATATTTTATGGAAATCAGTTACACTCTCCATTTACCCGATCCATTCAAACAATTTCCAACTTTGCAACAATTCGATCAAACCAACAGATTTTTACCAATTAATTTGTATGAACCCTAATTAATCATATAACAACTCATCATCGTCACATCGAATCAATTAGCATGATTAACATCAAGATCCTTAATTCATCATTCAATAATTCAAGCCAAATCTTATAATCCATCCGAATCCAAACATATATAGCCGATTGCATTCATTCGGTTCTAGATCATTATTATCATCACATGATTATCAAACCCTATGTTGAACTAACACATTACACATATGAGCCGATTTACATGAACACTAACCTCATCAATTTATATCAAAATCAGTCATATATCATTCGTAAATCATTATGTAGGAATATATAAATCACACTATCATCTAACAAAACAATAATCATGAAACACTAACCGGTTAGAAGGTAGAACAATGATGATCCGAATCAAGAAAACTTTGAGGAAGAGGGGATGCGGCCGTCGGCTTCGAGAGGAGAGGAAAAGAGATTTAGGGTTTGCTAAACTTTGTGTATTTTGGTGAAGTGTAGGATTTATACTAACACCCTAGGTGTTATTCGAACTAAGAGAGTGGGCCGAACCCTTCATGGGCTGCCCTCGGGTTTCGAGTACAAAGAGTGTGGCCCGAATGAGCTTGTACGATTGGACTAGTGTTGTGCGATTACATTATATACATACATTACACACATTCACATAACATGTAACATTTATTCATTAAAACCAACATATAAATTAGTCACATAGAGTTCATACACTTTACATTAAACACAAAAATAGGTTCTGAAATAGCAGTTGTCACATAACTCCCCAAGGATGGGTGTATTTGTATTCGTATTCTTATCCTTCTATATTTTTGCCAACTATCGATGGCGTATTCTGGTGTGTAATTATACGTACGAGAATACGTATTTTTATTGTGTTTATTAAGTATCTCATACTTAATTTTGTATTAACCTTTCCGGAATAACATTTCTAATAAAAATTACATCAATATATATTTCCAAACTATATATTTTAAGAAATATTACATAGAAAAATTATTTAGAATTTTCCTTGGCAAAAATATTTATACCTTTCATATAAGTCTCAAGAATAATATATTTTCAAGTCTAACTTGGAAAATATATATATAAATCTATTTCTCACCCAAAAATAGTATGTCCAAAGTTTATTTAAGAAAATATATATTTTTCTCCCAAAAATAATATATCTTCTAATAATTCCAAGAAAATATATATTTATAAAATAATATACTTTTCTCCTTATAAAAAATATGATATATTTTGTAATTATTGTAAGAATCATATTTTTGTTTCCTTGGTGTCCAAAATACTAATTACCAAAATATACTTATAAATTTATTTCCGGAATATTTTTGTGAGTTATATTCCTTGTTCGGTTTCTTCCAATATTTGGATATATTTTGTGTATTCATTCTCTTGGAATTTTGGTAGTATTTTGGATTGTACTTTCTTGGTATTTTGGTGAGTTATATTATTTCAAGTCATAAAATAATATAACTAATACACATAAGATACAAATAATCACACACATGGTGACATCTAAATATATATTTCGTAAATACATATTTAGTCACTTTTATTTACAAAAAACAACCTCCAATATTTATAATCTTGTAACAGAAATCATGGCAAACTTTATATAAAAACCGTGGTTAAAAATATACTTGTAAATATTTGTTTAAAAATATTTTTCTAAGTGTTTGATTTCTAGAAAAATTTTGCCAAAGTTTCCCCTTAAAAATGGAGGTTTCCATGCTTTCAAAGCATATCATTTTCTTTTAAAATCTTCATCAATCATCAGCAAATCATTCAACACTTACCATGTGCCAAAAATATGAAATTTACACTATGTCATGAACTTGAAACTTTGTAAAAATTTGTAGTAACTTACTAGTGTATTTAGTAAGCTTAGTTACCCTTTAAAGTGTGGTTGATTCTTTAAAAACATCATTTTTGAAGAATCTAGATCTTTACAACTTATAATCACATTTTCTAAAAATGTTTCTTCTTGGATTTTTCTTGTTACATAAGTGTTTCTACACTTGTTTAACCTCTAAAAACATGGTTGATTTCTTTAAGAACCAAGATTAAGTAAACTTTGTATTTTTAACTTGGTTTCTTGAAAAATCATTCTTGAAATCTTAGATTTACAAGACTTACAACTCACTTTAATCATCATTTTTCAAGAAAAACAATATATTCTTTCAAGTTCATGATTTATGTAAGGATGATCTATGGATCTTTAACACTTTCATCCTCTCATCTTGCTAGATTATATTTTTAATCATGATCTAGCAAGATCATATGATGATCTACATCATTTACACAAGTAAACAACAATCAACAAGTTTAACAACACATAAACATCAAGATTTCTTTAAGATTTAAGCTTATGTTCATGTTTCATTTTCTTGATTCTTAGTAAGCTTAACATCATGTATCTTCTTTTAATGTAACACCTCACAAAATCATGTCCAATATAATAAAGACACGTGTCATGAGCTTTAAACGTGTAATGAATTGTTTTCAAGGGACTAAAGTGGACAAACGATGAAAGTATGTGTATAGAAGGATCAAATGTGTCAACATGCCAAACTCGTGCCTCTGAATGACCTCATAAGATGTTCGTATTCATGAATGAAGAAATTGGCGGACATAAGAAGCCGTTTGTGCTTAAAAATATAAAATTTACAAAGCACAGGGGTTAAATGTGTCAACATGTTAAATGTTACCTCTGAGTGACCTTTTAACGATCCCAAAGCTTTGTAATACTTCATTATGCTTCCATATATAACGAAAAATGATTTCATGGAGTTTCTACGCACTTAAGGCACTCTTCAGGATATCTAGTAACTAACCGGGAGCTTAACGAAGTTAAATAATGACCCAAGACACTTGAAAGTTATCTATGGGGGTCATAAGTGCAATAAAAGAAAGTTATTTAAATTAAATATGGACCAGGGACTGAAATTGCAAAGATTGCAAAATTTTTACCGGAACTCCCCATTGTCGCGGGCCGCGTAGGCTCTCTCCATTTCTTACGCGGGCCGCATAAGAGGTACCAGCAACCAAAAAAAGGACAGCTGCATGTTGCAGCCTGTTCCACCGCCATTGCATGGCTGATTTCGATACCAGGGTCTGAGCAACTGGTTTTTACTTCCCTAGGGACAGATGGATTGAGCAACTGGTTTTTTACTTCCCTAGGGACAGGGTCTGCACACGTGAAAATTTCACTCAAAGCTAACTCTCTGAAGCCTCCTGGTGCTAAAGGAAGTTTTCTCAAGTTCTAAATTTATGCTAAGGACTCTAGTAAGTGTTCTTAGCTTCAATAGTTAAAGTTTTATAAGCTTAATGACCGAAAGTCAAAGTTAGCGTAATTAAGCTTTGACTTGGTGATTAATCACTAACGGTCCAGCCATTATTCGAATTAAAAGTGGCTATGTGATGGTAATTATGTAGGTGTTAAACCCTTAAAAGGGCACCTTCAAATTATCACGTTATCTCAGTCAATTGTCAGGTCAAACTTCTTAACAAAAAGTCAAACGGGTCAGTTTTTGCAAAATAATTCATAACTGATAATGCTGAAATTATGGAACATGTCTTAACACCTAAATAACTTTGTAAATAATATAATAACATGTCTAGGCATGTTCAACCCGACAATTCTGAGTTTAGGCTCGGTTCGCAACCGAAAGTCGCAAAAGTAGACTTTTGCTTTGACTTGCTGTTCTGACACGATTTAGTTTAGTTTAGTTAAGCCTTAGGGTTCCTTTAGGACCATATTATATGTTAGTATAACCCTCTGAGATTATACAACATGGTTCCATAGAAATCCTAGTTCATTGCATGTTCCCGTTAAATGCTTAAAAGTTGACCATTATGCCTTTTTATCATTAAAACGAGATTTTTAGAAATGTGAGAGGACAAAAACCTTTATTACTGATATATTAGTATGTCCTAAAAATTTGACATCCGTTTCTCGTCTAAAATGAAAGTTATGCACAATATCGTAAAATGAAAGCTTTTTATTAATTTAATGGCATTTTTGGCATAAATCATAGTTAAACCCAATTTTTGGCACCAAACTTGCCACCTACTATTAAGATATAATATTTAGGGATTTTTGGAAATTTTTGTTAAATTTTAAACTAATCATAACATAGAGTTCTTGCATAGACTCGGTAATTGACGATAATGCCCTTTTCACTAATAAAATGAGTTTTACACATCCTTTACATGTCAAACCTTTTTCTACTGATTTTATACATTAAATAAGTTATTTTAAACAGTAGAGACTGATCAAAATCTCAGATTCCCTTAAACAACCCGAATATCGTCAAATACCGACTTTTATGCGATTTAGGCGCATAGTATGGTTTAAAACCATATTTAGCACCTAAGACTTGTTACCTACTGATGTTATGAATAAATTTTTATACTTTAACAGTAAGTATAAGTCTTGAACTCAGATTCCAAAATTGACCCTTAAACCATATGTGAAATGACCAAAATGCCCCTACGGTGCATAGTTTGGACATAAATGATAAAAATTCACATATGTATGATATCTTACTGATATAACTTGTTAAACTAAACGCTTTTACTGTTTGTTTTAGACCAGAACCTCAGATTACCATTTAACCTCTTTTATAAACTTTAAAATGACCAAAATACCCTAACGAGGCTTAAGCTGATTTTAAATTCGTTTTGGGCATAATGGAAGATATCCTACTGATATCACCACATATTTTAAGCAGAATAATTTATGGAACTTGTTCATGACTCATCCGGTTACCCGTTATACACATACGTGTTCGGTACGGTTTATGTAACTAGTTTGCATAAATTAACAGAAACGGGTCAAACCTTATCATTTTTTACTTCAAAATCCAGAATGTATTTAGTTTACCTATTTTATACAAGTCCTCATACTTATTGGGTCTAAATCACATTCTAATCCGGTCTTCGCTTAATCTTGTGTTTTGAACCGTATACCTTTCTTTAAAACTAACCGGTCTAAGTTATAACTTAAATAAGACCCGTTAGGAATCTAATAGGTTCTAGATTAGGAGCCAAGTAAAAGCTACTTGTACTTGCTGATTCGATATACGGCTGGGAATAAAATTATATTTTAGCTCAGGTAAATACTTTTAACTTATTTTCCATTATACGGGCTTGGGATACATTATTATAATAATACTGCTTGGTCGGGTATTGAATGTTTAATCGATTAGTGGTTAAACCATTGAGATAACCTGTTTTAATCTGTCTTGTTTGATGCAATGCCTTTGGGGGGTTAATGACCATGTCCTGGATATCCACGGCTCATTCATTAGAAATGGCCACGGCTTAAGCACGGGGTGTAGGCATACACCTGACAGTTGCGTATGTAAAAACAGTATCTCACTCTCTTGTGGGCCTATACTTATGGTGTGTCTATTAATCTAATCTGGCTCTTCTAACCGGGTCCCGAACGGACGACAAACATGTAAATCTGTATACAAGATTATTTTAATAATTGTCCCAAGTTATAAAAGAATATTTGTGCCTTCTGCATTTAAATCAATTTTATAAACACTTTTCAAAAGAGTCAGTTAATTGTATTTACTAGTGTAAACAGACGTATTTTCAAAAAGGTTAATTGCAGGTACTACGCGTAATGGGCTGGAAACTCCGAGTATTAAATAAAGAGCCTTGCAAGCTATAAATACTTTAAGTCTGTTGAACAATATTTTCTTTCTGTTTTAGATCTGCCTGTGGATCCACTTTACAACCGTTGTGTAATATTTTTATTATACTTTCGAATCGGTTTGTATTATTACTTTAGACTTCCGCTGTGCATTGAACTGTGATTATTTGACTTTGATGATATCAACTACGTCACGATACTCCCCACCGGGTCCACCGGTAATACGTGGAAATATTGGGGTGTGATAGGTTGGTATCAGAGCCAACATTGAGTGAATTAAACACTAGCCTTTTGTGTTTAATCTCAATGACACAGTTTGCACATTCCTTGACTTCCGAGTCTAGGCAAATGAATTAGGACTAATCCTAATCGTAATTGTTTTTCTTTTGTTTGTTTTGACAGGAACAAAGACAATGTGCCACCATGTGTCAGAGGCAGAGGTGGAATAGGAAAGTCCCCAGTTCTGACGAGGAATGACTATGAAGCCATGCCATCCCACCGGCGAACACCATCAGCGAATCTTAGCTCTAGTCCTCACAAGGATTGGAGAAGATATTTAGAGCCTGCGAGACGCTCTGTCTTGCTCAGTTCCTCACCATCATATCATGATTCATTTGGGCTCCATCAGAACAACGAGTCCGACCACTCTCACCACTCCTTCATTCCGTTGCAGCGTTCAGGTTCGCACCGTGCCTTCCAGGACCCAACCCCATATTTCCAAAGCTGGTTCAATCCAATGAACCAGGTGCAAGAACCAGAGGGTCCAAACCCTTTGGGACCAGTTGACCACTATCCTGAAATGCAGGACATGGATATGGATGAAGATCCCGATCCGGAAATGCCACCGACTGGGACGCCCATGCATCCCATTGAGATATCTAGCGGATCATCATTTCATGGTTCGCCATACAGGGGCCCAGATATTTTTGCTGAAAGATGGGCCACATACAAGTGGGAGTACACTCCCTCTCACCATGACTCACCACCACACCAACAGGTCCCTTCTGAGCACCCGCATTTTCAGGCGGTCACGCCACCGCCACCGCCACCACTAGAGCAGCAACTGCCTCCGGAACCACCGAGGCAAAGAAGAACAGGTGCACGGATGTCCGTGCATGGGGGTTTCCACTTTAGCACCCCCCAACACAGCAACAATAGCAACTACCCGCCGCTGTATGAAGACCCACAAATGGGTGGGCCTTCAAATCCAGTTTCTGAAGTCGACTCTGCACCAGTCGAACCAGCACCACAAATGGGTTATGATAACCCAATTCCTTCTTACGCCGGTGCAGCGGCGTATAACCCTTTTGAACAGCCAACTTATTTTGGTTACAACTACAACAATGCCCCTGATGTTGACCCGTACCTCGAGGCGGTGAACTACAATGCTCTCTACCCTGGAGGACCCTATCAAGCTACGTACCCAACTGGGTACCCAGCATATGGGTATTAATACCCACCACCTCCTCAACCTCAGCAGCAGCAACCGCCGCAGCCGCCACAGATCCAACCACCACAGCAGCAGGAAATCCTTCAACGGTTGCACGAGGTGGAGCAACAGGTATAGGAGGAGCGTAGAAGCCGTCGGGGCCTACTTAAGGGTATGGCAAACCTAATAAATGGGAAGAAGAAGAGGGATTATTGAAATTCCTTATTTATTTGTTTTGTATTTTAAATTTCAATCAAGTCCCTGCGTGGACATTTTTATTTATGTATTTGGTCCCTGCGAGGACTTGTATTTCTTATTTTAGTCCCTGTGTGGACAATGTTATTTCTTTAAAGTCCCGTTTAGGGAAATTATGTACTTCTTTCAATTTATAGGAATATTTTATTTAAAATTTCATTTGTCATTATATATATGAATGTATTGTATGAAATAAATCAAAATATCATTCCATTTTATAATTGATCTGCCATACAATATTGAAAGGAAATCTTGGAGGTATAACCTAGCCCATATGTCATTTTAGACATGGCCCTGATGGTAAAACCTTTTTAAGATTCAGATCCTTGTTAACATCTGAAAACCTGTTAGCACTCCTGGCAAAATGTGATTCGATAAAATCACATTAGTCATCCTTGTATGGGAATCTTTCAAATTCCTTACCTAATTTAAACATCCATTAGTGATGAAGTGCCTACGGCCCATATTCATTGTCTAATAAGACAAAAGACAGTTGTAGTCTACGACTCCCTGTCAAGAAAAAGTGGTGAATTATGTTCAAACCTTAATGTCTCGATCTTATAAGATCATGATTTATAATTTAAAACTGTCCTTGTGACTAGGCCTTTTGTGCCACTCTAATATCTTTAATGATTTATAACTAAGGATAATTTATAATGAAAATCCTAAATAAATACAACTAACAAATTAACCAATATGGTTTATATTTACCATGGTTAATGAATCATCAAAAATGATAATTCCATAATAACCTCTGAATAAAATATTGTCAATTGTTTTATAGCAATCAAGCTTCAGCATGTCTAAATCAGAAGAGGTTAACAGTCATCCGAGAGAGAGAAACGATACCACCAGAATTAATGTAGCTGGTGCAGATTTACAAGCTATGATTGATAATGCTGTCACTCGAGCTATGGACAGACAGTTCAAGGTATCGAGTGGTACTCGTACTAAGACTCAATCTGTGGCTCATAGTAAGCCCCTTCTAAAACCCATGAATCAAAGAAAGACGATGCTCGCCACTCGTCGAATCCGAGAAGTGTTCTATCCAAACAAACTGTGTTTAATCAGGAGCCACGTGTTAAGGCTTGCTCTTACAAATATTTCGTTGCCTGCAAGCCCAGAGACTTCATAGGGGAGAAAGGAGCTGTTGATTGTATGACTTGGCTCGATGAGATGGATACAGTGGTTGATATCAGTGGTTGTGTAGAACAGGATATTGTGAAGTTTGTTTCACAATCATTTAAAGGTGAAGCTTTAGCTTGGTGGAGGTCGTTAATCCAAGCTACCGGGAAGATTCCGTTGTATAACTTGTCTTGGGAATAATTTGTTGCATTGATCAAAGAAAACTTTTGTCCACAGCATGAGGTGGAGAAAATCGAGACCGACTTCTTGACTTTGGTCATGAAGAACTTGGATTGTCAGGCGTATCTTACGAGCTTCAACACCATGTCTCGATTGGTTCCCTATTTGGTCACACCGGAATCTAAGCGCATAGCACGTTTTATAGAGGGTCTAGCTCCAGAAATCAAGGGAAATGTGAAAGCATCCAGACCTACCACATTCAGGTCAGTGGCAGATCTGTCTCTATCTCTCACACTTGATGCTATCAGAAACAAGTCTGTTAAAGCTTCTGAAGAGAGAAAGCGGAAACGGGAGGATGAGAGTTCTCATCGCTCCGACAGGAAACGAAAGGGGAACTCAGATCATAGGAAGAGTTCCGGGTTTAAAAAGGATAACCAGCAGACGGGTGAGAAACCCAAATGTAAAACCTGCCAGAAGCATCATTTTGGGAAGTGCAGGTTTGAATCGAAATCGCAGTTGCAATCAAAGCCTTTTGGATGTGGGATCTGCAAGTCCAAAGAGCATAATACTTTGGATTGTAAGAAATTGAAAGATGCAACCTGTTATGGTTGTAATGAAAAGGGGCACATTAAGACCAATTGCCCTAAGAATCCAAAGAAGCCTAAAGTGGCTAAGAAGACCAATGCTTGGGTCTTTCAGATGAATACACAGGAAGCAATACAGAACGATAATGTGATAACAGGTACTTTCCTCATTAATGATGTTTATGCTAGAGTATTGTTTGATTCTGGCGCAGACAAGTCGTTTGTAGACAACAAATTTTGTAAATTGTTAAATCTGCATGTTAAAACTCTAAGCATAAAATATGAAGTAGAATTGGCCGATGGTACTATAGAGACTGCTTCAACTGTATTAGATGGATGTTTTATATCCATTAGGAACCACTCATTTCCACTGTCTTTGCTTCCATTGAAATTGGCGGGATTCGATATAGTAATAGGCATGGATTGGTTATCTTCTAACCAAGCCCAGATTGTTTGTGATAAGAAGCAAGTGGTTATTAAGACTCCTTATGGTGAACCACTTACAATACAAGGAGATACACAGTATGGGTTACCTAAACAAGAGTCTGTGCTTAAGGCATCAAAGTGTTTGAAGAAAGGTTATGTCATTTACATGGCACAAGTGACTATTGACGAGCCAAAGCCAAAGATTGCAGATATTCCTGTTATCTCGGAATATCCAGATGTATTCCCTGAAGAGCTGTCTGGTTTACCTCCAGACTGGTAAGTGGAATTCAGGATCGATATCATTCCTGGAACAGCACCAGTTGCAAGAGCACCCTATCGTTTAGCACCAACTGAGATGAAAGAATTGAGAACATAGTTGGATGATTTGTTGGAGAAAGGTTTTATTCGACCTAGCTCATCTCCTTGGGGAGCGTCGATTCTGTTTGTGAAAAAGAAGGATGGATCAATGCGTTTATGCATGGATTACCATGAGCTGAATAAGGTTACAATCAAGAATAGATATCCATTACCCAGGATCGACGATTTGTTCGATCAACTTCAAGGAGCAAGCTACTTTTCTAAGATCGATTTGAGGTCAGGTTACCATCAGTTGAAGGTCAGAACCAAAGATGAGCAAAAGACTGCATACAGAACTCGATATGGTCACTATGAGTTCTTGGTGATGCCCTTCGGACTCACTAATGCACCTGAAGCATTCATGGATCTCATGAATCGCGTTTGCAAGCCATATTTGGACAAGTTTGTCATTGTTTTTATTGATGACATACTTATTTACTCAAAGAATCAAGCCGATCATGAAAAACACCTCCGATGTATTCTTGAACTTCTGCAACAAGAAAAGCTTTATGCTAAGTTCTCTAAATGTGAGTTCTGGCTCTGTGAAGTCCAATTTCTTGGACACGTAGTGAGCGAGCATGGTATCCAGGTGGATCCCGCTAAGATTGAAGCCATTATGAATTGGCAAGAGCCGAAGACGCCCACAGAGATTCGCAACTTCTTGGGTTTAGCAGGATACTACAGGCGTTTCGTCGAAAACTTTTCAATGATTGCTGCACCCCTAACTTCATTGACTCGCAAGAATATAAAGTTCGATTGGTGTCCCAAGCAACAAGAATCTTTTGAGATTCTCAAGTAGAAACTGAGCAATGCTCCGGTGTTGACATTGCCAGAAGGGATTGAAGAATTTGTTGTGTACTACGACGCATCACACACCGGTATGGGTTGTGTGCTCATGCAGAGAGGCAAGGTCATTGCCTATGCCTCACGACAATTAAAAGTGCACGACAAGAACTACACCACCCATGATTTAGAATTGGGTGTCGTTGTGTTTGAACTAAAGCTTTGGAGGCATTATTTATATGGAACCAAGTGTGTGATTTATTCAGATCATAAAAGCCTTCAACACTTGTTCAGTCAGAAGGATCTTAATATGAGGCAGCATCGATGGATGGAGACATTAAATGATTATGATTGTGAAATTCGCTACCATCCAGGCAAAGAGAATGTTGTAGCTGACGCTCTAAGCAGGAAGGAAAGGGTTAAACCCATTAGAATCAATGCCAAAACATCAAACTAAAGAACAGCTTGAATGAAAAGTTATTAGCTGCTCAGAAGGAAGCTGTTTTGGAAACTAACTTTTTGAATGAAAAGTTAGGCATCACTGCTGATCAATTGTCATATGGTAAGGATGGGATCCTTAGATTAAATGGTCGAATCTGGGTCCCTATCCATGGAGGACTTAGAGACGTGATCCTTCAGGAAGCTCATAGTTTGAAATATTCAGTTCATCCTGGCAGTGATAAGATGTATTAGGATTTAAAGGAAAATTATTGGTGGATAGGTTTGAAGAAATCTATAGCCACTTATGTGGCTAAATGTTTGACGTGTGCACAGGTTAAAGCCGAACATCAAAAGCCGTCAGGCTTACTGCAACAGCTTGAGCTTCCCACTTGGAAGTGGGAAATGGTAACTATGGATTTTATCACAAAGTTACCAAGAACAAAGCATGGGAATGATACTATTTGGGTTATAGTCGACAGGCTGACCAAGTCAGCTCACTTCTTGCCTATTAAAGAAACACACAGCTCTGATAAGCTAGCTCAGCTATACGTGGACAAGATAGTATCTTCCATGGCGTGCCAGTATCTATTATCTCTGATAGAGATACTAGATACACGTCTCATTTTTGGAAAAGCTTTCAGCAATCCTTAGGCACTCTTTTAAACTTCAGCACTGCTTATCATCCTCAGACGAATGGTCAAAGCGAATGTACAATACAAACGCTTGAAGATATGCTCAGGGCGTATGTTATTGATTTGGGTGGAAGTTGGGATGACCATCTTCCTTTGATTGAATTTTCGTACAATAATAGTTATCATTCGAGTATCCAAGTAGCGCCTTTTGAGGCCTTGTATGGAAGGAAGTGCAGAACGCTAGTTTGTTGGGCGGAGGTTGGAGAAGTCCAACTGTCAGGACCTGATATAGTCCTCGAGACGACGGATAAAATTGTCCAAATCCGTGATCGTCTCAAAGCTGCCAGGGATAGGCAGAAAAGCTATGCGGATAAAAGGTGTAAACCTCTGAAATTCGAGGTGGGTGATAAGGTGTTACTCAAAGTGTCACCCTGGAAAGGGGTGATGCGTTTTGGCAAAAAGGGCAAGCTAAGCCCAGGATACATAGGACCATTCGAGATCATCGAATGTGTCAGAACTGTGGCTAACAAGCTAAACCTGCCAGAGGAGCTTAGTGGAATTCATAATGTATTCCACATCTACAACTTAAAGAAATGTCTAGCCGATGAATCGCTAGCAATGTCGCATAAGGACGTGCAGATTAGAGTTTGAAATTCGTTGAAAAACCTTTGTCTATCAAGGATCGATAGGTCCAGAAGCTTCGAAGAAAGCATGTGTTGATTGGGAAGGTAAAATGGGATGCCCGTAGTGTCACACCCCGACCACGTAAAACAACGAAACGTGGCGGAAACGTCGGGGAGTGTTGTAACAGAATTAATTGTTTCACAACCATGGTAATTAAAGTTACGTTTTATTTATCAATCAAGAGAGTTGCATTGTCTTAAACAAGAAACAAAGGGTACATAACATAATTTAACTAGTTCTTGCTTCTTTTTAAGTCACTAAGGCACAGGTCCGCCTAAGTGTGTCTCGATCATCCTATGCCACAGCTCCTGAAAACACATGTGAAAGTAGGTACGTCAGCATAAAAATGCCTGTGAGATACATAGGTTTTGTGAAAATAGGATTCATGACTTGAGTTTAAAGAAACTGTTTAGTAAAAAGGTGGCCATGAATCTTGGATAACGAGCTTGAGCAGGATTATTGCCAGCTTGATTTGGTGCTGCCGCGGTTGGGCAAACCCTTGCTGTATGACCTATAAGTTCACAAACTTGGCATTTGCGGCACTTCACACCAGCATGATGATGTAGGCTACATTGGTTGCACAAGGGTGCAGTTCCGTTGTAGGGCTTCCTAGCAGGGGGTTGAGCTGGTTGGTTGGGGATGGCTTGATCATGGTGAGCAACTACGGTGAAGTTCTGAGAAGCCTTTCGCTTCTTTAACTTCTTAGGGGATCTAGTCTGTTCATCCATGGTCTTTGATTCCTCGATTGGTTTCTTGTCACTCTTTCAAAAAAGTTTACCTTTCCTGACCTGAGATTCAGTCAAGGTTGCAGATAGCTCAATGGCCTGTCTAACTGTAGTAGGGTTGCTACCAGTCACAATGTCTTGTACTGAGTCAGGGAGGCCATCAATGTATTTTTCGATTGCCTTATCCAAAGGCGTGACCATGTTTGGGCATAACAGACTTAACTCCTCATAACGGTCCGTGTAGGCTCGATGCTCACCGCTGTCTTGCTTAAGATCATCAAATTCCCTTTCTAGAGCCCTTAGCTCATGACGAGGACAGAATTCCTTCATCATAAGAGCCCTAAGCTCAGCCCAAGTCTGTGCTAAAGCAACCTCAGCACCACGGTCTCTCATCACCCCGTTCCACCATGTAAGAGCCCTTTTCTGAAACACACTGGAAGCAAACTCGACCTTGCGATTATCAGGACACTGAACGTGACGAAACGTACTCTCAGTGCTCTCGAACCATTGTAGGAGCCCAGTTGCTCCTTCAGAACCACTAAACTTGAGTGGCTTAGCCGAATTGAAACTCTTGAAATTGCATGGAGCATTATTGTTGTTGTTGGCTTGGTTCAGTTGAGCAATAAGATTTGGGAAAGCAACAGCCATCTGCTGCGCGATGATTTCTGCCAGTTCGGCATTCGCTATCTGATTGTCGCGTCGAGGAGGCATTCTAAAAAGGGGAAAAATAAGAGAGAAAACAAATGAAATGGCATTGGGTAAGAATAGGATGTTATAACTACCGACCAAAATCATGGGTGATGGTCATTTGTTTGAACCACAAAGCAAACAAATGACATACAAAGGCTGAATCAAAGCAAGTAGGTCCTCATAATGTATCGCGAAGACATGCTCGCCTATAAGTGGGCACTCACCCCAAGAGTTCCCAGGTAAGAGTGACTGGTCCGATTATGTGGATTTGTACGAACACTCTAGCCTTAGACAGAAAACCCAGGGTACAGGCATTCACTCTTCCAGTTTGCACGTGTTCACACTATTTAGGACCCAAAATTTTTGACGAGATTTTGAAAACTCAAAGGGGTTCAAAACCTTATAACAGAGGGTTCAAAACCTTACAACAGAGGGTTCAAAACCTAGTAATCAATCATCTAAAAACAGATGATTAATTTTCGAAGCGGATTCGGAATTGATGTTCTCGTTGTGGTTGCTGCCTAAAGATAGGCAACGGTATTGTTTTATGACTAAACGCAAGTAAACTCGCGTTAGGGTCCTAGAAAGGTTATAGTCTAGGTCAAAGCATTACTAATAACCTAATTCCCTATAACCATTGGCTCTGATACCAACTTTTCTGTCACACCCCGACCACGTAAAACAACAAAATGTGGCGGAAACGTCGGGGAGTGTTGTAACAGAATTAATTGTTTCACAACCATGGTAATTAAAGTTACGTTTTATTTATCAATCAAGAGAGTTACATTGTCTTAAACAAGAAACAAAGGGTACATAACATAATTTAACTAGTTCTTGCTTCTTTTTAAGTCACTAAGGCACAGGTCCGCCTAAGTGTGTCTCGATCATCCTATGCCACAGCTCCTGAAAACACATGTGAAAGTAGGTACGTCAGCATAAAAATGCCTGTGAGATACATAGGTTTTGTGAAAATAGGATTCATGACTTGAGTTTAAAGAAACTGTTTAGTAAAAAGGTGGCCATGAATCTTGTTGAGTGATCCCTTTCATAAATCATTTGAAAAGTGATAAATAAACCAAATGATATATATGTGTAAAAGAATAAAGTATGGTTAAGTGAATAACCATGTAAAATGGGTTTGTATAAGTTAAGTTATTTGTAAAACGATGTTTATGTGAAGATTGTATTGTAGATGTAATATGTCTAAACTGAAATGGTTTAAATAACGCTACGAGATGTAATACCATAAAAGCACTTATATATAGGAAGTACCAGCGGCGTATCCACCATGTTTTTATCGTATTACATGTCGCCTCGTTACTTAAATCACTTACCCAAACAGCCACCAAGATGAAATGTTTAACAATTGTAGAAATGTTTATGTATGGTCAAATACGGTTCACACGGTTCAACAGTTACAAACGGTTTATATAATCAAATGGTTACAACGGTTCACATAGTCAAATAGTTACAACAGTTCACATAGTCAAATAGTTACAAACGGTTCAAAATGTAATATAATGTGTTCATATGCTGGATGAGCATATGCAACAAAATGCAATGTAAAACAATGTGTCCATATGTTGAGTAAACATATGCAACTAATGTAATGTAAATCAATGTGCTAGCATGCTCAGTCAACATACATAGCAGAAATGTAAAGTAAAACAATGTACTAAGTATGCTAAGTAAACATACATAGCGAAACAATGTAATGTAAATCATGTACTAATAGTGTACTAATGAACATAGCAAGTATATGATGTGAAAACAGGAAAGCACGAAAGTAACAAGTAGGCACATGTGTTTCACCCCAAAACGGTTTGAAAACAGTAAAAGAGGGGTCTATGTACTCACTTGAGATTGCCTAGAAGTCTTTGAGTAACAACCAAGCAATGCTAGAGATCACGGAAAATCAACGGCACC
The DNA here is from genome assembly GCA_030545235.1 of Helianthus tuberosus. NCBI lineage: Eukaryota > Viridiplantae > Streptophyta > Magnoliopsida > Asterales > Asteraceae > Helianthus > Helianthus tuberosus. The sequence goes on along the minus strand of CM060418.1, from coordinate 93,434,126 downwards.
TAATATAGGTAACTATGTTAATAAACCGGACCTAAATCGGAGGATCGGATAGAATGAGGGTTCGTAAACCAAATGAGTATGGAAACTCATGTAATATGGTTTAACAAAGCCTACATACTACAATGAAACCTAACCTAAGTGCTTACGACCCATTACAACCCGTTTAGGTAGCTTATGCTACTTTAACGCGTCGTTCGCGTAAAACGCGTTCGGAACGCCTAACTAGTCCTATGATAAGTAAAATATGCCTTAACATGTCTAATATTGTTGCCAAGTCAGTTTAGATACCAAAAGTTAAGTTACATATGCTTAATATGAATTTTGGCGTAAAAAGGGCACTTTGGTAATTTACCTAAGGCATATAAACTACCAATCATACAACTAACTAAACGTCGTGACCATAAGGTATAACCTCGGAAGGTTATTCCCTATACAACTATGGTCACCTAATGTGTTTGGTCGGATCCTAATGATAGACCAAACGGGTCGGGTGTCACACCCTGGCTTTGCGGAAGCGTGGTTAATTTGGTGTGACTTCTTAATACCATAGCTTAATCATAACCAAGCTATATGAAATAAAATCATGCAAGATCATCCATAGATTTAAGTTTTAAAACCGAAGTAACATAACATTGTCTTAGGGACTACAACACCATAACGTAAAACATTGTTTTGAAAGACATAAACATCAACATGAATAAAACGCAGTTTAAGATTTGTGACTCGTCCAGGAAAAAGTCACATTTCCTAAACCGGGATGACCTCGGAACCCATATGCAGCGGGAAAACATAACATACCGCGCCAGATCTTTAATTCCCTGAAATACATGTAAGTTGGAAAAATCAACAATAATGTTGAGCGAGTTCATGTGTAAGTGAGTAAATAAACCTTTGTAAGTATAAAAACCCTGGTATGTAGCAAATAAAGAAAAAGAGATCACCAATGGTTTGCAAGGCCATTGATATGTGTGAAGTGCAAGTAGGAAGACTCAAACCTAGCAGATTTTGCGATGGGTACAAAGTCACCCCGAGGTCCGTTACGCTGGGCCTGGGGTTGGGCTCGCTACACCCAGATAGATCTACCGCTTACGTCCCTTGGTCCTACAATGAGGATTAATGGCCTCCAGTTCCTGCCTACCCACTCACATGATCTAAATAATAACCCTCCTTACGCTAACCATACCATGTAAGAAATATTCGTAATCATAGTAACATGTATTTCACCCCCGCAGTTTAGAAAACTGAAAACAGTTAGAGAAAAGGGGGAGCATGAACTCACAGTGGTGCGTCTCTACCAAGTATGTCTCCTGATCAAGCAGCTGTGTGACGACCTACACGTACTAATTCTATTAGACGGACGGCCGTGCCTTAGCTTTATGGTTTAAGTTTTTGGGAAATAGTTAGACAACTATTTCGTGTTTACATTTAGTAAATACTTGGTAATCATTTTCCTTCCCAAGGATGGGGGATTTAATACATGTGTGTTCGAATTATATTATTAAGTCTCACTTAAAATATATTTTATTTCTAATTCCCAAAATATAAATATTCTTCTCAAAAATATTATATTTTCTATTACATAATTTTCCCAAAATAATACCAGACAAAAATACGCGTTAAGTCATATTTTCTCAAAATGCGTAAGTTACGTTTTAAATGATCGAGTGGTAATAATAATTACCGGTGTAACTTATATATTTATCGTAGAGGCGTTCGTATTATTTTGGATCCATTAACATTCGAAGGTATTATTTTTACCCTAAAAATAATACTAGTATTTTCACAAAATAATCATAAACACATATCAAGTGACTTTATGAAAAATATATACTAAATATATATTTACCAAGTTTTATTTTTGTGAAATCCCACCTCCGATGTTTTGTAAATAAGGTCGTGGCGAAATCTATAATTTGAAAACAAGTCGAAAAGTATTTCTAACACTTATAGTGAAAATAGTTCTAAGTGTTAGGTTTTTAGAAAAATTTCGCCAGAGTTTCCTCTGTAACTGGAGGTGGCCACGCTTTCAAGCATATCATTTTCTTTTATAAATCAAATCAACCATTTTTCTTATTTTCCCAAAACAATATTCAACGCATCAAACTAGTTAATAAACATGTAATTCGCAAGAATCTCATGAACTTGTAGTTTTTCCAACATTATGATGTAAATCCCCATACTTTTAGCGGATCTTTATATAAGGCAATCCGATTTCGTAAAAACCTCGTTTTTAGGGAAGTTTCGTCTTTACAACTTCTCGTCATCTTTTTCAAAAATAGTTATTTTGTCGAAAGTGTGGGCTACACAAGTGTTTACACACTTGTGTGTTCTAAAAATCATTCGTGCTAGTGTAAGATCCGTCTTTAGAAAACATGATTTCTTTGATACTTGGTTCTTTGAAAATACAGCTTGTAGATACGTAGATCTACTAGTTTTAAACACTATTTCACAAGCAAAATCACTTTCACACAAGTTCATGATTCGCGTGTGGTAGAGTTTCATCCTTTAACCCTTGTTACTTCCAAAACAACCTTATGTCATGATCCACGATCATGACCAACCCGGGTTAAATGATGATCCGAGCTACCACAACATAGATCGGGTCCAAATAATCACACAAATCAATTACTACAAGATTTACACAACATATGAGCTTTTAACCATCATTACAAGCATTTTTAGTAAACTTTGGTGTGTCATTTTGTAAGATTACGAGTTTTAACCGTTACAAATCATATTAACCACTTTAAAAATAGTTCGAGAGTGTGATTATAGTAACTTACTACTAGCTCGAGGTTAGGGAAGAATCTAGACGCAAAATGAGTGGATAAAAGCAATGTAGGGAGGTCCTTGACAATCCGAGTGCACCGGGCTTCCTCGTACGCGATCCTTCACACTTGTGGATGCTTGGAATTACATGATCAAAATCGAAAAGTGGTGGTGGTGCTGCTTGTGTCTTCGGCCGAGAACCAAGGAGAAGGGAGAGAGAGAGATTTTTGTTCAAGTGTTGTGTGAAAGAATGATGGATATGAGCTAGTTACTTATAGACAATTCCATCAAGTTTAACCAATGGTTATTGTGTATTCTTGATATTAGACACATGGATTTTAATAATCAAAAGAATTAGTGGGTTGTCCCCACATGGTAACCGAACTCGGTTACAAGGGGATGGGTTTGGTTCGGTTCCAACAGATAAGTTAAGTCTAGTTACGTTAAGTTAGGAGGTTATACTGGTTACTAGTGTGTTGTAAGTTATGGCGGGTGTTAGGGTATTCGGGGACCCTAACTGGCTCAGAAAAAGAAAAATAATGTTAATGACAATATCTTTATGTTCCGGGTAAAGTCTGGTTGTTCGGTTGGATAGAGATCCGTTAAAGTGCTTAACAAAGCTTTAAAGTGTCGTTATTATTATTTTTTAGTGACACAACTTATTCCTCCAAAGTGTCGGGAATATTTTCCCCATGTTTTGGCACTTTATTAGTTAGCTAAAAGCTGGATTGTTTATTAAAGTGCTGAGTTCTTGTGCTTAGAGTACGTTTTAGGCACATCCAGTCATTGTAACTTATTCCTAGAGACGCAGTTCTACAACCCTTGTATCCCTACACTTTCTATTAGTGTAGTAAACTATCTCTGGCTCTTACAGGCCTTAGAGGCAGTGCCTGCCTGGTGCTAGTTATGACAGCACGTTTAATAGGTTATCCGTTCATTGTGCTACTGTGTGTTTGGTGCATCAAGGTTGTCACAAAGGTGCTGTAAGCAAAACATGGAGTGTCAGCAAGTAAAGTATGATGCAAGTAAGTACATGTATCAGCATTCAAGTAGCAGTTTATCCACAATTTCAAGTAAGCACAGTAATTAAGCAGTAATTAATTATTAATTAAGTCGTACGGATACCTGGTTTAGTGAGGGTTGTCACATTCTCCCCCCGTTAAAGAAATTTCGTCCCCGAAATTTGTACTACCTTATCTCCTTATGGTCGCGTCACACATGTACACATAATTAATATCGAGGTAGATAGTCATCAAACCAAACCAACCCTTACTCACACTTGGGGGGGGGGGTCCAAGAATACTTAACAATCCGTACCCTAGGGTTAAGAAGATGGGTGCTCATAGCAGTTGATGTTAGAAGTACAAAACGTACTTTACGTATAGCCTAATATATTTCAGCTAGCAGGGGGTCCGCAGGAGAGGAGTTTCAACTAATAAGATCCTCAAATGTCTGATCGCAGTATCCCAGCGAGTTTTCACGAAACATAGCATCCTCTATACAAATTCAGAAATTTTCAACTCAAATGAAATGGTAAAGTGATCTGTCAACTCCCAAGTAGACGAGTGGCAAGGTTCAGTGCGTTGAACATTTTGAACTGCGAGAACACACCGAATGAACACAAACGAACCTGGTGTCTTCTTGCTTTGATTTGTAGTTGCATCAGGAATATGTAAATGACAAGTCAACAAAAAGTTTATGTATTTTGCGTGGAACGGTTGACCATGATTAGCACAAGCTACGAGTTTGTAATGACACCACAAGGTATCGCAACTACATGATTCCATAACAGCGGTGACTGAACAAACTCACCGAGTTTGAGACCAGATGAAAGTGTACCGAAACAAGCCGGAAGATGAAACTAAGTACTGCAAGGCATTTGATTGGTAACGAAAGAATCGTTAGGGGGTACACCATGATATGAAATGAATTTATGTACCTTTGACTCAGCACGCAAGTGTGTTGAGAGTGATTTAATTGTGATAAAGAAACGGATTTAGGGCAAGTTGTCAAATAATCAATTAAATCCGTATACGAAGTGAGTAGTTAAATAAGCGCAAGCTTCGGTTCTGTGAAAGTATCACTGTAAGGTATCGAAGTCTATCAACGATTTAGTGGAGTCTTAGACCAAATAAGTCTACTACGACCCGAAACAAAAGAATCTGTGCAAAGTATTAGAATATGATGCTCTCAATGCATCATATGGCGTCTCAAATTAAGCATGTGAACTGGATAAGTTCAAGCAGTTGAACCTAGTTTCAACGTAACCAAACAATAAACGTACATATCAACGAGGAAGTTTTGACATGATAGTAAACATGTAACTTGAACGAAGGTAGTTCCAATAAATGTGTTGACTTGATAACAAAAGAGTCAACAATGACAAAAATGTAGGTCATTCGATTCACAACTAGTAATTAGATTTGACAACGTAATATCTGAACATTCATGAAGCGTTTATTCGAAATGTAACCACATGCGTAGCAAATGGTGCATGGGTTATATATAGGCTTTCAAGTGATGAAGTGATGCGTTCTTACTAAAACGAAGAAGTGACCAAATATACGAAGCAAACGTGCGTTCGCTCTCAGCGAAGGAAAACAACGTGATGCAACTACTTGAGGGGAGTAGAAATGCAAATTTCTACTTGTTAGAAGTGAAAGTGAAGGCTTCAACGGAAGAAAATTTAAGTACTTTCGGGTTCGTTAGCTGCAATGACAAGTTGGTCAAGTTAATGGTGCTTGATTGAGTTGACAGATATGGTTCCTAGATGTAGGGCTTCTAGCTTTTCTAGATTCCGCACCTCGTGTGGATCTGGTTAATACATTGTGTAGGAAGTACCATTTTGTTTATGTCTAAGCACAATCATTGTCCCACAATTTCATCCTGGTATGTTCCCTGAGTTGCTCCGCTAACGATGTTCGATCGATGATCAGTCGTGTAGTAGTAGTTGAATCATCATAGTCGCTCGCGTAAGAAGTCCGCTAATTTTTAGCAAGAGTCTCTGACTCTGGTGGATTAGTTCGTTTGGTTCCTGGTAGCTGACGTTTATTTGAAAATCATCATCCTCCTTTTTGACGAGCAGATATGGGGTTACCCAACAGGGGATTTTTGGTCTGTTATCTTCCTTCTCCATCAACTTCTGAAACTTCACTGTCAATCCTTGCATTCCCAAAGATGTAAGTCGTTGAAGGGTATTGACCGCAGGTGCAATGCCGGGAATTTATCTGGTGTCAACGGGATTAGCCGTGGGAGAGAACATTCTGGCAAATCCTCGGGGAAGACCCTAGGGCATTTTGTTGTAATAAGAAGATCTTCGTTCTTCGGCTCCTCCTGTCCGTTGACTCATCGGTCACGATCGCTTCGTCGTTCGACTCCGGGATGCGGATAATGATTCTCCGCTTGGTTGCTCAACTGTGACAACCCGTGATTTACGGCTCTTAATTACGTGATTAACAAGTGATTAACGCGATAATAAATAGTGTTTACAGCGCGAACTAACTTAATTAGGCCTTTGGAGTGCCTGGGAATGTCTATCCGTCTTTACAGTGTGCGAATGGTGGTTTACAGAGAAACCGGTGAAACGTTAAACGGCAACGGATTGAAACCGAACAGAATACTAACAACGCCGACAAATATTAAATTTTTACGATATATATTTGCTTCGTAATAAAATTTTTGTGACTACAGTCGGAACCGGATCGAGGAACGGATTAAAAACGGCAACGATACAATTTTTCGCGATTATTACCGTGACCGACGAACGGGCGCGCAAACAACGTCTACCGACCGTACTTTTGTGCATTTTAATTTATGACGATAAACGGAGTTCAAAATTTGACAACGAGTCTCTTAGGAATTACGGGCCACTTACACACGAGACGGGCTTGTGGGCCCTGGGCCCAAGCCCAAAACCCACAAGCCTAAACCCGCACATAATATATCAGATCTTTAAAGATCTCTACAAGATTCATAGGAATCCTGCAAGATTTGCAAAATCTTAGAAATCTCTATTAAATCTTTTGCCTAGATTGTTAGAAGATCACTATAGATCTTTACACTCTAAATAAAAGTAACTAACATTAGACATTACCCACACTATTGGGGATAAAACCCCTCCCTCCCTCGGTCTTGAATTCAGGCAACAAACAAGCAGACACCAAACACTTTTATACACACACACATAATGGATAAAGTCTTCCTCTCTCTCTCTCAATTTCAAATAAGCAGAACAACATAATCATCCACCCCTCATTTCTTTTCTAAAACCTTAACACACAAACACACATCTCGGGCTCCTTTCCCTCTCAAGTTCCTGTTCAGGCCGGGCATCGGCCGGTGCCGGCCATGCTCTTCCGGCCGTGACCTCCGGCAACCACACACACCACCATCTCGACCCTCTTACACCTGCAAGCACCCCCCCCCCCTTGCAGAACTGAACAACCACCACCACCGTCTGGTGGTGGTGCGACATCGGAACCGAGAGAGATGTCGAAGAAAGAGAGAGAGGCGATGAGAGAGAGACAGCGAAGAGTGAGAACCGGCGGTCAAAGGCTCGGACCGCCGGTCGGTTCTGTTATCCGGTGGTCGGTATCAAAAGTCCGGTGGTCCAAGACATATCCGACGAGTTTTCCGATATGGTGAGGACGGCTTCAGCTTTGTTCGGGTTTTATTTTATGTTCGGTCAAACCCAGTCAAAATCAGCAACTTCGCGACGAGTTCGTGTCTCAACTCAGTCCACCTCGGCTCGACTCGGTGCAACTCGGCTCGACTCGGTGCAACTCGGTTCGACTCGGTGCAACTCGGTACGACTCGGTTCGACTCGGTGTATTTCGGTTCGACTCGGTCAAACTCAGGTCAACTCAGTTGACCCGGTCAACTCAGTCAAATGAGTCAATGTTTCGACACGCGAAGACTCGGTAAAGGATTTATGACGATTATTATTTACGTTCAATTGTTATTGTTATACGCGAAATCGAGCTCGAACCGATCCATTTAAATATGCTTTACATCTTTACATAACTGACGAAATCTTATATATTGATTATATTGGTTGAATTTGATTGAATTTTGTTAAAATAACGACAACTTGGTTGTCCGGGGCATCCAAAAACAGAGGAAACTCTGCCCGTTTTTCGAGAAAATCCGTAAAATAAAACGAGTTTTATTATAAAACGAAGCTTTACCTATCGACTACAAACGATTTTTATAACATCAAATACAAGTGTATAACATTTCGGATAACACTTTACAACTTCACGACAACGACGACTTGCATATCATTTTCGACAATTCTTTTACTAAAATAAATATAGTTTATATATATTTATTTTTAAACACGAAAACGCTACTAAATAAATATAGTTATATATTTATCTTCCAATACAAGTCGACGGTTCTTTTACAAAATAAATATAACTATTATATTTATTTTATACGCCTAGACGGCACATACGTATATTTTCTTGGCAAATATACACAAGACGCAATATATATAATACGAGTTTATTATGTATTACTTTCATACGAATATTTCTTTATATCAACATACGACTTCTTAAAACGAGCTAACAAGTATAACTTCTTCGCTTCTTTTAAGTTGACAACTTACCGTTGAATCGTTCGATTAACGATTCGGTAGAGCTCGGTGACACGTAGTTAGTTACTACGTTTATTTAGAAACTTATTAGATATTCCGTGTTAGGAATATTGTAGAATGCACGCTAGCGAGTCTCATCTTGGAAACGACATCACGAAGTCGTAATTAGCTAGCTTTGCACAGGAATATTCAGGTGAGTTCATAACCCCACTTTTTACGGCTTTACATTTTTTATAAATGTTTTCGGGGTGGAAAGACATGCACGTTTTGCAAAAACATACAAAGTTTTGAACTAACGCAAAACTCATATTTCTAAATCATATTACGAAGGGATTTCGGGGAAACACAAATGAATTACGAAAGGTTTACACTAAACATACCGGTTTTTACAAAAACAAATGCTTATTTTCGAAATGTGAATGATATTTGGCCAGGGTGACCAGGAATCTGGGCAGGGTGACCAGTGATCTGGTCAGGGTGACCAGGGATTTATTTTATACATGGTATGGTTAGCGTAAGGAGGGTTACTACTTAGATCATGTGAGTGGGTAGGCAGAAACTGGAGGCCATTAATCCTCATTGTAGGACCGAGGGACGTAAGCGGTAGATCTATCTGGGTGTAGTGAGCCCAACTCTAGGCCCAACAGAACGGACCTCATAGAGGCCCAACAGAACGGACCTTGGAGTGACTTTGTACCCAACGCTAAATCTGCTAGGTTTGAGTCTTCCTACTTGCACTTCACACATATCAATGGCCTTGCAAACCATTGGTGATCTCTTTTTCCTTATCTGCTACATACCAGGGATTTTATACTTACGAAACAACTTGTTCATACAAATTAACTACCATGTTTTATACAAATTTAAAGCATTATGCGGGTATGGAGTCAAAGTCAGGGTGGGCAATGACGGTTATGCGAACATTACAAATACAAGGCTTTACAAATACATGGTTTTATGAACATAACGTGTTACAAACACAACGTTTCCATATAACTTGGCAAGAAAATGATTTTTAAATTCATTTTCTCAATACTATTTCAAAAACCGGTTATTCCAAAGATTTATTTCAAATCTTTCACAATACCAAAGATTTATTTCAAACCTTTCACAACTCAAAAGATTTATCTCAAATCTTTTACGAACAAACTATGAACTCGCTCAACTTTATGTTGATTTTTTGCATGTTTCTTTCTCAGGTTACAGTTCTAGGACAAGGCACGGTTGGAATAGGAGAACCATTGGAGACTCGAGTACTTAGCGGGTGTTCATTTTTCTAGAAGTCTTTGCTTATTTGCTTCCGCTGTGCAATGACGATACCAGTCCAGTCACGCCAAGCTCTGATAATTTCGGGGTGTGACATCGACCACGGTTTCATCCTAGCTACATGGAGTGTCAGCAAGTAAAGTATGATGCAAGTAAGTACATGTATCAGCATTCAAGTAGCAGTTTATCCACATTTTCAAGTAAGCACAGTAATTAAGCAGTAATTAATTATTAATTAAGTCGTACGGATACCTGGTTTAGTGAGGGTTGTCACATCGGGTTCGAAAGTATAAGCGATTGTTTAGATCGCTTACCTTACGACCCTATATAAGCACTAAACTAAAAGTGACGAGCTAAGCATGTTAAAACATGCTTAACTAAGTTAGAAAACAAGTTTGGTATCAAAACAAACGGTTTTGATACCTAAAAGTAGTTTGGTTACAAAATACGCAAGAATACGTATTTTGGCCGAAACTACGACTCGTCACTGAGCCTAGATAACGTGGTAATCAGTAGGTATAGTCACAAGGGACTATAACCATCGTGATTACGCTCACGTTGCGAAGTTCAACCGAACTTCGTGTTGACCATAAACTGGTCAACGCAGAAAATGCTAAAAGAATGAAGGAGGACTTATAACGTGTCCAAGAACGAAAGTTTTGATCCGAATATTCTCAGGTATGAAGTGTTAAACACAACAACTTAGAGAACAAATTCAGATTCAAAGGTGTGGGTTTTTGGAGTTGAGATCATGGGGGTATTTATAGATTTCTTAGGACCGTTAGGATTGTTCCTCGTAAACCGAGATTCAATCTCATCCATACATGTGCATCCATGGTTTTACAAAACCATTGGAGCCCCTAGTATTGGCCCATAGTTTCAGAAATACCATTTGCATGTGGGTTTTGAGTGCATAACAGCTGTTAACAACTGTTAAAATAGATTAGGCTGATCTGGGAGGGCCTCGCGGCCCACATAAACATGTTCAGAAACTTACGCGCCCCGTCTGGGGGTCTCAGACCAGAAACAAGTTTCCAAAATGATAGTTTTGGTCCCTGTTGGTGTTTAAGGCCATTTCTGACACTTCTAAGGCCCTTCAAGCCAACTTTAAGGCCCTAAAATGATTCCTAAACATTGTGGACATGAAACATGCTCAAAAATATGTCGGATGTCGGTTCGTTTGGTCGTATTATCGCGATGTTCGCTTAATTACGACGGAATGCGCATAAGCGCGAAAAACGATCCAAATTGCGTGACGAATGGATTTTTCTCATGCCAAACACTAAAATAAAATATTTTAGTGCTTACATAAATTTTTGGATGTCCAGATGTATTCAGAACGTAAGTTATGCGCGAAAATGCAAACTTGTGCACTTTTTGACGCTTTTAGTCCCTGAATGACCCTACAAGTTTATTTTAGCACACCGAACCCCTCAAAACTTATTTCTAAGTTATTTAAAGGTTATTTAAGGTATGTTAAGTATATGTTGATGTTCCGGAGTGTTTGTCGCATTAAACTGATTACGTTTATGCACCAATTGGCGTATAACTCTCCAGAAAGCGATGTAGAGTTTGAAATTGAACAAAAATTGATATGTGCAAACGATGCACATATTTCTACAGATCCCAAGTATGAGACACAATATCTCATTGATTTGGTATTTGTTTGATGGTCACGGAGGCACAGGTGTCACACGTAGAGGCCCAGAATACACCTGGGAGGTTGAATCCACAATGAAACAGAAATACCCTCATTTATTTCAGTAAATATCGAGGTCGAGATTTCTATAGGAGGTGAGGATGTAACACCTCGTAAAATCATGTCCAATATAATAAAGACACGTGTCATGAGCTTTAAACGTGTAATGAATTGTTTTCAAGGGACTAAAGTGGATAAACGATGAAAGTATGTGTATTGAAGGATCAAATGTGTCAACATGCCAAACTCGTGCCTCTGAATGACCTCATAAGATGTTCGTATTCATGAATGAAGAAATTGGCGGACATAAGAAGCCGTTTGTGCTTAAAAATATAAAATTTACAAAGCACAGAGGTTAAATGTGTCAACATGTTAAATGTTACCTCTGAGTGACCTTTTAACAATCCCAAAGCTTTGTAATACTTCATTATGCTTCCATATATAACAAAAAATGATTTCATGGAGTTCTACGCACTTAAGGAACTCTTCGGGTGATCTAGTAACTAACCGGGAGCTTAACGAAGTTAAATAATGACACAAGACACTTGAAAGTTATCTATGGGGGTCATAAGTGCAATAAAAGAAAGTTATTTAAATTAAATATGGACCAGGGACATAAATTACAAAGATTGCAAACTTTTTACCGGAACTCCCCATTGTCGCGGGCCGCGTAAGCTGTCTCCATTTCTTACGCGGGCCGCGTAAGAGGTGCCAGCGACCAAAAAAGGGACAGCTGCATGTTGCAACCTGTTCCACCGCCATTGCATGGTTGATTTCGATACCACGGTCTGAGCAACTGGTTTTTACTACCCTAGGGACACATGGGAACATCTGGTAACATCATAGGAACAGATGGATTGATCTTGAAGGTCATCAAAGTCCTATATATACCCACATTGTTTGCACTTGTTCTTGCACACTTGAAAATTTCACTCAAAGCTCACTCTCTGAAGCCTCCTGGAGCTAAAGGAAGTTTTCTCAAGTTCTAAATTCATGCTAAGGACTCTAGTACATGTTCTTAGCTTCAATAGTTAAAGTTTTGTTAGCTTAATGACCGAAAGTCAAAGTTAGCGTAAATAAGCTTTGACTTGGTGATTAATCACTAACGGTCCAGGCATTATTCGAATTAAAAGTGGCTATGTGATGGTAATTATGTAGGTCTTAAACCCTTAAAAGGGCACCTTCAAATTATCACGTTATCTCAGTCAATTGTCAGGTCAAACTTCTTAACAAAAAGTCAAACGGGTCAGTTGTTGCAAAATAATTCATAACTGATAATGCTGAAGTTATGGAACATGTTTTAACACATAAATAACTTTGTAAATAATATAAGAACATGTCTAGGCATGTTCAACCCGACAATTCTGTGTTTAGGCTCGGTTCGCAACCGAAAGTCGCAAAAGTAGACTTTTGCTTTGACTTTCAGTTCTGACCCGATTTAGTTTAGTTTAGTTATACTTTAGGGTTCCTTTAGGACCATATTATATGTTAGTATAACCCTCTGAGATTATACAACATGGTTCCATAGAAATCCTAGTTCATTGCATGTTCCTGTTAAATGCTTAAAAGTTTACCATTATGCCCTTTTATCATTAAAACGAGATTTTTGGAAATGTGAGAGGACAAAAACCTTTACTACTGATATATTAGTATGTCATAAAAATTTGACATCCGTTTCTAGTCTAAAATGAAAGTTATGCACAATATCGTAAAATGAAAGCTTTTTATTAATTTAATGGCATTTTTGGCATAAATCATAGTTAAACCCAATTTTTGGCACCAAACTTGCCACCTACTATTAAGATATAATATTTTGGGATTTTTTCAAATTTTTGTTAAATTTTAAACTAATCATAACATAGAGTTCTTGCATAGACTCGGTAATTGACTATAATGCCCTTTTCACTAATAAAATGAGTTTTACACATCCTTTACATGTCAAACCTTTTTCTACTGATTTTATACATTAAATAAATTATTTTAAACATTAAATAAATTATTTTAAACAGTAGAGACTGATCAAAATCTCAGATTCCCTTAAACAACCCGAATATCGTCAAATACCGACTTTTATGCGATTTAGGAGCATAGTATGGTTTAAAACCATATTTAGCACCTAAGACTTGTTACCTACTGATGTCACGAATAAATTTCTATACTTTAACAGTAAGTATAAGTATTGAACTTAGATTCCAAAATTGACCCTTAAAGCATATGTGAAATGACCAAAATGCCCCTACGGTGCATAGTTTGGACATGAATGATAAAAATTCACATATGCATGATATCTTACTGATAGAACTTGTTAAAATAAATATTTTTACTATTTGTTTTAGACCAGAACCTCATATTACCATTTACCCTCTTTTATAAACTTTAAAATGACCAAAATACCCCTACGAGGCTTAAACTGATTTTAAATTCGTTTTGGGCATATTGGAAGATATCCTACTGATATCACCACATATTTTAAGCACAATAATTTATGGAACTTGTTCATTACTCATCCGGTTACCCGTTATGCATATACGCATTCTGTACGGTTTATGTAACTAGTTTGCATAAATTAACCGAAACGGGTCAAACCTTATCATTTTTTACTTCAAAATCCAGAATGTATTTAGTTTACCCATTTTATACAAGTCCTCATACTTGTTGGGTCTAAATCACATTCTAATCCGGTCTTCGCTTAATCTTGCGTTTTGAACCGTATACCTTTCTTTAAAACTAATCGGTCTAAGTGATAACTTAAATAAGACCCGTTAGGAATCTAATAGGTTATTAAAACCTTCGTTCCAGATTAGGAGCCCAGTATAAGCTACTTGTACTTGCTGATTCGATATACGGCTGGGAATAAAATTATATTTTAGCTCAGGTAAATACTTTTAACTTATTTTCTGTTATACGGGCTTGGGATACGGTATTATAATAATACCGCTTGGTCGGGTATTGAATGTTTAATCGATTAGTGGTTAAACCATTGAGATAACCTGTTTTAATCTGTCTTGTTTGATGCAATGCCTTTGGGGGGTTAATGACCATGTCCTGGATATTCTCGGCTCATTCATTTGAAATGGCCACGGCTTAAGCACGGGGTGTAGGCATACTCCTGACAGTTACGTATGTAAAAACGGTATCTCACTCTCTTGTGGGCCTATACTTGTGGTGTGTCTATTAATCTAATCCGGCTCTTCTAACCGGGTCCCGATCGGACGACAAACATGTAAATCTGTATACAAGATTATTTTAATAATTATCCCAAGTTATAAAAAAATAGTTGTGCCTTGTGCATTTAAATCAATTTTTTAAACACTTTTCAAAAGAGTCAGTTAGTTGTATTTACGAGTGTAAACTGGCGTATTTTCAAAAAGGTTAAGTGCAGGTACTACGCGTAATGGGCTGGAAACTCCGAGTCTTAAATAAAGAGCCTTGCAAGCTATAAATACTTTAAGTCTGTTGAACAATATTTTCTTTCTGTTTTAGATCCGCCTGTGGATCCACTTTACAACTGTTGTGTAATATTTTTATTATACTTTCGAATCTGTTTGTATTATTACTTTAGACTTCCGCTATGCGTGCATTGAACTATAATTATTTGACTTTGATGATATCAACTACGTCACGATACTCCTCACCGGGTCCACCGGTAATACGTGGAAATATCAGGGTATGACATTTAACCACTTAAATAAGACGTAAAATGAAGAGATTAGTGTTCTTACTACTAGCTCAAAGCTAGGGATGATCAAGAGAAGAAATGAGGTGGATAAAAGCACTAGAGAGAGGTCCTTCAAGTTCCGTTGCTTGCAACCTTCTTAGATAGGCCCGAGACACCTTAGAATCACCTTGGATTACTTGAGATTGGATTGAAAATGAAGGTGCATGTATGGATAGTGGCGGCCGTGAGCTTAGAGGAAGGGAGAGGAGGTGTGTGTTGTGAAAATGATGGAATGATGAAGTGATAATATTCTATGGTTTTTATAAAATTCGAGTAATCTTTTAAGGTAGCATATGGCATATTATGTTGGAATATACTCCAACAAAAGATCAAAAATAATGAAATAAAATCACTTGTGGGACCCATGTCCCCTAACCGGCCGTCAAAGGGAGGGGGGGTAAAGTGTAACATTTAATCACTAGTTTCTGGATTTAGTTGGAATTTAATGGTGCTAGTTAGGTATTTTATGTGTTTAGTGTTTATGGGATGTAATATGATGTTCGGTGACCATAACTAGCTTTCTAACACTAAAACAATGCTTCTAGTAAGAATTTGATGTTTCGGGTAGTGTCCGGTTGTTCGTTTCGTTACTGTTCGTTAAAGTGCTAAATTACGCAGTTTAGTGTGCTTTATGTTGTGTTTTATGACAGTTTTGATTCCCGACACTTAGGAAAGTATTCTGGACCATTAAATCACATTTTTGCATTATATTTAGATGTTAAAAGCTGAATTTTTGCTGAATTTATTTATTTTCTGCAGAATTTTGCAGTTTTAGTGTGTTTCAGGCACTTTCCGGCACCTATGTCATCACTAGGAAGGCAGTTTTGTAATCCCTACTTTCCTACACACTATCCTAGTGTATTACTTGGTTCTGGGGCTCATTCTATGTCTCAGCATCTTGTCTGTCTAAGTACTGAACTCCCGTCAGTATTTCTAGTTTGTCTGATAACTGTGCCAATTCTGTTCTGTGCATTAGTAGAACTATATTGTGTTGCATGTTGTAATGATAAAAGTCTTTTAACAAGAAATGCCATTGTATGTATATAACAGGAATCAGAATTTCATTCGCCTTGTAAACTAGATCATGCACAATTATTAAAGCACAGATTACTGTTTAATTATTATACGGAATGCATGGAAAAGTGCCAGTTGTCACATTTGTCTTATGTATTTTACAGGTAATCAGGGGAAACATGGATGAGTGAGAGGAATATGAAGTTCAAGTTTTTAAAGTTTTTCGTTTTCTTTTTATTTCAGTAATTGAATAATATAAGACTTACGTTTTCTGGTAGTTTCGAGACTTTTGTTTCTTGGTTTCTATCGTTTATTGAAACTCTTTGGTTTTTGATATCTGTAATAGTGACATGACAGCCCGTTCCGAGTTGGGGTGTTACATGATATGTCGATAGGCTTGACGCTCAAAATGATAAAAGATACTAAGTGATATAAACATAACGAACTATGTACCATGGGGGTAACATACCAACGGCGTATGATTTTATGGTCTTAAATCTTGCGTTGATTGATAGCCAACATCTGAGGTTTTAGGTCTTTATATTGTTGAATCATCCGGGGATATCTTGGTTGTCCTTCTGTTGCATCCAAATTATATGCAGATCCGGACACAGTCAAGATATATTAAAATGAGAAAATTCCCAATGCTCAAAGAGCCAAATTCGTACCAAAATGGTATTTGCCTCGCCTTCGTTGGACACAATCAATGGTCGCTCTGCTGTACGAAAGTACTGACCTGTCACCGATGGTCTAACGTTGTAAATAAAAAAAGGATGACATCAGCACACTCACCTATTACGATGAATCGTTGTGTTTACCTTGATCGCGGAGGTATGCGTTGGAATGGGACACACAGGTATAATAGTATAATGTTACCTTAAATATATCACAAAGTTGAAAAATTGATAGTTAAGCGTTAAAGTTTAAGTGGACAAACATATTGACAATCGCATAGACCAGTTTGATTAGGCTCGTACTGAAAAGTGTTCCTTAGTCTGCCTGAGAATGAATTTTGATCCCATTGCAATTGTATATTATGGTAGTTGTTATATTTTGAGTTTTTTATTTGTTTTAGTTATTAAAAATAAAAAAAATATAGAAAAATTAAAAAATACAAAAAATAGTGTCTTGCTTTTCTATAAAACCAAAAAATCAAAAAATAGAGTGTTTATTTGTTTTCTTAAAATTAAAAATATAACCATTCTTGAAGATTTGACTGATCATCAAAAGTTGAAGGAATTTAAATTGTGAAATCCGAGTATAAGTACTTGGATGTACCTAGTGTTCATATGGTACTATCCCTATTGCATAAGAAATGTTTGCTTATGAATTTCTGAGCATGTGCAGAACTTGATTTCAATCAAGAACAGGGGTTGTTGAAGATTGAGATGCTGTTAGCTGCTGACAAAGCATGAAGCATCACAACAACAAGATGTACCCGAGTCAGAAGAATCGGATACGAATTGCCATCTGACAGTGATAGTGCATCTGAAGAGGTACATGTGAACCTTCTTGATAGAGAAAGACTGAAGAAGAAAAGAGTTGTTTAGAATCCTCCTCTCACATTCTTTTTGACAAAGATGTTTCAAGCAAAGCTGATCGTGATCCTGATATGAAGCTAACCACAAGAGCTGAAGAAAGAGACCCAGTGCTGAGAATTCAGAAGTCAAGAACTTCCACAACATCTTCAGCATAGCGACTACCATAGACTTCGTTCAAGACGTTGCTGAATTCATGCTATGAAGACAATTTGATGGCATCAGTCTAGGGGGAGATTGTTAGGCCCTAAAGTGTGAGACTGACGCATCAAATTAACACAACGGGCTATGGTTATGTACTAGGCCTTACTGGGTGAGTTAATATTAGGTTTTGGACCTTTATAGGTCACTTAGGCCAAGCTTTAGGACATGTGGGCCAAGCAGGCCCATGGGGAGCCCATGTGGGAAGTGGCCTTGGGTAGGTATATAAACAAGTTTCTAACTTGTTTTAGAGTTTGAGCCTCTTTGTTACACAAAGTTCTAGAGTCAAGAGAGAGGTGGCTTGTACCAGACAATTTTGCTTATTCAAGTAATAGAATCATGTGCAAGTGATGAAAAGTTATTCGGTGTGTTCTTCGTATTTTCTGTTTATTCTTGAATCACATCAAGTTTTGATTCTGCACAAACTTGGTGATTGTTTGCTATCATAGTTTGATCCGTTTTTGAGACTTATATCAAACACTAATCTTATGTTAGTGTGGAATCCTAACACAAGATGATTCAAGAAATAACAAACCAAAGCAATAAAACCAAATCTTATCTTGCATTCACTGATTGGATAACTGATACAAGACCCACAAAAGGTTTCGGCTGGCTCTCAACTTCAATAAACTGATCAACCTCAAAACAACTTATCAGGATTGATTATATACTAGACACATGGGCCTAAAGCCCTTAACTAGCCTAGCCAAAACCATACTTGACCCACTACATAGTTGCGACCCAAAACATAAACAAACATAATTACAAAATCAACCTTCAACTATTAGTAACCCTCTATGTATAAACCTTCAAGTTCCAACATAACAAATAACGTAGCACATATCAAAAGGACTTTTGGGTTATGG
This sequence comes from Helianthus tuberosus, assembly GCA_030545235.1. Lineage (NCBI taxonomy): Eukaryota > Viridiplantae > Streptophyta > Magnoliopsida > Asterales > Asteraceae > Helianthus > Helianthus tuberosus. The sequence continues at coordinate 93,415,456 of CM060418.1, read as the reverse complement.
GTAAAGGTAAGGGTATGTTTTTGGATTTTTTATAATTATATGGCTAACACAGACGAATATACCAAACCATGAAAACTTTATTCACAATAAACTACCTACACATTGGGTTATTTTCGACCCACTTGTATAAAACGAACATAGTAATAATTTTTGTTTTTGTTTTTGTTTTTCTTTCTTTCTTTTTTCTCTATATATCTTTTTTTTCATAACACACTTCTAAATACACTTGTCATTCATGGTCAGTAATTCAAACGGGTTACATGAGGTGTAACAAACGAAAGGTATAAGGCTCAACATGGGTAACTAAGGTGGGTGAAATCAACAATAAGCATATAAAACAATGAATGGATCCTAATGCCTTTATCATCTATGTACATACGCTAAACCACAGTCTCAGCACCTATCAAACCACACAAGTTCTAACACAAAGCAATATATGGCCTACACTCAGCAAATGAACATTTGTTGAAATTCAACTAACAATTAAGTAGGCTCAAATATCTCACCAAACAAAAAGGAATATGGGTTACCGACATATAGCATGTGTAATTCCTAAAGCATATTACCCCTAGTTAGGCATCTCTTCTCAACTATTCTCTAAACTAGCAGAAATACTCTCATGAAACTTAAAGGGAAAACCATGACTAGGGATCTAAGTTAGTTTAATATCAGTAGGAAACCTTTAGCAATTGAAAATGTTGGATTTCATGTAGTTTAAGCATACCTAAGATAAAAATTTTCAATTTTTTTTTAATTTTAGCCCAATTTCAACCATTCAAGCATTTAAGATCAACAATCTTACCAACCCTCTCTCGAGTTACCACATACCCACACTTGGGATACATTGACCCCAATGTATAGTGCAATTTATAATCTAAACTCGAGAGATACCACCCGCAAACCATGAAAAACTAATGACCAATCAACTCGACACATAAAACCACTCCTAACACAAAGACTCACACCATTAATTTCACAAATAAAACCAAAGACAAGATAGAGAGACATATGAACCTGACCATTCAATCAGCAAGTGTCTGTAGCAGTGCGGCTGCAATGATCCAACAGGGACGTAAACGCCACTTGGATTCTCGGATATCTCATCGGGGATGTTGCCAAACATCCCCACACTTGAATCATTGCATCCGTGAGGATTGAACCGAAGTACTACCTGCCAAAAAAGAGCACACATCAAAACAAAACAACAAATACAATACTCTACATAATCGGGCTGCCTCCCAAAAGTGCTAAGTTTATAGGTCTTCAGCCAGACCGTACCTGTTGTGCTCAGGATGGTTCAGATGACTGCATGCTTCCCCACTTCTCAACATACAACTCCATCCAACTTGGTAGGAGGTTTGCAGCTTTGCTCCAGTTGGGGTCCAATGCAACTTCATTTCCCCTTCTAATTCCATCATTGGGTGGTTTTCTTTCATCTACTCTTCTTTTGACTTCTGCCTTCTTCGTCTGATTTCCACTCGTCTCACCCTTTGACATGTGACATCCAACACCACTCACCACTCACCACTAACCTGTCCTTAGTCACACTTGAAACATATTCTTTAGTAGCAACTGTGTGACAAGTCTCATCAACAAGACAGTAAGAAATAGATTTTAAAATCACATTAAAGTACAAATTATGATTCTTGTAGCTCATGGTGACCATTCCATTTCTACAATCGATCTGGGCCTTCACTGTATATAAGAATGGAGGCCCAAAACTACATGTGGCTGCTCATATGTGCTCAATGGTGCATAGTTGATCATCATAAAATCCACTGAGTAGTAAAACTCGCCCAGTTGGATTACCACATCTTTCACAACTCCCTGGGGTTGCTTCCAACTCGCATCCACGAACATTGCCATGATATCACCTGCTTGCAGAGGACTAAAATCATCCTGGTCATACAAGCTACCGGGCAGTACGCTCGTCCCCGCTCCATAATACAGCAATGCCTTGTGGATTTTGAACTTGCCAACTCGGATTGGAACAACCGGTTCCCCTAAATCAACTCCATTTCCTTCTCCAGTTGCTTCATAAACCTGGAATCACATGAGAAACAAACAGATAGTTATCAAAACATTTACTTTTAGGAACAAAATTTACCCCACTGATATGTGTGTTCCTTGCATTCTTGGGGTTTGCTTGAGTATCACTTGGCAGCTTCCCCTACTGCTGCTTCAGATTAGCTACCTCTCTAGCTAATTGCCCCATCTGAGTGGTCAACGACTGAATGGCCTTGTCCCGAATCTCATCTTTCTGACTTCTAGCCTCATCCAATTAACTCATCTTTTGTATCTCTTGCTGCATGACCTTTAACATTTCCATGATCTCGTTATTGCCATGTTGGTAGCTTCTTTGATAAACAAAGTCGTTCCCTCCTTGATAGTTATTCTGATTACGGGGTTGAAACGATTGGTTTATACCTTGGAAACCCGAATACCTGTTTGCATTCCCTTGCAACATCTGTACCTCATCGTATCTACCCACAATGCTAGGGCACTGATCAGTTATGTGCTCTAGTTCTCCACAATGCCTACACATAGGCATCTGTGCACCCACTTCCAGAGCGTTCTCTACCACTTTCACCGTTGCATACCTACCTATTCTTGAAGATTGAGCTTTTCTCTCCGAAGTACTCGCCATTTTCTCTAGATAGTCCCAATCGACATTCTCGTAATTCGTACCAAAGGTGCCATTTGATATTGAACTAAGGTCCCATGCATCCTCTGGTAGTAGCCCCTCATGGAAGGCATTAAGCAATTCCCACATTTGAATACCATGGTGTGAGAAATTCTTCAACAGCATCTTGAATCGGTTGAAGGCTTCATGATATAACTCACCCGATTGTTGTTGGAAGTTTCGAATATCCTTACGAGCATCACTGGTCCTTTGCGGCGTATAAAACTCATCCAAGAACAGTTGCTGCATTTCGGGCCATGTGAAAATAGAAGCCGAAGGCAACTTATGAAACAACTATTGTGCCTCTTCTTCTAATGTGAATTGGAAAAGTACCAATTTCATGTCATCGGGTGTAAAACTTTGGCCCCCGATTGTCACACCTCGGCCACGATAAAACAACAAATCGTGGCGGAAACGTCGGGGAGTGTTGTAACAGAATCATTGTTTCATAACACATAGATTGAAGTTCTATTTTATTAAATTAAATGTACTACATTACATTGAAATTAGAAACAAAACATGAACAAATAGACTTTCATTGTTATTAAGTCACTAAGGCCTCGTCCATTCCTATGTGAGCATGCATCAATATCATCATCAAACATCATCAACTATGGTACCTGAAACACATGTGAAAATACGTCAGCATAAAAATGCCGGCGAGTACATAGGTTTTATGTGAGTGTCAGATTCATGGCTCGTTTTACCTTTTGAAATAACTCAAACAACTTTGTTATTCGATATTAGAAAAACTAGTTTTGTAAAATGTTTAGATTGTGAATTGAAATAACCAAGTTAAAACAGATTTGTTATAATTCATAAAACCTCGATACCATGAATCTTACTCAAAATATTTGTTTAAGTAAACCCAAATTGTAAATCGTTTTTGAAATAAAACTCGAATGTTTTATATTGTTAGAAAAACCTTGTAATATAACTTTGTTTTGATAACCTTGCCCAAGTGAACTAGATGACGCAACGATATATAATGTGTTAAAAGCACTTATGTATAGGAAGTACCAGCGGCGTATCCACCATGCTTTTAACATATTACACCCGCCCCGTTACCTAATCACTTCCCTAAACCAACGGTTCAAACAGTTTCAAACGATTCACACAATCAATCAGATTCAAACGGTTCACATAATCAATCAGATTCAAACGGTTCACATAATCAATCAGATTCAAACGGTTCACATAATCAATCAGATTCAAACGGTTCACATAGACCAACAATTTCAACGGTTCAAAACAATTCAAAATGTAAAACAATGTGTCCATATGCTGGATGAACATATGCAACAAAATGTAACATGAAAATCAATGTGCTAGCATGCAAAGAGAACATACATAGCAAAACATAATGAAATCATGTACTATATACGTACTAATGAACATAGCAAGTATATAATATAAAAGCATGAAAAGCACAAAAGTAACAAGTAGGCACATGTGTATCACCCCAAAACAGTTGAAAACAGTAAAAGAGGGGACTATGTACTCACTTGAGAATGCTTAGAAGTCTTGAATAACAACCAAGCAAGCTAGAGGGATCACGGAAATCAAACGGCACCTAATATAGGTAACTAAGTTAATAAACGGACTTAAATTGGGAGAATCGGATAAAATGAGGTTTCGTAAACCAAATGAGTGTAGGGACTCATGTAATATGGTTTAAAAAAGCCTACATTCTTAAACGAAACCTAACCTAAGTGCTTACGACCCATTACGACTCGTTAAGGTAGCTTATGCCACTTTAACGCGTCGTTCGCGTAAAACGCGTTCGGACCGCCTAACTAGTCCTATGACAAGTATTATATGCCTTAACATGTCTAATAATGTTGCCTAATCAGTTTAGATGCCAAAATTTATGTTTCATATGCTTAAAATGAATTTATGCGTAAAAAGGGCATTTTGGTCATTTTCCTAAGGCATATAAATTACCTATAATACAACTAACTAAACGAAGTGACCATAAGGTATAATGTCACACCCCCAAAATCCACCATGCGGAGCATCACCGCTTGGAGGCATGACATGACCAGGATCGAGCCACCAATCATATTGAACAACGTATTTAAGTAAATGAAACCAACCACAATACAATTGGTGACCAAAAGTAAGTTAACCAAGTTCAATTAAATCAGCGGAAGCATAAGACGTTAAACCAAAACATAAGTTCATAGTTCATAAGTTTTAAAGACTCAAAACATAAGTTTCATAAGTTCATAAGGTTTATTTAATAAGTACGGGACATAAAAGTTCCCATCCCACAACGACCACCTCCATGTGCAAGCCCCATGGCATCTAGCGACCTGCAAAGCATGTAACAATGAGTCAACAACAAAGTTGAGTGAGTTCACGGTTGGTTGTCCATTTTAGAGTTGTTTCCAAAAAACGTAGTTTAATCTTAATCAGCTATCCATCCGTGGGGGTTACCCCATAGTTCGAAAACGTTTATCAGTTAACCATCCCATGTCCACCTTCCCTGGCTCTCCAGCCCGGCACTCCGGCCGTGGGGGCTACCCCATTATTTTAACTACCAGACTCGTTTATCATATCGACTACTAACGAAAATCAATTGTGCCCTAGCGTCGGTGTCTATCATCACCGACGTGCCATAGTCCATTAGTACACGCCCGTCCAACTGGCACGGCTATTTGTTAAACCTAATAGCGCTATTAACTAATGACCCGCTCGCCATAGCCTCGGCGATTAAGTCGATACAAAAAGGGAGGGACTTCGCTAATAGAGTTCTAGTCCGGTAAGTCTAATCCGTCCCAACAGGACGAGGAATTTACATTCCTGAACACGTCTCAAGGACGAGGAATCCCTATTCCTGAACCCATTCCCATTCCCACCGGGAATTACCATGCTTTGTAGAAAAGTGTGAACTCACCTCGGTTTGCTCGGTTAGATTCTCAAATATAGCTAACAGTCAAGGTCGATCAATCACGTCCTAATAAGGTACGGATAACAATCAGTTTCTCATGCATAACACGTATCATACGTGCGGTTTATTTACTCATTGCTTCTATCACATAACATGTACACACTTTAATAGTTCACGCTCATATAAACATCCCACCTATAGCTACTCAAGAACAAGCATACGATATTGCACATATTACTTTCATTGACATATAACATGTTAGATCATCCTCAGATAACATACTCGACATTTAGACACGCAAATTTCTACTTATGTCGTTTCAGCTTTTATCTTCAAAACTGGGCTGTTTTCGAGGATTTTAATAAAATAGTTAACTTGTTCCAAAAATTCCCAACTTTTTATAGAAGGTCTTAAACGATCCAAATATTATTGTGTAAAAATATCGGGGTCCAGTTCATTACCAATATTTTATAAAAAAAAATCATTTTCCGGACTGAAATCAGATTTATCTTTTTCTAACTGCAGTCCACGGAATAATTTATTTAAAATTCATCGAGAGTCCGATTTATGAAATTCCAGTGAGAGAATTACAAATACATCGGTGGTCATCTACAGTACAAATTTCATGATCTAACTCTACACAGAATTCAAGTTATGATGGAAAACAGAATGCATATTTTCAGCAGTAAAAATGCAGCTTGAGCTGCTGTTACAAAACGACACTTTAAAAATAGTAAACGAAGTTCAAAAATTATGATTCTAGTGCCATTAGAACCGTATTTCATAATACATAAATCTAGACTTTAGAAAATACATTTTTTCGTTTTATTAAGGTCCTGTTACTGCCAACTGAAGTTGGCTGTAATCACCAATCAGCCTTCTGTTTTCAGTCTTTAACATTCTAAAGCGCGCTCGATTGATTTCGTTAACATGTTTAGCGATAAACAACGATACTTACAGTAGATTATAGGTCCTTCATATCAGCACATAATCATCATACACCAAATAACATCATTCTAACATCATTTCTTCATGTATCATCTTGTTTAAGCTTATGTTCAAGTTTTAAGTGTAAGATCTTATGGTGTCCATATGTTTTCTTCATAATACATCTATTAACCACTAAAAACAACATGTAAAATGCAAGGATCTAAGTTCTTACCACTAGCTCAAGGCTAGGGGAGTTCAAGTGTAGAAATGTGGTGGTTAATAGCGAATAGAGAAGGTCCTTCCACTTTCGAACACACCGAGCTTCGTTGTTCACCTTCTTACACCTATGGATGCTCTTGAAAAGCTTGAACTTGAAATGAAGATGGGTGGTGTGTGGGTGAAGGGGGCAGCCGAGAACAAGAGAGGGAAGAAAGTGAGAGAGAGTTTGGAAGTATGTTGAATGAGAATGGTGGTTCAAGTCCTATGGGTCTTCTTATAATCTCCAAGATGTGAAGGACTATTTGATAAAGTGTTTCATAATGTTAGACAAGATCATCTAAATAATTAAATAAAATCATGGGGTGGTCCCACATGTTCATAACCGGTTGGGGGGGGGGTTGGTCTAGTTGGGTTTTAACTAATTTAGTTGGTTCATGGTTGGAGTGTAAGTGAACTAGTTAAGTGTTAAAGTGTTATGTAATATTATAGTGTGTTATGATGTACGGGAACCATAACTAGTTCAGAAAAAATAAAAACAATGCCTCTGGTAATATTTTAGTGTTCCGGGTAATGTCCGGTTGTTCGGTTTAATACTGTTCCGTTAAAGTGCTTAATTAATCCGTAAAGTGTCCTACATATATATTTTTGTAACGTTTTTAATTTTCAACACTCAGGAAGGCATACCGAACTATTTAGTAACTTTTCTGTACACTACTAGTATGTTAACAAGCACATGTAAGTATAACACAGAAATCAGAGAGCAGTTAAATGATTCAACACAGTCATCAAGCACTTTAATTATCATTAATAATTTGTTCGGGTACATGGAATTATGAGGGTTGTCACATTCTCCCCCTGTTAAGAAAATTTCATCCCGAAATTTAGCTCTTGGCTACTGAGGAAGCTAGTTATGTTGCGTTGGTTTCCTGGTTTTCCTGGGGTGTCACATCATCCCCCCGTTGATTTGGAATTTCGTCCCGAAATTCTGCAGTAGCTTCAGCCTCAGTAGTGGTTGCACTTTTCTTAAACAGCTGGGGATACTTGAGTTTCATTTGGTCTTCTCGTTCCCAGGTATACTCTGGGCCACGACGGGAATCCCAACGGACTCGGACGAGAGGTATTCTGGTACGCTTGAGAATCTTAACATCTCGATCAGTAATCTCTACTAGTTCCTCGACGAATCGCAGCTGGTCGTCGATAGTGAGCTCCTTTAAAGGAACTATGAGGGTCTTGTAACATCTGTGCTTGTAATCATTATGAACAGTTCTATTATCAATAAAACAATTTTATTTAATCCCAATGTTTGTTTGGTTGTGTTTTACATTTTTCATGTTTTGACTTTTATTCAATTCCAAACTCTACATCGCTTTCTGGAGAGTTATACGCAAACTGATGCGTAAATGTAATCAGTTTAATGCGAAAAATACTCCGGAACATCAACATATACTTAACATACCTTAAATAACCTTTACATAACTTAGAAATAAGTTTTGAAGGCTTTGGTATGGCAAAAACAAGTTAATTCGACTACAGGGACTAAACTTGACAAACTGCGAAAGTATGCCAATTTGAACTGCAACGAACATTCCGGAACATGACCATAAGTTAAACACACCTTAAATATCCTTTACATAGCTTAGAAATAGGCTTCAAGGGGTTCGGTGTGCTAAAATAAACTTTTGGGTCATTCAGGGACTAAAAGCGTCAAAATGTGCACAAGTTTGCACTTTCGCGCATAACTCACGTTCTGAATACATCCGGACATCCAAAAATTTATTTAAGCACTAAAATATTTTGTGTTTGGCTTGAGAAAAATCCATTCGTCGCGTCATTTGGATCGTTATTCGCGCTTATGCGCATTCCGTCGTAATTAAGCGAACATCGCGATCGTACGGCCAAAGGAACCGACATCTGAGATATTTTTGAACACATTTTAAGTTCCCTATACTTTAACTTCATTTTAGAGCTTTGAAATGGGGTTAACGGGCCTTAAACGAGTCGGAAATGGCCTTAAAACACAACAGGGACCAAAACTGACATTTTTGAAAGTTGTTGGCTGATCAGACAGGCCATGCGGCCCGCGTGAGTTTTGGTGTATCCTTAGGAGGGCCGCGTCAGACTCCCAGACAGCAAAAACATGCAGAAACTTTGAATCTGGTCCTTTCCACTCTTGCACATGGTATTTCTCAATACTATGGGCTGGTTTGATGTGCACATGGTATTACAATACCATGGGTGCAAGTGTATGGCCAAGATTCGATCAAGTTTTCCAAGAAACGATCCTAACGGTTCGGGAAACACTATAAATACCCAACCCCATCCATTCTAAAACCCACTAGAATTTTGATTTGAGAAACTCTAAGTTGAAACCATTGTTTCATACCTGAGATTCTTGGATCGAGATTAGCATTCGGGGACCCTTTGTAAGTGTTCCTTCGTTCTTTTATTGCTTTTCGAGTCCGAAAGTCAAACTTTGTTTGACTTTCTGCGTTGACCAGTTTATGGTCAATGCGAAGTTCGTTTGAACTTCGCAACGTGATTGTAATCACGATGGTTATAGTCCCTTGTGACTATGCCTACTGATTACCACGTTGTCTAGGGTCGTAAGGGTAAGCGATCTAATAAATCGCTTATACCTTCGAACCCGACCCATTTGGTCGATCATTAGGATCCGACCAAATACATTAGGTGACCATAGTAGGTAGGGAATAACCTTCCGAGGTTATGCCTTATGGTCACGACGTTTAGGTAGTTGTATGATAAGTAGTTTATATGCCTTAGGTAAATTACCAGAATACCCTTTTCATGTATAATTGGTAATTAAGCATATGTAACCTAAACTTTTGTCACATAACTGATTATGTAACATGTTTAGGCATATAACACTTGTCATAGGGCTAGTTAGATGTCTCGAGTGCGCTTTTGCGCGCACGACGCGTTAAAGTAGCATAAGCTACCTTAATGGGTCGCGATGGGTCGAAAGCACTTATGTTAGGTTTCATTTAGTATGTAGGCTTTGTTAAACCATATTACACGAGTCTCCATACTCGTTTGGTTTACGAACCCTCATTCTATCTAAATCCTCCGATTTAGGTCCGGTTTATTAACATAGTTACCTATATTAGGTGCCGTTTGATTCCGTGATCTTTAGCATTGTTTGGTTGTCACTCAAGGCCTACTGAACAATCTCAAGTGAGTACATAGACCCCTCTTTTACTGTTTTCCAAACTGTTTTGGGGTGAAACACATGTGCCTACTTGTTACTTTCATGCTTTCCTGCTTTCACATCATATACCTGCTATGTTCGTTAGTACATTATAGTACATGATTTCATTACATTTCATGCTATGTATGCCCATTGTGTGCGTACTTAGTACATTGTTTTACATTACATTACATTTCATGCTATGTATGTCCATTTGTTACATACTTAGTACAGTTGTTTTCATCACATGCTTACATTTTGGTATGACATTTGGGTTGTTTAACATGGAACAATACATTCATTAACATTGATCACGCCGTTCGTTAGTAGGTAGTGGTACCATAGGAATTGACAACTCCCGTTCCTGAAATCCTGGGTTTGTTTGGATTGGAAGGAATGACCGAATTCGATATACATAACTTAGATAAACCTTTAATTTGTTTAAGGGTTTATCGCCACAGTCTCAAGGCTTGGATGTATGCATTTTCACAATACCGCATAAATGTTTGTATCAGTAGAGCATGCATTTGTTCCACAAAACATAACTTTGATTTAAACCATGTTTTACTTCAATACCTTGTTTTTGTGCATTTTACATATGGTTTAGTTGATATATTTCACTTACCATACATGATATTCTTGGGTACACATTACATGATCTACATTAAACATAAACATTTTGACATTGACATACACATTTGGTGGTTTACATTGGACATAGACATTTCAATATGGTTTACAAGTTAACACATGACAATTCATTTATACATAAACAAATTACGTTGGTGGTTGGTTTGAGTAAGTGATTTGAGTAACAAGGCGTGTGTAATATGATACAAACATGGTGGATACGCCGCTGGTACTTCCTATATATAAGTGTTTGTATGATATTACGTGTCGTAGCGTTACTTAAATCATTTCAATATTTGACATATTACATTTTACATAAACAACTTATTTTCACAAGACATTGATTTACAAAACAAAACAACATATCTTATACAAACTCATTTTACTTGGTTATTCATTTAACCTTACATTATTCTCTTATTTATACATATCATTGCTTTTTGAAGGAATTACAAAACAAAACAATTTACAAGGTTCTTGACTGATTGTTACTAAACAACTTTTTCTTAAACTTAAGTCATGAATCCTATTTTCACAAAAACTATGTATCTCACAAGCATTTTTATGCTGACGTACCTATTTTCACATGTGTTTTCAGGTGCTTTTGCGTAGGATGTTAATCGTGACACTAGGGCGGACCTGTGCCTTAGAGACATAAAATGAAGATAGAACTAGTTTTAATTATGTTATAAACTCTTTGTTTCCTGTTTAAGACAATGTAACACTCTTGTTTAATAAATAAAATATAACTTTGTATGCCATGGTTGTGAAACAATAATTCTGTTACAACACTCCCCGACGTTTCCGCCACGTTTTGTATGTTCTACGTGGTCGGGGTGTGACAGAAGAGTTGGTATCAGAGCCAATGGTTATAGGGAATTAGGTTATTAGTAATGCTTTGACCTAGACTATAACCTTTCTAGGACCCTAACACAAGTTATCTTGTGTTTAGATCTTAAAACAAGTATGTCACCTATCCTTAGGTGATTATCAAAACAAGAACCTAATTTTTCCGAAACGATTTTTGAAAAACAATCATCTGTTTTTGGATGATTTATTACAAGGTTTTGAACCCTCTATTGTAAGGTTTTGAACCCACTGTTATATGGTTTTGAACCCCTTTGAGTTTTCAAAATCTCGTCAAGGTTTTGGGTTTTAAATAATGTGAACACGTGCAAACTGGAAGGGTGAATGCCTGTATTCTGGGTTTTCTGTCTAGGCAAGCACTTCGTATATATCTCATCAGACGCGAGACCAGTTGTGCTTACCTGGGAATTCTTGGGATGAGTGTTCACTTATAGGCGAGCATGTCTTCGCAACACATTATTTTTGATCCATTTACTTTGATTAGTCACTGTGTGTCGTTTGTTTGCTTGGTAATGCGGACAAATGACCGCCATCTTTTCTTTTGTTAATTTTGTTTCATCTCATTCTCTTCATCCGAACATCTCACTCGTTTCCTTTCATGTTTCCTCTTTTAGAATGCCTCCTCGACGCGAAAATCAGATAGCGACTGCCGAATTGGCAGAAATCATTGCGCAACAGATGGCTGCTCAATTTCCAAATCTCTTTGCTCAATGGAACCAAGCCAACAACAACAACAATGTTCCATGCAAATACAAGGATTTTAACCAGGCTAAACCACTCAAGTTTAGTGGTTCTGAGGGAGCGACTGGGCTTCTTCAATGGTTCGAGAGCATTGAGAATACTTTCCGCCACGTGCAGTGTCCTAACAATCGCAAGGTCGAGTTTTCTTCAAGTGTGTTTCAGAAGAGGGCTCTCACATGGTGGAACGGGGTTATGAGAGACCGTGGTGCAGAAGTTGCTCTAGCACAAACCTAGGCTGAACTTAGAGCCCTTATGATGAGGGAATTCTGTCCTCGTCATGAGCAGCGAGCTTTGGAGAAGGAATTTGATGATTTGAAGCAAGATAGTGGTGAGCACAGGGCATATACTGATAGGTTTGAGGAGTTGAGTCTGCTTTGCCCGACAATGGTTACCCCACTCGACAAGGCTATCGAAAGGTACATCGACGGCCTACCTGACTCAGTGCAAGACATCCTTACTGGTAGTAACCCTGCCACACTCCGTCAGGCTATCAAGTTAGCAGCGACTTTGACTGAGTCGCAGATTCGGAAGAATAAGTTACACAGGAAGGGTGACAAGGGCAAGAAACAGTCGGCTGACAAGGAAGATAGCAAGAAAGGTCAAAACAAGAATGGAAAGGATTCTGGTTCATCAAAAAGGGCAAGGAAGCGTAAGGCTTCCCAAAACTATGTTGTCACTGCCCAAGCTAACCAAGCAACTCCCAACCAACCAGCACAGCCTCCAGTGAAGAAACCCTATTCAGGGAATGCACCTTTGTGCAATAGATGCAACAGTCACCATCAGCCGCAACATCAGTGCCGTTTCTGTAATAACTGTGGGAAGTCGGGTCATCTTGCCAATGTTTGTCGGTTTGCTCAGAATCAGGCAGTTCAGAACCCGGCTCAACAAGTTGCTCAGCCTCCTGCTCAGCAACAGGGTCAAGCTGCACGACCACAATACCCACCAGGTGCTTGTTACAATTGTGGGGATCTGACCCACTACAGAAACCGGTGCCCAAGGCTAGCCAACCAAAATCGGAATCCAAACCAGAATCAGGCTCAGGCTCTGGCTCGAGGCCGAGCCTTTAACATGAATGCCCAAGAGGCGCAGGCGGACGATAATGTGGTGAACGGTACGTTCTTTATTAATAATCAGCCTGCATCTGTTCTTTTCGATTCTGGTGCCGACAAGAGTTTTGTGTCATTGTCTTTTGAGCCAATGCTTCGCGTGTCTAGAACAAAACTAGGTAAACCTTTGACAGTAGAAGTTGCTAGTGGTGAACCCATTATTCTTGATTCTGTTCTTCGCAACTGCCAGTTGAACCTTAATGATCATCTTTTTCCTATCGACCACACGCCTATGCAACTTGGAAGCTTCGACGTTATTGTGGGTATGGATTGGTTAGCCAAGCATCGCGCAGAGGTAGTTTGTTTTGAGAAGATTGTTCGTGTGCCACTTTCGACAGGCGAGATCCTACAGGTTCGTGGTGAGAAACCTACTGGCGGTCTTAAACTCATGTCTTGTTATAAAGCTCGGAAGTATCTGCGAAAGAACTATGTGGCCTTCTTGGCACATGTCACAGCAGATAAAGGCAAAGGTAAGTCTATCCAAGATATTCCTGTTGTTCGGGATTATTCTGAAGCATTCCCTGAAGATTTACCTGGTCTACCTCCAGCACGCCAAGTCGAGTTCCGCATTGATCTCGTACCTGGTGCAAATCCCATTGCCAGAGCTCCATATCGTCTTGCACCATCTGAGATGCAAGAGTTGTCTAAGCAGCTTCAGGAGCTCTCTGACAAAGGTTTTATCCGTCCTAGCTTTTCACCTTGGGGTGCTCCCGTTCTTTTTGTCAAGAAGAAGGATGGATCTTTTAGGATGTGTATCGATTATCGTGAGCTTAACAAGCTTACCATCAAGAATCGATATCCCCTACCACGCATAGACGATCTCTTTGATCAGTTACAAGGCGCTTCTTATTTTTCGAAGATTGATCTACGTTCCGGATATCATCAACTTCGTGTGCATGAAGAAGATATTCCCAAGACAGCGTTCCGCACTCGTTATGGGCATTATGAGTTCACAGTCATGCCATTCGTTTTGACTAATGCTCCTGCTGTTTTCATGGACTTAATGAATAGGGTCTGCAAGCCTTATTTGGATCAGTTCGTCATTGTTTTTATTGATGATATTTTGATATACTCTAAGACGCGAGCTGACCATGAGCAACATCTTCGTCTTACTCTGGAAATCCTAAAGAAAGAGTAACTTTTCGCCAAATTCTCCAAGTGCGAATTTTGGCTTAAAGAAGTTCAATTCTTAGGACATATTATCAACGAACGAGGTATTCATGTAGATCCCTCTAAGATCAGTGCGATTAAGGATTGGGATACGCCTACTACTCCTACTGAAGTTCGTTCTTTTCTTGGCCTAGTGGGTTATTATCGCCGCTTCATTGAAAACTTCTCAAAGATTGCAGTTCCTCTAACTGCTCTAACTCAGAAGAACAAACCCTTTGATTGGGGATTCAAACAAGAGGAAGCTTTTAAAAACCTGAAACAAAAGCTTTGCGATGCGCCTGTTCTATCATTGCCTGAGGGTGATGATGATTTTGTCGTGTATTGTGATGCATCGAAATTGGGTCTTGGCTGTGTTCTGATGCAAAGGAACAAAGTCATAGCATATGCATCGAGGCAGTTGAAGATACATGAGAAGAACTACACCACTCATGATCTTGAGTTGGGTGCAGTTGTTTTCGCTCTAAAGATCTGGAGACACTATTTGTACGGTACAAAATGTGTGGTTTTCACAGACCACAGAAGTCTTCAACATATCTTCAATCAGAAAGAACTCAACATGAGACAATGACGTTGGGTAGAGCTTCTAAACGACTATGACTGCGAAATTCGCTACCATCCTGGTAAGGCGAATGTCGTGGCCGATGCATTAAGTCGTAAGGAACGTACTAAGCTTCACTGTGTTCGTGTTCAATCTGTTATTCAAGCTCGATCCGATATCCAAGCCCGCATTTCTCAGGCTCAACAGTCTTGTGTTTCACAAGGTTTAATGGATAAGGAACTTCCTTATCACATTACACCTGCTCTTGAACTGAAGGACAATGGATCGTATTACTTCATGGACCGTTTGTGGGTCCCAAGCCAGGATGATCTTCATACCTTGCTTATGGATGAAGCCCATAAGTCTCGATATTCTATTCATCCGGGCTCAGATAAGATGTATAAGGATCTTCATATTCAGTATTGGTGGCCTGGTATGAAGAAAGACATTGCCTTATACGTATCAAAATGCCTTACTTGTCTTAAGGTTAAGGCTGAACATCAACGTCCTTCGGGTTTATTGGTGCAACCAGAGATCCCAGTTTGGAAATGGGAGAACATTACTATGGATCTTGTTACCAAACTTCCACGCACTAAGAAAGGTCATGATGCCATCTGGGTAGTCGTTGATCGTCTTACTAAGTCAGCACATTTCTTGCCAATCCGTGAGGATTTTCCTGCTGACAGACTTGCTAAAATCTATGTGGATGAAATAGTAGCTCGACATGGTGTTCCTTTGAACATCATTTCTGACAGAGATGCTCGTTTCACTTCTCATTTTTGGAGAACCATGCAATCTGCTATGGGGACCCAACTTAATCTGAGCACAGCTTATCATCCGCAAACGGATGGTCAATCTGAGAGAACAATCCATACTTTGGAGGATATGCTTAGAGCTTGTGTGATCGATTTTGGTGGTAGTTTGGATTCACATCTTCAGTTAATTGAATTCTCCTACAACAACAGTTATCACACCAGCATCAAAATGGCTCCTTTCGAGGCTCTCTATGGTCGAAAATGTCGTTCACCAGTCTGCTGGAATGAGATCGGCGAGGCTCAACTTACTGGACCTGCCCTCATTTTAGAGACAACAGATAAGGTTAAGAAAGTTCGTGATAACCTTCAGACAGCTAGAAGCCGTCAAAAGAGTTACGCGGACCCAAAACGCAAGCCCTTGGAATTTCAAGTCGGTGATCGAGTATTACTTAAGGTTTCACCTTGGAAAGGTGTGATCAGATTTGGAAAGAAAGGAAAACTTGCACCTAGATACGTTGGACCATTCAAGATCGTCAAAAGAATCGGTAAGGTAGCCTACAGACTTGAGTTACCTCCTGAACTTGGAAATGTTCATCCAACCTTTCACGTGTCCAATCTCAAGAGGTGTTTAGCTTATGAGAACCTCCACATACCGCTTGACGAAATTCGTGTTGACAAAACACTGAAATTTGTTGAGAAGCCAGTGGAAATCATGGAACGTGAAGTTAAGTGGCTCAAACGCAAGCGCATTCCTTTAGTCAAAGTTCGCTGGAAAGCTAAATGTGGACCCGAGTTTACTTGGGAACGCGAAGATCAAATGAAGGCGAAATATCCGCATCTTTTCCCACGAGTTTCCTCTAAATAAATTTCGGGACGAAATTTCCACAAGTAGGGGAGACTGTAACATCTGTGCTTGTAATCATTATGAACAGTTCTATCATCAATAAAACAATGTTATTTAATCCCAATGTTTGTTTGGTTGTGTTTTACATTTTTCATGTTTTGACTTTTATTCAATTCCAAACTCTACATCGCTTTCTGGAGAGTTATACGCAAACTGATGTGTAAACGTAATCAGTTTAATGCGAAAAATACTCCGGAACATCAACATATACTTAACATACCTTAAATAACCTTTACATAACTTAGAAATAAGTTTTGAAGGCTTTGGTATGGCAAAAACAAGTTAATTCGACTACAGGGACTAAACTTGACAAACTGTGAAAGTATGCCAATTTGAACTGTAACGAAGATTCCGGAACATGACCATAAGTTAAACACACCTTAAATATCCTTTACATAGCTTAGAAATAGGCTTCAAGGGGTTCGGTGTGCTAAAATAAACTTTTGGGTCATTCAGGGACTAAAAGCATCAAAATGTGCACAAGTTTGCACTTTCGCGCATAACTCACGTTCTGAATACATCCGGACATCCAAAAATTTATTTAAGCACTAAAATATTTTGTGTTTGGCTTGAGAAAAATCCATTCGTCGCGTCATTTGGATCGTTATTCGCGCTTATGCGCATTCCGTCGTAATTAAGCGAACATCGCGATCGTACGGCCAAACGAACCGACATCTGAGATATTTTTGAACACATTTTAAGTTCCCTATACTTTAACTTCATTTTAGAGCTTTGAAATGGGGTTAACGGGCCTTAAACGAGTCGGAAATGGCCTTAAAACACAACAGGGACCAAAACTGACATTTCTGAAAGTTGTTGGATGATCAGACAGGCCATGCGGCCCGCGTGAGTTTTGGTGTATCCTTAGGCGGGCCGCGTCAGACTCCCAGACAGCAAAAACATGCAGAAACTTTGAATCTGGTCCTTTCCACTCTTGCACATGGTATTTCTCAATACTATGGGCTGGTTTGATGTGCACATGGTATTACAATACCATGGGTGCAAGTGTATGGCCAAGATTCGATCACGTTTTCCAAGAAACGATCCTAACGGTTCGGGAAACACTATAAATACCCAACCCCATCCATTGCAAAACCCACTAGAATTTTGATTTGAGAAACTCTAAGTTGAAACCATTGTTTCATACCTGAGATTCTTGGATCGAGATTAGCATTCGGGGACCCTTTGTAAGTGTTCCTTCATTCTTTTATTGCTTTTCGAGTCCGAAAGTCAAACTTTGTTTGACTTTCTGCGTTGACCAGTTTATGGTCAATGCGAAGTTCGTTTGAACTTCGCAACGTGATTGTAATCACGATGGTTATAGTCCCTTGTGACTATGCCTACTGATTACCACGTTGTCTAGGGTCGTAAGGGTAAGCGATCTAATAAATCGCTTATACCTTCGAACCCGACCCATTTGGTCGATCATTAGGATCCGACCAAATACATTAGGTGACCATAGTAGGTAGGGAATAACCTTCCGAGGTTATGCCTTATGGTCACGACGTTTAGGTAGTTGTATGATAAGTAGTTTATATGCCTTAGGTAAATTACCAGAATACCCTTTTCATGTATAATTGGTAATTAAGCATATGTAACCTAAACTTTTGTCACATAACTGATTATGTAACATGTTTAGGCATATAACACTTGTCATAGGGCTAGTTAGATGTCTCGAGTGCGCTTTTGCGCGCACGACGCGTTAAAGTAGCATAAGCTACCTTAATGGGTCGCGATGGGTCGAAAGCACTTATGTTAGGTTTCATTTAGTATGTAGGCTTTGTTAAACCATATTACACGAGTCTCCATACTCGTTTGGTTTACGAACCCTCATTCTATCTAAATCCTCCGATTTAGGTCCGGTTTATTAACATAGTTACCTATATTAGGTGCCGTTTGATTCCGTGATCTTTAGCATTGTTTGGTTGTCACTCAAGGCCTACTGAACAATCTCAAGTGAGTACATAGACCCCTCTTTTACTGTTTTCCAAACTGTTTTGGGGTGAAACACATGTGCCTACTTGTTACTTTCATGCTTTCCTGCTTTCACATCATATACCTGCTATGTTCGTTAGTACATTATAGTACATGATTTCATTACATTTCATGCTATGTATGCCCATTGTGTGCGTACTTAGTACATTGTTTTACATTACATTACATTTCATGCTATGTATGTCCATTTGTTACATACTTAGTACAGTTGTTTTCATCACATGCTTACATTTTGGTATGACATTTGGGTTGTTTAACATGGAACAATACATTCATTAACATTGATCACGCCGTTCGTTAGTAGGTAGTGGTGCCATAGGAATTGACAACTCCCGTTCCTGAAATCCTGGGTTTGTTTGGATTGGAAGGAATGACCGAATTCGATATACATAACTTAGATAAACCTTTAATTTGTTTAAGGGTTTATCGCCACAGTCTCAAGGCTTGGATGTATGCATTTTCACAATACCGCATAAATGTTTGTATCAGTAGAGCATGCATTTGTTCCACAAAACATAACTTTGATTTAAACCATGTGTTACTTCAATACCTTGTTTTTGTGCATTTTACATATGGTTTAGTTGATATATTTCACTTACCATACATGATATTCTTGGGTACACATTACATGATCTACATTAAACATAAACATTTTGACATTGACATACACATTTGGTGGTTTACATTGGACATAGACATTTCAATATGGTTTACAAGTTAACACATGACAATTCATTTATACATAAACAAATTACGTTGGTGGTTGGTTTGAGTAAGTGATTTGAGTAACAAGGCGTGTGTAATATGATACAAACATGGTGGATACGCCGCTGGTACTTCCTATATATAAGTGTTTGTATGATATTACATGTCGTAGCGTTACTTAAATCATTTCAATATTTGACATATTACATTTTACATAAACAACTTATTTTCACAAGACATTGATTTACAAAACAAAACAACATATCTTATACAAACTCATTTTACTTGGTTATTCATTTAACCTTACATTATTCTCTTATTTATACATATCATTGCTTTTTGAAGGAATTACAAAACAAAACAATTTACAAGGTTCATGACTGACAGTTACTAAACAACTTTTTCTTAAACTTAAGTCATGAATCCTATTTTCACAAAAACTATGTATCTCACAAGCATTTTTATGCTGACGTACCTATTTTCACATGTGTTTTCAGGTGCTTTTGCGTAGGATGTTGATCATGACACTAGGGCGGACCTGTGCCTTAGAGACATAAAATGAAGATAGAACTAGTTTTAATTATGTTATAAACTCTTTGTTTCCTGTTTAAGACAATGTAACACTATTGTTTAATAAATAAAATATAACTTTGTATGCCATGGTTATGAAACAATAATTCTGTTACAACACTCCCCGACGTTTCCGCCACGTTTTCTATGTTCTACGTGGTCGGGGTGTGACAGGTCTCATCTGACAGACACTTCTTCAGATTCGACACATGGAAAACATTGTGAACTCCGCTGAATTATTCAGGTAGATTCAACCTGTAGGCGACCTTGCCAATTTTCTCAATGATTTCGAATGGTCCGACATAACGCGGATTGAGCTTGCCTCGTTTGCCAAAACGAACTACACCTTTCCAAGGTGAGACTTTGAGTAGCACTCGATCCCCAACCTGGAACTCGAGTGGTTTTCTTCGCTTATCAGCATAGTTTTTCTGACAGTCACGAGCTGCCACCATTCATTGTCGTATCTGAGCAATCCTCTCAGTTGTGCCTACTACAAGTTCTGGGCCTGTGATTTGGCTGTCGCCAACTTCTGCCCAACAAAGAGGTGATCGGCATTTACGTCCGTACAATGCCTCAAACGGAGCGGCCTGGATGCTAGTGTGGTAGCTGTTGTTATATGAAAACTCCACTTGCGGGAGGTGCTTTTCCCAGCCATTACCAAAATCGATTACACACGCCCGAAGCATGTCTTCAAGGGTCTGGATGGTGCGTTCAGATTGCCCATCCGTCTGTGGGTGATATGCTGTGCTCATGTCTAATCGTGAGCCAAAAGACTTTTGCATGGCTTGCCACAGTTCCGAAGTAAAACGCGCGTCACGATCAGAAATGATGGAGGTTGGCACTCCTTGCCTTGATACTACTTCCTTTAGGTAAATGTCCGCCAAAGTAGAAAACTTATCCGTTTCCTTGATAGCCAGAAAATGTGCAGACATGGTCAGTCGATCCACGATCACCCAAATGGTATCATTTCCGCGTTGAGATCTGGGCAGGCCAGTAACGAAATCCATGAAAATTTGCTCCCATTTCCATTTAGGTATCTTTGGTTGTTGAAGTAGGCCTGATGGTTTCTGATATTCAGTCTTGACTCTCGTACAAGTCAAGCATTTACTGACGTAGGTTGCTATGCTGGCTTTCATACCAGGCCACCAGTATGTAGTCTTTAGATCGTGGTACATCTTATCCGAACCAGGATGTACTGAATAACGAGACTTATGTGCTTCATCCATCACAAGCTCGCGTAGGTCTCCATACAGTGGAACCCAGATGCGTCCGTTTACATAGTAGGCGTCGTTTTCCTTCTGTTCTAGCCGTTTCCTCGATCCTCTTAAGGACTCATCCCTGATGTTCTCTACTTTCAATGCTTCAACCTGAGCATCACGAATTTGAGCAGGAAGGTTATAGTGAATGGTAAGCTGTAACGCACGTACACGCTTAGGTATTGTATCCTTTCGACTGAGGGCGTCGGCCACAACCTTGGCCTTGCCTGGATGGTATTTGATAGCGCATTCATAATCGTTCAAGAGCTCAACCCACGGCGTTGACGCATGTTTAACTCCTTTTGCTTGAAGATATGCTCGAGACTCCTATGATCGGTGTAAATGATGCACTTGGTACCGTACAGGTAATGTCTCCATATCTTAAGTGCGAAAACAACTGCTCCCAGTTCCAAGTCATGCGTAGTGTAGTTCCTTTCGTGAACTTTAAGTTGGCGTGATGCGTAGGCAATGACCTTGTCACGTTGCATCAACACGCAACCAAGTCCTTGGATGGAAGCGTCGCAGTAGACCACAAAATCCTCTATGCCTTCAGGCAATGAGAGGATGGGCACGCTACAAAGTCTATCCTTTAGGTGCTGAAATGCAGATTCCTGTGCATCACCCCAACGGTAGGTGACACCCTTCTGAGTCAGTGAAGTGAGAGGTTGCGCAATATTTGATAAATCCTTATTAAATCTTCTGTAATATCCTGCCAAGCCCAAGAATTAGCGGATTTCTGTTGGTGTACGGGGTGCAGGCCAGTTCTTGATCGAGTCAACCTTGGATGGATCAACATGAATCCCATCCTTGTTTACCACATGGCCTAGAAAGTGGACTTCGCGAAGCCAGAAGTCACATTTTGAAAACTTGGCATACAACTGCTCTTTACGAAGAAGTTCCAGGATAAGCCGCAGATGCTGCTCGTGTTCCTCCTGACTCTTAGAATAGATCAGGATATCGTCGATGAATACAATGACAAACTTATCCAGGTAAGGTTTGCACACTCGGTTCATGAGATCCATGAAGACTGCAGGTGCATTCGTTAATCCGAAAGGCATAACCAGAAACTCGTAATGGCCTTAACGAGTTCTGAACGCTGTTTTGGAGACGTCCTCCTCTCGGACTCTCAGCTGATGGTATCCCGGTCTTAAATCAATCTTAGAGTAAAAGCTCGATCCTTGCAACAGGTCGAACAAGTCATCAATGCGTGGAAGAGGATAACGATTCTTCACGGTCACCTTGTTGAGTTCGCGGTAGTCAATACACATTCTGAAGGTACCGTCTTTCTTCTTTACGAATAACACAGGAGCTCCCCAGGGCGAAGAGCTAGGACGTATAAAACCCTTTTCCAAGAGTTCTTGTAGTTGCGTGGACAGTTCTTCGAGTTCTGATGGAGCTAGACGATATGGTGCTCGAGCTACTGGTGCTGCTCCAGTAACTAGCTCGATTTGAAACTAGACTTGGTGATGAGGTGGAAGACCAGGTAATTCCTTAGGAAATACCTCAGGAAAATCACGTACGATAGGTATGTCTTCTATCTTCTTTTCCTCCTAGGATGTATCAGAAACGAGGGCTAGAATAGCAGTGTGACCCTTTCTCAGACACTTCTGGGCCTTAAGGAAAGAGATAATGCCGACGACAGCACCACTCTTGTCGCCATGAATCATGAGAGGTTCTTCACCAGAACGAGGAATGCGGATGATTTTCTCCTTGCAAACAATATCCGCTTGATGATGAGATAGCCAATCCATCCCAATAACGACATCGAAACTACCGAGTGTGATAGGAATAAGATCGATAGGGAAGGTCTGACCAACTAAGACGAGGTTACAACCCTTAACTATGTGTGTAGCCTCTAAACTTTTACCATTTGCTAACTCTACGATGTGCTTGGTGTTCAAAAGTGTTGGAGTGCGCTTTAGCATTTGACTAGCTTTTAAGGACACATAACTAGTATCGGCACCCGAATCGAATAAAACAGTAACAAAGAAATCATCCAGAAGAAACTTACCCATCACAACGTTGGGATCGTTCCTTGCATCACCCTGACCAATCACGAACACACGACCTCTGGCTCCATTGCCATTATTGTTACCCCCGTTTCCGTTTCCATTCCCCTGATTGTTGTTGTTCTGGTTCTGATTTAGCTGGGGGTAGTCCTTCTTGAAATGGCCCTCAGCACCACATTGAAAGCACCCTTTTTTGTTACCTTGTTGTTGCTTCTGCTGGCGTTGATTTGGTGGGGCTTGCTGTTGCTGTCGGTTTTGATTCGCTGGACGCTGACTCCTGCAATCCCTGGCAATGTGACCATGCTTGTTGCATCGATGACAGTTGCCTTTGTTACATGGCCCGCTGTGGTGCAAGTTACAGCGATTACATTTGGGGTGATTCCCCTTGTACCCACCCTGACCTTGATTCCCAGACGACTGCTGACTGGGGCTCCTGTACTCATCTGTCTTTCGCTGCTGGGACTGAGCTGAAGTAGAACCCTTACTGGAATTCCCATCCTATTTTCGCTTGTTATCATTGGGAGCGTCAGTAGTAGCAGCACTAATACGCTTTGGCAGTTTGTTTTGTTCAACTGCTTGATCGGTGAGGCGATGGGCCAACTTAATGATTTGCTGAATGGTACCCAGGTTAGCTGAAGTCACGTGACTCTGAATCTCTGGTACAAGACCCTTGAGGTACAGCTCGATACGTTTGATGGGAGGGTCCACCATAGTAGGACACAAGAAGGCCAGCTCATTTGACCTCTTCGTATACGCCTCAATCTCAGACCCCGTCATCTTCAGATTGAAGAATTCCACCTCTAGCTTGTGGATGTCATCACGACTGCAGTACTCTTCCTTGATCAGTTCCTTGAAGTCATTCCATGGGGTGGCATTAGCAACCGCCAACCCAACCAGTTGAACCTGCGCTTTCCACCAGGTTAACGCAGCACCTTCAAGTGTTCCGGTAGCATATTTCACCCTACGATCTTCAGGGCATTCACACATCTCGAAGACAGACTCAAGCTTCTCAAACCAGGGAAGAAGGCCTACCGCTCCTTCTGTGCCGCTGAAGGTACTGGGTCGGCAATCCATGAAGGTTTTGAACGTGAACACAGGAGGCTGAGCATGTTGACCTCCTGCAGGGATAGCTGCGAGTGCCTCAACAACTCGTTCATTGATCAAGGCCATCAACTAGGCTTGAGTGAGGTTGATACGTCCTCCGCGTCCGTTCATGATCTTCACAACGAAGTAACGTAAGTGAGAAAAGTGTCACGAAAGTGCGTAAGTGTGGGACGACAGGAGAGAGTAAGCACACAAGGTCCAAATAGCAATTATCACGTTAACTAACGCACAGTGTGAACTATCTAACCGACAATACAACATAAATCATACCACCTATTTTGTCGAGTCTTGCACGTGGAGCGAAGCGCCGTTGTGGATCGTTGAGCACTGTACAGGTTATAGTCTGGTTTTATCAAAAGCTTTTCCCTTTTTAAAACCAAGTTCACTATAACCAATGGCTCTGATACCAATATGTCACACCCCCAAAATCCACCATGCGGAGCATCACCGCTTGGAGGCGTGACATGACCAGGATCGAGCCACCAATCATATTGAACAACGTATTTAAGTAAATGAAACCAACCACAATGCAATTGGTGACCAAAAGTAAGTTAACCAAGTTCAATTAAATCGGCGGAAGCATAAGACGTTAAACTAAAACATAAGTTCATAGTTCATAAGTTTTAAAGACTCAAAACATAAGTTTCATAAGTTCATAAGGTTTATTTAATAAGTACGGGACATAACAGTTCGCATCCCACAACGACCACCTCCATATGCAAGCCCCATGGCATCTAGCTACCTGCAAAGCATGTAACAACGAGTCAACAACAAAGTTGAGTGAGTTCACGGTTGGTTGTCCATTTTAGAGTTGTTTCCAAAAAACATAGTTTAATCTTAATCAGCTATCCAGCCGTGGGGGTTACCCCATAGTTCAAAAACGTTTATCAGTTAACCATCCCATGTCCACCTTCCCTGGCTCTCCAGCCCGGCACTCCGGCTGTGGGGGCTACCCCATTATTTAAACTACCAGACTCGTTTATCATATCGACTACTAACGAAAATCAATTGTGCCCTAGCATCGGTGTCTATCATCACCGACGTGCCATAGTCCATTAGTACACGCCCGTCCAACTGGCACGGCGTGAGGTTTGTTAAACATAATAGCGCTATTAACTAATGACCCGCTCGCCATAGCCTCGACGATTAAGTAGGTACAAAAAGGGAGGGATTCGCTGATAGAGTTCTAGTCCGGTAAGTCTAATCCGTCCCAACAGGACGAGGAATTTACATTCCTGAACACGTCTCAAGGACGAGGAATCCCTATTCCTGAACCCATTCCCATTCCCACCAGGAATTACCATGCTTTGTAGAAAAGTGTGAACTCACCTCGGTTTGCTCGGTTAGATTCTCAAATACAGCTAACAGTCAAGGTCGGTCAATCACGTCCTAATCAGGTACATATAACAATCAGTTTCTCATGCATAACACGTATCATACGTACGGTTTATTTACTCATTACTTCTATCACATAACATGTACACACTTTAATAGTTCACGCTCATATAAACATCCCACCTATAGCTACTCAAGAACAAGCATACGATATTGCACATATTACTTTCATTGACATATAACATGTTAGATCATCCTCAGATAACATACTCGACATTTAGACACGCAAATTTCTACTTATGTCGTTTCAGCTTTTATCTTCAAAACTGGGCTGTTTTCGGGGATTTTAATAAAATAGTTAACTTGTTCCAAAAATTCCCAACTTTTTACAGAAGGTCTTAAACGATCCATATATTATCGTGTAAAAATATCGGGGTCTAGTTCATTACCAATATTTTAAAAAAAAATCATTTTCTAGACTGAAATTAGATTTATCTTTTTCTAACTGCAGTCCATGGAATAATTTATTTAAAATTCATCAAGAGTCCGATTTATGAAATTCCAGTGAGAGAATTACAACTACATCGGTGGTCATCTACAGTACAAATTTCATGATCTAACTCTACACAGAATTCAAGTTATGATGGAAAACAGAACGCATATTTTCAGCAGTAAAAATGCAACTTGAGCTGCTGTTACAAAACGACACTTTAAAAATAGTAAACGAAGTCCAAAAATTATGATTCCAGTTCCATTAGAACCGTATTTCATAATACATAAATCTAGACTTCATAAAATACATTTTTCATTTTATTAAGGTCCTGTTACAGCCAACTAACTGAAGTTGGCTGTAATCACCAATCAGCCTTCTGTTTTCAGTCTTTAACATTCTAAAGCGCGCTCGATTGATTTCGTTAACATGTTTAGCGATAAAAAATGATACTTACAGCAGATTATAGGTCCTTCATATCAGCACATAATCATCATACACCAAACAACATCATTCTAACATCATTTCTTCATGTATCATCTTGTTTAAGCTTATGTTCAAGTTTTAAGTGTAAGAACTTATGGTGTTCATATGTTTTCTTCATAATACATCTATTAACCACTAAAAACAACATGTAAAATGCAAGGATCTAAGTTCTTACCACTAGCTCAAGGCTAGGGGAGTTCAAGTGTAGAAATGTAGTGGTTAATAGCGAATAGAGAAGGTCCTTCCACTTCCGAACACACCGAGCTTCGTTGTTCACCTTCTTACACCTATGGATGCTCTTGAAAAGCTTGAACTTGAAATGAAGATGGGTGGTGTGTGGGTGAAGGGGGCAGCCGAGAACAAGAGAGGGAAGAGAGTGAGAGAGAGTTTGGAAGTGCATTGAATAAGAATGGTGGTTCAAGTCCTATGGGTCTTCTTATAATCTCCAAGATGTGAAGGACTATTGGATAAAGTGTTTCATAATGTTAGACAAGATCATCTAAATAATTAAATAAAATCATGGGGTGGTCCCACATGTTCATAACCGGTTGGGGGGGGGGGGGTTGGTCTAGTTGGGTTTTAACTAATTTAGTTGGTTCATGGTTGGAGTGTAAGTGAACTAGTTAAGTGTTAAAGTGTTATGTAATACTATAGTGTGTTATGATGTACGGGAACCATAACTAGTTCAGAAAAAATAAAAACAATGCCTCTGGTAATATTTTAGTGTTCCGGGTAATGTCCGGTTGTTCGGTTTAATACTGTTCCGTTAAAGTGCTTAATTAATCCGTAAAGTGTCCTACATATATATTTTTGTAACGTTTTTAATTTTCAACACTCAGGAAGGCATACCGAACTATTTAGTAACTTTTCTGTACACTACTAGTATGTTAACAAGCACATGTAAGTATAACACAGAAATCAGAGAGCAGTTAAATGATTCAACACAGTCATCAAGCACTTTAATTATCATTAATAATTTGTACGGGTACATGGAATTATGAGGGTTGTCACATTCTCCCCCTGTTAAGAAAAATCCGTCCCGAAATTTAGCTCGTGGCTACTGAGGAAGCTAGTTATGTTGCGTTGGTTTCCTGGTTTTCCTGGGGTGTCACATCATCCCCCCGTTGATTTGGAATTTCGTCCTGAAATTCTACAGTAGCTTCAGCCTCAGTAGTGGTTGCACTTTTCTTAAACAGCTGGGGATACTTGAGTTTCATTTGGTCTTCTCGTTCCCAGGTATACTCTGGGCCACGACGGGAATCCCAACGGACTCGGACGAGAGGTATTCTGGTACGCTTGAGAATCTTAACATCTCGATCAGGAATCTCTACTGGTTCCACGACGAATCGCAGCTGGTCATCGATAGTGAGCTCCTTTAAGGGAACTATGAGGGTCTCATCTGTGACAACCCTCACTAAACCAGGTATCCGTACGACTTAATTAATAATTAATTACTGCTTAATTACTGTGCTTACTTGAAATTGCGGATAAACTGCTACTTGAATGCTGATACATGTACTTACTTGCTGACACTCCATGTTTTGCTTACAGCACCTTTGTGACAACCTTGATGCACCAAACACACAGTAGCACAATGAACGGATAACCTATTAAACGTGCTGTCATAACTAGCACCAGGCAGGCACTGCCTCTAAGGCCTGTAAGAGCCAGAGATAGTTTACTACACTAATAGAAAGTGTAGGGATACAAGGGTTGTAGAACTGCGTCTCTAGGAATAAGTTACAATGACTGGATGTGCCTAAAACATGCTCTAAGCACAAAAACTCAGCACTTTAATAAACAATCCAGCTTTTAGCTAACTAATAAAGTGCCAAAACATGGGGAAAATATTCCCGACACTTTGGAGGAATAAGTTGTGTCACCAAAAATAATAATAACGACACTTTAAAGCTTTGTTAAGCACTTTAACGGATCTCTATCCAACCGAACAACCAGACTTTACCCGGAACATAAAGATATTGTCAGTAACATTATTTTTCTTTTTCTGAGCCAGTTAGGGTCCCCGAATACCCTAACACCCGCCATAACTTACAACAGACTAGTAACCGGTATAACCTCCTAACTTAACGTAACTAGACTTAACTTATCTGTTGGAATCGAACCAAACCCATCCCCTTGTAACCGAGTTCGGTTACCATGTGGGGACAACCCACTAATTCTTTTGATTATTAAAATCCATGTGTCTAATATCAAGAATACACAATAACCATTGGTTAAACTTGATGGAATTGTCTATAAGTAACTAGCTCATATCCATCATTCTTTCACACAACACTTGAACAAAAATCTCTCTCTCTCCCTTCTCCTTGGTTCTCGGCCGAAGACACAAGCAGCACCACCACCACTTTTCGATTTTGATCAAGTAATTCCAAGCATCCACAAGTGTGAAGGATCACGTACGAGGAAGCCCGGTGCACTCGGATTGTCAAGGACCTCCCTACATTGCTTTTATCCACTCATTTTGCGTCTAGGTTCTTCCCTAGCCTCGAGCTAGTAGTAAGTTACTATAATCACACTCTCGAACTATTTTTAAAGTGGTTAATATGATTTGTAACGGTTAAAACTCGTAATCTTACAAAATGACACACCAAAGTTTACTAAAAATGCTTGTAATGATGGTTAAAAGCTCATATGTTGTGTAAATCTTGTAGTAATTGATTTGTGTGATTATTTGGACCCGATCTATGTTGTGGTAGCTCGGATCATCATTTAACCCGGGTTGGTCATGATCGTGGATCATGACATAAGGTTGTTTTGGAAGTAACAAGGGTTAAAGGATGAAACTCTACCACACGCGAATCATGAACTTGTGTGAAAGTGATTTTGCTTGTGAAATAGTGTTTAAAACTAGTAGATCTACGTATCTACAAGCGGTATTTTCAAAGAACCAAGTATCAAAGAAATCATGTTTTCTAAAGACGGATCTTACACTAGCACGAATGATTTTTAGAACACACAAGTGTGTAAACACTTGTGTAGCCCACACTTTCGACAAAATAACTATTTTTGAAAAAGATGACGAGAAGTTGTAAAGACGAAACTTCCCTAAAAACGAGGTTTTTACGAAATCGGATTGCCTTATATAAAGATCCGCTAAAAGTATGGGGATTTACATCATAATGTTGGAAAAACTACAAGTTCATGAGATTCTTGCGAATTACATGTTTATTAACTAGTTT
This sequence comes from Helianthus tuberosus, assembly GCA_030545235.1. Lineage (NCBI taxonomy): Eukaryota > Viridiplantae > Streptophyta > Magnoliopsida > Asterales > Asteraceae > Helianthus > Helianthus tuberosus. The sequence continues at coordinate 93,385,665 of CM060418.1, read as the reverse complement.
GATGCGTTGAATATTGTTTTGGGAAAATAAGAAAAATGGTTGATTTGATTTATAAAAGAAAATGATACGCTTGAAAGCGTGGCCACCTCCAGTTACAGAGGAAACTCTGGCGAAATTTTTCTAAAAACCTAACACTTAGAACTATTTTCACTATAAGTGTTAGAAATACTTTTCGACTTGTTTTCAAATTATAGATTTCGCCACGACCTTATTTACAAAACATCGGAGGTGGGATTTCACAAAAATAAAACTTGGTAAATATATATTTAGTATATATTTTTCATAAAGTCACTTGATATGTGTTTATGATTATTTTGTGAAAATACTAGTATTATTTTTAGGGTAAAAATAATACCTTCGAATGTTAATGGATCCAAAATAATACGAACGCCTCTACGATAAATATATAAGTTACACCGGTAATGATTATTACCACTCGATCATTTAAAACGTAACTTACGCATTTTGAGAAAATATGACTTAACGCGTATTTTTGTCAGGTATTATTTTGGGAAAATTATGTAATAGAAAATATAATATTTTTGAGAAGAATATTTATATTTTGGGAATTAGAAATAAAATATATTTTAAGTGAGACTTAATAATATAATTCGAACACACATGTATTAAATCCCCCATCCTTGGGAAGGAAAATGATTACCAAGTATTTACTAAATGTAAACACGAAATAGTTGTCTAACTATTTCCCAAAAACTTAAACCATAAAGCTAAGGCACGGCCGTCCGTCTAATAGAATTAGTACGTGTAGGTCGTTACACAGCTGCTTGATCAGGAGACATACTTGGTAGAGACGCACCACTGTGAGTTCATGCTCCCCCTTTTCTCTAACTGTTTTCTGTTTTCTAAACTGCGGGGGTGAAATACATGTTACTATGATTACGAATATTTCCTACATGGTATGGTTAGCGTAAGGAGGGTTATTATTTAGATCATGTGAGTGGGTAGGCGGGAACTGGAGGCCATTAATCCTCATTGTAGGACCAAGGGACGTAAGCGGTAGATCTATCTGGGTGTAGCGAGCCCAACCCCAGGCCCAGCGTAACGGACCTCGGGGTGACTTTGTACCCATCACAAAATCTGCTAGGTTTGAGTCTTCCTACTTGCACTTCACACATATCAATGGCCTTGCAAACCATTGGTGATCTCTTTTTCCTTATTTGCTACATACCAGGATTTTTATACTTACAAAGGTTTATTTACTCACTTACACATGAACTCGCTCAACATTATTGTTGATTTTTCCAACTTACATGTATTTCAGGGAATTAAAGATCTGGCGCGGTATGTTATGTTTTCCCGCTGCATATGGGTTCCGAGGTCATCCCGGTTTAGGAAATGTGACTTTTTCCTGGAGGAGTCACAAATCTTAAACTGCGTTTTATTCATGTTGATGTTTATGTCTTTCAAAACAATGTTTTACGTTATGGTGTTGTAGTCCCTAAGACAATGTTATGTTACTTCGGTTTTAAAACTTAAATCTATGGATGATCTTGCATGATTTTATTTCATATAGCTTGGTTATGATTAAGCTATGGTATTAAGAAGTCACACCAAATTAACCACGCTTTCGCAAAGCCAGGGTGTGACAGCTTGGTATCAGAGCTCTGATCATAGCGAACTAGGATTCTTTCTCGAGTCTAGACTATGATCACTAGGGCTCTCACGAAAACATTTTTACACTGCATACCACTTAAGTCCAGATCCAAAACTTTTTATAAACAAATGTTGAGCACATTTTATTTATTATTGATAGGCTCAGTCTTGGAGGCTGAGGCTCGGTCTTGGAGGCCGAGGCTCGGTCTGGGAGATCGAGGTAATTGGCTAGTGGGACTAGGAGAATTGGCTAGTGGGACTAGGAAGAGCAGTCTGGGAGGCTGGGAGGCTAGTGGGACTAGGAGAATTATTTGATTGCTTACTTGGTGACTAATGTGCTTATCTGATTGTATGACTGATTATTTGTGCACATTTGTGTTTAAGTACAGACACATGGACTCGACCGGCACTGGTGATTCAGACACCACAGGCCCTAGACCTATAGTATCAGACGACCTCGAGTCTTCAGAGCGCGAGGTCCACACATCCGACGTTACTAGCACGGACGAGGACGACTTTCAGCCCTTTTGCCTTACCTGATGGTGCTGATGAGCTCGCTGATGGCCCTTTGGCCGGGGATCTACCGTTAGTGGAGATCCCTGCTCCCATACCACTTGCTTCATATCCTGCTTACGATTTGCTTCCCGACGTCAATCTGTTTGATGACGAGCCCTTAGAGGAGGAGGTTTAGGGCGAGGCCCTTCTTGCTGCTGGAGATCTTTTGTTGATCGCAGATGCTCCCGCTGAGGAGTCACCTGCTCACTCTCCGGACCCAGACTCTTTCGAGTCTGTGGCCTCCGCACCTTCACACACTCAGAGTGCGCAGCACTTTTCTCATGGATCAGATCCCGACCGGGCATCCCCTGTTGCCCCTATTCCTAGTTTTGCTTTCGACCACGATGGGGTGAAGAATTCCGATCCTGTCTTTTCCCCAGGATTCGACCCAGATGAGGATATAGAGTTTATATCCATGGATCAGCCTATGGAGGATCCGGTCGACCCAGTTGATCCCATCGACCCTGAGTTTGATTTTGAGATGGCCTTTGATGATCCCGAGCAGCCACTGGACCCTGCTCCTGACCCAGTGCTTGAGCATGACCCTGCTCATGCTGACATGCCTATTGCTCCTGTGATTGCTGACCTACCCATTGATGATCACCCTGCTGATGCACCACTACTGGAGGATGACCATGTTATTGCTGCTGATCATATTGATCCCCCACTTGTCGCTGATGTACCTGCTGACCCTTTTGTTGCACCCACTTGACCTTATGCCTGTACAGTTCGATCGTGCGCCTTTTGCAACCCAAGTTGATCCTCGATACGCGCACACCCGAAATGGGTGGATAGACGATGACAATGATTACCCGCCTTTCGAGTTTCCTGTGACGCTCTCTTGTGACCCCTGTTTCAGCCCCTGTTCCAGCTCCTATGGATGCACTTTTGCTACCCACACTCGCCGCTGATGTCCTCCACACCGTTATATGACCCGGAGCCTGCACTGGAACCAGCTACTACACCATTTGGGTCAGCTTGATGTTGCGCCTGCTGAACCTACACCTTTACGTGGTCACGATCCTGTTTCTTGTTGTCTGCCGGACGTTGCACCCCTTACATCTACCTGCATCAGACAACCCCCCCCCCCTCACCTGTGGAGAGGTTCGTTTTCCCTTGTGAAGATCGACGCCCGTGCACCATCGTGCCTAACACTTTCTGTCTGGACATACCCGCGCCTAGTAGAAATGCTCCAGGCCGCACCGCTTACTATATTTGCATCTACAACGCTCGATAAGCCAATTTGATGGTCCCTATAAACGCACTATGCTAACTATAAACCCTCACCATTCCTCGCGTTATGAAAACCACACAAGTTGCTCCTGTAACACCAACTGCAGTTGAGGATATGAGTCGCGAAACGTGGAAGCTTGAGCTGACACCACAAAGAGCAACGTCAAATGTAAAACGTTACATAACCCAAAAACATGAGTTAAGTGTCTACATCACAAGACAGCATATTGCCTGAAAATTTTGAGTAAAGCACCACGTCCTCCACCAGCATGCCTCGATCCGCCACGTACATCAGGATCCCTTTTATGCTCTTGACCTCTGAAATTTCACCGTCCCCAGAATCTCGATACTCGTTCCTTTTACCATTAAGCGGCAAATCAGTTGACTCCTTCGAGGAATATACGAGCTCGTGGAGGAATTCAAGCATGTCGACGGTTTACTTTTCTTTCCTCCCCAGAAAGGTTGGTGTCTGGATAACGCAGACTGCGTTATGTTTGGGTAAAAACCCCAAGATTGTGGGAATTTGTGAAGACCATGTCTGACTACGTAATTTAGTTATGCGGATATACTTGTTGGGCAAGGGTAGGGAGACCCGGTGACCCTGATAATGCGATACCTTTTGTAAGACGACGAAATTGTAGCCGGAAAACGATGGGAATCAATTGCCATTAAGCATGCACTAAAACAGTATGGCCAATGACCAACAAAAGCACAGTCGCCATGTCATTACTAAATGCGATCAGTAACGCTTATGTGCGTACTAAAATTTTAATACTACATGTTTACTTGCTATAGTATCATTAAACGAAACCCTCAAATTACGTACGAATGTTATGAGTTTGATGCAATGTGCTTACCCGTATAATGAAAACCTAATCATAAGACGTGATACCAATATAATGGGAATGTACTATGACTGAGAAACACGTGTTTGTTTGATATACTTTCGGTAAAAATGATTCCAATTACTTGCTTGATAAATTGCGTGATGTGTAATATGATGACTTAAACATGTGTGATACATGTGTTCCGAACGACTATTTATGTTCCCCGAATGGAGGCGACCTGACTAACATGAACTTCTTCCTAGAAGATGTCGCATCAAGAGATCACCCAACTGACTGAGGCAGAATGGTTAGCGCACGCCTCTCGAGTCAGAGCCCGGCACGAGGTTCTTCGCTACCAACATGGCGAAGGTGCCTCGGGGAGAAACCTACCTAACGGTAATGTTTAAGTCACCTGAGACACATTACGATACGTTTGGAAAGTCCCCAAAGTGCCTTGCTAATACCTTTTGTGATGATGAATTCTTGGATACAGGTTGTACCTACCAGCATTTCCTAGAATGCAACCCTCTAAATTTCGGTGGCACGGGAGGTGCCATAGCTTTTGTAAAATGGGCTGAGAATGTGGATGCCATTGTGCGAATGAGTGGTTGTACGCCAGAGCAGCAAGTCCCGTACGTTTCTGGATTGCTACAAGATGGAGCTCTATTATGGTGGGACCGTAAGGTTCGAGAGTTGGGCGAGGTTGTAGCATATGCGATGTCATGGAGCGAGCTGAAAGAAATAATGCGGGAGGAGTATTGTTCTCAGAAGGATATCCAAGGGTTGGAACTAGAGTTCTGGGAGCTACAGAAGGAAGGTCCAGATGTGGTGAAGCACGTGCGAAGGCTTTACGATTTGCCGCGGGTCATTCCATACCTAGTGGAACCCGAGTTGAAGAAAATGGAGCAATCCATTTGGGAACTGACACCTCAAGCCTTGAGCTTGATGATGGTATCAACGCCACCATCACCCACGATTGCCCGTGTGATAGGACTGGAGCTCACTAAGGAGGCATTTAGATTGGTGAAACTTTCGATCCCGGACGAGAAGAAGGAAACACCAGTGGAGACATCTGGGAAGAACAAAAGGAAGCTCGGTAAATTTCAGGGAGGTGATCAGCCAAAGGAAAAGAATAAGGTCAAAAAGGGAAAGATGTACCTGGGTAATCTACCTAAGTGTGAAGTATGCCAGCGCCATCATAACGGGAGATGCGGTAATACGAAGTGTGACAACTGTGGTAAAAGGGGACACGACAGGGAAACATGTTGGCAGGACACAAAAAGGGGAAAGGAAGGTCGTAACTACGATGGTAAGGGGCGGCTTGGGAAGGATTGCCCAAGGGAGATTAACCAAGACCATGAAGGAACATTCAACACCGAAGCCAGTGAAGCATGCCAGGACCCAGATATGGTTGCTGGTACGTTCTTTATCAACCCAAAATTTTGCATTCACGTTATTCGATAACAGTGCCGACCCTAGCCCCGCATCTCATGGAATTAGGAATCTACTTAGTTTAGTAGAGAGTAAGTTAGACGAACCACTCTTAGTGAGGCTGGTTAATAAACGACCTCGTCATAGTAGCTAGGATGAAACCGTGGTCGAGCAACCAAGCGGAGAATCATTATCCGCATCCCGGAGTCGAACGACGAAGCGATCGTGACCGATGAGTCAACGGAGAGGAGGAGCCGAAGAACGAAGCACGAAGATCTTCTTATTACAACAAAATGCCCTAGGGTCTTCCCCGAGGATTTGCCAGAATGTTCTCTCCCACGGCTAATCCCGTTGACACCAGATAAATTCCCGGCATTGCACCTGCGGTCAATACCCTTCAACGACTTACATCTTTGGGAATGCAAGGATTGACAGTGAAGTTTCAGAAGTTGATGGAGAAGGAAGATAACAGACCAAAAATCCCCTGTTGGGTAACCCCATATCTGCTCGTCAAAAAGGAGGATGATGATTTTCAAATAAACGTCAGCTACCAGGAACCAAACGAACTAACCCACCAGAGTCAGAGACTCTTGCTAAAAATTAGCGGACTTCTTACGCGAGCGACTATGATGATTCAACTACTACTACACGACTGATCATCGATCGAACATCGTTAGCGGAGCAACTCAGGGAACATACCAGGATGAAATTGTGGGACAATGATTGTGCTTAGACATAAACAAAATGCTACTTCCTACACAATGTATTAACCAGATCCACACGAGGTGCGGAATCTAGAAAAGCTAGAAGCCCTACATCTAGGAACCATATCTGTCAACTCAATCAAGCACCATTAACTTGACCAACTTGTCATTGCAGCTAACGAACCCGAAAGTACATAAATTTTCTTCCGTTGAAGCCTTCACTTTCACTTCTAACAAGTAGAAATTTGCATTTCTACTCCCCTCAAGTAGTTGCATCACGTTGTTTTCCTTCGCTGAGAGCGAACGCACGTTTGCTTCGTATATTTGGTCACTTCTTCGTTTTAGTAAGAACGCATCACTTCATCACTTGAAAGCCTATATATAACCCATGCACCATTTGCTACGCATGTGGTTACATTTCGAATAAACGCTTCATGAATGTTCAGATATTACGTTGTCAAATCTAATTACTAGTTGTGAATCGAATGACCTACATTTTTGTCATTGTTGACTCTTTTGTTATCAAGTCAACACATTTATTGGAACTACCTTCGTTCAAGTTACATGTTTGCTATCATGTCAAAACTTCCTCGTTGATATGTACGTTTATTGTTTGGTTACGTTGAAACTAGGTTCAACTGCTTGAACTTATCCAGTTCACATGCTTAATTTGAGACGCCATATGATGCATTGAGAGCATCATATTCTAATACTTTGCACAGATTCTTTTGTTTCGGGTCGTAGTAGACTTATTTGGTCTAAGACTCCACTAAATCGTTGATAGACTTCGATACCTTACAGTGATACTTTCACAGAACCGAAGCTTGCGCTTATTTGACTACTCACTTCGTATACAGATTTAATTGATTATTTGACAACTTGCCCTAAATCCGTTTCTTTATCACAATTAAATCACTCCCAACACACTTGCGTGCTGAGTCAAAGGTACATAAATTCATTTCATATCATGGTGTACCCCCTAACGATTCTTTCGTTACCAATCAAATGCCTTGCAGTACTTAGTTTCATCTTCCGGCTTGTTCTGGTACACTTTCATCTGGTCTCAAACTCGGTGAGTTTGTTCAGTCACCGCTGTTATGGAATCATGTCGTTGCGATACCTTGTGGTGTCATTACAAACTCGTAGCTTGTGCTAATCATGGTCAACCGTTCCACGCAAAATACATAAACTTTTTGTTGACTTGTCATTTACATATTCCTGATGCAACTACAAATCAAAGCAAGAAGACACCAGGTTCGTTTGTGTTCATTCGGTGTGTTCTCGCAGTTCAAAATGTTCAACGCACTGAACCTTGCCACTCGTCTACTTGGGAGTTGACAGATCACTTTACCATTTCATTTGAGTTGAAAATTTCTGAATTTGTATAGAGGATGCTATGTTTCGTGAAAACTCGCTGGGATACTACGATCAGACATATGAGGATCTTATTAGTTGAAACTCCTCTCCTGCGGACCCCCTGCTAGCTGAAATATATTAGGCTATACGTAAAGTACGTTTTGTACTTCTAACATCAACTGCTATGAGAACCCATCTTCTTAACCATAGGGTACGGATTGTTAAGTATTCTTGGACCCCCCCCCCCCCCAAGTGTGAGTAAGGGTTGGTTTGGTTTGATGAATATCTACCTCGATATTAATTATGTGTACATGTGTGACGCGACCATAAGGAGATACGGTAGTACAAATTTCGGGGACGAAATTTCTTTAACGGGGGGAGAATGTGACAACCCTCACTAAACCAGGTATCCGTACGACTTAATTAATAATTAATTACTGCTTAATTACTGTGCTTACTTGAAATTGTGGATAAACTGCTACTTGAATGCTGATACATGTACTTACTTGCATCATACTTTACTTGCTGACACTCCATGTTTTGCTTATAGCACCTTTGTGACAACCTTGATGCACCAAACACACAATAGCACAATGAACGGATAACCTATTAAACGTGCTGTCATAACTAGCACCAGGCAGGCACTGCCTCTAAGGCCTGTAAGAGCCAGAGATAGTTTACTACACTAATAGAAAGTGTAGGGATACAAGGGTTGTAGAACTGCGTCTCTAGGAATAAGTTACAATGACTGGATGTGCCTAAAACGTGCTCTAAGCACAAAAACTCAGCACTTTAATAAACAATCCAGCTTTTAGCTAACTAATAAAGTGCCAAAACATGGGGAAAATATTCCCGACACTTTGGAGGAATAAGTTGTGTCACCAAAAATAATAATAACGACACTTTAAAGCTTTGTTAAGCACTTTAATGGATCTCTATCCAACCGAACAACCAGACTTTACCCGGAACATAAAGATATTGTCATTAACATTATTTTTCTTTTTCTGAGCCAGTTAGGGTCCCCGAATACCCTAACACCCGCCATAACTTACAACAGACTAGTAACCGGTATAACCTCCTAACTTAACGTAACTAGACTTAACTTATCTGTTGGAATCGAACCAAACCCATCCCCTTGTAACCGAGTTCGGTTACCATGTGGGGACAACCCACTAATTCTTTTGATTATTAAAATCCATGTGTCTAATATCAAGAATACACAATAACCATTGGTTAAACTTGATGGAATTGTCTATAAGTAACTAGCTCATATCCATCATTCTTTCACACAACACTTGAACAAAAATCTCTCTCTCTCCCTTCTCCTTGGTTCTCGGCCGAAGACACAAGCAGCACCACCACCACTTTTCGATTTTGATCAAGTAATTCCAAGCATCCACAAGTGTGAAGGATCACGTACGAGGAAGCCCGGTGCACTCGGATTGTCAAGGACCTCCCTACATTGCTTTTATCCACTCATTTTGCGTCTAGGTTCTTCCCTAGCCTCGAGCTAGTAGTAAGTTACTATAATCACACTCTCGAACTATTTTTAAAGTGGTTAATATGATTTGTAACGGTTAAAACTCGTAATCTTACAAAATGACACACCAAAGTTTACTAAAAATGCTTGTAATGATGGTTAAAAGCTCATATGTTGTGTAAATCTTGTAGTAATTGATTTGTGTGATTATTTGGACCCGATCTATGTTGTGGTAGCTCGGATCATCATTTAACCCGGGTTGGTCATGATCGTGGATCATGACATAAGGTTGTTTTGGAAGTAACAAGGGTTAAAGGATGAAACTCTACCACACGCGAATCATGAACTTGTGTGAAAGTGATTTTGCTTGTGAAATAGTGTTTAAAACTAGTAGATCTACGTATCTACAAGCGGTATTTTCAAAGAACCAAGTATCAAAGAAATCATGTTTTCTAAAGACGGATCTTACACTAGCAAGAATGATTTTTAGAACACACAAGTGTGTAAACACTTGTGTAGCCCACACTTTCGACAAAATAACTATTTTTGAAAAAGATGACGAGAAGTTGTAAAGACGAAACTTCCCTAAAAACGAGGTTTTTACGAAATCGGATTGCCTTATATAAAGATCCGCTAAAAGTATGGGGATTTACATCATAATGTTGGAAAAACTACAAGTTCATGAGATTCTTGCGAATAACATGTTTATTAACTAGTTTGATGCGTTGAATATTGTTTTGGGAAAATAAGAAAAATGGTTGATTTGATTTATAAAAGAAAATGATACGCTTGAAAGCGTGGCCACCTCCAGTTACAGAGGAAACTCTGGCGAAATTTTTCTAAAAACCTAACACTTAGAACTATTTTCACTATAAGTGTTAGAAATACTTTTCGACTTGTTTTCAAATTATAGATTTCGCCACGACCTTATTTACAAAACATCGGAGGTGGGATTTCACAAAAATAAAACTTGGTAAATATATATTTAGTATATATTTTTCATAAAGTCACTTGATATGTGTTTATGATTATTTTGTGAAAATACTAGTATTATTTTTAGGGTAAAAATAATACCTTCGAATGTTAATGGATCCAAAATAATACGAACGCCTCTACGATAAATATATAAGTTACACCGGTAATGATTATTACCACTCGATCGTTTAAAACGTAACTTACGCATTTTGAGAAAATATGACTTAACGCGTATTTTTGTCAGGTATTATTTTGGGAAAATTATGTAATAGAAAATATAATATTTTTGAGCAGAATATTTATATTTTGGGAATTAGAAATAAAATATATTTTAAGTGAGACTTAATAATATAATTCGAACACACATGTATTAAATCCCCCATCCTTGGGAAGGAAAATGATTACCAAGTATTTACTAAATGTAAACACGAAATAGTTGTCTAACTATTTCCCAAAAACTTAAACCATAAAGCTAAGGCACGGCCGTCCGTCTAATAGAATTAGTACGTGTAGGTCGTCACACAGCTGCTTGATCAGGAGACATACTTGGTAGAGACGCACCACTGTGAGTTCATGCTCCCCCTTTTCTCTAACTGTTTTCAGTTTTCTAAACTGCGGGGGTGAAATACATGTTACTATGATTACGAATATTTCTTACATGGTATGGTTAGCGTAAGGAGGGTTATTATTTAGATCATGTGAGTGGGTAGGCGGGAACTGGAGGCCATTAATCCTCATTGTAGGACCAAGGGACGTAAGCGGTAGATCTATCTGGGTGTAGCGAGCCCAACCCCAGGCCCAGCGTAACGGACCTCGGGGTGACTTTGTACCCATCGCAAAATCTGCTAGGTTTGAGTCTTCCTACTTGCACTTCACACATATCAATGGCCTTGCAAACCATTGGTGATCTCTTTTTCCTTATTTGCTACATACCAGGATTTTTATACTTACAAAGGTTTATTTACTCACTTACACATGAACTCGCTCAACATTATTGTTGATTTTTCCAACTTACATGTATTTCAGGGAATTAAAGATCTGGCGCGGTATGTTATGTTTTCCCGCTGCATATGGGTTCCGAGGTCATCCCGGTTTAGGAAATGTGACTTTTTCCTGGACGAGTCACAAATCTTAAAATGCGTTTTATTCATGTTGATGTTTATGTCTTTCAAAACAATGTTTTACGTTATGGTGTTGTAGTCCCTAAGACAATGTTATGTTACTTCGGTTTTAAAACTTAAATCTATGGATGATCTTGCATGATTTTATTTCATATAGCTTGGTTATGATTAAGCTATGGTATTAAGAAGTCACACTAAATTAACCACGCTTCCGCAAAGCCAGGGTGTGACATCATCTGACAGACACTTCTTCAGATTCGACACATGGAAAACATTGTGAACTCCGCTGAGTTCTTCAGGTAGATTCAACCTGTAGGCGACCTTGCCAATTTTCTCAATGATTTCGAATGGTCCGACATAACGCGGATTGAGCTTGCCTCGTTTGCCAAAACGAACTACACCTTTCCAAGGTGAGACTTTGAGTAGCACTCGATCCCCAACCTGGAACTCGAGTGGTTTTCTTCGCTTATCAGCATAGTTTTTCTGACGGTCACGAGCTGCCGCCATTCGCTGTCGTATCTGAGCAATCCTCTCAGTCGTGTCTACTACAAGTTCTGGGCCTGTGATTTGGCTGTCGCCAACTTCTGCCCAACAAAGAGGTGATCGGCATTTACGTCCGTACAATGCCTCAAACGGAGCGGCCAGGATGCTGGTGTGGTAGCTGTTGTTTTATGAAAACTCCACTAGCGGGAGGTGCTTTTCCCAGCCATTACCAAAATCGATTACACACGCCCAAAGCATGTCTTCAAGGGTTTGGATGATGCGTTCAGATTGCCCATCCGTCTGTGGGTGATATGCTGTGCTCATGTCTAATCGTGAGCCAAAAGACTTGTGCATGGCTTGCCACAGTTCCGAAGTAAAACGCGGGTCACGATCAGAAATGATGGAGGTTGGCACTCCGTGCCTTGATACTACTTCCTTTAGGTAAATGTCCGCCAGAGTAGAAAACTTATCCGTTTCCTTGATAGCCAGAAAATGTGCAGACTTGGTCAGTCGATCCACGATCACCCAAATGGTATCGTTTCCGCGTTGAGATCTGGGCAGGCCAGTAGCGAAATCCATGGAAATTTGCTCCCATTTCCATTTAGGTATCTCTGGTTATTGAAGTAGGCCTGATGGTTTCTGATATTCAGTCTTGACTCTCGCACAAGTCAAGCATTTACTGACGTAGGTTGCTATGCTGGCTTTCATACCAGGCCACCAGTATGTAGTCTTTAGATCGTGGTACATCTTATCCGAACCAGGATGTACTGAATAACGAGACTTATGTGCTTCATCAATCAGAAGCTCGCGTAGGTCTCCATACAGTGGAACCCAGATGTGTCCGTTTACATAGTAGGTGCCGTTTTCCTTCTGTTCTAGCCGTTGCCTCGATCCTCGTAAGGACTCAGCCCTGATGTTCTCTGCTTTCAATGCTTCAACCTGAGCATCACGAATTTGAGCAGGAAGGTTAGAGTGAATGGTAAGCTGTAACGCACGTACACGCTTAGGTATGGTATCCTTTCGACTGAGGGCGTCGGCCACAACATTGGCCTTTCCTGGATGGTATTTGATAGCGCATTCATAATCGTTCAAGAGCTCAACCCATCGGCGTTGACGCATGTTTAACTCCTTTTGCTTGAAGATATGCTCGAGACTCCTGTGATCGGTGTAAATGGTGCACTTGGTACCGTACAGGTAATGTCTCCATATCTTAAGTGTGAAAACAACTGCTCCCAGTTCCAAGTCGTGCGTAGTGTAGTTCCTTTCGTGAACTTTAAGTTGGCGTGATGCGTAGGCAATGACCTTGTCACGTTGCATCAACACGCAACCAAGTCCTTGGATGGAAGCGTCGCAGTAGACCACAAAATCTTCTGTGCCTTCAGGCAATGAGAGGATGGGCGCGCTACAAAGTCTATCCTTTAGGTGCTGAAAAGCAGATTCCTGTGCATAACCCCAAAGGTAGGTGACACCCTTCTGAGTCACTGAAGTGAGAGGTTGCGCAATCTTTGAGAAATCCATGATAAATCTTCTGTAATATCCTGCCAAGCCCAAGAATTGGCGGATTTCTGTTAGTGTACGGGGTGCAGGCCAGTTCTTGATCGAGTCAACCTTGGATGGATCAACATGAATCCCATCCTTGTTTACCACATGGCCTAGAAAGTGGACTTCGCGAAGCCAGAAGTCACATTTCGAAAACTTGGCATACAACTGCTCTTTACGAAGAAGTTCCAGGATAAGCCGCAGATGCTGCTCGTGTTCCTCCTGACTCTTAGAATAGATCAGGATATCGTCGATGAATACAATGACAAACTTATCCAGGTAAGGTTTGCACACTCGGTTCATGAGATCCATGAACACTGCAGGTGCATTCGTTAATCCGAAAGGCATAACCAGAAACTCGTAATGGCCGTAACGAGTTCTGAACGCTGTTTTGGAGATGTCCTCCTCTCGGACTTTCAGCTGATGGTATCCCGATCTCAAATCAATCTTAGAGTAAAAGCTCGATCCTTGCAACTGGTCGAACAAGTCATTAATGCGTGGAAGAGGATAACGATTCTTCACGGTCACCTTGTTGAGTTCGTGGTAGTCAATACACATTCTGAAGGTACCGTCTTTCTTCTTTACGAATAACACTAGAGCTCCCCAGGGCGAAGAGCTAGGACGTATAAAACCCTTTTCCAAGAGTTCTTGTAGTTGTGTGGACAGTTCTTCGAGTTCTGATGGAGCTAGACGATATGGTGCTCGAGCTACTGGTGCTGCTCCAGGAGCTAGCTCGATTTGAAACTCGACTTGGCGATGAGGCGGAAGACCAGGTAATTCCTCAGGAAATACCTCAGGAAAATCACGTATGATAGGTATGTCTTCTATCTTCTTTTCCTCCGAGGATGTATCAGAAACGAGGGCTAGAATAGCAGTGTGGCCCATTCGCGGACACTTTTGGGCCTTAAGGAAAGAGATAATGCCTACGACAGCACCACTCTTGTCGCCATGAATCATGAGAGGTTCTTCACCAGAACGAGGAATGCGGACGATTTTCTCCTTACAAACAATCTCCGCTTGATGATGAGATAGCCAATCCATCCCAATAACGACGTCGAAACTACCGAGTGTGATAGGAATAAGATCGATAGGGAAGGTCTGACCAACTAAGACGAGGTTACAACCCTTAACTATGTGTGTAGCCTCTAAACTTTTACCATTTGCTAACTCTACGATGTGCTTGGTGTTCAAAAGTGTTGGAGTGCGCTTTAGCATTTGACTAGCTTTTAAGGACACATAACTAGTATCGGCACCCGAATCGAATAAAACAGTAACAAAGAAATCATCCAGAAGAAACTTACCCATCACAACGTTGGGATCGTTCCTTGCATCACCCTGACCAATCACGAACACACGACCTCTGGCTCCATTGCCATTATTGTTACCCCCGTTTCCGTTTCCATTCCCCTGATTGTTGTTGTTCTGGTTCTGATTTAGCTGGGGGCAGTCCTTCTTGAAATGGCCCTCATCACCACATTGAAAGCACCCTTTTTTGTTACCTTGTTGTTGCTGCTGCTGGCATTGATTTGGTGGGGCTTGCTGTTGCTGTCGGTTTTGATTCGCTGGACGCTGACTCCTGCAATCCCTGGCAATGTGACCAGGCTTGTTGCATCGATGACAGTTGCCTTTGTTACATGGCCCGCTGTGGTGCAAGTTACAGCGATTACATTTGGGGTGATTCCCCTTGTACCCACCCTGACCTTGATTCCCAGACGACTGCTGACTGGGGCTCCTGTACTCATCTGTCTTTCGCTGCTGGGACTGAGCTAAAGTAGAACCCTTACTGGAATTCCCATCCCATTTTCGCTTGTTATCATTGGGAGCATCAGTAGTAGCAGCACTAATACGCTTTGGCAGTTTCTCTTGTTCAACTGCTTGATCGGTGAGGCGATGGGCCAACTTAATGATTTGCTGAATGGTACCCAGGTTAGCTGAAGTCACGTGACTCTGAATCTCTGGTACAAGACCCTTGAGGTACAGCTCGATACGTTTGATGGGAGGGTCCACCATAGTAGGACACAAGATGGCCAGCTCGTTTGACCTCTTCGTATACGCCTCAATCTCAGACCCCGTCATCTTCAGATTGAAAAATTCCACCTCTAGCTTGTGGATGTCATCACGACTACAGTACTCTTCCTTGATCAGTTCCTTGAAGTCATTCCATGGGGTAGCATTAGCAACCGCCAACCCAAGCAGTTGAACCTACGCTTTCCACCAGGTTAACGCAGCACCTTCAAGTGTTCCGGTAGCATATTTCACCCTATGATCTTCAGGGCATTCACACATCTCGAAGACAGACTCAAGCTTCTCAATCTAGTGAAGAAGGCCTACCGCTCCTTCTGTGCCGCTGAAGGTACTGGGTCGGCAATCCATGAAGGTTTTGAACGTGCACACAGGAGGCTGAGCATGTTGACCTCCTGAAGGGATAGCTGCGAGTGCCTCAGCAACTCGTTCATTGATCAAGGCCGTCAACTGGGCTTGAGTGAGGTTGATACGTCCTCCGCGTCCGTTCATGATCTTCACAACGAAGTAACGTAAGTGAGAAAAGTGTCGCAAAAGTGCGTAAGTGTGGGACGACAGGAGAGAGTAAGCACACAAGGTCCAAATAGCAATTATCACGTTAACTAATGCACATTGTGAACTATCTAACCGACAATATAACATAAATCATACCACCTATTGTGTCAATTCTTGCACGTGGAGCGTAGCGTCGTTGTGGATCGTTGAGCACTGTACTGGTTATAGTCTGGTTTTATCAAAAGCTTTTCCCTTTTTAAAACCAATTTCACTATAACCAATGGCTCTGATACCAATCTGTCACACCCCCAAAATCCACCATGCGGAGCATCACCTCTTGGAGGCGTGAGATGACCAGGATCGAGCCACCAATCATATTGAACAACGTATTTAAGTAAATGAAACCAACCACAATACAATTGGTGACCAAAAGTTAGTTAACCAAGTTCAATTAAATCAGCGGAAGCATAAGACGTTAAACCAAAACATAAGTTCGTAGTTCATAAGTTTTAAAGACTCAAAACATAAGTTTCATAAGTTCATAAGGTTTATTTAATAAGTACGGGACATAACAGTTCGCATCCCACGACGACCACCTCCATGTGCAAGCCCCATGGCATCTAGCGACGTGCAAAGCATGTAACAACGAGTCAACAACAAAGTTGAGTGAGTTCACGGTTGGTTGTCCATTTTAGAGTTGTTTACAAAAAACGTAGTTTAATCTTAATCAGCTATCCAGCCGTGGGGGTTACCCCATAGTTTGAAAACGTTTTTCAGTTAACCATCCCATGTCCACCTTCCCTGGCTCTCCAGCCCGGCACTCCGGCCGTGGGGGCTACCCCATTATTTAAACTACCAAACTCGTTTATCATATCGACTACTAATGAAAATCAATTATGCCCTAGCGTTGGTGTCTATCATCACCGGCGTGCCATAGTCCATTAGTACACGCCCGTCCAACTGGCACGGCGTGAGGTTTGTTAAACCTAATAGCGCTATTAACTAATGACCCGCTCGCCATAGCCTCGGCGATTAAGTCGATACAAAAAGGGAGGGACTTCGCTGATAGAGTTCTAGTCCGGTAAGTCTAATCCGTCCCAACAGGACGAGGAATTTACATTCCTGAACACGTCTCAAGGACGAGGAATCCCTATTCCTGAACCCATTCCCATTCCCACCGGGAATTACCATGCTTTGTAGAAAAGTGTGAACTCACCTCGGTTTGCTCGGTTAGATTCTCAAATACAGCTAACAGTCAAGGTCGGTCAATCACGTCCTAATAAGGTACGGATAACAATCAGTTTCTCATGCATAACACGTATCATACGTACGGTTTATTTACTCATTACTTCTATCACATAACACGTACACACTTTAATAGTTCACGCTCATATAAACATCCCACCTATAGCTACTCAAGAACAAGCATACGATATTGCACATATTACTTTCATTGACATATAACATGTTAGATCATCCTCAGATAACATACTCGACATTTACACACGCAAATTTCTACTTATGTCGTTTCAGCTTTTATCTTCAAAACTGGGTTGTATTCGGGGATTTTAATAAAATAGTTAACTTATTCCAAAAATTCCCAAATTTTTACAGAACGTCTTAAACGATCCAAGTATTATTGTGTAAAAATATCGGGGTCCAGTTCATTACCAATATTTTATAAAAAATCATTTTCTAGACTGAAATCAGATTTATCTTTTTCTAACTGCAGTCCATGGAATAATTTATTTAAAATTTATCGAGAGTCCAATTTACGAAATTCCAGATAGAGAATTACAAATACTTTGGTGGTCATCTACAGTACAAATTTCATGATCTAACTCTACACAGAATTCAAGTTATGACGGAAAGCAGAACGCATATTTTCAGCAGTAAAAATGCAGCTTGAGCTGCTGTTACAAAACGACACTTTAAAAATAGTAAACGAAGTCCAAAAATTATGATTCTAGTGCCATTAGAACCGTATTTCATAATACATAAATCTAGACTTCATAAAATACATTTTTCGTTTTATTAAGGTCCTGTTATAGCCAACTAACTGAAGTTGGCTGTAATCACCAATCAGCCTTCTGTTTTCAGTCTTTAACATTCTAAAGCGAGCTCCATTGATTTCGTTAACATGTTTAGCGATAAACAACGATACTTACAGCAGATTATAGGTCCTTCATATCAAAACATAATCATCATACACCAAACAACATCATTCTAACATCATTTCTTCATGTATCATCTTGTTTAAGCTTATGTTCAAGTTTTAAGTGTAAGATCTTATGGTGTTCATATGTTTTCTTCATAATACATCTATTAACCACTAAAAACAACATGTAAAATGCAAGGATCTAAGTTCTTACCACTAGCTTAAGGCTAGGGGAGTTCAAGTGTAGAAATGTGGTGGTTAATAGCGAATAGAGAAGGTCCTTCCACTTCCCAACACACCGAGCTTCGTTGTTCACCTTCTTACACCTATGGATGCTCTTGAAAAGCTTGAACTTGAAATGAAGATGGGTGGTGTGTGGGTGAAGGGGGCAGCCAAGAACAAGAGAGGGAAGAGAGTGAGAGAGAGTTTGGAAGTGTGTTGAATGAGAATGGTGGTTCAAGTCCTATGGGTCTTCTTATAATCTCCAAGATGTGAAGGACTATTGGATAAAGTGTTTCATAATGTTAGACAAGATCATCTAAATAATTAAATAAAATCATGGGGTGGTCCGACATGTTCATAACCGGTTAGGGGGGGGGGGTTGGTCTAGTTGGGTTTTAACTAATTTAGTTGCTTCATGGTTGGAGTGTAAGTGAACTAGTTAAGTGTTAAAGTGTTATATAATACTATAGTGTGTTATGATGTATGGGAACCATAACTAGTTCAGAAAAAATAAAAACAATGCCTCTGGTAATATTTTAGTGTTCCGGGTAATGTCCGGTTGTTCGATTTAATACTGTTCCGTTAAAGTGCTTAATTAATCCGTAAAGTGTCCTACATATATATTTTTGTAACGTTTTTAATTTTCAACACTCAGGAAGGCATACCGAACTATTTAGTAACTTTTCTGTACACTACTAGTATGTTAACAAGCAAATGTAAGTATAACACAAAAATCAGAGAGCAGTTAAATGATTCAACACAGTCATCAAGCACTTTAATTATCATTAATAATTTGTACGGGTACGTGGAATTATGAGGGTTGTCACATATAACCTCGGAAGGTTATTCCCTTTACAACTATGGTCACAATAAATGCTTGGTCGAATCCTAATGATCGACCAAACGGGTCGTGTTCGAAAGTCTAAGCGGTTGTTTAGACCGCTTATCTTACGACCCTATATAAGCACTAAACCTAAAGTGACGAGCTAAACATGTTAAAACATGTTTAATGAAGTTAGAAAACAGGTTTGATATCAAGAAAAAGGGTCTTGATACCCAAGAATAGTTTGGTTGAAAAATACGCAAGAATACGCATTTTGACCGAAACTATGACTCGTCACTACACCTAAATAACGTGGTAATCAGTAGGTATAGTCACAAGAGACTATAACCATCGTGATTATACTCACGTTACGAAGTTCAAACAAACTTCGAGTTGACCATAGACTGGTCAAAGCAGAAAGTGAAACACTGTTTGACTTTTACGCTTAAAACGCATAAAAGCATGAAAGAAACTTACAAAGGGTCCAAGCTAGGAAGAACTTGATCTAAATACTCAGGTATGAAGCATAAAGCTTCAACTTAGAGCTTAAAATTAGATCAAGGTGTGAGGAAAATGGAATGAGAGCTTGGGTATTTATAGATTT
The DNA here is from genome assembly GCA_030545235.1 of Helianthus tuberosus. Taxonomy (NCBI): domain Eukaryota; kingdom Viridiplantae; phylum Streptophyta; class Magnoliopsida; order Asterales; family Asteraceae; genus Helianthus; species Helianthus tuberosus. Next base: position 93,366,023 of record CM060418.1, on the reverse strand, counting down.
CGGATAACCGTTAGGATCGTTTCTCGCATTTCGTGCCTTGATCTTGACCCTCCATGTGGGCACATGGTTTTCAAAACCGTGGGAATAATTAAAACCATCAAATTCCAGCCCATAGAGTGCAAAACCTTGGGTTAAAACCATCAAAACCTCAAAAATGGACCAAGTTCAATGTATCTGCCAGAAATTTCAAAAATGGTCCCTGTACTTGTAAAACTTGATTTTTTGGCACTTTTAAGCCTCGTTAACCCCATTTCAAGGCTCTAAAATAAAGTTAAAGTATAGGGAACTTGAAATGTGCTCAAAAATGTCTCGGTTGTCGATTCGTTTGGTCGTACGGTTGCGTTGTTCTGGTAATTACGACGGAAATCGTAACGAACGCAAAAACGATCCAAATTACGCGACGAGTGGAATTTTATAATGCCAATCACTAAAATAAAATATTTCAATGATTACATAAATTTTTGGATGTCTGGATATATTCATAACGTAAGATATGCGCGAAAATGCAAGCTTATGCACTTTTTGACGCTTTTAGTCCCTATTGATCAATAAAGTTTATTTTTGGGCACCAAAACACCTCAAAGTCTATTTCTAAGCTATGTAAAGTATATTTAGGTCATGTTTAACTTATGATCATATTCCGGAAGGTTCGTTACAGTACGAATTTGCATACTTTCACAGTTTGTCAAAATTAGTCCCTGTAAGCGAATAAACTTGATTTCGACACACCAAACCCTCCAAAACTTATTTCTAAGTTATGTAAAGGTTATTTAAGGTATGTTAAGCCTATGTCACTGTTTCAGAGTGTTTTTCGCATTAAACTGATTACGCTTACGCATCAGTTCGCGTATAACTTTCCAGAAAGCGATTTAGAGCTCGAAATCGAACGAGAATTGATATGTGCAAATGATACACATATTTATACAAATCCCAAGTATGAAACACAATATTTCATTGGTTTGGTATTTGTTTGATGGTCGCGGAGGCACAGGTGTCACAGTCTCCCCTACTTTAGGAAATTTCGTCCTGAAATTTATTCGTAGGAGCCTGTCTGTGACTTTGTGTTAAATAACCATCAAAGATAAGGCACAATCCTATCATTTCCTTCAACGAACATTCTTCAGAAGCGAAAATGAACATATGGAGTCATTTTCCTCAACAGGCATTCTTTAGAAATGGAAATGAAGGAATAACCAAAAGGATATTCATTTCCCTCAACGGACATTCTTCAGAAATGAAAATGAAAATGAACGGATAATCATTTTCTTCGACGGGTATTCTTCGGAAATGGAAATGAAGAAATAATCAAATGGATATTCATTTTCTCAACGGACATTCTTCAGAAACGAAAATGAAAATGAACGGATAATCATTTTCTTCGACGGTTATTCTTCAGAAATGGAAATGAAAGAATAAACAAAAGGACATTAATTTCCTTCAACGGACATTCTTCAGAAACGAAAATGAACGGACGGAGTCATTTTCGACAGGTGCTTCATCAGAAACGGAAATGAATAGAATTAACTCAAAAGGATATTCATTTCCCTCAACGGACATTCTTCAGAAACGAAAATGAACGGACGTAGTCATTTTCAACGGGTGCTTCGTCAGAAATGGAAATGAATAGAATTAACTCTAGACACATGACAAAACTTGCTGTGGTTTCTGTGCACTAAATTCCATAATTATGTATGCATCCATAATTACGTAATTTCTTGCACAGTTCGCACAGTTTGTTTTATAACGTGAAAGGGATAGAATTTGAACAAGCTTGAGACAACTTTGATTAGGTCAACATATAAACACATAAGCACATAATTGTTTTCTTGGTTATTAATTTGTTATTAATTTGACGTTGATTTGAACATGGGTATTCAAGGTATACCAGGAACCCAGTCGATGGACTTCAGCGTCCTCAAGAATTTATCTGAAAAGATAGGATGATCTTCCAAAAATTCGATTTTTGATTACAAGGAATCATAACATTCGAATTAAAATACACAAAAATTAAGGACTTATAGAAATACACTTAGGTACCCTATTAAGGATTTATAGAGGCACTTTGGGTATTTGTCCAGAGTTGTAACTTGCGCCTTGTACTTCGTTTCCTTGGAAGAAACTGGTACTTAGGATTTTCGTGGAAAACGCAAGAGATCATAAAATGGAAGAATTTGGGAGTAGTCTGCTCTTCAAGGAATACGATTCCTTGATTGTCGGTATTGTAGGGGATATGTTGTTTATACATGCAACCACATAAATACATTGCAATGTAAATAAAAGATTTATTTATAAACAACATCAACAACTGTTTCATAGACCTTGACAACAAAAGAAAATAATACATAAAGCTTGATTATTTCTAAATAGCGTTGTCTTCCAATCGGTCAGATGCTCATCCCTGTGCTGGATTTGCATTAGCAAGCTTTGGGCAATTCCTTCGAAAATGGCCCATTTTGCCACAGTTGAAGCAAGAACCTGGTGGAAAATGAGCTTGAGCAGGATTGTTGCCAGCTTGATTTGGTGCAGCTGCAGCTGGGCAGACTCTTGCTGTATGGCCTATAAGTCCACAAGTTTGGCATTTGCGGCACTTTACATTGGCATGATGGTGAAGGCTACATTGGTTGCACAAAGGTGCAGTTCCATTGTATGGCTTCCTAGCAGGGGGTTGAGCCAGTTGGTTGGTGACAGCTTGATCATTATGGGCAACCACGGCGAAGTTCTGAGAAGCCTTTCGCTTCTTTGACTTCTTGGAGGATTCCATCTGTTCATCCTTTGGTTTCGATTCCTCGATCGGTTTCTTATCACCCTTTCGGAAAAGGTTACCTTTCCTGATCTGGGATTCAGTCAAGGTAGCGGATAGCTCAATGGCCTGCCTAACTGTAGTGGGGTTGCTACCAGTAACAATGTCTTGTACTGAGTCAAGGAGGCCATCAATGTTCTTTTCGATTGCCTTATCCAAGGGCGTAACCATGTTTGGGCATAACAGACTTAACTCCTCATAACGGTCCATGTAGGCTCGATGCTCACCACTATCTTGCTTAAGATCATCGAATTCCCTTTCCAATGCCCTAATCTCATGACGAGGACATAATTCCTTCATCATTATAGCTCGAAGTTCTTCCCGTGTTTGATCCAGTGCTACCTAAGCACCCCTGTCCCTCATCACACCATTCCGCCATGTTAAAGCTTGTTTCTCAAAGACACTAGATGAGAATTCAACCTTTCGCTCGATTGGACACTGAACATGTCTGAAGGTGCTCTCTAGACTCTCGAACCATTGCAGAAGTGCAGTTGCTCCTTGGGACCCAGAAAACTTTGATGGCTTAGCTGAGTTGAACGTCTTGAAGTTGCATGGGGCATTATTGTTATTGAGGGCTAGGTTACTTTGAGCAATGATGTTTGGGATTGCAGCAGCAATTTGCTGCGTAATGATAGCTGCGAGTTCTTCATTAGGTACCTGATTGTCGCGTCGTGGAGGCATTCTAAAAGGGGAAACAAGAGAGAAAACAAATGAAATGGCATTGGGTAAGGATAGGATGTTACAATTACCGACCAAAAAGGCATGGATGATGGTCATTTGTTTGAACCATGAAACAAACAAACGACACACGGATGCTGAATCAAAGTAAATAGGTCCTCATAAGGTATCGCGAAGACATGCTCGCCTATAAGTGGACACTCACCCCAAGAGTTCCCAAGTAAGAGTGACTGGTCCGATACTGCGGATTTGTACGAACACTCTAGCCTTAGACAGAAAATTCAGGGTACAGGCACCCACCCTTTCAGTTTTCACGTGTTCACATTATTTTGTAACACCTGTGTCACCTCAACCATCAAAAAAATGCCAAACCAATGAAATATTGTATTTCATACTTGGGATTTTGTAAAAATATGTGTATCGTTTACACATATCAATTCTTGTTCGATTTCAAACTCTATATCGCTTTCTGGAAGGTTATACGCGCACTGATGCGTAAATATAACCAGTTTAATGCAACGAACACTCCGGAATAGTGAAATAGGCTTAACATACCTTAAATAACCTTTACATAACTTAGAAATAAGTTTTGAAGGCTTTGGTATGGCAAAAATCAAGTTAAATCGCTTACAGGGACTAAAGTTGACAAACTGTGAAAGTATGCCAATTTGAACTGTAACAGACATTCCGGAGCATGACCATAAGTTAAACATACAATAAATATCCTTCACATAGCTTAGAAATAGGCTTTGAGGTGTTCGGTATGCTAAAATAAACTTTTGTGTCATTCAGGGACTAAAAGTGTCAAAAAGTTCACAAGTTTGCATTTTCGCGCATAACTTACGTTCTGAATACATCCGGACATCCAAAAATTTATGTAAGCATGACTATATTATGCTTTAGTGTTTGGCTTGTCAAAAATCCATTCGTTGCGTCATTTGGATCGTTTTTCGCGCTTATGCGCATTCCGTCGTAATTAAGCGAACATCGCGATCGTACGACCAAACGAACCATCATCCGGCATATTTTTGAGCATGTTTTGAGTTCCCTATACTTTAACTTCATTTTAGAGCCTTGAAATGAGGTTAACGGGGGTCAAACACATCGAAAAAGGCCTTAAACACGTGCAGGGACCATTTCTGCCACTTCTGAAACTTTTCTGATTCAGGGGGGTGCTAGCGTAGCGCGAGCCCTATAGGCTTATCAGTCGCGCTACGCGACTGCCTAACCAGACCACGCGCTACGCGACTGCCTAACCAGACCAGATTAAGTGTATTTAACATCAGATTGCAGCTGTTTAATCCTCAACCACACATTCTCATTTGTCTAGTCATCTGATAAGGATCACATTTTAGTCACCATAAGGTCCCGACACTTGTACGGGTGGGATTAAGGCACGTTTTCCATGAAACGATCTTAACGGTGGACCTTTTACTATAAATACCCCACCCCCCCATGCTTCAAAATTACAAGAATTCTGATTTGAGAACCTCTAAGTTGAAACCATTGTTTCATACCTGAGATTCTTGAATCGGGATTAGCATTCGGGGACCCTTCGTAAGTATTCTTTCGTTCTTTTCTTTATTTTATTGCTTTTAGAGTCAGAAAGTCAAACTTTGTTTGACTTTCAGCGTTGACCAGCTTATGGTCAATGCGAAGTTCGTTTGAACTTCGCAACGTGATTGTAATCACGTTGGTCATAGTCCCTTGGGACTATGCCCACTGATTACCACGTTGTCTAGGGTCGTAGGGTAGGCGATCTAATAAATCGCCTATACCTTCGAACTCGACCCATTTGGTCGATCATTAGGATCCGACCAAATACTTTAGGCGACCATAGTAGGTAGGGAATAACCTTCCGAGGTTATACCCTATGGTCGCTTCGTTTAAGTAGTTGTATGATAGGTAGTTTATATGCCTTAGGTAAATTACCAGAATACCCTTTTCATGTATAATTGGTAATTAAGCATATGTAACCTAAACTTTTGTCACATAACTGATTATGTAACATGTTTAGGCATATAACACTTGTCATAGGACTAGTTAGACGGTCTGAACGCGTTTCACGCGCACGACGCGTTAAAGTAGCATATGTTACCTTAATGGGTCGCGATGGGTCGAAAGCAATTAGGTTAGTCTCAATGTAGTATGTAGGTCTTGTTAAACCATATCATATGAGTTCCAATACTCATTTGGTTTACCAAGCCTCATCCTATCCGATCTCCCGATTTAAGTCCGGTTTATTTATATAGTCTTAGATTGCCGACTGATTCCGTGCTCCCTCTAGCTTTGTTTGGTTGTTGTTCAAGACCTCCAAGCATTATCAGGCGAGTACATTATTCCCCTATTTTACTGCTTTCAATTGTTTTGGGGTGACTCATATGTGCTAAATGTTTTCGATGTTATAACGATGGTTTCAAAAACAATTAAGACGATTTATACAAAACTAATAACGATTTCAAAAAGTGAACAAACTTGTTGGTTGTATTTACTCTTTGGTAAGGGTTTATTAATTCGAGTCAAGAAGGTTTGAATGTTATTAGCGAGACGACCATTTAAGTAGTTTCACGACCTAAAACGAATTTAACGATTGGGTAAACGATTGGTTTTCACACGATGTTTTAACGATTGGGTAAACGATTGGTTTCAAAGCGATATACGATTGGGTTTTGGTTACATATTACATGATTTACATTGGGCATGAACATTACTTTGGTGGTTTGGTTTGATTAAGTGATTAAGTAACAATGCGTGTGGAATATGATACAAGCATGGTGGATACGCCGCTGGTACTTCCTATATATAAGTGTTTGTATGGTATTACATATTGTAGCGTTATTTGAATCATTTCAGTTTGAGACATAGAACATTTTATACAAGTAACATACTTTTCACAAGACATTTATTTACAAACAACTTATCTTATACAAACTCATTTTACGTGGTTATTCATTTAATCATGCATTATTCTCTTATTTATACATATCACCTGAACTTATTATTTTTCAAATGATTTACAAAGACAAAGCAAATTACAAGGTTCATGACTAAACATTTTCTTAAACAGAAGTCATGAATCTTATTTTCACAAAACCTATGTACTCGCCAGCATTTCTTTGCTGACCTCGTTTTCACATATGTTTCAGGTATTGTTGAATGATATCGATTGATAAGATGCATGCTCACATAGGACTGGACAAGGCCTTAGTGACTCAATAACAATGATAGACTATGTTTAATTTGTGTATTTAGATTTCCAGATGATGTAATTATTCAATGTTTAATAAAACGAAACACCTTTTGGTATCCATGGTTATGAAACATTAATTCTGTTGCAACACGCCCCGATGTTTCCGCCGCGATTTGTTGTTTTACGCGGTCGGGGTGTGACAGAAAAGATGGTATCAGAGCCAATGGTTATAGGGAATTAGGTTATTAGTAATGCTTTGACCTAGTCTATAACCTTCTTAGGACCCTAACGCGAGTTTACTTGCGTTTAGTCATAAAACAATACCGTCACCTATCCTTAGGCGACGACCACAACAAGAACATAAATTTCAAAACCGCTTTGAAAACTAATCATCTGTTCTAGGATGATTGATTACTAGGTTTTGAACCCTCTATTGTAAGGTTTTGAACTCTCTATTTTATGGTTTTGAACCCCTTTGAGTTTTCAAAACTTCGTCAAGGTTTTGGGTTTTAAATAATGTGAACACGTGCAAACTGGAAGGGTGAATGCCTGTATTCTGGGTTTTCTGTCTAGGCAAGCACTTCGTATACATCTCATCAGACGCGAGACCAGTTGTGCTTACCTGGGAATTCTTGGGATGAGTGTTCACTTATAGGCGAGCATGTCTTCGCGATACATTATTTTTGACCCATTTACTTTGATCAGTCACCGTCTCATTTGTTTGCCTTAGGTAACAAACAAATGATCGCAATCTTCATGCGTTATCATTCTGTTTTGATTGTCCAATAATCTTTCACCTGTTTCTCCCTATGCCTTTCTTTTTCTTCAAGAATGTCTCTTCATCACGATGACGCCCAGATATCTGAGCAAGCAGCCAAAATTCGCTCAGCGAATAGGCGAAGTAGTCCTGAAGACTGTTGAATTAGCTACTGCTATGTATCATCTCCAGGATGAAGCCACTCAAGAGTCACCAAGACAGGCAGGACCTAGTCAGGCGACAACACCATCAGCCAATAAACCAATCGAGGAATCAAAGACCATGGATGAACGATCCCCTAAGAAGTCAAAGGAGCGAAAGGCTTCTCAGAACTTCGCCATGGTCGCTCACAATGGTAAAGCAGTCCCCAACCAACCAGCTCAACCCCCTGCTAGGTGTGTATGGCTTTTCCTATGATACCTACATCAAGGAACTATGTACCTTACAAACTACTCTTGTGATTTCTCTCTTTCAAATGATTGCTCATGATTCCCTCGAAAATTTTAAGTACTCGTTTCACTCTAAGAAACAAAGTACAGAAAATTAAGTGACATTATGAGTAATCGTGCTTTTCGCACATCTGTGCCTTTAAATCCTTGGTTAGATAACTAAGGGTATTTTCAAATCTCATACCCATTACGTTTTGATTTTTTCAACATACACAGTACCAGTATTTCAAAACAATCTTCATGATCTCAAAACATTTCATATAGTTTGAAAACAATTTTTCTAGATGCATTGTCTATGTTATTTCAAAAACATTGGCCATGTTATCAAAACCAACCTTTCTAATTTCAAAATATTTCATATAGTCTGAAGACAATATTAACACAATACATTTTCTTATCAAGTGCATGATTTCGAAAAGCATCATTCATGTCTTTCAAAAACCTTATACATAATTTCAAAATTCATCTCTCATGATTTTAAAACATTTTTGTAAATATATCTATCTAATACACCTACTTTATTTCAAAAGTATTATATATAAGGTTTCAAAAACGGTAAACACATTTTTTCTTAAAAGAACCCCATGCATAGTTTTCAAAAATATTTTCCTCATACATTAACTTAACCTTCAAAATTCTGCTTCATATGTCGCCTTGACATATTAAGCATCTCAACTTCATAAGCATTTTACATCATGTTTTGACCTAAGCACATCCAGTGCAAGGTTTCAAAACATCTTCAAACTTCTAAAATTCATATGGGATCTTTTTATCTTTACAATTAGATTCTTGTGGATGATTATCGTTCAAATCAGAGTCCTTAATTGGATTCCTTATGTACCTTAATTCGAACACTTCGGTTCCTAGTAATCGAAATCGAATTTTCTTTTTGAATCTTTCTATCTTTATAGTTGGATTCTTGATAACGTTTAAAGTACCAAATGAAATCCCTGAAATGGATTCCTAGTGTGCTTTAAGTGCATGTACATAATTAACAAAACAAAACTTACAAATTAAAGATCTAGATAAACAATTTTGTGGCTATGTGACTATGTGTTTATGCATCTTGTATTTCCTTTTAAGCATTTTGTGTTTTTGTATACTCTGGATATTCGCTATCCAAATCCTCATAGAATCTTTCTTATCTTCATATGAAGGATTCGTAGTAGGATATTCAAAAAGGTACTATCTTAAATCCTTAATGGACTTCTACGTTGTAGTTAAATCCCTTGGATTATAAAGTACTATTCCAAAGTTTAAGGACAACATGTGTTGGTAAAGTTAAATACATCCTACGTCGATGTAGTTAAATTTTCCCCGTAGGTAGTTTAGTTAAAGAGATCCTACGTCGATCTAAGTTAAATAGATTGGTCCGACAATCTAGTTAAATACATCCTACGTCGATGTAGTTAAATTTTCCCCGTAGGTAGTTTAGTTAAAGAGATCCTACGTCGATCTAAGTTAAATAGATTGGTCCGACAATCTAGTTAAATACATCCTACGTCGATGTAGTTAAATTTTCCCCGAAGGTAGTTTAGTTAAAGAGATCCTACGTCGATCTAAGTTAAATAGATTGGTCCGACAATCTAGTTAAATACATCCTACGTCGATGTAGTTAAATATTCCCCGTGGGTAGTTTAGTTAAAGAGATCCTATGTCGATCTAAGTTAAATAGATTGGTTCGACAATCTAGTTAAATATATCATGTGTTTATGTAGTTAAATAGGTCCTCGGGTGGTCTAAATCAAGAGATTGTTCGTTAATCTGATCCTTTGGTGACCTAGTTAAAGAGACTCTATTGCAGTCAAGTTAATTCACCACAGGATTATTCGTTTGATTTTTCCCCATACGCATTATGAAATGAACTGTGCGGACTGTGCAAGGAACTACGTAATTATGGAGGCCTACATAATTATGGAATTCAGTGCATAGGAACCACAGGAAGTTTTGTCATGTGTTAAGACCAACAGTGGCAAGAGTAATGATACGGGAGAAGTCTTGGACTTTGACCAATGTCATTTATTCTCACACTCCCCAAATTCTGATCTCAATCACACACACAGTTTCCTATGATAAGTCTTCATAAGAAACGTTCTTCTGGCCGTAGTTCAAAACTCCATGTTTTGTTACTACAAGGACTTCACTTTAAGGGTTGAAATTTTTGCTAAGAACCCTATCATGGCCCAGAGTTCTACTTAGGGTTCAAGGGGTTCATTCAAAGCGAAAACATCACCGTCGTCCCCACAAGTTTCTCCTAAAATTTAATTTCGGGACGAAATTTCCTAAAGTAGGGGAGACTGTAACACCTGTGTCACCTCAACCATCAAACAAATGCCAAACCAATGAAATATTGTATTTCATACTTGGGATTTTGTAAAAATATGTGTATCGTTTACACATATCAATTCTTGTTCGATTTCAAACTCTATATCGCTTTCTGGAAGGTTATACGCGCACTGATGCGTAAATATAACCAGTTTAATGCAACGAACACTCCAGAATAGTGAAATAGGCTTAACATACCTTAAATAACCTTTACATAACTTAGAAATAAGTTTTGAAGGCTTTGGTATGGCAAAAATCAAGTTAAATCGCTTACAGGGACTAAAGTTGACAAACTGCGAAAGTATGCCAATTTGAACTGTAACAGACATTCCGGAGCATGACCATAAGTTAAACATACCATAAATATCCTTCACATAGCTTAGAAATAGGCTTTGAGGTGTTCGGTATGCTAAAATAAACTTTTGTGTCATTCAGGGACTAAAAGTGTCAAAAAGTTCACAAGTTTGCATTTTCGCGCATAACTTACGTTCTGAATACATCCGGACATCCAAAAATTTATGTAAGCATGACTATATTATGCTTTAGTGTTTGGCTTGTCAAAAATCCATTCGTTGCGTCATTTGGATCGTTTTTCGCGCTTATGCGCATTCCGTCGTAATTAAGCGAACATCGCGATCATACGACCAAACGAACCATCATCCGGCATATTTTTGAGCATGTTTTGAGTTCCCTATACTTTAACTTCATTTTAGAGCCTTGAAATGAGGTTAACGGGGGTCAAACGCATCGAAAAAGGCCTTAAACACGTGCAGGGACCATTTCTGCCACTTCTGAAACTTTTCTGATTCAGGGGGGTGCTAGCGTAGCGCGAGCCCTATAGGCTTATCAGTCGCGCTACGCGACTGCCTAACCAGACCACGCGCTACGCGACTGCCTAACCAGACCAGATTAAGTGTATTTAACATCAGATTGCAGCTGTTTAATCCTCAACCACACATTCTCATTTGTCTAGTCATCTGATAAGGATCACATTTTAGTCACCATAAGGTCCCGACACTTGTACGGGTGGGATTAAGGCACGTTTTCCATGAAACGATCTTAACGGTGGACCTTTTACTATAAATACCCCACCCCCCCCATGCTTCAAAATTACAAGAATTCTGATTTGAGAACCTCTAAGTTGAAACCATTGTTTCATACCTGAGATTCTTGAATCGGGATTAGCATTCGGGGACCCTTCGTAAGTATTCTTTCGTTCTTTTCTTTATTTTATTGCTTTTAGAGTCAGAAAGTCAAACTTTGTTTGACTTTCAGCGTTGACCAGCTTATGGTCAATGCGAAGTTCGTTTGAACTTCGCAACGTGATTGTAATCACGTTGGTCATAGTCCCTTGGGACTATGCCCACTGATTACCACGTTGTCTAGGGTCGTAGGGTAGGCGATCTAATAAATCGCCTATACCTTCGAACTCGACCCATTTGGTCGATCATTAGGATCCGACCAAATACTTTAGGCGACCATAGTAGGTAGGGAATAAGCTTCCGAGGTTATACCCTATGGTCGCTTCGTTTAAGTAGTTGTATGATAGGTAGTTTATATGCCTTAGGTAAATTACCAGAATACCCTTTTCATGTATAATTGGTAATTAAGCATATGTAACCTAAACTTTTGTCACATAACTGATTATGTAACATGTTTAGGCATATAACACTTGTCATAGGACTAGTTAGACGGTCTGAACGCGTTTCACGCGCACGACGCGTTAAAGTAGCATATGTTACCTTAATGGGTCGCGATGGGTCGAAAGCAATTAGGTTAGTCTCAATGTAGTATGTAGGTCTTGTTAAACCATATCATATGAGTTCCAATACTCATTTGGTTTACCAAGCCTCATCCTATCCGATCTCCCGATTTAAGTCCGGTTTATTTATATAGTCTTAGATTGCCGACTGATTCCGTGCTCCCTCTAGCTTTGTTTGGTTGTTGTTCAAGACCTCCAAGCATTATCAGGCGAGTACATTATTCCCCTATTTTACTGCTTTCAATTGTTTTGGGGTGACTCATATGTGCTAAATGTTTTCGATGTTATAACGATGGTTTCAAAAACAATTAAGACGATTTATACAAAACTAATAACGATTTCAAAAAGTGAACAAACTTGTTGGTTGTATTTACTCTTTGGTAAGGGTTTATTAATTCGAGTCAAGAAGGTTTGAATGTTATTAGCGAGACGACCATTTAAGTAGTTTCACGACCTAAAACGAATTTAACGATTGGGTAAACGATTGGTTTTCACACGATGTTTTAACGATTGGGTAAACGATTGGTTTCAAAGCGATATACGATTGGGTTTTGGTTACATATTACATGATTTACATTGGGCATGAACATTACTTTGGTGGTTTGGTTTGATTAAGTGATTAAGTAACAATGCGTGTGGAATATGATACAAGCATGGTGGATACGCCGCTGGTACTTCCTATATATAAGTGTTTGTATGGTATTACATATTGTAGCGTTATTTGAATCATTTCAGTTTGAGACATAGAACATTTTATACAAGTAACATACTTTTCACAAGACATTTATTTACAAACAACTTATCTTATACAAACTCATTTTACGTGGTTATTCATTTAATCATGCATTATTCTCTTATTTATACATATCACCTGAACTTATTATTTTTCAAATGATTTACAAAGACAAAGCAAATTACAAGGTTCATGACTAAACATTTTCTTAAACAGAAGTCATGAATCTTATTTTCACAAAACCTATGTACTCGCCAGCATTTCTTTGCTGACCTCGTTTTCACATATGTTTCAGGTATTGTTGAATGATATCGATTGATAAGATGCATGCTCACATAGGACTGGACAAGGCCTTAGTGACTCAATAACAATGATAGACTATGTTTAATTTGTGTATTTAGATTTCCAGACGATGTAATTATTCAATGTTTAATAAAACGAAACACCTTTTGGTATCCATGGTTATGAAACATTAATTCTGTTGCAACACGCCCCGATGTTTCCGCCGCGATTTGTTGTTTTACGCGGTCGGGGTGTGACATATTTAGCCCAAACTTTGATGAGAATTTGAAAACTTTGAAGGTTCAAAAACTTATAATAAATCATCCTAGAACAGATGACTAGTTTTCAAAGCGGATTCAAAATTTATGTTCTCATTGTGGTTGTCACCTAAAGATAGGTGATGGTATTGTTTTATGACTAAACGCAAGTAAACTCGCGTTAGGGTCCTAGGAAGGTTATAGACTAGGTCAAAGCATTACTAATAACCTAATTCCCTATAACCATGAGCTCTGATACCAACTTTTCTGTCACACCCCGACCACGATAAAACAAAAAATCATGGCGGAAACGTCGGGGAGTGTTGTAACAGAATCATTGTTTCATAACACATGTATTGAAGTTCTGTTTTATTAAATTAAATGTATTACATTACATTGAAATTAGAAAAAAAACATGAACAAATAGACTTTCATTGTTATGCGTCAATATCATCATCAAACATCATCAACTATGGTACCTGAAACACATGTGAAAATACGTCAGCATAAAAATGCCGGCGAGTACATAGGTTTTATGTGAGTGTCAGATTCATGGCTCGTTTTACCTTTTGAAATAACTCAAACAACTTTGTTATTCGATATTAGAAAAACTAGTTTTGTAAAATGTTTAGATTGTGAATTGAAATAACCAAGTTAAAACAGATTTTTTATAATTTATAAAACCTCGATACCATGAATCTTACTAAAAACATTTGTTTAAGTAAACCCAAATTGTAAATCGTTTTTGAAATAAAACTCGAATGTTTTATATTGTTAGAAAAACCTTGTAATATAACTTTGTTTTGATAACCTTGCCCAAGTGAACTAGATAACGCAACGATATATAATGTGTTAAAAGCACTTATGTATAGGAAGTACCAGCGGCGTATCCACCATGTTTTTAACACATTACACCCGCCCCGTTACCTAATCACTTCCCTAACCCAACGGTTCAAACAGTTTCAAACGGTTCACACAATCAATCAGATTCAAACGGTTCACATAATCAATCAGATTCAAACGGTTCACATAGACCAACAATTTCAACGGTTCAAAACAATTCAAAATGTAAAACAATGTGTCCATATGCTGGATGAGCATATGCAACAAAATGTAACATGAAAATCAATGTGCTAGCATGCTAAGAGAACATACATAGCAAAACATAATGAAATCATGTACTATATACATACTAATGAACATAGCAAGTATATAATATAAAAGCATGAAAAGCACGAAAGTAACAAGTAGGCACATGTGTATCACCCCGAAACAGTTGAAAACAGTAAAAGAGGGGACTATGTACTCACTTGAGAATGCTTAGAAGTCTTGAATAACAACCAAGCAAGCTAGAGGGATCACGGAAATCAAACGACACCTAATATAGGTAACTAAGTTAATAAACGGACCTAAATCGGGTGAATCGGATAAAATGAGGTTTCGTAAACCAAATGAGTGTAGGGATTCATGTAATACAGTTTAACAAAGCCTACATTCTAAAACGAAACCTAACCTAAGTGCTTACGACCCATTACGGCTCGTTAAGGTAGCTTACGCCACTTTAACGCGTCGTTCGCGTAAAACATGTTCGGACCACCTAACTAGTCCTATGACAAGTATTATATGCCTTAACATGTCTAATAATGTTGCCTAATCAGTTTAGATGCCAAAATTTATGTTTCATATGCTTAAAATGAATTTATGCGTAAAAAGGGCATTTTGGTCATTTTCCTAAGGCATATAAATTACCTATCATACAACTAACTAAACGAAGTGACCATAAGGTATAACCTCGGAAGGTTATTCCCTTTACAACTATTGTCACAATAAATGCTTGGTCGAATCCTAATGATCGACCAAACGGGTTGGGTTCGAAAGTCTAAGCGGTTGTTTAGACCGCTTATCTTACGACCCTATATAAGCACTAAACCTAAAGTGACGAGCTAAACATGTTAAAACATGTTTAGTGAAGTTAGAAAACAAGTTTTATATCAAGACAAAGGGTCTTGATACCCAAGAATAGTTTGGTTGCAAAATACGCAAGAATACGCATTTTGACCGAAACTATGACTCGTCACTACACCTAAATAACGTGGTAATCAGTAGGTATAGTCACAAGAGACTATAACCATCGTGATTACGCTCACGTTATGAAGTTCAAACGAACTTCGTGTTGACCATAGACTGGTCAAAGTAGAAAGTCAAACACTGTTTGACTTTTACGCATAAAAGCATGAAAGAAACTTACAAAGGGTCCAAGCTAGGAAGAACTTGATCTAAATACTCAGGTATGAAGCATAAAGCTTCAACTTAGAGCATAAAATTAGATCAAGGTGTGAGGAAAATGTAATGAGAGCTTGGGTATTTATAGATTTCGGAGAACCGTTAGGATCGTTTCTCGCATTTCGTGCCTTGATATTGACCCTCCATGTGGGCACATGGTTTTCAAAACCATGGGAATACTTAAAACCATCAAATTCCAGCCCATAGAGTGCAAAACCTTGGGTTAAAACCATCAAAACCTCAAAAATGGACAAAGTTCAATGTATCTGCCAGAAATTTCAAAAATGGTCCCTGTACTTGTAAAACTTGATTTTTTGGCACTTTTAAGCCCCGTTAACCCTATTTCAAGGCTCTAAAATACAGTTAAAGTATAGGGAACTTGAAATGTGCTAAAAAATATCTCGGATGTCCGTTCGTTTGGTCGTACGGTTGCGTTGTTCGGTTAATTACGACGGAAATCGTAACGAATGCAAAAACGATCCAAATTAAACGACGAGTGGAATTTTATCATTCCAATCACTAAAATAAAATATTTTAGTCATTACATAAATTTTTGGATGTCCGGATATATTCAGAACGTAAGATATGCGCGAAAATGCAAACTTATGCACTTTTTGACGCTTTTAGTCCCTATTGATCAATAAAGTTTATTTTTGCGCACCAAAACACCTCAAAGCCTATTTCTAAGATATGTAAAGTATATTTAGGGCATTTTTAACTTATGATCATATTTCGGAAGGTTCGTTACAGTACGAATCGGCATACTTTCGCAGTTTGTCAAAATTAGTCCCTGTAAGCGAATAAACTTGATTTCGACACACCAAACCCTCCAAAACTTATTTCTAAGTTATTTAAAGGTTATTTAAGGTATGTTAAGCCTATGTCACTGTTCTAGGGTGTTTTTCGCATTAAACTGGTTACGTTTACGCATTAGTTCGCGTATAACTTTCTAGAAAGCGATTTAGAGCTCGAAATCGAACGAGAATTGATATGTGCAAATGATACACATATTTATACAAATACCAAGTATGAAACACAATATTTCATTGGTTTGGTATTTCTTTGATGGTCGTGGAGGCACAGGTGTCACACCGATAGTATTGCAACGAGCATCATAAGCAGCAATATGTAAGTACGGTTCTTCGGTGGCCAAACCGTGATAGTTGAGCATGCTTTAGATGGATTGAGCTCGCACTTCGAATGAACGACCCTGTAATTGAGGAACCACAACCGGTGAGGGATTATTAGAAATGGCAGGTTTAAAGTGACTTTTAATCCCTTGTACCGGTCCTCGATCATATCGTCTAGGGATACCCTCAAATTTGTTGACCGGTGGAATTAGATTTCTTTGGAGTGCCCTTTGTTGACCCAGAAATTGATTCACCTACGGTAGTGGGATGTCGATGGGTCTCCCATAAATCGGTTGTTGGTTAACTGGGTCGGGTTAATAAACATGTTGTTGATACCAAGACGTGCTCGGTTGCACTCTTTCCCCAAGCCCATACCCCGTATCATTCCTTTCAAAATTACCCGGATTCACCACCTGCCAGGTGCTCTGATTTCCCACATAACCCTCATACTCATCGTATTCTTCTTCAAACTCTCCCGAACCATCCCCTTGGTTAAACATTGAAGTTCTGACAGAGAAAGGCTGTTGCTGAGATGGTTGATAGTGTGAAGATTGATTTGGTATGGGAAGCATAGTTAATGGGTTGACGGGTTGGCTTTGGTTCGGTGGGATGATATTTTCATCTGGTACAATCCTCACATATGGTGAAGAATGTTGGGCATTAGATTTTTGGGTGAATGATGGGTATTGAAGAGATGTTGAGTGAGTTGAGAATGGTGGTGGCGGTTGAATTGGTATGGTGGTGTTACGTGATGGTTGTGTAGGAGTTGGTGAAAACTGAGTTGGTAAGGTGGTTTGCTTATCTAGATTCGTTGAGCTCTCTATTGGCTTGAGATTTGATGTTGGTGATTGCACTATTTTGTTTTCTCTAAGCAAAACTCGAGTATGCCGAACTGTCCTCTCGATCTCTGGATCAAACACTAACGGTGAAGACTTGCCGGATTTTCAAGTATAACACATACACGTCCAAGATCACCTACACAAGCACAAACAAGAAAACCTTGCGTAATTCTAAACAAAACTGAAACAAAAACTATTTTTGGATTTTTAAATATTTTTCTAAACTAACACTCAAAACAAAACGCGTTGCGCACGACTATCTGGCAACGGCGCCAATTTGACGACTGTCGAACGGGTCATGCAAAAACCTAATTAACCTAGATAGCTAGGGTAAGCAGGGTATCGAATCCAGAGCAGTCTGGAGGAAAGCGTTATGTATTAAGTAATGATTAGCTACTTGTAAAAATATAAACTTGGTTGTTTTGGAATTTGATTAAACTAAGAAATACTAAACTGGGTTATAAACAGTAGGAGAAAACAATGGTTCCTCCGGATTTTAGATTCAAAGAAACATTCATTATGTGTTTAATCGTGACAATCACATAGACATGATTGTTTAATTCGATTAATTAGTTGTGATTATCTAAAGACTACTTACTTTGATTGTAAAACAACGGAAGGTTATCATATAAGCAATCAACTGATGTTACCAATGCTAATCCCTATCAAATATATCCCGATTACTAGAACTCTCGGGAACTGAATGAATCCGAAATAAAGATTAGATAAACCAATCGTTACAACCATTCAATTGAATCAATAGGTAAAAAGCATCGAATGCTTAGATTACCAATATTCACAAACTAGTTCAAACACATAAAAAAACATTAACCTACAAGAATCCTCTGTCCAGAGGAAACCATAAAATCTTTAGCTGCTCATGGTGGTTGGTTGATCTTCAATAGCTTGAGTAATAATTAAAATCACCATCTTCATAATATAATATAAAAAAATGATGGTAAAATTAATAAAACTCAAATATTTGATCTCGTCCCCTAAGTCTGCCGTGATGATGATGATTTTCAAGGATTAAATTAATGTGATGTGATGTCTGTGTCTCTTGTCTCCTTCATGTGAGTTCAAGCCGCCAAAATTGTTCTCCCTCCAAAAGTCCTTATGTTCTACGAATTGATCCCAAAAAGTGAGTTGATGTTTTTCTATATTGGCTGCCATGCCTTAGGGACCCTCAATGTGAACTCCTTCTGCTAAGGTCTTGCATGGGGGTTGCCAAGTTACTTTTTGGGCTGCGGACTTGTCAACCCCATTTGATGGTGGAGGCGGCATCCCGGTTCGATGATGGCCTCCGGGAGGCTATAGAAGACATAGTCGTGGGTGGTGGCCCCTTCTTTGGGGACCTCCAATGGCGTTTGGCATCTCTGCCAATGCGTCTAGGTGGTTTGGGCCTCCTCTCAGCTCGAGATGTTGGGGTTTATGCTTTTGTGGCGTCCAGAGCTCAGTCTTCGGAACTACAGGATCATATCCTTCAAAACAGTGGGGTTGTCGGGCTTGACGGGGACTATCTGCAGGCGCTCAAACACTTAAATGTATAACAACCCTCCTGAAATTTTTCTGATACCCTAATATATTTTTAAATATCCTTATATGTCCAAAAATACACCTCGTACGCGAAAACGGACCCCGAATACCTTTATTTTTATAAAAATAAAACAAAAACAAGAAAAATGAGGTTGTCGCGGGGCGCGTAGCCTTTGGCTACTGCCTACGCGAGCCGCGAGCGATCAACAACGAGGCCTCACCCGGTGATGACACGTGGCAGCACGTGTTAGACCTATTCGTGACCCGGATCAGCTACGGCCTAGACCCCCTACTACGCGGGCCGCATACCCCGAGGTCTAACCTTACGCGGGCCGCGAGGAAACTAATTTCAGGCCCTATATAAGAGGGCATCGGGCCTTCAGTTGAAACTCGCTCATTTCCTTTTCTTTGTCTCGAATTTCTGATAGTAGACACTATAATCGGGTATAATATCCCCCTAATTAATGAATTTCTGCTCCGTTGTAAGTATTATAACCCCAGTTACGTATTAGATACGCTGCTCGATTGATCCAAGGTTCGGTAACGACTGTCGTGGTTCTGCCCGATTTAGTCGTTGGAATGCCGTCTCGGGGAGGGTATCATTAATATAAATAAAGGGTTATTATACTAACATATGTACATTTGTGTAAATTATAGATAAATCACCAGGAAACCCTAAAAGAAGTCTAAGACAGCAATGTGAGTTATCCTCTTTTTGTAAACCTTTTGTGAACTGTTTTACAAAACCTTAAATGCTTTACAATATGATTAAGCAGTGATTGAGTCTTTGTAGTTCTTCAATTACTGCCGGTATGTTGGGGTTTTGTATACAAAATGTGGAACACGTTACATTTGGACAACGAGTTAGCCAATGTGTAATATGACCCACCAGTCAGGATTGACAATACTGAATGAGTAATTGTGTAGAAATATACAATGTGATAGCTCTCAATACTGTGTTAATTGATAAAACTCTTCTTGATTAAACTGGGATTCACTCACCAGTATTTCCCACTGACAAATAGTTTTAAAACGTGTTTTAGGTAACAAAATGTGAAAGCTAAATTAGAAGAAATCCGGCTTGAGAGCACTGACGACTTGGAAAAATGTGGCTATAAAAGTTACCTAAAAGACGATGTTTTAAATTCAATAAAATCGGGTTTATCCCTATGTTGTAATGAGAAACTTGGATTTTACCCATGTGGTTATTAATATAAAATTTGGTGGTTTTACTCTGATAAACATTTCCTAACTACGGTCCTGATGAAATTTCTGCTGCAAAAATAATAAACAAAAAGATACCACCACAACTGGTCTCGCGGCCGCCCGTTCCCGGGACAGATAGGGGGCGGGGGTTGCGACAGAAGGTGGTATCAGAGCTAAGCCACTGATTCAGCCACAGAAGTGTTATGCTGACATCCATATATTATCCAAATTGTTAGGAAATAAATTATGAAAATACGTGCATATCTATATTTTATTGTTATGTGTTATTTGACTATTTGTTAGTTTACAGTATGAGTAATCAAGGACCCTCGGACGTGTATCGTAAGTTGTCTGATTCACCTAGAAGTGAAGGTACTTCTTCCCAGCCTACCCTCTCTGGGTATTCTGCTGATCAGGAAGAAGGGATGTTTGTCTTTAAGGCTCAGTCTGAAGAGCCATTCCCCCAGAAAAAGAGAGGATGGTTCAGTAAGGGAGCATTCGAGCGTAGGAAAAGAATGCGAAAGTTGGAACAACAAAGAGTCCTAGTAGCCGCTAAGCGAGAGTCAGATGCCCATACACAGGATATGCTTAATAGGAGCTTAGCCAATTTTCATATCCTAGCAACAACTGCTGCCGACCCAAATCTGGAACAACTAGTAGCCCCACAACCCATACCTTTGTTCCCCACTCAGCCGATAGAGATAGAAATGCATGATTTCAACCCTGAGGAGATAGCTAGGATACCAGCCCCTAATCCCTTAGATCCAAATTATGATCCATGGTTCGATGATCATAGGGATTATGTGCCACGCTATCACCTAAACGACGAAACCATGCCGAACTTAGCAGCATATCCAGGTCTGGACCCTCTAGATCCCTACTATGACAACGATGAATACATTAGGGAGATCTTAGAGAATCCGTACCCTCAGGAGAATCCCATGCCCCAGTACCCAGATCCAGTACCAACACCTGCACCCCCAATGAGTGGAGAAAATGTGCATGAGCTCCGAACTTTCGGAGAAGAAATCTTAAAGAGTAGTGAGAGGATGAGGCAGGTAGGAGAGCGACTCGTCTGGAAATATGACGAGCGCCATATGGATTACTGGATGAATCCAGACCACTAAAGATGATGGTGGAGTTGGTAATAATAATAATATAATATATATATATATATATATATATATATATATGTTGTAGTATAGACCACTTTGTGGTTAGTGATGCATAGTAGTATTGTAATTTTAATTTCAGTATCGGTTTGTATTAGATGCATACTATAACAGAAAAGAGTAAAGTCTCAATGCTCGACGTTGCATGTCATATGATTAATCATATTAAGATATTATCTTGTGATATTAATACGTGATAATTGTTTAAAATTCAGATGAACGACGAAGTGAATCAGGAAAATCTGAATAACGATAACCAGAGTAACAATAACCCGGGTAACGAAAATCCGAACAACAACAATGGAAACCAAGTGGATAACAGTGCCATCCAACACGTAGTGGCACAAGGAATAATAGATGCGATGCCATATATTATTCAAACGGTTAGGAAAACTGATAATAAAAGTAAGCATAGCAGTAAGCGACCAACTGCACCTGAACACAGCGTGAACAATGGACCTGTACTTCAAGTGCCCATTCCCAAAAGAAGAAGAACCGTGTCTTACAGTTGTTCTTACAAAGAATTCTGGTCTTGTAAACCAATGGAATTCTCGGGCAATGAAGGGGCCGTTGCAGTTCTACGCTGGATAGAAAAGACTGAGGCAGTCTTAAGAATAAGTAAATGTGCGGAAGAGGATAAGATAATGTTTGCTTCCAATCTGTTTAAGAATTCAGCACTAGAATGTTGGAACACTATCCTCCAGACTAGAGGAAGTGATAGAACTTACAATATGGAATGGGAGGAGTTTAAAAACATGGTAGAAAGGAAATTTTGCCCTCCTAATGAAAAAGAACAGATAGCAAACAAGTTCTTAAACCTTAGAATGACTGGTGTGGATAGTAAGGGGTATACTAAGTTATTCTTTGAATATGCTAGAATAGTGCCAACCCTTGCTTCACCTGAACCAGTATTAATCTCCCGTTACATCTGGGGATTAATTGGAGAGATAAGGCATGTAGTCAAGGCAGCTAGACCCCAAACTATAGAAGAAGCTGTAGAACTAGCCAATACCTTGATAGATGAATTAGTCCGTACATGAGAAGAGGATCAAAGGAGGAACCTAACCCAGAAGCTTACACAAGAATTCCGTTCTGGAAATTCTAACCGTAGGAGAAATGTAGGTTCTACCTCTGCACCCCACTATAAGTATTGCAAAAGGAAGCATTCTGAAAGATGCTCCATAAACTACAACTTCTGCAAAATATCAGGACACAAGGAGGAAGATTGCAGGAAAAAGATTAGCAACAGGATATGCTACAACTGCGGAGAACAAGGCCACATCAAGCCAAACTCTCCAAAGCTAGCTCCAGCTACGAACACCAAGAATACTAAAAATGCTAGAGCATTTGTTCTGACTGCAGAAGAAGCAAAGATGATCCCGGATGTGATCACCGGTACGTTTCTAGTTAATGATGTTTTTGCTAAAGAATTATTTGACTCTGGTGCAAACCAAAGTTTTATTAATACTTCATTTTGCAAAATTCTTAATCAATCATTAACTAAACTTCCACAAG
This sequence comes from Helianthus tuberosus, assembly GCA_030545235.1. Classification (NCBI taxonomy): domain Eukaryota; kingdom Viridiplantae; phylum Streptophyta; class Magnoliopsida; order Asterales; family Asteraceae; genus Helianthus; species Helianthus tuberosus. The sequence continues at coordinate 93,343,109 of CM060418.1, read as the reverse complement.
AATGTCTGGTAGAGATAGCAAATGGGGAAACCATTAAGATTTCTGAGATCTTGCAGGGAGCAAGAATAGAAATTCTAAATCAGAAATTTATTGCAAATCTTTACCCCATGAATCTGGCAGGATTTGATGTTGTGTTAGGAATGGATTGATTAATAACCAATAAAGCCAGTATTTAATGTGATCAAAAGTCAATTCAAGTAAATTCACCAAGGGGTGGAAAGATCACAATTAAAGGAAATAAAACCTCTAGATCCACTAAATTCATCTCTGTGATGAAAACAACAAGTTATATAAGAAAAGGATCATTAGTGTATTTGATTTCTATAATCACTAACACTAAAGGAAAAGAATTAAACGATATTCCAGTAGTATCCCGGTTTTTCAGATGTATTTCCTGAAGAGCTACCAGGGCAACCTCCAAACAGAGAAGTTGAATTCAGAATCCACCTAATACCAGGGACAGCACCAATTGCCAAAGCACCTTACCGTTTGGCACCCGCATAAATGCAGGAACTAAAGAAACAATTAGATGAATTGTTAGAGAAAGGATTCATACAGCCAAGTTCATCACCCTGGGGAGCGCCGATCTTATTCGTTAAAAAGAAGGATGGATCAATGCGTATGTGCATTGACTACCGTGAATTGAACAAGGTCACAATTAAGAATCAGTATCCATTACCAAGAATTGATGATCTATTTGATCAATTGCAAGGAGCCCGATTCTTCTCTAAAATCGATTTAAGGTCAGGATATCATCAATTAAAGGTACAGGAAGAGGACATTCCTAAGACCGCTTTCAGAACAAGGTATGACCATTATGAATTTACTGTCATGCCATTTGGTTTAACCAATGCCCCACCTGCATTCATGGACATGATGAACCGAATATGTAAGCCATATTTGGATAAATTCATAATTGTCTTTATAGATGATATTCTCATTTACTCTAAGAGTAAAGAGGAACATGCAAAGCATTTGCACGCACTTCTAAGTTTATTGAGAAAAGAGAAGCTTTATGCTAGGTTTTTGAAGTGTGAGTTTTGGTTAGAACAGGTACAATTTCATGGACATCTAGTTGATCATGAAGGAATTCATGTAGATCCCACCCAGATCGAGGCGATAACCAAATGGAAAACCCCTAAATCACCAACCGAGGTTACAAGTTTCTTAGGATTGGCCGGTTATTATAGAAGATTTATTCAAGATTTTTCTAGAATAGCCATTCCCTTAATTAAGCTGACCTGTAAATCCATTAAGTTTGAATGGGGACCAAAACAAGAAGAAGCCTTTAGAATCCTTAAGCAAAGATTAACCCATGCACCCATACTAGCATTACCAGAAGGAACTGAAGATTTTTTAATCTATTGTGACGCTTCTAAGTTAGGTTATGGATGTGTATTGATGCAACGTCAAAAGGTTATAGCTTACGCTTCTAGACAACTTAAGAATCATGAAGAGAATTATTCAACCCATGATCTAGAGTTAGGAGCTATAGTTTTCGCCCTTAAGATTTGGAGACATTACCTATATGGTAGTAAGTTTACCATTTTCACAGACCATAAGAGTTTAAGGTATGTCTTCGGGCAAAAGGAGTTGAATATGAGACAAAGACGCTGGATGGAAATGCTTAGTGATTATGATTGTGATATCCAGTATCATGCAGGAAAGGCAAATGTAGTTGCTGATGCTTTAAGCTGAAAGTATCATGAAAAGCCAAAAAGAGTACGTTCACTTAAATTAAATCTGCAAGTAGATTTAAATGAACAGATTAGAATGGTACAAGAATCAGTAATGAAGGATGATACTGAAAAGTTGAAAGGAATGATTAAGTAATTGGAACAAGGAACAGATGGAATTTGGAGATTTCATAAGAAAAGGATGTGGATACCTAAATTAGGAAACCTACGCCACCGTATATTAGAAGAAGCCCATAGGTCTAAGTATACGATGCATCCTGGAAGTGATAAGATGTATCAGGATTTAAGAAAGAATTTTTGGTGGATAGGAATGAAAAAGGATATAGCAGCATATGTTGCAAAATGTTTAACCTGTTCACAAGTCAAAGCTGAACATCAGAAACCTTTAGGTTTAGTGCAACATGTCACACCTGTGTCACTTCAACCATCAAACAAATGCCAAACCAATGAAATATTGTATTTCATACTTGAAATTTGTATAAATATGTGTATTGTTTGCACGTATCAATTCTTGTTCGATTTCAAGCTTTAAATCGCTTTCTAGAAGGTTATACGCGCATTGATGCGTAAATATAACCAGTTCAATGCAACGAACACTCCGGAATAGTGAAATAGGCTTAACATACCTTAAATAACCTCCACATAACTTAGAAATAAGTTTTGGATGGTTTGGTGTGTTGAAATCAAGTTTGTTCGATCGCAGGGACTAATTGTGTCAAACTGTGAAACTATACCAATTTGTATAGTAACGAAACTTCTGGAACTTGATCATAAGTTAAACATACCCTAAATATCATTTACATAGCTTAGAAATAGGCTTTGAGGGGTTCGGTATGCTAAAACAAACATTATTGATCAATAGGGACTAAAAGCATCAAAAAGTGCACAAGTTTGCATTTTCGCACATATCTTACGTTCTGAATATATCCAGACACCCAAAAATTTATGTAATCTTTAAAATATTTTATTTTAGTGATTGGCATGATAAAATTCCATTCGTCGCTTAATTTGGATCGTTTTTGCGTTCGTTACGACTTCCGTCCTAATTAACAGAACAACGCAATCGTACGACCAAACGAACCGCAATCCGAGATGTTTTTGAGCATGTTTTGAGTTCCCTATACTTTAACTTCATTTTAGAGCCTTGAAATGAGGTTAACGGGGCTTAAACGTGCCAAAAATGCATCAAAATGCAAGTTATACAAGTTCAGGGGCTAAAACTGACATTCTGCCAAAGATGGCCCAGGCGGCCAGTGTAAGAATGTGTATGGGGCTACGCGGCCCGTGTTAGTGTTGTAGATCAGAAACATTGAATCTGGTCATTTAGCTCGATTTTGATGGTTTTGATCTATGGTTTTCAATGCTATGGGCTGGTTTGTGTGGAGAACAAGTCCCCCAATCATTCTCTAACACTTGTATGGCCAAGATCATTCCCTCCTTGCCAAGAAATGATCCTAACGGTTTGCGAAAAACTATATAAGGCCATGCTCCCATTCTATTTTCCTCACATTTGATCTGAGATTTCTCTAAGTGGTTGTGATTATTCACTACCTACCTGAGAATACTTAGAATCAAATCTATTTGGACCCTTTGTAAGTCCTCTTTCGTTCTTTATCGCTTTCTAGCTTAAAAGTCAAACAATGTTTGACTTTCAGCTTTGACCACGAGATGGTCAACAAGAAGTTCATTTGAACTTCGCAACGTGAGCGTAATCACGATGGTTATAGTCCCTTGTGACTATACCTACTGATTACCACGTTGACTAGGCATAGTGACGAGTCGTAGTTTCGGTCAAAATGCGCATTTAAGCGTATTTTGCAACCAAACTACTCTTGGTATCAAAACACTTTGTTTTGATATCAAAACTTGTTTTCTAACTTAGTTAAGTATGTTTTAACATGCTTAGCTCGTCACTTTTAGATTAGTGCTTATGTAGAGTCGTAAGTCAAGCAGTCTAATCAACCGCTTAGACTTTCGAACTAGACCCGTTTGGTCAATCATTAGGATCCGACCAAACATGTTTAGTGACCATAGTTTTATAGGGAATAACCTTCCGAGGTTATACCTTATGGTCACTTCGTTTAAGTAGTTGCATGATAGGTAGTTTATATGCCTTAGGTAAATTACCAAAATACCCTTTTTATGCATAATTGATATTTAAGCATATGTAACCAAAACTTTTGTCACTTAACTGATTATGCAACAAAATTAAACATGTTAGGCATATAATACTTGTCATAGGACTAGTTAGGCGGTCCTAACGCGTTTTACGCGAACGACGCGTTAAAGTAGCGTGAGCTACCTAAACGGGTCGTAATGGGTCGTAAGAACTTAGGTTAGGTTTCCTTTTAGTATGTAGGCCTTGTTAAACCATATCATATGAGTTCCCACACGCATTTGGTTTACGAGACCTCATCCTATCCGATTTTCCGATTTAGGTCCGGTTTATTTATGTAGTTATCAATATTAGGTGTCGTTTGATTTCCGGGACTCCTCTAGCTTGCTTGGTAGTTGTTCAAGACTTCTAAGCACTCTCAAGTGAGTACATAGTTCCCACTTTTACTGTTTTCAAACGTTTTGGGGTGAAGCATGTGTACCTATCTGTTATTTTCATGATTTCAAAGTATAATTGATTATACATGTTAATACTTATCTTTTGACAAACTGAATGATTATTTATGGTTTAAACACTGATTTTTCAAAGAATATAAAATTAATTGTTGGAATAGTACTTATTTTTGTACACCAGACCGGTTGGTAGTATGATATAGCGCTATAGGATTTGACACCCCATTCCTGTTGTTATGGAATGTCTGAAACCAATTTATTTTTCTCCATCCAAATAGGAATTGCCTTTGTGGTATTACTATAGTCTCAAAGGTGTATTTTGATGCACTAGGTCTGAATGAATTTTTAAATCACATTATTTTTGTATATTTAGTTATACTCCCAAAAGTATAGTTTGATATGCTCTCATATGTGATATTGTACAATACCAACATATATTTTGTTAATCATTAAAGCATAGTTTGATATGTTATTTTCAAAAACCAAAGCATAATTTAATATGTTATTTTCATAACCAAAGCATAGTTTAAATATGTTATTTATAAATCCAAAGTATACTTTTGATATACTACTGAAAATTATTATTTTTAACAACTAAAGTATATTTAATATACTATTTGTTTAACAATTGGGTTTTGGTTAGTGTTTAGATAACTGGATGGGTGTAATGTGATGAATACACGGTAGATACGCCGCTGGTACTTCTTATATATAAGTGTTTTCATCACATTACATACCGTGGCGTTATTTAGTACACTTGGGTTAACAATTTTGATCTAAAATATATTTTAATATATTACTTATTCGACTTTCTTAAAACCAAAGTATATTTTGTATATGCTACAAACCTTTTATCAAAACAAATGCATTTTTGGAAACAAAACTTTTTATAAGGATCATGACTACTTTTATTAAAACTTTTTCCTTAAACTTATAAGTCATGAATCCTAAATCAATAAAACCTATGTATCTCACAGGAATTTTTGTGCGGACGTACCTATTTTTACACATGTTTCAGGTGCAATTATGTGATGATTGTTGATACATGCTATACATAGGATGGACTCGTGCCTTAGCGACTTTAAAACTTGAAAGATAATAGTTGTACTTATTTGATTGTATTAAAACAATAAGTTCATTTATTCAATAAAAGAAAATTATTTATTCCATGGTTGTGAAACAATGATTCTGTTACAACACTCCCCGATGTTTCCGCCACGTTTTGTTGTTTTACGTGGTCAGGGTGTGACACAACAGTTAGAAATGCCTGTTTGGAAATGGGAATTAATAACAATGGATTTTGTTACTAAATTACCCAAAACAAGAAAAGGTAATGATACAATCTGGGTGATTGTAGATAGGCTAACCAAGTCAACTCATTTCCTACCGATGAAGGAAACTTTCAGTATGGAACTATTAGCTAAATTATATGTAAATGAAGTAGTTTCTTTGCATGGAATTCCTCTATCAATTGTTTCTGACAGAGATAGTCGTTTTACCTCTCATTTTTGGACAAGTTTCCAAAAAGCAATGGGAACCAAGTTAAATCTAAGCACAGCTTATCATCCTCAAACGGACGGACAAAGCGAAAGGACAATTCAGACCATGGAAGACATGCTTAGAGCTTGTGTAATTGATTTCGAAGGTAATCGGGACGATCACTTACCATTGATAGAATTTTCTTATAATAATAGTTATCACACAAGTATCAATGCTGCACCATCCAAAGCACTTTATGGACGAAAGTGCCGAACTCCTGTTGGGCAGAAATTCGAGAAAAGCAACAATCTGGACCTGAAATAGTACAAGAAACAACAGACAAAATCATTCAAGTCAAGTAACGACTGAAAGCAGCACGTGATCGACAAAAGAGTTATGTTGATAACAGATGAAAGCCGTTGGAATTTCAAGTAGGAGATAAGGTATTATTAAAAGTCCCTCCTTTGAAAGGAGTGGTAAGATTCATCAAGAGGGGAAAGCTAAGCCCCAGGTATGTTGGACCTTTTGAGATTATTAGAAGAATAGGACCTGTAGCCTATCAGCTACAACTGCCAGAGGAAATGGCAGGAATACATGATGTATTTCATGTATCTCATCTCAAGAAATGCTTAGCTGATGAATCACTGATAGTACCTATTAAGGATATAGAGGTAAATGAACAGTTAAAATTTGTAGAAAGACCTCTACAAATTGAAGACAGGAAAGTCAAGAATCTCAAACACAAGAGATTAGTTCTGGTCAAAGTAAAGTGGGACTCCAAAAGAGGACCAGAATACACATGGGAGCTTGAATCATAAATGCAAAGGAAATATCCACACTTGTTCCAGTAGACCTCGAGGACGAGCTCTAAAACAAGGTGGGGAGGATATAACAACCCTCCTGATATTTTTCTGACACCCTAATATATTTTTAAATATCCTTATATGTCCTAAAATACACCCCGTACGTGAAAACGGACCCCGAATACCTTTATTTTTATAAAAATAAAATAAAAACAGGAAAATGAGGCTGTCGAGGGGCGCGTAGCCTTTGGCTACTACCTACGCGGGCCGCGAGCGATCAACAACGAGGCCTCACCCGGTGATGACACGTGGCAACACATGTTGGACCTATTCGTGACCCAGATCAGCTACGGCCTAGACCCCCCTACTACGCGGGCTGTGTAGCCCGAGGTCTAACCTTACGCGGGCCGCGAGGAAACCAATTTCAGGCCCTATATAAGAGGGCATCGGGCCTTCAGTTGAAACTCGCTCATTTCCTTTTCTTTATCTCTAATTTCTGTTAGTAGATACTATAATCGGATATAATATCCCCCTAATTAACGAAGTTCTGCTCCGTTGTAAGTATTATAACCCCAATTACGTATTAGATACGCTGCCCGATTGATCCAGGGTTCCGTAACGACTATCGTGGTTCTGCCCGACGTAGTCGTTGGAATGCCGTCTCGGGGAGGGTATCATTAATATAAATAAAGGGCTATTATACTAACATATGTAAATTTGTGTAAATTATAGATAAATCACCAGGAAACCCTAAAAGAAGTCTAAGACAGCAATGTGAGTTTATCCTCTTTTTGTAAACCTTTTGTGAACTGTTTTACAAAACCTTAAATGCTTTACAATATGATTAAGCAGTGATTGAGTCTTTGTAGTTCTTCAATTACCGCCGGTATGTTGGGGTTTTGTATACAAAATGTGGAACACGTTACAATTGGACAACGAGTTAGCCAATGTGTAATATGACCCACCAGTCAGGATTGACAATACTGAATGAGTAATTGTGTAGAAATAAACAATGTGATAACTCTCAATACTGTGTTAATTGATAAAACTCTTCTTGATTAAACTGGGATTCACTCACCAGTATTTCCCACTGACAAATGTTTTTAAAACACGTTTCAGGTAACAAAATGTGAAAGCCAAATTAGAAGAAAGCCAGCTTAAGAGCACTGACGGCTTGGAAAAATGTGGCTATAAAAGTTACCTAAAAGACGATGTTTTAAATTCAATAAAATCGGGTTTATCCCTATGTTGTAATGAGAAACTTGGGTTTTACCCATGTGGTTATTAATATAAAATTTGTTAGTTTTACTCTGATAAACATTTCCTAACTACGGTCCTGATGAAATTTCCGCTGCCAAAATAATAAACAAAAAGATACCACCACAACTGGTCTCGCGGCCGCCCGTTCCCGGGACCGATAGGGGGCGGGGGTTGCGACAAAATGTCTCTCTCCTAGACTTTGATATCGGCGGTCTCTCTAACAAGGACACCGCCCCCTCGAAGCCACAAAAAACTTTGGCGAATGCTCTGTTTAGCAAAATCGCTCAAAGCCTGGGAGAAATTTCTGATTTGTCATCTCGCCAGAAGGCGGTGTGGGAATGCCTGAAGGGTCCCTATGCTAAGGATTTTTTAACCGTTATCCCAATTGAGGGGCTGGGACAATGTATGTCAGCAATAGAATACAGAGCCATCCTTAAATACCGGCTGATGATCCCTATGTACCCAGAAGATGAAACCTGCCCGATATGTCGTAAAGCTTGTATGGATAAATACGGAGAGCACGCAATGCATTGTAAAGAGCTCCCTGGGTTTAAATATAGACATGACTGGGTGCGAGATGTTTTGTGGGACATCTTGAGAAGAGCTAGGATTTCGGCTAAGAAAGAGGCTCCTGTGAATTTCCTTACCGACCCTATGGAAGGGAGATCTACTCTACGACCAGCGGATCTGCTCGTCTTTGGCTGGGCTAGGGGGAAACATGCTTGTGTGGACCTCAAGGGGGTTTCCCCTCTGGCTGGTTTAAGGGAAAACGGGTTTGTAGCTGGACAAGCAGTAAGAAAGGAAGAATCGAAGAAAGTTGATAAGCATGTTAAAGCTTGTGTAGAGAACCAACATATTTTTGTCCCTTTTGCCTTTGACACATTTGTCTCCCTAGCGCCAGAAGCTATCCAATTCCTGACTAGGGTCCAACGGGTCATCCACAACAATTGCTCAACCTTAGGGGGACGGGGTTTTATCTTTGGTAGATTAGGGTTTGCAATTCAGAAAGGGGTGGCGGCGCAGCTTATTGCCCGTCTACCTTCTGTTTTGATGTAACTTGGCAAGTATTGAAAATTTAATGATAATATAAAATTCAGAAAAAAAAAATGATTCCAATCATGTATATTTTTGTCGCCCCTTATGTATGCGTGTGTTTATGATATCTCTTGATGATGTGTCATGCCCTAATGGCGATGTCCCTCTATTAATCTAAATCTGTCGCCGCTCTGTTAGGGTTTTCAAAACCCATTTAATTTTATTCCCCCATAAAAAAATCATGCTCGGCTTTTTCTTTTTATTGTAAGCTACGGATGTAAAACGTAAGTTATGTTTTGCACTTGCTGTTTAAATTGTTTTGTCACCATATTCAGACCGTAAGCTACACTTTTTTGGTCCTTAGCCTACGTTGAAGACCGTTGACCCCATATTTTCTTAGATTCAACTTTCACACTTTGGCAATTAATACCCCTGCACTTCATTCTTGCTCATTTCTTGTGTTTCTAAATTGTTTTATCACCCGAAACAAGTACTTAGCAACGTGATATACCCCGGTTAACATCCATGGGTGTTCCGCTTCATATCCGAGCTTCTTAACTTCGTCGAATTAAGCGCTTATCCTACAAAACCATGAATACTCGTAGTTATCACATTCGAAACACATAATCGTTTAAAACGCAATAAAACGTATAATAAGCGCACTTTAACACTCGGGTTTCACACTCTCCATCAACTATCATAGAGAAGTGGGTAGAGGGAGAGACTGGGTACGTGATTGGTATGGAAGAAAAAAATTTGGTAATACCCACTGCATTTATGAACAACTTTTCTAAGTAATATACTAGTAGTAAATAATTTTGCGCGTTGAGACGGAAATTTGATTAGTTGGTTTTGTTGATTATGGTATCAGTACTCGCTATAGTAATCAAATGAGAAATATAAAAAACTAAAGTCGTGATATGCCCGAAAAAATATTGACACCTATTTTACATTGATCAAAAGTTATAATACGGTACACTACCACACTCGTATAGATTAAACTCGTGAGACACAGTTGCGTTTGATTTTTTTTCGACATTGCGATATAAACTTTATTTGAAAAAAAACTTGTATTCAAAATAATGGTACTCTGACGAATCGAGCCGATATAATAATATTCACAATGGTTTTATTACACCAAAGTTGCATGATGTAACTTAATAAATAAAGTCATGTTTTATATTAATCGAAAATCATAAAAATGAATACCAATACATGTTCCCATAACACTGATACTGGTACATATATAGTTGGTCTGTACTGACTCAGTGTTTCACCATATCATCATTTCGAATACAACTCTGTTTTAAATAAAACTTCGAATACAACTTCGTTTTAAATAAAATTTATTTCGATGTGTAAAGAAAACTCTAACGCAAATACGCAATCACGTATTTAGTGTTTATTAAAAAACGAATGAATGAAAGTTATAAGAAAAAACAAAACTATAGGGTTAAAAACGTATATTATTTATAGTATAAGGTGAGTACTTAATAGAAACTTATAAAAAGTCAAAGTTGCCATTCATGTAATTTAGTAACTATTATAATTAAACTATATAGATAAAAACGTATATTATTTATATCATAAGGTGTGAATTATAAAAAATAATAACAAAAGGAAAAAAGTGAAACTTACTATTTACATAGGTTTGTTTGCTAAACTTACTATTATATTATATTATATTATATTATATTATATTATATTATATTTCACAACAATTAAATTAAGATAAGAAATTTAAAAAAATAAAAATAAAAAGACTTGCTCCATGCTCCATCAGATTTCTAACGACGTTGTTAGACAAAAACTATAATATTTGATTTGTGCTCGTGTGATGCGACAGCAACACAACATTTAAAGGCTGAGTCGAGCCTAGGCTAGCTCAAGTTTGACTCGATCTTCATACCAAGCTGGCTTGAGTCGGCTTAAAATTAAAATCATGTTGGAATTTTAAACTCGAGCTCGGGTTAAATAAAATTATTCATGCCCAAATGGCAAAGTACGTAAGTTACACACCAATGGGGTGGTGGTCCATTGGTAAAGACAAAGCCTTTAAACATTTTGGGAGAGACAGATGTTTTGAGTTCAAGTCCTACAGTCGATAGAGATTAAAAGAAATTCGTCGTTAAAAAAAATTTTAGTTACACAATTATTTAACTCTTGTAAGCGTTTAAATTGTTTTTATAAATTAAATGTGTAACAACCCGACTTTCCGGGTCAAGTCAAATTCAAAGTCAAAGCTAGATCATTATTCAGATCTGTCATTCTTTGCTTAATTAACTTGTACTCTCGAGATTCGATAATAGTTTAACCCTTTTCGGTAATCGATATATACATTGGCTTTTGCTACATTTTAAACTATGTTTTACAACGCTTAATCAAAACACAGTTATCGCATTTTAACGCTATTTACAACGCTTACTATTTAAACGCACTTTATCGCATTGTTACCAACGCAATCACAATGCAACGCAACGCAAACTCGAAACGCAGTTATTGGTATTGTTCTATGTGTGTGTCATTATGTGCTTTACTTGTGTGTGCCTTATATATATGTTTTTTTGGATGTTATTCGCAAACGCAATTGCAACTCTATTGCAACGCTATCTCATCGCAACTTGAAACACAAATTTACTTTTATGCATATTATGTGTTATGTTCTTTGTGTAACTACTTGTTTAAATGTTATATGGTTGTCTCATCGCAACGTTTACTCGCAACTCGCTTAAACGCAACGCAACGCTTAACGCACGAAACGAAAGTCGGAAACCAACAAAACGCAACTTGGCTGGTCGAATGACCACCTGATCGAATGGACATCCGACCGGATGACCATCCGATCGACTAGCCATCCGACCCACTTCTCTCCACCGCCTTATCCCTTCTCTCTCACTATAAATACCTGTACACTCCACTGTTCACTTGATGTGACAGCTCCATTCGATCCACTCGCTTCCAGTTCATTCTTAGCACTATTTCACTCGATTCAAGGCTATTTTTAAGTATTTCTCACTAAATCTTGTACTTCCATCATCACTACACACGTTCTCATCAATTTCTCCATCAAATCTTACGTTTTCACCATGTAATCACCTGGTTTGGACTACTTGAAGGTGATGTCATCATGGTTTCTTATGCAAACTATGGTATGGAATCATCTCATCAAGATTTGTTCAGATCAAAAGCATTTCTAAACGATTTAACATAAATCCCAAACTAGATTTCAACACTACTTCATGGATTCAAACTTTCTTTCAACTCTTTTATACTCTTCTACTCAAAACCGATGGAATCTAGACACAATCTGACTTTAGACTCGTTCCTTAGTCTAGAGCTTGCTTGAAAACGGATTTCCACCAGAGAGACGACCTATTCACGGGTTCAAGATGAAACTCCATTAAGAGCAGTTAAGTCTGATCGAATGGGGTGACTCCCATCCGATTGGCTGAGCTGAACTTGGCATGGATTTCCGTTGTTTGACACGTCGTCATGACCGTCTCTGTTAAACTTCAAAACGTTTTAACTTAGCATATTTTACGGATTTTCAAACAACAAATCACCCAACCGAGTAGCCATCCGATCGAATGACCATCCGATCGAATGACTATTCGACCAGGTGACTTGTCCTTTTGTAACTTTCAATACTTAAACAATTTAACCAAAACTTCAAACTACAAGGTTTGCGATCGAATAGCCATCCGATCGAATGGCCATCCGTCCGGATGACCATCCAACCGGATGACTTGACATCTAGAGATACTTCTCATCTTCCAAAATGCTACAACGAAAACTTCAAAGTTTCAAAACCATTTTACAAACACACTCACCCAATCGAATGACCAACCGACCAAATGGTCATCCGTCCGGATGACCATCCGTCCGGATGGCCTCCGATAGACTCACCTTTCGACACTTAACTCTTTCGACACGCTGTTCAACGCTTACGCTACTGTCCTATGCTTAGGCTAATCTCCACACGCTCCCTTCAATCTAAGTACTGTGTTTACTAGCTAAACACCTACTATGAGTATACTCGAACCCATTTTCTTTTAACGCACTTTTGGGTGTTATGTAACGACTCACACAAAAACGTCCTAAAAACGTTCCGTAAATATAAACCCGGATCCCTAATATAACAACTCACATTAAAAATACTATTTCTTATTTTAATTTAACCAAGAGGAAACCTTAATTAAGACACCCAAGTAATTCTGCACAAACCCTACAAATTTCAGAACAATCAGAATCAGGATCAGGGCCCCTAAAACTCAGGGGGGGGGGGTATTCCCTACTTGATGATTATCCTAAATAACTCGTTGTCTAAATTTAATTTTGAGAAATTGTTGACTCAGCGGGCCTAGTCCCAACCGTGGCTACCCTATAGCCTATTTTCACACCATACGCATCGTAGGGGTTTAAAGCCTACGATGCGCAGGCTTGTTAAAGTCCCCTACGCATCGTAAGGGTTCTTGGCCTACGATGCGTAGGGCTGACCAAAATTCGGGTATAAATAGAGGACATTGGCACTTGATTCTGGGCGCTTGAACGACGAACAAAGTCAAAAATTACACGGAGTTATGCTCTGTTTACCACAATTAACACACATGGATCACTAATCGACGCCGCAATCAGGGTATTAGCTTGATCGCTATTACGATTCATTGTCCGATCGATCAATATATCCAATGGATGTTTAAGTGCCGCCCACATTAGGGTTATACTTTGTCGTTCGTCGTTAAATCGATGGATGTTTAAGTATCGTACTTTGTCGTTCGTCGTTAATTCGATGGATGTTTAAGTATCACACTTTGTCATTCGTTGTGAGAATTTGATCTCGTGAGTTATCGTAAATGCTGTATTAAGTACTAACCCAGAATTGTGTGCCTATTATTAGATTTAGGTTAAAAAGACTAATCAGTAGGCTAGACTCTGCTCAAATTAAATCTGCAATCCATCAAGGCTTATCTGTAGACTTTGGTTGTATAAATCTGCATGATTATAAAGTGAGTCATTCTCTTTTTATCAAATTACTTTTGAAATCATGTTTATTTTCAAAGATTATAATTACAGTGATTAAGTTTATGTAATCACCCAAGTTACAGCCGGTATGTGGGGTTTTGTATACATAACTTGATAACCGTCACTATTGGACAACGAGTTAGCCAATGAGTGATATGACCATAGTCACAGACACCATCGGGCAAAGAGGCTATCGATGGATGTTCGAGTGACAAGTACTGTGGGTAGTTGGTTTGATATCTGGAAACATTGTAATCTCTCTTAATACTGTAAATTATAAGAACCGAGTCATTTTCATAAATAGAATGATTCACTCAGTATTTCCCGCTGACAAAACCTTTTTAAAACACTTTTCAGGTAATTACAGTAGATTGGAGTAAGAGATGGATACGGCACTGAAAGGCATCAAGAAGTGGCTTATTTATTAATTAAATCAAAATAAGAAATATTGTTTTATGTAATAAAATTTATCTTTATTAAAGCTACCATTATAAAACATGGGTTTATCCCATTTATTAAATAAAATCCGGTATTTTATAAACTCTGATATTTTTCCTAACTCACGGTCCTGATAAAATTTCCGCTGCATTGTTTTCAAAATAATCACCGGTACCGTTGGACTGTTCACGGCACCCGATTCCGTCCAGGGTGGGTCGGGGGTCGTGACAGAAGGTGGTATCAGAGCCACTGCTTCAAGCCTTTAAGTGTTGTAATAATAATACCTAAGTGTATATAAAAGAGTTAGGAGATTGCTGTTAACTGGTAGCACGCATGATAGCATTTAGACTTGAACTTAAGAAAAGATGCCTTAGTATCAGCTTCGAGATAAGCTAAGTACTTGTGTAAATAAAGTATGATGGGTTTTGATATACCATAAGAATGGTAATTAGAATATTGCAAGATATGATAAATAAGCAAGATTTAATAGTAATTATTGCTTATTGATATTACTTGGCATAGAATAAGATACGTCACGGGACAACTAAGTCCAAAGTCACTAGTTGAGAGAATGATCAACAGTGACATGACCAAAAGCACTAAGTTGAGAGAATGATCAACAGTGTTATGATTAGAATCACTAGTTGAAAGAATGATCAACAGTGATATAACCACAATTACTAGTTGAAAGAATGATCAATAGTAAATTGACCCTGTCACAAGAATCGTCTAGTGATTAATATAATAATAAGATATGTTATGGAAATACAAATTTCCTTAATTTTGAATAAAAGCCCTAATAAGATAGACACTTTTTGAAAAGATACTATTTATGGGAAATAGAAAATTTTCTCCGACAAAACTGGGTATGATGTAGCAGAATCTCCAGTTTGTCCGGATATACTAAAGTTACCTCTCCGGAGAGAACCGGGTAAGAAGGTATATAATATGTCAGCAAGTGACAAGATTTCCCTAAATAATATCATGACCTGTTATCTGACTGGTTTTGGAAATATGAATCTGTTAAATACATGATCTTATAGAGGGTATGTATATTACAGCATGTGAAATATGTGATTATATAGATATGTATATCTATAAAGAAATTCCAAAAGTCAATTAAGAATAAAGCACAAGCATCTGTGTCTAGATTTCTTTATTAAGAATCTTTTTTCCGATTATTTTGTTTGATCATCTGTCTCGTAGCTCGTGTGATAAAATAAACAAAGGAAACCCATTAAGTTGGGATACTATCGAAAGTGTAAAGAATTTCTAACACTTTACCATAAACTATTAACGCAAGTAAAAAGCATGTAAAATTTTGATAAGGTACAAGAAAACACATAAAATTTGATTATAAATCCACAGAAGTTGAAGTATATTACACATAACTTCCGAGGCAAGACCTTTTGAAAATATAAATTGGGCACGATAACACCAATGTTAAAATTCCGTCAGTAAGAGAACTACTAATAAAAAAGAAGCACTTTGCCACAAACGACATGAATCTCGCCGAGGTATGTTGGAACAAAATTTCATAACCATCGATACACAGTCTAATCGGAGTCATAATTATTTATCACTGAAAAAGGAGTCACATACCTTTGCAAATTCCCTATTTCATTTTATTCAACATTTCCTGGTAATTTCACTTAACAACGGTTATCATAAGAAATTCCAGATAAAAGCTCTTAAATTTCTTTCATTGAAATTCTGACTTCTGTATATAATAGGTTGACTTTCACATTTCTATTTTTCCTAATGATCATCATACCAGGAGGATTTATTTCATAGTAGCGAATATTGATTCATTTCATTTCTTGGTAAATCCACACGTTACACCTGCATCGTTTGTTGCGCATGTGGTTCGTTTAATTTCTGAATTCCACTGGAGGGCTTCATTCTAATTTGTCATTTTATTCAAACTCAAATATCCTTTAGTTAGACTTGATTTTTGGCATGGTGAACCGCATTATTGCTAAACGATGACTCTTAATATCGAGTCAATAAATTTTTGAAAAACTCAATTTTCTTTGGCATCCATGGTTTCTGTTATGACCATGTCTGAACTTTCTTATTTAAACTCAAACCGAGTTCAATTGTTTGAATTTGCTCGTATTACATATTCAATTCAAGGTTCTATATGATGAATTAAAACCATCATATTCGGAATAATCCTAACAAGCATTTCAATTCTCTTGAACTATAACATGCTTGTATGATCCTCGACTTCACTAAATTATTTCTTTAATCACGATCACCTTGTGATAACATTTTCACAAAATCTGAAGATTGCGCTAATCTCGGATGTAATTATTTAATTATTTATATTGAATCCACTTTGTTAATTTATTTTATACAAGCAATCTTAAAACAATCATGTGCTCAGATAATGATACCCAAATTCATATTTTGGTATATATCTTAATAGTTATTACAATAACAATCGAGCCTTTCGTAATATTTATTGCTCTATCATCGTTGATCGAAAAACAGTATATATAAATTTAATTGATTATATATGGAATTACCTAATTTACAAATATAGTATTACTATATTTTAAACCATTGCGGTGAAGAAATTATATTTGAGGTATACTTTTATTTAAAGTTATTGTTTAGTTATTTATTATTGATAATTTTATTATTAATAATAATATACTAATAAGTAGTAGTGTTAAGATTATTTTTAATACTAGGGTTATTGTCAAGGGCAGATATTGGATAGCCTAGCCTTAGTTAGGCATGGACTGGCCACCTATGCTTAAACAAGGCAGCACTAACCAATATCTAACCAGGATAATGACTAGTTAATATATATAAATTAAGTCATCATACTTATTTAGTAAATTTTAATTATATATGAAAATATATATACCTTGGAAAAGACATATTTTCATAAAACAAAGGATAAATAAAATTATGTAAATAAATTATCTATCATATGTTTTGTGATAACTATAAAGAAAGTAACCATATAAGAATAATATGGTAGTCATCAACTACGTTGGGTTAGGAGAACATTATAATATATAAGAATAATTTCCATTCTCACTTATTTACAACATTTGTAAAATAGATTCACAACGTTATATGATTTCAAAATGGAAATAAGTAATCACATAGAATCGACCCATTAAATGTTATATATTTACCAAATATTTTACAAATACTTTTGTACAATAAATATTTTTACACCTTTATTTACAATTTTCATTTAACATTATAAATAATAGTGATTTCTTTTATAAAATAATATTTTGTAACGTAATAACTTCATTACGGTATTTTGTAATATATATTACATAGTTATTTTACAAAGTATGGTAAAATACTAAAATGGTATTTATTTAAAAGCAGTAACCATTTACATATAATAAAAATGTGTAACAAATAATATATATTACATAGTATTTATATTTGATATATAAAATACGGTTCAGACAAGAACACAAATAATATATATTACATTTACTTTACAAATATAATATAATAATTGGTTATGCTAAAACAACTTGGAACTCTAAACCATAATACACTAACTCTATAGTCTTTTGGTGTATCTTAGTAATTCACTCATCTCAACATATTGATTTTCTCATATCATAATTTAATATCTGACAAATCATTTCATTTGGAACCTGACAATTCTAACTCTTCCTCAGTTACCAATCAAAGTAAGCTTTCTTTTGACAAAGAATTTTATTAATTCTAAAAATTTTTAATATCTATTGATCCTATATCTTTTGGCTTGCTCTGGAAAGCATATCATTTCATTTCATTCGTTTGTCATCAATTTCTTGAACTAATTCAGTTGAACCATTGAATTCTACCTAAGATACAACTCGTATTCACAAAAATTCGATATTTTAAATTCTGTGTCATATACCCTAATATTATTGTTATTAACTAAAAGGTGACATAAGTCTAAAAGAAATATCATAACCCAAATACACTTGGAAGCTGGAATCTGAGATGAAGAAAAAGTATTCCTACTTATTCCAGTAAATCTCGAGGACGAGATTTTTATTAAGGAGGGGAGAATGTAACGACTCACACAAAAACGTCCTAAAAACGTTCCGTAAATATAAACCCGGATCCCTAATATAACAACTCACATTAAAAATACTATTTCTTATTTTAATTTAACCAAGAGGAAACCTTAATTAAGACACCCAAGTAATTCTGCACAAACCCTACAAATTTCAGAACAATCAGAATCAGGATCAGGGCCCCTAAAACTCAGGGGGGGGGTATTCCCTACTTGATGATTATCCTAAATAACTCGTTGTCTAAATTTAATTTCGAGAAATTGTTGACTCAGCGGGCCTAGTCCCAACCGTGGCTACCCTATAGCCTATTTTCACACCATACGCATCGTAGGGGTTTAAAGCCTACGATGCGCAGGCTTGTTAAAGTCCCCTACGCATCGTAAGGGTTCTGGGCCTACGATGCGTAGGGCTGACCAAAATTCGGGTATAAATAGAGGACATTGGCACTTGATTCTAGGCGCTTGAACGACGAACAAAGTCAAAAATTACACGGAGTTATGCTCTGTTTACCACAATTAACACACACGGATCACTAATCGACGCCGCAATCAGGGTATTAACTCGATCGCTCTTACGATTCATTGTCCGATCGATCAATATATCCAATGGATGTTTAAGTGCCGCCCACAATAGGGTTATACTTTGTCGATCGTCGTTAAATCGATGGATGTTTAAGTATCATACTTTGTCGTTCGTCGTTAATTCGATGGATGTTTAAGTATCGCACTTTGTCATTCGTTGTGAGAATTTGATCTCGTGAGTTATCGTAAATGCTGTATTAAGTACTAACCCATAATTGTGTGCCTATTATTAGATTTAGGTTAAAAAGACTAATCAGTAGGCTAGACTCTGCTCAAATTAAATCTGCAATCCATCAAGGCTTATCTGTAGACTTTGGTTGTATAAATCTGCATGATTATAAAGTGAGTCATTCTCTTTTTATCAAATTACTTTTGAAATCATGTTTATTTTCAAAGATTATAATTACAGTGATTAAGTTTATGTAATCACCCAAGTTACAGCCGGTATGTGGGGTTTTGTATACACAACTTGATAACCGTCACTATTGGACAACGAGTTAGCCAATGAGTGATATGACCATAGTCACAGACACCATCGGGCAAAGAGGCTATCGATGGATGTTCGAGTGACAAGTACTGTGGGTAGTTGGTTTGATATCTGGAAACATTGTAATCTCTCTTAATACTGTAAATTATAAGAACCAAGTCATTTTCATAAATAGAATGATTCACTCAGTATTTCCCGCTGACAAAACCTTTTTAAAACACTTTTCAGGTAATTACAGTAGATTGGAGTAAGAGATGGATACGGCACTGAAAGGCATCAAGAAGTGGCTTATTTATTAATTAAATCAAAATAAGAAATATTGTTTTATGTAATAAAATTTATCTTTATTAAAGCTACCATTATAAAACATGGGTTTATCGCATTTATTAAATAAAATCCGGTATTTTATAAACTCTGATATTTTTCCTAACTCACGGTCCTGATAAAATTTCCACTGCAACGTTTTCAAAATAATCACCGGTACCGCTGGACTGTTCACAGCACCCGATTCCGTCCAGGGTGGGTCGGGGGTCGTGACATGTTACATACGTTCGCTATCAAAACACAATAACACACAACGCAAACACTTTCAACGCTAACCGCTCCCGCATGTTATACGTGATCTTTATGCTTGTTACTATGCTTAGACAGTGTTACACGATATTGCCTCTAGCAACGATAGTACTATAGTTTGGACTCAGCACCTGTCGTGGATGGGGGTTGCTAGGGATCACATTATTTTACTTCACGTGTCCGCTGGACATGTGTTGCGCATACTCTACAACGCAGTCTCGTGATTAATTATGAACATAGTCTGATAGTTACTTGCTTGCCCGTTACGTGATACATGCTGGTTATGCGTAAACGTTTTTTATTCTATATGCTATTCAAACTTGTGTACTCACCTTTACACTCTGTGTATTGACTTTATTTTAACGTATGTGACAGGTTGACTAGGATGCTATGCTTGCTGTGCGATGATGAACAAGCTAGGGAGTCTATAAACAAACTAAATAAATCTGAGTTGTCGGAACAGCTTAATTGTTTTGAGATTATATCTGTAATGACTGTTTGCTTTATATGTGTGATGGTATGGGACGTTAAACGTTTAATATAATGACATTAATAGTTGTTATGGATTCTCTTGAACAATCTGTTTCGCTCAGTGTCACGCCCTGATGTTTCCGCCATCGGTTGGGGTGCGACAGATTGGTATCAGAGCCATAACTATAGGGAATTAGGAAAGACTCGACCTAGTCTGGGTTGATGTCTTAGGAATTGACCTAGTCTATAGTTTAAGTACCAACAGACCGCCTTGTGCGAACCCAGTAGGGGTTTGTACAAGCTTGCTCTCCTACGAACTCGTAGAAACTACATCTTCGTGCGAACACCGCATACTACAGCTTCGCGCGAAAAAAGGCCTTTCCTAAGGCCGGAAAATACTTAGCTTTTCCTAAAGTTGACGCAACACACACGTTTTCAAAAACATTCGCATAACACAATCAAGCGGTCTCGTCGAGATTAGGTGTGAAAACCAAGAACTCTCGATAAGATTACCCACTCTACGCGCATTTTAACTATTAACACAAGAATTTTCATTGAGTCAGGAGTGAAATCCATATCTCGACGAAATCCCCCGTCTCTATTCCATGATTATGTCACACTTCCAGGAACAGGATCGTTAAGTTAGGGGTGGAACCCGTACCTTAATGACCAATTCCAATCGCTACTTTAATTTCTACAAAACTCTCACCAAAGTCTCGATGGATTCCAATGACTCGAGTCACATATTAGCCAAAAGGATGTGTGTCGATCGCTGTGCTACAGCGAGAGCACAGTCCATTAGGCTAGAGCGTGTACTTGAAGTCATTGTGGATAGTCGAATCACTATGGGTAGTCGATGTCTCGCACCCAAGACACTCTGTTTCGATTCTGAGCTCGTAGCCGCTGATTCTTTGATTTTATGCGCTTTTATGTGTTTATATGCTTATATGTTTAAATTTTGGAGATCTACGCTTTTTGCTCCTCGCCTTATTAAACGCGTACAGCTCGCACAACACTTTTAGCTCAAAACGCTAACAAATCGCAGACAAACTATGAACTCTCGCAACGCTATTCGCTGTTTACGCTACTCGCTATCGCTATCGCTACTCACACTCGCAACTCTCGAGCACAAAACGCTGCTTTAAAATATAGGTGAATAGGTGCAAAATATGTAGGTGAATACGTGCAAAATATAGGTGAATACGTGCAAAATATGTGCTTACGTGGATTACGTGCCTATTTGCTTCTGTGCTTACGTGCTTATGTGGATTATGTGCCTACGTGACTAGGTGCCTATGTGACTAGGTGCCTATATGTTAGACGTGTTTCTGTGCTTTATCTAATAATAATAATAATAAGTATGCTGGTTAAACACTGCATGACGAGATTCGATTGTATCGTTTAAACCATACGGCGATGTCTGCTGCAGACACTGTCTTCCCTTGGTTCTCATACTGGCCAAAATGCTCAGAGAAGCAGAGATGACAAGCGCATCGCTTCTCTCGTCGCCAAGGAAATGGCTAAAGTCATACCTCAGATCGTCAGTGAGATCAACGAGGTCAGCAGCAAGTCGTCTGTCGAATCGAAGAGCAACACTCCAAAAGCTCCCTCAGCTTTAAACAATTCAAGGCCTGTGGTCCTAAAGACTTCACTAGTGAAGATGGACCCAGTGCTATGTTCCAGTGTTTTGACTCTATAGAAGTCACCCTTCGTCAAAGCGGATGCCCAGACAACCTCCGCACTGTGAATGCTACTGGGGGTTTTTCAGTCCATGGATCTAGACTGGTGGACTATGGAGCAAAACAGGCGTGGAAACGATGCAGCCTATGGACTCTCTTGGGAGGAACTGAAGGAAGTCATGATGAAAGAATTATGTCCCCCACATGAACTCCAGAAGCTGGAAAACGAGTTTTGGGGTATCAAGCAAGAAGGAGGTGACAATGCTGGTCTCACTGCTCGCTTCAAGCAGCTCAGCATTATCTGTCCTGGTCAAGTGTCAACACCCGACATCATGATCAAGAAATACATTCGAGCTTTAACTGACTGTGTAGCTGATTTTGTTCAAGCAGTGAAGCCTACTACTATTGAGGAGACTTACCAACTCGCAGCTAAAATCAATGATTAGCGAGTTTTGGCTGGTTATTTCAAGACCTCAACCAAGAATCTCCATCAAGCAACTGCTACTCCCGCTCCTGAAACCGCAACACCTCAAGTCTTGAAGTCTTCACGCCAGAATCGCAAGCGCAAGGGTAACAACAACAAGAACTGTGCTGCGACCGCCGCTCTTCTCAACGCTGTACTCGTCCAACCCAACCCAACCAGAACCAGAACCGACAAGTTTCCGCACCTGCAGCCAATGCACCGCTTGCTAAGTGTGTGTATACTGGTTTTCATCCTCTGTGCCCAAAATCCACCTACCATCACCCAGCTGGGGTTAATTTTCGTTTCTGTGCAAATTGTAATATCTATGGGCACTTCACTGCTCACTGCTGTTCAGGCCCGCGTCAACAAGTTCGACCTCCTCCAGCACCACCAGCTCAACCTCTTTCCATTCAGGGTAACCCAGCAGCTCCTGCACCCGCTGTCCATGCACGAGCATGCTACTCTTGTGGTGCCCCTAATCACTTCGCTAATGTCTGCCCGAATCGAGTTGTGAAACAAGAGCCGCAGCAGCAACCACCACAGCAACAGCAGCAGCCTCAGCAGTAGCAACAACCGCAACAAGCAGCCCGCGGACGAGCCTTCAACATCAATGTCCGCCAGGCTCAGACTCACAACAATGTTGTCAATGGTACGTTTCTCGTTAATGGTATTTATGCTTCGTATTTATTTGATACTGGAGCTGATAATTGTTTTGTGTCGTTTGAATTCGAAAAGCTCCTAAACCGTAAACGTGCTTACCTCCCAACGACATTTGATGTAGAAATTACCACCGGAAGAACCGTCAACGTTAGTTCTGTTCTTCGTGATTGTACTCTTGAACTCAACAATCACGTTTTTCCGATCAATCTCATTCCGATGCAACTTTGTAGCTTCGATAACATAGTAGGCATGGATTTTCTTCGTGAAAATCATGCTGAATTCGTTTGTTTCGAAAAGATGATCCGTTTTTCTCTTTCCAACAGTAATCAACTCTGTGTTTTTAGTGAAGTATCTTCGAAGGAACTTAAACTCATGTCGTGCATACAAGCAAGTATCTCCGAAAGGAATACAAGGCTTTCTTGGCACACATCGTAGTAGCGGAGAAGGAAAAGAAAGCAACGGAAAAGGTACTTGTTGTTTGTGATTTTCCTAATGTCTTTCCAGATGATTTACTTGGTCTACCGCCGTCTCATGATATTGACTTTTGTATCGACCTCATTCCTGGAGCTAATCCTATCGCTAAAGCCCCTTATCGTCTCACTCCTTCCGAAATGCGCGAACTCTCTAGTCAACTTCAGGAATTACTTGATAAAGGCTTCATACGCCCTAGCATATCTCCATGGGGCACACCTGTCCTTTTCGTGAAAAAGAAGGATGGATCGTTCCGAATGTGCATCGATTATAGGGAACTCAATAAGCTTACTATATAGAATCGCTATCCCTTACCCCGAATCGATGACTTATTTGATCAATTGCAAGGCGCTACGTGTTTCTCTAAGATCGATCTACGCTCTGGTTATCACCAATTACGAATTCAGGAGGAAGATATCCCTAAAACCGCTTTTCGAACCCGCTATAGCCATTATAAATTTGTCGTTATACCCTTTGGACTTACCAATGCACCCGCGGTTTTAATGGATTTGATGAATCGCGTGTGTAAATCCTTTCTCGACTGCTTTGTCATTGTGTATATCGATGATATCCTTATCTATTTCAAAACAAAAACTGAACACGCGCAGCATCTACATTTAGTTCTCGAGCTTCTCCAAGGGAATCGCCTCTACGCCAAGTTCTCCAAGTGAGAATTTTGGCTCGAGGAGGTTCAATTCCTCGGTCACCTCGTCAACAGTCAAGGTATTCACGTCGACCCCGCAAAGATTGAAGCAGTTAAGAGTTGGATTACACCGAAAACCCCATCCGAAGTTCGTTCTTTTCTCGGATTGGCGGGTTATTATCGCCGATTTATCATTGATTTCTCTAAAATCGTCGTTCCTCTCACCTCTCTTACGCATAAAGACAAGACTTTTGTTTGGGGAACCAAATAAGAGGATGCCTTTCAAATTCTCAAGCGTAAGCTTTGCAACGCTCCCGTACTCGCCCTACCCGACGGAAACGACGACTTTGTAGTCTATTGCGATGCCTCTAATCTAGGTCTTGGTTGTGTCCTGATGCAATGGGATAAGGTTATCGCGTATGCATCTCGTCAACTCAAAGTCCAAGAGAAGAACTACACAACCCACGATTTCGAGCTAGGTGCAGTTGTTTTTGCGTTAAAGATTTGGCGACACCACCTTATGGTACCATGTGTACGGTCTTCGCCGACCATAAGAGCCTACAACATATCTTAAACCAGAAAGAGCTGAATATGTGCTAACGCAGATGGGTTGAACTCCTCAACGACTACGACTATGAGATACGCTGCCACCTAGGCAAAGCAAATGTCGTTGCCGATGCTCTTAGCCGACGAAGTTATTTACATAGTGTTCGTAATACCCAAGCCCAACACGACCTCGAAGCTCTCATTCGTGACGCTCAACATGCCTATTTTACCGAACGCACTTTGAAGGAAGAAAGAATTCTTGGAACCGAAAGCCAACTAGTGAATAAACCGAATGGTGTCTTTCACAATCACGATCGCATTTGGATACCTAGTCGCAATAACCTTTGGGAGATATTGTTGACTGAAGCCCACAAATCCCGATATTCCATTCATCCCATTGCCGACAAGATGTACCAGGACCTCCATGCCAGGTATTGGTGGCCATGAATGAAGAAGGATATCGCTCTCAATGTTTTGAAATTCCTGACTTGTTCGAAAGTCAAGGCTGAACATCAACGACCCTCTGGCTTACTTGTACAACCCAAAATCCCGATGTGGAAATGGGAGAGTATAGCTATGGACTTCATTACGAAACTCCCACGCACACCATCAGGTCACGATAGCATTTGGGTTATCGTTGATCATCTTACAAAATCCGCTGATTTCTACCGATACGAGAAGACTATAAAGTTGAACGATTAGCACGAATCTATACCGACGAAGTCATTTGTTGACATTGGACACCTCATGACATCATCTCTGACCGTGATGGTCGATTTACCTCGCGCCTTTGGGAAACCTTTCAATCTGCTCTCGATACTACCCTTAATCTCAGTACCGCATTCCATCCCCAGACCGACGGTCAGACTGAACGCACGATTCGCACCCTTGAAGACATGCTTCGTTCATGCGTTATAGATTTTGGTGGTAATTGGGATTCGCATTTACCTTTAGTCGAATTCTCGTACAACAACAGTTATCACTCTAGCATTCAAATGACACCATTTGAGGCATTATATAGAAGAAAATGTCGATCGCCTTTTGTATGGCACGAGATCAGAGACGCGCAAATTACCAGTCCTGAGTTATTTTAAGAAACGACTGACAAGATCCTCCAGATACTAGCCAATCTATTGAAAGCTCGGAGCCGTCAAAAGAGTTACGCCGATAAACGCCGCAAGCCCCTTGAGTTCGAAGTTGGTGATCACGTACTCCTAAAGGTTTCACCTTGGAAGGGGGTGATCCGATTCGGCAAGAAAGGAAAGCTAGCCCCTCGATACGTTGGACCCTTTAAGATTCTAGAAAGAATTGGCAAAGTGGCCTACCGACTCGAATTACCGGAGGAACTCAGCAACGTACATCCAACTTTCCACGTTTCGAACCTCAAAAAGTGTCTAGCCGAAGAGAATTTGCATGTTCCTCTTGAGGATTTGCAAGTGAACGAAACATTACACTTCATGGAAAAGCCAGTAGAAATCATTGACCGAGAGACCAAGAAACTTCGACGCTCTCGCATTCCTATAGTGGAGGTTCGCTGGGAAGACAAACGCGGCGCCGAGTTCACTTGGGAACTCGAAAGTGATATGAAAGCTAAATATCCACATCTCTTCATTATGCCTGCTCCTTAATTTCAGGACGAAATTCCCTAAAGTAACAACCCGACTTTCCGGGTCAAGTCAAATTCAAAGTCAAAGCCAGATCATTATTCAGATCTGTCATTCTTTGCTTAATTAACTTGTACTCTCGAGATTCGATAATAGTTTAACCCTTTTCGGTAATCGATATATATATTGGCTTTCGCTACATTTTA
Source organism: Helianthus tuberosus (assembly GCA_030545235.1). Lineage (NCBI taxonomy): Eukaryota > Viridiplantae > Streptophyta > Magnoliopsida > Asterales > Asteraceae > Helianthus > Helianthus tuberosus. Next base: position 93,316,371 of record CM060418.1, on the reverse strand, counting down.
AACTATGTTTTACAACGCATTCACAACGCTTAATCAAAACACATTTATCGCATTTTAACGCTATTTACAACGCTAACTATTTAAACGCACTTTATCGCATTGTTACCAACGCTATCACAACACAACACAACACAACACAACACAACACAACACAACACAACACAACACAACGCAAACTCAAAACGTAGTTATTGGTATTGTTCTATGTGTGTGTTATTATGTGCTTTACTTGTGTGTGCCTTAGATATATGTTTTTTTGGGATGTTATTCGCAAACGCAATCGCAACTCTACCGCAACGCTATCTCATCGCAACTCGAAACACAAATTTACTTTTATGCATATTATGTGTTATGTTATTTGTGTAACTACTTGTTTAAATGTTATATGGTTGTCTCATCGCAACATTTACTCGCAACTCGCTTAAACGCAACGCAACGCTTAATGCGCGAAACGAAATTCGGAAACCAACAAAACGCAACTCGGCTGGTCGAATGACCACCCGATCGAATGGACATATGACCAGATTGTAACACCTTGCAAAAACCTGTCCAATATAATAAAGACACGTCTCATGAACTTTAAACGTGTAATGAATTGATTTCGAGGGACTAAAGTTATCAAACAATGTAAATATGTATGTGAAAGGATCCAAAGTGTCAACATGCCAAACTTGTGCCTCTGATTGACCTTACGCGATGATCGTATTCTTTGTTGAATATAATATCAGACGCAAGAATCCGTTTGTGCTTAAATTTAAAATCTACAAAGCTCAGATATTAAATGTGTCAACATGTTAAATATTACCTCTGAATGACCTTTAACGATCCCGAAGCATTGTATTAATTTTATTTTACGCTCACAGATGTGAGACATGGATTTCATGGAGTTTTGACGCATACAAGACATTTCGGGTGATCTCGTAACTAACCGGGAGCTTATCGGTGTTTGTTTTAGGACCCAAAACTCTTAAAAGTTAACTATGGGGGTCACAAGTGCAATAAATGAAAGTTAATTAAACTTAAAATGGACCAGGGACTGAAAATGCAAAAGTTTCAAAGTTTTTACCGGATTAACAGGTCCTCGCGGGCCACGTAGACTTCCTCTAATATCTACGCGGGCCGCGACTGAGTTACCAGCGACAACTCTCTGCACAGCTGCATGTAACAGCTCCTCCACCGCCTTGCATGCTAGTTTTCGATTATAGGGACTGTGTTGATGGTTTTCCCTGACACATAGACACATGTGATCATCTGGTTACCTCCAATTACAGCTGGAATGTTCTTGGCAACCTTCAAACTCTTATAAATAGCTCTCATTTGTGAAGACTTGAACTTGCACTTCAAAATTTTTCTTTCACATTCACTCTCTGAAGCATCCTGGTGTTCAAGGAAGCTTTCTCTAGTCTAATTTTCATGCTAAGGACTATTGTAAGAGTTCTTAGCTTCTATAGTTAAGGTTTCATTAGTTTAATGACCGAAAGTCAAAGATATCGTAATTATACTTTTACTTTGTGATTAATCACTAACGGTCCAGCCATTATTGGAATTGAAAGTGGCTATGTGTTGGTAATTAAGTAGGTGATAAACCCTTAAAAGGGCACCCTCTAATTATCACGTTATCTCAGTCAATTGTCGGGTCAATGCAACTAGTCAAAACGGTATCTCACGGGGTGTAGGCATACACCTGACAGTTGCGTATGTAAAACGGTATCTCACTCGTGAGGAAACTTCTTGTGGGCTTATACTAGTGGTGTCACACCCCCAAAATACCACATGCGGAATCACCGCGGGGCGTGTGACGTACCAGGATCCAAGCCACCAATCACATTGAACTTCACATAATATAATAATATTAAATAAAACATTCCATTGATTTCAAGATATAAATCCAAGTCATAAGTTAAACCAAAGTAGTTGTTCAGCGGATGCATAATGTAAACTGTAAATCAATTATTTTAAAACAAGTGTTCATAATTAACGAAGCAAGTATCCAAGAGTCTCGACCCATGACCACGCTAGCACTCCCAGATAGCAAGTCCATATCAGGAATCTAACGATCTGCAAGGCATGTAACAACAAGTCAACAACAAAGTTGAGCGAGTTCACAGTTGGTTGTCCATTTTAAAGTTGTTCAAAAAACCACGAGTTCATTTAAAAACCATGAGTTATCCAATTCATTGTTTCCCAAACCATAACTAATGGGGGCTTCCCCATGTTAACCACTAGACCCGTTACCATATCGACTACTGACTGAAGTAAGTTGGTGCCCTAGCATCAATGTCTATCATCATTGACGTGCCCAGATCCATTAGTTCACGCCCGTCCTCTGCAGCACGGTGTGAGGCATGTCAAACCTAAATAGCGCTATCTAACTAACGACCCGTTCACCATTGGCCCGGCGATTACGTCGATATAAAAATGAGGGACTTAATGATAGAGTTTTTGGTCTAGTATCAATGTTATCATCCTCCAATAAAGAGGATGTGGTACGTGTCCCCAAACCAGGAGATCACGCAGGTTCTGATTAAATCCTTAGTACATGTTTTCACCCTTCAATAAAGAGGATGTAGTACATGTTCCAAACCAGGAGATCAAGCAGTTTCCGATTAAATCCTTTACCCATTCCCAACCACCGGGAATCCCATGCCTTGTAGAAAGTATGAACTCACCTTGGTTTGCTCGGATTGTTAAGTTACTTTACCCGTTCCAAGTTGGTCAACCAAACCTGTGACAACCCTCGTAATTCCATGTATCCGTACAATTTATTAATGAAAATTTAAGTGCTTGATGACTGTGCTGAATCATTTAACTGCTCTCTGATTTCTATGTTATACTTACATGTGCGTGTTAACATACTAGTAGTATACAGAAAAGTTACTAAATAGTCTGGTATGCTTTCCTGAGTGTTAGGAATTAATTGTGTTACAAAAATATATATAAAAGACACCTTGCGGAATAATTAAACACTTTAACGAAACGGTGTTTAACTGAACAACCGGACATTACCCGGAACAATAAATTTTTGTCAAATACATTGTTTTATTATTTTTGGCTAGTCGTGATCCCCGAACACCCTAACACCCACTAAAAATCAAACTAACTAACATATACAAGAGTATGCTTGAATTCTAAATAGTAGTTACTTGTTAGTTGGAAAATATTTACCTTAACCCCCCCCCCCCCCCTAATCGATTTTCGGTCCCAATGGACCCCACCCAAAATCTTCACCATACTTCATATATTCTACTAGATTTTAATGCATTTTTATAATAGATCTTTGCTTGTAGACATTACCATAAAATGTGAAGAAATCTTATTAGCATGGAACTCTAAGATTCATCATCATCACTCCAAGATCACTCTCTCACTTCACTCTCTTTTAGCTCCACCCCAAACCGCCACCATCACCACCCCTAAACCACCACTTTCATCCACCTTCAAGTCTCATTCAAGTATAGAAGAAGGGCTATAGGAACTTGCATCTTGTGGTGCTTCAAAGGAGCCTTGTTCTTGCTTGTTCATCATCTTTTTCTCATCATCTTCTTCACTAGATTCTACCCTTGCTTTGTGCTAGTAGTAAGTTCCTTGTGCCCCTTTGTTCATCTTGTTTCTTGGTTACGAGTCGTAGTATGTTTAGTATGTTCAAATCACCAAATAAACAAGAACATCAAAAAGATGAAACATGATGTAATAATGTTAGTATGAAGTTGTTTTGATATGTGCTGATTACTTGCTGATTTACTTGTTAATATTGATGTTAAAGGTTGTTGTTAATCACTAAACATGATAACGGAATCAATCGAACATGCGTTAGAAAGTAGGGAACTAAAAACAGAAAGCTGGTTGGTATTTACAGCCAACTTCAGTTGGCTCTAACCAGACCTTAATAAAGCAGAAAATGTATTTTCTGAAGTCTAGATTTATGTATTATGAAATACGGTTCTAATGGCACTAGAATTATAATTTTTGTACTTCGTTTACTATTTTTAAAGACCCTTTTTGTAACAGCGACTAAAGCTGAGTTTTTACTGCAGTAAATGGGCGATATGTTTTTAGTCATAACTTGAGTTCTGTGTTGAATCAGCCCATGAAATTTGTATAGTATATGACCACTGATGTATTTGTAATTCTCCCACTGGAATTTTGTAAATCGGACTTACAATGAATTTTTAATGAATTATTTTGTGGACTGCAGTAAGAAAGTGATGAATCTGAATGCAGTCCGGAAGATGAATTTTTATAAAATATTGGTAATGAACTGGATGCCGAGATTTTTACACAATAATATTTGAATCGTTTAAGATCTTCTGTAAAACGTTGAGAATTTTTGGAACATGTTAACTATTTTATTAAAATCCCCGAAAACAGCCCGGTTTTGAAGATTAAAGCTGAAACGACATAAGTAGTGATTTGCGTATCTAAATGTCGGGTAGGTTATCTGAGAATGATATAACATGTTATATATCAATAAAAGTGTTATGTACAATGTCGTATGTTTGTTTATGAGTGGGGAATAGATGGGAAGTTTATATGGGCATGAACCGTTAAAGTGATGGATGTTATGTGATAGATACGTGTAGGAACTTTGTGTTCTATTTGAAGTCACTAATAAACTAAGTGGTAATCATACTAGGACGTGATTGACCGACCTTGACTGTTAGCTATGTTTGAGAGTCAAACCGAGCAACCGAGGTGAGTTCACACTTTCTACAAGGCATGGGATTCCCGGTGGTTTGGGAATGGGTTAAGAAACTAAAAATGGAATCTACATATCCTCCTTGGGTAGGATATGTACGGCCATCCTCCATAGGTAGGATGCCAATAATTATTCTGCGTATTCTCCTTGGGTAGAATACGTACGTTCGTCCTCCTTGGGTAGGACAACACCCTTAAAACTTACTAGACAAAACTCTATCGTTAAGTCCCTCATTACATATCGACTTAATCGCCGAGGCCGATGGCGAGCGGGTCATTAGTTAATAGCGCTATTAGGTTTAACAAACCTCACACCGTGTCGTCCAAACGGGCATGTACTAATGGACTATGGCAAACTATCAATGATGATAGAACATTGACGTAGGGCACAACTATTGTTCGTAGTAGTCGATATCATACAGTCTAGTAGTTTACATGGGGAAGCCCCCACTGATTATGGATATGGTTTGGGTAATAAAAGGAATTGGTTAAACATACTTTCAACTACGGGGTAATCCCCCACGGCAATAAGCCAACGAAAGTCAAACCACATTTTCAGAAACAACTTAAAACTAATCAACCAACCGTGAACTCACTCAACTTTGTTGTTGACTCGTTGTTACATGCCTTACAGGTCGCTAGATGCTTATGGAGCTTGCACGAGGAGGTGGTCGTTGTGGGAAACGGACTGTTATGTTCCGTGCTAAATATTTAAATCCTTGTGAACTTATTAACCTACGTTTTGGACTTTAAACTTATGAACTATGGAACTTATGCTTTGGACTTACGTTTTACGCTTCCACTATTAACTTAAAATCGGTTACTCTCTTTTGGTCACCAATTGTATTGTGGTTGGTTTTAATTACTTAATTATGTTGTTCAATATGATTGGTGGCTCGATCCTGGTCATGTCACGCCTCCAAGCGGTGACGCTCCGCATGGTGGATTTTGGGGGTGTGACAGATTGGTATCAGAGCCATTGGTTATAGTGAACTTGGTTTTTAAAAAGGGGAAAAGCTTTTTGATAAAACTAGACTATAACCTGTACAGTGCTCCACGATCCACAACGACGCTTCGCTCCTCGTGCAAGACTCAACACCATAGGTGAAATGGTTTATGCTTACATTGCCTGTCTATTAGTCTACATAGTACATTGCATGCTTAGTTAATACAACAACTGATAATTGAAACCCTGTGTGTTTGCTCTCTTCTTACGCACTTTCGCGACACCTTTCTTACTTGTGTTTCCTTCGATGTGAAGATCATGGGCGGACGCCTGAACTTGACTCAAGCCCAGTTGACGGCTTTGATCAATGAACGAGTTGCTGAGGCACTCGCAGCAGTTCCAGCAGGAGGTCAACATGCTCAGCCTCCCGTATGTACATTCAAAACCTTCATGGACTGCAGACCCAGTACCTTCAGCGGCACAGAAGGAGCGGTAGGTCTCCTTCACTGGTTCGAGAAGCTCGAATCTGTCTTCGAAATGTGTGAATGCCTAGAGGATCGTAGGGTGAAATATGCTACTGGAACGCTTGAAGGTGCTGCGTTAACCTGGTGGAAAGCACAGGTTCAACTACTAGGGCTAGCGGTTGCTAATGCCACCCCCTGGAACGGTTTCAAAGAACTGATCAAAGAAGAATACTGTAGTCGCGATGACATCCATAAGCTAGAGGTGGAATTTTTCAATCTGAAGATGACGGGGTCTGAGATTGAGGCGTATACGAAAAGGTCAAACGAGCTGGCCATCTTATGCCCTACTATGGTGGACCCTCCCATCAAACATATTGAGCTGTACCTCAAGGGTCTTGTACCAGAGATTCAGAGTCACGTGACTTCAGCTAACCTCGGTACCATTCAGCAAATCATCAAGTTGGCTCATCGTCTCACCGACCAGGCGGTGGAGCAAAACAGGCTACCCAAACGTATCAGTGCCACAGCTACTCCTGATGCTCCTAGCGACAACAAGCGAAAATGGGATGGGAATTCCAGTAAGGGTTCCACTTCAGTTCAGTCTCAGCAGCGAAAAACTGATGACGACCAGAGTCCTGGTCAGCAATCTTCCGGTAATCAAGGACAGGGTGGATACCGAGGGAATCACCCCAAATGCAACCGGTGCCACAAGCATCACAGCGGGCAGTGCAACAAGGGTCGTTGCCTGAGGTGTAACAAGTTTGGTCATGAGGCAAAGGATAGCAGGAGCGCACGACCAGCAAATCAGAATCGCCAACAACAACAACAAGCTCCACAGAACCACAAGTAGTAACAACAACAGGGCAATAAAGGATGTTTTCAGTGTGGCGCTGAAGGCCACTTTAAGAGGAACTGTCCTCAGCTGAACCAGAATCAGAACAACAACAACCAGGGAAACGGGAACAACAATGGAGGCAATAAGGGGGTAACAATAATGGCAATGGTGCCAGGGGACGTGTTTTCATGCTGGGTCAGGGTGATGAAAGGAACGATCCCAACGTTGTGATGGGTAAGTTTCTTCTGGATGATTTCTTTGTTACTGTTTTATTTGATTCGGGTGCCGATACTAGTTATGTGTCCTTAAAAGTTAGTCAAATGCTTAAGCGCACTCCAACACTCTTGAACACCAAACACACGGTAGAGCTAGCAAATGGTAAAAGTCTCGAGGCCACGCACATAGTTAAGGGTTGTAACCTTGTCTTAGCTGGTCAGACCTTCTCTATCGATCTTATTCCTATCGTTCTGGGTAGTTTTGACGTTGTTATTGGGATGGATTGGTTATCTCATCAACAAGCGGAAATTCTTTGCAACGAGAAGATTGTCCGCATCCCGCGTTCTGATGAAGAACCTCTCGTGATTCATGGCGATAAGAGTGGTGCTGTCGTAGGCATTATCTCTTTCCTTAAGGCCCATAAGTGTTTACGAAAGGGCCACACTGCCATTCTAGCACTCGTTACTGACGCATCAATGGAAGAGAAGAGAATTGAAGACATTCCTATTGTGCGCGATTTTCCTGAGGTATTTCCTGAGGAATTACCTGGTCTTCCGCCTCATCGACAAGTCGAGTTTCAAATCGAGCTAGCTCCTGGAGCAACACCAATAGCTCGTGCACCTTATCGTCTAGCTCCATCGGAACTTGAAGAACTGTCTACGCAACTACAAGAACTCTTGGAAAAGGGTTTCATACGTCCTAGCTCTTCGCCCTGGGGAGCTCTAGTCTTGTTTGTGAAAAAGAAAGACGGTACTTTCAGAATGTGTATTGACTATCGCGAACTTAACAAGGTGACCGTGAAGAATCGTTATCCTCTTCCACGCATTGACGACTTGTTCGACCAGTTGCAAGGGTCGAGCTATTACTCTAAGATTGATTTGAGATCGGAATACCATTAGCTGAGAGTCTGGGATGAGGATGTCTCCAAAACAGCATTCAGAACTCGTTACGGCCATTACGAGTTTCTGGTTATGCCTTTCGGATTAACGAATGCACCAGCGGTCTTCATGGATCTCATGAACCGAGTATGCAAACCTTACCTAGATAAGTTCGTTATTGTTTTCATCGACGATATCCTGATCTATTCTAAGAGTCAGGAGGAACACGAGCGGCATCTACGACTTATGCTGGAACTTCTTCAAGCAGAGCAGTTGTATGCCAAGTTTTCAAAATGTGACTTCTGGCTTCGCGAAGTCCACTTTCTAGGCCACGTAGTAAACAAGGATGGGATTCATGTTGATCCATCCAAGGTTGACTCGATCAAGAACTGGCCTGCACCCCGTACACCAACAAAAATCCGCCAATTTTTGGGTTTGGCGGGCTACTACAGAAGATTCATCAAGCATTTCTCTAAGATTGCGCAACCTCTCACTTCACTGACTCAGAAGGGTGTCACCTATCGTTGGGGTGATGCCCAGGAATCCGCTTTTCAGCACTTAAAGGATAGACTTTGTAGCGCGCCTATCCTCTCATTGCCAGAGGGCACAAATGATTTTGTGGTTTATTGCGACGCTTCCATCCAAGGACTTGGTTGCGTGTTGATGCAACGTGACAAGGTCATTGCCTACGCATCACGCCAACTTAAGGTTCATGAAAGGAACTACACTACGCACGACTTGGAATTGGGAGCAGTTGTTTTCGCGCTTAAGATATGGAGACATTACCTGTACGGTACCAAGTGCACCATTTACACCGATCACAGGAGTCTCGAGCATATTTTCAAGCAAAAGGAGTTAAACATGCGACAACGTCGATGGGTCGAGCTCTTGAATGATTACAAATGCGAGATCAAGTACCATCCGGGTAAGGCCAATGTTGTGGCCGACGCCCTCAGTCGAAAGGATACTATACCTAAGCGTGTACGTGCGTTACAACTTACCATCCAATCTAGTCTTCCCGCTCAAATACGAGATGCCCAGGTTGAAGCATTAATAGCAGAAAACATCAGGGCTGAGTCCTTACGAGGATCGAGGCAGCGGCTAGAACAAAAGGAAGATGGCGCCTACTATGTACACGGACGCATCTGGGTTCCACTTTATGGAAACTTACGCGAGCTTGTGATGGATGAAGCACATAAGTCTCGTTATTCAGTACATCCTAGTTCGGATAAGATGTACCACGACCTCAAGACTACATACTAGTGGCCTAGAATGAAAGCCCACATAGCAACCTACATCAGTAAATGCTGACTTGTGCTAGGATCAAGACCGAGTACCAGAAACCATCAGGCCTACTCCAACAACCTGAGATCCCGACATGGAAATGGGAGCAAATTTCCATGGATTTTGTTACTGGCCTACCTAGATCTCAACGCGGAAATGATACCATTTGGGTGATCGTGGATCGACTGACTAAGTCTGCACACTTCTTAGCTATCAAGGAAATGGATAAGTTTTCTACTCTAGCAGACGTCTACCTAAAGTAAGTAGTATCAAGGCACGGAGTGCCAACCTCCATCATTTCTGATCGTGACTCACGTTTTACGTCCGAATTGTGGCAAGCTATGCACAAGTCCTTTGGTTCTCGATTAGACATGAGTACGGCATACCATCCACAGACGGATGGGCAATCTGAACGCACCATCTAAACCCTAGAAGACATGCTTAGGGCATGTGTAATCGATTTTGGTAATGGCTGGGAAAAGCACCTCCCGCTAGTGGAGTTTTCGTATAACAACAGTTACCACACCAGCATCCAGGCCGCTCCGTTTGAGGCATTATACGGACGAAAGTGCCGATCACCTCTTTGTTGGGCAGAAGTTGGTGACAGCCAAATCACTGACCCAGAACTGGTAGTAGATACGACCGAGAGAATTGCTCAGATACGACAGCGAATGGCGGCAGCTCGTGACCGTCAGAAGAGCTATGCAGATAAGCGAAGGAAACCACTCGAGTTCCAGGTTGGGGATCGAGTGCTACTCAAAGTCTCACCTTGGAAAGGTGTAGTTCGTTTTGGCAAACGAGGCAAACTTAATCCGCGCTATGTCGGACCGTTCGAAATCATTGAGAAGATTGGCAAAGTCGCCTACAGGTTGAATCTACCTGAAGAACTCAGTGGAGTTCACAATGTTTTCCATGTGTCGAATCTGAAGAAGTGTCTGTCAGATGAGACCCTCATAGTTCCTCTCAAGGAGCTCACTATCGAAAACCAGCTGCGATTCGCCGAGGAACCCGTAGAGATTACTGATCGAGATGTTAAGGTTCTCAAACGTACCATGATACCTCTTGTCCGAGTTCGTTGGAATTCCCGTCGAGGCCCAGAGTATACCTGGGAACGAGAAGACCGAATGAAACTCAAGTATCCCCAGTTGTTTAAGAAAAGTGCAACCACTACTGAGGCTGAAGCTACTGCAGAATTTCGGGACGAAATTCCAAATCAACGGGGGGATGATGTAACACCCCAGGAAAAGCCAGTAAACACCGCAACTTAACTAGCTTCCTCAGTAACTACGCACTAAATTTCGGGATGAAATTTTCTTAACAGGGGGAGAATGTGACAACCCTCGTAATTCCATGTATCCGTACAATTTATTAATGAAAATTTAAGTGCTTGATGACTGTGCTGAATCATTTAACTGCTCTCTGATTTCTATGTTATACTTACATGTGCGTGTTAACATACTAGTAGTATACAGAAAAGTTACTAAATAGTCTGGTATGCCTTCCTGAGTGTTAGGAATTAATTGTGTTACAAAAATATATATAAAAGACACCTTGCGGAATAATTAAACACTTTAACGAAACGGTGTTTAACTGAACAACCGGACATTACCCGGAACAATAAATTTTTGTCAAATACATTGTTTTATTATTTTTGGCTAGTCGTGATCCCCGAACACCCTAACACCCACTAAAAATCAAACTAACTAACATATACAAGAGTATGCTTGAATTCTAACTAGTAGCTACTTGTTAGTTGGAAAATATTTACCTTAACCCCCCCCCCCCCCCAAACCGATTTTCGGTCCCAATGGACCCCACCCAAAATCTTCACCATACTTCATATATTCTACAAGATTTTAATGCATTTTTATAATAGATCTTTGCTTGTAGACATCACCATAAAATGTGAAGAAATCTTATAAGCATGGAACTCTAAGATTCATCATCATCACTCCAAGATCACTCTCTCACTTCACTCTCTCTCTCTCTCTTTCGGCTCCACCCCAAACCGCCACCATCACCACCCCTAAACCACCACTTTCATCCACCTTCAAGTCTCATTCAAGTATAGAAGAAGGGCTATAGGAGCTTGCATCTTGTGGTGCTTCAAGGGAGCCTTGTAATTGCTTGTTCATCATCTTTTACTCATCATCTTCTTCACTAGATTCTACCCTAGCTTTGTGCTAGTAGTAAGTTCCTTGTGCCCCTTTGTTCATCTTGTTTCTTGGTTACGAGTCGTAGTATGTTTAGTATGTTCAAATCACCAAAGAAACAAGAACATCAAAAAGATGAAACATGATGTAATAATGTTAGTATGAAGTTGTTTTGATATGTGCTGATTACTTGCTGATTTACTTGTTAATATTGATGTTAAAGGTTGTTGTTAATCACTAAACATGATAACGGAATCAATCGAACATGCCTTAGAAAGTAGGGAACTAAAAACAGAAAGCTGGTTGGTATTTACAGCCAACTTCATTTGGCTGTAACCAGACTTTAATAAAGCAGAAAAAGTATTTTCTGAAGTATAGATTTATGTATTATGAAATACGGTTCTAATGGCACTGGAATCATAATTTTTGGACTTCGTTTACTATTTTTAAAGACCCTTTTTGTAACAGCGACTAAAGCTGAGTTTTTACAGCAATAAATGGGTGATATGTTTTTAGTCATAACTTGAGTTCTGTGTTGAATTAGCCCATGAAATTTGTACAGTAGATGACCACTGATGTATTTGTAATTCTCCCACTAGAATTTCGTAAATCGGACTTGCAATGAATTTTTAATGAATTATTTCGTGGACTGCAGTCAGAAAGTGATGAATCTAATTGCAGTCCGGAAAATAAATTTTTGTAAAATATTGATAATGAACTGGATCCCGAAATTTTTACACAAAAATATATGAATCGTTTAAGACCTTCTGTAAAAATTTGAGAATTTTTGGAACAAGTTAACTATTTTATTAAAATCCCCGAATACAGCCCGGTTTTGAAGATTAAAGCTGAAACGACATAAGTAGTGATTTGCGTGTCTAAATGTCGGGTAGGTTATCTGAGAATGATATAACATGTTATATGTCAATAAAAGTGTTATGTGCAATGTCGTATGTTTGTTTATGAGTGGGGAATAGATGGGAAGTTTATATGGGCATGAACCGTTAAAGTGATGCATGTTATGTGATAGATACGTGTAGGAACTTTGTGTTCTATTTGAAGTCACTAATAAACTAAGTGGTAATCATACTAGGACGTGATTGACCGACCTTGACTGTTAGCTATATTTGAGAGTCAAACCGAGCAACCGAGGTGAGTTCACACTTTCTACAAGGCATGGGATTCCCGGTGGTTTGGGAATGGGTTAAGAAACTAAAAATGGAATCTACATATTCTCCTTGGGTAGGATATGTACGGCCATCCTCCATAGGTAGGATGCCAATAATAATTCTGCGTATTCTCCTTGGGTAGAATACGTACGTACGTTCGTCCTCCTTGGGTAGGACAACACCCTTAAAACTTACTAGACAAAACTCTATCATTAAGTGCCTCATTACATATCGACTTAATCGCCGAGGCCGATGGCGAGCGGGTCATTAGTTAATAGCGCTATTAGGTTTAACAAACCTCACACCGTGTCGTCCGAACGGGCGTGTACTAATGGACTATGGCAAACTGTCAATGATGATAGAACATTGACGTAGAGCACAACTATTGTTCGTAGTAGTCGATATCATACAGTCTAGTAGTTTACATGGGGAAGCCCCCACTGATTATGGATATGGTTTGGGTAATAAAAGGAACTTGTTAAACATACTTTCAACTACGGGGTAATCCCCCATGGCAATAAGCCAACGAAAGTCAAACCACATTTTCAGAAACAACTTAAAACTAATCAACCAACCGTGAACTCACTCAACTTTGTTGTTGACTCGTTGTTACATGCCTTACAGGTCGCTAGATGCTTATGGAGCTTGCACGAGGAGGTGGTCGTTGTGGGAAACGGACTGTTATGTTTCGTGCTAAATATTTAAATCCTTATGAACTTATTAACCTACGTTTTGGACTTTAAACTTATGAACTATGGAACTTATGCTTTGGACTTACGTTTTACGCTTCCACTATTAACTTAAAATCGGTTACTCTCTTTTGGTCACCAATTGTATTGTGGTTGGTTTTAACTACTTAATTATGTTGTTCAATATGATTGGTGGCTCGATCCTGGTCATGTCACGCCTCCAAGCGGTGAAGCTCCGCATGGTGGATTTTGGGGTTGTGACAAAACCCTACCGTGGTTACCAAATATGATTAGTTTCGTACACATGAATCATGCATTCTACAGTCACATTATACAGGTAACATACGAGTATTGCACATAACGACATGCCGATCGTAACAGGGAATTGTGCTATATGCAGAACATAACATTCATTGTAATAATAGGTTTTCTTTTGCATACCATGATATCATATAACAAGTGTCTTAGATTCACCCATACAGTTAATTCACATGATTTAATTTCAATTACAAGTTGATATCCGTAAACATCTAACATGTAACAAATGCTTAGTCTAAAACAAAGTCCAACATCATCGGCCCAACCAAGTTTACTTGTTACCAGTTCACTTTAATAGCCCAAAGCCAAATGCATATAATTAGTTCAATTTCCACATCTATCATAATCATTCCAATCAATATTCTGTTCAACCTAAGCATATAGTTATTGTCACACCCTGGCTTTGCAGAAGCGTGGGTTTATTCGGTGTGACTTCTTAATACCATAGCTTAATCACAACAAAGCTATATGAAAATAAAACCATGCAGATCATCCATTGATTTAAGTTTGAAAAGTAAAATACCACAACATTGTCTTGAGGCGTTGACCCATGCAACGGAAATTACAACCTAACAACATAAAACATTGTTTGAAAGACACAACCACAAACTGAAAATAGACGTAGTTTAAGAACTGTGACTCGTCCAGGTAAAAGCCACAACCCCTAAACTCGGATGATCCCATAACTCTACGCAGCTTGAAAACGTAGCATACCGTGCCAGATCCTTAGTTCCCTGAAATACATCTAAGTTGGAAAAATCAACAAAAATTGTTGAGCGAGTTCATGTGTAGTGAGTATGTAAAACCTTTAAGGTACGTCCCAATGTAAAAAGGTTTTAGTACGTCCCAATGTAAAAATGTCCCTGGTATGTAGCAATAAGGAAATAAAGAGATCACCAATGGTTTGCAAGGCCATTGATATGTGTGAAGTGCAGTAGGAAGACTCAAACCTAGCGGATTTGTGCGTTGGGCACTTAGTCACCACCTGGTCCATTAAGCGGGCTAAGGAGTGGGGCTCGCTACACCCAAATAGATCTATCACTAATGTCCCTCGGTCCTATAACGAGGATTAATGGCCTCAAGTTGCGCCTACTCACTCACATGATATGTACGTCCTAACCCTCCTTAAGCTAACCATACCATGTAAAAAGTACTCGTAATCATAGTAACATGTATTTCACCCCCGCAGTATAAAAACTGAAAACAGTTAAGAGAAAAGGGGGACATGAACTCACTGAAATGCGTCTCTAACAAGAAATCTCCTGGTCAACCTGCTGTGCAACGACCTACACGTACTAACTTCTATTAGACGGACGGCCGTGCCTTAGCTTAAGGTTTAATATCTTTGGGAAATAGTTAGGCAACTATTTCGTAATTACACTTCGTAATTATTTTGTAAATATATTCCTTCCTAAGGATGGGGGTTTTTAATACATGTGCGTTCGTATAACTTCGAAATATATTATTAAGTCTCACTTAATAAAATATATTTTATTTCATTAGTCTAAAATACTTTACTTCCAAAATATAAATATTTTTCCCAAAAATATTATATTTTATTACATACCATTTTCCAAAATAATACTTTGTCAAAATACACACTTATGTGTATTTTCTGAAAATACGTAAGTTACGATGTAAGGTTCGGGTGGTAATAAATAATACCGGTGTAACTTAAATATTTATTGTGAAGGCGTTCGTATTATTTTGGTGCCGTTAATATTTAGTAATATTATTTTTACCCTAAAAATAATATTTACGTAGTCCACAAAATAATCATAAAAATTTACACAAGTGTTGTTATGAAAATATATATTCTAAATATATATTTTAGCAAGTTTTATTTGTGAAAATCCCACCTCCGACACTTAGAAGTTTTGTAATAAAACCATGGCGAAATTTACACTTTGAAAGTAAGTTGAAAATATGTTCATAACACTTGTTGCAAAAATATTTTCCAAGTGTTATATTTCTGGAAAAATTTCGCCAGAGTTTCCTTTGTAACTGGAGGTGGCCACGCTTTCAAGCGTATCATTTTCTTTTATAATTTCAATCAACAATGTTCCCAACATTAACAAACAATATTTCAACATTAACTAGATCAAAATAGATATAAATCACAAAACACATGAACTTGTGGTTTATGTAAAAGTTGTAGTAACTTTCCATTATTCTTAATAGATCTTTCTATTTTTATAAATGAGATTGGTTTCTCGAAAATCTTATTTTTACAGAAAATGCATTTGTACATCTTCTAGTCAAAATTTACAGAAATAATTCCTTGTTGAAACTTTTTGTTACACAAGCGTCTACGCACTAGTTTGCTCACAAAAACACCTTTGTTTAGGAAAGATCCGGTTTTAAAACATGGTTTCGTCTTACGCTTGGTTCTTCAAAAATACCACTTGTAGATCTTTAGATCTACTAGTTTTGAACTCCATTTTATAAGAAAAAATCACTTTTACACAAGTTCATGTTCATAAGTAGTAGTGTTCATCATCTAATCACTTTCATACTTAAACATACACTAGTTCATGTTTCATGAACATGACTTAGCCGGGTTAGATGATGATCCGAACTACTACTAGCATTAACCAACATAAAATAATCATAACAAAACAAGTGTCAAAAGTTTTACACTAGTATTCATTCTTTATCCACCAAGTTTATTATTTTTAGTAGACTTTAAGTTTTGTTTTCTAGTGTTCATAATTTTCAACCGACAAAATTCTTATTAACCACTTTAGAATAGATCAAGAAGGCGTTTAGATTCACTTACTACTAGCTCGAGGCTAGGGAAGAAACTAGACGAAAAACGAGTGGTTAAAAGCGCCGTAGAGAGGTCCTTGGCAATCCGTAAGCGCCGGATCTCCTCGTATGAGCTCTAACACACTTATATGTTGGTAAAATAGCAAGATCAAAAATTGAAAGTGATGTGGGTATGTGTGTGCTGTCGGCCGATCTTCAAAGAGGGAAAAAGGAAATGCAAATTTTGAGTGGTGATTTGATGAAAGAGATAAGTTAACCCAAGGTCTTATTTATAATCCAATCTCACTTATGTCCAAAGTGTAATATGTCTAATAGATACTAAACATGTAGGATTATTATAATCAATGTAGGACAAGTGGTGGGTCACACATGGGTCACATAAAGTTGGATTTCAAAAGTAGTTAAGTGCTAGTTATTTATTTAGAGATTATGATTAGTTATTTGTGTGTTATAATTTATATCGGGTGTTAGGGTATTCGGGGACCCTAACTAGCTCAGAAAAAAAAAGAAATAATGTCAATGACAATATTTTTATGTTCCGGGTTAAGTCCGGTTATTCGGTTGGATACTAGTCCGTTAAAGTGCTAAATAATTATTTAAAGTGTCGTTAATATTATTTTCAGTGACACCATTTATTCCCGACACTTTGAAAAGTGTCTAGTAATATTTTTCTCATGTTTTGGCACTTTACTAGTTAGCTTAATGCTGAATTTTTATTTAAAGTGCAGAATTTTGTACTCAAGGTACGTTTTAGGCACATCCGGTCACTATAATTATCACCTAGTGACGCAGTTCTACAATCCTCACCTCCCTACACTCACTACTAGTGTAGTAAACTATTCCCGGCTCATACTGGCCTTAGAGACAGTAACTGTCTGATGCTGGCTATGTCAGCATGTTTACTGGGTATCCCGTATAGTGTGCTCACTGTGCTTTTGTGCATCAAGGTTGTCACTAAGGTTTGTGTGTAAATAATAGAGTGACAGTATAAGATGTGATGCATGAGTATGTATGTATCAGAAATCAGTAAGCAGTTTAACCACAGTTGTAAGCAAGCACAGTAATTAAGCAATAATTAAATATTAATTAATTCGTACGGATACCTGGTTTGGTGAGGGTTGTCACATTCTCCCCCCGTTAAAGAAATTTCGTTCTGAAATTTAAGTTATGCTTCTATTTGCATGGGTCTTAGGAAATAAATGGGGGTACTTCTCCTTCATTCGATCCTCACGTTCCCACGTGAATTCAGGCCCATGTCTTACATTCCAACGAACTTTGACGAGTTTGACACTGCTCCTGCGAGTTTTGTTAACTTTCCCATCCGTGACCTCAACAGGTTCTTCAGTGAAGTGGAGCGTGTCGTCGATATGAACTTCGTCAGCAGGAATGATCACTGTATCTTGTGTTGAACTTTTTCTCAAATTAGATACATGGAATGTATCGTGAACACCATGGAGTTCAGCAGGTAGGTCCAACTTGTAGGCTACAAGCCCAATCCTTTGCAGGATTCTGAAAGGGCCAATGTAACGCGGATTCAACTTCCCACGCTTTCCGAAGCGTGCCACACCCTTCCAGGGTGAAACTTTCAATAAAACCATACCTCCAACTTGGAATCCCAAATGTTTCCGGTTTGGATCTGCGTAGGCTTTCTGTCTGTCGCGAGCCGCTTCGATGCGTTTTCGAATCTGCGCAATCTTGTCTGTCGTCTCTTGGACGATTTCGGGACCAACAAGCTGCCTATCACCTGCGCCAGCCCAGCATAGGGGTGATCGACACTTGCGTCCGTAAAGAGCTTTAAATGGCGCGGCTCCAATACTGGTGTGGTAGCTGTTGTTGTATGAGAATTCGGCCAATGGTAAATGCTTATCCCAGCTACCACCAAGATCCATTACACATGCTCTTAGCATATCCTCCAATGTCTGAATAGTTCTTTCACTTTGGCTATCAGTTTGCGGATGAAACGCAGTGCTCAGATTTAATTGTGAGCCAAAAGCTTCTTGGAAGGATTGCCAAATCCTTGATGTGAAACGTCCATCTCTATCAGAGATGATCGAGAGGGGCACTCCATGACGTGCAACAATCTCTCGCATGTATATTTCAGCAAGTTTACTCGTATTGTCTTTCTCTTTGATTGGCAGAAAGTGTGCGGACTTCGTTAATCGGTCCACTATTACCCAAATAGTGTCATGGCCTCTTGGCGTTCTTGGCAACTTCGTTATAAAATCCATTGAAATCTGTTCCCATTCCCACTTGGGAATCTCAGGTTGTTGTAGAAGTCCTGAGGGCTTCTGGTATTCAGCTTTAACCTTAGCACACGTTAAACACTTGCTCACGTAAACAGCAACGTCGCCTTTCATCATAGGCCACCAATAATAATTTTTAAGGTTCTGGTACATCTTATCCGCTCCTGGATGGATAGAGTACCGTGATTTGTGTGCCTTATCAAAAATAACTTTTCTCAAATCACCAAACAGAGGAATCCAAATCCTTTTCATAAAACATAACGTTCCTTCCTCGTTTGGCACTAATTGCTTCTCCATCCCACGGAGATACTCATCTTCAATATTCCTTTCTTTCAAAGCTTCTCTCTGTGCGGCACGAATGCATAGAGAGAGATCTGTCTGGACAATCATCTCCAAAGCCCTAACCCTTATGGGCTTGATCCTTTCTTTTCGACTTAAGGCATCGGCGACCACATTCGCCTTCCCTGGATGGTACTTTATCTCGCAGTCGTAATCGTTCAACAATTCAACCCAACGTCTTTGTCTCATATTCAGCTCTTTCTGGTCGAATATGTGTTGTAGGCTCTTATGATCTGTGAAGATTGTACACTTCGTACCATACAAATAGTGTCTCCAGATTTTCAGCGCAAATACCACTGCGCCTAGCTCCAAATCATGCGTGGTATAGTTCTTTTCATGAACTTTCAACTGACGTGACGCGTAAGCTATGACCTTCTGGCGTTGCATCAACACGCAACCCAATCCTTGACGTGAGGCGTCACAGTATACCACGAAATCATCAGTTCCCTCTGGTAGCGCTAAGATCGGTGCATTGCAAAGCTTGTCTTTCAGTAACTGGAATGCTTCTTCCTGTTTGATTCCCCAATCAAACTTCTTATCCTTTTGTGTGAGCGCGGTCAGAGGTTGAGCGATTTTTGAAAAATCCTCAATGAATCTTCGATAATAGCCAGCCAAGCCTAAGAATTGTCGAATCTCGGTTGGCGTCCTTGGGGTTTCCCAATTTTTGATCGCTTCAATCTTTGTTGGATCCACGTGAATCCCATCTCCATTCACCACATGTCCAAGGAATTGGACTTCGCGTAGCCAAAACTCGCACTTAGAGAATTTGGCATACAACTGTTCCTTTTTCAGCAATTCCAGAATAGCTCTTAAGTGTTGTTCGTGTTCAGCCTTTGTCTTTGAATAAATCAAAATATCATTGATGAATACAATCACGAACTTGTCCAAATACGGCTTGCAAACTCTGTTCATTAGGTCCATGAAAACAGCAGGCGCGTTTGTCAACCCAAACGGCATAACTAGGAACTCGTAGTGTCCATAACGAATTCTGAAGGCTGTCTTCGGGATACTCTCCTCTTGTATCCTTAGCTGATGGTATCCAGATCGAAGATCGATCTTAGAGTAAAAGCTTGAACCTTGGAGCTGATCGAATAAGTCATCGATCCTTGGCAGGGGATACCTATTCTTGATAGTCAACTTGTTCAACTCCCGGTAATCAATGCACATACGAAAACTACCGTCCTTCTTCTTGACAAACAGGACCGGAGCTCCCCAAGGTGAGAAGCTTGGTCTGATGAATCCTTTGTCTAGCAACTCTTGGAGTTGTGTCGACAATTCCTGCATTTCTGACGGTGCAAGTCTGTAAGGTGCCCTAGCTACAGGCGCGACGCCTGGAACTAAGTCTATATGGAACTCCACCTGCCTCTGGGGTGGCAATCCTGGCAAGTCCTCAGGGAAGACTTCAGGATACTCCCTTACGATAGGGATGTCTTCGATTTTCGGCTCAGCAGCTTTCTTATCCATGATGTGTGCCAGGAGGGCCGCACATCCCTTCTGTAAACACTTTCGCGCTTTCAGGCAGCTGATGATTCTTAAAGGCGTATCACGCTTCTCTCCGTGCATTATGATCGTTTCTTCATCCGTCAGTGGGATGCGGATGGTCTTCTCATGGCAAACGATCTCGGCTTTGTTACTCGATAGCCAATCCATTCCCACTACCACATCAAAGCTTCCCAGCTTGACAGGTAGTAAGTCTAATGTAAACTCGTGCCCTCCTAGTTTAATCACACATCCTCGGACAACTTCACTGGTCTCAACTAGTTTCCCATTTGCTAATTCAATCGAGTATGGAACGTCTAACTTACTAGGTGTCAACCCAAGTATATTCTTAAATTCTAATGACACGAAGCTATAATCCACACCAGTATTAAACAAGACGGATGCAAAGCGTTGGTTTATAGGGAACGTACCAGTGACAACGTTTGGATCCTGGCGCGCTTCCCTTGCGCCAATGTTGAATACTCTCCCACGGGCTTGATTCGGCTTCGGGCTTTCCTTCTTGAAGTGCCCAATTTCCCCACAGTTAAAGCATCATGGCCCTCGGCCATTCCCATTCCCAGCCTGATTCGCAACATGTCCATGGTTCCCGTTTCCGTTACCTCCTCGATTGTTGTTCCAATTACCAAGACCTCCTTGGCCTCCCCGGCCAGCACTAGCCCAGCAAGAATCCTTCAAGTGGCCAACCTTTCCACAAGCTTCACATACTTTTGACCCACACCGGCCAGAATGGTGACGCTGGCAGGTGTTACACTTGGGATGGGTACCCGTATACCCCTTTCCTTTCTTCCCACCACCTGTTGTAGCTTGAACCGGTGCGCTTGGTTCTCCTTTCCTGCCATCACTGCTTGTGCCTTGTTTAAAGTTCGAAAATTTTCTTTTGTTACCCCCGGACGACTCTACGAGAGTCTCCTTCTTCTTTTTCTCAACATCAGAAAACTTGTTTAGGCGGATAGCCTCCTCAGTAAGAGCCACGCTCAGATCAATTGCCTCAGCGATTGTTGCCGGCTTTGAAGAGGTCACCATACTTATGATTTGAGGAGCTAAACCCCAAATGAAGCGCTCGATTCGCTTGAATTCCGGTGTAACCATGTAAGGTACCACATGAGATAGGTCGTGGAATCTCTGAACGTACTCAGCAATTTTCGGACCTTCCATCTTCAGATGCCAAAACTCAGTTTCCAACCTTCGAATTTCAGCGCGCGAACAATACTTTCCTCGAATGAGCTCTTTCAGCTCGTTCCATGTCATTGCGCAAGCAGCGGCTTCACCAAGAGTCTGAACTTGTAAGTTCCACCAGGACAGGGCTCCATCCAAGAATAGCCCAGAAATGTAGGTAACTTGCTG
Source organism: Helianthus tuberosus (assembly GCA_030545235.1). NCBI lineage: Eukaryota > Viridiplantae > Streptophyta > Magnoliopsida > Asterales > Asteraceae > Helianthus > Helianthus tuberosus. The sequence goes on along the minus strand of CM060418.1, from coordinate 93,294,529 downwards.
GTCTGGAGTGCACTTGCTCATTCGGAGAACAGAGTCTGTTTTCTCGGCCCATCTTACAAAAGCAACAGTACCAACAGTTCCGACGAAGTTTACGGGCTTGCAGTCTAGGAACTGCTTGTAAGTGTACCCATGTGGTGGATTGTTATTGCCGTTATTGTTAGAATTACTTCCGCTAGTTCCTCCTTGTGAGGCTGCGTACTGTGCAATGGCGGCAGCGATGATTTGTTGAAGTCCTGCCTCGTTGGCAAGCATGCGCGGATCGCGTTTTGGTGGCATCTTCTAAAAGATGGTTCACGTTGGTCAGGTGATAGTAAGCAAAGTGTACGTATGTAATATCAACACATAACATCTCATGTTATAAATAAATCACCCATATCGATAGCCTCTGTAATGGTTGAGGGCTTCGAGGTAGTAACCATGCCCCTGATCTGGGGTGCAAGTCCTCAAATGAATCGTTCAATCCTTTTGAACTCCGGTTTGACTAAGTAGGGGACGACCCTAGACAAGTCGTGAGATTGCTGGACGTATTCAGGAATCTCTAGTCCGTCCATTTTCAATTCCAGAACTCCACCTCAAGCTTCTGGATTCCAGCCCTAGAATTGTATTTCTTCTCCATCATTCCTTTGAGCACGTCCCAGCTCAGTGTATAAGCAGCATCTGCGCCAAGGGTCTGAACCTGAAGGTTCCATCATGAGACTGTCATCTAGAAATAACCCTGAGGAATAGGTAACACTCTGTTGGGGCGAACCATTACTCATTCTTAAAATGGAGTCAATCTTTTCGGACCAACGAACAAATGCAACGGCGCCTCCTGTTCCGTCAAATTTCAAAGGCTTGCAGTTCAGGAACTGCTCATAGGTGCAGCCAGTTGGAGGGTTATTTCCAGTAATGCCATCGCTGTGCTTAGAGCGGAGGGTTTCATGTCGTGCATTTGCTTGTGAGATGCGTTCTTGCAGCTCGGCTTCTGTCCTTGGCAGTGTACTGGTGTCTGTGACACGTCTGGGTGGCATTCTCTTCTGTCGAAGTGGTATGAAGCGGGCTAGACAACATTTCAATTGTCTATGAGATACATAGCACCAGAAGCCATCATGTAATCACCCAATTTTACACGTAAATATACTCAATGTATGAGTGGGGAAATAAATTTCTGAGCCTTCACATAGGCTTGCCACTTTGGCTTGTTGCTTGTAATAGAATGAACTCGAGGCTACATCGCCTCGCCTTGGTCATTCGTGTTTTAGTTATTTCCTGCTACATTGGTTTGTGTATCGTCTATAATTCTTTCTAAATGATACTCCTCTTCACTTGCTTAAATGTCGTTTCCTCAAACGCCTCGTATGCAGGTAGAAGTGTTAGTCACGAAGTAGGCTAAGACAGGCTTCCTACTTTCTAACGTGCCAAAGCACTGATCTATGGATTGTTCTACCAGATGAAGGTGAGGACACCTATAGATTAATTTTGTGTGGTTTTCATTAGCTTGACCCACAGAGTCCACCAGGATTTCTGTGCACTACAAGTCGTTATTACGTGGGCCCCCGTAATAATAAATTGTCTTGCATAGTTACCCCAATTTTCTCTCATCCAAGCAGATGATCAATCAAGGAGCAACAGCAGGTGCATCGGCATGAGCTGGGTCATGCTCCAGTGCGGGGTCAGGAGCAACGCCTGGCTCAGGGGCCACAGTCGGCTCCGGATCAACAAACTCCATCTCAAAATCAGCTGGATCAACAAACATAGGGTCGACAGGGGCTACAGGATCCTCCAAGGGCTGGTCTAAGTGTATGAACTCAATGTCATGGTCTGGATCAAAACCAGGTGGAAAAATAGAATCGTCCTCAATATCGCGATCAAACTCAAAGCTGTGTGCGGGAACGGGTGCAACTGATGATGCCATATCAGGGTCGGCGTCGTGTGAGTGGTGCTGCACTCCCTGTATATGCAAAGATGCGGACACCACAGGCTCAAATGAGTCTGGGACAGGTGAATGGGCATGAGCCTCCTCTGTAGGAGCGTCAGCAAGCAGTAGGCTATCACCAGCAACAATAGGGCCTCGCCCTCAAGTGGGTCCTCCTCTAATAGATCGACATCGTTGTCAGAGACAACGTCGGGGGGCATATCAACAACGGGATAAGCGGCAAGGGGCACAGGAGCAGGGATCACCGCGAGTGGCAAATCCCCAACAAGATGGCCATCAGCAGGCTCTGCTATGACATCAGGCAGTGCAAAGGGCTGAAAGTCATCCTCATCTGTGCTGGTCGTATCGGAAGTGTACACCTCGTGCTCCGATGAAACTATGTCGCCTGATACTACGGTCGTGGGATCTATAGTGTCCGACTCTCCAGTATCTGATGAAGGCATGACTTTTTGTAACACAAACACACATACGTACAACAATCAATCATATAGTCAGATAAACATATTAGTCACCAATAAGCAATCAAATAGTTCTCCTAGTCCCACTAGCCTCCCAGCCTCCCAGACTGACTCCCTAGTCCCACTAGACAATTCTACCAGCCTCCCAGACTGACTCCCTAGTCCCACTAGACAACTCCCTCAGCCTCCCAGACCGAGCCTCAGCCTCCCAGACTGAGCCTCAGCCTCCCAGACTGAGCCTCAGCCTCCCAGACTGAGCAATAACTAACAAATAAAATGTGCTCAACATTTGTTTGTAAAAACATTTTGGATCTGGACTTAAGTGGTATGCAATGTAAAAATGTTTTCGTGAGAGCCCTAGTGATCATAGTCTAGACTCGAGAAAGAATCCTAGTTCGCTATGACCAGAGCTCTGATACCAAGCTGTCACACCCTGGCTTTGCGGAAGCGTGGGTTTATTCGGTGTGACTTCTTAATACCATAGCTTAATCACAACAAAGCTATATGAAAATAAAACCATGCAGATCATCCATTGATTTAAGTTTAAAAAGTAAAATACCACAACATTGTCTTGAGGCGTTGACCCATGCAACGGAAATTACAACCTAACAACATAAAACATTGTTTGAAAGACACAACCACAAACTGAAAATAGACGTAGTTTAAGAACTGTGACTCGTCCAGGTAAAAGCCACAACCCCTAAACTCGGATGATCCCATAACTCTCCGCAGCGTGAAAACGTAGCATACCGTGCCAGATCCTTAGTTCCCTGAAATACATGTAAGTTGGAAAAATCAACAAAAATTGTTGAGCGAGTTCATGTGTAGTGAGTATGTAAAACCTTTAAGGTACGTCCCAATGTAAAAAGGTTTAAGTACGTCCCAATGTAAAAATGTCCCTGGTATGTAGCAATAAGGAAATAAAGAGATCACCAATGGTTTGCAAGGCCATTGATATGTGTGAAGTGCAGTAGGAAGACTCAAACCTAGCGGATTTGTGCGTCGGGCACTTAGTCACCACCTGGTCCATTAAGCGGGCTCAGGAGTGGGGCTCGCTACACCCAAATAGATCTATCACTAATGTCCCTCGGTCCTATAACGAGGATTAATGGCCTCAAGTTGCGCCTACTCACTCACATGATCTGTACGTCCTAACCCTCCTTAAGCTAACCATACCATGTAAAAAGTACTCGTAATCATAGTAACATGTATTTCACCCCCGCAGTATAAAAACTGAAAACAATTAAGAGAAAAGGGGGACATGAACTCACTGAAATGCGTCTCTAACAAGAAATCTCCTGGTCAACCTGTTGTGCGACGACCTACACGTACTAACTTCTATTAGACGGATGGCCGTGCCTTAGCTTAAGGTTTAATGTCTTTGGGAAATAGTTAGGCAACTATTTCGTAATTACACTTCGTAATTATTTTGTAAATATATTCCTTCCCAAGGATGGGGGTTTTTAATACATGTGCGTTCGTATAACTTTGAAATATATTTTTAAGTCTCACTTAATAAAATATATTTTATTTCATTAGTCTAAAATACTTTACTTCCAAAATATAAATATTTTTCCCAAAAATATTATATTTTATTACATACCATTTTCCAAAATAATACTTTGTCAAAATACACACTTATGTGTATTTTCTGAAAATACGTAAGTTACGATGTAAGGTTCGGGTGGTAATAAATAATACCGGTGTAACTTAAATATTTATTGTGAAGGCGTTCGTATTATTTTGGTGCCGTTAATATTTAGTAATATTATTTTTACCCTAAAAATAATATTTACGTAGTTCACAAAATAATCATAAAAATTTACACAAGTGTTGTTATGAAAATATATATTCTAAATATATATTTTAGCAAGTTTTATTTGTGAAAATCCCACCTCCGACACTTAGAAGTTTTGTAATAAAACCATGGCGAAATTTACACTTTGAAAGTAAGTTGAAAATATGTTCATAACACTTGTTGTAAAAATATTTTCCAAGTGTTATATTTCTGGAAAAATTTCGCCAGAGTTTCCTTTGTAACTGGAGGTGGCCACGCTTTCAAGCGTATCATTTTCTTTTATAATTTCAATCAACAATGTTCCCAACATTAACAAACAATATTTCAACATTAACTAGATCAAAATAGATATAAATCACAAAACACATGAACTTGTGGTTTATGTAAAAGTGCGTAGTAACTTTCCATTATTCTTAATAGATCTTTCTATTTTTATAAATGAGATTGGTTTCTCGAAAATCTTATTTTTACAGAAAATGCATTTGTACATCTTCTAGTCAAAAAGGAAGTTAACCCAAGGTCTTATTTATAAAAGTGGGTATGTCTAATAGATACTAAACATGTAGGATTATTATAATCAATGTAGGACAAGTGGTGGGTCACACATGGTGAAACCGATCGTTCAAAAAGGGGGTGGGTTATAAAGTTGGATTTCAAAAGTAGTTAAGTGCTAGTTATTTATTTAGAGATTATGATTAGTTATTTGTGTGTTATAATTTATATCGGGTGTTAGGGTATTCGGGTACCCTAACTAGCTCAGAAAAAAAAAGAAATAATGTCAATGACAATATTTTTATGTTCCGGGTTAAGTCCGGTTGTTCGGTTGGATACTAGTCCGTTAAAGTGCTAAATAATTATTTAAAGTGTCGTTAATATTATTTTCAGTGACACCATTTATTCCCGACACTTTGGAAAGTGTCTAGTAATATTTTTCTCATGTTTTGGCACTTTACTAGTTAGCTTAATGCTGAATTTTTATTTAAAGTGCAGAATTCTGTACTCAAGGTACGTTTTAGGCACATCCGGTCACTATAATTATCACCTAGTGACGCAGTTCTACAATCCTCACCTCCCTACACTCACTACTAGTGTAGTAAACTATTCCCGGCTCATACTGGCCTTAGAGACAGTAACTGTCTGATGCTGGCTATGTCAGCATGTTTACTGGGTATCCCGTATAGTGTGCTCACTGTGCTTTTGTGCATCAAGGTTGTCACTAAGGTTTGTGTGTAAATAATAGAGTGACAGTATAAGTTGTGATGCATGAGTATGTATGTATCAGAAATCAGTAAGCAGTTTAACCACAGTTGTAAGCAAGCACAGTAATTAAGCAATAATTAAATATTAATTAATTCGTACGGATACCTAGTTTGGTGAGGGTTGTCACAGTTATCACCAAGAAATCTTGAAGTCATGAATCGATTCTTGTTGTACATCATTATTTTCTATCCTACCAACAAATATCAGTTCCCATGCAACAACATATCACAGTATCATCGTCGAATCATTGTTAGAATCCATTAATCAAGTCCTAATGTTCATGCATTATGGCTATTAATTATTAACTTTGTCATTAAGAATCATGCTCACACATCCTGTATAACGAGTTTACAATTCAATCATTACAGAGATGAAACATCAGGTTGTTTTATCATGGAGATGTTTGTGATGAAACTCAGGTTTCGTGGTGTAGGTGTGCGACGAAACTCCTGGTTTCGTGGTGTAGGTGTGCGACGAAACTCCAGGTTTCGTGGCGGTATGTGTTGTGACGAAACTCTAGGTTTCGTGGGGGTATGATCAGATGTTAATGCACACCTGCAAACCCTAATTTCCGTCTGACTCATGATCACCAGTTGCCCTACTTCTAGCTTGATTCTATCAGTTATTCTATACCATCCTAGCATGGATTCCTAAGTCTTCTATTCATCAACATATATCTTAAAATATATTCATCATCGTGATCAGAACAATCCACAAAAACCTAACATCATATAATAACAAGTCTTAGAAATCGAGCCACATTCCCCAATTCTAAACATGTAGTTAACTTTTGCATCAAGAAGAACAACACAAGTAAACATTCAAGGTCTTTAACTTAACGAACAACCATACTAACCAGAATTGAGGATGCACGGACAGGAGACTTCGATGAAGAGAGGGGGTGTGTGTGTATGCCATCGTGATTTAGTGAAAGGGGTGAGGGTTGTTTAGGGTTTTATGTGTTCTACGTGCAACTGATTACAAAGGGGTTTTAATATAAAGAAGTTGGGCCGAAACCACTCTGGGCCGAGGCCTGTTGTGGCGACGAAACATCTTGGGTGACGAAAGTCACCATGTTTCGTCGTGTGTGTGTGTGTGTGTGTGTGACGAAAGTCACCATGTGTGATGTTTGCTATTGCATTACACAATGAGTAATACTTGCAGTTTCTTGTATCAGTCAATGAGCAATACACCAACCATTATATCATAACAATGCATTGACACAATAACACAGTAACACAGTGCCAAATAACACAGTAACATAGTATATCAATCACATCTCAAACGTGCACAATTTTTACAATGCAAACACAATTATGAAGACACTGGTGTGAAACAAGTAATGTGTCAAGGAAAGACCTTGAAAGTTCGGGTTGTCACATCACCCCCAACTTGAAAGAAATTTCGTCCCGAAATTTGATAAGTACTGCTAAAGTGACGGGGTAAACGAAAAGTGACGCAATGTTAGGTCAGGATGACTGTGGATTTTTTTTTCCAGGTGCCACATCATCCCCAACTTGAAGGGGAATTTCGTCCCGAAATTCGCCAATGATAGCAAAAGTTGGTTCAACCACTGAACAATCGAGGATATTAGAGCTTTATCAGGTTTTTACGTTCCCGCGTGAACTCTTGTCCACGGCTTGAGTTCCACCGAACTCTCACGAATGCCATATGACCATGCTAACGAACTCTCAATAGTTGCAACTGGTCATTAATCTCAGACTCTAATAAAGGTATCACAAGTGTTTCATCGAACGTACACCGCCTTAGACTCAAGACATAAATGATATCATGTACATTGCCAGAACATAGCCCAACATATCGTAACTTCATCTTGCCACGCTTCCCCAAAGCGCACCGCACCCTCCCAGGATGAGACTTTTGATTATGACATGTTCGGCCACAGCGAACCCCCAGTGCTTCCTAAGCTTATCAGCTTTCCTGACGGTCACGCATTGCCACCAAATGATTTCCGACCCAAGCAATCTTTAAGAGTTTCGAGTACAAGTCCTGGGTCTGCGATTAGGTTGTCACCCACCTTAATCTAACAAGGAGATTAGCGTCACTGTCCATGCCATGTCTCAAACCGAGCTATCTGAATACTAGGATGGTAGTTATGGCAGTAAATTCAGCCAGAGGTAGCTGTCCTTTCGATGTTACTAAGTCAATCACACAAATGCCCGCAGCATGTCTCCAAGTGTCAGGATGGTTCGTTTACTCTAACCGTTTGTCCTATGATGATGAGTATACTCCTGTCTATACGTAAGCCAAGAGGGTTGTGAGATGTCTGTCATAAATCAGGTATAGACCAAAATCAGAGATAACAGGAGTTGGCACCTCGTGCCTAAAAGCCGCCTCTCCCAGAGGGATATTCACAACTTGTGAAGGCTCGACAGTTTCCTTGATTGCACGAGAGTATGCTGGTTGCGTGAGACGATCAACGATCATGCAGGTGACATTGTTTTCATTTCAAGTTCTAGGTAGCCCAGTGACAAAGTCCATGGCAGTTTGTTCTTATTTCCGTATGAATGTTTCTCGATGTCCAAACATCATTCACATACCTAGCTAGGTGGGCCTTCATGCCCGATCACCGGTACAACGCTTATAAATCCTAACGTCTCTCATCAAAGCCCAGACTACTAGAATATCGAGGCCGGTGCTTTGCTCAACATAAATTTCCTACATTTACTGTATAATGAGATCCACACTCGTTCCATGAGGTAGCGAATATCGTCTGACCTGCCAAGGTTGCTTCTCCATGCCCCGCATGGGTTGCTTCTCCCTTCAGTTCCCCAGTTTGAACAGGGCGAGTTGGATCAGGTAAGTTAGAGTCGATTGTGAGCCGCATAGCTCGTGTACATTCAAGTTTCATAGCTGTAATCATCCAAAAGTTCCCTCCAGCGATGCCATTAACTGATTTAGCTCTGTCGAAGCCAAGGTACATGGGAGGCCCTTGTGATCGGTCTAATTAACGCATCTGGTACCGTCCAAGTAATGCATCCATCTAAAATCCCAAGGCCACGGTTTTCACCGCCAGTTGTGTGTCGTGCAGTTCCTCTTTGTAACTCCATCGCGTAAGTCATCACTCTCTCGTGCTGCATCGGTGTGTAACTGGGACTCCGATTCGGACCATCATGGTATACCATTAAATCAATCGCACCCTCGGGTAAAGACGACGCTCAGTGCATTGCCGAGTTGGAATTTGAAACCTGAAAGACGTCCTCCTATTTCGTCTTTCACGAACACAGCACCCTACTGTGCTAAGGAGATTTAAGTTGTGCGACCTTCAAAAATCCTGTGGGTAGGCTGTGATAGTATCTAGCGAAACCAAGGAATTGCTGCATCCCCGAAGGAATCTTTGGTGTCGATCAGTTTCAAACAAGATGCATCTCAGCGAGATCCACGTGTATTCCCACTCCGTTGGTTACATGATCAAAATGCATCTCTCGAATCTAGATGTGACATTTAACAAGACTTCGCACGTAATAGCTCCTCCTGCAGAAGCGCTGAGATAGGATACATATGCCACCCGTGGTGTTCCTTTCTCCTGGTCATGATTCGGAACGTCGTCGAAAAATACGGTCGATTCATGTGATCCCTGAAGCTGCTGGTGTGTTGATCAACTCAATAATCATGGTGTACAAAGTTGAAATGGCTGCATTGCGTTCGACGTTCTGTTCTAAGAGCATTCTCCTCTTGGACTTCCATCTGATGATAGTTCGTTCACTAGCCAATCCTCGAATGGAAGCTTGTTCCTCGCAACTGGTCGACGGGTTGTCAATACGTGCTCGAGGCAAACGGATCTTGACTGTCACCTTGTTGAGTTCTCGATAGTCAGTACACATACGAAAAGGCTTCTCTTCATGGGTATAGCAAGGGCTCCTTAAAGCGAAAACTCCTGTCCGACAGTTCCTGTAGTTGGTTAAGCAGCTCCTGCAACCCTCCTGGTGCAAGACGATAAAGAGTACGAGTAGTTAGAACTGCTTCTGGCGTGAGCTCAAACTACCTAACAGTTGTAGAGATGATCCTGGAAGTTCCTCGGGTAGCACATTGAGGGTAATCACAAACAACTGGTGGATCCTCGATCCTCTTTTTCCTAACCTTACGTCAATAACTGTTACTAACATAGCAGGGTAATCCCTCCGTAGACACTAATGGCTTTCATTGCTGAAATGACGCTAACCGTTGCTCCACTCTGACGCGTTAGAACAGATAGCAATCCTCCACTAAGGAAAGGGATACGTAGAATCTTCTCCTCACAGGGTACATCTATCAAGAACAACAGAAGGAAGGTCGATGTCGAACACTTGTCCCACAAGGTCGAGTTTGCATCCCAACGATCATATGAGATTCCCATTGTCTTGCCATCAGCCGATTCCACAACAGGTTGGGTTTCAAGAAGCATCTGGGTTATAGAATAGAGACGAAGTGATTCGCTACCAAGAACGTGTATGCCACCATGTTATTACAATCCTGGCGTCGCCCACGCCAATACTAAATGCCCCTCCACGAGCATCATTTCCCGTGTGGTTGTACTCGTTGCGAGGATTTCTAGTACGGCCGCCGTTTCCTTGGTTGTTGTCGTTTTGATTTAGCAACAGCCACTCCATGCCATAGGCACCTTCATTTCTATACTGTTGGTTGCCATTTCAAGTACCTTGATGTTGCCGTGACTGTTGCCTCCAATGCTGTTGTTTGAAACGGAGCTCCATGATCTTTCATCGATAGGGTCCATCTTTTCATATTCCGTGCCATGTTCTATGGTGCTACCCCTTGTGCTGGTAGCTTCACGTTCCAAACCATGGTCAATTGTCATCGTTTATATCCCGATTAATTCGTAAAAGTTGACTCCCATGAGTCGCTGGCTGGGGTTAAGGATTCGATTGGAGTCAAATCGCTGATGTTCGTTGCTGGTAACTAGGGTCGTTCAAATGTTGAAGTCCATCGTTCTTGCAAGCTGACTGAGTAATACGCGGTATGTTACGAGAGTGTTGCAAAAGTGATCGCACTTCGGGATCTAAGGCGTCAATACGTTAAGTTCCAGCAACGAAGAAAGGTGAGAAAGATATAGAACAATCATTGTCGTTGAAACATCCAACTCGGGGATGTTCGTACAAGCACCTAACATTCCACACAGTTCGCTAGGCGTTCAGATGGGTGTTCAGGTAATACTCGATAGCGTCGAGATTCGAAAGGATCCAGAGAGGAATGAAAATTTCACGTTCGAGTAGGGGACAATCACTGGTATGACCCCTATAGGTTTGTTATGTTTCACATTGATCAAATAACGGAACGAAACCCCTTTTTCACTTGTTAAGCCTCACTGGGACTCGCATGCACCCCACATTATTATTATGTGTGCACCCACAATAATATTGTGATTTTCATGCTCATCTCAGCTCCTCTTAAATCATGTCAAATGGTTCCTCAAACTTGAGTAGCAACCAAAGAGCATTACGAAGCGTAAGTCATGAATGTTTAGGGAAATACCACCCTATCAGTCGCATAACATATGCAAGTAATACATGAATTCATACTGTTGTGCTAAACGTGCAATCACATGCAATATATGTAAGTGTTCACTAGTTATGCAGTACAATGAGTATACAAGAGACGAACCTTGCAATCTGGAGCTGAGTGTCATGGTCGTATTCACGTTTTCAGAACTGTTCGGTTATAGTCTGGTTTTACAAAAATGTTTCCCCCCCCCCTTTTTTTAAAACCAAGTTCACTATAACCAATGGCTCTGATACCAATCTGTCACACCCGCAAAATACCACATGCGGAATCACCGCGGGGCGTGTGACGTACCAGGATCCAAGCCACCAATCACATTGAACTTCGCATAATATAATAATATTAAATAAAACATTCCATTGATTTCAAGATATAAATCCAAGTCATAAGTTAAACCAAAGTAGTTGTTCAGCGGAAGCATAATGTAAATTGTAAATCAATTATTTTAAAACAAGTGTTCATAATCAACGAAGCAAGTATCCAAGAGTCTCGACCCATAACCACTCTAGCACTCCCAGATAGCAAGTCCATATCAGGAATCTAACGACCTGCAAGGCATGTAACAACAAGTCAACAACAAAGTTGAGCGAGTTCATAGTTGGTTGTCCATTTTAAAGTTGTTCCAAAAACCACAAGTTCATTTAAAAACCATGAGTTATTCTTAAACCATAACCAGTGGGGGCCCCATGTTAACCACTAGACCCGTTACCATATCGACTACAGACTGAAGTAAGTTAGTGCCCTAGCGTCAATGTCTATCATAATTGACGTGCCCAGATCCATTAGTTCACGCCTGTCCTCCGCGGCACGGTGTGAGGCTTGTCAAACCTAAATAGCGCTATCTAACTAATGACCCGTTCGCCATTGACCCGGCGATTAAGTCGATATAAAAATGAGGGACTTAATGATAGAGTTTTTGGTCTAGTATCATTGTTTTCATCCTTCAATAAAGAGGATGTGGTACGTGTCCCCAAACCAGGAGATCACGCAGGTTCCTTTTAAATCCTTAGTACATGTTTTCACCCTTCAATAAAGAGGATGTAGTACGTGTTCCAAACCAAGAGATCACGTAGTTTCCGATTAAATCCTTTACCCATTCCCAACCACCGGGAATCCCATGCCTTGTAGAAAGTGTGAACTCACCTTGGTTTGCTCGGATTGTTAAGTTACTTTACCCGTTCCAAGTTGGTTAACCAAACCCTACCGTGGTTACGAAATATGATTAGTTTCGTACACATGAATCATGCATTCTACAGTCACATTACACAGGTAACATACGAGTATTGCACATAACGACATGCCAATCGTAACACGGAATTGTGCTATATGCAGAACATAACATTCATTGTAATAATCGGTTTTTTTTTTTGCATACCATGATATCATATAACAAGTGTCTTGGATTCCCCCATACAGTTAATTCACATGATTTAATTTCAATTACAAGTTGATATCCATAAACATCTATCATGTAACAAATGCTTAGTCTAAAACCAAGTCCAACATCATAGGCCCAACCAAGTTTACATGTTACCAGTTCACTTTAATATCCCAAAGCCAAATGCATATCATTAGTTCAATTTCCACATCTATCATAATCATTCCAATCAATATTCTGTTCAACCTAAGCATATAGTTATCACCAAGAAATCTTGAAGTCATGAATTGATTCTTGTTGTATATCATTATTTTCTATCCTACCAACACATATCAGTTCCCATGCAACAACATATCACAGTATCATCATCGAATCATTGTTAGAATCCATTAATCAAGTCCTAATGTTCATGCATTATGACAATTAATTATTAAATTTGTCATTAAGAATCATGCTCACACATCCTGTATAACGAGTTTACAATTCAATCATTACAGAGACGAAACATCAGGTTGTTTCATCGTGGAGATGTTTGTGACGAAACTCCAGGTTTCCTGGTGTAGGTGTGCGACGAAACTCCAGGTTTCGTGGTGTAGGTGTGCAACGAAACTCCAGGTTTCGTGGTGTAGGTATGCGATGAAACTCCAGGTTTCGTGGAGGTATGTGTTGTGACGAAACTCTAGGTTTCGTGGGGGTATGATCAGATGTTAATGCACACCTGCAAACCCTAACTGCCGTCTGACTCATGATCACCAGTTGCCCTACTTCTAGCTTGATTCTATTAGTTATTCTATACCATCCTAGCATGGATTCCTAAGTCGTCTATTCATCAACATATATCTTAAAATATATTCATCATCGTGATCCGGACAATCAATAAAAACCTAACATCATATAATAACAAGTCTTAGAAATCGAGCCACATTCCCCAATTCTAAACATGTAGTTAACTTTTGCATCAAGAAGCACAACACAAGTAAACATTCAAGGAGTTTAACTTAACGAACAACCATACTAACCAGAATTGAGGATGCACGAACAGGAGACTTCGATGAAGAGAGGGGGGTGTGTGTCTGCCGTCGTGATTTAGTGAAAGGGGTGAGGGTTATTTAGGGTTTTATGTGTTCTACGTGTAACTGATTACAAAGGGGTTTTAATATAAAGAAGTTGGGCCGAAACCACTCTGGGCCGAGGCTTGTTGTGGCGACGAAACACCATGGGTGACGAAAGTCACCATGTTTCGTCGTGTGTTTGTGTGTGTGTGTGATGAAAGTCACCATGTGTGATGTTTGCTATGCCATTACACAATGAGTAATACTTACAGTTTCTTGTATCAGTCAATGAGCAATACACCAACCATTATATCATAACAATGCATTGACACAATAACACAATAACACAGTAACACAGTGCCAAATAACACAGTAACATAGTATAACAATCACATCTCAAACGTGCACAATTTTTACAATGCAAACACAATTATGAAGACACTGGTGTGAAACAAGTAACGTGTCAAGGAAAGACCTTGAAAGTTCGGGTTGTCACAAGTGGTGTGTCTATTAATCTTGTACCGGCTCTTCTATTCCGGTCCTGAACGTACGACAAACATATAAATATGTATACAAGATTATTTAAATAATTGTCCCAAGTTATAAAGGATTTTATGCCTTGTGCACCCAAACCAATTTTATAAACATTTTCAAAAGAGTTACTTAATTGTATTTACCAGTGTAAACTAACGTATTTTTCAAAAAGATTAAGTGCAGGTACTACACGAAATGGGCTAGAAACTCCTGAGTATTAATTAAAGAGTCTTGCAAGCTTTTAATACTTAAAGTCTGTCGAACAATATTTACTTTCTGTCTTAGATCCGCCTGTGGATCCACTTACAACCGTTGTGTAATATTTTATTATACTTTCAATTCTGTTCGTATTATTACTTTAGACTTTCGCTGTGCATTAAACTGTGATTATTTGACTATGATGATATCAACTACGTCACAATACTCCCCACCGGGCCCACCGGTAATACGTGGAAATATCAGGGTGTGACAGGTTGGTATCAGAGCCAACATTGAGGGAATTAAACACTAGCCTTTTGTGTTTAATCTCAATGACACAGTTGCACATTCCTTGACTTCCGAGTCTAGACAAAGGATTTAGGATTAATCCTAATCTTAATTGGTTTTTGTCTTTTGTTGTTTCTTTTGTTTTGATAGGATCAAAAGCAAAATACCGCCAAGAGTTAGGGGCCGAGGTGGAAGAGGAAAAGCTCTAATTTTGACAAGAAACGATCATGAAGCCGGACCATCTCACCAGCGTACACCATCAGCAACACTCAGCTCTAGTCCTCACGAAGACTGGAGAACCTATTTAGAGCCTGTGAGACGCTCTCTCTCGCTCCGTTCCTCGCCATCCTATCACCATTCTTTTGGGCCGCAGCAGGAGGACGAGCCCAACGACTCTCACCACTCTTACATTCCTCTGCAACAATCGGGTTCACACCATTTCCAGAACCCGACACCTTATTTTCAAAGCCGGTTCAACCTGATGAACCAGATAGAAGAACCAGAGGGTCAAACCCCTTTGGGACCAGCTAATCATTATCCTGAGATGCAGGACATGGAGATGGACGATGATCTAGATCCTGAGATGCCACCATCTGGGACGCCGACGCATCCCATTGAGATTTCTAGCGGATCATCCTTTCATGGTTCGCTTTACAGGGGCTCTGATATTTTTGCTGAAAGATGGGCTACATACAAGTGGGAGTATACTCCCCCTCACCGCCACTCGCCACCACACCAGCAGGTCCCTTCTGAGGACCCACATTTTCAGACAGTCACGCCACCGCCACCACCAGCGCCAGAGCAGCCACCGCCTCCCGAACCATCGAGGCGACAAAGAACTGCACGGATGTCCTTGCGTGGGGGTTTTCACTTCAGCACCCCCCCCCCCCAACACTCTAGCAACAGCAACTACCCGCCGCTGTATGAAGACCCGCAAATGGATGGGCCTTCAAACCCAGTTTCTGGAGTCGACTCTGCACCAGTCGCACCACCACCACCAATGGGTTATGAAAACCCAATCCCTTCTTACCCAGGTGCAGCTGGGTATAACCCGTTTGAGCTGCCAGCTTACTCGGGTTATAATTACAACAATGCCCCTACCCTGGACCCTTTCCAGCTACGTACCCAACTGGGTACCCAGCTCATGGGTATCAATACCAACCACCTCCTCAACCTCAGCAGCAGCAGCCACCACAGCCACCACAAATTCAACCACCGCAGCAGCAAGAGATACTCCAAAGGTTGCACGAGGTGGAACAAAAGGTAGATGAGGAGCGTAGAAGCCGCCGCGGTCTACTAAAGGGTTTGGCAAGCCTTATAAAGGGGAAGAAGAAGAAGGATTACTAAAAATCCTTATTTATAGTTTTGTTATTTTAATTTTCAATTAAGTCCCTGCTTGGACATTTTATTTATGTATTTGGTCCCTGCGTGGACTTGTATTTCTTATGTTAGTCCCTGTGTGGACAAGTTATTTATTTAAAAAGTCCCGTTTAGGGCAGTTATTGTACTTCTTTCAATTTATGGAATGTTTCATTTTAAAAATTTATTTGTCATTATATATAGGAATATACTATATGAAACAAATCAAAATATCATTCCAATTTACAATTGATCTGCCATGAATAGTAAAAGAAAATCTTAAAGGTATAACCTAACCTATATGTGATTTTAGACATGGCCATGATGGTAAATCCTTTTTAAGAAAATAAATCCTTGTTAACATCTGAAAACGTGTTAGCATTCCTGACAATAGTGATACGATAAAATCACACTTGTCATTTTCTTATTGGATTTTTCCAATTCCTTATTCTTACCTAATGATTAAACATCCATTAGTAATGAAAAGCCTACGGGCTATACCTATTGTCCTAAAAGACAAATGGCAGTTGTAGTCTATGACTCCCTGTCAAGAAAGGTGATGAACTATGTTCAACCCTTAATGCCTCGATCCTATGAGATCATGGCTTATAAATATAAAACTGTCCTTGTGACTAGGCCTTTTGTGCCACTCTAATATCCTTAATGTTTTGTAACCAGGATAAATTTCAATGAAAAGTTAAAATAAATACGAATAACAAATTAACCAATATGGTTTATATTTACCATGGTTAATGAATCATCAAAAATGATGATTCCATAATAAACCTCTGAACAAACTATTGTCAATTTGTTTTATAG
Organism: Helianthus tuberosus; assembly: GCA_030545235.1. NCBI lineage: Eukaryota > Viridiplantae > Streptophyta > Magnoliopsida > Asterales > Asteraceae > Helianthus > Helianthus tuberosus. Next base: position 93,277,953 of record CM060418.1, on the reverse strand, counting down.
CAATCAAGCTTTAGCATGTCTGAATCAGAAGAAGTTAACAGTCATCCAAGGGAGAGAAATGATACCACCAGAATAAACGTAGCTGGTGCAGACCTACAAGCATTTATAGACAATGCAGTTACTAGAGCCCTTGATAGACAATTCAAGGAATCAAGTGGTACTCGCACAAAGACTCAATCTGTGGCTCATAGTAAGCCCCCTTCTAAAACACATGAATCAAAGAAGGACGATGCTCGTCACTCGTCAAATTAGAGGAGTCTCCCATCCAAGCAAACCGTGTTTAATCAGGAGCCACGTGTCAAGACTTGCTCTTATAAATACTTCGTCTCTTGCAAGACAAGGGACTTTATAGGAGAAAAAGGAACCATTGACTGTATGACATGGCTCGATGAGATGGATATTCTAGTTGATATCAGTGGTTGTGCTGAACAGGATATTGTGAAATTTGTTTCGCAATCATTCAAGGGAGAAGCATTAGCATGGTGGAGATCATTGATACAAGAACTACAAGAAAATGAAGCTAATGCAACTCTAGTAAAATGTTACATTAGGCCTTGAAAAGGTTGCATTAGGCCTAATGCAACCTTATATTGGGAGCTGCATTAGAAGCAGTTGCATTAGACCTGATGCAACTTTTTTGAAGCCTAATGCAACCATTTTTGAAAGTGTTGCGTTTACTATTCAAATGCAACCTTTATCATATGCAACCTTTTTACATTCTAATGCAACTTTTCATACACTTGAATGCAACTTTTTATATACTATAATGCAACCTTTATTATAGTTTAGTTACAAAATAGCAACCTTTTTAAGCTTAAATGCAACCTTTTTTTTTACAGTAAATGCAACCTTTTTTACACCCAAATGCAAGACATAAATATAATTGGTATTAATTAATATGAATTTAATCGCAATTTAGCCAAAAGAATATTAACACAAATATCATTGCTAGTCAAATAGTGTACCCTAACATACTTTTCCAAACTCAAATAACAAAAAAAGTCAATACCAAAGTGTCAATTATTACAATAATAAAGAGTAATGTTAGTGCATTTATGTCTATCGCCTCCGTCATCTCACACCGTAGCAGAAACAGTTTATTTCTAGTGCTTATAGTGTAATAGTTAGAAATATCTAGAAAAAGGCAAGGTGGCATTATTGTAAATAAGGGGAAATCCCTTATAACCCTTGGCCTATAAATAGGAGCCATAGGGTTTCATTTAGGAACTTTTGCCATTTGGAGAGTTTGGAGCTTAGTGCTTAGAGAGAGAAAGTAGAGAGAGAAAGGCAAAAGGTGATTCACGGTTCTTTGTATTTTTCACATCAATCTATATCGAATCACAATTATAATTACTGTTCGTGTGTTCGGTCACGATCGTGTACGGATTCCGCACGTCGCACGGTCGGTTCGCAATCGAAACGGAGTCAAAACCGGGACCTAACAAGTGGTATCAGAGCAGGAGCTCGATTGCACGGATCAATCACACGAATTTGCACGGAAATTCATCAGATTCAGATCTCAATTCGCATCAGATTCGATCAAGTTCTTCATTTTTCATCTCTTTCACGTTTTAAACAAAAAATCGTCAAATTAATCAACTTTTTACGGTTAAAATCGGCTAAAATTTGGATATGTTGTGCGAAATTCATTGATCTACAAGCCTACAAATTTTCAGATCTTAATTCGAAGCCGTTTGTGAGAAATCTGAGTTTTTGTGGTTCGAAGTTTGTTGAAATATGTTGAATGTTGATGCTGTTGTTCTTGATGGTTACTCGCACGGATACAACTCAAAGTTGTTGACTTGTTGACTAGCTTACTCGCACGGATAACAATTCATTAAAAGTGTTGACTAGTCCACTTGCACTCGCATGGATAACATCATCCGGATCACCTACTCGCGCGGACAAACAATCCGTGTTGACCTTGTTGACTGATTGTCTGCACGGATAAACCACTCGCGCGGATAACTTGTCCGCACGGATAAACCACTCGCACGGACAACTTGTCTGCACGAACAACAATCCGGGTCATAGCAATCCACTCGCACGGACAACTTCTCCGCGCGGATAATAATACGTGTCACAACATCTTACCCGATCGAGCAACTTAGTCAACATGTGCATGTGAACATTTAAGTGTTTTGTCAGCACCGTTTATAGATACATGAGACATGCATGTGAGAAAAGTTTGTCAGCCACTAACTAATCTTGCATGTGAATTGATAGAGCATTGATTGTTGTGTGCATGATAATTGTCAGTTTTACATGAGAAGCATTATTACTTCAAAGTTTTGCATGTGATTTTGCATTAAAGTCAAAGGAATCAACCGTCACTCGCTCAGACAAAAGTTTTGTCGTCTAGTAGAGAAAGTCGGATACTTTCAGTCGCACGGATCCCCACTCGCACGGATAAGACACTCGCACGGATAAGCTACTCGTCCGAATCACTACTCGTGCGGATAACTCAGCCACCCGGATCACCATCCGGACGAATTATCATCCGGATCTTCATCCGTTCAAAGACACCCATCCGAGTGGGCTGATCTCATCCGATTGGGCCAACATCATCCGATTAACTATTGATCCATCCGAACGGACAACGTTGTCACGAGATTTTCTTCACTGTTGACTTGTGTTGACTCACTTGATTGGATACCCATCCGATTCAAGTCGTTTGATAATTTTTAGAACTGATCATTGTTGTTTGTGTGATTCAGGTAATTGAAGATATACAAAGTGCAAATTCAAGACAAAATTTGAAGATGTCGAGCAGCGGTGAAGAATTTTATAACATGTTCTACAATGCCTTTACTTCAGAATCATCTGAAAGAAGATCTGAAATAAGAGAGTATTCGAAAGAGATTTCAGAAAATTTGAAATATGACAATATGTATGGAAGCCAACAGAAACCACCGAAGCTAATGAAGATTGAAGATTATAACTGGTGGAAAAATCGGTTTGAGGGTTGGGTAAAAGCTTTCGCTCCTGTAAGCTGGTTAAAATTGAAAAATGAATATACAGAACCAGTGAAAGAAGGAGGAGAGTTAGTAGAGGAAAAAGAGTTCTCAGACATAGATATAAAAAATGTTGTGGCTGAATATAAGATGATCACATTAATCAAACAGTCAGTGAGAGAGGATATTATCTCATTACTTGAACAAGAGAAAACTTCAAAGAGTTTGTGGGAAGCGTTAGGGAGAAAGTGTGTAGGAAGTAATGAAATTGTCAAAAACAAAAAGAAATTGTTGCGTAAAGAGTTTGATTTATTCAGTTGTATGAAAAATGAATCTGTTTGTAAAATGATCGAGAGATTTGGACATCTGAAAATGGAGCTGGCTAGACATGAAATCACATATTCTGAAGAGGAGCTGGTAGATAAATTGTTTGATTCATTGCCAAATGATCTAGAGTGGCAATACTTCGCTCTAATGTTGAAAAATACAATCAAGCCTGAAGATTTAAAAGTGGATTTGCTGATTGAAAGGCTTGAAAGCCATGAGTTGGAGATAAAGAGATCTAAAGTCAACAATCCGGCTTATCAGCAGAATGTAGAGCTTTACTACAGAGGAAATGTACCACAGGCTGGGTCTCCAAGAACAGCGTTCTCTGCAGAAAGTTCAAATTCAGTGAACAATGAAAGTTTTCACAGTGGTTTTCACAGTGAATCTTCTTCAAACACTTCAAGTCAATCTGCTTCCAAGAATTTGTTTCAGTGTAATATCGCAGTGGATTTGAAGAATGGGCAGAATTTCAGCGAAGAATCGGCAAAACAACAGATGGTTTTCTTGGCATCTGTACTTGAATCGTATGAAAGCCTCGTTGCAGGTAAGATTGGCAATACCAACTTGACAAAAGAAGATTATGACCAATTAGACCCCGAGGAGATGGAACTAATGGATATAAGATGGTGCATGGCCAGTGCGGTTCGTCGAGCACAGCGGTTCATGGAGATCACGGGGAGGAAGTCAATTGGTGGACCATCTACCAAATTAGGATTTGATAAATCTAAGGTGACATTCTTCAAATGCAAACAAAGAGGTCACTTTAAGCGCGAGTGCAGAAATGCGTATGCTAATGATGATTCTGCAAATCCATTCAACGAAGATTATTTCAAGAAAGCGATTTACCATCAGAACAAGTCTGAGCCACCAAGATTGAAACAGCCTGAAGAAAAATCAAGGGCTTTTGCAGTTATATATGACGATGAAGGTTACGACTGGAGTCAAGTATGCCCTGAAGAAGATGCTGTTGGGTATGCATTTGTGGCTGATGCTGATCCTGATAGATGGTGGAAAGCAAACTATGCAAGATGGGAAATTGGAAAATTAAACGAACCATTCAAAGAAGCTCAGAGAGCCAAACGATGGAATGAAGAGTTGGAATGTTACATGGATCCACGGGGTAATCCAGTTGCTGACCCATCAAAAGTGGATTTCGAAGCTGTAACAAATTTGATTCCAAGGCAAGTTACTTTCAACACACGAAGGTTATCTGATAAAGCATATTTGCCTAATTTGGAGAAGAAAATTAGAGAGGTTTGTGAAGCAAGTCTACCGAAGGTAGTAGAAATGAAGAAGAGAAAAGAAGAAGAATTGAAGAAGATGATTGAAGAAGTAAAGAATGTTGTGAAGATTGCTGCTGAAGAAGATCAGAAAGTTGAAGAAGAACAGAAGATAGAAGAAGCTCAGAAAGAAGAAAAGGAGGAAGATCAGAAAGTTGAAACAGAAGAATCGGTGCTGAAAGAGACTGAGGTAAATGAATCTTCTGACTTGTCGAATGTTGAAACTGTTGATAAAAATGAGAACAAATGCAGGAATTGCATAGAAATGTGCAAAGCCAGTATTGAAAAAGATGAATTGATAAAAACAAAAGATAATGAATTAAGCAAACTTAAAAATGGTTTCACAACAAAATGTAAAGAAATGATTGACAAAGAAGAAATTTTGAAACTAAAAGTTGAAAAATTAACACAGAAATGTCAAGGTCTTGAAAAGGATAATGATGTTTATAGACAACTGTGTTCAGCAAAATGTGTTGATTGTGTTGAAAAAGAATCTAAATGTCAAGATTTACAAAAACAGTATGATTCTTTAAAGTGGTCGAGTCAGAGAGTACAAGAAGCTTATGATACTTTGAAGAGCCAAGTCAAAAGTTTTGATCAAAGATTGTCAGAAACTTTAGTCACTAAAGAAATGTATGAAAGAAAGTTTAAAGAAAAGCAAATTGAATTAAACAAATGTGTTGATGAAATTGCTAATCTTAAACAAGTCTTGGCTGAAAAAGAAAAGGTTGTTACAAAACTTCAAAGTTATCATAACTCTTCGTACATTCTTGAACGCATTTTCAACATCACACCAGATGACAAAGATACTGACAATTGCAAAAAGGGTATTGGTTCAGAGTTTCATCAGGTACCACCACCATTGAGAAACAATTATACTTTTTATGATGAGGAAAAGGTGGCAAAGGGTTTGAACATAGCTGACCAGTTACCTGAAAGTATCGATGTGACTTACTCCAAATCTGATGATGCTAATGATTCAGAGGTGGTAAGTAAGGTTGTTGAAAGCGTTTTGAAAGATGAGTCTACAAAAGGTAAGTCTGAATCACAGGATGAAGATGAAGGAAATTTTCATGATGGTTATCTAAAAAACACAAAATCCGAGAAAAATTTGGATGATGATTCAAAGGGATTGGTCTATACCATGATTGGATCGGACAAACTATTCTTAGATTTTGTATTCCCGATTCAGAATGTGATTTCAGAGAAGGTCGATAAAGTTTTCAAAATGGTTGAGATTGAGAAGTCAGAAATTTCAAAGTTTGCTGGTAAAGGTCATAAATCTTTTTATAACAAACCTGGTTTTAAGAAGAAAAACATGAAGGCTGGTTTGGGTTATAAAAAGAAACAAAATTGGAAGCAAAATGTTCAGGTTAAAACAAGTTTTGTTCAAGGAAAAAGTTTAGCAGAAGAAGAAAAACTCAAAATTGGACAACAGTCTAATGCGGAGTTTGATGCTATGAAAAAGAAACAACAACAGGCCAAGGATGTTTCAAAGAAAGTGTGTTTTAAATGTGATCAAATTGGACATGTTGCTCGAAAGTGTCAAAATCCAAAGCCTGTTGATGTTGAAAAACAGAAATCTGAGGTTGAGAAACAAAAGTCTACCAGATTTGATTCAAAACAAACTTGGAGGTTCAACACAAACAAGTTTGCTTCGAATCAAACTTGGAAACCAAAACAGACTAGGTCTAATTCAAGACAAACCCAGAATTCTCACACACCCAGATTCAGAACAACACAAAGTTGGCAAACATCGGTTGATATGACAAAACCAAACCAATTTTGGAAACCAAAAGTTGTTGTTCAAAGTCAAAATAATCAAAATGAGTCACGATTTTACAAGAGAAGTGCTTCAAAAGGACAGAACTGGGTGGTTAAGAAACAAGTGACATCTGTGAATGAAGAAAAAGTTAAAGTCAAAGATGAAAAAGTTTTTGTACGAAATGACAAAGATTTTCCATCATTGAATGAAACTTATTGTGCTGAAATGCCTAAGGTCCAACAGACCTGGGCTAAATTGTTCAAGTAATTGAGTTTTTGTGAATGTGCAGGTGCTCATGAAGTTTGATTGTCAAGGAAGAGAATTGATGAGCAGCCTGGCACAGGAGGAGAAGGTTGCTGAACCCTGGTTTGGTTGAACAGGGAGTTTATCAGTTTCTGTAAATAAATAAACAATATTTTCAAAAACCCTAGAAATTTGAAAAACTTAAAAACCAAAAATATGTTTGTTTTTAATTTTTGTCAAAAATAGAAAATTACAAAAATATGTGTTGATTGAATACGCCGAAACCCTCACGGCTGAACAAACATGATTAATTTCACAAGATTGAAAAACGGTTTTCAAACTGTAAAAAAATCAATGTGTTGTAAATCATGGGGGTACGTTATATTTTCTGCAAATCAGAGCATGTGAAGCAGAAAATGGATGGCGAGACAAAGCTATCAGTATCAGGTTGTCAAATTTTCTTTAGAATGGTTTTGAATTTTAGGGGGAGTAATTTTGTCAGAAAATCCAAAAAACATTTGAAAATTTGAAAATGACAAAAACATGATAAAAACCTATTGGCAAAAAGACAAAAACATTAAAAAATGAAAATGAGTTTTTGTGTAAAAAGAGGAAATGATAGTACATCAGTAGACAGTTACAGTACGCTAAAGAATTGGAAAGTCAAAATGTGTTAAACGATCTCACCGTGGATGTGTCGGTAGATTTTTATACATTTAGTAAACTTTTTCGGGATATAAACTTAAATTCAAACTTGCTTATTTCGTGGGGAACACTACTTGGATATATAGGTAACCCCTGAAATCTTGTTTGAAAGATTCCTTTTTCTGATATACTAGGTCTTTATACTCAGTTGATATCTGGGGTATTATTCCAGGACTTCTGCTGAATGGAAGTTCTGACCTAGTCCTCGAATAATACTTTCTGCAATGCTTGAAACATAGCATCACCCTCAGCATATATGATAAGACAATAAAATTGCTAATCAATGATGTTGTAACAAAAGATCCTCTAAAGGGGACACACCCAAAAGTTGAGTCATGATCTCTCTGCTGAACGGTAGTTCTGACCTGAGCTCTCATGATTCTTCATAATTTATAACCCCTTACAGATATCATTTGTGGTATACTCACCTGTAAGACTGAATATCAGGATCTGGATACGGGAGTATATTCAAGAGGTGGGACACATGAATGAGTTTAAGTCTTTAATACACCAAAATCGTATCTCGAATCAGTTGAACTTTGTGTGAAAATTTAAGTGGATCAGTATACTGACAATCTAAGTGAATCGTTTAGAACTTAAAGTGTTAAAAAGCTCAACGGTGCTAGTGATTTGTCATAAACTGATATGATCCTCTGACGCAAACTCAAACAAAAATATTGTGTGTAAATATGTTTGTAAATATTTCTTTACTGCTTTATATTTTCAGAAAAATACAAAAAGATTTTTGATTCTGCTTTATTTTCGACAACCGATGTCAGAGAGCTGAGTTTTAAAATCTAAGTATGCTGATCGTGTTTCTGAAAATAAACAAGTTCATTAATTTGAAACTTGAAGTTTTATAATCAAAAATCAAAAACAGTTTGTGATATCTCCAAGGTCATTAATTTGGACTTGGATGATTAACTGTGAGGGAGTTGGATTCTTAGATTGTTAAAATCTGTTATAAAGAGTCAGTTTTCGATGTTGGATACTTAATACTGCCAAATCTTTGAAGCATGTTGATAGGGGGAGAGTATCAAGCATTCCTGGATATATTCATATTATTATATCTTAGTCTCAGGATCTTGATTTAGAAAGTTTGATAGAGCCAGGTTAAGATACCTGGATAACTGAAAATGTTTTCACTGTAAAATGTTTTACTTATGAATGTATGAGAACTGCAGATGTTGTACCAGACTACGATCCCGACAGCCGAGTCTAAGGGGGAGTCTGAAGACGAGCTCAACGCAAAGGGAAGCGTGCATTCAAGGACCCAGGAACTATTCTGGAGGAGCTTGTAACCGAAAAGCCAGGTGTCAATCCCAAAAGCACGGAAGCTTGACAAAAGGGGGAGCCTGAAGAGTTTACCGAAAGGGGGAGCTGGAGCTGAAGACAGATCCACGGGGATTCTGTTCGAGCTAGAGAGAGAGAAAGAAAAGAAGCTACGAGTTTAAATAAATGTTTGAGATTGATTGCGGCAATATCCAAGGGGGAGTTTGTTAGTGCATTTATGTCTATCGCCTCCGTCATCTCACACCGTAGCAGAAACAGTTTATTTCTAGTGCTTATAGTGTAATAGTTAGAAATATCTAGAAAAAGGCAAGGTGGCATTATTGTAAATAATGGGAAATCCCTTATAACCCTTGGCCTATAAATAGGAGCCTTAGGGTTTCATTTAGGAACTTTTGCCATTTGGAGAGTTTGGAGCTTAGTGCTTAAAGAGAGAAAGGCAAAAGGTGATTCACGGTTCTTTGTATTTTTCACTTCAATCTATATCGAATCACAGTTATAATTACTGTTCGTGTGTTCGGTCACGATCGTGTACGGATTCCGCACGTCGCACGGTCGGTTCGCAATCGAAACAGAGTCAAAACCGGGACCTAACAAGTAACTAAAACATTCTACGCATCTTGATCTTCAACTTGTAGTTGTTTCGTAACATTCCACATCAGATCTTCTAAGTCTTGTCGCTAGCTATCAATATCTTGTCGTATAGCTTCAAGGTCAACTTTTATTCTTTCATGATTCTCTTTATTCACTTAATGAGTTTCAAACAACTGCTTTTTCACAACTTTAGCTTGCAAAAACCTCCTGAAGAAATTGTCCTGTCATCTGTATATGGATGTTCCCAACATACCAGCATTTTCTCAAAAATAAAAGTAGAAATTAAAAAGAAAACACATTTAGCTACAGAATAATACACAATTTCCAGTAGACATAAAACATAGAGCCATCCTACATTCAACACTTTTGCATATCACAACTACAAACCTCAGTACTGTGTGTATTGGGGGACGAGAAAAACAAATTGGAAAGATATAGCAAATTATAAAAACACTTACTTGGTTACCATGGACATACTAAGGCATTCGTCATGCTTGAACATGCATATGAAAAGGAGAATAACAAACTAAAAAATCATATGTAAACCGCTCACACTGCGAGATGTATTTGGTTCAAACCTAGGAGGCAGATTTCTGCTTGGGATTGGCTCAATCTGCAAAACAAAAAAAGTGAACAAAAAGAAAACTAAGAAGAAAAGGCAAGCTAAGAGTAAAAAGGGATAAACTTCCAAGTGAAAATAAAGCCACTACGGTTGAGTAGCATACACATAAATATTTGTTATTATGTTCTATAATGAGCTGATGAAGCTTGGCATTCTTCAATAGCAATTAGAATCGCCTCACCATATTAGTGTCACTGACATGATGTTTTTCCCTGTCCACTATTATATTAAGTTAACAGAAAATGATGAGGATCGTGAGGAATAATGGGTGGTCGATATAGATGTAAATGAGCCGAGCTACTCAATATCGACTCGGAAAAGAGCTTGAAATGAGCCGAGCTTAAACGAGCTCAAGCTAGACTTGTGAAGCTTAAGCCGGCTCGGGAGCCTAAACGAGCCCATTATTTATACAATTTTTAACTAATATAATAAATATATATTCAAATTATAATAATTAGTATCAAATTGTTTTCTATTTTTAAAAAACGCATTAGTTAGTTATTACTCTTTTTAAAAAAATAGACATAAAAGTGTTTGCAGGCCACCGGTAGAGAGGTCTACAAATCATTTTTTTTTAACCAGACGGTTTTTAACCGAACAGGTTATTGTTGTGTGGGAAAAAACCGGTTCGATTTTTTAACCAATTTTCATGATGGGAACCCAAACTGGCATAACCGGTTCCGGTTTCGGCCCTAAAACCAGCTTTTATTATACACCTCTTGCCACTCGGAACCCGTTTTGACCCGTTACCCGGTCTGCCCATTGTGCCACCTATAACATCTAGATTAACACAATTTAAAGAAGAGTTAAACACTTTTTTGCACATAGGAATAAAAAATGCCTGCATTCCATTTATAACAACATGAGTAATTGACCAAAATTGAAGACGAAACGCCTTAGAAGCAAGAGCCAGACCTAACCACAAACAAAAATATCAGCAGACCGCTTTCATATACCTTACCCAAAATCAAAAATTGAGTCGTGGTTTAGGCTCAATACCTTGAGTATATCCACCCCTCGAACCCAGCTATGTCCACATAAAACACTCCACCAATCTGCACGAGCAAAGGGTAACTTCTTATCCCAACTTGTATTGCTCCACCACCTATCATCAATTTCATGTTTACCACTAATGTTATTGCATTTAATTTATCACCTATATAGCAAAGGTCATTTTGGTCCAGGTCATAACGGGTTCGGGTCATGTCACACCCCCAAAATCCACCATGCGGAGTATCACCGCTTGGAGGCGTGAGATGACCAGGATCGAGCCACCAATCATATTGAACAACGTAATTAAGTATGTAAAACCAACCTCAATACAATTGGTGACCATAAGACGGTAACCAACTTTAAGTTAACCAAGTTCAGATTTAAAAAGCGGAAGCATAAAACGTGAAACCAAAACATAAGTTCCATAGTTCATAAGTTTAAAGTCCAAAACGTAGGTTTAATAAGTTCATAAGGATTAAATGTTTAGCACGGAACATAACAATCCATATTCCACAACAACCTCATCCTCGTGCAAGCTCCATAAGCATCTAGCGACCTGTAAGGCATGTAACAACGAGTCAACAACAAAGTTGAGTGAGTTCACGGTTGGTTGTTTAGTTTTAAGTTGTTTCTGAAAATGTGGTTTGACTTTCGTTGGCTTATTTGCCGTGGGGGTTACCCCATAGTTGAAAGTATGTTTAACCAGCTCCTTTTATTACCCAAACCATATCCATAATTAGTGGGGGGCTTCCCCATGTGAACTACTAGACCGTTAAGATATCCACAACTGACGAACAATAGTTGTGTCCTACATCAGTGTCTATCATCACTGACAGTTTGCCATAGTCCATTAGTACACGCCCGTCCGAACGGCATGGTGTGAGGTTTGTTAAACCTAATAGCGCTATTAACTAATGACCCGCTCGCCATTGGGCTCGGCGATTAAGTCGATATAAAATGAGGGACTTCATGATAGAGTTTTGTCTAGTAAGTTTTAAGGGTGTTGTCCTACCCAAGGAGGACGAACATACGTATTCTCCCTAAAGAGAATACGCAGGATTAATATTGGCATCCTACCCAAGGAGGATGGCCGTACATATCCTACCTAAGTAGGATATGTAGATTCCGTTTTAATTCTTTAACCCATTCCCAAACCACCGGGAATCCCATGCCTTAGAAAGTGTGTGAACTCACCTTTGGTTGCTCGGTTTAACTCTCAAATATAGCTAACAGTCAAGGTCGGTCAATCACGTCCTAATATGATTACCAGTTAGTCATTTAGTGGTTTCAAATAGAGCACAAAGTTCCTACACGTATCTACTACATAACATGCATTCACTTCAATAGTTCCCGCTCATATAAACATTCCACCTATAGCTACTCAAGAACAAGCATACGATATTGCACAATAATACTTTCATTGACATATAACATGTTAGATCATCCTCAGCTAACATACTCGACATTTAGACACGCAATTTACGACTTATGTCATTTCAGCTTTAATATCCAAAACTGGGCTGTTTTCGGGGATTTTAATAAAATAGACTTATTCCAAAAATTCCCAAATTTTTGCAGAAGATCTTAAACGATCTAAATATTATTGTGTAAAAATATCGGGGTCCAATTCATCACCAATATTTTATAAAAAATCATTTTCCGGACTGCAATCAGATTCATCTTTTTCAGACTGCAGTCCACGAAATAATTTATTAAAAATTTATCGTAAGTCCGATTGATGAAATTCCAGTAGGAGAATTACTACGCCATCAGTGTCCGCCTACAGTACAAATTTCGTGACCTGATTCTACACAGATTTCAAGTTATGATGAAGAACGTAACACATATTTTCAGCAGTAAAAATGCAGCTTTAGCTGCTGTTACAAAACGACCCTTTAAAAATAGTAAACGAAGTCCAAAAATTATGATTCTAGTGCCATTAGAACCGTATTTCACAATACATGAATCTATACTTTAGAAAATACATTTTTCGTTTTATTAAGGTCCTGTTACAGCCAACTGAAGTTGGTTGTAATCACCAAACAGCCTCCTGTTTTCAGTTTTTAACATTCTAAAGCGCGCTCGATTGATTCCGTTAACATGTTTAGCGATAAACAATGATACTTACAGCAGATTATAAGTCCTTCATATCAGCACATAATCATCATACACCAAACAACATCATTCTAACTTCATTTCTTCATGTATCATCTTGTTTAAGCTTATGTTCAAGTTTTAAGTGTAAGATCTTATGGTGTTCATATGTTTTCTTCATAATACATATATTAACCACTAAAAACATGAAGTATCTAAGGATTAACAAGGAGCTTACTACTAGCTTAAAGCTAGGGAAGAACTATGATGAAGATTGAGTGGATAAAAGCACACGGAAGAGGTCCTTCAACTTCCGAGAACACCAAGCTTCATTGAACACCTTGTAGCACCTTGGGATGGTCTTGGATTGTATGAATGATGACCAAAAATGGAGGTGGTGTGTGGGGGTTGTGTGGCCGTGAGCTTTAGAGGGGAGAAGGGAGTGTGGTGTGTTGAAGATGGTGAGTGTTAAGTTTACTTATAATCTTCAAGATCTATTGTCCAAAGGATTTAGTGTTTCCCAAAGTACAACCATATCCCATCAAGATCTTGTAATTTCCAAAGAGAAGATTTAAATGGATTTGGTGAAGATTAGATTAATCTTGATTGTGGGGCCCTTCCATGGGCCGTAAGTTCATATAGGGGGGGGGGGTTATTTGTAAATTAATTGGTATGGTAGGTGATTAGTAGGGTGTTAAGTACAATACCTAATGTTTAGTGTGTTACATGTATTATATAATGTGTTATTGTGCTCGGGAACCATGACTAGCTCAGAAAAAGTGAAACAATGTTTCTTGTAATTTTTTAGTGTTCCGGGTAATGTCCGGTTGTTCGGTTTGATATTGTTCCGTTAAAGTGCTTAATTAATCCGTAAAGTGTCCTATATATATATTTTGTAACATTTTAATTCTCAACACTCAGGAAAGCATACCGGACTATCTAGTAACTTTTCCGTACACTACTAGTATGTTAACAAGCACATGTAAGTATAACACAGTGATCAGAAAGCAGTTAAGTGATTCAGCACAGTCATCTAGCAATTTAATTATCATTAATAAATAGTACGGATACATGGAATTATGAGGGTTGTCACATTCTCCCCCTGTTAAGAAAATTTCGTCCCGAAATTTAGTGCGTGGTTACTGAGGAAGCTAGTTAAGTTGCGGTGTTTACTGGCTTTTCCTGGGGTGTCACATCATCCCCCCGTTGATTTGGAATTTCGTCCCGAAATTCTGCAGTAGCTTCAGCCTCAGTAGTGGTTGCACTTTTCTTAAACAGTTGGGGGTACTTGAGTTTCATTTGATCTTCTTGTTCCCAGGTATACTCTGGGCCACGATGGGAATTCCAACGAACTCGGACGAGAGGTATCCTGGTACGATTGAGGATCTTAACATCTCGATCAGTAATCTCTACTAGTTCCTCGACGAATCGCAGCTGGTCGTCGATAGTGAGCTCCTTTAGAGGAACTATGAGGGTCTCATCTGACAGACACTTCTTCAGATTCGACACATGGAAAACATTGTGAACTCCGCTAAGTTCTGCCGGTAGGTTTAGCTTGTAAGCGACTTTACCGATTTTCTCAATAAATTCGAACGGTCCGACGTAGCGCGGATTGAGTTTGCCTCGTTTGCCAAAACGAACCACACCTTTCCACGGTGAGACTTTAAGTAGCACTCGATCCCCAACCTGGAACTCGAGTGGTTTCCTTCGCTTATCCGCATAGCTTTTCTGACGGTCACGAGCTGCCGCCATTCGTTGTCGTATCTGTGCAATCCTCTCGGTTGTATCTACTACAAGTTCTGGGCCAGTGATTTGACTGTCACCAACCTCTGCTCAACAAAGAGGTGATCGGCACTTCCGTCCATACAATGCCTCGAACGGAGCGGCCTGGATGCTGGTGTGGTAACTGTTGTTATACGAAAACTCCACTAACGGGAGGTGTTTTTCCCAGCTATTACCGAAGTCGATTACACATGCCCTAAGCATGTCTTCAAGGGTTTGGATGGTGCGTTCAGATTACCCATCCGTCTGTGGATGATATGCTGTGCTCATGTCTAATCGAGAACCAAAGGACTTGTGCATAGCTTGCCACAATTCAGATGTAAAATGTGAGTCTCGATCAGAGATGATGGAGGTTGGCACACCGTGCCTTGATACTACTTCCTTTAGGTAGATGTCTGCTAGAGTAGAAAACTTATCCGTTTCCTTGATAGCCAGAAAATGTGCAGACTTGGTCAGTCGATCCACGATCACCCAAATGGTATCATTTCCGCGTTCAGATCTAGGCAGGCCAGTAACGAAATCCATGGAAATTTGCTCCCACTTCCATTTCGGGATCTCTGGTTGTTGAAGTAGGCCTGATGGTTTCTGATATTCGGTCTTGACTCTCGCACAAGTCAAACATTTGCTAACGTAGGTTGCTATGTGAGCTTTCATGCTAGGCCACCAGTATGTAGTCTTTAGGTCATGGTACATCTTATCCGAACCAGGATGTACTGAATAACGAGACTTATGTGCTTCATCCATCACAAGCTCGCGTAAGTTTCCATAAAGTGGAACCCAGATGCGCCCTGTTACATAGTAGGCACCGTCTTCCTTTTGTTCTAGCCGCTGCCTTGACCCTCGCAGGGACTCAGCCCTGATTTTTTTACTTTCAATGCTTCAACCTGAGCATCACGAATTTGAGCGGGAAGGTTAGAGTGAATGGTAAGCCGTAACGCACGTACACGCTTAGGTATAGTATCCTTTCGACTGAGGGCGTCAGCCACAACATTGGCTTTGCCCAGATGATACTTGATCGCACATTCGTAATCATTCAAGAGTTCGACCCATCGGCGTTGTCACATGTTTAACTCCTTTTGCTTGAAGATATGCTCGAGACTCCTGTGATCGGTGTAAATGGTGCACTTGGTACCGTACAGGTAATGTCTCCATATCTTAAGCGCGAAAACAACTGCTCCCAGCTCCAAGTCGTGCGTAGTGT
Organism: Helianthus tuberosus; assembly: GCA_030545235.1. Taxonomy (NCBI): domain Eukaryota; kingdom Viridiplantae; phylum Streptophyta; class Magnoliopsida; order Asterales; family Asteraceae; genus Helianthus; species Helianthus tuberosus. The sequence continues at coordinate 93,262,103 of CM060418.1, read as the reverse complement.
AGTTCCTTTCGTGAATTTTAAGTTGGCGTGATGCGTAGGAAATGACCTTGTCACGTTGCGTCAACACGCAACCAAGTCCTTGGATGGAAACGTCGCAATAAACCACAAAATCATCTGTGCCCTCAGGCAATGAGAGGATAGGCGCGCTACAAACTCTATCTTTTAAGTGCTGAAATGCGGACTCCTGTGCATCACCCCAATGATAGGTGACACCCTTCTGAGTCAGTGAAGTGAGAGGTTGCGCAATCTTTGAGAATTCCTTGATAAATCTTCTGTAATATCCTGCCAAACCCAAGAATTGGCGGATTTCTGTTGGTGTACGGGGTGCAGGCCAGTTCTTGATCGAGTCGACCTTGGATGGATCAACATGAATTCCATCCTTGTTTACCACATGGCCTAGAAAGTGAACTTCGCGAAGCCAGAAGTCACATTACAAAAATTAGGCATACAACTACTCTGCTCGAAGAAGTTCCAGCATAAGTCGTAGATGCTGCTCGTGTTCCTCCTGACTCTTAGAATAGATCAGGATGTCGTCGATGAAAACAATAACGAACTTATCCAGGTAAGGTTTGCACACTCGGTTCATGAGATCCATGAAGACCGCAGGTGCATTCGTTAATCCGAAAGGCATAACTAGAAACTCGTAATGGTCGTAACGAGTTCTGAATGCTGTTTTGGAGACGTCCTCCTCTCGGACTCTCAGCTGATGGTATCCCGATCTCAAATCAATCTTAGAGTAATAGCTTGACCCTTGCAACTGGTCGAACAAGTCGTCAATACGTGGAAGTGGATAACGATTCTTCACGATCACCTTGTTAAGTTCGCGATAGTCAATACACATTCTGAAAGTACCATCTTTCTTCTTCACAAACAAGACTAGAGCTCCCCAGGGCGAAGAGCTAGGACGTATAAAACCCTTTTCCAAGAGTTCTTGTAATTGCGTGGACAGTTCTTCAAGTTCTGACAGAGCTAGTCGATAAGGTGCACGAGCTATTGGTGCTGCTCCAGGAGCTAGCTCGATTTGAAACTCAAATTGTCGATGAGGCGGAGGACCCGGTAATTCCTCAGGAAATACCTCGGGAAAGTCACGTACAATAGGAATGTCTTCAATTCTCTTCTCTTCCATTGATGTGTCAGTAACGAGTGCTAGAATGGCAGTGTGGCCCTTTCGCAAACACTTCTGGGCCTTAAGGAAAGAGATAATGCCTACAACAGCACCACTCTTGTCGCCATGAATCATGAGAGGTTCTTCACCAGAACGAGGAATGCGGACGATTTTCTCCTTGCAAACAATCTCCGCTTGATGATGAGATAGCCAATCCATCCCAATAACGACGTCGAAACTACCAAGTGTGATAGGAATAAGATCGACAGAGAATGTCTGTCCAGCTAAGACGAGGTTACAACCTTTAACTACGTGTGTGGCTTCAAGACTTTTACCGTTTGCTAGTTCTACCATGTGTTTGGTGTTCAAAAGTGTTGGAGTGCGCTTAAGCATTTGGCTACCTTTTAAGGACACATAACTAGTATCGGCACCCGAATCAAATAAAACAGTAACAAAGAAGTCGTCCAGAAGAAACTTACCCATCACAACGTTGGGATCGTTCCTTGCATCACCCTGACCTAGCACGAAAACACGTCCTCTGGCACCATTGCCATTATTGTTACCCCCGTTATTGCCTCCATTGTTGCCTCCATTGTTGTTCATGTTTCCTTGGTTGTAGTTGTTCTGGTTCTGGTTCAGCTGAGGACAGTTCGTCTTAAAGTGGCCTTCAGTGCCACACTAAAAGCAACCTTTATTGCCCTGCTGTTGCTGCTGCTGGTTGTTCTGTGGAGCTTGTTGTTGTTGGCGATTCTGATTTGCTGGTCGTGCGCTCCTGCAATCCTTTGCTTCATGACCAAACTTGTTACACCTCAGACAACGACCCTTGTTGCACTGCCCGCTATGATGCTTGTGTTAGTGCATTATCTGTCTATCGCCTCCGTCAATCTTAACCGTAGCAGAAACCGAAGAATCAAGCTTATATTGTTATATCTAGTTAGAAATAGCAAGGTGGCAATTTGGTAATTAATGAGAAGTCTCATTAATTCCAAGAGCTATAAATAGGAGCTTTATGTCATCATTTGTAAGACTTTGCTCATTTGGAGACTTAGGGAGATAATCTTAGAGAGAGAAAGTTCTCTCGTGTGATTCTCGGCTATTGTACACGACATATTATTCTATAGAATCACATCATTTGTACGTTCTTGTGTGTTCGGTCACGTACGTTCACGGATTCCGCACGTCGAACGTTCGTTACGCAATCGTACGGTGTCAAAACCGATCCTACAGCTTGTGGCACCGGTTGCACTTGGGGTGGTTCCCTCGGTATCCACCCTGTCCTTGACTACCGGAAGATTGCTGACCACGACTCTGGTAGTCATCAGTCTTTCGCTGCTGAGACTAAACTGAAGTAGAACCCTTACTAGAATTCCCATCCCATTTTCGCTTGTTATCATTGGGAGCGTCAGTAGTAGTAGCGCTAATACGCTTGGGCAGTTTGTTTTGTTCGACTGCTTGATCGGTGAGACGATGGGCCAACTTAATGATTTGCTGAATTGTACCCAGGTTAGCTGAAGTCACGTGACTCTGAATCTCTGGTACAAGACCCTTGAGGTACAGCTCAATACGTTTGATGGGAGGGTCCACCATAGTAGGACACAAGATGGCCAGCTCGTTTGACCTCTTCGTATACGCCTCAATCTCAGACCCCGTCATCTTCATATTGAAAAATTCCACCTCTAGCTTGTGGATGTCATCGCGACTACAGTACTCTTCCTTGATCAATTCTTTGAAACCGTTCCATGGGGTGGCATTAGCAACCGCCAGCCCTAGCAGTTGAACCTGTGCTTTCCACCAGGTTAACGCATCACCTTCAAGTGTTCCGGTAGCATATTTCACCCTACGATCTTCAGGGCATTCACACATCTCGAAGACAGACTCAAGCTTCTCAAACCAGTGAAGAAGGCCTACTGCTCCTTCTGTTCCGCTGAAGGTGCTAGGTCGGCAATCCATGAACATTTTAAACGTGTACACAGGAGGCTGAGCATGTTGACCTCCTGCTAGAATTGCTGCGAGTGCCTCCGCAACTCGTTCATTTATCAAAGCCGTCAACTGGGCTTGAGTTAGGTTGATACGTCCTCCGCGTCCGTTCATGATCTTCACAACGAAGCAACGTAAGTGAGAAAAGTGTCGCGAAAGTGCGTAAGTGTGGGACGACATTAGAGAGTAAGCACACAAGGTTCAAATAGCAATTATCATGTTAATTAATGCACAGTGTGAACTATCTAACCGACAGTATAACATAAATCATACCACCTATTGTGTCGAGTCTTGCACGTGGAGCGAAGCGTCGTTATGGATCGTTGAGCACTTTATAGGTTATAGTCTGGTTTTGTCAAAAAGCTTTTCCCTTTTTAAAACCAAGTTCACTAAAACCAATGGCTCTGATACCAATCTATCACACCCCCAAAATCCACCATGCGGAGTATCACCGCTTGGAGGCGTGACGTGACCAGGATCGAGCCACCAATCATATTGAACAACGTAATTAAGTAAGTAAAACCAACCTCAATACAATTGGTGACCATAAGATGGTAACCAACATTAAGTTAACCAAGTTCAGATTTAAACAGGGGAAGCATAAAACGTGAAACCAAAACATAAGTTCCATAGTTCATAAGTTTAAAGTCCAAAACGCAGGTTTAATAAGTTCACAAGGATTAAATGTTTAGCACGGAACATAACAATCCATATTCCACAACAACCTCCTCCTCGTGCAAGCTCCATAAGCATCTAGCGACCTGTAAGGCATGTAACAACGAGTCAACAACAAAGTTGAGTGAGTTCACGGTTGGTTGTTTAGTTTTAAGTTGTTTCTGAAAACGTGGTTTGACTTTCGTTAGCTTATTTGCCATGGGGGTTACCCCATAGTTGAAAGTATGTTTAACCAGCTCCTTTTATTACCCAAACCATATCCATAATCAGTGGGGGGCTTCCCCATGTGAACTACTAGACCGTTAAGATATCGACAACTGACGAACAATAGTTGTGCCCTACATCAGTGTCTATCATCACTGACAGTTTGCCATAGTCCATTAGTACACGCCCGTCTGAACGGCACGGTGTGAGGTTTGTTAAACCTAATAGCGCTATTAACTAATGACCCGCTTGCCATTGGCCTCGGTGATTAAGTCGATATAAAATAAGGGACTTCATGATAGAGTTTTGTCTAGTAAGTTTTAAGGGTGTTGTCCTACCCAAGGAGGACGAAGGTACGTATTCTCCCCAAAGAGAATACGCAGGATTAATATTGGCATCCTACCCAAGGAGGATGGCCGTACATATCCTACCTAAGTAGGATATATAGATTCAGTTTTAATTCTTTAACCCATTCCCAAACCACCGGGAATCCCATGCCTTAGAAAGTGTGTGAACTCACCTTTGGTTGCTCGGTTTGACTCTCAAATATAGCTAACAGTCAAAGTCGGTCAATCACGTCCTAATATGATTACCAGTTAGTCATTTAGTGGTTTCAAATAGAGCACAAAGTTCCTACACGTATCTACTACATAACATGCATTCACTTCAATAGTTCCCGCTCATATAAACATTCCACCTATAGCTACTCAAGAACAAGCATACGATATTGCACAATAATACTTTCATTGACATATAACATGTTAGATCATCCTTAGCTAACATACTCGACATTTAGACACGTAATTTACGACTTATGTCATTTCAGCTTTAATATCCAAAACTGGGCTGTTTTCGGGGATTTTAATAAAATAGTTAACTTGTTCCAAAAATTCCCAACTTTTTACTGAAGGTCTTAAACGATCCAAATATTATGATTCCAGTGCCATTAGAACCGTATTTCATAATACATGAATCTAGACTTCAGAAAATACATTTTTCGTTTTATTAAGGTCCTGTTACAGCCAACTGAAGTTGGCTGTAATCACCAAACAGCCTCCTGTTTTCAGTTTGTAACATTCTAAAGCGCGCTCGATTGATTCCGTTAACATGTTTAGCGATAAACAACGATACTTACAGCAGATTATAAGGCCTTCATATCAGCACATAATCATCATACACCAAACAACATCATTCTAACATCATTTCTTCATGTATCATCTTGTTTAAGCTTATGTTCAAGTTTTAAGTGTAAGATCTTATGGTGTTCATATGTTTTCTTCATAATACATCTATTAACCACTAAAAACATGAAGTATCTAAGGATTAACAAGGAGCTTACTACTAGCTTAATGCTAGGGAAGAACTATGATGAAGATTGAGTGGATAAAAACACACGGAAGAGGTCCTTCAACTTCCGAGAACACCAAGCTTCGTTGAACACCTTGTAGCACCTTGGGATGGTCTTGGATTGTATGAATGATGACCAAAAATGGAGGTGGTGTGTGGGGGTTGTGTGGCTGTGAGCTTTAAAGGGGAGAAGGGAGTGTGGTGTGTTGAAGATGGTGAGTGTTAAGTTTACTTATAATCTTCAAGATCTATTGTCCAAAGGATTTAGTGTTTCCCAAAGTACAACCATATCCCATCAAGATCTTGCAATTTCCAAAGAGAAGATTTAAATGGATTTGGTGAAGATTAGATGAATCTTGATTGTGGGGCCCTTCCATGGGCCGTAAGTTCATATGGGGGGGTTATTTGTAAATTAATTGGTACGGTAGGTGATTAGTAGGGTGTTAAGTGCAATACCTAATGTTTAGTGTGTTACATGTATTATATAATGTGTTATTGTGCTCGGGAACCATGACTAGCTCAGAAAAAGTGAAACAATGTTTCTTGCAATATTTTAGTGTTCCGGGTAATGTCCGGTTGTTCGGTTTGATACTGTTCCGTTAAAGAGCTTAATTAATCCGTAAAGTGTCCTATATATATATATTTCGTAACATTTTAATTCTCAACACTCAGGAAAGCATACCGGACTATTTAGTAACTTTTCCGTACACTACTAGTATGTTAACAAGCACATGTAAGTATAACACAGTGATCAGAAAGCAGTTAAGTGATTCAGCACAGTCATCTAGCAATTTAATTATCATTAATAAATCGTACGGATACATGGAATTATGAGGGTTGTCACAGGTCAGGATATGGGTGTGGGTCATTATGAGTTCGGGTCAAAATGGGTCGTGTCAGAATGGGCTCATGTCAAAACGGGTCGCTCTAAATAATCATGATTAAATTATTGTTTGAGATCACTTATTTATAAGTGTTCAATTTGAAATAAAAATTATAAAATAAATTTAATACTCTGTTAATAATCATAATAAAATATTGGGAAAATACTTGTAATTGAAATTGCAAAACGAAAATTGATTAATATTTTAATAACTTAACATAAAAATAAAGTGTGATAAAGAAAAGGAGCAACAAACTATAACCAGATACAACCAGCTGCTTCAGGATCTTCGCCCACCGCCCATCACCTGCCACTCACTGCCATTCACCTCCTTCTTGTCTCTCTCCTTTGATTTCCATGTGTGTATTCCATTCATCTCTCTTCCGTAATCCAGGTTGTAGGTACCCGTGTCCAGAATGACCCGGGGGTCTTTATATGACCCATCTGACCCATTCTCTGTTATGAGTGATTACCCCATCTAGCCATCTTAGTTATCATGACCCATCTGACCCGTGTCCAGAATGACCCGGAGGATCTTTATACCAAACTCATGCATGCAGGTCAGTTTCTTCGAGTGTAACATATAGTATGGAAATTATATGCATTTGAGGTTATTAAATTTCAACGGTACGTACACACATATCATCCACACCACCTGTACCGCATATCATGTCACACCCCTTTCTACGACGGAAGACGAGGTGTGATCATGAAAGGTTCTCATTGCATACGAAGAGTAAACATACTACATGCTCAAAAGTAACTTCAAACATTACATTACTAAAAACATAAGTCAAGTGTTTACAACACGAGATAGCGTTTTGTCTTAAAATTTACACTTTATTTAATGATAAACAAAGCGACATCCACGAGCATGAGTAAGACCACGCGCACATCCATCCTAGTTACCTGAAATACATGTGAGTTTTGGAAAAACAAACGTCAACATAATGTTGGTGTGAATTCATGCCGTTTTTGTATTTCACGTTTGTATACTTTGTATGAAAACATAGTTTGTGTCATGTATAAATCAAGTTTTCATATATAAATCAAGTATTCATGTGTACACCACGTACTCATGTATAATTCAAGTTTTTCTTGAGTACCCCACGTACTCAAGTATAATTCCCGCTTTCTTGAGTACCCCACGTACTCAAGTATCATTCAAGTTTTCTCGAGTACACCACGTACTTCAAGTATAAATCAAGTTTTAGTATGGTATGAATTTTATGTAAATAAAGTATTCCTGTAAGTATCAGGATTGTTAATGGGTTGCAAAGCCATTAACATGTGACACGACATAGGAAGTCACCAAACCTTAGGCATTTTCTAGTTGGCATATTTTGAGACACAAAAGCACTACTCGATTCTCGCCCTCACCGAGAGTGTGGCTGCCTAGCACCCATTAGATCTAACCTTTTGTTCTGCGGTCTAGGTATATAGTTGATTAATGGTGCTTATGGTACCCTATTCGTGACACGATTTCTCGTATCATTCCTCATATCACATCATACTTGGTTCTCGTCCTCACCAAGTGTGTTTCTTGTTATCATACCATTTATAAACATAGTAATATTTGTCCATGTATTTCACCCCGAAGTTATAAAACTGAAAACAGTTAAAAGAAAAGGGGGAGCATGAACTCACTACTTTGGGTTCCTTGCGTCGTAAACTTCACCGGATTTTGCTTATAGAGCGTCGTGACCTAAACCTGTTTTCTTAACGTCAGTCACTAGACTTGCTTCGTAAAGCACGAGTCACTATCTTTTGTATTTGTATTGTTATGTTAAAAATATTTTATATTTTTAACTAAGTATCTTACTTATATTATTTTCTCAAAATTTAATATAAGTATCTCGTGTTTTGCACTTTGCACCCGAATTATGTATCTCGTATGTTGCATGTGTATTTTTGTGTTTATACTTCTCATGAGTATTTAGTGTATTTTTAAGTCTTAATACACTAGCACATATAACACATACTATATACATTTAGCACAAAAGTTGGTGATCAAATAATATATATATTTTTCTCAAAAATATATACATACTTAATATCCATTTTTATTCTTGAAGAAATCCTCATTTCTTATCACCAAAAATTAGGGAAACCTTGGTAACATTTTTAAATACATTTTTAGGGAATAAGTTTCTCAAAAACTTATATTTTTCTAAGTGTCAAAATTTATAAAAATTTTGACAGAGTTTCCCCTAAAAATGGAGGTTTCCCATGTTTTCAAAACATGTGTTTATTTTCTTTTAAAATCAACAACAATATCAACAACAATCAACAACAATCTTTATTTATCAAACTTGTCAAAACAAGCATATATCACAACTTATGAACTTGAAAGTTTGTAAAAATATGTAGTAACTTACTAGCACATTTAGTAAGTTTTGTTACCTTTAAAAATAAGTTTAGTTTCTTAAAAACTTTATTTTTAAAGAGTATGTATTTTCACAACTTCTAGTCATGAATTTCAAAAGTATTTCTTGTTAAATTTTTCTTGTGACACAAGTGTTTACACACTTGTTTATTTACTAAAATGCTTTTAGTTTATGTAAGGTCCGGGTTTTTAACAACCTAGTATTTTCCACTTGGTTCTTCCGAAAAACCACTTGTAGATCTTTAGATCTACTAGTTTAGAATCTTATTTTACAAGCAAAATTATATTTACACAAGTTCATGTTTCATGAGTGGAAGGGTTCACCATCTTTTATAATTTTTACACTAACACACTACTAGTTCATGTTCTTGTACATGATCTAGTATGGTTAGATGATGATCCATCCCACTTTTAGTAACAAACAACATCAAATAATCATAACTAGACAAGTTTCACAAGATTTACACAACTAGTTTCTTTTTATCCAACATATTCATCTTACTTTCAAGACTTTAAGTTATGATCTTGTGTGTTCTAAATTTTTAACCATTAAACCAGCTATTAACCACCATAAACAAGATCAAGATGAAGTTTTAGAGCACTTACTACTAGCACAAGGCTAGGGAAGTTCAAGTGTGCAAATGAGGTGGATAAAAGCAACTGGTGAAGGTCCTTCAAGATCCGCTTGCACCGAGCTTCGTTAGTGACCTTCTTACACCTTCTAGTAGCCTTAGAATGGAAGGAAGTTGAATGAAAAAGGGTGGTGGTATGGTGGTGGATGGAGCCGTGAGCTCTAGGGAGGAGAAGGGAATGTTTGTTTAGTTTGAATGGTTGAGAAGATAATGAGCTAGGACTTGTGGTTTATGTAAGTGTTCTTCCAACATGTGCTTACCCAAAGGTCCCTATGTCCTCCAAGGTACACACACAATCTAATAAACAATTTGAGGAAATCAAAGGGGTGGGTACACCCTTTGAAACCGTAAGATAGGGGGGGGGGTGTGTTTAGTTAGGTGGTAATGGTTAGTTACTAATCTAGTTAGGAAAATAATGGAATATTTAGTGGTTCATGTATGTTAAGTAATATATAGCGTGTTAGGGTGTTCGGGGACCCTAACTAGCTTAGAAAAATAAAAACAATGCTTCTAGCATTATTTTGGTGTTCCGGGTGATATCCGGTTGTTCGGTTAGATACCGATTCGTTAAAGTGCTAAATTACACTTTTTAGTGTCTTTTAAGTACCTTTTTGTAGCACTTTCGATTCCCGACACTTAGGGAAGTATTCTGGATGCTAAAACGAAATTTCTGCATAATATTTTAGTGCCATAATGCTGATTATAGCTGAATTATATAAAATTCTGCACTTAATGTGCGTTTCGGGTGCTTTTTAGTGCTTGTTTTTGCTTCCGGAGAGTATATATATTAAACCCTTGTATGTACTCTTGGGTTTTAATGTATTCTTGTTGTTGGACCTACACCTAGGCTCCAATTTTATTGACTGACTGCTTTCTGCAGTTCTGTTGACACATAGTGTCTTACCGGTGAGTTTACTTAGTATTTTTGACGCAACGCTCTCGTTTATGCATAAAGCAATATTTTGTAGTATACAACGTGCATGAATTCACTTGTTTAGTATGTGTTCAGACATTGATGACAATTAAGCACATAATTGCAGTCATTAAATAATGATTAAAGTGTACGGAAATTACCGGTTTGGTGCCAGTTGTCACAGTCTCCCCCCGTTAAAAGAATTTCGTCCCGAAATTCAGGCTGAACTAACTCTCGCAGGAGTCTTCTTGAATAGGTGGGGATACTTCTCTTTGAACTGGTCTTCACATTCCCATGTGTACTCGGGTCCGTGCTTAGAGCTCCAACGTACTTTGACAAATTTAACAGTGCTCCTCCTGGTCTTGTTGACTTTCCAGTCTGTAACCTCAACGGGTTGTTCTGTAAATCGGAGGGCGTCATTAATATGCACTTCATCCACCGGGATGATCACGTTTTCTTGTGTTGGACTCTTCTTGAGATTGGATACATGAAACGTATCATGTACTCCATTAAGTTCTTCCGGTAATTCCAACTTGTATGCCACGGTACCAATTCTTTCTAGAATCTTGAATGGTCCGATGTATCGTGGATTCAGCTTTCCACGTTTTCCAAATCTTACTACGCCCTTCCAAGGTGAGACTTTTAACAACACTTTGTCTCCCACCTCGAATTCTACGGATTTTCTCTTCAGATCAGCGTAGCTCTTTTGTCGATCTCGAGCCGCCTTAATGCGCTCTCGGATCTGCGCAATCTTGTCGGTTGTCTCTTGTACAAGTTCAGGACCAACCATACGTTTATCGCCAGCATCGGCCCAACATACGGGCGATCGGCACTTGCGGCCATGCAGAGCTTCGAACGGTGCGGCTTTTATGCTCGTATGATAACTGTTATTGTAGGAGAACTCAACTAAGGGTAAATGAGTATCCCAGATGCCGCCTAAATCCATGACACATGCGCAAAGCATATCTTCTAACGTTTGTATAGTCCGTTCGCTCTGGCCGTCTTTTTGTGGATGGAATGTCGTGCTTAGATCTAGCTGAGATCCAAAGGCTTCCTGAAATGATTGCCAGATTCTTGAGACAAAGCGTCCATCTCTGTCTGAAATGATTGAGATTGGCACTCCATGACGTGCCACAATTTCCCTTAAGTATATCTCAGCAAGCTTTCCAGTGCTGTCTTTTTCTCGGATCGGTAGGAAGTGCGCAGACTTTGTTAACCGATCAACTATCACCCATATCATATCATGCCCTCTCGGGGTCCTGGGTAATTTCGTTATGAAATCCATCGAGATTTGTTCCCACTTCCACATGGGTATCTCTGGTTGTTGTAGTAGGCCGGACGGTTTCTGATATTCTGCCTTAACCTTGGCACAGGTTAGGCATTTTCCAACATAAACAGCAACGTCGCTTTTGAGTCTCGGCCACCAATAATATTCTTTCAAGTCTTGATACATTTTGTCCGATCCTGGATGGATCGAGTATCTCGATTTGTGCGCTTCATCAAGGATGACTTCTCGTAAGCCACCATAGAGTGGAACCCAAATACGCTTCTTAAAATATAAGGCTCCCTCTTCATTTGGCACCATGTATTTCAGCATACCCCGGAGGTATTCAGCTTTACGGTTCTCTCTTTTAAGAGCTTCTTGTTGTGCATCACGAATGCGTGCAGTGAGGTTCGTTCGAATAGTCATTTCTAATGCTCGAACCCTTAGGGCCTTAACCCTTTCTTTTCGGCTCAACGCGTCCGCTACAACGTTTGCCTTTCCAGGAAGGTACTTGATCTCACAGTCGTAATCATTTAGCAGCTCGACCCATCGCCGCTGGCGCATATTCAATTCCTTCTGATCAAATATGTGTTGTAAGCTTTTGTGATCTGTGAAAATTGTACATCGAGTACCATATAAATAGTGTCGCCAGATCTTCAAGGCGAATACCACCACACCTAGTTCCAAGTCGTGCATGGTGTAATTTCTCTCATGAACCTTCAATTGTCTTGAAGCGTAAGCGATGACTTTTTGGCGTTGCATGAGCACGCAACCCAAGCCTTGTCGTGAGGCGTCGCAGTATACCACGAAGTCTTCAGTGCCTTCGGGCAATGATAGTATCGGTGCATCGCATAGCTTGTTTTTAAGTAACTGGAAGGCTTCTTCCTGTTTATAACCCCAGTCGTATTTCTTGTCTTTTTGAGTAAGGGTCGTTAGCGGTTGAGCTATCTTTGAGAAATTCTCGATGAATCGCCGCTAATAGCCCGCTAGGCCGAAAAATTGTCGAACTTCAGTTGGGGTTTTGGGAGCTTCCCAATTCTTTATTGCTTCTATCTTGGACGGGTCTACATGAATGCCCTTCTTATTCACAACGTGACCAAGAAATTGTACTACGCGAATCCAGAATTCACATTTCGAGAACTTTGCATAAAGTTTCTCTTTGTTCAATAGTTCCAAGATGGTTCTGAGATGTTGCTCGTGCTCTTCTTTCGTTCGTGAGTAAATCAGGATATCATCGATAAATACAATCATGAATTTATCGAGATATGGTTTGCATACGCGGTTCATCATATCCATAAAGACCGCTGGTGCATTCGTCAGCCCAAATGGCATCACAAGGAACTCGTAGTGTCCATAACGCGTTCGGAATGCAGTCTTTGGTATGCTTTCTTCTTGGATTTTTAGCTGATGGTATCTAGATCGAAGGTCGATCTTGGAATAGTAGCTTGATCCTTGCAATTGATCAAATAAGTCGTCAATCCTTGGTAGTGGATACCGATTCTTGATCGTGAGCTTGTTCAGTTCTCTGTAATCGACACACATCCGCAGTGTTCCATCCTTCTTCTTCACGAATAATACTGGAGCTCCCCAGGGTGAGAAGCTTGGCCTTATGAAACCTTTATCCAACAACTCCTGAAGTTGTGTAGATAGTTCTTGCATTTCGGATGGCGCAAGTCGATAGGGAGCCTTGGCTACAGGAGTGGCTCCTGGAACCAAGTCTATATGAAATTTGACTTGTCGTTGCGGAGGTAGTCCTGGCAGATCTTCGGGAAAAACATCAGGAAATTCCTTCACCATAGGAATGTCTTCGAGTTTAGGCTCCACAACCTTCTTGTCTATAACGTGTGCTAGGAAAGCGACACATCCTTTCCTCAAGCACTTATGTGCCTTCATACAACTGATGATTCGAAGAGGCGCGTCTCGTTTTTCTCCATGCACGATGAGAGTTTCATCATTCGCCAGAGGGATGCGAATGATTTTCTCATGACATACAACTTCAGCTTTGTTCTTGGACAACCAGTCCATTCCGACCACTACATCGAAGCTACCCAGTTGAATAGGTAAAAGGTCGATGTTAAATATTCGTTCACCAAGTTCTAGTGTGCAGCCTCTAACGACTTCGCTCGATTCAATGAGTTTACCATTGGCTAGCTCTATAGAATAAGGAATTTCTAATCTACTAGATTCTATTCCAAGCATGCGTTTAAATTCCACAGACATGAAGCTATAATCGGTGCCAGTGTCAAATAATATGGATGCAAAGTGATTGTTAATGAGAAACGTACCGGTGACCACGTTAGGGTCCTCGCGTGCATTCTTTGCTCCAATCACAAATGCTCGAGCCTGAGCATTGTTTCCCTCTGGGCAGTCCTTCATGAAATGATCATTGCTTCCACATCTGAAGCATCCTTGGTTCCGCCCTTTCCCGTTACCATTCTTGTTACCAGCACCGTTTCCATTTCGGTTCTTTCCTTTTCCCCAACAGTCTTCTATTTGATGACCCAACTTACCACATTTGTCGCACCTTGGAATGCGACAAGCTCCTTCATGATGATACTTACATTTTTGGCATCTAGGCATGGTGCCTTGGTATCCTTTAGTTGCAGGGGTTTTCGTTTCCTGAGGCGGGTTAGTGTCACGCTTCTTGCTGAAACCCTTGTTGTTGCGAGTTGCTTGGTTCAAACTTGTATGCTTTCTCTTTTTGTCACCGGACGACTCAGCATGTGTCTCGGTCGTCTCTGTTGGGTTCAATGATAACTTCTTCATGCGAACACAATTTTCAGTAAGGCTGACAGCCAGAGTTACAGCCTCAGTGATTGTTTGTGGTTTGGCCGACGTCACCATGCCACGAAACTCTGGGGCCAGTCCCCAAATGTAGCGTTCAACGCGCTTGAATTCGGGAGTCACCATGTAAGGAAGCACTCTAGAGAGATCATGGAACCTTCGAGTATATCCATTAATGTTAGCACCTTCCATAGTCAAGTGCCAGAACTCCGTTTCCAGCCTTTGGAGTTCAGCACGAGAGCAGTACTTCTCTCTCATTCTTTCCTTCATTTCCTCCCAAGTTAGGCCATAAGCGGCATCGTCACCCAAAGTTTGGGCTTGCAGGTTCCACCAAGTCAGAGCTTCATCGACAAACAGCCTAGTAGCAAAAGTGACTTGCTGATCCACGGTACACTTGCTCATGCGGATAGTAGCTTCAGTCTTCTCCATCCAGCGTACAAACGCTACTGCACCTCCTGTGCCGTCGTAGTTCATCGGCTTGCAGTCGAGGAACTGCTGGAAAGTGCAGCCTGGAATTGATTCAACCAATTCACATGTAAGCAATCGAAGAACTGATGAAACAAAGGCCGTTCATAAATTTCCTCATGCTTAGTATAGTGTCTTAAGGTTACCTTGAGCTGCGTTGCCTCCAGATGAATCTCCGTTCCCATTACGTCTAACGTTGCTTGGGCCACCACTGTCTTGAGTTCGGTTTGCCTCGTATTGGGCAATAGCAGCGGAGATCCGTTCTTCCAGTAGAGCGTTCAGCTCTTCAGCAGTTCTTGGCAGTGGGGGAGGAGGAGGTTGATCATCATTGCGAGCATTCACAGCTTTCCTAGGTGCCATGTTCTGACAGAACATAACACAACAGGGTTAAACATTTGTTTGATACCGTCACACTAGACAGTAGTATCATATATATTCACAGGTATATATACCACATAAGTGACATCAAACAATTATTACTCTAGCAGAGTACTTAGTAGGCTTGCACTAAGGGAATCTATACGTGACAAGACTTGCTGTGGTTTCTGTGCACTGAATTCCATAATTATGTATGCATCCATAATTATGTAACTCCTTGCCCAGTCCGCACAGTTCGTTTCATCCGCGTATTTCTTCCTTCAGATAGGCCCTTACTTTCAGGTGAAGTCACACATACTTGTGACATTCTACTTCTAGTATATGCTAATTATCACACATAATTGCAAGTAATTCTTAATCATAGACAAGTGCTACCCCAGTGCACCCTAAGTCTCGTAGTGTCTTTTCTAGGCTCATGTAGACAGTTTCAGGTAGTGGATGTCGCGGGACGTTTTATGCAATGAAAACTCTTTGAAAATTGTTTTCGTGAAAGGATCCTAGAGATTGTACACTAGACTCGAGAAAGAATTCTGGTTCACTACAATCGCAGCTCTGATACCAATCTGTCACACCCCTTTCTATGGCGGAAGCAAGAGGTGTGATCATGAAAGGTTCTCATTGCATACGAAGAGTAAACATACTACATGCTCAAAAGTAACTTCAAACATTACATTACTAAAAACATAAGTCAAGTGTTTACAACACGAGATAGCGTTCTGTCTTAAAAGTTACACTTTATTTAATGATAAACAAAGAGACATCCACGAGCATGAGTAAGACCACGCGCACATCCATCCTAGTTACCTGAAATAAATGTGAGTTTTGGAAAAAAAAAAAACGTCAACATAATGTTGGTGTGAATTCATGCCGTTTTTGTATTTCACGTTTGTATACTTTGTATGAAAACATAGTTTGTGTCATGTATAAATCAAGTTTTCATATATAAATCAAGTATTCATGTGTACACCATGTACTCATGTATAATTCAAGTTTTTCTTGAGTACCCCACGTACTCAAGTATAATTCCCGCTTTCTTGAGTACCCTACGTACTCAAGTATCATTCAAGTTTTCTCGAGTACACCACGTACTTCAAGTATAAATCAAGTTTTAGTATGGTATGAATTTTATGTAAATAAAGTATTCCTGTAAGTATCAGGATTGTTATGGGTTGCAAAGCCATTAACATGTGACACGACATAGGAAGTCACCAAACCTTAGGCATTTTCTAGTTGGCATATTCTGAGACACAAAAGCACTACTCGATTCTCGCCCTCACCGAGAGTGTGGCTGCCCGGCACCCGTTAGATCTAACCTTTTGTTCTGCGGTCTAGGTATATAGTTGATTAATGGTGCTTATGGTACCCTATTCGTGACACTATTTCTCGTATCATTCCTCATATCACATCATACTTGGTTCTCGTCCTCACCAAGTGTGTTTCTTGTTATCATACCATTTATAAACATAGTAATATTTGTACATGTATTTCACCCCCGAAGTTATAAAACTGAAAACAGTTAAAAGAAAAGGGGGAGCATGAACTCACTACTTTGCGTTCCTTGCGTCGTAAACTTCACCGGATTTTGCTTATAGAGCGTCGTGACCTAAACGTGTTTTCTTAACGTCAGTAACTAGACTTGCTTCGTAAAGCACGAGTCACTATCTTTTGTATTTGTATTGTTGTCTTAAAACTATTTTATATTTTTAACTAAGTATCTTACTTATATTATTTTCTCAAAATTTAATATAAGTATCTCGTGTTTTGCACTTTGCACCCGAATTATGTATCTCGTATGTTGCATGTGTATTTTTGTGTTTATACTTCTCATGAGTATTTAGTGTATTTTTAAGTCTTAATACACTAGCACGTATAACACATACTATATACACTTAGCACAAAAGTTGGTGATCAAATAATATATATATTTTTCTCAAAAATATATACATACTTAATATCCATTTTTATTCTTGAAGAAATCCTCATTTCTTATCACCAAAAATTAGGGAAACCTTGGTAACATTTTTAAATACATTTTTAGGGAATAAGTTTCTCAAAAACTTATATTTTTCTAAGTGTCAAAATTTATAAAAATTTTGACAGAGTTTCCCCTAAAAATGGAGGTTTCCCATGTTTTCAAAACATGTGTTTATTTTCTTTTAAAATCAACAACAATATCAACAACAATCAACAACAATCTTTATTTATCAAACTTGTCAAAACAAGCATATATCACAACTTATGAACTTGAAAGTTTGTAAAAATATGTAGTAACTTACTAGCACATTTAGTAAGTTTTGTTACCTTTAAAAATAAGTTTAGTTTCTTAAAAACTTTGTTTTTAAAGAGTATGTATTTTCACAACTTCTAGTCATGAATTTCAAAAGTATTTCTTGTTAAATTTTTCTTGTGACACAAGTGTTTACACACTTGTTTATTTACTAAAATGCTTTTAGTTTATGTAAGGTCCGGGTTTTTAACAATCTAGTATTTTCCACTTGGTTCTTCCGAAAAACCACTTGTAGATCTTTAGATCTACTGGTTTAGAATCTTATTTTACAAGCAAAATTATATTTACACAAGTTCTTGTTTCATGAGTGGAAGGGTTCACCATCTTTTATAATTTTTACACTAACACACTACTAGTTCATGTTCTTGTACATGATCTAGTATGGTTAGATGATGATCCATCCCACTTTTAGTAACAAACAACATCAAATAATCATAACTAAACAAGTTTCACAAGATTTACACAACTAGTTTCTTTTTATCCAACATATTCATCTTACTTTCAAGACTTTAAGTTATGATCTTGTGTGTTCTAAATTTTTAACCATTAAACCACCTATTAACCACCATAAACAAGATCAAGATGAAGTTTTAGAGCACTTACTACTAGCACAAGGCTAGGGAAGTTCAAGTGTGCAAATGAGGTGGATAAAAGCAACTGGTGAAGGTCCTTCAAGATCCGCTTGCACCGAGCTTCGTTAGTGACCTTCTTACACCTTCTAGTAGCCTTAGAATGGAAGGAAGTTGAATGAAAAAGGGTGGTGGTATGGTGGTGGATGGAGCCGTGAGCTCTAGGGAGGAGAAGGGAATGTTTGTTTAGTTTGAATGGTTGAGAAGATAATGAGCTAGGACTTGTGGTTTATGTAAGTGTTCTTCCAACATGTGCTTACCCAAAGGTCCCTATGTCCTCCAAGGTACACACACAATCTAATAAACAATTTGAGGAAATCAAAGGGGTGGGTACACCCTTTGAAACTGTAAGATGGGGGGGGGGGTGTTTAGTTGGGTGGTAATGGTGAGTTACTAATCTAGTTAGGAAAATAATGGAATATTTAGTGGTTCATGTATGTTAAGTAATATATAGCGTGTTAGGGTGTTCGGGGACCCTAACTAGCTTAGAAAAATAAAAACAATGCTTCTAGCATTATTTTGGTGTTCCGGGTGATATCCGGTTGTTCGGTTACATACCGATTCGTTAAAGTGCTAAATTACACTTTTTAGTGTCTTTTAAGTACCTTTTTGTAGCACTTTCGATTCCCGACACTTAGGGAAGTATTCTGGATGCTAAAACGAAATTTCTGCATAATATTTTAGTGCCATAATGCTGATTATAGCTGAATTATATAAAATTCTGCACTTAATGTGCGTTTCGGGTGCTTTTTAGTGCTTGTTTTTGCTTCCGGAGAGTATATATATTAAACCCTTGTATGTACTCTTGGGTTTTAATGTATTCTTGTTGTTGGACCTACACCTAGGCTCCAATTTTATTGACTGACTGCTTTCTGCAGTTCTGTTGACACATAGTGTCCTACCGGTGAGTTTACTTAGTATTTTTGACGCAACGCTCTCGTTTATGCATAAAGCAATATTTTGTAGTATACAACGTGCATGAATTCACTTGTTTAGTATGTGTTCAGACATTGCTGACAATTAAGCACATAATTGCAGTCATTAAATAATGATTAAAGTGTACGGAAATTACCGGTTTGGTGCCAGTTGTCACATATCATCCCTTTTGGATCAGGTAACTCAGATAGACCTACTGAACTTTTTAAAATGCAGGCCACAGGCTGCTAAAGCATTAGAAAATGGGTCGAATTAACTAAACTCTTTCGCTGGTATCTATGTTGATTTTTGTTGCTCTATGCTGTGTCTTGCAGCTTATATTCGCTGATGAAGGAAAACGATGTAGGAAAGACGATGTTCAACAAAAATATTTTAACTCATTCAGGTCGAATTAACCAAGTGGTAGTATATAGACTAATATATTATAGGAAAATACATATGAAAATAAGTAGTTTTCTTATTCCACTATACATTAGTTTTAAAAAAGTGTTTACGAGGCGTGTCTAATAAGCGAAATATGACCTAAGGCGGAAGTTCCTTTGTTCTGTGAGCGCGTGACCATTAGCGACGACATGTTTGGTGTCGCCGCTAAAAAGGTCGTCGTTAATGCTCATATTTCTTGTAGTGCCAAAACTTTCATTCATCCCGGTAGTGTGCCAGCAAACTATTAATCAAATGCTAACTACACGCATACCACAAGGATATACAGAAGGTAGACTCACATCAGGTTTAGGCATCAAAGATACATCAGCAAACACCTCGTCCGACTCTAATTCAGCCTACAAACGAAAAACCATAAATATAAGTAACGTTATCAAAAAAGCAACAATTAGCAAACCATAAACATCAATTTCAATAATAATTTTACCCGCAAATGCAAGTTAAACGACCTCGAGCCTAAGTCAAAAAATTAACTTGTTTAGTAAACGAGCCAGAGCCCGAGAGCCTAAATGAGCCAATTATTTATATAATTTTTAAATAATATATTAAATATACTTTTTAATAATAATAGTAATTATTATTTATAACATTATGACAAAATAACTAAATTTATGAAAAACAATAACTATAATGATTATAAATTAATTAATAAATATTAAATGAGCCAGGCTCAAAAGCTTGAAAAAACACCAACGAGTCAAGCTTCAGCTTTAGAAAGAAAGCTCGAACCAAACTGAGCTGGAGCTTTCATTTATTAAACGATCTCGGGCTCTGGTCTACTGGTTTACACCCCTATTCATAACATGGCAAAAGATCTTTGATGGAATGTTATACATACTAACTCATTTAAATTGTCAACCAAGAGTATTTACGTTAAAGGATATAAAAATGACAGATAGACTGAACATCTGAACTTGAATAAAAAGTCATTACGTATTACCTAAACCAAAATAGTTTTTTTTTTCTAAATTGACCCATCCTAGCCCGAACCCTAAAAACCCAAACCCATTCTACCCAGACATGCCACCCGACCCGCTGATTTTGCCACCTCTAATAAGAATGTACTAAATTCCTAGCTGCAACAATAATTAAAAAATCTTCATTATATATAGAATTATAGATATAAGATAGTTATTTAAAATTAAAAAAAAAACATTTTTATTTAACTTTAACTTCATATAAAGGGTAA
This sequence comes from Helianthus tuberosus, assembly GCA_030545235.1. Taxonomy (NCBI): domain Eukaryota; kingdom Viridiplantae; phylum Streptophyta; class Magnoliopsida; order Asterales; family Asteraceae; genus Helianthus; species Helianthus tuberosus. The sequence goes on along the minus strand of CM060418.1, from coordinate 93,241,608 downwards.
CAAATCACCTAAAAAAGCATGTAAGGGGTCCATGTTTTAATCTAAGACTTCATAGTTCAACCCTAAGCTTCTGTGCCTAAACAACTTTTGTAGCTTTCTCCTGAGTTTTTAAAAAAACTATGTTGATGAAATTAATATAAAAATCAAACTTACTTATAAATATCAAAGTGTAGCATGCTGAAACATGAAAAAGTGTAAATTAAGAGCTGATGACCTTTTTACTCGTGATAAGATAGACACGCATAATTAATAGGATGTAAGCCAGCCACTGCAATGGACGGACTAATTGGGTCATACTGAATCAAATTCTCAATCGTGGATTGTCCGATCACCACCAGCACCACTCTTCTTTCACCGCCTATCGACCTTCTCCACCCTCCCAACATACTGGGTAAGTCCTGCAGACACCAATACTTAGCGTATATAAACTCTAAAAATACATATTTATCTTTGAATCAAAGAAGCAAAATAGATTACAATTATGTTTTCATAAATAATTGACTTTTACAAACAACTAGTGGAATTTCTAATCCCTAATACCTTACAAGAACAAAAGGCAAGATACCAAAACAAATCTAAGTTTTGTAATATGCAAAAATAAAACTATCACTTCCTCATTCCGTATCATCTAAAAAAATCTTTAGGATTGCTATAGATAAACTAATTTGATTGTATGAGGCAATTAATAGGTCCAAAATATGGAATCCCATATAACACGAAAGAGGCCAGTAATCTGCATCTTGAAAACTTTGTTGAAGCATTACATCAAACAGTTGGTGTGCATCTTTAAACCTTTAGTTTTAAACTGCACAACATAAAATCTTAGCCCTAAATCATAAAGTTACATATCTGGATCACCACCATAATAAAATAAAACAGATAATTACACTAATAATCTTATACAGTTCGGCTAGTACCTTAGTAACAAAGACATGTTAGTCCTGGTTTGAAGCCCTTGTAGCAATGTGTTACGATACAAAATGGTGACCAAGAAGTAATGAGCCAAAGATAGAGAAGAAGAAGAAGAAGAAATCACAGAGAGAAGAAGAGATGGATCGTGAGGGAAAATTCTTATTTAGCGCATTTTAGGAGGCTGTGAGATTTTGGTGGAAAGACGAAAATGAAAAATTAAAACTGAGAGGGAAATATGAGGAAAGTATGTTTAATGGGAAAACTGAATTTGGGGAATGAAAAATAAAGCATTTTTTAATTTTAAATAGATAAAAATAACAAATGTCATAAGTTATTTTTTATTTATTTTTAATCAAACTCATATAAGAAATCAAATAATATATTATATAAAACTAATAGGATATTGTATATAAGAGTTGTATAAAATATAAATATATATATATATATATGCACACACAATTATATATATACACATACAAAATAAAACTATAAAATGATTCTTAATAAGTCATGTTAGTTAGGCTACTGGGTATGGGGACCGTCCCCGGAGTGTCGAGGACCGGCGCCGCCCAGCACACCATGCCGCCCCCTCCGTCCCCATCTTCAACGTCAGCATCTTGACGTTTGAGACGGTCCACTAAAGGACAAATTTTTGTGAGGAACAATGATTAAACAGATTAAAAAATAGAAGATTAAAAATTAAAAAAAAAAAATTATACTAACATTTGACAAAAACTGCCATTGTTGAGGATGAGGAGAGACTTGGCGGTTGTGCAGAAGAGGAACAATAAACCCTAGGGGATGATTACATTTTATTTGGTTTACATTTTATTTTTATACTACTGGGCCTTTTGCCCTAGGAAACAAACAAAAACTGTCATTGTTGGGCCTTTTATACTACTGGGTCTTTTAACAATATTTGGTTTACATTTTATTTTTACATCTTATTAATTTATTTGTTAAATGTTTTTTAATATTAATGAAAATATTTTGTTAATTTATTTGTTAAATGTTAAAAAAAAATAGAAGATTAAAAAATAAAAAACATAAAAGTGGTGGGGTAGGATCATCTAGGACCATCCTCCCATACCCTCTAGTTTTGTGGGATGGACCATTCTTGGGAGGACTATGATGTGGCGCCTACGTGGCGGATCATCCTCCAAGGGAGTATGGGCACCATACCCTCTAGCCTTAGGTCTTGAAAGATATATACACTCATGTATGTCTTAATGAGCTATATTGACTTTCAATGAGTTATACATGTATTTATTTTAGTATGAGCATATGTCATCTTTTATTTTCAATTTCAGGTATTTTTAAATTAATCAAACCACTTATTTTATAACAAAAAAGTATATATCAAATATGACAAAACAATAATATATGTTTTTTTTTACTATTTACAAATCAAATATTTTTAAGATTTTTTTCTCATTTTCATTGAATTACGCAACCTTTTTAAATAACAGTTGCATATAAATTTTAATAATGCAACTTTTCAACAAAAAGGTTGCAATTTTTAGTAAGATTTGCAACTTCTAAATAAAAAGGTTGCAATTTCATTAAAGTTTTGCAACCTTTAATGAAGAAGGTTGCATTAGATCTTTTAATGCAACCTTTATAATGAACGAAGTTGCATTAGAGTCAAATGCAACACAATTGATAAAAGTTGCATCTAAAAGGTTGCAATAGGCTCATTTTCTAGTAGTGAAGCCACGGGGAAGATCCCATTGTATAATTTGACTTGGGATCAATTTGTTACACTGATCAAGGAAAATTTATGTCCTCAGCATGAGGTAGAGAAAATCGAAACCGACTTCTTGACTTTGGTCATGAAGAACTTGGATTGTCAGGCGTATGTTACAAGCTTTAACATCATGTCCCGATTGGTTCCTTATTTGGTCACACCGGAACCAAAGCGCATAGCACGTTTTATTGGAGGCTTGGCTCCAGAAATCAAGGGAAATGTGAAGGCATCCAGACCTACCACTTACAGGTCAGTGGTGGATCTGTCTCTATCTCTCACACTCGATGCAGTCAGAAACAAGTCTGTCAAAACTTCTGATGAAGGAAAGAGGAAACGGGAGGATAAGAGTTCTCGTCGCTCCGATAAGAAACAAAATGGGAACTCTGAGCATAAGAAGGGTTCTGGGTTTAGAAAGGATACCCAGCAGTCAGGGGAAAAGCCCAAATGTAAAGTCTGCAAGAAACACCATTTTGGGAAGTGCAGATTTGAATCACAGTCACAGTCGCATTCACAGCCAAAAGTTTGTGGGATCTGCAAGTCCAAAGAGCATAGAACTTTGGAATGCAAGAAAATGAAGGATGCAACCTGTTATGGTTGCAATGAGAAGGGGCACATTAAGACTAACTGCCCGAAAAATCCAAAGAAGCCTGAGGAGGCCAAAAAGACCAATGCTCGAGTCTTCCAGATGAATGCTCAAGAGACAGTTCAGAATGATAATGTTATAACAGGTACATTCCTTATCAATGATGTATATGCTAGAGTTTTGTTTGATTTTGGTGCAGATAAGTCCTTTGTAGACAATAAATTTTGTAAACTATTAAATCTGCCTGTTAAGACTCTAAGCATAAAATACGAGGTAGAATTGGCAGATGGTACCATAGAGACTGCTTCAACAATATTAGATGGATGTTTCATATCCATTAGGAATCATTCTTTTCCTCTGTCTTTGCTTCCGTTGAAATTGGCAGGATTCGATATAGTGATAGGCATGGATTGGTTATCTAGTAACCAAGCTTAAATTGTATGTGATAAAAAGCAAGTGGTTATCAAAACTCGTTATGGTGAACCACTTACAATTCAAGGAGATACACAGTATGGATTGCCTAAATAAGTATCTATGCTTAAAGCATCAAAGTGTTTAAAGAAAGGTTGTGTCATTTACATGGCACAGATGACTATAGATGAGCCAAAACCCAAGATTGAAGATATTCCTGTTATTTCTGAATACTCGGATGTTTTTCCTGAGGAATTACCAGGTTTACCTCCAGACAGGCAGGTAGAATTCAGAATCGATATCTTTCCTGGAGCAGCACCAGTTGCAAGAGCACCTTATCGGTTGGCACCAACTGAGATGAAAGAATTGAGAAAACAGTTGGATGAATTGTTGGAGAAAGGTTTTATTCGACCTAGCTCATCCCCTTGGGGAGCGCCGATATTATTTGTGAAGAAAAAGGATGGATCAATGCGTCTATGCATTGATTATCGCGAGCTGAACAAAGTTACAATCAAGAACAGGTATCTGTTGCCCAGGATCGATGATCTATTCGATCAGCTTCAAGGGGCAAGTTACTTTTCAAAGATCGACTTGAGGTCAGGTTTACATTAGCTGAAGGTCAGAACTGAAGATGTGCATAAGACTGCATTCAGAACACGATATGGCCATTACGAGTTCTTAGTGATGTCTTTTGGCCTCACTAATGCACCAACAGCATTCATGGATCTCATGAATCGCGTTTGCAAGCCATATCTAGACAAATTTGTCATTGTTTTTATTGATGACATACTTATTTATTCGAAGAATCAAGCCGATCATGAAAGACATCTCCGATGTATTCTTGAACTTCTGCAACTAGAAAAGCTTTACGCCAAGTTCTCTAAATGTGAATTCTGGATCCGAGAAGTTCAATTTCTTGGACACGTAGTGAGTGAGCGTGGAATCCAGATGGATCCCTCTAAGATTGAAGCAATTATGAATTGGCAAGCGCCTAAAACACCTACGGAAATTCACAGCTTTTTGGGTTTAGCAGGATACTACAGGCGTTTTATTGAAAAATTTTCAAGAATTGTTGCACCTCTAACATCGTTAACTCGCAAGTATGCAAAGTTTGACTGGGGTCCCAAACAACAAGAATCCTTTGAGATTCTTAAACAAAAGTTGAGCAATGCTCCTGTGTTGACATTGCTAGAAGGGATTGAAGAATTTGTTGTATACTGCGACGCATCGCACACTGGTATGGATTGTGTACTCATGCAAAGAGGCAAAGTCATTGCCTATGCTTCACGTCAATTAAAGGTGCACGAAAAGAACTACACCACCCATGATTTGGAATTGGGTGCCGTTGTATTTGCACTGAAACTATGGAGGCATTATCTATATGGAACCAGGTGTGTGATTTATTCTGATCACAAAAGCCTTCAACATCTGTTTAACTAGAAGGATCTTAACATGAGGCAACGTCGTTGGATAGAGACTTTGAATGATTATGATTGCGAAATTCGCTACCATCCAGCCAAACCAAATGTTGTTGCTGATGCCTTGAGCAAAAAGGAAAGGATTAAACCGATACGGATCAACGCCAAAAGCTTCGAATTAAGGAACAACTTGAGAGAAAGGTTATTAGCTGCTCAGAAGGAAGCTGTTTTGGAAACTAACTTTCCGAATGAGAAGTTAGGTATAACTGCCAATCAATTGTCATGTGGCAAGGATGGAATCCTTAGATTAAATGGTAGAATCTGGGTTCCAATCCATGGAGGACTTAGAGATGTGATCCTTCAGGAAGCTCATAGTTTGAAATATTCAGTCCATCCCGGCAGTGATAAGATGTACCAGGATCTAAAGGCAAATTATCGGTGGATAGGTTTGAAGAAATCTATAGCCACTTATGTGGCTAAATGTCTGACGTACGCACTGTCACACCCCGACCACGTAAAACAACAAAACATGGCGGAAACGTCGGGGAGTGTTGTAACAGAATCATTGTTTCACAACCATGGATTAAACAGTTTCGTTTTATTGAATTAAATGTATTACATTACATTGGAATTAGAAACAAAACATGAACAAATAGACTTTCATTGTTATTAAGTCACTAAGGTCTCGTTCATTCCTATGTGAGCATACACCAATATCATCATCAAACATCATCAACTATGGTACCTGAGACACATGTGAAAATACGTCAGCATAAAAATGCCGGCGAGTACATAGGTTTTATATGAGTGTCAGATTCATGGCTCGTTTTACATGTTGCAATACTTATTTAAAAAGCTTGTTTTGAAAAGTATAATATTGCGACATAATTAACCAACTCAAATCAAGTTGGTTATAATTTGCAAAATCTCGTACCCATGATTCTTAACTCCAAAACATTTGTTTTATTAAATCAAATTGTAAAATATCTCATAAAAACTCGTTAATAAAACTTGTATGGTTTATATTATTCAGAAAACATCCTTGTGTGACATTGTTTCGAAATTGTTTACCGAAGTGATCTAGATAACGCAACGATATATAATGTGTTAAAAGCACTTATATATAGGAAGTACCAGCAGCGTACCCACCATGCTTTTAACATATTACACCCGCCCCATTACCTAATCACTTCCCTAACCTAATGGTTCAAACAGTTACAAATGGTTCACATAAATCAAATGGTTACAAACAGTTCACATAAATCCAACGATTTCAAATGGTTCACATACATCCAATGATTACAAATGGTTCAAAACGTAAAACAATTGTGCTAGCATGTTAAGTGAACATACATACCAAAACATAATGAAATCATGTACTAATAGTGTACTAATGAACATAGCAAGTATAGGATATGAAAACATAGAAAGCACGAAAATAACAAGTAGGCACATGTGTTTCACCCCAAAACATTTGAAAACAGTAAAAGAGGGGTCTATGTACTCACTTGAGGATGCTTAGAAGTATTGAATAACAACCAAGCAAAGCTAGAGGGATCACGGAATCAAACGGCACCTAATATAGGTAATTATGTAAATAAAAAGACCTAAATCGGAAGATCAGATAGAATGAGGTTTCGTAAACCAAATGAGTATAGGAACTCATGTAATATGGTTTAACAAAGCCTACATACTAAAATGAAACCTAACCTAAGTGCTTACGACCCATTATGACCCGTTTAGGTAGCTTACGCCACTTTAACGCGTCGTTCGCGTAAAACGCGTTCGGACCGCCTAACTAGTCCTATGACAAGTATTAAATGCCTTATCATGTCTAATAATGTTGCCTAATCAGTTTAGATGTCAAAATTTAGGTTACATATGCTTAAAATGAATTTATGCATAAAAAGGGCATTTTGGTAATTTTCCTAAGGCATATAAACTACCTATCATACAACTAGCTAAACGTAGTGACCATAAGGTATAACCTTGGAAGGTTATTCCCTATACAACTATGGTCACCTAATGTGTTTGGTCGGATCCTAATGATCGACCAAACGGGTCGGGTTCGAAAGTCTAAGCGGTTGTTTAGACCGCTTACCTTACGACCCTATATAAGCACTAAACCTAAAGTGACGAGCTAAACATGTTTAACAAGGTTTGAAAATAGGTTTGGTATCAAAACAAACGGTTTTGATACCCAAGAGTAGTTTGGTTACAAAATACGCAAGAATACGCATTTTGGCCGAAACTACGACTCGCCACTATGCCTATATAACGTGGTAATTAGTAGGTATAGTCACAAGAGACTAAAACCATCGTGATTACGCTCAAGTTATGAAGTTCAAACGAACTTCATGTTGACCATAAACTGGTCAAAGCAGAAAGTCAAACACAGTTTGACTTTCACGCGAAAAAGAACGAAAGAGGACTTGCAACGGGTCCAATAATGGAAATCTAGATCCAACTTGCTCAGGTATGAGGTGCTAAGCCCCAACTTAGAGCAAATAGATCAGATTGTGAGAGTTGCAACAATGAGGAGCATGGGTATTTATAGGATTTCTAGGAGCGTTAGGATCGTTCCTCGAAAACCGAGCTTAAATCTGGACTGTACACATGCACCCATGGTTTTGCAAAACCATGGGCACCTTAAAAATAGCCCATAGTAAGTTATAAACCATGTGCAAATGAGGGGGAACAGCTGGAACAAGCTGAAAATCAGATTTTCCATTTTGGTCCCTTCCTAAGATAACTATGGCAGATTGTCAATTTTGGTCCCTGAATTTGCAAAACATGGTTTTTGATGCATTTTTGACACGTTTAAGCCCCGTTAATCCCGTTTCAAGGCTATAAAATGAAGTTAAAGTATAGGGAACATGAAACATGCTCAAAAATATCTCGGATGTCGGTTCGTTTGGCCGTATAGTTGCGTTATTCGGTTAATTACGACGAAACACGAACGAACGCGAAAAACGGTCCAAATTACGCGACGAATGGATTTTTATCAAGCCAATCACTTAAATAAAATTTTTTAATGATTACATAAATTTTTGGATGTCCGGATGTATTCAGAACGTAAGATATGCGCGAAAATGCAAACTTACGCACTTTTTGACGCTTTTAGTCCCTATTGATCAAGAAAGTTTATTTTTGCGCACCAAACACCTCAAAGCCTATTTCTAAGCTATGTAAAGGATATTTAGGGCATATTTAACTTATGATCAAGCTCCGGAATCTTCGTTACATTACAAATCGGCACACTTTCGCAGTTTATCGAAATTAGTCCCTGTAAGCGAATAAACTTGATTTCGCCACACCAAACCCTCCAAAACTTATTTCTAAGTTATGTAAAGGTTATTTAAGGTATGTTAAGCCTATTTCACTATTCCGGAGTGTTCGTTGCATTAAACTGGTTATATTTACGCATCAGTGTGTGTATAACCTTCCAGAAAGCAATTTAAAGCTTGAAATCGAACATGAATTGATATGTGCAAACAATACACGTATTTTTACAAATCCCAAGTATGAAACAAAATATTTCATAAATTTGGTATTTGTTTGATGGTCGCAGAGGCACAGGTGTCACAGTCTCCCCTACTTTAGGAAATTTCGTCCCGAAATTTATTCGTAGGAGTCTTTCTGTGACGCTGTGTTAAATAATTGCCTTGCATGGAATCTAGGGTGTTTATCTATTTGCGTAGAATAACCCATCAAAGATTATGCAAGGCATAATCCTGTCATTTCTCTCAACGGACAATCTTTAAAAAATGAAAATGAAGGAAAAATCAAGGATATTCATTTCCCTCGATGGATATTCTTCAGAAACGAAATTGAATGGAATGAGTCATTTTCCTCAATGGGTATTCTTCAGAAACGAAAATGAACGAATAATCCAGAAATTCATTTCCCTCGATGGATATTCTTCAGAAACGAAAATGAACGGAATGAGTCATTTTCCTCAACGGGTATTCTTCAGAAACGGAAATGAAGGAAAAATCAAGAATATTCATTTCCCTCGATGGATATTCTTCAGAAACGAAAATGAACGGAGTGAGTCATTTTCCTCAATGGGTATTCTTCAGAAACGGAAATGAAGGAAAAATCAAGAATATTCATTTCCTTCGATGGATATTCTTCAGAAGCGAAAATGAACGGAATGAGTCATTTTCCACAATGGGTATTCTTCAGAAACGGAAATGAAGGAAAAAGAAAAACCAGGGATATTCATTTCCCTCGATGGATATTCTTCAGAAACGAAAATGAACGGAATGAGTCATTTTCCTCAATGGGTATTCTTCAGAAACGGAAATGAACTGAGTCAACTCTAGACACATGACAAAACTTGATGTGGTTTCTGTGCACTGAATTCCATAATTATGTATGCATCCATAATTACGTAATTCCTTGCACAGTCCGCACAGTTTTTTTTGTAATGTGACGGGGAAGAAAATCAAACATGTGATGAGTGTGACTCGACTATCATAGGGTCCTTTTAATTAGATCGACAAATGATCTCTTTAATTAGACCACCAAGGAGTCTTTTCAGCTATATCATCACATGATATTCCTAACCAGATTTTTGGATCAATCTGTTTAACTAGACCACTCAAGGGGTCTAATTATGGAATAGTACATTATAATCCAAGGGTCTTTACTATTACGTAGAAGCCCTTGTACGAAGATATGGAAGATTCTACGAGGATTTGGATAACAAAAACTTGGATCACACAAAAACATAAAAGGGAACACATAAGCACATAATCACATTTTTGTTTAACTTGACCTTTAATTTGTTATCTTTGGACACGGATATTCAAAGCACACCAAGAATCCAATCCGTGGATTTCATTTGGCACTTTAATCATTTTCAAGAATCTATCTATGAAGATAGGATGATCTTCCAAAAATTCAATTTTTGTTTTCAAAGAAACGTAATATTCGAATTAAGGTACACAACTATTTTAGGACTTACGAAAATACCCTTAGGTACCCTATTAAGGATTTATAGTGGTACTTTGGGTATTCATCCAGAGTTGTAACTTGCGCCTTGTACTTCGTTTCCTTGGAAGAAACGGGCACTTAGGAATTTCGTGGAAAACGCAAGAGATCATAAAATGGAAAAATTTTGGGGGTACTCTGCTCTTCAAGGAATACGATTCCTTGATTGTCGGTATTGTAGGGGATATGTTGTTTATACATGCAACCACATAAATACATTGCAATGTAAATAAAAGATTTATTTATAAACAACGATGACAACTGTTTCATGGACCTTGACAACAAAAGAAAATAATACATAAGACGTGATTATTTCTAAACGGTGTTGTCTTCTAGTTGGTCAGATGCTCATCCCTGTGCTGGATTTGCATTAGCAAGCTTTGGGCAATTTCTTCGGAAATGACCCATCTTGCCACAGTTGTAGCAAGAACCTGGTGGAAAACGAGCTTGAGCAGGATTGTTGTCAGCTTGATTTGGTGCAACTGCAGCTCGGCAAACTCTTGCTGTATGACCTATAAGTCCACAAATTTGGCATTTGCGGCACTTCACACTAGCATGATGATGAAGGTTACATTGATTGCACAAGGGTGCAGTTCCGTTGTATGGCTTCCTAGCAGGGGGTTGAGCTGGTTGGTTGGGGGCAGCTTGATCATTGTTAGCAACCACGGCGAAGTTCTGGGAAGCCTTTCGCTTCTTTGACTTCTTGGAGGATCCAGTCTGTTCCTCCTTGGGTTTTGATTCCTTGATAGGTTTCTTATCACCCTTTCGGAAAAGTTTACCTTTCCTGATCTGAGATTCAGTCAAGGTAGCAGATAGCTCGATGGCCTGCCTAACTGTAGTGGGATTACTACCAGTCACAATGTCTTGTACTGAGTCAGGGAGGCCATCAATGTATTTTTTGATTGCCTTATCCAAAGGCGTGACCATATTTGGGCATAACAGACTTAACTCCTCATAACGGTCCGTGTAGGCTCGATGCTCACCGCTATCTTGCTTAAGATCATCAAATTCCCTTTCCAAGGCCCTGATCTCGTGACGAGGACATAATTCCTTCATCATCAGAGCTCGAAGCTCTTCCCACGTTTGAGCCAGTGCCACATCGGCACCCCTATCTCTCATCACACCATTCCACCACGTCAAAGCTCGTTTCTCAAAGACACTAGATGCGAAATCTACTTTTCGCTCGTTTGGACATTGAACATGTCTGAAGGTGCTCTCTAGACTCTCGAACCATTGCAGAAGTGCAGTCGCTCCTTGAGACCCAGAAAACTTTGATGGCTTAGCTGAGTTGAACTTCTTGAAGTTGCAGGGGGTATTATTATTGTTGAGAGCTTGGTTACATTGAGCAACGATGTTCGGGATTACAGCAGTCATTCGCTGCGTAATGACAGCTACCAGCTCTTCAATAGGTACCTGATTTTCGCGACGTGGAGGCATTCTAAAAAGGGGAAACAAGAGAGAAAACAAATGAAATGGCATTGGGTAAGAATAGGATATTACAATTACCGACCAAAATCATGGGTGATGGTCATTTGTTTGAACCACGAAGCAAACAAACGACACACAAAGGCTGAATCAAAGTAAATAGGTCCTCATAATGTATCGTGAAGACATGCTCGCCTATAAGTGGATACTCACCCCAAGATTTCCCAGGTAAGAGTGACTGGTCCGATTATGTGGATTTGTACGAACACTCTAGCCTTAGACAGAAAACTCAGAGTACAGGCACCCACCCTTCCAATTTGCACGTGTTCACATTATGTAGACCTAAACTTTGATGAGATTTTGAAAGCTTTGAAGGTTCAAAACCTTATAATAAATCATCCTAGAACAGATGATTAGTTTTCAAAGTAGATTCGAATTTTGTGTTCTTATTGTGGTTGCTGCCTAAAGATAGGCAACGGTATTGTTTTATGACTAAACGCAAGTAAACTCGCGTTAGGGTCCTAGGAAGGTTATAGTCTAGGTCAAAGCATTACTAATAACCTAATTCCCTATAACCATTGGCTCTGATACCAACATTTATGTCACAACCCGACCACGTAAAACAACAAAACGTGGCGGAAACATCGGGGAGTGTTGTAACAGAATCATTGTTTCACAACCATGGATTAAACAGTTTCGTTTTATTGAATTAAATGTATTACATTACATTGGAATTAGAAACAAAACATGAACAATTAGACTTTCATTGTTATTAAGTCACTAAGGCCTCGTCCATTCCTATGTGAGCATACACCAATATCATAATCAAACATCATCAACTATGGTACCTGAAACACATGTGAAAATACGTCAGCATAAAAATGCCGGCGAGTACATAGGTTTTATATGAGTGTCAGATTCATGGCTCGTTTTACATGTTGTAATACTTATTTAAAAAGCTTGTTTTGAAAAGTATAATATTGCGACATAATTAACCAACTCAAATCAAGTTGGTTATAATTTGCAAAATCTCGGAGCTATGATTCTTAACTCCAAAACATTTGTTTTATTAAATCAAATTGTAAAATATCTCATAAAAACTCGTTAATAAAACTTGTATGGTTTATATTATTCAGAAAACATCCTTGTGTGACATTGTTTCGAAATCGTTTACCCAAGTGATCTAGATAACGCAACGATATATAATGTGTTAAAAGCACTTATATATAGGAAGTACCAGCAGCGTATCCACCATGCTTTTAACATATTACACCCGCCTCGTTACCTAATCACTTCCCTAACCCAATGGTTCAAACAGTTACAAATGGTTCACATAAATCAAATGGTTACAAATGGTTCACATAAATCCAACGATTTCAAATGGTTCACATACATCCAATGATTACAAATGGTTCACATACATCCAATGATTACAAATGGTTCAAAACGTAAAACAATTGTGCTAGCATGTTAAGTGAACATACATAACAAAACATAATGAAATCATGTACTAATAGTGTACTAATGAACATAGCAAGTATATGATATGAAAACATGGAAAGCACGAAAATAACAAGTAGGCACACGTGTTTCACCCCAAAAAAATTGAAAACAGTAAAAGAGGGGTCTATGTACTCACTTGAGGATGCTTAGAAGTCTTGAATAACAACCAAGCAAGGCTAGAGGGATCACGGAATCAAACGGCACCTAATATAGGTAATTATCTAAATAAACGGACCTAAATCGGAAGATCGGATAGAATGACGTTTCGTAAACCAAATGAGTATAGGAACTCATGTAATATGGTTTAACAAAGCCTACATACTAAAATGAAACCTAACCTAAGTGCTTACGACCCATTATGACTCGTTTAGGTAGCTTACGCCACTTTAACGCGTCGTTCGCGTAAAACGCGTTCAGACCACCTAACTAGTCCTATGACAAGTATTATATGCCTTAACATGTCTAATAATGTTGCCTAATCAGTTTAGATGTCAAAATTTAGGTTACATATGCTTAAAATGAATTTATGCATAAAAAGAGCACTTTGGTAATTTTCCTAAGGAATATAAACTACCTATCATACAACTAGCTAAACGTAGTGACCATAAGGTATAACCTCGGAAGGTTATTCCCTATACAACTATGGTCACCTAATGTGTTTGGTCGGATCCTAATGATCGACCAAACGGCTCGGGTTCGAAATTCTAAGCGGTTGTTTAGACCGCTTACCTTACGACCCTATATAAGCACTAAACCTAAAGTGACGAGCTAAACATGTTAAAACATGTTTAACAAGGTTTGAAAATAGGTTTGGTATCAAAACAAACGGTTTTGATACCCAAGAGTAGTTTGGTTACAAAATACGCAAGAATACGCATTTTGGCCGAAACTACGACTCGCCACTATGCCTATATAACGTGGTAATTAGTAGGTATAGTCACAAGAGACTAAAACCATCATGATTACGCTCACGTTATGAAGTTCAAACGAACTTCATGTTGACCATAAACTGGTCAAAGCAGAAAGTCAAACACAGTTTGACTTTCACGCGAAAAAGAACGAAAGAGGACTTACAACGGGTCCAAGAATGGAAATCTAGATCCAACTTGCTCAGGTATGAGGTGCTAAGCCCCAACTTAGAGCAAATAGATCAGATTTTGTGAGTTGCAACAATGAGGAGCATGGTTATTTATAGGATTTCTAGGACCGTTAGGATCGTTCCTCGAAAACCGAGCTTAAATCTGGACCGTACACATGCACCCATGGTTTTGCAAAACCATGGGCACCTTTAAAATAGCCCATAGTAAGTTATAAACCATGTGAAAATTAGGGGAACAGCTGGAACAAGCTGAAAATCAGATTTTTGATTTTGGTCCCTTCCTAAGATAACTATGGCAGATTGTCAATTTTGGTCCCTGAATGTGCAAAACATGGTTTTTGATGCATTTTTGACACGTTTAAGCCTCGTTAATCCCATTTCAAGGCTCTAAAATGAAGTTAAAGTATAGGGAACATGAAAAATGCTCAAAAATATCTCAGATGTCGGTTTGTTTGGCTGTACGGTTGCGTTATTCGGTTAATTACGACGAAACACGAACGAACGCGAAAAACGGTCCAAATTACGCGACGAATGGATTTTTATCAAGCCAATCACTTAAATAAAATATTTTAATGATTACATGAATTTTTGGATGTCCGGATGTATTCAGAACATAAGATATGCGCGAAAATGCAAACTTAAGCACTTGTTGACGCTTTTAGTCCCTATTGATCAATAAAGTTTATTTTTGCGCACCAAACACCTCAAAGACTATTTCTAAGCTATGTAAAGGATATTTAGGGCGTATTTAACTTATGATCAAGTTCCTGAATGTTCGTTACAGTACAAATCGGCACACTTTCGTAGTTTGTCGAAATTAGTCCCTGTAAGCGAATAAACTTGATTTCGCCACACCAAACCCTCCAAAACTTATTTCTAAGTTATGTAAAGGTTATTTAAGGTATGTTAAGCATATTTCACTATTCCGGAGTGTTCGTTGCATTAAACTGGTTATATTTACGCATCAGTGTGCGTATAACCTTCTAGAAAGCGATTTAAAGCTTGAAATCGAACATGAATTGATATGTGCAAACAATACACGTATTTTTACAAATCCCAAGTATGAAACACAATATTTCATAAATTTGGTATTTGTTTGATGGTCATAGAGGCACAGGTGTCACACGCACAAGTTAAAGTCGAATATTAAAAGCCTTCAGGTTTACTACAACAGCCTGAACTTCCCACTTGGAAGTGGGAAATGGTAACTATGGATTTCATTACTAAGTTACCAAGGATGAAGCACGGGAATGATACGATTTGGGTTATAGTCGACAGGCTGACCAAGTCAGCTCACTTCTTGGCTATTAAAGAAACACACAGCTCCGATAAGCTAGCTCAGCTATACATGGATGAGATAGTATATCTCTCCACAGAGTGTCAGTATCTATTATCTCCGATAGGGATACTAGATACACATTTCACTTTTGGAAAAGCTTTCAGCAATCATTAGGCACTCGTTTAAATTTCAGCACTGCTTATCATCCTCAGACGGATGGGCAAAGCGAGCGTACAATTCAAACACTTGAGGATATACTCAGGGCTTGTGTTATTGATTTGGGAGGAAGTTGGGATGACCATCTTCCTTTGATTGAGTTTTCATACAATAATAGCTATCATTCAAGTATCCAAGCCGCGCCTTTCGAAGCTTTGTATGGAAGAAAATGCAGAACGCTAGTATATTGGGCGGAGGTTGGAGAAACCCAACTGTCAGGACCATTTATAGTCCTCGAGATGACGGATAAGATTGTTCAAATCCGTGACCGTTTGAAAGCTGCCAGGGATAGGCAAAAAAGCTACACGGATAAAAGGCGTAAACCTCTAAAATTCGAGGTGGGTGATAAAGTGCTACTCAAGGTATCACTCTAGAAAGGGGTGATGCGTTTTGGCAAAAAGGGCAAGCTAAGCCCAAGGTACATTAGACCATTCGAGATCGTCGAATACATCAGAAGTGTGGCATATAAGCTAAACCTACCTGAAGAGCTTAGTGGAATTCATAATGTATTCCACATCTGCAATTTAAAGAAATGTCTAGCCGATGAGTCGCTAGCAATGTCGCATAAGGACGTGCAGATTGACGAAAGCTTAAAGTTTGTTGAAAAACCTTTGTCGATCGAGGATCGACAGGTTAAAAAGCTTCGAAGAAAGCATGTGCCAATCATCAAGGTGAAATGGGATGCCCATAGAGGCCCAGAATACACATGGGAGGTCGAATCCACAATGAAACAAAAATACCCTCATCTATTTCAGTAAATCTCGAGGTCGAGATTTCTTTTAAGGGGGTGAGGATGTAACACCTCGCAAAAACCTGTCCAATATAATAAAGACACGTGTCACGAACTTTAAATGTGTAATGAATTGATTTTGAGGGACTAAAGTTGTCAAACAATGTAAATATGTATGTGAAAGGATCCAAAGTGTCAACATGCCAAACTTGTGCCTCTGATTGACCTTACGCGATGATCGTATTCTTTATTGAATATAATATCTGACGCAAGAAGCCGTTTGTGCTTAAATTTAAAATCTACAAAGCTTAGGGATTAAACGTGTCAACATGTTAAATATTACCTCTGAGTGACCTTTAACAATCCCGAAGCATTGTAATAATTTTATTTTATGCTCACAGATGTGAGACATGGATTTCATGGAGTTTCGATGCATACAAGACATTTCGGGTGATCTCGTAACTAACCGGGAGCTTATCGGTGTTTGTTTTAGGACCCAAAACTCTTAAATGTTAACTATGGGGGTCACAAGTGCAATAAATGAAAGTTAATTAAACTTAAAATGGACCAGGGACTGAAAATGCAAAAGTTTCAAAGTTTTTACCGGATTAACAGGTCCTCGCGGGCCGCGTAGACTTCCTCTAATATCTACGCGGGCTGAGACTGAGTTACCAGCGACAACTCTCTGCACAGCTGCATGTAACAGCTCCTCCACCACCTTTGCATGCTAGTTTTCAATTATAGAGACTGTGTTGATAGTTTTCCCTGACACATAGACACCTGTGATCATCTGGTTACCTCCAATTACAGCTGGAATGATCTTGGCAACCTTCAAACTCTTATAAATAGCTCTCATTTGTGAAGACTTGAACTTGCACTTCAAAAATTTTCTTTCACACTCACTCTCTGAAGCATCATGGTGTTCAAGGAAGCTTTCTCTAGTCTAATTTTCATGCTAAGGACAATTGTAAGTGTTCTTAGCTTCTATAGTTAAGGTTTCATTAGTTTAATGACCGAAAGTCAAAGATATCGTAATTATACTTTGACTTTGTGATTAATCACTAACGATCCAGCCATTATTCGAATTGAAAGTGGCTATGTGTTGGTAATTAAGTAGGTGATAAACCCTTAAAAGGGCACCTTCTAATTATCACGTTATCTCAGTCAATTGTCGGGTCAATGCAACTAGTCAAAAAGTCAAAATAGTCAATTTTTCAAAATATAATTAAAACTAATAATGCAGAAGTTATGAAACATGTTTTGACACTTAAATAACCTGGTAAATAATATAAGAACATGTTTAGGCATGTTCAACCCGACAATTCTGAGTTTAGGCTCGGTTCGCAACCGAAAGTCGCAAAAGTAGACTTTTGCTTTGACTTTCAGTTCTGACCCGGTTTAGCTTAGTTTAGTTATGCCTTAGGGTTCCTTTGGGACCACATTATATGTTAGTATAACCCTCTGAGATTATACTATACGGTTCCATAGAAATCTGAATCATTTGCATGTTCCCGTTTAATGCTTAAAAATGGACAATTATGCCCTTATGATATAAAAACGAAATTTTTTGAAAATGTGAGAGGACAAAAAGCTTTATTACTAATTTATAAGTATGTCCTAAAAATTTTACATCCGTTTCTTGTCTCAAATAAAAGTTATGCAAGATATCGTAAAAGGAAAGCTTTTTGTTAATTAAATGGCATTTTCAGCATAAATCATATTTAAACCCAATTTTTGGCAACAAACTTGCTACCCACTGTTATGATATAATATTTAGGGATTTTTTGAAATTTTTGTCAAATTTTATACTGACCATAACGTAGAGTTCTAGCATAAATTCGGTAATTGACGATAATACCCCTTTTGTTAATAAAATGAGTTTAACATGCTATTTGAATACCAAACCTTTTCCTACTGACCAAAACTTCAAAATTTTATAAACATCTTAGATATCGTCAAATACCGACTTTTACGCTAATTAGGCGCATAGTATGGTTTAAAACCATATTTAACGCTTAAGACTTGTTACCTACTGAATTTAAAAATAAATTTTTATATGTTAACAGTAGGTATAATTCTTGAACTCATATTTCCAAATTTGGCCTTAAAAGCATATGTGAAATGACCAAAATGCCCCTATGGTGCATAGTTTGGCCATAAATGATAAGCCTCACATATGTATGATATCTTACTGATGTAACTTGATAAAATTAATAATTTTACTGTATAATTTAGACGAGAACCTCAGTTTGCTATTTAACCTCTTTTATAAACTTTAAAATGACCAAAATACCCTTACGGGGCTTAAATTGGTTTTAAATTCGTTTTGGGCATAATGGAAGATATCCTACTGATATCATATCATATTTAAAGCATATTAACTTGTGGAACTTGTACATGACTCACTCGGTTACCCATTATGCATATACGCGCTCGGTACGGTTTATGTAACTAGTTTGCATAAATTAGCCGAAACGGGTTAAACCTTATCATTTTTACTTCAAAATCCAGAATGTATTTAGTTTACCCAATTTATACAAGTCTTCCTACTTGTTGGGTCTAAAACACATTCTAATCCGGTCTTCGCTTAATCTTGCGTTTGAACTGTAAAGCTTTCCTTTAAAACTAACCGGTCAAAGTTATAACTTAAATAAGACCCGTTAGGAATCTAATAGGTTATTAAAACCTTCGTTCCAGATTAGGAGCCCAGTAAAAGCTCCCTGTACTTGCTGATTTGAAAATGCGACTGAGAATAAATTACATTTAGCTCAGGTAAATACTTTTAACTTATTTTCCCGTATATGGGCTTGGGATACGGTAAATTATTAACGCTTGGTCGGGTATTGAATATTTAATCGATTAGTGGTTAAATCATTGAGATAACTCGTTTTAATCTATTTTGTTTGATACAAAGCATTTGGGGATTAATATGACCGTGTACTGGATATCCTCGGGTCATTCATTTGAAATGGCCACGACTTAAGCACGGGGTGTAGGCATACACCTGACGGTTGCGTATGTAAAACGGTATCTCACTCGTGAAGAAACTTCTTGTGGGCTTATACTAGGGGTGTGTCTATTAATCTTGTACCGGCTCTTCTATTCCGGTCCTGAACGTACGACAAACATATAAATCTGTATACAAGATTATTTAAATAATCGTCCCAAGTTATAAAGGATTTTATGCCTTGTGCATCTAAACCAATTTTATAAAAGTCAGTTAATTGTATTTACCAGTGTAAACTGACGTATTTTTCAAAAAGATTAAGTGTAGGTACTACACGGAATTGGCTGGAAACTCCTGAGTATTAATTAAAGAGTCTTGCAAGCTTTTAATACTTAAAGTCTGTCCAACAATATTTACTTTCTGTCTTAGATCCGCCTGTGGATCCACTTACAACCGTTGTGTAATATTTTATTATACTTTCAATTCGGTTTGTTTTATTACTTTAGACTTCCGCTGTGCATTAAACTGTGATTATTTGACTATGACGATATCAACTACGTCACAATACTCCCCACCGGGCCCAGCGGTAATCGTGGAAATATCGGGGTGTGACACAGATGATCATCTGATCGACTAGCCATCCGACCCACTTCTCTCCACCGCCTTATCCCTTCTCTCACACTATAAATACCCGTACACTCCACTGTTCACTTGATGTGACAGCTCCATTCGACCTACTCGGTTCCAGTTCATTCTTAGCACTATTCCACTCAATTGGCTATTTTGTAAGTATTTGTCACTAAATCTTGTACTTCCATCATCACTACACACTTTCTCATCATTTTCTCCATCAAATCTTACGTTTTCACCATGAAATCACCTGTTTGGACTACTTGAAGGTGACGTCATCATGGTTTCTAATGCAAACTATGGTATGGCATCATCTCATCAAGATTTGTTCAGATCTAAAGGATTTCTACACGATTTAACATAAATCCCAAACTAGATTTCAACACTACTTCACGGATTCAAACTTTCTTTCAACTCTTTTACATTCTTCTACTCAAAACCGATGGAATCTGGACACAATCTGACTTTAGACTCGTTCCTTAGTCTAGAGCCGGCTTGAAAACGGGTTTCCACCAGAGAGACGACCGATTCACGGGTTAAAGATGAAACTCCATTAAGAGCAGTTAAGTATGATCGAATGTGGTGATTCCCATCCGATCGGCTGAGCGGAACTTTGCGTGGATTTCTGTTGTTTGACACGTCGTCACGACCGTCTCTGTTAAACTTCAAAACGTTTTAACTTAGCATATTTTACGGATTTTCAAATAACAAATCACCCAACTGAGTAGCCATCCGATCGGATGAACATCCGATCGAATGACTATTCGACCAGGTGACTTGTTCTTTTGTAACTTTCAACACTTAAACAATTTAACCAAAACTTCAAATTACAAGGTTTTCGATTAAATAGCCATCCGATCGAATGGCCATCCGTCCAGATGACCATCCGACTAGATGACTTAACATCTAGAGATACTTCTCATCTTCCAAAATACTACAACAAAAACTTCAAAGTTTCAAAACGATTTAACAAACACACTCACCCAATCGAATGACCAACCGACCGAATGGTCATCCGTCCGGATGGCCATCCGATCGACTCACCTTTCGACACTTAACTCTTTCGATACGCTCTTCAACGCTTACACTACTGTCCTATGCTCAGGCTAATCTCCTCGCGCTCCCTTCAATCCAAGTACTGTGTTTACTAGCTAAACACCTACATTGAGTATACTCGAACCCATTTTCTTTTAACGCACTTTTGGGTGTTACATACGTTCGCTATCAAAACACAATAACACACAACGCAAACACTTTCAACGCTAACCGCTCCCTCATGTTATACGTGATCTTTATGCTTGTTACTATGCTTAGATAGTGTTACATGGTATCGCCTCTAGCAACGATAGTACTATAGTTTGGACTCAGCACCTGTCGTGGATGGGGGTTGTTAGGGATCACATTACTTTACTTCACGTGTTCGCTGGACATGTGTCGCGCATACTCTACAACACAGTCTCGTGATTAAGTGTGAACATAGTCTGATAGTTACTTGCTTGCCCGTTACGTGATACATGTTGGTTATGCGTAAACGCTTTTTATGCTATATGCTATTCAAACTTGTGTACTCACCTTTACACTCTGTGTATTGACTTTATTTTAACGTTTGTGACAGGTTGACTAGGATGCTATGCTTGCTGTGCTATGATGAACAAGCTAGGGAGTCTAGAAACAAACTAAATAAATCTAAGTTGTCGGAACAGCTTAATTGTTTTTCAGATTATATCTTTAATGATTGTTTGCTTTATATGTTTGATGGTATGGGACGTTAAACGTTTAATATAATGACATTAATAGTTGTTATGGATTCTCTTGAACAATCTGTTTCATTTAGTGCCACGCCCTGATGTTTTCACCATCGGTTGGGGTGTGACAAAATGGCTCATCCACTTTTTTCTACATAAATAAATGTGGGACAAAGAAGCAATAGAATGGATAAATTTTTAAGGAAAGGAATGGGCTATTTTATATTCATTTCTTTTATCCAGACATTCTTTTCACCGAACGTGGGATGAGCAAAAATGTAAAAGTTTTAAGAGTCCCAACTTTAAGTAGAAGGATGAAAGGATAATTTCACCCTCACTTTTAGACACTAAACTCCCTTTAAATGCCTTAAAATTAAGATAAAATTAAGATAAAATTACTTTTTTTTGTCGTATAAAGTTGTATTTTAAGATAGTATAAATAAATTATCAAACTATAGCGAAATATTTAAAAGTTATTAAATTTTACATAATTAGTAGAATAAAGTACACGAATAGTCCTTGTGGTTTTATAAAATTTTAGATTTTGTCCCTAGCTTTCAAAAAGTACGCGGATGGTCGCGGTGGTGTAACACCCTTGTTATTATTTCAAAGATTTTCGTATAAATAACGAAAATAAACATGTAAATACGATTAAGTATTCTTAGAAAATACTTGTAATCTAAAACTTTTACAATTTAAAAGTTTAGAACAAAATGTAATTAAGTTCGTCATTTAAAAGTAATAACGAAACGTCATGCGGAAGCTTGATTCTTGATTGTGTTCGGTTCTTTGTTGAGCTTGATTATCATCCGGAGTTCCAAATTATACCTGCATTTCATAAACCATGAAATGATTAGTTATACGAACTTAAAATGGGTTTAGAACAAGTCCGGATACGAAAACGGACAAAAGAATTAAATTTGCCAGCTTTGGGATCTCACGCGGGCCGCGTCAGACTTAACATTATCTTATGCGGGCCGCGTCGTGTCGTCGCGTGTCGCGACAGATTTAAGCACATCTGTCGCGTGGCGCGGGGGTTCACGTTTTCCAGCAGGTCCGGATCTGTGACCTGCATTTCCCAGCAACGCTATACTTTACGGAAACGGCCATAACTTCTTCGTTATAGGTCCGTTTCGCCCGATTCTTTTTCCTACGCGTCCGTAATTTAATTATCCATCTTATGGAGTTAAAATCCAACATCCGGATTAACAAAATTCCAGACTTTTAAGTCTTCGGCTTATTATCCTTTTTACCACATATTGACCCGTTCATGATTTTATCACACCAACTTGTTTATTTGATCTTTAAACTCATGAAGTTCATTATTTCAATATCTCTTATCATACTACTCTCAAATCACGGGTTTCTTACATAATAAAATCCCGTTTACGCTTAAATGCTTATTTTGACCCATTAAGAGTATTTAAGCACTTTTAAGCTCAAAATCGCTTTCATTCTACTCTAGCATTGTAAACTATATTTCTTATCTAGTATTCTTCCATCACAACTAATTGGGTGTTGGATTTAAAGTAGATATCTATGTGTTCCGAATTATACCCCTTGGAATATCATTTTACGGCAAAGACTCATATGGAGTCTTTCGGCCCAAGAATTACATCTTTCACTACTCATACTCGTTCTAAGCTTTTGTTTAATCATAAGACTCGTTTCCAAACAACCTCTAAGGGTTGTTTGTTCAATTTAGCCTACAAGGGCGTTTTGGTCGATTTTGGTCCTTCTTTTACAATGAAGGACTCTCACCAATTATTCGACCAAAATAACACTTTTAACTACAACATAAATACGCGTACCTGGCTCGGATCAACAAATAGACCCGATTTATACCTCGCTTTTATTATCACATTTTCTATCGCGACGGGAGTATCCGAATCGCTAATCGCTCCTGTTAACACAAGACTTGACAACCACATCAGTCGATATAGTCAAATGGTGTTATCACGCCATTTGACCCGTTTGGCCTATATGACCAAGCAATTTCATAAGTAGCAAAACATGGTTAATAATTACCAATTTGCCCATCCGACCCATTTCGGATTTTTGCCACTAGACCCCTTTTTAACTACAATTTACTTTAGTCGGTACTTGACTAAATTTCCATCTCTACTTATTTTCTCGTTATTAGTTGCACTTTAAAGTGATCTTAACGAAAACTCATTAGTTATTAGTCATTACATGACCAATTTACCAATTTGCCTCTTTCACCATTAATCATGGTTTAAAACATTTTTATTGGTTCCGACTCATTTCGTTTCGTGTCGGAACCCATGATTCGAACCTAATCCTTTGTTGTATTCATTGCTTATAAAATAAACACATATACTACAAATGGTGTAAGTTTTACTTACCTTGCATCCGGTTATGCTCTTTTCGCGTACACGATCCGTTTGACCCGCTTCTTTCCCAAGCCTCCATCTAGCTTGTTAAGAGTCAAACTATCATTATAATTCGTAAGACGGTTAGATTAGTCATCATTATTATGACTATTTCATCTTACGGATTTTATGTCGAAACTTCTATTCCACTTCATCATTGGTTATTTCGACTTTCTAAAATCAACTACCTTTATTCATATAATATGCACAATCAAGGCAATTCAATATTATGATTAGAAACCGTTTTATCCCATATCTATGTAATTAGTCAAATTAGCTAATTACGCGTTTCTTTCATAATTCCCTCTTTTTATACCAAACCCAATTCATGGTAATTATGATTTATGTACCCAAACACCTAAATTGTTCAAGTACTTTATATTTACTATCTAATATGATGATTCTAATCGCAAATTAGACACTAACATCATCTTATTATAAAAACCCATTTCAAGTCATGTATGATCAACACTCAAACTTGCAAATTGTTCAAGTATCTTGTTTCTACTATCAACTATGATGATTTTAAACATGAGTATATCATCATCTTCACCACATAATCAAAACCCACTTAGCACATAATAGGGTAATTATCAAATTCCTAGTTTTAGTACTAATTCTTCAAGTTTTCAACTAGGGTTTGTTTCTAAGCATGAATTTCATCCTAGTTTCACCCAAACATCAATCATTCAAGCTTGAATTTCGATTTTCACAAGTTCATCAAAAATCTCAACTTCATAAACATCAACAATTTGACATACCTTACGATCCCCACGACTTGGTGATCGTTTTTATGTGATCATGCATCGATTTAGGACTGAAATCGACCTTCAATTTGATGATTTTTGGCACTTTAGGGTTTCACCCCTTTTCTGGTCGCTCCTGGAGATCGATCCACACACACCTTGTGTGTGTGTGGTGTGTGTGTTTTTTTTTTATTAATTATAACTTGTTTCCTTTTCAACGGTTTTGGTCCCTCAAGTTTAGATTTTAATTATTAGGGACTAGAACTCCATATTTTATTTACTTATTTACACCTTATTAACTAGGTTAATTACTCCTAGTTAATTTGATGGATTCGGGAAGCTATAACCCGTTATATTTTAAGTCCCGTTAACTCAGGCTCTTATAAACTCAATTCCTTAAATCTTTGATTCGTTTTTATTTAATATTAGGATTTCTTATTTAAATCCAAATATTTACCGGGTTATTTTTACTACTAACGGTACGTTACCCGTCTTTTAGTATTAACGGAGTTTGATTACCAAACTCGTTTTCGGGGTGTTACAAGTCTACCCCCCTTAAAGAGGTTTCGTCCTCGAAACCTTTTCTTACATAATTTATTGAGTTTAACTCAATGTATTCGATCCGAGAAATCTTTCAAACATTACTTATACTTTTATCCAATAGTTAGTATTACTGGAAAAATATGGTAACATCTTTTTGGTTACTAATTGTCTACTTTACTCATACGACATAGTGCAACTTGAAATAACGTAATCTCGTTATTTCCACTAGTTTAGTTAACTTAGCGATATCCATTGCTTTCATATAATATCGAATTCTTTATGAATTCGTTACCTTGACCCGTTTAAGGGCCTTTAGTGAAATATTTCGCTTTTAGCAACAATTTCTTTTGTTTTCAAATTCATTTATTCGGTTCAGTTATACCGAATTTACCGCTTACAAGCAAACCAAATTTCTTAACTTGAATTGCTGGCCTTAACCGGTTTCGCTAACTAGACTTATTAGTCCGGTTTCTTTTTACCGCTCGCTTGGTTATAATGTGATTCTACTTCACATTGTACCTCTTGACCATGATCATGTCACATCATGTTTAATGTATATCAACCTTTCATTTTCGAAAATATCACTTTTCGAATATATTGTCTTGCGCCTATCAGTGTCAAGACTTGTATCTTTCATACTTATTATTTAAATTCCTATCAGAATTTATGTTTGTAAAAACATTATTTCTTACTAAAACTGAATTTTAGTTTAACGTTTCTCTCTTTAACTATGTCGATTACTCATATCAAGGAAATTGACAACCCATAATTTATTGTCTTCCGTTCTCGTTTTATGCGGGGAATCGTAACAAGTTCCCTCACCTTACACAATTGACCTGTAGTTTCCTTTACTTAACCTCGTAGGCTATTTCCTTAGGCTTTCATCTCTTTAAGACGAGGCCCTTATGATCCCTTTGCTTCTATTCATGACCCGTAAGTCATTTTGGCTCCGTAGACCTTTACACTAATTAATGTCCCGTAGGTTATGATGATCCCGTAGATCATCTTTTATTCTAGTCTTTATTCCATTGTCTATTTATACATATATAGCTTTAAAGCATCCTTTGTTATGTTTGGAATTATTAAATTTTGCTTTTGAACTTTAGTTGACCTTGACCGTAGTCTAAGGCTTCATTTGTTTACTTCCGGACTAATCCTCCGACTTTATGACTTCTGACGTTATTTACGCGTCAGTTTGTTCTACGCTTACCGTCTCCCGGTTCATACTTATACTTCTATACAACCCATTACCCGGGTTCTTTTATCTTAACGTTCTTAACGCCCATAACCCTTTACATAGGTTAGTTAACATATCACACTTTTACTTATTCAATCCGCGCCTACTTACATTAGCAAGCGTCATCATTTATTTAATTCGTTTGACTTCTTCGAGTGAAATTTCATCACTGGTGAACGTCAAATTTCATTCTTTGTTCGACCCGTTCGACTTTTAACTAGTCGAACGTAAAAAAAAAAATTTCAAAATTTATGTTTGCGAAAATTCTTGTCATCTTTTAGTCATGACTCATATTCCGAGTCTTTTGACTTTCTATTTCGCATTCCTGTATCTCAGTCTACGCATGCGTTTAAATCCTTACCCACCAACCGGGTGTTTTACCGAAGTCGTTATTATTGCAACCCTTACGGTATGCATTATGACTTCGTTTCGCTTTTATATTCCTACTTTGTTCTCAAATTTGGTGTTTTACAAAATCGGCCCGTTAAGAGTCATATTTGCATTCTCCGGGTTCGAGTGTAAGCACACCCCTCCCAATTGCATACCTTAATCCTTTTACATTAATCTTTGTCCCTTCACTCGGGCTCATCGTCCTAATGTAATACGCTTCCGTCACCCGGCTATGCGTTTACATTATTATTAAATATTTTGCTCATTTGACTCGTTTGGGTACTTTTAAGTTAGTCCCATTCACCCCGCCCTTACTACATCGGATGTAAACGTGTCCGCCATAAGAAGTTCATGGTATCACATGCCACTACTTACTTGGCCAGAGTAAGCGATTAACACATGACACACATGACCTTTTTATAGTTTTCACATCACGCCCTATGTAAGTAACGCCTCTATTTGTTTCTCTTGGAAACAATATCCCGAATACATTTTTTTTTTATTCGGGTTTTTCCAAGTTTTTAATCTACATATGCAACTTTCAATTTCTACTTATTTGTTGCATATTACTATTTGTGCGATTATTTAAAATGTGCACCTGGTAATGTTTGCCCCGACGGGCGTTCCTTGCCATTAACCTTGTTCGCGGTCGTTACGCGATTTAGTCCTCGGTGAGCATGCTCCTCTTGTCATACTTTGGACCGTTCCATCTTCATATCCACAATTCGTTTGATTCTCGTCCTCTTCAAACGCGAGTGTCCTTCAATTAAAACATTCACAAAAGTTAGTAACGTCAACTTCAATGATCGCCCGTATTATAATACAAGGCTTTTCTAATATACGCGTCAACGCGCGTATCTTCGTCAACTATATCAATCATTTTAATTGGAGTAACGTGTATCACACGATAGCCCTATGTGTTGTTTACAACACTTTAGCATGCTAAACTATTAACATGCTTGTACTTACCGGATTTGCGATCAAGCCTCGAACCGAACACCAATCTTTATTAAGAGCATAAGGTTTAAGTCCAAGCATAGTTTTCCCACCATACTTGAATCTCTTAAACCAAGGCTCTGATACCAACTTGTAACACCCTTGTTATTATTTCAAAGATTTTCGTATAAATAACGAAAATAAACATGTAAATACGATTAAGTATTCTTAGAAAATACTAGTAATCTAAAACTTTTACAATTTAAAAGTTTAGAACAAAATGTAATTAAGTTCGTCATTTAAAAGTAATAACGAAACGTCATGCGGAAGCTTGATTCTTGATTGTGTTCGGTTCTTTGTTGAGCTTGATTATCATCCGGAGTTCCAAATTATACCTGCATTTCATAAACCATGAAATGATTAGTTATACGAGCTTAAAATGGGTTTAGAACAAGTCCGGATACGAAAACAGACAAAAGAATTAAATTTGCCAGCTTTGGGATCTCACGCGGGCCGCGTCAGACTTAACATTATCTTACGCGGGCCGCGTCGTGTCGTCGCGTATCGCGACAGATTTAAGCACATCTGTCACGTGGCGCGGGGGTTCACGTTTTCCAGCAGGTCCGGATCTGTGACCTGCATTTCCCAGCAACGCTATACTTTACGGAAACGGCCATAACTTCTTCGTTATAGGTCTGTTTCACCCGATTCTTTTTCCTACACGTCCGTAATTTAATTATCCATCTTATGGAGTTAAAATCCGACATCCGGATTAACAAAATTCCAGACTTTTAAGTCTTCGGCTTATTATCCTTTTTACCACATATTGACCCGTTCATGATTTTATCACACCAACTTGTTTATTTGATCTTTAAACTTATGAAGTTCATTATTTCAATATCTCTTATCATACTACTCTCAAATCACGGGTTTCTTACATAATAAAATCCCTTTACGCTTAAATGCTTATTTTGACCCATTAAGAGTATTTAAGCACTTTTAAGCTCAAAATCGCTTTCATTCTATTCTAGCATTGTAAACTATATTTCTTATCTAGTATTCTTCCATCACAACTAATTGGGTGTTGGATTTAAAGTAGATATCTATGTGTTCCGAATTATACCCCTTGGAATATCATTTTACGGCAAAGACTCATATGGAGTCTTTCGGCCCAAGAATTACATCTTTCACTACTCATACTCGTTCTAAGCTTTTGTTTAATCATAAGACTCGTTTCCAAACAACCTCTAAGGGTTGTTTGTTCAATTTAGCCTACAATGGCGTTTTGGTCGATTTTGGTCCTTCTTTTACAATGAAGGACTCTCACCAATTATTCGACCAAAATAGCACTTTTAACTACAACATAAATACGCGTACCTGGCTCGGATCAACAAATAGACCCGATTTATACCTCGCTTTTATTATCACATTTTCTATGGCGACGGGAGTATCCGAATCGCTAATCGCTCCTGTTAACACAAGACTTGACAACCACATCAGTCGATATAGTCAAATGGTGTTATCACGCCATTTGACCCGTTTGGCCTATATGACCAAGCAATTTCATAAGTAGCAAAACATGGTTAATAATTACCAATTTGCCCATCCGACCCATTTCGGATTTTTGCCACTAGACCCCTTTTTAACTACAATTTACTTTAGTCGGTACTTGACTAAATTTCCATCTCTACTTATTTTCTCGTTATTAGTTGCACTTTAAAGTGATCTTAACGAAAACTCATTAGTTATTAGTCATTACATGACCAATTTACCAATTTGCCTCTTTCACCATTAATCATGGTTTAAAACATTTTTATTGGTTCCGACTCATTTCGTTTCGTGTCGGAACCCATGATTCGAACCTAATCCTTTGTTGTATTCATCGCTTATAAAATAAACACATATACTACAAGTGGTGTAAGTTTTACTTACCTTGCATCCGGTTATGCTCTTTTCGCGTACACGATCCGTTTGACCCGCTTCTTTCCCAAGCCTCCATCTAGCTTGTTAAGAGTCAAACTATCATTATAATTCGTTAGACGGTTAGATTAGTCATCATTATTATGACTATTTCATCTTACGGATTTTATGTCGAAACTTCTATTCCACTTCATCATTGGTTATTTCGACTTTCTAAAATCAACTACCTTTATTCATATAATATGCACAATCAAGGCAATTCAATATTATGATTAGAAACCGTTTTATCCCATATCTATGTAATTAGTCAAATTAGCTAATTAAGCGTTTCTTTCATAGTTCCCTCTTTTTATACCAAACCCAATTCATGGTAATTATGATTTATGTACCCAAACACCTAAATTGTTCAAGTACTTTATATTTACTATCTAATATGATGATTCTAATCGCAAATTAGACACTAACATCATCATATTATAAAAACCCATTTCAAGTCAAGTATGATCAACACTCAAACTTGCAAATTGTTCAAGTATCTTGTTTCTACTATCAACTATGATGATTTTAAACATGAGTATATCATCATCTTCACCACATAATAAAAACCCACTTAGCACATAATAGGGTAATGTCACGGCCCCCGACCCGGTTTGACCCGTTTCAGAAGCCGCGGGACAGAAAATCCCGTGGTATTTATTTAACAGCGGAAGTTTCTTGAGGATCATTTTAAAACTTAAAATATTTCCCGATTATTTTATTTCACAACTCGGGAATAAACCCGGTAATTTACAATCTTGAGATTTCACGGAGAAATCTTTTATTTTACAAAACATGTTTCCTTATTTTTATACTGAGCCACTTCCTTAAGCTTATAGTGCTTCACGGCACTTTTTCCTGGATCACAACAGATCATCTGAAACATGTTTGAAAAAGGTTTTGTCAGCGGGAAATACTGAGTGAATCAATCTATTTAATAAAACGACCTGTTTGTTATAATTTACAGTATTAAGAGCAATTACAATGTCTCTATCTTTTGAATTAACTGATCCAGTTGTCACTTGACCGGACTTGTGACTGTGGACATATCACTTGCTGGGTCCTTTCACCCACAAGTGATAAATAATTAGTAGCTATGTGCACATCCCCCCACATACTGGCAGTAATTTCAGATTACATAGACTTAATCCCTGTAATTATAACCTTTGAAAATAAATCTGATTTTAAAAGTAATTAGATAAAAAGAGAATGACTCACATTACAGATTTATTATGAACAGAGCTTAGCCTACTGATTAGCCTTGATAACCTAGTTTAAATAATCATGCACACAAACTAGGTTAGTAACTTAATACAGCATTTACGATAACTCACGAGATTAAAACCTTCACAACGAATGACAAAGTGTGATACTTAAACATCCATCGATTTAACGACGAATGACAAAGCATAAACCCTAATGTGGGCAGCACTTAAACATCCATTGGATAGTTTAATCGATCGGACATTGAATCGTAGCAGCGATCGAGTTATTACCCTGAATTGCGACAGCACTTTGTGATCAGTGTGTGTTTTAAGACTGTTTCAACTATAACTCAAAGCACGATGATTTTGAACGTCGAACAAACGCACAGTTGCATGTAACAGGCCCTCCTATTTATACTTGAAAATTGGTCCCCCCGCGTGTCGCGAAGGGTGCCTTCGTTTCTGTCGCGTGTCGCGGGGCATACCCCCCTAGCCTAGGGTAGCCTCGTGTCTCAGGTAGCTTAGGTGAGTCAACGTTGCATGCAAATTCAGTTTCAACAACGTTTTATTTAGATAATCATAACTAGGGCTTTACCCCCCCCCCTGAGTTTTAGGGGCCCTAATCCTGATTCCAAATGTTCTGAAAATTTTAGGGGTTATGCAAAATCACGTGGGTTTCTCAATTAGGGTTTCCTTTTTTTTTGACTAATTAACTAAATAATTAGAACTTTTAATGAGAGTTGTTACAGGTAATTATCAAATTCCTAGTTTTAGTACTAATTCTTCAAGTTTTCAACTAGGGTTTGTTTCTAAGCATGAATTTCATCCTAGTTTCACCCAAACATCAATCATTCAAGCTTGAATTTCGATTTTCACAAGTTCATCAAAAATCTCAACTTCATAAACATCAACAATTTGACATACCTTACGATCCCCACGACTTGGTGATCGTTTTTATGTGATCATGCATCGATTTAGGACTGAAATCGACCTTCAATTTGATGATTTTTGGCACTTTAGGGTTTCACCCCTTTTCTGGTCGCTCCTGGAGATCGATCCACATACACCTTGTGTGTGTGTGGTGTGTGTTTTTTTTTATTAATTATAACTTGTTTCCTTTTCAACGGTTTTGGTCCCTCAAGTTTAGATTTTAATTATTAGGGACTAGAACTCCATATTTTATTTACTTATTTACACCTTATTAACTAGGTTAATTACTCCTAGTTAATTTGATGGATTCGGGAAGCTATAACCCGTTATATTTTAAGTCCCGTTAACTCAGGCTCTTATAAACTCAATTCCTTAAATCTTTGATTCGTTTTTATTTAATATTAGGATTTCTTATTTAAATCCAAATATTTACCAGGTTATTTTTACTACTAAAGGTACGTTACCCGTCTTTTAGTATTAACGGAGTTTGATTACCAAACTCGTTTTCGGGGTGTTACAGGTGGTTTCCACGTTGTAACACATATAGTCCCCAAGTTTTACCAAAAGTACATGGATGGTCCCTGTGATTTCCACTTTATAACACATTTAGTCTCTAACTTAGACCTCCTAAAACCTTTGGATTCCTTGACTGATGACTAAATACATTACAAAGTACAAACCATAGGGATCATCCGTATACTTTTGGAAAGTTAAGGACTAAAACCAGTACTTTAGAAAACTACAGGGACTATCAATGTACTTTACTCTAATTAGTAGTTAGTTATGTAACAATTCTTAATTAACAAATATATAAATTTAGCCAAAATTATTAACGAAAGTTTATGTTATAAAATGATTTTTTATATAGTTAATATATCTTTTGCATCTCCCCTTGATTATTACTATTAACAATGTTTAAAAACAGGATCAATAACAACCTACAAAGGGTCACTTTATCCAAACGGTTTTAAATAGGAATAATGGATCTAAATAATTTCAGCTATTGTTAACTAGAAAAATCACCACTGGCAGTCCCAACTATTAATATATTGGACTCCAACGGACACTGACTAATAGAACCCTAACGTCGTTAGTCGCTGGAAAAACGTGTTTGGCCTGAAAAAGGTTCATAAAAGTCCGATCTAAGGTTACAAAGAGGTTTGAGACAAAAATGTTGAGTTTTCCGGCCAAAGGGGAGTTTTTTCGGCAACCTTAATAATTTGATCTTTTACTAGAAAAAGGTTCCTAAAGGTCCGATCTAAGGTTACAAAGAGGTTTGCGACGAAAATGTTGAGTTTTCCGGCCAAAAAGGAGTTATCTGGAGACCTAAATAATTGGGAATTTTACAAGAAAAAAGTTTCTAAAGGTCTGATCTGAGGTTAGCTTTGTGATGAAAGGTTGAGTTTTCCAGCCAAAAACTTTTTTTTGACGACTAACGACGTTAGGGTTCCGTTAGTCAGGGTCCATTAAAGACCAATATGTTAATAGTTGGGACTACCGGTGGTGATTTTTATTGTTGGGACTGGTGGCGGCCAATTAACAATAATTTGAATATTTAAATCTATTATTCATTTTAAATATCAATATCATAAATAATTGATAGATACATAGATAAGGTTCCAATATATGGTCTCCTAAAAATAGGCAGTTATAGTAAGGGTATCAAACGAACTCCGATTTAACTCATTCAAGCAGCATTGAAACTATCTCGTCGAGCTCTACCATATGAGATTTTAGTTTTTCACTTTTGGAATTTTTAGCTAATAGATTTTAGAATTTTTGTTTAGATCATTGTGTCTTTTCTTTATTTGCTTCTGATGAAACACTAACCTGAAACGGTAAGCTCCGACTGGAACTTCAACTCTTAGCGATCCGAACAGCTGGCTGCCAAACAGAACACCGTTAGGACTCGTTACCGGAATGGGGTTATTCCTGTAACCACCCTTCGGCGTGAGAATAAGTCTTGGTTTTGTGAGTAAAAGAATATATGGAGAGAGAGTAAACGAGAGTCAGAATGCCTCATACCTTTGATGTTTACCTCTATTTATAGTTTACCATTAGGGTTTCCCCTAACTTAGGATGGGCTCCGATAAGTTAGAGATTTGTATGATCTTCCCAAAAGATTGGGGATTTGGTTACGTAGTTTAACAATGCAGAATGGAACATTCTGGAATAAACATGTGTAATTATATATTTATAATAAAATAATAGGTAATGACCGGGTCGGGTTAGCCGTTCTGGGTCATACCTCGTCATGTCCCCCCAGTCCGAAGTTATGAAAGGCAATTCATGGGATCGGACTAAAAGAGGAAAAAGTTAAAATTCCCCCTTTGAGTGCAATTTTCCTCGGGTGGGGTACTGTTGCTTTTTTGAAAAATGGCGGCGATAGGAAAGGATGTGACAGTAGGTCATCATTGGGATGACAGTTGTACCTTCCCTGTCTTGACACGTGTTCCCATCCGTTTGCCTTTTTGAATTCGAAAAGTTGCTATCCCTTATAAATAGGTTTCCCGTTTAGGGTATTTCCATTTTCATCTTTGCTCGTAACTTCTTCACTTTCTTGATTTCGAAAATGGCCTCCAAGACTGGCGAATCTTCTTCTGCCCTAATAAGCTCTGATGCTTTGCTTTGCAAATGGGGGATTGTATCATGCAACAATCTTATCCAAAGGTATGATATCAGGCCAGAATGGAACCCTGTGTTGCCTTCGAAAACAGACACAGCGTTCCCGTTGAAAAAGGGGAAAATCACTTTGTTCAGTGATTTTTTTCAAATTTTGCAATTTCCGGTTGCCCATCACCAAGTTCTGTAAGTCCGTTCTTGACGAGTATCCCATTCACATTTCTCAATTGCATCCGTTAGGGTTGGTGAAACTTTGTCACTTCAAATTTGCTTGCATAGCCCTAGGTCATATCCCTGAAATCACGGTGTGTCTTGCCTGAGGGATATCCCTGCCAGTGCCCGGGAAAAGGACTTGAAGAAAAAGTTTTTCTATATTGACGCCAGTGTTATCCCCGAGGAGATGCAGTGGAGAGTAATGGGGGCCAAGGACAAGTTCAAGGATGACGATCCCCTACTGATGCTTACGTGGAGAATGCTTTGTTTAAGAAGTTGTGCCAGCACCCCTCTGAGTGCACGGTGATCCCGGAAGGGGCCCTGGTGATGGCGGGAATGAGTTTGCTGTGGCATGATATCCGGTTGTACCCTTCCCTTCAGAGGGCTGATGAAGGTATGCGTCAATGTACTTTGAAGTTAATCTACCAATTGTATTTGTTTTAATGTGTATAAGTATTAAATAGGTAAATGGATTTTGTTTAACTTCGTTGATCCCCCTCGGAACGCTACTTTGAGGGCCGCGGACCACGTGATTGGGGAACAAGAGCCCGACGTATTGAAGATCCATCTTGAGCAGTTTCTGTTACCCGTTGTGCCAGTGGATCCAACTGCTTATGTATCTCGGCCTCCCCCCAGCGGGGGAGTAGTGTTTCCATTGGAGAAACAAAGAAACCAACTCGGGTGAATATAATCGGGAGAAAGTTTATTACCGCTGGGACTACTGCCACGCCTGCGGCGGTTATCGTTTCCATAGTCCCGGGTGGTACTACTTCACCTGTGGCGGTTAGCATTTATATAACCCTGAAAGGTACTGCTGTTACTTCCGCTCCTTCCAGTTTGGTGAGTCCGCAACGTGCGCTGAAGAAGCGTAGGATGATGCCTCTGCTAACTTCTTTTCAAGCAATCAAGGCTGCTCATGCCTTTCCTTCTGGTAAGTGATTGTATTTGTTAATGCAGGAGTTGAATGCCTGTATTCTTGTTCTGAACATCTGATTTGATTCAGGTTCCTTTTCTGAGGCCCAAGCTCAGGGTGTATATTCTATGTCGTTAACCTCTGGGGATATTGTGTCTTCTGCTGCTGGCAGTCCTAGCCTTTCAGACCTTATATCCCAGGCGAGTGTTGTTACTGTTAGCTCCTCTATGCTGCCGCCTGTGTTTAGAACGGCTGTGGTTGTGACACCCAACCCCGTTTCTACGCCGCTGTCTTCTAGTGCTACCCCCGTATCTCAGTTTGATTCTCCTTTTGATGTTTTCTCTGTATCTGAGAAAGAGGTGCCTTCAACTTCCATTGCTGGTGAGTCAACAAGTACCAGGGATGCTACTGCAAGTGATGTTAGGGGATCTAGCAGTGGTTTTGTTGATGATGGTGCCCGTTTGGGCGATGATCTTTACCTGCCCACCATTTGATGGGATCCAAATGTTGAGGACAAACGCTATCAACCTAAATGGAAGATAGCGGAGTCATCCAGGTTGATCTTCCCCCAGTGGTGCATTACTGGGTTGAGCGGGCATATCCCCCGGCTGAATTAGCCTATGTAGAAAGGTTGAACAATGAGAACTTGATGAATGCCACGATGGTGGATGCTGTCAGTCAGCCCCGGAGGCTGGCAGAAATCCGACGCCGGTGGATGCATGATAACAATGAGCTCCACCAGGCGCGGGTTGCTATTCAGGAGCTGATGGATGAAAAGTATCGTTTGGAAAGCCAACTCCAAGCTGCTGGTCTCAGGGATAGTCAATTTGTCTCCGAGAAAAACAAGGCAGGGGAGGATTTGAAACGTGTCACTGCCAACCTTGCTGAGGAAAGGATATTATGGGCCCGTGACATAGCGGAAAAAGATCGGGTCCTTTCTCATGCGAAAACCGTTTAGGAGGAGCTAGAACGTAAAGCTATTGCTGAGGCTCAAAAGGTGAGGTCTGAACTCTCTGCCCAGATGGAAAAGTTCCGTATTGACACTGATTTTGTGTCTCAGGTGCAGGATAGGTATCAAAGTCTAACCGTGGAGTTAGAGGCGTCCAATGCCAAGGCCCAAGCCAAGCAGGTTGAGTTGGAAGAGTGGGAGGAGCAACTTAGAAAACTCCAGCAAATGTGTGACTCCCTTGTCTCTGAGAAGAATCAACTCGTTCAGTCTTCCAACACCCACCAGGCACGCCTTAAAGTGGCAGAAAGTGCATTGGACCAGTCAAACGCCGAGGTGGACAGCCTGACCAGCCGCCTGGCTGGTTTACAAGGTGACAGGAATTGGTTGATAACCAATGGCCTGGTTGGGGCTTTGAGTACCTCCATCAATCAGAGTCTTTCGTTACCCTTTTGGACAGCCTATCCACTGCCGCCTATCAGTCTGGGCACCATGATGGTGTCTATCAGGGTTACTTTAATTGTCAACAAACGGAAAGGATTACTCCCGTGTTCCAGGAGAATAGAGGAAAACTGGAGGCGGAGATGGTGGATGCTCTTGAGGCGGCCTGTAATGACCTGCTGCCCGCGTATGCGGAGCTGATTGATAAGGTTACTGAAGACGGGGTAGATTCCTTACGCCGGATACTGGATATGGCGGAGGAGTCTGGTGAGGAATGAGTGTTTTTTATTTGTTATGTACACTGTTCCTTAGATATTTTGTTAAAACACCGTTTTGTTTGGGGTGCGTGTAAGCACTTGATTATGTCAGACAATTAATGCAAGTATCATCATGAAGGCGCCGTTGTTTTACTTAAGCATGGCGATTTGACATGTAATGATGTCTTGTTATTAATTTTGCTATCGTCACCATTGTCAGACCTTTTAATCTTCTATAAATTATGTCATTCTTTTTCCAAATTTGGTAATTGAAGAAATGGAGCGAAGGTGCCGTAATCGGAAAGTTTCCGACATACTTCGAAATTTGGACGCGACGGAAGGTCTGGTTCGTCTCCGGGATCCGGTGACGGTGGAAATGATAAAAGCTAAGAGAACTGACTCCGGTGATACCTTACCTTAGATAGACAGGTCCTACAAGATTATCGGAGATGACGGCCCTTCTATGGCTGAAACAGGTGTGGTTCTTCTATCGGCCAACGACCTGATGCAAGCATTTCCCTCTGAGTATGTCCAACGTTGTAGGGTGGTATATGAACGACACCGGAGTGGCCGTCGATGTACAAGCCCAGTTGGTGATCGGAGGGTGTCAGCTTCTCCGGTTGGTGAGGTGAATGTTGATTACCTAATCGTCGATCCTCACCCATTGGAGTATTATGGTGAAGCGTTGTACACCCATGCAAAGGTGAGGGCAATGTTCCCTGATGTTTAGATAAGTAGAACATGTTCGTTTTTTCGTTCCCGTATGTTGGTGTTTAGCAACAGGGACAGGTACTTGGTTTTGTAAGATAGTTGTACGTATTTATTACCAAAATACCTATCTTTTTTGTAGTGGTTAATGTATCTATTATGTCACACCCCGAATTCCACGTGTCATCGGTGGGCCCGGTGGGGAGTATCGTGACGTGGTTGGCAACATAATAGTCAAACAACACAATATTTAAATGCACAACGGAAGCAAATGAAAGATCTATTTCAACCGAATATAATATTGTAATATCGAGTATCACAACAGTTGAAATTTAATCCACAGACGGATAAAAAATAAATAGGAAACAGTAGTTCAACAGACGTTAGGCATCTTAAGCTTGCGAGACTCTTTATTGATGCTAAGGAGAAATCCAGCCTATTACGCTTAGTACCTGCATTTAATCTTTTTGGGAAAATACGTCAGTTTACACTGGTAAATACAATCAACTGACTCATTTTAAAATGATTGAAAATTGAATTGGATGCACGTGGCATAAATATTTTATAACTTGGGATAATTATTTAAATATATAAACTTGTAAAAGAATTACATGTTCCTTATGCGTTCAGTACCCCGGATCGGGCCGGGTTAAAGATCAATAGACACACCACAATTATTTATTTATGCACTGACGAGTGTACGCCTACACTCCGCGCTTAGGTCGTGGCCATTTCGTAAAATGATGCCAAGGATATCCGGGACATGGTCATTAACCCCCCAAAGGCTTTAAGCAAACAAAACAATTTAAACGGGCCGATCAATATCAATTAACCACCATACGATGGAAGATTTAATGCCCGACCAAGCGGTATTCTATATACCGTACCCCAAGCCCGTATAGGGAAAATAAGTTAAAAGTATTTACCTTTGCAAGTATAATTCACAATTAGCAAATGCAAGTAGCTTTTACTGGTCTCCTATTCTGGAACAAAGGTTTATAATAACCTATTAGAATCCGAACGGGTCTTTAATTAAGCCTAAACTTAGACCGGTTAGTTTTAAAGATACGGTTCGTACGCACGATTAAGCGAAGACCGGGATAGAATGTGATTTAGACCCGATAAGTTTGAAGACTTGCTTAATATGGGTATATTATACACATTCTGGATTTTGAGATAAAACCGATAAGGTTTGACCCGTTTCGGCTAATTTATGCAAACTAGTTACATAAACCGAACCGAACGCGTAAGAGGCGTAACGGGTGATCATGAGAGCCATATACAGGTTTTCTAAGTTAATATGCCTCAAATATGTTGTGACATCAGTAAGATATCATTTATTATGCCCGAAATGAATTTAAATACAAACTATGCCCCGTAGGGGTAGTTTGGTCATTTATAAGGTTATAAAAGAGTTCAAGTATTAACCTAAGTTACAGGTCTGATATAATCAGAAAAAATACTTAATTTGTTAAGTTATAATAGTAGGTTATTGCATATATGTGAAATGTATCAATTATAACCAAACTATGCACCGTAGGGGCATTTTGGTAATTTCACATAAGCCGAAAAGCTCAAAACTGAAGTCTGACTTAAACAACTTTTGCTTACTGTTAAAATATTATAATTTACTTAAAATATCAGTAGGTATCAACCCTTGTATGTTTAGAAATAGTTTTAGTACATACTATGCGTTAAAAACGTTTAAAAAGGCGATTAGAAGCCGTTTCCGGGTTCTATATAGAAAGCTGATATTTTTATTATTCCAGAGAGCTTAAAATAATTTATTTATCATTTAAAATCAGTAGCAAAAGATTTTGGGTCAAAGAGATATGTAAAACTCATTTTATAGCCCGAAAGGGCAAAACCGACAATTACCGAATTAAGCCTATGACTCTAAGTTATGCTCAGCCTAAAATTAATTAAAAATCTTCAAAAATCCCAAAATAATATATTACATCAGTGGGTAAAGATTTTGATATCAAAAAGGAGGTTTAAATAGGCTATACGCTAATTATGTCGTTTAATCGCTAATAAGCTTTCTAATTACGCTAATGAGCATAACTCTCAATCTACACCTCAAACTGATGTCAAATTTTGGGTGCAAGTTTATAAATCAGTAACTAAGGTTTCTACTCTTTTATATTTTCAAAAATCACGTTTTATGGTGAAAAGGGCATAATGGTCAACATATAGGCAATTAACGAAAACATGCATATTAATTGGATAACTAATGAACCAAGGTGTATAATCACAGAGGGTTATACTAGCATGTATCCTAGTCCAATTAAAGCTCTAAGCCATTTCTAAAACATGCTTAAACGGGTCAGAACTGAAAGTCAAAGCAAAAGTCAAATTATGCGACTTTCGGTTCCGAACCGGGTCTCTACTGAAAATTGTCGGGTTGAACATGTTTAGACATGTTCTTACATTAATTACCAAGTTATATTAATGATCAAACAGGTTGTATGGGTTCTACATTGCTAATTATGCATAAATTGGAAATTAAGCATTCTGTTGACTTTTTAATAACAAGTTTGACCCGACATTTGACCTAGTTAGAGTGGGAATCAGAGGGTGCCCTTTTAAGGGTTTATTGCCCACATAATTACCAACTTATAACTACTTTCAATTCGACTAATCACTGGACCAACAATGATTAATCGTTAATTCAACCGTTAATTACGACGGTTTGACTTTTAAGCAAAAACTTAACTAAGAAAGGTTAAGCAAATTTACTGAAGTCCTATGCACGATTTGTGATCACTTGAGTCTGCTTTGGAGCTCCAGAAATGATCAGAAATGCTGAAGGAAGGTGTGGTTGCAATGTTGCAACATAAGGCCTTTATATAGTGTTCTAAATCTCATGGATCATTGACACACAAGCCTACCAATGGCCATGGATCATCTCCAGATGTCCCTAAGTGTCTAGGGGTTGTTTAGGGGTCGCCCAAGATGTGGAAAATTGGATTAAAGTCGGTTTCAAAGCACCTAGCAGACCATAACCCAAAATTTTCGGATCAGAAGACCCTAGGCGTCACGCGTAGGTCCCCATAGGGGCCCTCGCGTCGCGCGATGCCCTTCTGTATCAAATCAAACTTTTAGATTTTTATGTTTTGATCCTTGGCCCTTCAAAACTTTGTTTCGACTTCATTTCTTGCATTTTGAACCCTCCAATTTGACGTATAAGGGCTTCAAGACATATACCCACTTTGTTTAGTCCTCGGTTAACTTTATTGTCACCCGAAAAGTCCTAAACTTCATCGTTGACGCTTTTAACCCCTCACATACGAATTTGATCATAACTTTCTCATACGATAACGAAACTTTATGAAATTTATATCGTGCATTCTAGTGAGCATAATCTACCATTACAAAGCTTCGGGTTTGCTAAAAGGTCACTCAGAGGTATAACTTAAACATGTTGACACATTTAACCCCTGTAGTTTGTAATTTCTCACTTTCTTTCATATTTAGCTTCGTATGATCCATGATTTATTCGTTTGAAGGTATGAGCATTATGTAGGGTTAATGTAAAATATATTTATTCACTGTTGACATTTAGAACCCGTATATTCACATACTTTCCATGTTTGTCAACTTAAATCCTTTTATAACATTCTTTCACACGTTCAAACCTATGACACGTGTCAACACATTATAGGACGTGAATTTTCGAGGTGTTACATCCTCACCCCCTTAAAAGAAATCTCGACCTCAAGATTTATTGAAACAAATGATGGTACTTTTCTTTCATTGTGGATTCAACCTCCCACGTGTATTCGGGACCTCTACGAGCATCCCATTTAACCTTTACAATAGGTACATGCTTCCTTCGAAGCTTCTTAACCTGTCGATCCTCGATCGACACAGGTTTTTCAACAAACTTCAAGCTCTCTTCAATATGCACATCTGTATGTGGTATTACCAGTGATTCATCAGCGAAACACTTCTTCAGATTGCAGATGTGAAATACATTGTGAATTCCACTGACCTCTTCCGGTAAGTTTAACTTATAGGCAACTGATCTGACACGTTCGATGACCTCGAAAGGTCCTATGTATCTCGGGCTTAGCTTGCCTTTCTTACCAAATCGCATCACTCCCTTCCAGGGTGATACCTTAAGCAACACCTTGTCACCTACCTCGAAGTTAAAAGGTTTACGCTTAAAATCTGCGTAGCTTTTCTGCCTATCTCGGGCAGCTTTGAGACGGTCACGAATCTGGACAATCTTGTCCGTTGTTTCAAAGACTATCTCCGGTCCTGATAATTGGACATCTCCAACTTCCGCCCAACAAACGGGCGTTCTACACTTTCTACCGTATAAGGCCTCGAAAGGCGTAGCCTTAATGCTGGTATGGTAGCTATTGTTGTAGGAAAATTCGATTAACGACAGGTGGT
Source organism: Helianthus tuberosus (assembly GCA_030545235.1). NCBI lineage: Eukaryota > Viridiplantae > Streptophyta > Magnoliopsida > Asterales > Asteraceae > Helianthus > Helianthus tuberosus. The sequence goes on along the minus strand of CM060418.1, from coordinate 93,199,128 downwards.
TATCCCAACTACCACCTAAATCGATCACACATGCACGAAGCATGTCTTCCAACGTTTGGATTGTACGCTCACTCTGTCCGTCCGTCTGAGGATGGTAAGCCATACTAAAATTCAAACGCGTGCCCAGAGATTGTTGGAAACTTTTCCAAAAATGCGACGTGTATCTAGTATCCCTGTCAGAGATAATAGACACAGGTACGCCATGTAGGGCTACAATCTTATCGACGTATAATTGGGCTAACATGTTGGAGCTGTAGGTCTCCTTGATAGGTAGAAAATGTGCTGACTTCGTCAGTCTATCTACTATCACCGATATAGTATCATTGCCTTTCCTTGTCTTTGGCAACTTGGTGATGAAATCCATTGTCACCATTTCCCACTTCCAAGTGGGAAGTTCAGGTTGTTGTAGCAAACCTGACGGCTTTTGATGTTCAGCTTTTACTTGCGCACATGTCAAGCATTTAGCTACATAGGTGGCTACAGACTTCTTCAAGCCTATCCACCAATAGTTTGCCTTTAGATCCTGGTACATCTTATCAGCTCCAGGATGAACGGAGTATTTAGAACTGTGGGCTTCCTGGAGGATAACATCTCGAAGTCCTCCATAAATTGGAACCCATATTCGTCCATTTAATCTTAAAATTCCGTCCTTGCCAAGAAATAACTGCTCCTCAGTTACCCCTAGCTTTTCATTAGGGTAGTTAGCTTCCAACACAGCTTCCTTCTGTGCAGCTAACAACCTTTCATTTAAACTGTTCTTTATTTCAATGCTCTTGGCATTGATTCGGATGGGTTTCACCCTTTCCTTTCGACTCAAGGCATCGGCGACTACATTCGCCTTGCTGGGATGGTATCTGATTTCACAATCATAATCATTCAAAGTCTCCATCCATCGGCGTTGCCTCATGTTTAAATCCTTCTGATTAAACAGGTGCTGGAGGCTCTTGTGATCAGAATAGATCACACACTTGATACCATATAGATAGTGCCTCCATAGCTTTAGTGCAAATACAACGGCACCCAGCTCCAAGTCGTGGGTGGTGTAATTCTTTTCCTGCAACTTTAACTGTCTTGAAGCGTAGGCAATAACCTTGCCTTTCTGCATAAGCACACACCCCATGCCAGTGTGTGATGCATCACAATAAACTACGAATTCTTCGGTACCTTCAGGCAATGTCAGTACAGGAGCGTTGCTCAACTTTTATTTCAGGATATCAAAGGATTCTTGCTGCTTAGGGCCCCAATCAAACTTTATTTTCTTCTTAGTCAAAGAAGTTAGGGGTGCAGCAATCCTTGAAAATTTTTCAATGAAACGCCTATAATATCCTACTAAGCCTAGGAAGCTACGAATCTCCGTAGGCGTCTTCGGCTCTTGCCTGTTTATAACTGCTTCCACCTTAGCGGGATCCGCTTGGATACCACGCTCACTAACCACATGTCCAAGGAATTGGACTTCTCGAAGCCAAAATTCACACTTTGAAAATTTGGCGTAGAGTTTCTCATGATGTAGAAGTTTAAGAATACAGCGAAGGTGTTTCTCATGGTCAGCTTGGTTCTTCAAGTAAATGAGAATGTCGTCGATGAAAACGATGACGAATTTATCTAAGTACAGCTTGCAAACGCGATTCATGAGATCCATGAACGCGGCCGGTGCATTAGTGAGCCCAAAAGGCATCACTAGGAACTCATAATGACCATAACGAGTCCTAAATGCAGTTTTGTGTACGTCTTCATCTCTAACCTTCAGTTGGTGGTAGCCTGACCTTAAGTCAATCTTCGAGAAATAACTTGCCCCTTGCAATTGATCGAACAAATCGTCGATCCTGGGCAAAGGATACCTATTCTTTATAGTGACCTTATTAAGCTCATGGTAATCGATGCACAGACGCATCAATCCATCCTTCTTTTTAACAAACAAGACTGGTGCTCCCCAAGGAGACGAACTAGGTTTAATGAAACCCTTAGCTAGCAATTCGTCTAGTGGCGTTCTCAATTCCATCATCTCTGTTGGTGCTAACCTGTAGGGCGCTCTAGCAACAGGTGCTGCTCCAGGGATGATGTCAATTCTGAATTCCACTTGCCTATCTGGTGGTAAGCCAGGTAGTTCTTCAGGAAAAACTTTAGGATATTCAGAAATGTCGGGGATGACTTCCATCTTAGGTTTCGACTCATCGATGGTCACTTGTGCCATGTAGATGACACAACCCTTCTTCAAACATCTCGAGGCCTTAAGCATAGTCACTTGCTCAGGCAGTCCATACCGGGTATCTCCCTGAATGGTAAGTGGTTCACCAGATGGCGTCTTGATCACCACTTGCTTCTTATCGTAGGCAATCTGGGCCTGGTTTTGAGATAACCAGTCCATGCCTAAAACGATGTCAAAACCGGCTAACTTCAAAGGAAGTAGGGACAAAGGAAAAGAGTGGTTCTTAATGGATATGAAACATCCATCTAAAATGGTTGAGGCGGTTTCTATGGTGCCATCAGCTAACTCCACCTCATACCTCACACTTAAGGTTTTAACAGGTAAATTCAGCAATTTGCAAAACTTATTATCTACAAATGATTTATCAGCGCCTGAATCAAAAAGTACTCTTGCATAGACATCATTTATGAGGAATGTACCTGTTATCACATTGTCATCCAGTATTGCTTCCTTTGCATCCATTCTGAAGACCCTAGCATTGGTCTTCTTTCCTTCATCAGCCTTTTTTGCGAGTTTTGGGTAGTTAGTCTTGATATGCCCCTTCTCATTACAGCTGTAGCAGGTTGCATCTTTCAACTTTTTGCAATCCAAGGTCTTGTGTTCCTTGGACTTGCATATGCCACAAGCAAAAGTTCTCGACTGAGTCTGCGAGTTTGATTCTAACCTGCACTTCCCGAAGTGCTGTTTCTTGCAGATCTTGCACTTGGGCTTTTCACCAGACTGATGCCCATCCTTCTTTGACTCAGACCCCCTCTTATGGTCACTATTTCCTCGGTGCTTCTTGTTTGACCTTCGTGAATTGTCATCTTCACGTTTCCTTTTCTCTGCATCCTTGTTCCTCAGCGATCTTTGTCTGACCGCGCCCAGTGTGAGGGACAAGGATATATCAGCCACAGATCTGAAAGTAGTTGGTTGAGAGGCCTTCACTCTTGCCTTTATCTCTGGGGCTAAACCCCCAATGAAACGAGCTATTCGTTTGGGTTCCGGGTTCACCAGATATGGAACCAACCTCGACATGGTATTAAAGCTCGTGAGGTAAGCTTGGCAGTCAAGGTTCTGCATAACCAACGATAGGAAATCAGACTCAATCTTCTCAACCTCGTGTTGAGGGCAATAGTTTTCCCTGATGAGGGCAACAAATTGCTCCCATGTCATGTTGTACAATGGGATCTTCCCAGTGGCTTGGATCAAAGATCTCCACCAGGCTAAGGCCTCGCCTTTAAACGATTGAGACACAAACTTGACTATATCCCTCTCAGCGCACCCGCTGATATCCACTACTGTGTCCATCTCATCTAACCACGTCATGCAGTCAATGGCTCCTTTTTCCCCAGTGAAATCCCTGGGTTTGCATGAAACAAAGTATTTGTAGGAGCAACCCTTATTACGGGGTTCTTGATTTAGTACAATCTGTTGGGATGGAGCACTGTGGTGGTTTGAGGAGAGTCGATCATCATCTTTCTTTGGTTCTTCCTTCTTGGAAGGTGGCTTCGAATGCGGTGTAGATAGGGTCCTACTTCGAGTCCCACTATACTCTTCGTACTACCGCTCCAAGGCCTTTGTAACAGCGTCGTCTACTAACGCTTTCAGTTCAGCACCCGTTAAATTAATTCGGGCGTTATCATTATTCTCCCTTGGGTGACTATTAATTTCGTCCGAGTCAGCCATTTTAAATTTTGAACTGTTACATAAGACAATGACAATAGTTTATTTGGGAGTTTATTATGGAATTGCCCCTTAAGGTAATTCATTAACCATGGTAAACATAATCCATATTTGGTTAATTTGTTACTTACATTTATTTAGGATTTCTATATAATTTATCCTAATTATAAACAATAACAATATTATTAGCACACAAGGCCTAGTCACAGGGACATTTTAAATTATAAGCCAGGATTTCAGAGAATCAAGGCATGAAGTTTTGAACATAGTTCTTTACCTTTTTCAGACAGGGTCGTAGACTATTACTATCTTTTGTCTCATATGAAAATGAGAAAGGCCCGTAGGCACTATATTACCAACGTATGGTCAAAATATGATCATCTCAATTGATGATTTAACCCATGATTCATAGATTACTAAGTTGGGTTTGGAATCTTTGGAAAGATCCTTATATAAAAATGACGTGTGTGATTTTTAACGAATCACGTCTGCCAGGAGCGTTAACATGTTTTCAAATGTTAACTGGAATTTGAATCTTTTAAATAGGCCTTACCATCTTGGCCCGGTCTTATAATGACACAGAGGCTAGGTTATACCGTTAAGACTCTTAATTAACATTTAAAGTAGGCAGATTTTTTTTTTTTTAAAGGAATGATTTTGATTTATTTATTTCATATATAATTTATTTATGCATATAATGGGAAAAATGAAATTTATAAACTTACATTCCATTAATTTATTAAAAGATTACATATCGCCCTAAACGGGACTTTTTGATAGACAAATCACCCACGCAGGGGTTTAAGCAAAGACTTACCCACGCAGGGGCTTAACAACATACTAGTCCACGCAGGGACTTAAACAAATAACATACCCTCGTAGGGGTTAACAGAAAGATAGGCCCACGCAGGGGTCAAAACAAACAAACATACCCACGCAGGGTCAATACAGCAAGACAGGCCCACGCAGGGGCTCAACTGATACAAGGAAATTACAACAATTGTGGAAGGATTCAATGGTCCTTCTTGCTCTTCCCTTTTATTAGGCTTGTCAATCCTTGGAAGAAACTTTGTCGCTCCCTACGATCTCTGTGAAAGTCTCGCTCGACTTGGTCCAATCTTTGAAGAATTTCTTCCCGCTCGGGTGGGGAAAACCGTGGCGGCTGCGATTGTTGTCGAATTATAGGTCTAGCAGGTATTTGGTACCCATGAGTTGGGTACCCTACTCCCCAAGGAGCTCCGTACGGTCCTTCCGGATGAAGAGCGTTATAGTTGGCCGCTACCAAGTATGGGTCGGCTTCAGCGTAATTATAGTTGGTGTGAGCCGGCTGCTCGAACGGGTTGTACGCCATCGAACCAGTGTATGCCGGGATCGGGTTATCAAAACCCATCGGTGGTGGCTGCGGTGCAACTGGGTGTGAAGGTCCACCCATTTGTGGGTCTTCCTGAAGTGGCGGATAATGACTGCCACTTGATTGACGAGGAGAGCTAAAATGAAAGTCCCCTCCTTGCGCAGACATACGTGCTCCGGTTCTCCTACGCCTTGGCGGTTATGGAGGTGCCTGATTAACTAGTGGTGGTGGAGGCGGTGGCGTGACAGCCACAAAACGTGAATCCCCAGAGGGATCCTGCTGTTGCTGCTGCTGGTGAGGCGACGAATGATGAGAAGGTGTGAAGTACCATTCGTGCTGGTTAAACCGTGCTTGAAAGCTGTCTGGACCACCGTAGGGTGATCCGTGAAAAGATGATCCATCCGAGATCTCTATGGGATGGTTCGGTGTACCGCTTGCAGGTTCGACGGGATCCGTGTCCTCGTCCATATCCTCCGCATGATCGCCGGAGAAATGGTCCTCTGGCCCCAATGGGTTAAAACCCACGGGTTCTTGTATGTAGTTTGCCGGATTAAACCGGCCCCGAAAAACAGGTGTGGGGTCTCCAAAGGAATGGTGCGATAGGGATCGCTGTAGAGGTATGTAAGAAGGTTGAGGGTAATCGGGCTCATTTTCCGATTGTGGCCCATAAGAGTTATGAAAGGGAGGCGTCGACAGGCTCAAAAAGGTTTCTCCTGTTCTCACGAGGATCAGCACTCGCAGTGGTAGTAGGAGCTCGCATGTGCGAGGGCCCGGCCCCGTGGTCATTGGGTGCGGTGATCGTCCCCTTGCCTCTTCCTCTTCGTCGGAAAAATCTTGGCGGCATGTTTAGTCATGTCAATATAACATAAGATAACGACAAGAATATATATAAAATAAAGGACAAAACAAAACAAAGTAGAATTTGTCCTATGTTATTTATCTAGACTCGAAAGTTTAGGAATGTGCAATTGTGTCATTGAGATCAAACACAAAAGGCTAGTGTTTAATTCACTCAATGTTGGCTCTGATACCAACCTGTTACACCCCGAATTCCACGTGTCACTGGTGGGCCCGATGGGGAGTATCGTGACGTGGTTGGCAACATAATAGTCAAACAACACAATATTTAAATGCATAGCGGAAGCAAATGAAAGATATATTTCAACCGAATATAATATTGTAATATCGAGTATCACAACAGTTGAAATTTAATCCACAGACGGATCAAAAATAAATAGGAAACAGTAGTTCAACAGACGTTAGGCATCTTAAGCTTGAGAGACTCTTTATTGATGCTAAGGAGAAATCCAGCCTATTACACTTAGTACCTGCATTTAATCTTTTTGGGAAAATACGTCAGTTTACACTGGTAAATACAATCAACTGACTCATTTTAAAATGATTGAAAATTGATTTGGATGCACGTGGCATAAATATTTTATAACTTTGGACAATTATTTAAATATATAAAATTGTAAAAGAATTACATGTTCCTTATGCGTTCAGTAGCCCGGATCGTGCCGGGTTAAAGATCAATAGACACACCACAATTATTTATTTATGCACTGACGAGTGTACGCCTACACTCCGCGCTTAGGTCGTGGCCATTTCGTAAAATGATGCCAAGGATATCCGGGACATGGTCATTAACCCCCCAAAGGCTTTAAGCAAACAAAACAATTTAAACGGGCCGATCAATATCAATTAACCACCATACGATGGAAGATTTAATGCCCGACCAAGCGGTATTCTATATACCGTACCCCAAGCCCGTATAGGGAAAATAAGTTAAAAGTATTTACCTTTGCAAGTATAATTCACAATTATCAAATGCAAGTAGCTTTTACTGGTCTCCTATTCTGGAACAAAGGTTTATAATAACCTATTAGAATCCTAACGGGTCTTTAATTAAGCCTAAACTTAGACCGGTTAGTTTTAAAGATACGGTTCGAACGCACGATTAAGCGAAGACCGGGATAGAATGTGATTTAGACCCGACAAGTTTGAAGACTTGCTTAATACGGGTATATTATACACATTCTGGATTTTGAGATAAAACCGATAAGGTTTTACCCGTTTCGGCTAATTTATGCAAACTAGTTACATAAACCGAACCGAACGCGTAATAGGCGTAACGGGTGATCATGAGAGCCATATACAGGTTTCCTAAGTTAATATGCCTCAAATATGTTGTGACATCAGTAAGATATCATTTATTATGTCCGAAATGAATTTAAATACAAACTATGCCCCGAAGGGGTAGTTTGGTCATTTATAAGGTTATAAAAGAGTTCAAGTATTAACCTGAGTTACAGGTCTGATATAATCAGCAAAAATACTTAATTTGATAAGTTATAACAGTAGGTTATTGCATATATGTGAAATGTATCAATTATAACCAAACTATGCACCGTAGGGGCATTTTGGTAATTTCACATAAGCCGAAAAGCTCAAAACTGAAGTCTGAGTTAAACAACTTTTGCTTACTGTTAAAATATTATAATTTACCTAATATATCAGTAGGTATCAACCCTTGTATGTTTAGAAATAGTTTTAGTACATACTATGCGTTAAAAACGTTTAAAAAGGCGATTAGAAGCCGTTTCCGGGTTCTATATAGAAAGCTGATATTTTTATTATTCCAGAAAGCTTAAAATAATTTATTTATCATTTAAAATCAGTAGCAAAAGATTTAGGGTCAAAGAGATATGTAAAACTCATTTTATAGCCCGAAAGGGCAAAACCGACAATTACCGAATTAAGCCTATGACTATAAGTTATGCTCAGCCTAAAATTAATTAAAAATCTTCAAAAATCCCAAAATAATATATTACATCAGTGGGTAAAGAGTTTGATATCAAAAAGTAGGTTTAAATAGGCTATACGCTAATTATGTCGTTTAATCGCTAATAAGCTTTCTAATTACGCTAATGAGCATAACTCTCAATCTACACCTCAAACTGATGTCAAATTTTGGGTGTAAGTTTATAAATCGGTAACTAAGGTTTCTACTCTTTTATATTTTCAAAAATCACGTTTTATAGTGAAAAGGGCATAATGGTCAACATATAGGCAATTAACGAAAACATGCATATTAATTGGATAACTAATGAACCAAGGTGTATAATCACAGAGGGTTATACTAGCATGTATCCTTGTCCAATTAAAGCTCTAAGGCATTTCTAAAACATGCTTAAACGGGTCAGAACTGAAAGTCAAAGCAAAAGTCAAATTATGCGACTTTCGGTTCCGAACCGGGTCTCTACTGAAAATTGTCGGGTTGAACATGTTTAGACATGTTCTTACATTAATTACCAAGTTATATTAATGATCAAACAGGTTGTATGGGTTCTACATTGCTAATTATGCATAAATTGGAAATTAAGCATTCTGTTAACTTTTTAATAACAAGTTTGACCCGACGTTTGACCTAGTTAGAGTGGGAATCAGAGGGTGCCCTTTTAAGGGTTTATTGCCCACATAATTACCAACTTATAACTACTTTCAATTCGACTAATCACTGGACCAACAATGATTAATTGTTAAGTTAACCGTTAATTACGACGGTTTGACTTTTAAGCTAAAACTAAGCAAAAACTTAACAAAGAAAGGTTAAGCAAACTTACTGAAGTCCTATGCACGATTTGTGATCACTTGAGTCTGCTTTGGAGCTCCAAAAATGATCAGAAATGCTGAAGGAAGCTGTGGTTGCAATGTTGCAACATAAGGCCTTTATATAGTGTTCTAAATCTCATGGATCATTGACACACAAGCCTACCAATGGCCATGGATCATCTCCAGATGTCCCTAAGTGTCTAGGGGTTGTTTAGGGGTCGCCCAAGATGTGGAAAATCGGATTAAAGTCGGTTACAAAGCACCTAGCAGACCATAACCCAAAATTTTCGGATCAGAAGACCCTAGGCGTCACGCGTAGGTCCCCATAGGGGCCCTCGTGTCGCGCGATGCCCTTCTGTATCAAATCAAACTTTTAGATTTTTATGTTTTGATCCTTGGCCCTTCAAGACTTTGTTTCGACTTCATTTCTTGCATTTTGAACCCTCCAATTTGACGTATAAGGGCTTCAAGACATATACCCACTTTGTTTAGTCCTTGGTTAACTTTATTGTCACCCGAAAAGTCCTAAACTTCATCGTTGACGCTTTTAACCCCTCACATACGAATTTGATCATAACTTTCTCATACGATAACGAAACTTTATGAAATTTATATCGTGCATTCTAGTGAGCATAATCTACCGTTACAAAGCTTCAGGTTTGCTAAAAGGTCACTCAGAGGTATAACTTAAACATGTTGACACATTTAACCCCTGTAGTTTGTAATCTCTCACTTTCTTTCATATTTAGCTTCGTATGATGCATGATTTATTCGTTTGAAGGTATGAGCATTATGTAGGGTTAAAGTAAAATATATTTATTCACTGTTGACATTTAGAACCCGTATATTCACATACTTTCCATGTTTGTCAACTTAAATCCTTTTATAACATTCTTTCACACGTTCAAACCTATGACACGTGTCAACACATAATAGGACGTGAATTTTCAAGGTGTTACATATTACCAAGATACCCACTCTTAGCGTTGTATAGTTTTGGTTAGCTCACTTATATATGAAAAATATTTCATGTCAGAGACGTTTTTTACCGTGATATGTAGTTTGAATGCGATGGTAATGTTCCGTACCATACTATGCAGTATACATGCGATGGTAGTTTTTCTTTTGTACCGTTACACGCAGTATAAATGCGACGGTAACTTTTTGTGTACGTGTAGATAACAAAAGAGAATAAAAAGTAACTTTTATTAACTTGATAACTTGAAAAGAAAAGAGACATCGCTCATGATGGATTACACTTGTTCATAAAAGGAAAAAAGTTAATCCCGTCGTTAGGGGCGGGGATCTACATGTAACATTTCTTCAACTGAGCAGCGTTCCAGCTACGTGGAACCGCTGTGCCATCGAGCCTAGATAGGCGCCTTAGCGAAGGTAATCCAACTTCCGCGGGTATCATTGCCTCTGCGCCATAGGTTAGGCTAAAAGGTGTTTCGTTGGTGCTTGTCTTGGCCATGGTTCGATGTGCCCAGAGGACATTTGGCAATTCTTCTACCCAAGAACTCCCCTCGTAGCCTAACCTTCTTTTGATTCCATCAAGCAAACTCCTAATTGCCCGCTCCACTTGGTCGTTTCCTTGGGGATGTGCGACCGATGTAAAGATTTGTTGAATCTGGAGCTCCGCACACCAATCTTGCAAGACCCTGTCAGTGAATTGTGTTCCATTGTCGCTCACAAGATATAGCGGTAATACAAACCGGCACACTATGTGTTCCCATAGGAATTTCTTGGCGTTTTCAGCAGTTATCTTGGCCAAAGGCTTTGCTTCGACCCACTTGGTGAAATAATCAATCGCCACATTTAATTACTTTAGATTCCCTGGGGCCAGCGGGAATGGTCCCACAATATCGACTGCCCATTTTTGAAAAGGCCAGGCCACTGTGACAGGAATTAAGTTGTTCTTAGGGCGGAACGTTTGTGGAGCAAACTTTTGACAACTACGGCATTTTCTAAGTTCGTCTACCGCGTCTTCATGCATCCCGGGCCAATAGTATCCGGCATTTTGGATCTTGGCAACAATGGCCCGGGGTCCGGCATGAATGCCGCGTATACCCGCGTGTATTTCTTGGATCAGGTACTTGGCTTCCGCTGGGGATACACACCGCAATAGTTGTCCCAAATATGATTTCCTGTATAGGTCGCCGTTGTTCACCTCATACTGTAATGCTTTGGTTTGTATCTTCTGAGCTTCGCCTTTGGTAGGGGGTAATTCCCCCTTTGTGAGGAATTTTAGAATTGGAGTATACCAGCAGGGTTCTTCCCCTATGACAGCGGACACCTCCCGAAATTCTATGGAAGGTGCTTGTAGCGTTTCCACCTTTACCTCCTTTTCCATGCCCGAGGTAGCTAGCTTGCTCAGGGCGTCAGCTATTTGATTTTTTCCCCGATGGACGTGATTGAGTGTGACGCTGTCGAAAGAAGTTATGAGCTCCTTGGTTTTAGCCAAGTACTTTGCCATCGTCTCATCCTTATCTTCATAAGTTTCATTCACCTGGTTATTGACTAATAAAGAGTGAACATAGGCATCGACCCTTGTTGCTCCCATAGACTGGGCCATTCTCAGGCCCGCCAGTAGCGCTTCATACTCTGCCTTGTTGTTGGAGCATTCGAAGTCAAATCGCATGGCGTACATCAATCTTATTTCATCCAGTTTTATTAGCATGAGGCCAGCCCCAGATCCTTTTCCACTGGAAGATCCGTCCATGTATAACTTCCAGGTTTGCCTGGCTGTGCTAGATTCGGTTATGACTTGGACCGCGGGATCTTGTATTACTTCCCCATCAGGAATCTCGGCTAGCAAATCGGCGATCACATGCCCCTTGATTGCTGTTCGTTTTCGATATTCAATGTCTAGGGCTCCCAGCTCAATCGCCCATTTAGCCAATCTCCCAGAGATTTCTGGTTTATGTAAGATTTGCTGTAGGGGATAGTTTGTTAAGATCTGCACGCGGTGTCCTTGGAAGTATCTTCGGAGACGCCAGGTGGCGTGGACTAATGCAAGCACCAGTTTTTCAAGTGTATGATACCGCGTTTCAGGGCCCGCTAGTACCCGGCTGATGTAGTATATGGGCGTTTGTTTGCCATCTCTTTCTACCATGAGTACCGCGCTTACAGCGTTATGAGCTGCTGCCAGGTACATCTTCAAAAGTTCCTTTGGGTATGGCGCCGTCAACATAGGTAGCTTTTCAATGAACCTTTTCATGTCTTGCAAGGCTTTTTTTGCTTCGCTGGTCCATTTGAAGTTTTTCTTGTTGAGGCAGTCTTTCAGTGTTTTAATAAATGGCAAAGTTCTCTCGACGTGTCTTACCAGAAACCTGTTTATGGCTACTAAACGCCCATTCAGTGCTTGTGCCTCTTTTAGAGTTATGGGGGGAGAGCATTCGCGTTATAGCGGCTATCTTTTCCGGGTGGCTTTGAAGCCGTCCCGGGTGACCACTACCCCCAAGAATTTTCCTTCTTCTACCCCGAATGAACATTTCTTGGGGTTGAGTTTAATGTTGTATTCTCTCAGCTTTTGAAAGGTTTCTTCGATGTCTTCGAGCATTTGTTTCTCCTCTCTGCTCTTGATTACTAAGTCATCGACATACACCTCAGTTTTTGCCGATTTGCTTCTCAAAGGCCTTGTCCATGAGGCGTTGGTAAGTAGCCCCGACATTTCATAGACCAAAAGGCATTTTGGTGTAGCAAAAGATGCCTACATCAGTGTGAAACGTTGTTTTTTCTTCGTCTTCTCTTGACATCTTGATCTGGTGGTAACCCTTATAGGCGTCTAAGAAACACTTGTACCTAAAAGGGACCAAAGAGTCAACTTTGAAATCCATCTCTAGCAGTGGATAAGCATCTTTAGGGCAGGCCTTGTTTAGATCTTTGAAGTCAATGCACATTCGCCATGTGTCATCGGGTTTTTTGACGATAACAGGGTTTGATACCCACGTATGATATTTAGTTTCTCAGAGGATTCCGGCTTCGACCAGTTTTCGTACTTCTTTTACTACCATCTCTTTTCGGTCCGGGGCCATACTACGCTTTCCCTAGGCTACTGGCTTGATGCCTAGGAGCGTAGCTAACCTGTGTTCTGCCTTATCCCGGGGTATCCCGGTCATATCAGAGTGTTCAAAAGCAAAGATATCAGCGTTCCTTCTTAGCAATTGTTTCAAGTTGTTCTTAACTTCAGGAGAGAGGCCATCTCCTATTTTAACCGTTTGCTCGGGGTGGCGTGTGTTCAAAACCCACCTTTTTGGACCGGTTGCCCCTGTAGGCCCTTGCCAGCATCTTTTGGTGTCCAATACTTCCCCAGCTTTGTCTTACTAGACTGTTGCTATCCCCCGCGGCGTGGGGAACTTCATGAACCCGCGTACCGTGGAGACCACACCGTCTAGTTTTCCCAGGGTGAACCTTCCAATTATTACATTGTGGTAGGATTTAGCACGTACCACAAGAAACATGAGGAGTATGTCCTTTCCCGAGGGGCGTGTCCAAATGTTACTGGAAAAGTGATTTGGCCAATTGGGTCAACCTTTTCTCCGGTGAGCCCCTTTATAGGGGCGTGCACTAACTCGAGCAACTTTTTATCTTCTGGTTGCATCATATTAAAGCAGTGCTCATAGATTATGTCTTTAGAGCTCCCGGTGTCTACCAAGATTCTTCTCATTTTGTAGTCCCCTACGGCGGCAGATATGATTAGGGGGTCGGTGGTGAGGTGTAAATCCTCAATATGTGGTTCAACTATCATGGTTACCAGCATCCAGGGTTCGAGTGCGGAGAAACTCCATTTCGCTCCCTTTCCCTTATCGGCGTATACCATATTTAGCTCCCGCTGTCTCTTACCCGCCCCTTTGTCAGCATCTTCCTTGTTGGGGGGCGGACCCTGCTTTATATCATGAACCAGGTGGGCCAGTTTCCCCGTCTTTACATAGTATTCGATTTTCTTTTTCAACTGATAGCAATTGTTAGTATCATGGTTGCTGCCCTTGTGATATTCACAGTACTTGCTGGTGTCTTTATTGGGCACGTCTTTCAGGGGCTTTGGAGGGTTGAGTTTCAGGTTTTCAGAGGCCAGGATTTCTGCCGGCGTTTTAATTAGGTTAGGGTACTTAGATCTTGACTTGGAAGAAGATTCGTTTCTTGAATATGAACCCTTGGACCTGTCATATCGTGAATCTGACATGTCACCTTTCTGGAACCTGTCCCCCTGTTCTTGCCCTTAGAGTTCCGTTGTTCTCTATTGTCTTGGCTTTTCTGTGCTTGCTTTTTCCTGTTAGCAGTGTGACTGGCCGCCACAGTTTTTTCTTGTGTAACATATACTTTGGTTATTCTCAGGATTTTGTCTATGGTGGAGGGTATGCCATCCCTTCCATACAATGTCCTTAATAGCTCGTCATCATTTACTCCTTGTAGGAATGCACCGCAGGCCAAATCATTTGTTATATCTGGAATCGCCGGGCTTTCTTTGTTGAACCTGACGATGAAACTCTCCACCGTCTCATTATCTCGCCTACGAATGTGGAGGAGCTCGTTTCAGTCCTTTGTGTGTTGCCTTTACTGACTGAATTGCAGCTGGAACTTGGCCACTAAATCTTCAAAACTATCAATCTCCCCCACGGGCAGACTATCCCACCATACTCGCGCCGCCCCTACCAGCGTTTGAACAAACATCTTACACCAGAGAGGCATGGGCAAGCAGGGTACTTCTCCAGTGCTTTTGAACAAATTAAAGTGATCATCCGGGTCACTTAGACCATCGTATTTGCCCACTGTCCGGGGCATCTTTGGTTTCTCCTTGATCGGCGCTTCCGCGATCCTCCTTGTGAATTTTGATTTGAACGTGGCGTCTGTAGACTTGTAAGGCCTGGTAAGGTCGTCATCTTCCACGTTGATGGGCTGTATTTGTTGGGTCTCCCCGCCCTGGCTTATCCCATGGGTGACAGGGGGTTGGGTTGGGTTGTGTTGATGTTGAGCGTGGAGCTGGGACCATCCTTTGGAGAAAAACGAGGTCTTGATGTGTTTCCTCTATCATAAACAGGTTCCGCTGTAGGCGGGGATTGACCGTAAGTTGGCTGTGAAGTTGGGAAAGACCACCAGGGCGGCATGTAGGCCGCGTAGGGCGGTTGTTGAGCATAACTCTGTGCTGTCGTCTGGGGTGAGTAAGCCTGGTTGTTGTATGGGGGTAGGTACCCATAAGGTGGTGCATAGTAGTACCCTGAGAAATAAGCTTGATTCCCAGGTGTGAATGGAGCATTTATAATTCCAGCAGGCATGATGACGTGTTGATGGGGTGGCGTTGTAACACCCCGTGTTTCGAAAGTCAAAGTCAAAGTCAAGATTGAAGTCAAAGGGAGACAAGATTGCTGATTGCGATCTGTCACTCCTTGCTCAAATCCTGTTTTGACTTCTTTGACTTGTAGTTAGTCTATTTAATGCTTTACGTTAGTTGTATTATGTGGAGTACTTATTAATAATCGAGGTTTATTCGATATTTATCGCTTTATCGCTGATCGCAAACGCACTCGCAACTCGAATTACGCAATCTGATTATTGTTCTTATGTGTGTGTGTGTGCCTTATGTGTTACTTGTGCATGTTTATTTATGTTATATTGTGATGATCAATCGAAACGCAATCGAAAACTCAATCGCAAACGAATCGCATACGCTAAACGAATATTAAATAAGGATGATTGTATGTTGATATAGTAGTTGGGATTAAAAGTAATTTGAATAGGAAACTCTATCGCAACGCAACGCTCAGCACGTGAATCGAAATCGCAAAACTCATCGTGCCGTGCCCTCCAGTCGAGTGGCTTGCCGATCGAGCTGCCACCCGATCGAGGTGCCACTCGATCGAGCAGCCACCCGATCGGGTTACCACCCGATCGACCAGCCCTCTCCTCCCCTTTCCTTTTATGGAAACCCTATAAATACCCCTGTCAACATCATAAACTTACCTTTTCTGCACCTCTCGTCTGACCAGCGCTTCTTGCTCACTTTTCTTCCGATTTCTCGCGATTCTTGTAAGTATTCAACCTAAATCTTGTACTTTCCTAATCTACACACACTCCTACACCTTTCTATCTTTTGAATCCAAACTTTTAACCGTGAAATCACTAGATTTGAGGTGTTCTAGGATGATGTCATCATGGTGTTCTTATGAACTTCATGTTTTGGCATCAATCCACCAAGAACAACTTATATCTGAACTATTTCCACATAAATAAACAAAGATCTTGCATAGATCCGGACATATTCATGGTGAAAAAGGATTGAAAGATGGTTTCTAACTTTCTTTCAACTCTTTTACACTCAATGCACTCAAAACCGATAGGATCGGACTTTGTTCTAACCTTCTACTCCTTCTTGGTGATGTGTTAGTTCAAGATCTAAGTTCTACCAACGAGTTCGGGTTAAGCAAGAACAACCGTCTTGAACCGGTTAACTGGTTGAACTTGGGTGATTCCTGTTCAATCAGGTCACTTGTGTCAAGATGGGGTTCTGTTGATTAACGCGTTGCCACACCATCTCGATAAAACTACAAACCATCAAAAACAACCAAGTAAAGGACGATCAGGCCAACCAGAATGAAGTGCCGCCCGATCAGACTGCTGTCCGATCGGATTGTCACCCGATCGGGTTGCTACCCGATCGGCTTACACCTTGCCCCACACTCAACTCTTATTTTCAGACTTTTGAGGTTGAACATTGAACGAAATGCTGTCCGATCGGATTATCACCCGATCGGATTACCACTCGACCATGAGATGTTCTGACTTCAACACTTAATGATTTCAAGCATGTTCACTCTGAATGGATTGCCACCCGATCGGATAGCCATCTGATCGAGTGACCGTCCTGCTGTGAAGTTTTTCTCAAACCTGAGAAGCCTCGCCAATCGGATTGCTGTCCGATCGGACTGTCGTCCAATCGACCGACCTGAAAGGTAGAGATACTGCTCCATTTTCAAAATGCTACAACGAAAACTTCAAAGGACAAACCATCATACACAAACACATCTTTCCCAAACGAAGTAACAATCCACTCGAAAGGTCACCCGATCGGATGACCATCCGAGCGGATTGTCACCCGATCGACGGGCTACCCGATCGGATTGCCATCCCACCGGATTGCTGTTCGACCCGCTGACACTTTTACGCATCGCTTATCGTTATGCTATCGTTCTGATCAGGCTAACCTTGCTCTCTAGCGCTCCCTTCAATCCATCAATCGCTGTGAGTATACTCGAACCCTTTTTGCTTTACGCACTTTTGGGTGTTACATACGTTACTTATGCTAAATCACATCAAACACACTACGTAATACTTTAACGCTAACCGTTATTGCAAGTTATACATGACTTAATGAATGCTTGTTTGTTAGGTTTACACATGGAACGTTGTTTACCTGCCTTAGCAACGATAGTACTATAGTTTGGACTCAGCACCTGTTTACTCAGGGGTTGTTAAGGACAATTAGTTACATGGCTCACAGTGGTGAGTGTGTATCACGAACTGCCTTGGGCAGTCAACCCGTAGTCATTGGTATCGATAGGTTCATGTCGATAACTAACGTGCTTCATTTCACACTGTGTACGTGCTGGTTATGCGTAAACGATTTTGAACTCTATTATATCTATTAAACTTGTATGCTCACCTTTACACTATGTGTATTGACTTTTACTCTAACGTATCTGGCAGGTGCTTAAGGTATTTAGATGCTTTGCTTGCTGTGAAATCGAGGCTAGGAAAGACCTAGAATAATAAACAATAGTCTGTATTTGAAATCTGAGTTGTCGGAACAGAACAATTTGACTAGATCTTGCTTGTAATAATTATGTTATCTTTTATGACATGGTATGGGACATGTTGCTTTAAATAATTGGTAAATATAGTTGTTATGGAAACTTCTGGACAATCTGTTTCGCTCAGTGCCATGCCCCGATGTTTCCGCCATCGGTTGGGGTGTGACAGATTGGTATCAGAGCCATAACTATAGGGAATTAGGCTAGACTCGACCAGGTCCGGGTCGATGTCTTAGAACGACCTAGTCTATAGTTAGGTACCAACAGACCGACTTGTGCACACCCTGTAGGGTTATGTACAAGCTTACTTGCTATTTCTCGCTATTCTCGCCCACACTACACTACACTATCACTGCATTCTAAGTTTCGAAAATGAACAAGCGATTAGGTTGAGACTAGGTGTGAAAACCTCAAACTCTCGACCAAATTACTTGTTCAACCCGCATTTTTATCTACAAACAGGGGAAAATGCATTGAATCAGGAGTGAAATCCGTACTTCGACACAAATTTCCTCTCTATTTTATCAAACAGGAATAAGGTCATTAAGTCAGGGGTGAAACCCGAACCTTGATGATTTAATCCGTGCAATACTTTGTTTTACAAAACTCTCACCAAGGTCTCGACGAACTCCAACGATTTGAAGTCACACTATAACTGCAGGGACACGTGCCATTGCCCGGAATCGAGGCAAGGGCATAGTCCCGACGGTTGAAGGGTGTGCCAAAAGTCCTTGTGAATAGTCGAACCACCTTGGGTAGTCGATGTCTAATTAGCCTAAGACAATCTATTTTTCGATTTCAAACTTGCAATCGCCGATTTTATGAGCTGCTCTTGTCGTTTTATGTGAATTTTATGTGCTTTTATGATGTTTATGCTTATTTATTAGCGTTTTGAGGTACTACTGGTTTCGATCTAACGCCTTTTGCTTCCGCTAATCACACAACACACTACACAATCGCTGACAAAACGCTACTACTTGTGGATAATCAGATGATACATTATACGCTATACTATACTACTCACTGTGTATTCGCTAAATCGCGCGCGAACCGTGAATGATAGGTTTCTGTATTCTGACTGCTCCTATGTGCTCTTACGTGTCCAATATGCCTTACGTGCTTATGTGCTTTTGTGCTTATGTGATTCCTTGTTTACCTGCCTATGTGTTTATGTGAAACATGATTGTGTTCCTGAGCTTTAGTAATACTAGGCGTGTGAGGTGAGACTCGATTATACTATGTTTGAGTCCTATGGCGATGTCTGTTGCAGACAATGTCGTCATCTGGATCCCGTCATTCGCGCGCTGCTCGCCAAAGCCAGAAAGACAAACGCCTTGTTGCTCTCGTCGCCAAGCAAGTCGCAAAAGTTATTCCACATATCTTCAGCGAGATCCATGAGAACGCAAGCAAATCCTCTGAGGAATCCCGAACTGAAACTCCCAAGACTGCTTTCAGTTTCAAGCAGTTCAAGGCTTGCGGACCAAAGGAATTTACTGGCGAAGATGGCCCTACGGCTTTGTTTCAATGGTTTGATTCCATAGAGGTTACCCTACAACAGAGCGGTTGCCCAGATGAACTCCGCACTCTCAACGATACTGGCGTCTTCCAGTCCAGCGCTTTAGACTGGTGGACGGCTGAGAGAAACAAATGGGGGAATGATGCAGCTTACGGTCTGACGTGGGAAGAATTAAAGAACGTCATGCTGGAAGAATTCTGCCCTCCCCACGAGCGCCAAAAGTTGGAGGTCGAATTCTAGCATATAAAGCAGAAAGATGGTGACAATGCTGCTTTAACTGCTCGCTTTAAGCAGCTTAGCATAATCTGTCCTGATCAAGTGAAGACTCCCGATATGACGATCAAGAAGTATATCCGAGCTCTGCCGGATTGTGTTGCAGATTTCGTACAAGCTTCCAAGCCCGCAACAATCAAAGAAACTTACTTGCTTGCCGCTGAAATCAACGACAAGCGAGTTAAGTCTGGTGTCTGGGATAAGGCTCCCAAGAATCTAGATTAACCTACCACCGCACCAACCGCTGAAACCACCACCACCCCACAGTCTTCAAAAGCCTCTCGTCGCAAGAGGAAAGTCAACAGCAACTCCAGCAACAAGAACTGTGCCGTTACCACTGCTGCCCCGCTCCAAACAGTTCCAACTCAACAACAGCAGATGCAACACCGCCAGGTCGCGGCGCCGGTAATCCAAGCACCGCCGGCAAAGCGTGCTTATACGGGTCCTCACCCGGTCTGCCCGACTTGCACCTATCACCACCCAGTGGGAATCGCCTGCAGATTTTGCGTGCATTGCAACATGTACGGCCATTTCACTGCCAACTGTCGTACAGGCTCTCGACAAGCTCCAGCTACTGCTCATCAAGCTCTGCTTCCCACTCCTCAAGGCCCACAAGCGGCTCAGGTGCCCGCGATCAATGCTAGAGTCTACTTCGCGCGTGGTGATCCCAACCACTTCGCGAACATGTGCCCGAATCGAGTGGTGAAACAAGAGCCACAACAGCAGCAGCTCCAGCAATAGCCTCCGCAGCAACAGCAGCAACAACATCAACAAGCAACACGTGCTCGAACTTTCAACATCAACGTGCGCCAAGCCCAGGCCGACAACAACGTGGTCAATGGTACGTTCCTTGTGAATGGTATTTATGCTTCGTGTTTATTTGATACTGGTGTCGATAACTGTTTTGTATCATTCGAATTCGAGAAGCTCCTTAATCGTAAGCGCGCCTATCTCCCCTCGACGTTCGATGTCGAAGTTGCCACCGGAAGAACTGTCGCTATCAATTCTGTTCTTCGTGATTGTACTCTCGAACTCAACAATCACCTCTTCCCATCGACCACATCCCGATGCAGCTCGGAAGTTTTGACGTCATAGTAGGCATGGACTTTCTTCGCGAAAACCATGCTGAAGTTGTTTGCTTTGATAAGATGATTCGATTCTCGCTCGCTAATGGAGACCAATTGTGGGTTTACGGTGAAGTCGCATCGAAGAAACTCCAACTCATGTCTTGTTTCCAAGCTAGCAAGTATCTCCGCAAAGAATACCAAGCTTTCTTGGCTCACATCGTAGCAGCGGAGAAAAAGGAAGTTAAGGGAGTAAACGATGTCCCTGTTGTTCGTGAATTTCCAAACGTATTTCCTAACGATCTCCCCGGACTACCTCCGAGTCGTGATATCGACTTTCATATCGACCTCATTCCTGGGGCAAACCCTGTTGCCAGAGCTCCCTATCGACTCGCACCGTCCAAAATGCGTGAATTGTCGAGTCAGCTTCAGGAATTGCTTGACAAAGGCTTTATTCACCCTAGCACCTCTCCTTGGGGCGCACCAGTCCTTTTCGTCAAAAAGAAGGATGGGTCGTTCCGGATGTGCATCAACTATAAGGAGTTGAACAAGCTGACAATCAAGAATCGCTATCCCCTGCCCCGCATCGACGATTTGTTTGACCAACTACAAGGTGCTACATGTTTTTCCAAGATTGATCTACGTTCAGGCTACCACCAACTACGCATTCATGAAGAGGATATTCCCAAAACTGCTTTTCGCACCCGATACGGTCACTATGAGTTTGTAGTTATGCCTTTTGGTCTAACCAATGCACCCGCGGTGTTCATGGACCTGATAAATCGCGTGTGTAAACCTTTCCTCGACCGTTTCGTCATCGTGTTCATCGACGATATCCTGATCTATTCCAAGTCGAAAACCGAACACGCGCAACATCTACGTTTGGTTCTCAAGCTACTCCAAGGGAATCGACTCTATGCCAAGTTCTCCAAGTGTGAATTTTGGCTAGAGGAGGTTCAATTCCTCGGACACATTATCAATAGTCAAGGTATTCATGTCGACCCTGCGAAGATCGAAGCTGTCAAGAGTTGGGTTACACCTAAGAACCCGACTGAAGTCCGTTCTTTTCTCGGACTGGCGGGCTATTATCGCCGATTTATTGAAGGATTCTCTAAAATCGCCGTGCCGCTTACTTCTCTCACACACAAAGACAAACCTTTTGTTTGGGGAACTGTACAAGAGACCGCCTTTCAAACCCTCAAGCATATGCTTTGCAATGCTCCTGTTCTAACACTACCCGACGGAAATGACGACTTTATTGTCTACTGTGATGCCTCGAACCTTGGTCTTGGTTGTGTTCTCATGCAACGAGACAAGGTTATCGCTTACGTGTCTCGTCAGCTCAAGATCCACGAGAAGAACTACACAACCCACGATCTCGAGCTAGATGCAGTTGTTTTTGCGCTGAAGATTTGGCGACACTACATGTATGGTACCAAGTGTACGATCTTCACAGATCATAGGAGCCTACAACACATCCTCAGCCAAAAAGGAACTTAATATGCGCCAACGCCGATGGGTTGAACTTCTCACTGATTACGACTGTGAGATTCGTAATTATTCTGGCAAAGCAAATGTCGTTGCCGACGCTCTCAGCAGACGGAGCTATTTGCATAGCGCCCGTAATATCCAAGCCCAGTTTGATCTCGAAACCCTCATCTGTGAAGCTCAACTTGCATGCTTTACTGAACGCACACTGAAGAAGGAAAGAATCTACCACGATGGAGCCCAGCTAGTGAATAAGTCGAATGGGATATTCCATTATCTGGACCAAATTTGGATCCCTAAACGGACCGACTTATGACAGATTCTGATGGACGAAGCCCACAAATCTCAGTACTCTATTCATCCCAGTGCCGATAAAATGTACCAGGACCTTCGCTACAAGTACTGGTGGCCGGGCATGAAGAGGGATATCGCTCTCTACGTTGGAAAGTGCCTGACTTGCTCGAAAGTCAATGCTGAACACCAAAGACCCTCTGGCTTACTTGAAAAACCACCGATCCCTGTGTGGAAGTGGGAGAGTATAGCTATGGACTTCGTAACGAAACTTCCGCGTACGCCATCAGGTCACGACAGCATCTGGGTTATCATTGACCGTTTGACCAAATCTGCTCACTTTCTGCCAATACGGGAAGACTACAAGGTAGAAAGATTAGCCCGAACCTACACCGATGAGATCATTTGTCGACATGGGATGCCTCGCGACATCATCTCTGATCGTGATGCTCGGTTTACCTCGCGCCTGTGGGAGACGTTTCAAACGGCTCTCAGTACTACGCTTAATCTAAGTACCTCTTTCCATCCCCAACCCGACGGTCAGACTGAAAGAACGATTCGTACCCTTGAAGACATGCTCCGTTCATGTGTCATAGATTTCGGTGGTAATTGGGACGCATACTTACCTTTAGTCAAATTCTCGTACAATAACAGTTATCATTCCAGCATTCAAATGGCACCATTTGAGGCATTGTATGGAAGAAGATGTCGATCGCCTATTGTATGGCACGAGATCGGCCACTCGCAATTAACTGGTCCTGAGCTATTGCAAGAAACGACTGACAAAATCCTCCAAATACGAGACAATCTACTGAAAGCTCGGAGTCGTTAGAAAAGTTACGCTAATAGAGGACGCAAGCCCCTTGAATTTGACGTTGGTGACTACGTAGTCCTAAAGGTTTCACCTTGGAAGGGTGTGGTCCGATTCGGCAAGAAAGGAAAGCTCGCGCCACGATACATTGGACCCTTTAAGATTCTGGAAAGGATCGGCAAAGTGTCCTACAGACTCGAACTACCGGAGGAACTTAGCAACGTCCACCCGACTTTCCACGTTTCGAACCTCAGAAAGTGTCTAGCTGAGCATGATTTACACGTTCCACTCGAAGATCTGCAAGTGAACGAAACATTACACTTCATGGAAAAGCCTGTCAAAATCATGGATCGCCAAACCAAGCAGCTCAGATGCTCGCGCATCCCCATTGTGAAAGTCCGATGCGAAGGCAAACGAGGCACAGAGTTCACTTGGGAACTCGAAAGCGACATGAAGGCGAAGTACCCGCAGTTGTTTGTTACGGCTTCGGCCTAATTTTGGGATGAAATTCCCTCAACTAGGGGAGGCTGTAACACCCCGTGTTTTGAAAGTCAAAGTCAAGATTGAAGTCAAAGGGAGATAAGATTGCTGATTGCGATCTGTCACTCCTTGCTCAAATCCTGTTTTGACTTCTTTGATTTGTAGTTAGTCTATTTAATGCTTTACGTTAGTTGTATTATGTGGAGTACTTATTAATAATCGAAGTTTATTCAATATTTATCGTTTTATAGCTGATCGCAAACGCACTCGCAACTCGAATTACGCAATCTGATTATTGTTCTTATGTGTATGTGTGCCTTATGTGTTACTTGTGCATGTTTATTTATGTTATATTGTGATGATCAATCGAAACGCAATCGAAAACTCAATCACAAACGAATCGCAAACGCTAAACGAATATTAAATAAGGATGATTGTATGTTGATATAGTAGTTGGGATTAAAAGTAATTTGAATAGGAAACTCTATCGCATCGCAACGCTCAGCACGTGAATCGAAATCGCAAAACTCATCGCGCCGTGCCCTCCAGTCGAGTGGCCAGCCAATCGAGGTACCACCCGATCGAGGTGCCACTCGATCGAGCAGCCACCCGATCGACCAGCCCTCTCCTCCCCTTTCCTTTTATGGAAATCCTATAAACACCCCTGTCAACATCATAAACTTACCTTTTCTGCACCTCTCGTCCGACCAGCGCTTCTTGCTCACTTTTCTTCCGATTTCTCACGATTCTTGTAAGTATTCAACCTAAATCTTGTACTTTCCTAATCTACACGCACTCCTACAGCTTTCTATCTTTTGAATCCTTACTTTTAACCGTGAAATCACTAGATTTGAGGTGTTCTAGGATGATGTCATCATGGTGTTCTTATGAACTTCATGTTTTGGCATCAATCCACCAAGAACAACTTAGATCTGAACGATTTCCACACAAATAAACAAAGAGCTTGCATAGATCCGGACATATTCATGGTGAAAAAGGATTGAAAGATGGTTTCTAACTTTCTTTCAACTCTTTTACACTCAATGCACTCAAAACCGATAGGATCGGACCTTGTTCTAACCTTCTACTCCTTCTTGGTGATGTGTTAGTTCAAGATCTAAGTTCTACCAATGAGACAACCGATTTCGGGTTAAGCAAGAACAACCGTCTTGAACCGGTTAACTGGTTGAACTTGGGTGATTCCTGTTCAATCGGGTCACTTGTATCAAGATGGGGTTCTGTTGATTAACACGTTGCCACACCGTCTCGATAAAACCACAAACCATCGAAAACAACCAAGTGAAGGACGATCAGGCCAACCAGAATGGAGTACCGTCGGACTGCTGTCCGATCGGATTGTCACCCGATCGGGTTGCCACCCGATCGGCTTACACCTTGGCCCCACACTCAACTCTTATTTTCAAACTTTTAAGGTTGAACATTGAACGAAATGCTGTCCGATCGGATTATCAGCCGATCGGATTACCACTCGACCATGAGATGTTCTGACTTCAACACTTAATGATTTCAAACATGTTCACTCCGAACGGATTGCCACCCGATCGGATAGCCATCTGATCAAGTGACTGTCCTGCTGTGAACTTGTTCTCAAACCTGAGAAGCCTCGCCAATCGGATTGCTGTCTGATCGGACTGCCGTCTGATCGACCGACCTAAAAGGTAGAGATACTTCTCCGTTTTCAAAATGCTACAACAAAAACTTCAAAGGACAAACCATCATACACAAACACATCTTTCCCAAACGAAGTAACAATCCACTCGAAAGGTCACCCGATCGGATGACCATCCGAGCAGATTGTCACCCGATCGACCGGCTACCTGATCGGATTGCCATCCGACCGGATTGCTGTTCGACCCGCTGACACTTTTACGCATCGCTTATCGGTATGCTATCGTTCTGATCAGGCTAACCTTGCTCTCTAGCGCTCCCTTCAATCCATCAATCGCTGTGAGTATACTCGAACCCTTTTTGCTTTACGCACTTTTCGGTGTTACATACGTTACTTATGATAAATCACATCGAACACACTACGTAATACTTTAACGCTAACCGTTACTGTAAGTTATACGTGACTTAATGGATGCTTGTTTGTTATGTTTACACATGGAACGCTGTCTACCTGCCTTAGCAACGATAGTACTATAGTTTGGACTCAGCACCTGTTACTCAGGGGTTGTTAAGGACAATTAGTTACATGGCTCACAGTTGTGAGTGTGTATCGCGAACTGCCTTGGGCAGTCAACCTGCAGTCATTGGTATCGATAGGTTCATGTCGATAACTAACGTGCTTCATTTCACACTGTGTACGTGCTGGTTATGCGTAAACAATTTCGAACTCTGTTATATCTATTAAACTTGTATGCTCACCTTTACACTATGTGTATTGACTTTTACTCTAACGTATGTGGCAGGTGCTTAAGGTGTTTAGATGCTTTGCTTGCTGTGATATCGAGGCTAGGAAAGACCTAGAATAATAAACAATAGTCTCTATTTGAAATCTGAGTTGTCCGAACAGAACAATTTGACTAGATCTTGCCTGTAATAATTATGTTATCTCTTATGACATGGTATGGGACATGTTGCTTTAAATAATTGGTAAATATAGTTGTTGTGGAAACTTCTGGACAATCAGTTTCGCTCAGTGCCATGCCCCGATGTTTCCGCCATCGGTTGGGGTGTGACAGGCGTGGACAATGCCGCTGTAAGTGGCGCTGAATACAGCGGTGGCATAGCATATGTGGCCGGTGGCTGATAGTATTGAGCCATGCTTATTTGTTGTGCGATGTTACTTGGACCCGCGAAATGGACATAGTGCTGTGACGTATAGTCTGTGCACCCGTCGTTGATGCTTGGGTAGAAACAATGGTGGTTACTGTGGTTGGTACCACCGGTCGTAGTTGCCATGAGGTGTATGAGAAAGGATCTGCAGCTGCCGTCCCATAGGGGGCGACTGAGGTGCTTGCAAACCCCGGTGGTACTTCTGCTTCAAACTCTTGGCCCAAAGACCGGGTTATGGCAGGTGAGACTAGCATGGTGGTAGCCACAGAACTTGTCACCAGCAACAGATTACTAGTTATCACTGCTTGGTTTGGTGTTGTTGCCGTGTTCTGATCGCTCGCCATTGGGTTTACGTTCACGGATGTTACCGAACAGGTCCCACAGATGGCGCCAATGAAGAAACACTAACCTGAGACGATAAACTCCGACTAGGACTTCAACTCTTGGTGATTCGAACAGCTGGC